>CP031385.1:1312113-2624226 GCA_003814445.1 Epichloe festucae Fl1 | reverse complement strand
AGAGATGAAAAGATGAGTCCAACTGGCCTGGCCATGCGATTTGTGGTCGATGGGTTTCACGTCTGCGGTGGCACCTGAGCACGTGTCTGTCTGCATTGTGTGTCTTTTTTTGCGTGTGTTTGTGTGCTTGTGTGCTTGTGTGCTTGTGTGTGATTGTGTGTTTTTTTGTTTGGACAATGAAGCTTCAGGGTCCAATGACGGCCTCTGAGTGGCCGCCAGCCAGACGCCAGACATGCAAGCCCGTTGTCAACTTGGCGCCTTCAATTCCCCATTCCCAGCGCTGTTCCGGTGGGTGTATGTAGTGGGTGCGCGCTGCAAATTAGGGGGGGGCCAACTTTTGCTCCCTGGGGCAGGTTTCAGCGGAATCGCGGGGCGGGTCGTAGGGGGGGGTCGTAGGGGGGTCGTAGGGGTCTGGTGAACCTGGCTGGTTCCAGGCCAGCAATGACGTACACCCCACTGTACCAGTGGAAGTCGTGGAACTATTGGACGACCACTGTATCGCATCTACTCCGTACTCCGTATTCATAAACTGACAGCTATACTGACTGAATTGCTTCTTGGCTCATGCAGCGCCACCTGCACACCGTTCCTGCTTTCCATCATTCCATCATGATTTTGAGCTTCTCAACATACATATTCCAGGCACGGATCCCCTGTTCTCTATCGTTTCGAATTCCTGCGCCACCCTCACAAGCAGGTAAACCGATTGAGTAATGACCTGCTCAGATCACCATATCCACACTCGGGTGCCTGACTCACAAGTGACAACCTTGGGCGGCAACCTTGAATTGAGTTTGCCGAAGAAAGGGGGGGCATCATTCGTTTCTCGTTTCGTCGTCTTTGGGGGGTATCTTGCGAACGTGCGGAGTATGTACCGGTTTTTTTTTTTCTTCTTTTTTTTTCTTTTCCTTCTACATCATGACCGAAAAGTCAACATCGTCCTGCAGCACACCTTGCAACAAGGTATTCCAATCGGGCATGTACATGTACTGCATGTCATCGCACATGCCCACGTCGCTCATGTCAACCAGTTTCCTGTTCGTCGAACCCAGCAACATGCCGTCTGTCGGACCAGCATCCGTCTCATTCCTGTTGCCTTGGTACTGGGCCGCAGCTTGAGGGATTAGCGTCGCGGCTCTGGCCTGCAGCGCCTTGAAGATGGTCCACTTCGGACCTCGCATCACGGCCATGCTGGCCCTCTCCAATTCTCCAACATGCTGCTCAACGGCGTCGAATGCCCGTCTTGCGCATGCCCGTCTTGGCTGCAGACATATGTTCCAGAGGATGAAGAGCATCAGGTGATACTGAGGGTACGATCTTGTGGACCAGTGATAGGGACGGAGCAATTCGTCGCCTAGCATGTTCTCTGCCTCTTCAAAGAGAACAAGCGCCTCGAGAAGCGTCTGCTCCGTGGCGAGAAGTTCCTGCTGCTCCGGATGGTGATGGGCTTCCCATTGTTGACGGGTGACAAAGTCTAGTTTGCGGGTGATGAAGCGGCATGTCGCCATGGTCATTTTATGCACGGGGAGCACTGGATTGCAACCCTGCATCATGTCGTCCACTTTGTTGATCAAGTTGCTGACGATGCGGTCGCGCGCCTCATGAGACGGGGGCGCCGGCCCCGCAGACCGAGAAAGCTGCGAGAGGTCTGCCCACGTTTGCGTGATATGTATGCTGACGAGGATGGTGAGCATTCTCGTCCATCCTCTTCGAGCGGGCGGGAGCTGCTTCATCTCTGGGTGCAGGTCACTGTCTTCCAGGTTGAGGGGCAGCTCTGCGCCCCCAAGCATCGTGGCGGTATTAGGTGTCGGGAATTCATGGAGGCCCAGATCTTCTGCGGCGCGACCATCTCGAACAACGAGGTACCACCATAGTCGGCGGCGTATTTCAGATTCGAACGGGGCGAGGCCGAGCTTTTTGCCATCCCTGTGGAGCCCTATTGACTGGGCGATTCGGATGGCGAGGCCATTGAGAGTCCAGATGCCACGCCCAGTGTTGTGAACGCGGACAGCACTCTGCTCATTGGAATCGATCAGTCTTTTTTTTTTTTTTTTACGGGAGCAGGTGGGCTCTGGTAAGGGATAACAAGGGATAACAAGGGATAGTAGAAGGAAGGTGTTTTCTTTGGAAACCTCTCCCTCGGGGAGTTGAGAGGAGGCACGTACCAGATAGATAGCCATGGCCTGCAACATGACGACAGTGGGATTCTCCAGCAAGTCCGCTTGGGCAAAGGCCTGCTCCAAGCCGGCCTTGTATCGCAGCAAGGCGCTGTTCCACGTCTCGCCGAGGACCTGGACGCAGTCCTCTTGTTCGTCCAGAGCCACTGTCGCAGCATAGTAGATGGCGTAGCAGAGAGCCAGGGACTCGGCGGATGCAATTCCGGGGTCATTTATCACTGTGTACACGGTGATCTCTGTGGTGGGTACGTGGACGAGCTTATAGAGCGTATCGACGACGTCCACGAAGATTCTCCAGAGCTGGCCAGCCGTGGACCTGGGTGGGTGAAAGCTCGCTGCTGGCTGGGAGTAGACCGGGCTGGAAAGGATGCCAATGGGATTGAATGCAGAGGGGACGTTGGACTGGGAGGTTGAGTCGTCCCTTGGAGTGGCCAGGGCCGTTCGCACATGGCTTTCCTGTGGACTTGGTGTGAGTTTTTTCATGACATTTGGATTGAAAGAGCAATCAGAGGGACCTACCTGTCCGATGACGCGCGAGACGAGCACCTCGTTGAAATACTGGCTTGATGAGCCCTTGCCCAGCAAGATCTCGCCCGGGGGGCTCCCCGCACCGTGTCCCGGCCCGCGAGATGAGGATGAGGATGAGGATGAGGATGAGGATGAGGACGAGGCCGAGGCCGCTGCGGTTGCCCCGCCGCGGGGGGGGAACGATGCAGAGGCTGGCGTGCTAACACGATCTGGCGGAGCGGATGAATGGGGAGGAGCGGCGTGGTCTGCGCGTGTATGATTACTGCATGTCGCGACAGCCGTCAGCGTCGTCTCCAGCCTGGAGATGCGCGTGGCAACGTCGTTGATGGTGGGTTTTCGGACCCGCGGCGCCCTCGGCTCCTTGGGGGGATAGCAGCAGGCGCGCCCGCCCCGACGGCATGGTGTGCAGGGTGATTTCTTGTCGCAACGGACCTTGCGGCGACGACATGTCGCACAGGATCGGTCTACTGCGGCTGGGGGTCGGTCTGATGCCTCAGACGCCGCGGGAGACTGGCTCGACATGGGCGTTTGTGGTGTGGATGGGATGAAGAGCGAGCGACATTGTGTAAGTGGCAAGTTGCGAGTTTCGGCCTCGGTGGTTGGGGAAAAGGAAAAGGACCGAGGCCGAAGAAGGCATCGGTCAGCCTCAATGTTGCATCCAGGCAGGCAGCGGGCCCCCGAAATCCCCGAGAGCAGATTTCTCCCATGTCTTTCTTATTTTTTTTTTTTAAAAAAAAAAAAATTTATCCTTTCGGTCATCCAAATGCGCGAGTGCCCGAGCATAAGGGCGACAGGCCTCTTGGGAAACAATGGGTGAGCCCTGGGCAAATGCAAACAAAGGGTCCCCGACAGAAACCCAGCATCAGCTCTAATTCTTCTTCTTGAGTCTCCCAAATTTTTGTCTCATTTCTTCTCCCAAGCATCAAGCGTGAGACATTTCACTCCTGTACAATCAACTTGTTGGTCTGGCCCCGCAAACCTACTTTTTACTCCCCTCTATTACATCGTCGTCAACCAACGCCATGACCCCGGCCTCGAGCTCGAAAAGGCAGCCCTCCAGCGGCTCCCTTTCCAGCAAGACGGCGCAGCAAAACGACCAGACAAGCGCGGGCAACGCGTATCCCGCCGGGAAGACAGATGCGGAGAAGGCGTCTGCCGAGGACGAACACTCTGGACCTCCTGCCCCGGACGGCGGTGCTGCAGCATGGCTTGTTGTTCTGGGTGCGTGGTGCGCATCTTTTTGCAGTTTCGGCTGGATAAACAGTACGTTTGGGACTGCTCATGCAGAGCATGCACGATAATATGGCAAGATGATTGCTGATCCGTAAGCAGGCATCGGAGCGTTTCAGCAATTCTACCAACATGAGCTTCTGCCATCCTACTCTGCCAGCACAATTGCTTGGATTCCATCGTTGCAAATCTTCTTTATGAACGCAATGGTCAGTACCGCTCATCTCTTACCTCTTCACTCTGCTTCTTCATTTCTCTCTGGAGCTTCGAAACTGTTTGGACTGACTTTTATGGAAAAGGGACCCATCGTAGGCACCCTTTACGACAAGTACGGACCTCGACAGCTCATCTTCTGGGGCAGCATCCTCCACGTCTTTGGACTGATGATGTGCTCTCTCGGAACGCAATACTATCAGATTCTCCTGGCGCAGGGCGTCTGCTCGGCCATTGGTGTTTCTGCCATTTTTCAGCCTTGTAAGTAGTTGGTTGGCACGACCCTTTTTTTTTCTTTTTTTTTTTCCCTTGGATCTGTGGGGGTTTCCCCGTCAATCTCATCAGCTAACAGACATTCGTCGGAATAGCCATGAACTGCATGAACGGATGGTTCGACAAGAAGCGCGGCGCGGCCTTTGGCATCGTCGCCACGGGCTCCAGCCTAGGCGGCGTCATTTTCCCCATCATGGTCAGCCGGCTCATTCGCCAGGTCGGATTCCCCTGGGCCATGCGAACCTGCGCGTTCCTCATCCTCGCCCTTCTCATCTTTACCAATCTCACTGTCCGGACGTTCCAGCCAATCCGGCCGCAGAAGCTCACCAGGACACTGCTCGCCCAGCCCTTCCGCGAGCTCAACTTTGTCTTTCTCTGCGCCGGCTTCTTCTGCTTCACGTTTGGCATCTACATCCCCATCGACTACCTGCCTGTTCAGGCGCTCGATGCTGGCATGGACCCCAATTTGGCGCAGTACCTGCTCTCTATCCTCAACGCCGCGAGCCTTTTCGGTCGTCTGTTCTCCGGCATCATGGGTGACAGGATCGGTCGATTCAACATGTTTACTGTCGTGTGTGCGTTGACGGGCCTGTGGGTGCTGGCGTTATGGATTCCATCCTCCGGCACGGGCGGCATCATTGCGTTTGCCGCTCTGTTTGGTTTCTGCTCCGGCGCCTACGTATCTTTGATTCCCGCTCTCGTTGTACAGATTTCGCCCCTGCGAGAGATTGGACTCCGAATGGGCATCATGTTCTTCGTAGGGTCCATTAGCGGCCTCGTTACAACCCCCATCAGCGGGGCGATTCTGGGCCAAGACAAGAATTGGGTGGGCGTCAAGGTGTTTGCGGGTGTCTTTTGTCTGGCAGGGACGCTGCTGGTGTTTGCCTCGAGAATACACCATACTGGATGGAAGTTGGCGGTTGTGTTTTAAGATTTCTTGAGAGGTACATTCCAACTTTTCTCGGACTCTTTGAACTTTCGAAGGCCTTTTCTCATCACGTGTAAAGGCGGGTTGCGTCGGGACTTGTTCTTTCGTCTCGAGACGTTGTGAATGAACAAGAGCCCGGGATCGAATTAATGCCAGGGTATGGAGATGAGAATCTATGGAGAAACGGGTAGACAGATGCAACTCTCAAAAGGATAGTCGGTAATGCAATACTCATGAAGAAGAGTCATCAAGTCGAGACAATTGAGCCTCCATGACAAGCGAGCCAAGGCAAAGCCGTAGTGCGTCCATTGACAAGAAGAATCCCATTATGAACGAAGGCGGGTCGTCGTGGAAAGTCTCAACAGCCACAACGGCGATACCTAAGCTCCCACGCGCAATTCCGCATGATGTCAGTCGATGTTTAATTGCATGCAACCTGGCTCGACGGAAGTCATGGAGTATGTGCTGGTAATATCCCAGAGTCAAGATCGAGCCTCTTGGGACTGAATGTGGGACCACTCATACCTGGTCATGACGCAGGTAGTGACACTGACTGTGCCAGCCACTACCGTATGAAGAAAAGAGAAGAAGAAGAAGAAGAAGAAGAAGAGTAAAGAAAGAAAAAACCAGACCCGAGACGTGAAAATTGAAAATAGCATGCCTCGTCATCGTCATGGCTGTCACGGATCGAGCAGGCGTGGTTGGACCCTGAGCCTCCTCCTCCGCGGGCAGACCGCGCGGGCAGGAAATCAATCGGAACGCGCATCTTGCTATTTTCGAAACCCGCATTTTCCGACCCCGCGGCCGCGGCAGAAGAAAGAGAGAAGGGGAACAAGGAAAGAGAGATATTCTCCGTCTCAATACTTTGTCTCAGCCAGTTTCGTCTCGACGAGGCGCTGGCATGGAATATTGGTGGTGGGGGGGTTTTTTTTTCCGATCATTTTTTTTTTTTTTTGGATGGAGCCGAAGCGAGGGAGGCCAGACAGAAAACGCGCCTTCGCCTCAGGCCGCAACAAGAAACCATTGAATCCAGCATGCCGGCCGGGGGTCTCCAAGATGCAAATCCCCCCACCCAAAAAAAAAAAACCCCTGATCCAAGAATCCAAGACGCGTGTCTTTCGCCCGGCTCCAACGGCTTGCGGCTCCGTTGATTGCATGCCGGACCTCGCCTCCATCGCAGCGTGGGCATCTTCGAAATGTGGCCGGCTGTATTGATTGAGGATGAGCGCGCGTGAGAGAGACAAACTTATGGTGCAGCAACGTCAAGCGTCTGGTAGATATAAAGAAAGGGGGGAAGGGATGGGAATTGTCTGGATTCTGATTTTTGTTTCTTCATCATCGCTTCACATCTACGCAACGTGTTCAAGAGAAGAGACCTTTATTCACACTGGCAAACTTCTTTTTCTTCTTTCCAACATTCCCCCATTATAGCTCACAAACCCCCCCAGCAAGGTCTCACCGATTTTGATAAAGAGAAAGGATCCGAAACGGCGCATTTACTTCCATCGAATCAATTTGGTTCCCCCCCCCCAAAAAAAAGGAAAGATTTAGGCCGTCAACTCCCTTCCCACTTGTCTCTCACTCAGACGCCCCCCCACCCGCCCCCTTTGGACAGCAAAGATCACCCCCTCCCCATCATGGCTGGCAAGATGTTTAATCTGCTCACCATCCTGGTCACTTTAATGGGACTCGCGTCTGCGCAGACACAGACGACGGCGTCCGGATCGACCGTCTCCGCGGGCATTACGACAATGAGCGGCTCGGCAGACATGTCGACGGCAGCTGCATCGACTGCGACTCCTCCGTCCGGAGCGGTCAACACCGGGGCCGCGTCGAGCATGAGCAACCACCCACATCACAACCAGAACACGACTCCCGCTGCCGCTGCCGCTGTCGCTGCCACGGGGCCCAAGATCAAGTTCGGCCTCCCGACGGCGTCGAATGCCAATCCCGTGCGCAACGCGGGGAGGCGGCCGTCGCAGCCGGGGCTGAGGAAGCTCACCATTGTGGTTGGGCTAGTCACGTATGGACTAATATTGCTCTAATCCATAGTTTATTCGACGAGAGGTGGCAATACCCGGTGGGAAGAGAAGAAGGGGGGGGGGGATGTCGGCATTAGATACAGCGCAACGGGACTCGAAAGCTGGCTCTTTCGTGTCCGACTCGAACAAAAAAAATTTGGAATCAAAGTACAAGGAATGGGAGAAGTGCGCGCGCATAGCAGCTAGATTCCCTGGGGCGGAGTAAGATGACAGGGCGACAGGGTCGCATCTATTAATAATGAGGGCAGGAGGGTATCATTGATGGGACGTGCAGTCACTTAAACAGCCAGAATAGTCTGAACTTGTTAATACATGGTTTTTCCTTTTTCTTATATCATGTCCAGAGACGGCAGTACGTTTTCCGACTTTAAAAAAAAAACATGGAAGTGGCATGTCCGTCCATATCAAGGCAAGAGGAAAAAACGTCGTCCATGCCGTCAACAAGACGTGAGATCAAATGGTATATCTGAACCGCGGAGAATCATCCCCCAGCTCGACCAGCTCCTCCTCCTCCATCCCCCGATGCTTCTCGCTCATCACGCCTCCCTCCTCCCGCCTTCGGTTCTCCCTCCAGTACCAATACCATAGGAATCCGTACATGGCTGTGCCCATGCCCACCATGGCGAGACACACGGCGTGTCCGCGAATATATCGAGGCTGGTCTGGTTTGGGGCTATATAAAGGGCGTTAGCCAGCTTTCTTCGAATGCAGTATAAGATGGAGGTGGGGGGGGAACAAAAGAACGAGAAATGAAATGAAAGCCACATCTTCGACAAAAACGCCTTTGACTGCTGAAACTCAGAGCCAGGAGTCAGGACCCAATAGGAGGGAACAGACTCACTAGATAAACGCAGACATGACGCCCGCCGCATTCCCAAAGGTAAGCTGCATCCCCGTCGCAGTAGTCCTCTTCCCATACCGAGGCGAATTATTCGGCAACTACATTTTCCCCATTAGTCACAACATAAAGGGGAAAAAAAAGGGGGAACCCCCCTAATCCATCTTCACACAAACAAAGGGGAGGGGGGGAATCAACGAACCCACGCCAACGGCAGCCCAACAACAACATACAGCCCCCCCGCGACCAAGAAGCACGCAAAGTAGTGCACCCCGGCAGCAACATCTGCCAGCAACACCGCGTACCCTACCGCACTCACAGACCCAAAGATGACGCAGAAGAGGCCGCGCATCTGAACACGGTCAGACAGCCACGCCGTGCCCATGTACGTGGCTGCTCCGAAAAAGTAGCACGGTATGGTGAGGAGCTGGACCTGAGCCGGGGACCACTCGCCGAGTGCTTGGATGATGGTGGGCAGGAAAGTCGAGAATCCTAACTCCCGTCAGCCTCGCAGCTTCGCTTGAGAAAGGAGGAAAAAAAAAAAGGGGGGGGGGGGGAAACCTCGCTGTATTCACCATAGAGCATCGTATCAACCCCAAACTGCGCCACGTAAAAGGCCCATGCCTTCCAGTCCGTAAAGGCCCTCAGCACATCCCCCCTCCCCACCTCCTCGCTGCTCTTGGAGCAGCTCCCGTACGCCCTCCTCCTGCGCACCTCCATCAGGGCCTTCTCCGCGTCGTCCAGAAAGTACGCCGTCCCGGCATCGTTGGGCAGCGCAAAGTACGTCACCACGCCCAGCACCACGCTCGGGATCCCCTCGATGATGAAGATCCATCGCCATCCGCTCATCCCCTGCACGCCATCCATGTGGCCGATGCCGTAGGCGAGCAGTCCGCCCAGGGCGCCGGCAATGGCCGCGCTGACAAACAGGTAGCCCACCCGCAGCGCGAGCTCGTTCTTGGTATAGAAGAAGGTGAGGTAGATGTTCAGCCCGGGGAACAGCCCTGCTTCCACGGCGCCAAGCAGCAGGCGGCATGCGATGAGGCTGCCGTACGAGTTGACGAGCCCCATGAGCGTGGCGACGAGGCCCCATGACACGGTGATGAAGGCGATCCAGCGACGAGGGGTGAACAGCTTGAGCACCAGGTTGGACGGCACCTCAAAGAACATGTACGTGACGAAGAAGATGGAGACGGCGACTTGGAACTGCGCCGAGCTGAGGGACAGGTCTGCCTCGAGCTTGTATAGGCGCGCGTTGCCGACGTTGACTCGGTCTATGAAGCTGAAGAGGTAGATGCTCATGATGAGCGGTATGAGATGCAAGTCTAACCTTCGCACAAGTCTCTTCTCGTCGACGCCTTCGCTCGCAGCGAGCAGCTGGTCCACGGTGATGCGTCGGTCCATGGGGCCTCCGTCTGGCGAGCTCTCGTTGCTGCCTGCGCGCGCGGAACGCTCATCCTCGCCAGCCAGGCCCATTTTGGGGGCTTAGATGATTGATTGTGAATTCCTCCTTTTGGAAATTTTCATCGACGGTTTTGTTGACGCAGTCATGGTGGGGGGAATCTGAAAGGGTTTTTTGATTGATCACGGTCCAGCCCCACCCGATCGGGGGCTATGACATGCATGACTCGTCCGCCGGCATTTCATTTTTATTGGGAACAAACGCCACGTAATAACACAATGCATCTTTTGGTACTATGTGAGTTGCGCTCGTCATTAATACAACTTCGCTGTAAAAGTCTCTCGTCACCGGTGTACAAGACCTGCTCCTGTTTCGCCTTGCATCCTATAGCAAGATTCCGCTTGAAGCCATGCACGACCAACACGATGTGAATGCCCTCCTTCGCCCAACGTAATTCGTACCCAGCCAAACTTTCAGCAAGCGTAAGAAGAGAAGACGACGGGCCAGTTCGAAGCTCCATATTCAGAAGAGTGCTTCACACCGCAGTATATATACAAGAAAAAAAAAAAAAAAAAAAAAAGGTATAAGCAGAATGACATCGACAGACTCGCCCTGTTCTGATATGCCACTCAAGAATCCACATTATATGCCTTCATGCTATGTCCATTCAAGCAACATCTGACAAAGCGATTGATTGTATAGAGCAGCAATTAGCGATGCTCCATCAAAAGTCTCCCGTCGCGAGCTAAATCCCCTTTTTGCGCCTTCAGTGATACCCATGCTCGAGTCATGCGTGAGTTTCGTCTATCTGTAGCTCTCTGTCGGCATTTCATACACCGGCCCGCTGTGACGGGTCGAGACAGGTTGGCTGTCGATCTCTTGTGCGTTGTCGCTGTGCCATTTGGCAGCTGCCGGGTTATCGGTGGCCATTTCCGCAGCATCAGTCTGGTGCCATTTGGCACCAGCGCCATCGTTACCCAGCTCGACGGTATCAGGTCTGGCAGTCATGGGGCTGACCGAGGCGGTGTTGGTCTCCGGCGTGGGGTGTCGTGGCAATTGATCTCCAGGGGACAGAGTGCTGGCTCTGGTGGTGGTGGTTGTGTTCCGCGTGGGGGCATAGGCGGCGCCGTACGGCTCGGGCTTGGCGTAGCCGGCACGACCGTCTCCCATGGCTGTTCCACGATAGCCTTCGGGCTGAACGTTGGGAAGTACTGGGTCGCGGCGTGGAGCGGCGCCGGGAGCAGATGAGAGCGCCTCAGACATGGGCCGCGAGTGGCGAGAGCCGCCAGCAGCAGCGCCGCCAACGGGGACCTCGGACGAAGGGCCCAGCAAGTCATCGGGATCAGGCTTGGGGCTGCGGCGTCGTCTCAGGCAGAAGAGAATAATAGCTCCAATGGCAAGCAATCCAGCAATAGCAACACCAGCTCCAATACCGGCCTTGGCACCAGTTGAGAGGCCGCCATCGTTGTTGTCATTGTTGTTGTTGTTGTTGTTGTTTCCACTGCCCGCATTTCCGGTGGGTATCGAAGTAGATGTTTCAATGGTTCCAGTAGCAACCTGCGTCAGCTTCAAGATGATTGTGGCGGTTGTGGTAAGAGTGGTCTTGGCATTGACTTGCTCGGTTTCGGTAACGAATGATGTCGTGTGGACCAGCGTAGTTGTCGTAGACCTGATAGCCCTAGTAGCAGTTACGAGAACAGTCGAATCTCCACCACCACGGCCGATAGTAACAGTGACGACATTGGTGACAAGCGCCCGCCTGACATTGTTTCCGACTCTCTGGAGCCCAGTATAGCCGGCCTGCGGGGCCGAAACGGCAGGGGCAGGAGTAGCTTGAGCCTCGACTTGAGCAGGTCTGTCGCCAATGTACACAGCATCCTCCTCCTCCACAGCACGCTTAGCATTGACAATTTGAGTCGAAGTAACATAGACCGTCTTGGTAGCGACATCTCGGTCGCGGCTGGTGACCGTCGTCGTAGCGACATCAGTAGTCGTAACGGTTACAGTGACAACGGTGCTGATGGACACAGTCGTCGTACTGGTGACTGTGCTTCCAGCATTTGGCAGAGTAACGGTCTCGGTTACTTGAACAGTGGTGTCGCCTGCGGCAGTAGGTGTAGTAGATGGGGTCGAAGTTTGAATTTGGCTTCCGGTTCCAGTATCGGATTCGATGGTTGAAGTAGTCAAAGGAGCTAGCGAGGTGGTGCCAACATTCTGACGGACAGCGACTCGACCTGCCTGAGCACCGAGGGCGGCGCCCAGAGTGAGTCCCCAAAAGAGACGCATGCTCGGGTCAAAAGAGGGATCCTGTAAAAAAAATAAAAATAAAAGGGCTCACGGGCGAACAAGGATGAAGATGGTCTCGAAACGAGAAAGAAGTAGGTTCCCAGATCGAACAGGTGAACCGAACGATTTCCAAGCCGCACTTTGTCGCTCGCGAAATAGTCGGACGAGATGTGACGAGCGAATCAACCGATCAGGACTACTCTTCTCATCCAGTGAAGGAGAGAATGTGTAGAACTTTCGTCGGCGAGTGCGGATCGCGTTTGGATTGCTGGGCGGTTCTCGACAATGTGGCCGTTGTGCGCGCCGCGCGAAACTCAAAAGGGGCCGTACTTGTTTACACAGAGAGCGTGGATTGATGTGTCAATTTGGAGGGGGAATGTGAATGCCGGCCGAATGGGGGACGAGAAAACACAATGAAGAAAAGGCCGGCTATGGTGAATACCGGGTGAAGAATAACAGTGCAAGTTACAGCAAAGAAATAAAGAAAAGTTATGATTGCCTGAATAGCCCAGACAAAAGTTGGATTGCTGAAACGAGAAGGGCAGAGTACGAACGGAGTTGGGATGGATGGATGGACGGATGGATGGATGGTCCAGGATGGATGGATGGGTGGGTGGGGGCAGGCAGGCTCGGCTTGAGACGCATTTTTCACGGCAGGCAGGGCCAATGCAGCTGCCAATCTTGCCCCGTCAGTGGCGGCTAGCGGCCACAAGGGTGCCTGGAAGCCTAGCAGGGCGCTAATTCAGCTGGCGGACTCAGGTGCTCCGTCACTAGCATCAGCCACAGGGACTGGCGTCCGTTGCTTTGCCTGGTAGTTGTTTATTTTTATATTCTCGGTGCATCCGGCGGCGAGCCTGGGCAACGGTGATAGCCAGCAGCAAGCAAGCCCAGGAACACCGTTCCATGTTGACCAGGCGCGCCAACATGGCAGCAACTGTTACTCGAGCCCCGCCCCACCTTACTACAGTGACAGGGGTACATACATACAAGGTGACAACGCGTGCCACCGGGCTTATCACGGCTACAGGCATCGGCCTCGGCTGCGACGCAACCGCCGTCCTCCGTACTTGCACCAGACGCTTATGCATGTACTTACTCGCAGCAGCGTCGAGGCAGCGTCGAGAACTTGTAGAGCATTGTCCGACTCCACTTGTCCCTGACTCTCCCACAGATTGCCTTTTTTTTTTCCAATAGACGGGGACGATGAAAAATAACAGTAGATGCACGAATGCAGGCCCATAGCGTTGGTAATAAAGCGTCGTCTGGTTGTATCTCGCGATGGTAACTATAAATGGCTCAAAGCCCACCCAACGCCATGTCGCGCGCCACCGTCTGTTCGTGACATTGCTCTCGCCGGCAAGCTGTGCACAACCCAGAAATGGAGAAGAGAGTCCCCCCATGCCCCAAGACTCAATTCAGAGTCGACCTGTTCCCCCTTCCCGGTTAGCAAAGGCCCCCCCCCCCCTTGGCTGTGGCGCAAGCAAGCGCAAGAGAATGAAAGAAATAAAAGGGAGAAGAAAAAACAGCAGCTTGGGACCCCTCTTTCAATACGAGATTTTGAATTTAAGAAGAAAAAAATCCATCCACAACGATGTCATACAAGTTGCCCGGGAAGGAGGGAGACCATGTCGGCGGGGATTTTCCCCACTCGGTCGTCCGGTGTTCTTATTGGCCTTGCATATCGGGACATTTTCCAGATTCACGGCAGGCACGATTCCCTGACTGACGATTGCCACTGGACAAATGCGGCTTTCCTTCCCCCCCCAGGGCCAGGGGCCCCTGAATCCTCTCCCAAGAATACCATAGCCCCAGACCAACACCACACCACACCAACACCACTCAAATGCCATCAGCCAAAGATCAGCGAAACTGTGAAATAAAAAAAAATGCAAAAAAAGACGCCAAACTCCTCTCGCATCCGTCACTCGCAGAAAATCGTTTTATTCCCGCACCCAAGAAGTGGCAGAAGATGAGCGAACCGGAGCCCACCTGCCATACACACAATCTAGATGCATAAAACGAGGTGCACCGGACGGGTCGACGTGGCGGCAAGTCGAATGAATGCCCCGTCCGAAAGAGGCGGCGGGAGACGGTACGAATAGGTTGATCACATTTGCGGCACGAACGCACGTCACAAGGCCACGGGCATTGTTGACCAATGCTGGCTCGGCTGGCTTCATCTGCAAATCCATTGTTTCTGCCCACTTCCTCGGCCAAGGAAGGATACTCAGATATAGTTCAGCATTTGGTTTATCAAGGGTTCTCCCTTGCCCTGATTCATCTGCACCTAGCAAGGCGTTCCAGAGCCACCATCCTGAATATTCTTCCCACCATGATAAACACCTGGTTCATCCAATTATCAACCCAATGTCTTTATACCCGTGTACATCTCCTTCCCTGCCCTTCTTTCCCATGCTGTCGGCGTCCGGCGTCGCGAAGCACAAGTACCGCTGAGATAATGTCTTTACCCAAATACCCTGTCTCGATATGTCCTCCCAAAAAGACCCGTAAGATCGATCACCCATGAATGGAATGAAGAAGCAGAGAAAAAGGGGGACATCAAGATGATGAACCAACAGGGTTTCATTTTTCTTTAAACCTCTTTTGCAATATGATGAAAAGGTGCGCATCGGCTTGCGAATATACTGGGTATAAAGAGCGATAGTCTGTATTCCTAAAACATGTTTCCGATTCCCCCAACCATATTGCATCTAAAAGTTTTCTTTGCCCCAAACATACGAGAATCTAGAGAAACTGTCAGTCGCCATGGCACAAGACGGATACAGATGGGAGATCCAAAAACATACCCGGGTTCAGTGTACTTGTTGCAGTACACGTGCAGTGAGCTGCCCAGGCCCTTGGGACCGCAGAAGAAGACACCCGCCTCACCAGGACAGTGTATTTTCCGGATGCCGCGGAAGATCATGTCCCAGTTGGGTCGGCCAAAGTTTGTCGGGCTCCTCAGACCTGTGATGGTGTCTTTGTCTGCGTTGGCGTCGTTGATCATGATATTGGTCGCGTCATCCGCCTTGATCTTGGCCGTCAGGTAGGTGTGAATCTCGATGCGGTTCTCGACATCCTGCGCCTCGACGGCCAACAGCAAGGATCGGAACCACTCGAACGATCCGAAGTCGCGGCAGATCCAGAAGAAGTACACTTTGGATAGGCGCGTCTTCTTCTGGGGGTAGTTCATCCGGTACCAGATCGACTTCAGAATGGAGGCAAACGGCGTGACGCCAATGCCGGCGCCAACCAAGATGGCTGTTTCGTACTTGAAAACATCTTCCGAGGCTGACCCGAATGGTCCGTCGACATAGACTCGCGGCAGGACTTTCTGGAGAGCAGGGTCGACGCCGTTGCTATCTCCATCAATGCCCACGACTTTGCTTGTGTCCTCTTTCTTGCCCCATTCGCACCCAAGAGCCTGGGATACCGCCATGGTGAAGTCGCCTTGGCACCGCATGTGGATCGAGATGTAATCCTCCTCGGGGGCGCTGGTCAGGGTGAAGGGATGGTATTGCCACAGGGATACGGCCGGACAGCAAAAGAAGATGTATTGACCCGCACGCGTCTTGGTGTTCTCCTTCTTGATCTGGATCTCGCACACCTGACTAGGGTGTTGGATGACCTTTGAAATATATGTCTTGTGTCGACCACGTATTTCTCGAGCCACACGCTCGGCCAGGTAGATGAAGCCCCCGTACATCCAATACTGCCAAAACACGCCAATGGCGGAGGCGCCGATGCTTGTACAAAAGGGCGCCACGTCCGGCTGGATCATGCAGAACGCTCCGTGCAGAGACCAGAAGAAGAAGAAGACGATGAACATGTGATGCGTGTACCAGAAACGCTCGTAATTGGCCCGGCGGGGCTTCTCGACTGAAGTGATGACCATTCCCATGAGTGCAATCAGCATCACGTAGCCCGTCCAACCCGGCCCAGAGGCAAAGTTGGCGAGCAGCCATCCGTAGAACCCCAACTTGTTTTTGGCAGCGACCTGGGCAAAGTTGTTCCAGTGCGCAATGGTATGTACCCATGAGAAGAAGACGATTGACCACGCGGTGGTGATGTGGAAGGTGATGTTCTTGTCGAACTGAATGATGCCGTTGAGCGGTGTCTGGCGCATGAGTGAGATCAAGGTTCGGCAGACGGGGAACAGGATGATGCCGACATCAATGTGCAAGACCAAGGCGGATGCTCTTGCAATGGTAAAGGTGAAGCCGAATATGTCTCTGGCGCTCTGCAGACTGTCTTTCAGTGCGTAATGGACCGAGGCAAATGAGAAGATGAGCGCATGCGTGAGCATGAACACGAACACAAACCTAGCTCCGAACGTTAGTCTATCCATGATCCTTTCTTCATGTGTGGCAAACAAACTTACACCCGTCGGTACCCTTCGTTGATCATCCATCGGTCAAACTTTTCTCTCGGGGAAAGTTCTTGCTGCTTTTCCTGAGTCATCTCGCCAGAGAGGAGCATTCGTGTAAGTGGCGTCCATCTTGACCGTTCTGAAGGTCGTTCGGAGCCCGCATCGGAGCCCCCAGGGTAATAATAGCTCATTGTAGTCGGCGTGTTTCCTTTGATTGAAAAAAATGCGCGATCAAATCTGGTTTCGAACAGTGGGAATTTCCCTTCGGATTCTGGACGGTAACAAGATCGAATGTGTGGCCCGGCAAAGGCTTTGCGTTACTCTATCGACCTCAACATGGGATATCAAGGTATACGTTTTGCCGTTGAACGGCTGGCGATTTTTTTTATTCTTTTTCCTTTTTTTCGTGTGAATCAATTCAGATCCTGCTGAAAGTAACGAATAGACTTTTTTCGAAGAGAAGGTCGGGAGATCCACATCCAGTATGTTCACTCAAAAGACAGACATGCCTATAGGCTCATGTTAAAGACATTCCGAGTGGCTGACGTGCGTAAAGAGAGAAGAATTGGGGGGGGGGGGGGGGCAGGGACTCTTCTTCAAGGTCTCGTCAAGTTTGCAGAGAGCGGACCAACAAAGGACCGGGCGATTTTTCTCCAAGTGAAAAATGGGTAAAAGGCCAAGACGTCGCAAGACTCATGGAGTTATGCGGCACGGTTGCAGATCGTGAAACACCAGACGGCGTCCGCAAAGGGAAGGGAAGAGGAAGTCTTACCGATTACCGATTACCAGGCACGTCCGGCACGTAACGACGATGAATTGTTATTCAACAAGGCAGAACTTTGACTTGAGTGACTGGGCTTGGGGCAATGAGAACCGAGAGACAGGAAGCCAGCTTTTGAGACGGGAATGCAGACAAAATGGTTCCATATTATCGGTGTCAGGCCGGGTAGATGGGTGGATGGATCATGGCCGGCTCCATCATAGAGACCCGAGCGCAGAGCCAAAAGCGGCCGAGGACTCCCCTTTCAGGTCAGAGACCGAAACTGTCAATAGGATCCGAAACGGCTTGTCCGGTGAAATAATACCTGCCTAGAAGGCTCTGTTTTGCGCAAGCATGTTGCGAAGAATTGCCACCACATGTCTTGGAAACATGGGCTGTTCTGGGTTGATCTCAGAAGAAGAGCCCAGAAAGAAACAACAATCTTCGCACCCGTTGGCCCCGATGCCGTCTCTTCCGACGGGTGGTAATAAGTCGTTCGTTCATATCGCGACTGTGATGCGCACGGCCATGGCGGGCCAAGCTGCTGTGCTGCACGGAGTAAAAGAAGGAATCAAAGTAACCAAGATGCGGATCCCGTGGGCAGGGCAAGTGGGCAGGGCAAGTGGGCAGGGCAGGGCAAGTGGGCAGTGCTGGTGTCGAATCCAGCCCCGTGAAACCCGGCTGCGACAACGGCTCGTCACGCCAACCAGTTCCAGAGAGGTCAGCGCTCTATTCTTTTTGTGTTTTGCCAGGCGGACCATGTGCAACAGACTTGGAATCTTCAAGCTTGAATGGTCAGAATATCAATCAATCAACCTAGTCGCATCTTAGAAACAGGGCCCTTGCTTGCTTCACCCTCATCATGAAGGCTACTGCGTGCGTCTACGGCCTTGACTGAGCTCGCATTTTCAAACTTTGTCTCAAAGCACCGTTGCTTTCGAAAAGGCCCTCGCTGACATCAGTCACGTTTGTCTGCCCATGCATGTACAAGGAGAGGCGTGAATATAATATCAGACTGTACTGAGCAAAACCCATGCCATAACACACGTCAATCATGATGCAAAAGAGAAAAGGAAAAAAGCCAGCCGCATGATATCCCTTTAGTAGCTGAAAGTGATCTGTCTAGTTTGCGTTGTCACCTCCAGAGCCCCAAAACCTCACCTTCGTTACGGTCAGAAGCAGCTCAGCCAGTACGTTCCAGAGTGAGGCTCTCTGGCCTATCACACATGCTTGACCTGCCTCACTTCCGCCGCTATCTGTGAAGCAAGAATCCCTTGAAAGGAATTCCTTTCCCGTGCCGTGCCGATTATGTTGCAAAAGAGAAAAACGTCACTCTTTATCATCCTCCTCCATACATCTTGTTCCCAAGCCGTCTGATTCTGGCTCGCGAGTTAAACGGCATACTTTCGAGTCCACTCTCGCGCCGTCGCCTCGTATCGAGGCCTGTCGGTCTTGTACACATGAGCGATTTCAGGCACAAGAGGGTCGTCGGGGTTGGGGTCTGTGAGCATGGAGCAGATGGAGAGAAGAACTATTGATCCACCTATTAGCATGACAGGTTTTCTTGCATGATCCGGACTTCGTCAAGGCAGTCAAACGTACCTTTGGAAATAGTCAAAGCAGGGCTCCACTGGTCTCGCAGGATATCTAAGCAGATACTGCCGTTGGAGTTGATGTTGGGGTGGTAGATGCGAGTGGTGAAGTTAACCTTGGGAGGCTTGAAGGGATAGTCGGTGGGGAAGTGAATGGCAAGGAAGAAAACACCCCCAGAGTATGGTGAATCGCCCTGTTCATGTACAAGTCAGTAACTTCGAGCCGTAAATAATCGCATCGATCAGGGCGGCCAGCGATTGACGTCTATCGTTGAAGCATCGTTCATCATTCAAGCTGTTTTCGGCAAGATGAGGATCTTGCTGGCCATGCCTACGCATCAAATGGCCGTCTTTCTTTCAGCTGAACTTACGGGTCCCATAATCGTTGCTTGCCAGTGAAACTACGAGACTGTTAGCTAACCTTCCCATGTGCTAATTATAGCATCTAGCTTGTTTCAACGCACCAGGTCTTCGCCTACTGGGCCAGCAGAGCAGGACGACGGCGGGTCACTACATAGTCGGATTGTTAGCAAATCTACTCAAACATTCACATGGCGCAAGGAAGCAGAAAAGGTGGCCAATAAATCTTTCAGCAATGAAGTGGCCAGACCCGAGACTCTGACCATGATCAAGGTCAGTCTCAAAGCCATCCTGACGCTTGGTATCGGGCGCATTCAATGTTATCTTGGTCCCATGTGGCACCCCGCTCACTACATGCCCCACCTCGCAGAATTGGGCGCCGGAAGGGGCTGGTCATGCCTCTCACGAGGCTGGCTGGAGAAAGGGGTCGGAGATGAAGGGAAAAGGGTGAGTAATATTTACCGGCCGAGGTCAGTGAGCTCCTTGTTGATGCGCTTGAGAGCCATATCTGATGACTTGTGGTGTGTGTCTTTGCGAAGATCGCTTGTGCTGCAGGGTCGTGGTTAGTTTTTTTTTGCTGGAGAGTGAGAGGGGGCAAAACGCCGGCGGGACGGGCGGTCGGGAAAGGCGAGAGCAGGCCAGAGAATGACGCACTTCAGAGAACAAAATGTGCTCGCCGAGGGTTAAATCTGCCAAGACGGTGCAGGAGTGGTAAATGTCGTCGAGGATGTGCTGAAGTCGAAGCCGTTCGGGTATGAAAGGGTCGAACAACGTGCACGATGGCTGGAGGGTGTTGACAGAGTCGCCGATGCCTCGCGTGTGGAGGAAAGCAGGTCGTTTGGTATGGGTATGTGTATGGAAGGAAAGAGAAACCACAGGGTTCGGTCAGTGAGATGGAAATCCGACGCGGCGAGCACGGGGCCAGAGGGGCCAGAGTGGGCAAGCGTGGGCAAGAGTGGGCATCTGTTGTTGGGCTGGCCAGACATGGACATGGACGTGCCTTGGGCTCAGACACACAAACCGCAAACACAAACCGCACAACAACTCGGCTCCCTCACAGCCAGCCAGTAGGTCAGCCAGAGCCAGAGTCTTCGCCGAGCAGTCTGGTCGGGATTGCTGAACGAATCATTGGCACTTGGGCAGAGTTGGCCAAGCACGCCCGAAATGCATTCAAGCCAACAGTTATCATGTCGTGCGTTTCTCGACCTCTGACACTAACAGACTTCCGCCTCTAGCGCGCGAACCAATTGATAGTGCACCGCTCGCCCCCCCCCGTGTGCGAAGGTCGAAGGTCGCCACACCGAATCCATCGGCAGTGTTCGTCAAGGTTGCAGCAGCTTGAACGCCTCCGTCATGTTTTATCTGTTGTGAATAAGTTGCTTGCTGATGTTTTCACGCAGTAGTGTTCCCATCCAGGTCCACGTTTAGATATCCGGCCCTTTGCGAACCAGATGCAACCTCTAGTCACTGGGGTTTGCAAGTGAATATGTGTAGAGCCTATGGACCTGGATGGTTCCATCTGATATGGTGCATTGGCCAAACGCACCAGAGCAGAGAGCCGCCAATGTTGGACATGTGTTGCCGTCGACGAGACGCAGTCTTAGGAGCAATATTTTCTTCCCACATGGTCAGCGAGCATCACTTTCCATAGGAATTGATTTCGGATCCGCTAGTCCATACCCCGTACAGCACCTTTGTTCAAGGCTGATTAGGCGGGTTCGATGAACAGCAGCCGGGCTACTTCATGGGGGGCACAAACGCCACTCTTGGTGTAACGCCAGCATAAGCTTGTGGAAGAAACAACATCCACAAAGGAGAGCTTTTTTGAAATGAGACGAAAGTTTTCTACTTTGGTAAATCGATGGTATTCTATGCATTATTAAACATTCGTCTCATGTTCGCTAAGTGCAACCACTATTCTCTTCTACTAGGCTCGTTTCTATCCTCGACTTGGGGCGACTTGGGCGTGTTCTTTTCCCGGCTGATTTGTTACATTTGAAATTGACTACTTAGCAGAACGCCTGCACGCCGGTAATGGCTCGTCCCAATATAAGACCTGTAG
Organism: Epichloe festucae Fl1; assembly: GCA_003814445.1. Taxonomy (NCBI): domain Eukaryota; kingdom Fungi; phylum Ascomycota; class Sordariomycetes; order Hypocreales; family Clavicipitaceae; genus Epichloe; species Epichloe festucae. The sequence goes on along the minus strand of CP031385.1, from coordinate 2,603,166 downwards.
ACCGAGTTAGTTCATGCATTTCATATGGTACTGGGTGGCGGGTTCGACTTACTGTGAATATCGCTCTGTCCTTCGTATGTCTGCGCCACGTACAGATTGGCCACGTGACGGCCGATGTGATACTCGTCACTCACCGCATTACCGCCAAAAATCTCCTGGAGAATTCTCGAGTTTCGCAAAGCAGTGTCGCAGTTTTGTCTCTTGACCATGCTGATCATCTCAGGGGTGGCCTTGCCCTCATCCTTGAGGCGACCGACCTGGATAGAGGCAAGCGTTCCGTACGCAGCATCCGTGGCAGCATCAGCCAACTTCTTCTGGATGAGCTGGTACTTGGCAAGCGGGTTGCCCTTGAACTGCTTGCGTTCCAAAGCATAGGTTCGTGCTCGGTCAATGCAATCCTCCAAAGCACCCATGACTCCCATGGAGATGCCATAACGAGCGCTGTTGAGGCAGCTGAAGGGTCCCTTGAGGCCCTCGACATCATGGAACATGTTGGCCTCAGGGACAGGGCACTCATCCATTTGAATCATGCCGGTGATAGAGGCTCGCAGGCCATTTTTATCCTTGATGGCCGGGGTTGAGAGAGTACCGGGAGGACAGTCCTTTCTCTCGACCAGGAAGCCTCGAATCTTGCCGGTTTCCTGGAGCTTCGCCCAAACCAGGAGCACATCAGCAATTGGGCTGTTCGTGATCCAAGTCTTGGCTCCGCTGAGGGAATAGTATCCATTCTTGGTGGGGTGCGGCTTGGCAACACTCTCCATGCTGCCAGGGTCGCTGCCATGGTTAGGTTCTGTGAGTCCGAAGGCACCAAGAAGCCTGCCCTTGGCCATCTCGGGAAGGAACCTCTCCTTTTGCTCTTCAGTGCCGAACTCGTGTATGCCACCCATGACGAGTGACGACTGTACGGACATGCCAGATCTGTAACCACTGTCAACGCGCTCAACAGCTCGAGTGATCATGCCGCCCGCCACCGTCGACACACCGGCACAGCCATATCCGTCAATGTTGGCGCCAAGCAAGCCAAGCTCACCCATCTCCTGCAAGATCTTGGGGTCATAGTTCTCATCACGGTAAGCCTCTGCAATTCAAGTATCAGTCAAGATGGGCAACTTTCGTCAAAGGTGGCTGGAGATAGACTACGGGTCAATGACGCCATGGAAAGCGGAGTGGCAACACCTTTGGGGAAAGGCAGACATACGCAAAACTCTGGGCAACATTCTCTCTTGGCAATATCTCTCGGCAGTCTCTGCAATAGCAAGCTCCTCCTCAGTCAAGAGGTTCTTAGATGCAAGTGGGTCTCGCCAGTCGAAGGCTGTCTTTGGCACCGAGGCATAACTTCTGACGGCTACTTGCCGCCATGATGATGCGTTGCTTCGAGCAACGGTTCGCAGAGCATGGCGAAACATTGTGAGTGGTGCGTGGACGGCGGGGGGGGGGAGAATAGGAGAATATGAAGAATATGAAGAAACAGGCCTCCGTCTTCTAAAGATGTGTTCAAAATGTTGCAAGAGAAAGCAAGGTGGTGGATATGGAAGTAGTTGAAGAGGGAGTTGGTAGTAAGTAGCATTGACTTAGCGGCATAATCCATAGCTAACTCCTTGGACGGCTTCAACTTGTGCGATACCGCTGGCACCCACATTACCTCGGTCTCACCCCTCAGTCGCCGGCGTAATTCGCGGAGGGTCTCCACTGGCGCCCTGTGCAAACCTGCTTAGCTGGCCCGTCAATCAATCACTGAAAATGTGCCAATCCCAGTCGCCGTCCGGCCCATAATTCGGCGACCTGACACCTGCACACCTACATATATACATAAATACACTGTATAGCTGCATTGAAAATCGAAAATTGCATTCACAGAACAACGACTTGACCTGGGTCCGTCCAACCACAGCTCCTGCTTCTGCCAGATTAGGTAGGTATCAGGAGAAATGCCCAACACAGGAGAATCTGCGTGTAGGTTGTGACAGAAGGATGATCAGGGATTGTCTACATTTTGCTCTTGGTTCATTGTTGCGAAGTACTGTACATACGACCACAATTTCATCCGACCATGCCTGTCTGGCGCTGCACGAGACTCTTCAGGCAAAGATATCGAGACGTGAGGAAGAAAACATTGAGCCTTCAATCAGCATGATCTCTCTTCTCCATATTAGAATTTGTGGTTTGCCATCCCTTGTCGCTCACTTTCTTTATGCTTCCGCGCCATCTCACTCAACCTATCAAGATCCCCAGTAGCCAGCATCACTCCGGCCCTTGCCAAGGTGCTCGTTGCCTCGGTGTCAAGTGGACTGTGTGCTGAAGGGGTTTCCACTTCGCAAGAGTCATCATGGTGGTGCCCGCGAGATTGCCGGGCTTGAAACCGTCTTTTCTTGCCGTCCCCGAGTTCAACACCTACCCCAAATGGCGAAGAGATGCCCTCCATGGGTTTCTGACGTCTGTACAGCTCATGGCGCAAACGTCTACCTATTGTAAATCGACGCCGAGATTTCTCTGATAGTGGCAGTGATCGTGACGCGCGGCGACCAGTAATTCCTTTCGGACTTTCGGGCGGGGGGGCGCTCTATGCGATGTATCAGTAAATATGCTTTCATAACCTCGGTTGGATACACAACTTCTTGGCCGTGAGAGGTATCTGTGATCAGTTCAGGGCAGGAAACCGTGCAATGCTGCCGGTGGCCTTTTGAGGCACCGTACACGGCTTCATGTGTCGTTTTGAGAAGTTGCAATGACTTTCGTTGAGTCTGTGCACTTTCAACGACGCTTGATATTTTCAGCTCGTCTCGGACAGAAGTTACGCGATGATGATAGCTGAGGGGACTGTCGGAACGACTTGTAGGTTGTGGTTTTTCAGAAGACATCGACGGCACGAGAAATCGTTGATCGTGAAAGGAGGCGGGGCGTCCAGGACGTGATTCACGATTCCCAGTGCTAAGGATAAGAATAGTAAACGGAACATCTGGTGGGCTTATAAAACGTAAACATTCCTAAATGACGAATATGTCCTGACTGCAGGCAATCAGTTGCGTCGAGCCAATTCAATGGAATCGCACGTAGAGCATTTCCGGGGACAAGGCCCGCTCCTTCCACATGTTCCCGGTTCTTTCCATCTACAGCCTTCGTGTCATAGTTCTCACCAAGTTCATCCTTTCGTATCTCGCTACATGATCCGAACATAGGGACGCTTAAAAGGGTGTACTAGCCGTGAGTCTGAGTCCAGGTGTGTCATTTTTTTTTTGGGGGGGGGGGGGGCTGGAATTGAGAGCGTCAAGAAAGTTCAGTAGAATTTATTGGATAGCGAGGGGGAAGGGAAGGGACTCCTGGATGACCCAAGTAAAAGAAGATAATAGGCAGCGGGGATTCCAGCTCGTGTTGATCGGATCTGGGGGTTGTGTTGCGACTCCCAGGATCTCTTGAACGGTGGTGGTCTGCAAAGGCGGCCGTTGTGGTGGTGCTTTGGATCGAAGTTCTTTATCTATCAGGAGGGAGTGCTTATACAGAATGACATTGGCAACTGTTAATACAAACAATGCTGACGGTGGCTGAGGCAAGGGCCGGTATTTGCTCCGTTCGGAGTACTCCGATCTCAACACACACATCAACTGGCTGAAATGGAAATCACTTGCAGTCATACATAGTGTCGTCAACACCGAAACAGGTTGGCGAATGTGGGACCGAGAAGCAACCAGACATTGAACGGTGAAGAAGGCCTTTGGGCTGCTCATACTGGCCATGTCATCGCCATGTCATCGCCATGTCACACCAGCCTGTACTGAGTACTTTTTGTGCTGAATGGTAATGGATATGTATTTGATTTGGCTCCAAATACATTCGAACAACATCGAATGTTGATGGATCCCATTCATGTCCGCCTATCCGGACGTCAAATGCCGTGCTGGGGCAGTGCTCAAGTGGCATTGCAAGTTGGCGCCCTCGCCATTTCACCCAATGCACCAGACATAATAATAATAGCCACAGAATGCCACACCGACCATTGCAAGACAAGGAAGGAATCGGCTTGGTCTGGTCTGGCCTTCCTTGGCTAATTAGCCCGCCCCGCCTTTGGCCCACCCAGTCTTTGGAGGACAAGTCATCACAACATCACAACAAGGAGCCCGCACAATTTATTATTCTCAGCTAGCACAGGGTACCTCAAGTACATAGGTACTTGTCAGACGAGGCTTAACGTGCGCTGCATAGTCCGTACTCTGTGCTGTTCAATGCTGACTTGCCTACCGCCCAGGTAGGTACTCACCGGTAGGTACTCACCGGTACTCACTTAACCCAGTCACTGCTAGCTTTTTGCTTCCAACCTCGACTCGACCATCTCAAGTCCTCCTTCGACGTCTACAAGCCAACGTCCGGCTTTCGTGTCGACTGTCTGCATCTTCCCGGGCTGCCCGTAGCATTTTCATTTTCATCTCGAACTGACGCTTCTCATCGCTCGCCGTTTCGGAGTCTCCTTTGCTTCGCCGTCGTAACCGCTTCCGTACTTCTTCGACGACGAATTACTCCGCAGTTCCCTTCGTTGGGTTTGATTGAACGTGATCCCAGTTTGGAAGTGCTTTAGCTAGTCTCATCATCGACTTGGGTTCGAGACCTTCGACACTGCTTGACGCCTCGTTCCTGTATCACCGAGGTGGTTTGTGTGTCGTTTGCTTATCTGGACTATTTACGAAGAACCAATTTCCATTACGTCGGCCATCGCACCGCGACCCCAAACGACTATGAGGTAGAGATCTTGGACCTGTTTCTCTGAACCACCTTCCCCTAGACAGAGGAAACCCGAATTGGCTGCGTCAAAAACGCAGGAAACCGAGCGAAATGCCCTCGTTTCTCAACGACGACCACTCGCCCATCTTTTCTGCCGAAGCTGACGTCCTCGATCTCGATCCTACCTACCAATTTGGTCTCGTTGGGAAGAAGAAGATCAATGGCGATTCCATAAGCCATACGCATCCCGAAGCGATAAATGAGAGCTTCGACGAAAGTTCTACATCCTCCACACACGACTCGGATATATCAGAGACAAACCACATGCCCTTGGCTGGGAACGGCACCAGGCCGACGAGCATGAACTCTATCTCCAACGGCATCAACGGTTCCAATGGGAAAGATCCTCTGGAGCGAATAACCCACCCGACGTCTCCACGTGGCGCTGTAGCTATTCCGGATCGCACTGCTCCCACGCCGCCCGCTTCAGGTGTCAATGGCAACTCTATTTCGACATCGAAAGCGCCCAGCTTGCGTCGTAACACGACTGCACCTGGCTCACCCGTGCCCGATGAAAAGTATCAACCCGACGGTACAAAGCATGTACCATGGACCAACGGTGCAGGCCCTTCCGGTGATTTGACATCCAGTGTGGGCACCGAGCCTGAATCGCAAACGAAGGAGCCCGTGGCTTCTTCTTCGGTTGCACAAACACTAGCAGCCACAGATATTGTGCTACCGCGGTCCTCGCCACACAGATTCTCTTCCCCCCCGGCTTACCAAGGCAACACGACAATAGGGACCTCACCATCTGGACATCTCCAGCCCTTAGCCCCGGGTACTGCATTGAAACATCGGCACACTCTTGAAGTCCCAAAGCCCCCTGGTCGAGGCTCTAAAGATGGCTTAGACACCGCGCAAGCAAGCGGAAGATTCTCCCCTACCGTAGCCACTGGTGCCGGGCATCGTCGTGCTTCTCTTAATCTGGCACGCAGGACTACTCGGTCAATGCAATCTGACGCACCCCGGGACGGAATCTTGCCCGATGAGGATGCCATACGCTGGGCTGAAGCTTACAGACAGAAACGGGCCAGTAAACGCAGGAGGAAGGAAGAGGAAGATGATGACCGTGTCCTGGTTGGTATCAAAGTCGATGAGAGTCATGCTAATTGGGTCACGGCATATAACATGTTGACCGGGATCCGAGTTTCTGTCTCGAGGACAAATGCCAAGCTTGACCGAGAACTCACAAATGCTGACTTTGAGGCTAAGCAAAAGTCGACGTTTGACATGTAAGTGCTCCGAGAAACATGGAGGAAAGGGAATAATCTCAGGCCACAAAGACTAACGTGTAGCTCTTAGCACTGGCAACGAACTCGTTCCCTCTGCCAAGTATGATTTCAAATTTAAGGACTACGCACCTTGGGTTTTCCGGCGTCTGCGATCACTGTTTCGTCTCGACCCCGCCGACTATCTCATGTCCTTGACTGGAAAATATATCCTTTCTGAACTCGGTTCCCCGGGCAAGAGCGGAAGCTTCTTTTACTTCTCCAGAGATTACAAGTATATTATAAAGACGATACATCACGCAGAGCACAAGTTCCTCAGAAAAGTTTTGAGGGATTACTACAATCACGTTCAAAGCAATCCCAACACCCTTCTTTCACAGTTTTATGGCCTGCACCGGGTGAAAATGCCCTATGGGAAGAAAATACACTTTGTGGTCATGAATAACTTGTTTCCACCACATCGGGACATTCATGCTACATTCGACCTAAAGGGTTCGACCGTCGGTAGAGACTACAAAGAAGATGACTTGGCGAAGAATCCTCGCGCAACACTCAAGGACTTGAATTGGCGGAGACGGCAGCAACACCTGGAGCTTGGCATTCAGAAGAAGCGACTATTCCTAGAACAATTACGCAAAGACGTTGAGCTTCTCAAGCGACTGCACATCATGGATTATTCTCTGCTAATAGGCATCCATGATTTATCACGGGGGAACGAGGAAAATTTGCGTGACAAAACTCTCCAGATTTTCAATCCTGGTGGCCAAAAAGCAAGTACGGACGAAACATCGTCCGTACTTCTCAGGACCCCTTCAAAGATGGAGAACGTGAGAAAGGCTCGAGAACTGAGAGAAAAGATCCGGCAGGAGAGGCCAGTGCCCATTGGCCCAGCAGACAAGATGCCCAATGAGCTGGGCGAAACCCATTCTCGGCCTGGTTTCGTATTCAATCAGGATGATGGAGGTTTCCAAGCTACCCACGAAGATAACTCGCCAGCAGAGGAAGTCTATTACCTTGGTGTCATTGATTGTCTGACACATGTAAGTTGAGGACATGTGCCAAATAGAAGAAAGTTGTCTATTGACGATACTAATGTGGAAACCATGCAGTACGGAGTAATAAAAAAGATCGAGCATTTTTGGAAGGGTTTGTCAAACGACGGCAGTCAAATCTCCGCCTTACCACCGGAACAATACGGCGACAGATTTTACAACTTTGTTGAGGGTATCACCGTGTCCGCCGAAGAAGCTCGCAGAAAAGCATTGCAAAAGGAGCGGGAAGAAGTAGAAGGCAAAACGTCCACCGACAAAACCTCATCAGCTAGGCACAATTCGTCACACAGGCACAGTCACGGTGTCCCGCCCATGCCTGACCACTTTCCTCCCGCCCCGCCTGTTGACAGCGCTTCGCCTAGGGTGGTGCAGGTAACGATGGAAAAGGCGTCGAAGGAAGCTCGTCGAACAGAACACAGCGGAGCAAGAGAATCCGAAGTCCCAGATCGAGTCCTCACGACATCAACGTCTCCAGACAAACGCGAATCCCTCCAGCATGAGCCCATCTTACCCGTAGTTGAGGAGGCATCTGAAAACAACCGCAACGAAGGGGGCTCATATCGGGGCGTCTCATCGACACTGAAACTGAAAAAGGGCAACACAGCATCGCCACCTGAGCCAACAATGCCGCCACCGCCAACACCACCCAAAGACCAGCGGCCACCTCCTCTTAAAATGGTTGGTCCTGAACATGGCCACACTTTGCGACCGCGACTGAGTAAGGAGAGCCTTAACAAAAACCTTCCACCACTGCCTAGAGACGAAGGGACGCAAGACAGCGGCGTACGCATGGTTTAGTTCTCCCTGACGTTTGGATTTTGCTTCTGCGTTCCAACGAGTGTGATACATACTCGAGAGTGACGACCGATTTCTTTCCGAGCAGACATTTCTTTAGTATATCTGTTTTACAGCACAGCAATGGCGCATTTACTAGGCAACTGAAAGCGAGCGACGTGGTATTTTGCAGATGACTAGCACGCTGTCGACATGACAGGATTGTGGGAGCGACCAGATGCGAAAGACGGAGTATGCCTATTGTGATGCCTACCTTTTCTTCTCAGGGAAGAGGATGGAGATGAAGAAACAAATATGCGGTAGAGAGCACTGGGTTGGTCAGAGAGTGAGAGTTCTAGGACGAGGACGTTGAGGGCCGGGCTAGGAAGGCGAGACTGCATCAGAGACAATTCGTGTTTTCGTACCACTCCAATTTCTTTCTCTTTGTTTGTGTGTTTTCTTGTCACAAAAAGACATGGATGATACCATTGATGCATCGAGCATGCCTGTCTGCAGTGCTGCACTCTTTTTCTTTTTTTTCTCTCTTTTTTCATTTGTCGACTTCCCAGTCTTGTTTGTCATAACCCGGCCATGCAACCTGCATTCTATTCCCGTCCTCTTCCATGTATCTTTGGGCTTGTTGTGGTTGAGGCCAAGGTAGCTCATTGTGGTGCGTTAGCAGGAGCAAAGCAGTGTAACGGCAGAGTCGACATGTATTTTTCAGCATAATAGTCCTGTGAGAAGAATGAGGTTGGTTAGATAGTTAACACATGAATGTATGTTGTATGGACACCTACTGTGCGTGCACGATTTGTGATGATTTGTATCACATGTCTTGCTTATTCGCAGCAATATCTGAATCCATCTCGTCAACTTTCCCACTTTCAAGAGAATCAAATCTTAAAAGACTACAGACCAGCATAATTGCCAAGTTGTAATACCTTTTAGCATTCGATTGTAATTTATTTTACACAGCTTTTTTTTCAGCCAGTTTCCAATAGACATGTGTGGCGGCGTGGAAACCTATTATATAGTTGTGTGGTCGCCCTATAATAACAATATCCGCCTCTCATGCAAGAGGCTCCCGATACGTCTGCGTCTTTCGTCGAACTCTTCTACCCTCTCTTCTTCTCCAGCATATCCTGAATAGCCTCTTTCCCGTTGCCCTTGACGCCTGCAACACCCTCTGGCGCAAACGTCGTGGATACCTCCATCTCCTGTGCCCCCTGCTTCCTCAACTCATCCAGTCGTCGCTTCTTCTGAACGTCCGCCACGCGCCACTGCTTGAAATACTTGACCCATGCGGCTGCGCAGTCACGATCAAAGGCGTCGCTCTCGCGGGGACATGCGCGCTTGGCGGCGGATGCATCCTTGTTTGCGTCGAGGATATTGTTGGCGTCAAGGCAGGCGAAGTAGGCATCGCGTGATGCCCAGCACACGGAGCGTTCTTGGCGATTTGGGATGGCGTCGCCGGAGCGAATGGCATCGCTGCGGGAGGATGATGAGAAGGGCCACCAGCCCATGGTGCTTGGCTGTGACGGCACTTTTTGTGATGTGGAGGTTTTTGTGGTCTTTTGGAGTGCAGCGTTCCGAGAAGGAGGCTTCTCGGCTTCGGTACGATGGACCGATCGGCGGGCGAGTTCGGAGACGACTTTCGGTGGAATCAAGTTGAGTCGAGTTACCGCTGCGGGACTTTTGAACGGTCGAGAGCTTGCAGGCCAACTTGCAAATGGTGATTGAACTTGTCGCAAGTAAAAGTTGTGACGACTTGACCGGCAGAATCCAGGCGGTGAGATGTCGCCAATCAAGCTACATACACCCACTGTATATGTATGTAGGCACCGAGGAAACATGCCAAACTGTCAAGAGCGACCGGCCGCGCCTGCTACACCCCACTGTACCGACTGGTTAATTAACCCCCCTGCAGCTTGGGGGGGAGGCTCTTATGCCGTCTTTTCACACAGCCGGCAGTTGCGCAAGCTCTCCTGCTTCCTGCTTCCTGCTTCCTGCTTTGCTTCCTGCTTCCTGGTCTCTCCCTAGAACTTGTTCTCTTCTTCTTCTCTTTTTCTCTCGTTTACATGATAGCGCGCCTTCTATTTTCTTGCTTCCTTCCTCGGTACAAACCCTTTGCGTTCCGTACTTGCGAACCGGCGCTTTAGTTACGACGATCCCCGTGTTCGTCTGCTCCAGTTTCAGGGACCATAGTTCGATCCCGACGACGACCACTTCGTGCCAAGTCGACGGGTACAAAGCGCCGATAGAATCGTCCCGTTCTACTCGTGCAGTTTGGAGCTTCCGATTGTTCGAGCTCGAAGAACACCTTGGGTCAACGACTAGCGGTCTCCCCAACTTCGGCCCTTCTTTGTTTCTTGAACAAATACCAACCCGATTCGCAAGTCGCGTTCGACTGCCGTCTCTTTGGCCGCTTCCCCGAGGGCCTCACAACGTATGTACATACGCATCGACTCCGCGGCCAGACCGGGAAACTCGCGATGCCTCGGAGACGAAAGCCCCCGCGCGCTGGCGCGCTGACGGAGCTCCAGCCCCTCAAGATCGCCAAGCAAATAGCTATACTCCAAGCGCTGTATTATCTTACAGCTGGGGTTCTGATGCTCTTCACAGCGCTAGTTGCAGGCATGGGATTCAGTCTCGACATGGTATTTGGCTGGGATAATGTCAGAGGTGATACGACACAGGGGTGGCTGTTGTCCTTTGTGTGGCTAATTGACGGAGGTTTATTCATGTGCGTTGGCCTTTGCTTTCCCCCCCCCCGCCATATCTTGTGGTGAGAAATTGTTCTGACTCTCTTCTGCAGGGCCGTCGCAATCGTCATCCTCGTCGCGAGAAGCAAACTCGTCGCCGACTTCGCCCTCACTATACACGCCCTCCATCTCGTCTTCACAACTCTATACACACGCTCTCTCCCCGCACACTCCATGTGGTGGATGACCATGGCTGGCTCGGCCTCCATATCTGTTGCCCTCGGTATGTGGGGTTGTCGCTATCGCGAGCTGCAGCCAGTCTTCTTCGGCGGCGGCGGCGGCAGCATCCTCGGATCCAGAGCAGCGGCCTCGACGAATGACCAGGTCGCGGCTGAGGAGGGCCAAGCCGGTCTATCTTTCGAAGAGGGAGGCGATGACGCTGGTTTTTCACGCGGGAGAGGAAGAGGGCGTGGGAAAGATGGCAACGGCGAATACGAGCTGGCTGCAATGAAGCAAACTGCTTGATACGTTTTCTTGCCCCTTGTTGCTCTTTCTTTGCAGCACTTGGAGCGCAATTCTACTTGTCCATCACCATGAATGAGGCCTGCCATGGTAGGAAAATCGAGCAATATAAGTTTGACCACGGCCCTGGAGCAGTCAGCGTAAAAACCAGACGGGAATCAGATTCCCTGTCTCCTGATTTAGCCATGGTGTCTGGGAAACCGAGCGAGTTGGTGTTGCGGTCAAGCAAGAAAAATATGCCATTGTGTTTGACCACGGCTCCGAAATCTCCCGACAGTGTTGCAACACGCTTGGTGCGGAGGAACTGCGTTGAGTCCTTGGCATCGCAGGAGGCAGCCTCTGGTAAAGAGAACAGCAGGAGAGAAAGAGCAAAGAGCGAACATCATGACCCGTTTGGTAGCTGAATCTTGGAATAAGCGTAGCATTGCTTGGCGTTTCTTTTTACAGCAAAAGGGGTTTCTTGTATATTAAAGACATGCGCTCGGGTTGAACAGGCGAGGAGAGGATCATCGGGGATTTAACAACAGCTAGATGTATGTAATCTCTGTCACGTACTCTGAACCAGTAACATGACGAGAAGATGAATCACTACGAGTGGAATACGATTTCAACTACGATGGACCCATCATCCCATGGAGACCCCAACGTTGATTCGTACTTGATTGACACACCGTCATCATCGTGAAGCCACAAAGAGTAGCAAATTGGTATAAGGCGATGGGGGGGGGGCCTAGTCCGTAATCGCCTCCGATTAGACATTCGTTACCGACAAATACATACATCCATGACCGTATACTCCGTACACGTGGCCCGATTATTTTGCTTCTTCCTTGGTCATGATATCTACTACGCCCCGGCCACCACCGCCAAGTTATCGTAAATCGCCTTCTTGACCTCATACAGCGTGTTTCGTCTCCCCACAGCCGGCAATCCCACGCTCTCCACCTCGATCCTTCCCTCTGCCGTCTTGCGAACAGATACGGACCCATCAATGACAAGAATACCTTCGCCTCGGAACTCTGCTCCATGGCCGGACCCTTGCATCGCTCGTCGGAGATCTGCCAATCGCAAGTCGCCCACGTGGAGGGGCTGGGCGGTCGTTCTGGCGGCCGAGACGAGGTTGGAAGGTATGACGTCCAGCATGGGGAGAACGCCCTTTGCTGCGGTGAGAGCCGTGGACGTCAGTGCTACAGCGTTGGAGGATGGCTCCGTCTTTTGACGCTTGTTGGCTGCATCTTGTTCGTTTTCGTCGTCCTTTTCCGCGGTGCTTTCGCCGCCTTTGGACGTGGCCAGCAGTTGTCCGCTGATGGTGACGATGCTCAGGCCGCGGACATTTTGCCATTTGAGCTTCTTGACGAGGGGGTCTGCGAGTTTGACGACCCAGGCATTGGTGTCTACGCTCGCGTCAACCCAAACGCCTATGCCTGGGGTGAATACGTCAATGGCCTTGTCGCCATCCAGGCCGAGGGCGGCTCTGCAATCTTCTGCGAGAGCCATGGTTTCCTCGTGATTGCCGCCAACGAGAATGAGCTTGCGGGGTTGGATCAACGGAATGAGCATGTCCAAGCTTCGTCTGTCGTGAAGGCCGCTGAAATCGACGAATCCAATGCGCATGTTCACTTGGATTGTCTCTGTATTGTATATCAGCTTGGAAGGACCCGTGGGCTCTTTTGGCTCCGTGTCCTCGACTTCGTCGAGATCGTCGGGGATGAAACCATCTTTATCAGGGCCGGCACCGTTGCTATCATCGGGGATGGCCCTGCCATTTTGGCCTCGTTTGTTAGGGCCTGCCGAGCCTTTTGCAACTTCGTCCCATTTGCGCTTCTTTCCTAGCTTGTCGTCTTCTGCCGTCACGTTACCACCCTCGGCGTTGTCCTCGTCCTTTTCCTCGGCTCGAAGATAATCTTCTGGCCGAATTAGCTCGCCAAAGTCGTCGTTCCTTTTGCGTCGGATGGCCACGGGAAAGCATCGCTCTCTGCCCTTTTTGCCTCGTGAATCAAAATCATAGACCCCTTTTCGTTTTATCAGAACATTGATACCCAGGTCTTCATCTTTGAGTATAACGTTCTTCCGACTTGCTTGGCCCATTGTAGCTGACACTGTTAGTGCTTTGCCTTGTTGTTGACCATCCTCATCCTCTGAATCTGACGAGGATTCTGATGAGGCATCGTCGACAACATCGGCTGGCCCTTCCATCGATCCAGCTGCGCCCGTCTGTTGCGTTGCTTGAAGCTGTCTCTGAGTTGCAAGCCACTGTTGGTACACTGCTAATTCGTCGCCCTCCAACGCTTGCCTTCTGGCCTCGCGTATTTCCAACTCTCGCCCGCCTGCATTCACTGATTCAATATTTTCCCCATTGCTGCTGGCCTGCTCCACAGATACTCCATCCCTCCTCTCCTTCCACCATTCCCAGAGAGTCCTTGCTATTGAGGGACTTCCATCTCCCGCCATAGTTGGACGGTCTGTTAGTATAACAAGATTATTCGAGTCCTGTGCCAGGCCCCTGAGGGCGTCTTTCGAAAATCCCCACTCCAGGCTCATATCGCTGGCAAGAATGACTCGTCCGCCAGGTGCAGAATTCCCGCCAGGCGTTGTTTGGCTGAGAAGTTTTGTGATTTGCGCTCTTCGCTCCAGTAGTCGGAGATATTTGAAGTCGAACGGGCCCCCTTCTTTTTTCTCACTTGTTCCATTCGCCTTGCGCTGACCTTCGGCAAACGCCTCAAACTCTTGAACAATATTATCGTCCATCCACTCGAGCATGCTCCTGGCGTACCGCATGGTGCTTGACATGTTTCGGCCGGCCAAGTACAATTTTGTCGATTTCAGCGTGCTATTGTCTGAGGCAGCATCGGCTCTCCATGCATGTTCGAGGAGATACGACAGCTCTAGAACCCTTGCACTGGAGTCGACTGGAATCAACACAGTGCCACCCTTTGTTACGCACGTCTTTATCATGTCGAGCATTTGTTCGTCTCGCTTGATTCGACTACCCGACTGTGCTGATTTCTGGGCGCCGCGACTGCTGCAAATCAGGGCAGTCGGCTTGCGAAGCGGCTCGATAACCTCAGCTCCTCCACCTCCCGCTCCTCCGAGCCAGGCTGCGCCGGCAAATACATTCTCTCTGGCCTGATTCCAATCCACCGCGTAGACAATTGACTCGAGTCCATGTTGTATATGCCAAATTGTACCGCCGAGGGTATGTCCAGAGTTATATGCGGTGATGGTGAGCCCATTCAACGGTGGTGAAAAGGGTGAGGGAAGAGGTTGATGTGGTTGAGAATATTTCAAAGGCTGAATGAGAGAGAAGTATCTCGCGATTTCGTCAGGATTTGGGGATTGTAACAATAGGTTTTGCGCCGTCACAGCAGTCTGCGTGTATGCATAAGCGATCTCTGATAAGGAGCTTTGTCGAATGGTTGTGGATGCTGCAGGCGTTGAAGAGTAGAGATCTTGGGTCAGTGATCGGCCGAGGTCGATGACAGGGCGAGTCGCATAGGCGGGAATACGAGTGAATAGCGGGAAATTCTTGCAACAGTGGACGTAGGCGGCTAGATGAGACGCAGTTGCATGTGTGAGGAGGATCAAGGATAAAGTAGGGACTTGCCTGCGGTGCGGCGATGTGTTGTTAGCGGGCGAATATGAGACTCAGAGCCAAGCGCTCTCGATCACTCACTTGTCCAGCTCTCCCAGCTTCCCAACATCAAAATTTTCGTCCCATCCGATGTCGATCAAGATCTTGACGCCGCCATCAAGCTCCAAGAGTGATTGCGATGCAGTCGATTCGGAGAGCGCGCCCTGGAGAGGACAGAACGTGAACATGGTAGTAGTCGTGGCACAGCGACGATGCCTGGGGGAATATCAGCAAGATGGCGCTAACATGATCCCCTCCACCTCGGTCGTCGGAGCGTCTCAATGAAGTGAATGGTTTGCGGAACACAATGGAAAAGGTGGTGTGGTCTCTCGTGCTGCTTGATTATAAGTTAGACAGACATACGGAAGAGCTTTGGTCGCGCGTCAGATCCTGGCGACCCAAAAAGCGATGGATGCAGGTACGTCAATTGGCCGCCCTGTGGGCCCAGATCAGAATCGACCTGCATCGGATCGGCCCAACGATGTCGCGGCGCAGCCTGCTACCCTAGAGCAGCCGGTTTCCCGAATGGAGTCGCACAACGAAAATAGCAAGTCACGATACATGCAATATGTACAAAGGGAATATTTCCGACGGCTGCATATTAGATTTGATGGTATCTGAAGATGACATGGATTTCACCGTTCATATCTCCGGATTCTTCTTCTCACCATCATGTTGTCTTCCGATGCTTGCGCAGTGTCATCGTCATTCAGCCCTTACGCGAAAAAGCGTGTAGTTGGAGCTGGAGCTCAACAACCCCACCCACCACCTACTTCGCGAGTTACCTCGGAGTCCTCACTTCCATCATCACGCCTTTTGGGACATTGTTAAAGCTCTGACACCTTGGTTGGCTTCGTATCCCCGGCGTGAAGAGAGCCCAACTTCAACACTGATTTAAAGCTTGGGGGTCAATTTGCAGCGAGGCTTGACTGCTGCAAACAAAGCGCACCGTTCTCAGCTGAAGCACAACAAGCCAGAGTATGGCATCTATAACGAAACCCGTCATTATCAGTGGCGCTGGCGTTGCAGGGCTGACGCTTGCCCACGGGCTCAAGAAGGTATTGCTCCCAAAAGGCTCCTACTTGATGAAAGAAGGAGAACCCTCCACAGCAAGCTGCTGCAGGCAACAACTTTTGCGTGTAAATGTGCTAAATCCACACCACAGGCCAATATTCCGTTCAAGATCTACGAACGCGACGAGCACATTGATTCACGTGGCCATGGATGGGCCATCACGATTCACTGGGCTTTGCCTTTTCTTATTGAGCTTCTGGACGACGCCACAGTTGAGGCCATTGAGCATGGCCAAGTTGACCCCGAAGTTGGTCGCAATGACAATGGTAACTTTCTCTTTATTAATCTGGAGACGTTGGACTCCAAGTTTCGAATCCCTCCCAACAAGCGCCGTCGAGTCAATCGCGAAAAGCTACGCAAGGAACTCCTTCAAGGCGTCATGGATCATGTTCAATGGGGCAAGCGACTGAGTAACGTCGACGTATTAGATGGGGCTGATGGAGGAGGTATCCGTGCTACCTTCTCTGACGGCTCCTCGACTGAAGGGAGCATGATTATCGGGGCTGAGGGGACAAACTCACAGACGAGGAAGTTTCTCGTCCCAGATAATTATTCCAACCATCAACTTCCTGTGCGTTTCATCGGCGCGGCAGTGGACATGACGCCAGAGCAAGTCAAACCACTACGAGACATTGATCCTCTTCTTTTCCAGGGTTGCCACCCGGTGACGGGCCACTTCCTCTGGGTATCCATGATGGAGACGCCGGAGGGTAATGGTACCAAGGGCACATACCAAGAACGGTATCGAGTACAAATTAGCACATCATGGATGGTCAAGAGCGACAAAGATGAAGTTCCGACTAGTGATGCTGAGCGGATTGCTGAAATGAAGCGCCGTGCGAAGGACTTCCATCCGCTTCTCCGCCAAGCCGTTGAAAGCATCCCCGAAACAGCACCGGTGCTGGAGATTAGTCTCCAGGATTGGCCATGCCTCGACTGGGACAATCGCCAAGGACGAGTGACACTTGTTGGTGACGCAGCTCACGCCATGACAATGTATAGAGGAGAGGCCGCCAACCACGGCATGCTTGATGCTTACAACCTCGTTCAGCATCTGAAGAAGATTCACGCCGGCGAGGTGACGCTCAAGGCGGGTATTGATGACTACGAAGAGGAGATGAGAGACCGCACAGGTGGTGAGGAGGGCGCCGTCATGCTAAGCAGACAGGCATGTCTCGACGCGCATAATTACAATGGGCTGAATGAGAACTCGGCAGTATTGAGGAGACGAGCCATGAAGGTCAAGCAATGACAATCGCACAGCTAAATATCCAACGAATGAATGAAAGAAAGAAAGAAAGAAAGAAAGAGGAAGAACACTTGCTTCACCTTGTGATGTACATTTCCACCAGAACCGTTCTCGCTGGTAACGCATAATTCAGGGTATCTTGCTAAGCATGAGAGTGAGCGTATGTTCCCGAGCCCAAATCTCCCATCCCAGAGACTTGCTTCAAAACTTGCACGGAACTGCACAGTAGCATGGGACGTGCTCCCTTCCCCCGCCGGATGCCATCCCGCCATTCCGCCATCCCGCCCATCGCAAAGACGGATCACCTGCTATATACCGCATGAAAATCAGGCAATAGATGACGGCGCCACACGCAGCAGATGGCCGTGTGCGGCCCTGTGAGGGAGATTAAGGGCGATTGCGGCGGGTATGTGTTGGACGACAAGGACGTTGGAGGACGTGCTGAGTCTGGTTGGGTGGATGTGGAGTGGTGCGCGTCCGGGGGATGCGTCCGTTGATGGCGACGATGGGTGACGGATAAGGTGATGATTATTTCTGGAATTATTGTTGATATTTTTCTGTTGTTACTTTGCTGGAACTGGAAATATTATCATAAGATCCTCTACACTTGTGGGTAGGCTGATGTACTAAATTCATCACATCTTCGCTCTAGATTCAGTTCCCTCCTCGAGGCAATCGCCAATGTTTTACGTTGGGACAATAAGGCAAGCCATTCACAAAGATGGTGATGCGACAACGTGATACGAGGCATCAAAGGATAGCGTTTCCCACCGAGCAAACCCTCGGGATGAAACGGGTATCAAATCTCGTCAGTCAGTCAGTCAGTCAGTCAGTCAGTGGTGTGCACATACATAGTTCTCTTTGGGTAGAGCAAACAGAAAATGTGCATGATAAGTTGGCCGATCGCCCTCGTTGACGTCGCATCGTTGGTACGCCCGCCCCATCCATCCATCCATCCACCCTCCTTCCTGGACGACGTCATTTTAGCATACATAAGCTTAATTACAATTTTTCACGGCCGAGACATTCGCCGCCCCCCCTCCCCTCCCCCTCCTCCTTCCGCAGAAGAAGAAGGTTTAAGAGAATGGAGAAGAGTTTTCAACCTAATCTCACGTTGCGGAGCAGCTGGGTCACCATTTCATCATGCGTTTCTGTTCGAAAAAGCCAAGCAAGCTCCGCAAACGTAGCATAGCACTGTTTACATCCTTGCGCCCTGAACAGGCAGGCCCTTCTGCCACGGCTAAATCTGCAGAAGTACGGACTAGACGAAACATCTTCTAGGTGCTCTTGAACGTGCGTCGGCAAAACAAAAGCATCCATCTGGTGAGAAAAGAAGAGCCAGGGCCCGCCAGAATACAATTGTCTGAAACGCGTCTACTCCGTCCAGGTGACGTACCTTGCTCTGTTGGCGTCGGGCGGAAATTTGATTTGAATGCAAATCACGGAGTACGGACTAGATACATACATGTGTACTGTACATGTAGATAAGAGTCATGTCAGGGTAGAAGCGTGCCGACTTATCCACCTCGGCCACGACTTTTTGGCAAACACTGGCAGGCGCGTGCGTTGATTGAATGCAACCAGGCGGTGACACACACGGCCAGGGGCTTGCTGCCAAGTGGTACAAAGTACGCCTACGCCGTGCCCTGCCCCTTGCTTCGGCCGAATGAATGGAACATGGAACATGGACAAGGACAGGTGGCAGCAGCTCGTGAAGTGAGTGTTGAATACGATGATGGGTGAAAGATGATGTTGCGCCCTGTAATCCGTAGCCTTATTTTGCTCCGTGATTCGTGGCACGGTGCCCCGTCACGTCACGTTCGTCTTCATTTCCATCCATTTCCATCGAGTCCATGGACGGACGCTGCGCAGACAATGTTTCGGCCAACAAACGGTCAGTTCATCGAACATGTACGGATTATCCGTGCAGCCAACAAGTGAAAACAAGGAATATGGCTGACGACGACAACTCCAAGCCACGCGCAGCAATGGCGGCTCCCATCGAGGCCGTGCGTGTGCGTGAGAATAACTTTTAACTTTTTTTTTTTCTTTCTTTCTTTCTAGGGCATGACCACCGTCCAGTGCCACCAACAGGCGCCTTTTTCTCGCCCGGGGTCGGGAAAAGTCACAAGGGGGCACGGCCCCCCTCCCTCCCCTCCCGAGTCAGCAAAGACACACAAGACAAAAGCCTCTTTTGGGTGAAGTCAGTTTCTCGACCTTGCATGTGCATGTGGCGCTCGAAGGTTCCCAACTCTTACTTTTATTATACATTGCATAATACATGATAATTAAATTATTTTTAATTATAAGGGCTTGGGTGGGTAGGAATGTTAGTATAACTAACCAAAAAACAATTCTACAAAGTATAAATAACCTTTGTTATTCTATACATAATTAGAAATTTTATTATTATTACAAGCTTCGCAATGAAAAATTTATTAAATTCATTTGTATCGCCTGCCTGAGGAACCAGCCAATCTGGGGATGGTCTTGGCGTAGTCTTGTATTGGCCGTGGAGATTCCAGAACGGATGAATCGGCAAGCCAGAACGGCGGTGGCATTTGGCTTGCCTGGCTTTGGCTCTTTTGTTTCGAACCCCAGATGGCGTTCGCGGCATGGCATGGCTTTCTTCGTCTTGAACTTGACTCTCGTCGATCAGACCGGGGGAGGGGGGGGGGGAACAGAGAAACAGAGAGGGGAAGAAGGGGAAGGGGAAAGGGGGTTGCGAGATTTGGCCAGATGCAATGATTGCGACGTTCTCAAAAAAGTTATTATTATGTCTGGAACTTGCCGGCGATTTAGCTTTGCGCCCACAAAACGAAATGACCCGGTAAAAACCAACATGCGCGATAGAAACGCGATGCCTGCTGGACGAACCACTTCGTACATGGCCGGCCCATTGCGGAACATCCCAGGGCGCACCAACACAAACTCTCAACTCATCTTCGTTACTTTGTTTATTACCAGACAGACGCCCCCCACGGCCACCCGCCCCCCCCCTTTCGCTGGACCCACTCCCACCCCCCAACCCCCCAACGAGCGAGCTTCCCTCTCTGGCAGCCCGAAGTCGCCAAGTCGGTTCAGACGGCAACTTCACCAGCGCCAAGCTTTTGCTTTCTTTCCCTCCTTGCTGCCTCCGCGTGGGACACCCGTTGCTTTTCCTACACAGTGTGTAAGATTTAGGATTTTTTTTTCTCCCACGGCGGCATACTACGTTTCTGGCCTAGCTGCGCTCCTTCCTGGTAGGATGCTCTCTCTTTCTCCAAGGTTTTGATGATGATCGAGCCCCTTCACATCATTCTCATCCACTTTGTTGTCCTCGAAAAACAATAGTCTCATTGTCGTCATCTCGAGCACCCTGCCCCCTGCCCCGCCCCGTAACGATGGGTGCACTGTGCGAGCCGCGGTCCCACGCCAAGGCACCTGAGGTGGCTTGCAACGCTTAAATTCATGCTTAAAAGACGAGCTCGTTTCCCCTCGCCCAATGACCGACCACCAACCGTACCGCGCCTTCCCGGGCAATGAATGGATGGAGGGAGGAGGAGGGGACTTGGCATTCACGGCCAACTCTGGCCGGACAGGGCGGGACGATTTCTCATCCATACCCGTAATTAATAAGGATGATGTGCCCGATTACAGTATAGTCCGATGGTACTTTTGAATCGTCGTTCTCATCTTGCCCGGAAATAGGCAGCCTTGTTTGTCCAACGTCCCACGTCCAACGTCCATCCCAAAAGAAGTTGCTCCAATTGCAGGTGTGGGACCGCGAATCTGCAGAGGGGGGGGTTTCTGTCCTCCCTACTATGGCACATGTAGTTTGTTTGTGTCGAACTGAGACGTTTGATTAGGTGAGACGCCGTTGGAGCCGGCTCGGCGTTTGCCCTCGACGGTACGGGGTACAACGTCATCATCACGGCACCTGATGGATGGCATGTTAATTATGTATTCCACACGAGATATGTATTTTAATGTGCAATTATTTAGGGAAATCGCGGGATCCTCCGTGGAGAACAACGGAGATGGGATCAAGGCGCCCCCCCCCCCTGAACCCTGTCCTAGCACACAGTCTTAGCAAATAAGGTTAAAATTTCCCATCGGGGCGCCCACCCACACTTGTCCAATGGCCATTGACAGGGATAACTCGCTTCCCTTGCCATTGAACAAGAATTCAATCGCCGCGAACTTGGCCGTTCTCGCTCTTTCGCTTTCAAGCGTGGGTTGACAAGATAAAGTACATTGAGCAAGTGAAGGGCGTTTCCTTAAACCAGGGATTTTACATGACATAGTAACGCAAAGATTATAGTACCAAAACTATACCTTAATGCCGAACTTTGTGCATCGCAGCGTGCCGACGGCGGCTATTGCTCTGATGTGCCGCAGTCTTCTGGGTACTGCATCTTTAAAGATACATCCCGCAATGTACACAGTGCCAATACGGTAAAGCTGGATCGGTTTAATGTGGCGTCTTTGTACATGAACGGGCACATTTGACAGGCCTGTGATGACTCTAGTCTTCTTCCTGAGTAGAGACATTTACAGTGTAGATATATCACTTTTACACTACGTGGGTCATCCAAATTTAGAGAGTTGTGGAGCAGACGAAGCAATACTCGGTATTTGCACACAACAGTTTGATGTGCTACAAATATGGTGACTTCACCAGGGCTTGTTGGTCACAGAATGGCAGGCAATATGTGGTGATTTCTTGAACTGTCCGGTCGCTTGACGAGCCTGTGAGATTATGAGCGTCAGGTTCCCCTCGCCTCAAGTTGAAACATCCGCTGCAAGTGAACGAACGATAGGTTGACAAGGGAGGCGGCTATGCGGCACGAGAGCTGACACCCATCCGACTCCATTTTGGATCGGCGGCTATGTACTCCGTATGTTGTTTCTAAGCGACGGGTATTTGTTTACTCAACCGCAGATAATAAAAGAAGCTCCCGAGATTCCCAGGGCCCCGTCGGCCAACGGCGGTCGTTTGGCTAGGATGGAATGGTGCAAACGGTTGTATTAGCAAAGTGTGCGTTATCAGACGAATACGAAGGACTTCCCGCCGAGTGATATCCGTAGAGGTTGAGTGAGAGGGCAGACTTATAAAGCGGAGACTACGGATTAGCCTAGCAGGGAACGTTGTGCCCGTATGCTTACATATGTACGGTACGAGCTACATGTGTGCCATGCCTTCTCCGGGGCGGCTCGGTCTGGGGCCACTTTGGAGCGGCCACAGGCCGTTCGTTGTCTCTTTCATATAATTCAGAGACAACAATATGTATGTCGTCCTCGAAACATGTCCGCAGACACTATGTAATACTGGGTGGGACGGCGAATGGGCTACGTCGAGTTTGGTTATGTAAACAAGTTCGGCAACGGCTAATAAGACGGGTTGGACGGTTCTACCTGCTGCGCTGCCAAGACCATCAGCTCCACTCGAGATGCCGATTTACCCAGAGGCGCTCGCGCTTGCGCTCTGCGCTCTGCGCTCTGCGGGCGCCCCTCCACGGGTGTCTGTAGTAGTGCCTGCAGTGTCTGTCTGCAGTTGTCTGCTCTGTTGTCTCACCAATGCCAGCTGCAACCCTGTGCTGGGACAGGCAGGAATTAGAAGAAAAACGCTACACGGCCGGCCCCTTTTTGTCAGCGGCACGCCAGGACCAGGCAGAATTAAGCTTAGGATACGGAGTAGGGGAGTAGTACTCTTTTTTTTTCCCACCTCAATAGGCACCCGATAGGCTTACTCGCAAGCTGTGCCACGGTGCCGACTTGCTGAGACCTCATCGAAGCCCGCCCGCCAAAAGCTTAAACTGTCTCACGCATACGGATTACGCATCGCATGAATCTGATCCCTCACTGGCGGAGTGTACCGGTCAATGATCATAACGCAAAGCTGCTCAAATCATGGAGATGGCTCCGGTCCTGGCCCTCCTGAGCCCTGTTGGCAATGTAATGCAATACCTCGTGCGGAGTAGTTGGCCGATATTATTTTCGCGAGTAATACGTATGTACATACTGTATGTGTAGGAGCGAGCCTGCATGTTCATGCGTCTGAGAGGTCGACTTGGTGCAAGGTGTTTGCTTGTTGGCATTGGCATTTTTCTGCGACCCTGTGCCTGTCTGAAGACGTCAGTTTCTTGATTTCTTGGCTCGGCCGACCGGCACGCTCCAAATTTGCAATATTCCCGACCAACCACCTTTTGCTGAGACACCCCCGTAAAATGTGTTTTTTTTTTTTTTACTTTTTGGGCTGTTTGGGGCCACCAAGCCGGGGTGTTGTATGTATTGTATGTAAGAGCGCGCCGCTAAGCCGAGCAGTATCGATGATGAGGTCACCTCCTGAAGTTGAAGTAGTCCTCGGTCCTTGCGTCCTGTGACTCCTGTCAAGGGCCGCTGAATCAGCAGTGGCTAATGCCATTGTCTCTCAGGAGTCCACAGCGACGGAAAACCCTGGCCAAACTGTCCCAGAAAGACAGGGGAACAAGGTTCACGGCATCCCTTTCGATGCTACGGAGTATATGTATATATGTAGATACATATGTAGGAGGGTTCGCGAAGAAGCAGGCGTTCAATTACGGATCCGTATAGTATCGATTGTTGTTGCTGTGTTGCTAGTCCGTACTTATGAGCGGCTCCGTACTCCGTAGAGAGCTCCATCACTGTCCTCGCCTTATCCTCGACAAGTCCACAGCGTTCACAGCTCGCTCCCACATTCCGCGGTGCCGAGCTCTCGCCAGCCGACCAGATAAGCCCAGTTGTTAACGATTGCGCTGGAGAATTAATACGGCAGGGACATTGCTGGGCCGCACCTGGACGCATTCTCAATCGCCCCACTGACTGCTTCCCTGGCTGCACCCCTTCCGTAGTCGCAGGAACAGACCTTTCGCAAACCCTTATCACCGCACACCCCCCCCTTCTCGGCTCCACGGCGCCGACTTATCCATTTGGTACACTTTCATACATACGCATTTTTGGGATCGTTGCCCCCTTGCTGCCTTGCCCCAACCTTATTTCTTTTCCAATCTTCCTCTCGTTCTTGACTTACTCAAATCTCCTGGAATCTTCTTCACCGCTTGACCCAACTATTTCGACAATTACAATCGCCAGTCTGACTGCATTTGCGTACTGCAGTCTGCCTGCCAACTGGAATCAACAACCACGCCATTGTCGTCTCTTCGTCGCCGCCGTCACACAAGCGCCAAAGCACATAACCGCTGCGTCTGGGTACCACGCCCTTTGGCAACAACCACGCAACGCCTCGCCAAACCAGTCGACTCTCTTGCAGCAATTCGCTGTGTCATTCTATAGGTATGTGATCTCGCGAGGGTTGTGTATGTCTGGACTTGATCGCCTTTTCTTTACACCGTATTTCTTAAAGCAACTGGAACCGGGGGCCCCGAAGCACAACGCACGTGGTACCTCAAGCAACGTGGACGCAAGTGAAGGACTGGAAAGCGACCAAAAGCTGCACATCTTGCAATTGGGAATTTTCTCGTGTGCTTCAGCGGGTCTGTCGCGTTCGCTGTACTTTTTTTTTTTTTTTTTTTTTTTTTTTACAAAGATCCATCCATGAATGAGGCTTGCCAAAGGACAGCAAGACATCTTGGCATTGACCGCCACAGAAGCTTGTCTACGTCCTTGGCTCTTCTCACAAACCTTTTTCCTCACCTGTTTCTCCGCCACTAAAGAAGCTTGCCTTGTGCGAAAATGGTCTTCTCTGGCTTTGATGACTGACTGGGAAGCATTGCAGCAGCAAGGTCTTTCTGCCACCATAATTTTTCTTGTATCAACTAAAGCCCAGTTGTTCGCGCACGGTTCACGCAACTTGGTGTCATCATAATTCAAAGGGTTCATTGAACTCGATTCTGGTGCTCACTGCACCCATCTTAGTTATTTCCCACACATCAGGCGTCCTGCGAAAGCAGGTACGGTGAAATCCTTCAAAACGGAGGCCATAAGTTCCGACAAGATGGAGACGTACCACGGCTACGTACGTACTCCCGGCGACGTCATCAAGCTATTTGAGGCATGTCGCCTCGGGCTGTTACCTCGTGTACAGCGTCGACTTTCCGAAAAGGAGAGACAGTCCATTCGCTCTGGTTCCGTGTTCGTATGGGACGAGAGGGAAGCTGGCATGAGACGATGGACAGACGGCAAGTCATGGAGCGCCAGCCGTGTATCGGGCAGCTTTCTGACTTACCGCGAAATGGAGGGCAAAAGAGGAGGCGGTTTTGGAAGCGGCCGACGCGGCAACGGCAAATCTCCCGACTCTGGCCGCGGTAGCGACGAGGACCACGATGATGGCGAACCAGAGGGTTACCGATACAAGGCCGACGGTCTCATGAAGCAATCATTCAGCATCACCACTTCCACAGGTCAGCATCTTCACCTCATCTCATACTACTCGCGTCCTCAACCTGGCCAGCCCGATCTATCACAACCCAGCTCAGACCCAGCACTCCGAGCTATCATCCCACCAAAGGGCATGTATCCAGAGCCAAGCATGGGCGAAGCCAACCAAACTCCTGCGCTCACCCGGACACCAATGCAACAGCCGTACTTGATTGCTCCTCATCATTCCAGCGCTCCCCATCCGGCTTATTCTCACTACCCCCAACCCGGATACGGCTGGCCTCCCTCACCTGCTGCAACTCCTCCGTATTCTCATTACACGCCCGCTCCCTTCCCCCACGGTGCTCATCCTCACGCGCTTCCTCCGCCGCCTCATCCATCCTATGCAGCAAACGGTCACTATACCCAGGCACCACCTCCTCCCTCACAATATGACCGACCCTCACTGCCTCCTCTGCAACACCCTCAACCAACCACTGGTGCCACACTACCTCCATACCAAGCAGGAGGTCCATCACCACCGAGACATCCCGACTCTCCTGGTAGCAAGGAGCGTCAGGGCTCAAATGCACCCTTGCCAGCTCTTAACTCTGTTGCAGGGTCCATCCCTCATCCCAGGATGACGCCACCCACCCGAGAGCATAGTGTCAGTCCGCCCAGAGTCAAATATGAAGGCGCCATGATGAACGGCAGCCACCGATCCAGCTTGTCAGCCCTGCTTCATCCTGCGAATGAACCCCCCGTGAACAAACTCGTGGGCAACAGCAGCGTTCCGAGCAGTCCGCGTACGAATGGCGTGTTGCCCGAGAAGTGCGGCGTCAGCGAGGACACGAGAGCATTGAGAATGCTGGACAGAAAATTCTGTCTGTAAAGAACTTTTTAGGTGAGAGACTGGAAAGTGCTTCTCTTGCTCAATCTTCTTGTCCACGATTTGAATATTACCCCGAGACGTACGAGGTGATGAACCCGTCAGTGTATGTCTCGGGGCTTATACCATCGGGCGGCGTTTTTCGGGTTTTTAGAAAACATCATAGGTATCTTAGATATAGCTATTACTTAACGGTCAAGCGCAAAAGCCCCGGGGGGGGGGGGGGGGTATCGAGGTTCGTTGGGATAAGACCGGGCGTTTCGTCACCTACTCTTGGTGTTCTCGTCATGGATGGAGTCCTTGAAAATAGAGGACATTTTGCCATGTCTTAAGCGTTTCGAAATTCAAGCCACTTTTTCATTACTCATTTCAAATTTCTCGTCCTATTGCGCATACCCAGTGTCTCACATGTTGTAACAAAGCCCACGCCGTACCTTGATCTAAACAATGCCGCTCTCTCCTGCACATGGTCCCCCCATTGTCTAGATTTAAGCTTCGTTCGCCGGGCCGCGTCATCAGCGGATGAGGTTTCCACATGATCGATCTCCACACCAGTCAGTATTCGAGATGGATGCATTCTTGCCGATGTTCCGGCCTGGTCCATCACTCTCCGGCCTCGAGCCTGCCGGTCAAAATCAAATCGTCTCCATGGTCTGAACTGCTTGCTTCGATTGTACTTGCATCACGATGGCTGTGTCTTTCGTTGTGTAAGCCGTTGATTCACTCGCCAGTGAGTTAGTTGCGATTGCACGTGCTTCCGTGGATTGTCACGAATACGAGGCCGAGTCACGTTCTGGTAAATTACAATCCTGCTGTCCGCAAAGACCACAGCCAGCTTGTTCCTTCGCAGAAAAAAAAAATTGACTGTGGATGGATAGGTGCTCGATATTCAGGTGTTGTTACAATTTCAATGTGCTTCTTTCGTTTCGGAAAGGTTCGTCCCGCCTTGCTGCTGTACAATTGTTGTCGTTTGGCCCGGAGTACCCTCCCCTCCACAACAAGACGGAAAGCTTGATCCGGCGCGAGTGTAAAGGGCCGAGCGGGCCATGGTAGCCGAGATTGACATCGCTTCCATGCTAGAACGTGCTCCTTTACACATGGCACATCTACCACTTCTCGTCCATGGTTTCCTGCTACTAAATAAGAAGCACGCCCCGTTCGTTGTGTGTGACACCGCACTGATACCTCCGCTCGCCTCGTGTCTCTATGGCCAGTCTTGCCCAAAAAAATAAATTGAATTAAATTGAATTGAATTTTTACAATGGGTCATGGTGCACAAGATTGAATATTACATAATAGTTCTTGGTCCCCATCCGAACATGACTCTCGCGCTCATTGTGCGAATCGGGAATCGACCGAAATTGTTGGGCCGGGTATAGTGTACCGAAAATCACAAAACAAAACATAACGAGCTTGTTTGGAGCACCCTAGCCGATCTCAAGCTCTAGCAGTCGCAGCGCTGGTGATGACGCGGAAAGGGCACAATGTCACGGACGTTTGGCACGCCGCTCAGATAGCTGAGAAGGCGGTCAAATCCAAGACCAAAGCCTCCATGTGGTGGACATCCCCATCGTCTCAGATCCAGATACCAGCCCAAATTGCCGCCTCTTTCTTGCTTCCTACTGGGCAACTCCAGCCCGTGTAACCTCATGTTGTTCTCGAGCTCGGATAAGCGATTTTCGCGCATCGAACCTCCAGCCAGCTCGCCGAGATCCGGGACCAGAAGATCAAAGCAGTCGACGGTTTCACCTTGTGGTGGGCACGATGCTGAGCGGAGCATGTAGAATGCCTTGATCTCGCGAGGATACTGAGTGATGAAGATTGGGAGATAAGCGTTGTCCGCTTCGTCGTGGCCTACCTCTTTGGCTAGGTACTTTTCGTGCTCCGACTGAAGGCCGCTACCCCATACCGGCTTGTGCTCGAATTGATCAGCAACCAGTTGGAGGCGCTCGATTGCCTCGGTATAGGTAATTCTGGGCCACTTGGTGGAAGATAGAAAACCTGCCCACCGTCGTCGAAGCTCTTCTCTTTCTGTCAAGTCAGCAAATGCCAGTTTTTCCGCCGGGTCGCGAGAGTCGAGCCTATTCTTCTCAAGCTCGTTTGCGGCCCGCAAGTCCTTCAAGCCTTTTGCAAGACTCATCAGCATCTTCTGGATCAGATCCATGACTTGATCCATGTCGCTAACAAAACTCAATTCAGCCTCGAGCATATAGAACTCGCTCAGGTGTCTGGACGTGTCACTCTGCTCAGCTCGAAAGGTCGGAGAAAGAGTCCACACATTTCCCACAGATTGAGCCAGCGCCTCAAGATGGAGCTGGGTTGAGACAGTGAGGTATTTGTGATCTTTGAAAAACTCAGTTTTGGAACCAGTTCTGACAGTAAAGGCTTCACCGGCACCTTCGCAGTCTGAAGAAGTGATGATTGGAGGATGTGTCTGCTGAAACTTCTCGTTGAAGAAGAAATTCGTGAGCAATGCGGTAGCATCAGACCGTAGACGAAGAAGAGTAGAGTTGAGGGGTGTCCGACATCGTAGATGTGAGATGTACCGCAGACTCTCTGGTGTCTGATATTTGTTCTGGATAGGGTATGTCTTTTACACGCACAAGAAAATTCTTAGCGTGGAACTTGAAGGCCTTGGATACTTCTCAGTCGACTCACTTGGGGGTCTGAGTTGCCAAGAATGTCAACCTCTTTTACTTGAAGCTCTTGCAGCGTCTGGGGTCCGTCAACATCTTGGCTTATTCCAGCACAGTCATGTGCGGCCTGTTTGAGTGAGGGAGAAGATGCTGAGACAGAAGGCTCACCCGCAGTGTCCTTCTTCTTATCGACTGTATTGAACCAGGTTCCCTTCAAACGAACCGCAGCGCCGGGTCGCATGCTGGCAAAGAAAACATTGGCAAGTTGTCAACAACGGGAGGCATTATACTGCACGGGGAGCGGGAGCATCATACTCTATTGCAAGAGCCTTGTCGACAACTGCTTGCACAGGCCGCATAGAAGAGCCGTCGGTGACATCAACAAAGCGAACACCGGAGCTCTTGCGTACAGATCGCACCCATCCACACACTTCCACGTCTGGTACATTGGTTCCAGGCAGCCATGATTTGAGGTCGGCCACTGTCCTGATGGGTGGCGATGGCTGTTTGCCGCTAATTCGTACCGAATACTTCCTTCCGTATAAACGAGCTGCTGAAGAAAGTCGAAGAGGTGTGACGAGTCTAGGCACGAGAGTCGGCCTCGCCATATCGGCGCCAATGTCCCTGGAGCGTGAGAGGACTCGAAGTGGCGTAGAAATAACAGAACTCCCGGACTGTGCTCATGCGTAAACAATAGCTACAACTTGAAGCTAGCTTGAGGAGTGATGAGGTGAGGTGAGGGTCATGTGAAGAACTATCAAAGGTAGGTAGGTGGCTCGCTCTCTTGATGCGTACTTCAAAAATAGCGGCAGCAAACGTTTCCCAGTGAAAAGTGGGTCCGCGTTGCTTCGCTGCGCGGCTCCGAGGAGACGCGACTGCTCCGTACAGATGACAGACTACAAATGCTTGGACGATGGATTGCATTGCTTCTACTTCTTGACGCTCATCTCAGATGAAGTCGAGGCAGAGTAAGCTGAGCAACGCCGAGTTTGCCGACTCATGGATGGGCCTGGTGATTCGCTGCACGATACTCCCGGAGGTATTGGCAGGAGCAACCAACGCAAGGTGACTGACCAGACAGACCAGCTCATCTTGCCCACTCGCACTTGCTACTTATTATTACATAGCTCGGTAAGAAGAATCATAAATCCCCGATTCCCGATCCCCGAGCCCCGACCGTCGACACCCTCGACACCGCTCTGTTTGTTTCACGCTCTTCGCCAGCATCCCCTCGCGCATCATGTGCCTGCCTATCAACTCCTATCAACTATGGATGTACCTGTTCCGTACCTTTGGCGCGTCTTGTTGGCCATCAGTCTCACTCTCGTTGAGTCGCTCCCCACCACCTGATCCTCCACCATGCCAGACATTTTTTTCCCGCTTCATTCTTGACGTTGAATCCCATGCCGGCACGATCTAAGTGCTATGGTGATCGAACTTTCTTCTTCTGCTGCGCCCTTCCCGTCCATGTTTCTCGACTAGATGACACATACATAGCCTGAGCGTCTACTGGCTCTCTTGGCTTCGTCGTCCATCCTTATATTGGGCTCAAATGTGTCTCAGATGAGTGCTTGACTCGACCATACCATTCACGAGCCCTGCCCGCCATTCGCTTCGTGCCAGACGCTAGTCGGGCTACGTATCGGCAATTGAATGCCATTTTAGGCCTTTCACAGGAGCGCTGGCCGCATGCCAGCAACGGAGCCAAGATGCCTCCGTGTCTTCCATCACTCCGTTCTTCCGCAGCTGTGGTTTGACGGATGATTCACGGCACTGTCTTGTTGGACAAAGGCGAGATGAGGTACCACAGATCGGACCGGCAGTACTTCTCGCTGCGAGGAGAAACATCCGGTGTCGAGGCCATCGCGCCTTGTCTTGCCACCACTGCTCTTATTCGGCTATCTTCATGTACGGAGTGCGACCTGCAACATCGACGTGTGGCCATTACCAACAAAGAGGAGACATGACCTACGGACGTCTCGACGCGGAGCCGTGTCCGGAAGAGGGTCTCACAGCCCTTGTCTTCGCACTTTGAGACTAACTGCCCTTACATTTTCCCAACCTACCCAGCAAACAGCCGAGCAAGCCATGGAGCAGAAGAGCTCGGCACCATGCCACACTTTGGCTCCAAACCCCTCGCTCTTCCGCCTGTTTGGAAGGGTGGTGGTGTACTTGTGCTTTGGCGGGATGGTATACTTGTCTCGCCGGCGAGACACCACCTCCCAACCTCGAGCGACACGACCATGGTGGTTTTAAAGTAGAGCAGCAACCCGCGCATTACTCAGCCACCAACTGCTGCCTATCTTTTATATATTGGCTCGTATCTCGTCTCTAGTGGCCATCATGTCTTCCCTATCTCGCCTCTAGATGAACATGGCTCAAGAGAGGTGATTCAGGTCTCTCGGTATCTGGTCACACAGAGTTTGTCGAGATCTGTTAATTCTCATTGTAGCCTCACACGGCCCATTTCTGAAGGGGGTCTTGATGATCAGATCCTGCCAACGACAACTCGAACCCAGAATATAAAGTCGGCCAATTCGGCTTCATTGCCCATGTATCAACTCGCTACAACCTCACACTCACAATCAGTCTACGACTGTTACTCCGGATTCTCTCCCAGTCCATCCATTGCTACTTCTTACAGACGCACTTCCATCATGGCTCCCGGACCAAAATCTAGTCGAGTGAAGCCCTCGGAAATTGCGGCTGATACCAAAAGGAACTTCATTCCCTTGGTAAATGCCAACTATGCCGAATTATTTCCACCATATTCGTTTCTTTACAGACAGCCTACGACACAGCTGGAAATCTCACGCCGCAACCTGGGCACTCGTCCTCCAGCCTTCCGAGTAGAAGCTGGAGATCCAGTCATGACTGCCATCACGTATGCTGCTGCTGACAGTCAAGCTAGTGAAGCCATGGGTGGCTCGAGAGTCCGGATTCCGTTCGTCTGCGCCGCTAACGAACGTCGGCCTGGGGGTGATTGGGAAACTGGATGCTCAGGGTACGAGGAGAAGCTGTGTCGCAGAAGCAACCTCTCCGCTACGCTCAGCAGCCCTTGGCCAAGCACACAAACAACATCCAATTATCCTATCCCTTCCACTGGCGGCATACTTTCCGATGCTGTCGTGGTCTGTCGCGGCCCCCATGATCATTATGAAAAGCTTGAACAGTGGCACGACTTGCCTGTCGTCTCCGTACCTCCTACACGTTGGCCCAAGCTCAAGGAGAACGGAACAATGTATTCATTTGCAGAGGAGAGGGGCATGATGAGAGAAAAAATCCGCGGGGCTCTACGTATTTGCCTGTACAACAACTATGATCGAGTGATCATCGGAGACTTTGGTCTAGGCAATAGCTGCCGCAACCCGCCCCAAGAGGTTGCAGAGATTTGGCGAGATGTCCTACTCTTCGATCCCGACCTCCGTGGGCAATTCACGTACGTTATCTTCGCCTTCGAGGACCCAACGCAAAGCACGACGCGCTTCATTTGGGATGAGATGGCGAGGAAAGGCAGGAAAGGAACGGGGGCCACGTCCACTGGATTGTCAAAAGGAACGGCATCAAATGCTCCAAGCGACTTGACCATTTTCCAGGCCGTTTTTGAACCTTCTGAAATCGAGCGTGTACTTAGCGCACCCGACCCGCGTTACGGATTAGATATGATAACATGTTAAAAAACACAAAAGCATCAGGCACACTGACTGGCGGCAACGCCGTTGCCTCGCGAGCAGAAATGGATCAGAAATGGATGACAGAACATTCAGGCAAAGCATTTTTTCAGATGGATCCGCGACGTTCTGATGTGGCGGTTGGGGACCGTGTTGGGCTAGACAAATAACAACAACAGCCTCGTATAATAGTTGTGCTCACTATTCATAATTTCCCGCCACAAGTTCCATGGGCTTGTCAGCATGGTGCTCAGGATAGATAGATTGCTAGTCGCTAGTTTCGGCATTCTAGTCCAATAATAATAGCCTTAGTTGAGAGGAGAGCCTTGTCTCGAAACACTGACTAGCAATGTGTTGTTGCAACGGACGGTGTTGGTTTGTGACGGCGCCCGCCATGCTTCAATCTCGGGTGACACCTTGTTCATACATACGGAGGGTGGGAATGAGGGTTTATTTCCTTTGTCTACTCCGTACAAGTCCGCAGTTGCGCTTTTCACTCGGTCCAGGTCAGTAGTGAAGAAGACTTACCTATATCCCCTTCTTCTGATGCGGCCAAGACTTGATTGAATCCTTGCGCCAAAAGTAAACGATTTGGTTCAAGATGCGAGCTCCACAAGGTGATGTGAGTTCCATCCATGCCTTCTTGTATACTTGATCGGCAATGTCCAACCTTGTCACCATGGCCCCAACAAGCCTTATCGGTCAGCCGGGAGGGGAGACGTCCACAGACCAGACCATTTCGCTACCCATGCTGCGCAGAGAGTCTGATGACTTCGGAAGTCGTCGCCAGAGTCGCCGAACCGGAGACCTGGCGGGCCAAGCTGATCTGATACACTCACTCGGCGTCTTACTCGTCGCAAATGCCCATTCGGGCCGGATACATGATTCTCAAGCGACGAATGTTGCCAAAACAACTACATGAGCAGGAGATGAGGCAGAAGAAGAAAAGGGGGGGGGGTTCCCAAACATGGGCTCTCTCTGCCACGTGTTCAAGACTTGATATGGCAAGCATTGCAGACGGGTAGATCGACGGCAGCGACATATGGCGGGCGTGGCGTGACCGATGTATGTACAGTACCTAAGGCTTGGATCCCAGGGGAATTGTCTTGGACGGGAATGGCGGGCCTCCCCCCCCCCTCACCACCATGTGATTATTCCCCCACGGGCCACCCACCACAAACCACAAAGGCATCATGTTTCCGACAAGAGCGCGTGTTTGACAAGATGCGGAAAACTTGAGCTTCATGGACCACCCCACCACCGAAATTCCCCGTGACGCTAGGGAGTGAAAAAAACTTGCTATCAAACCCTCCGCGTCAGCCCCCCCCCGCTCGCGGACTCGTTCCCGTGTGCACATATGCTGCACACATGCAATGTGATGCAATGTATGAGCAGACTTTTTGCTCTTTTCTTTCTTTTCCGTGGGGAACAAGGCGGGGGGGAAACCCTTCGCGTGGCTCACGGGGCGTGCGTAGCCTCAATGGCCGTGCTCCAGTGAACTTGGGGAACTTGGAGGAAGGGATGCACGGGTAGAGTAGTCTGAACAGGAAGGGCTGTTGCACAACTGCATCGAGCGTCGAGATGTATGGTGTCGGTCACAGGGCCTGAGACTACGTTGATCACGTCGTCCTTTCGGGCTCGCATATATTGCATCTTCCATATCTCATTTCTGTATATGATACACAAGTCCCCTCATCCACTTCCCTCCTGGGTATGGGGGGGGGGGTTTTTTTTCTTTTGGTCCCATTCTCGTCTATTATCTGTTCAATTTCCTGACATGTCACCACATTGTTGGTCGGAGTCCAGTAAAATTGGACATGGCGCTCAGATCAGTTTCGCTTTCTTTCTTGCGCTGGCCGCTGAGCTGGAAGGTACGTGTTTTGTTAGCCTAATCAACTTGAATCAAAAGGGAGGTGGTCTGAAGAAGAGGGATGGGTCATATTATATCGTACATCAAGTTGGACATCTCGATGCACTTGGACCAGCCAGTCCACGTAGTTTGGTGCCTCGTTGTTGCGATCCTCGACCAGCATGCGGGCAAACTCGAATTCCGCCCCGTCGATTCCTTGTCTTGCGAGCTGGAGGGTCAACCCCT
Source organism: Epichloe festucae Fl1 (assembly GCA_003814445.1). Taxonomy (NCBI): domain Eukaryota; kingdom Fungi; phylum Ascomycota; class Sordariomycetes; order Hypocreales; family Clavicipitaceae; genus Epichloe; species Epichloe festucae. The sequence goes on along the minus strand of CP031385.1, from coordinate 2,568,553 downwards.
TGGACCCTCGCATCGTCTTGAGAAATTCAATGATGTTGCGGACCTGTGCGTTCAGATGCGTTTCCAGGACCGGTAAAGAAGATGTGTATGCGTCCAGGCTCCTGAGGGAGTCCTTGCCCTCTCCAAACAGATCGGAAACCAGGTTTGGCGAGGTTTGAGAATGGAACCACAACAAACATTGCTGGCCATTGTCGACAAGGTATACACCGCCGGGTTCAATGCGCGACAAGGATGCTCGTATTGAAGGTGGCAGCCTCAGGTGGCCTGTCTCTGGATCCGCAAAGCCCTCTTCCGGTTGCAGGTTGTGAAGAGGCAACATGCGAGGGTAGAGATATAAACTTAGCTCCAGGGCACCCATGGAGCGTATCATGCGCATTTCGTGGACCCTCCTGTCCGAACTCTCGATGCCACCTTTGAAGGCTCTGCACTTGATGAGTCCAAGCATAAACATGCAAAACTCCTTTAGTCTCTTGGGCATGACGAGTTGGCCGGCAGGATGCTGTTGGGTCGAGTTCTTTCTGTAGCATGCCATGACATCGATCGTCCGCTCCGTCATCAAGTTTCGAATCTCCTTGAGATTGGTCGACGTCGTTGCCAGCTTGGTAACGGCTTCCTTGGCGAGGAGAGCAATCACTGCGTCTTGGTCCACGAACTCCATGCATGTTCGAACGTCTTGCTCCCTCATGCCGGAATTCTTCGAGGTCTCGCTCACGCTGGCGATGATGTTGGAGCAGCGCACTCTGCGTTGACCGGAGGGTGTGGTATACAACAAGGCTGATTGGAAGTGAGCGTCCAACTTGGAATCGAGTTTGCCGTCGTAGCTGAAGGACACTGCCAGAGCCTTGTCTGCGTCGATGACGCCGATTTCCAGATCGGCCCCAAAGGTATGTTGTATGAAATGGCCGTGATAAGCACCAACTTGCAGGCCATTGGAGCATCGAACCTTCATCAGAGCTTGGAAGCCGGTGAGTCTGGTTACTGTATGACTGATCTCGGCTGACAACTTGGGACCATCTCGCGGCGCGATGAAATTAGGGTAGTAAAAAGTTTCTCCACCAGTGGTGGCTGCAACATGGCCTACATAGGCAGTATGTCAGCTTGCATTCGCCCACCGAGGGCTTGTCATGTCTGCCAAATTCTTACCGATGGTGGCGATGTCCAAATAACCTCCAGAAGGAGCAGCAAGGAAGAAGTCTGCGCCGACTCCTGCGGCCGCCATCTTCTCGGCAACCTTCTTCCACGCCGGGTGCTCCGTGGTGTACAACTTCTTGTCAAGCTCGCCTCCGGGATGATTCCCGTCGTCTCTCATGAACAGCCTGCCTGGGCCCCAAGTAGGCAAAGCAGAGCAAGAGCATACAATTTTACCGCCAGTCGTCTCCAGGGCTGCCAAAGCGGCGTTAAGGGTAGCAAGTAGAGCAGGTTCTGGATTCTTGACTTCGGAAAATATTTCAGGTAGTCGCGTCAACAGGGAAGTGATGAGGGACTTGGACTCGTACGGGTCGACAAACAAGCCCTCGCCGAGTGGCAGGAATGGATCCTCGAGATCAGGCATGATGAGCATTTGAGGTTGCTCAAGGCCAGCCTAATGATTTCAGAAAACATGAGTAGTTGTCCTGCTGATTGTTTCTTTTTTTTCGGGACTCCAGACTTTCAACGTCGAATCAACTTACATGCATGTTATAGAAGTGGATGTCCTTGTCATAGGTGACGAACCCAACCTTGGCTCCTTCAGGTACCCGTCTCTTAGGCTCGCCATTCTCATCATCCTCCCCTTGATCTTCTCCTCCGTAAAGAGCAGCTAAGATTCCGTCGCAGAAAGTCTCCAAAAAGCCCTTGTTGTACGATTCTTGCGTGACATCAATGACAAAGAGCCATCGCAATCCAACCGGTTCTCGTGTCCAGTATTCCTTGGGCACGACGAACTCGACCGTACCGCGGTGAAGTTCGGGGCGCTGATCTCGGTCCACGCGGACGCCTTGAGGGCTCATCGCGCAGAAATACTCGGAGGGTGTGTCGTTGGGGTGAGTACACAGGTTGCAAACGAATTTGTTCCCACCAGATCTGAACATCATGAAGGGATTGATGTACGCACGGCATCGACGACATCGTGGAGGGCCCGCGTCGCCAAAGTCCAGCACAGGAATCTCCGCTTCGCCGGCTTGGAGCGGTGCCAGGGGCTGCAATAGTAATCCAAGGGGAAGGCCGGTAGCTTGTAACCCGTCCGACGTGGCAGGAATATTGTTCAAGGTCAATCGAGCGAATTTCGGGGAGGCATTTCCCTGATCGTAGGCAACAAATGAGACGGTCGCAGGAGGTGGAACATGACGCTCGAAGGTCGGATAAATTTGCTTGAAGAAATCTGCCTGAACAATGTCGCGAAACATGGGAATGCTGGGCATGTCTTCCAACGAGACCTTGGTAGGCCCAGATGTCGAGATGCTGGGGGCGGCGTCTGCAGATCCGTTGCCAGAAGCAAAGTATGCGGGTGCTCCTGGGGCAAACGGAGCATTACCTGGAGTTGGGAACTGGTTCGCATTCATGTATTGGGGCGTACCTTGCGGGCTGCCAAATTGATCACCAAAGCCAGGAGCGCCAGGTTGTCCTTGGACAGAACTGGGAATGAACTGGTTCGCATTGGAGCCAGAAGGTGGCATACCATTGAAGGCCTGGGAAGAGCCCGTGGGCTCAACCGTGTGATAGGCATGGCGATCTTTCTTCTTCTTTCGAACGGTCGTCTGTCCATGTCCCAAATTCATGCTCCCCATCTGTGCAGCGAGAGCAGCGTCAGGTCCAGGTTGGGCAAAGCCACCTTGGAGGTTCTGGCCTTGGGGCATCCCATAGCCAGCTCCTACGTCGGGAGGCCCTCCCATATGTGGCGGTGGTGGTTGCTGGCTTTGATATTGCTGTTGCATGTCATAGGGTCCAGGAGCTCCATATCCAGGAGCCTGTTGCTGAAAGGGTGGTTGACCAGGAGCATTATTTCGATTCGGGTCGTTGGGGTCGGCATTTAAGCCCTGGCCGAGGGCATGATACTGCGAGTAGTCGGCCATTGCCAGAGAAGGGTCGGCGCGTGAGGGGAGAAGTGCTGCGTGAGCAAGCCTCTGGCCGGGGAAAGGAGATGTTGGTCGCGGAAGGGTTCACAAGGGCCCAAGGGGGGGGGGTCCCAAAAAAGGCAGCCACCCAGGCAGCCACCCAGGCCAGCTAGTCCGCAGTGCCGCAGTGCCGCAGTGCGCCAATTGTATGTATGTATTAGGCAAGTGGAAGTGAGATCTGGGATCAAGCACGCGAATTTGAGCGAATTATGAACATTGACTGGCTGCCATATTCTCGTGGTCGCAGTCGGGGTCCAAATCTGCACAAGGAATGAATCTTGTTGAATCGTTTTTGATGCGGAGAATGGGTGGCGCTTGCTTTGCTTTGCTGGCCTTTTCCATACACATGTATTAAGCGGGAGCCGCCTCTGAGACGGCGGCCCGCGTATTACTTGCTGAGCATGACACTTAGCAAGCCGTGTGTGCGTGGCTTCCTATTGGCAGGCAGGGTCACGTCCACCAGACGCATCATGCTCCATGAGATGCTGGCTTCTCACGTGAGCAGTCACATGCGCTCCGGCCTGGCCCCACCCGCGACACCTCGTGTAAGTCGAAATGGTTTGACTACATGACAGAGAGGCATCCTGTCGGCAGTGCGAGAACACGGAGTCGTCGCAAATGTCGGGCAAATAGTGTGGAAACTTGCGGTTCTGGATCCGGCTTTGCAGGATGTGCAGCCTTCTGTAGCAACCTTTATCAGCATCATCGGAGACAGTTCGGCGTGGTTATTGTCCGTTGATATCAATCTGCATCGTCTTAATTTCGCTTGACTTTGGCCATGAATCAGACAGAAAGGTCACACTACGCGCACCGTGCAGCACGGATGGAATGCCAACGAGTGCTGGAAGCTGTGAAATTCAATCGAGTGGGTTTTTTTTCATCCTTCTCTGTAGTTTTTTGAGCTCAAATACGGTGGTCGTGGTAATATGTATGCACTTCATGCTGACAGAAGCCGCATGTTCATTTGTCGGGGTTCTCGCGTGCACTACCCTTGAGCTCCCAGTGTGCGCGCTGATGGTGGAAGATGATCAATGTACTTGGATGGAGGATGGAGGATCCCGTTTTTCTGCTCTTCTTTTTCTCTCAACTAAGAAGCGTAGATGTGTTGCTGCCCGAGTCCGCGGACCTGATATTCATCGAAGCGAGACGCGTGGTTAGAGCGAAGGCATCGCGGGCTCCGATGAGGGGATAACGAAAGATGGCACAGGAGCAACAACAACGCAAGATTCTCACCACAATACACCGCTTATCGCTTTGGATGATTAGAATAATAATTTTACAAGTCAATCAGTCAATGCATTTGTTGCTTCGTTGCTTCCCTTCGCTGTGTTTGTGCGCCTGCGGTCGCGACACAAATCCTGACCGCCAGATGCACGCCACGAGCTAAAGTGAAGTTTTCCACCACCACAGTATGACAGAAATATTGGTTTGTCTACGTATCAGTCATATTTAATTGATCGAATGAGGGAAAGAACATAACAGAAGTATATCTATCATTCATTTTTGGCGAGATTGAGAGCCATGCGACACTGCATCCGAAACGTTGTCGATCCAACAAACCTCAGACGCGCCGGTCGCATCCCAACCTCTGAGCCTTCGCAGATAGCCAACGCCAGGCCCGTATGAGCTGAAGTAACAAGATATGCATGCTGCAGAGCCTGGCTCTGTTTCAAAACAATTCAAAATTGAATTTACTCCATTTACCGGCTTCGTTGTTCGAGGCTTGCTTGCGGAAGACATTGGTGTAGATGGCTTCAGGACAATTGTAGGCGGGGTTGTGTGTGGGCGGACGGACCCGTCTGCGTTGGCCATGCCGAAAAGTGACTTTGGAAAAGAATCACAATAAAAGGTGCATAGCACGCGGGAATGGACAAGAAACTAGCATCGCCTGGTAGCGACAAACAATCTACGCCATATACAACCAGCCGACAATCACAAGAGTGGCCGAGTCGATGGCCATCGGGCACGCGACAATGAGGCCAGCGAGACAACAACAAGCGGGGAGACCATGATCTGGCCACACGACTAGGTACAATTTGTTACAAAGAGGCAATGGCCAATAAATGACTCATGCAAATCGTGATGGAGGGTCAGATCTGCAAAAGACGGCGAAAGGGATGCAAAGCCAGAAAGAAGGAAGAGGAAATGGGAACATCGAATGTCGAAGGGTGGTGGGCGGTCGCTGCTCAACCCCATCTCAGATCACGCAGAAAGGTTACTCGGGCGAAGAAGTGATGTTGAGCGCCGACCAATCAGAAAAATGGTTCCGGGGCGGGTACGCCGATTTTTACTTGGTTCCATAACACCCTCACCCATGTCATTTTTTGGAGGGATGGACGAGAGGGGACTTGGAGAGTACAGAAGGAAGTATGGCAGAGGTACTTCAGTGTGGCTGGATGAAGTCGAACAGATTGCCTCGAATGCGCCTAATGGAGGACTGATGTCAAGTACCGGACTAAGTAGCAGGCCAAGTTCCGACAGCTGGTGCAGACAAGCCGCCTGATGTGGCGCACCGTCGCGCTAACGCAAATCTGCCCCCCCCCCCGCCGGGGCCGGGAGCAGACATCTGGACCACGGTATCATGTCAAAGTAGTCCGTACTCCGTAGCTCCCGACTTTGTTCGAGAGCCAGATGCAACGTGCTGCGCCAGCCACTATTCTGTTGGGTTTTCAAGCTCGCCTTGTTTGCTTGCATGCACCCCCAGGGCGCAACAAGATGACCGCCAGTAGTAATAGCAATAGCAATGGAAGTCTCCTCCCCTTGGAAGCATATTTTTGTCGCCGACTAAAAAAGAAGCTCGAGCTCGGGGGGGGGGTGTGGTGAGCCCGTCCCCCATCCCAGTCCTCAGTCCCGTTTTGCTTTGACGGGTCCCCTTTGCGGCTTGCAAGCACGCAGGGTCTGCTGCTGGTGTGTTGGTGTCTTGTGTGCCTGTGCCTGCGCCGGCTCTGTCTGACACCTCTCCCACAAGGCAAGAGCTACTGATTGCGCTCCTCCCCCCGCCCAATATATAAACAAGCCCCATCCCCTCCACGCGCCCGACTCGGTCGATCCTGGTTGTCCCTGCTTCCATTTGATCTTCATCCTCTATACATTCCGCTTCATTTCTTCTCCCTCCGTCAGTGTAGATTCAGTCGCGTCTTGTTTTTTTCTTTTTTTCTTTTTTACAAACAAGCCCGCCAACATCACTTACACGTTTTCCCTCAACCTCCAATCACCAATCCATCACAATGCCTCCCAAGAAGGTCGACAGTGCTGCTCCCAAGGCTAAGCCCACCCATGCGAGTTATCAGGTAAGTCGCGTACCGTTGGCTCGGCTTCTTTCTGCGAATATATGATATTAATTCTCACGACAGGACATGATTACGGATGCCATTGTCAACGTACGTGTATCATTACTGCATTCCCGGCGCATTCTGTGTAGGAGCGTCATGTGTTTTCGTGATTGACGTGGCGTGTCGACGATTTCTTTCTTTTATAATCATCGTCGCATCTTCGCCATCCACTTCAGTCATGCCGGTTTCTCCTTGGTCGAATGTCTCACCCGTTCAGTCGTGCTAACTAGCTCGACACAGCTCAAGGACCGCAATGGCTCCAGCCGTCAGTCTCTGAAGAAGTATGTCAAGGCCAACAACAATCTGACCACTGTCACGGGCAACATGTTTGATTCTCTTTTCAACAAGGCCCTGAAGACCGGTGTTGAAAAGGGCGTCTTCGCTCAACCCAAGGGTCCCTCTGGTGGTACCAAGTTGGCCAAGAAGAAGGTTGAGCCTAAGAAGCCTGCCGCCAAGAAGGAGACCGTCAAGAAACCCGCTGCTAAGAAGGCCGCTCCCAAGAAGTCCACCGCCGCCGCTGCCAAGGACGAGAAGAAGGCCCCCGCCCCCAAGGCGGCCGCTCCTAAGAAGACGCCTGTCACCACTTCTACCAAGAAGACTCCTGCCACCAAGGTAGGCTCATTCCACGTTTTGTTCCTCTGGCTGCTCGGACAATATACTGACAGGTTTGCAGACCGACTCTGCTTTGACCAAGACCAATACTGGCCGTGTCGCTAAGACGACAAAGCCTACCGCTAAGAAGGCTGCTGCGCCAAAGAAGGCTGCCGCTCCTAGGAAGGCGGCTGCTGCCAAGGCATAGGCAATCCTATTCTTTTTGTCCATCAGATGCAATTTCTTGTTTAATGAAAGAACTACGGCGTTTTGGGATTTGAACTTTTCAGGACACGGCTAGGGAGAGGCTGGTTTTGTCGGGATTATTGCCATTTGGGCTGGAGTGACTAGGGGAACATGTGGCTTATTACGTTGCGCGCGCACGCGCGGCACAGGGCATGAAGACGATGGCAATTGCATGTGAAGAATTTCTTGAGAAGGGCGGCGTGATCCCCCTCTGTAGGGGCAAATGGCCGTCACGCCAGGTCGGAGAGCAAGTTCCTCTCAATCATATGACCGGATCCTAACATTTCACGACGAGTATGTTATCTTTTCTTATTCTCGACGTTGACTGTAAGGGGGGAAAAGGCGCTGGATTCTACGCGACTTCTCTCACGAGGATGGCGACAAGTGGCAGTGTCTTGTGTGCCCTTTACAGTATTGGGTGGTTGGCGCTAAATGTAATTATATACCACACGTATGAGCAGGATGGAAAAAGGGAAATGACACGCAATGACTGCAAGCGTACTTGGCGTACTAGATTGTGCTGATGTTTGGTTTTTTTTTTTTTTTTTTGGCGTGCTTTATTTCCCCTGGGTGATGTTTTGCGACGCGATGTGTATTATGGGTTTGTTTACAAAAGTACGGATACGGATCCGTAAGCCGTGGTCAATGCTCACGTGGGTTATGCTTGCGTGCTGATTTGTGCGTATAATCCGTAGTCCGTACATAATAGTTATGCACGGCGGGCAGCAACAAACCCACCTTGTTTCTGCTACCTACTACTCCGTACCTACTACCCTATCGTGATGGATTTACCACGGGGGATTGGCAGCTACCCCCCCATATTGCTGGCAGTGTATTACCATGTAGTATATGATTGAAAGCCTCTTCTTGTGTTTGAAACCTGTCATTATGATATACAGCCACTTCTTCTGGTGCTTGGAATGTTCGTGTTTGATAACGCGGACAAGATGTGCCATGTCCGCCTCTTGGAACTTTCATCTCACCATCTACCAAGTGCATACGTCGGCAAGCCAAGCCATTGAATGCTCATGACTGCGCACCACCCGAGGAGCAGTCAGTTAATGCAATAATGCAATAGTTCCACATCCGTACATGCTCAGTGCATCAACGTTCCAGCATGCGTGCGTGCGTGTTCGGTATGGAACATTGTATGGGTTTAAACGCATAAGTTGTTCGAGTCCGTGCCACGTCGTTCGGGACCCGCTCTGCTACTTTAGCACAGCCGTGGTCCTATCATACTGCAGAGCTGACCGACTTAGTCCGTGCCAGCATCACGGAGTGACACCCACCGAGACGGGAAAATGGCTTCAAGTTGTCAACGCGTTCTGGCGTCTGGCGTCTGGCGTCTGGCGACTGGCGTCTGGTGTCGGGTGGCTTGGTGGAGCGTACCAGAACGGTCGGTTATTAGTGGCGGTGATGTCATTTCATTCAACGAAATACCACACCAGGCACCCTCCAACCCTCCAACCTCGGCTTCCCTCGATGCGTTCTGGTTTGCTTCACACTCGGATACTCCGGTGCAAGCCCGAGGAACATGCTGCAATCCCTCGCAATTATCCGGCCACGAGCCCGACCATGTTGAAGAGACCTGATTAACGCTTCACACTCGGCCTTTACCCAATCTGCCGCTACCCCGACCGACCAACGCGCAGCTTTTCGAGTGCTGATCACCACCGCCGCCGCCGCCACCGCCACCATCACGACGACAGACGACGACAGACGACGACAGACGACGACGACGACGACGACGACGACGACCTAGCACCACCTGCCATCTGCAGCAGCCTTCCCTCATCTCACCTCACGCTTATACTGCAAGGCCAGCATCGCCAGCCATGTCGTCCAATCCATTCCGCAAGAAGACACCGAAAACACCCGGAACCATTGACACCTCCCGCACCAGGCCGCCCAAGTCTAGCATGCGCAGCGAAGATCTTCTTGCCTCTGGCGACAGGAAGAGCAAGCCCGTCAAGAAGGTCCGGGTGCTATCACCGCCACCATTATCGCCCGACTCTCCAGAATGGGACAAGCTTGACGGATTCAAGCCGCCCGGAACGCTTTCGGGGGACACATTCAGCTATACGAACTACTATCCCACGTTTGACCCCTTCAGCGGAACATCCACAGACGAGAGCGACCGCGACAGCACCATTACCCCCCCGCCTGCGCCGCAGCAAGACCAGCAAAACCAGCAAAACCAGCATGTACGAGACAGGGTTGCCATCAACAGTGCCCCTGCAAACCTATTTAGCAAGACTCCCCTGGAAATTGAAGGATCCGAAGAACTGCAGAAAGAGAGAAAAGAGGAAGGAGAGGTGCTCAAGGCTGCGAATGCCGGGAGAAAATCGCTAAATGTCGATGCCTTCAAAAATCTGCTTTTGACAGGCCGTGTTGGCGACGAAACGACGGCTGTGCCGATGAGTGACCACGAGTCCCTGGCCAAAAAGTCGGCAACTGCCACTTCAACGTCAGAAACAAATGCGACGCCCGAAATCACCCATGGCGGCTACGATGACACCTCTGCCGAGTCTTCCGAGAGTCAGGAGAAAGATGAGGGTGGCCCGAGCATGCCACGTTCACAGCAGATCAAACAGGACAGAAAACTCCCTCCCCCTCCTCCCCCGAGCTCTCGGCACGGAAAATCAATCAGACAGCAAGAGTCCGTACATGTGCCGCAAGACGCACAAGATGCCCTGCCGGGACTGGGAGTCGGGATTCAATTCGCATCACCGTTGTGGCGTAGCCTCGATGACGACGCACAGCTCGCGTCTCAACGTGAGCTTCATGCTCGATCAGCAGCTTTGGAAGTGGACGACAAATGGCAACCACAACAACAACAACAACGACAACGACAACAACAACAACAACAACAACAACAACAACAACAACAACCACAACAACCACAACAACCACAAGCCGAGTCTACTCCGCCACGCTCCAGTACTACGATCAAGAGGCCGGCACCGACGCCGCTTCCACCGCGAGGACACTCAAGATCTGATAGTAAACTGGCCGACTCGGAAGGCTCTCGGCGAACTTCTGCAGAAGAAGTCGTGACTACGCTTCGTTCCGACAGCAGCATCAGAGCAAGTGGTCATGTACCAGCACCGCCTCCACCCCGGCGACCTCACATCGCACCCAAGCAAGCAAGCCAACCATCATGTACTCCGAGTGTCTCAAAGTCATCCAACACGGCTCACGCATCTACATCTCCCCATCAAGATGAGCCCGTAAACTCGGCCCCTCCTTCGCCCGAAAACGCCCAACTTGGTCCCGGTAAATTCTCAGCGCACCCATGCACCCGTCGTCCTCGCAGTCTCAACAACGTGGAAGCACCAAGTCGGCGCATCTCCTCCGAGAACCGGTCACGCGAGGCCGGCCCTCCTCCTCCTCCTCCTCCTCCGCCGCCGCCACCGAGGAACCGCGGCGGGAGCGGCAACAATGCCATCTCATTAAAGAAGCCACCCGAGGCGCATCTCCCGCCCACATCGGGCAAGAGCGCAGATATCCTGGCGGACCTGAACGCGCTGCAAAGAGAAGTCGATGCATTAAGAGGCAAGATGATTTGAAGGTTTCAAGAGATATGAGGCCATTTTTCGAATTTCAGCAGCGTCCACGCATGTACCATGTCCGCTTTGCTCGCTTAGACCACGGCGCTGGAGGAAGTACTCCTCCGTAAGCGGGTTAATGTAATTAATTGACCATCTTGTACTCCGTACTCCGTACTACGTATTGAATCATTAAAGATGATCAAGTGTGTGTGGCTCTCGCAAATGGACTTTTGAATAGGTAATCGGCTCTCATTCCAGTAGGAAAACCCCCCAAGGCCGCGAGTTGATTTTTTTTTACCCTCCTCAATTTCCCTCGTGTCTTGAACTCTACTCGGAGCGTCCTGGCGTTATTATTAGAGCCTACGTTTCGTCAACGTGACTTTTGATAAAGAATCGCTGCCACGCATCATGCTGGACAAGAGTGAGACAGAATTGTTGTTTTTGTCATTGCTCAGACTGCTACTGTTCATCTCATCAGCCCCCTTTGCTATCGGGAACATGTCGCCAACTTGTGGCCGCAAATGCTCACTTCCCTCCCGTCTAGCCACAACTGATCCGAAAGCTGCCCAGCCAGCCCAGCGTCCTGTCCCAAAAGAAAAAAAAAACTTTTTTTTTTCTTTTGTAAAAGTTTTAGTCCTTCCTCGCCCCCCAACTAGCTCCTCAGACTCCGTGTGTAAACTTGCCATCTCACATATCGGTGTCTGAGAGAACCACTTTGCCCAGATAAACCATCCGAGTCGTCCAGTGTTTGTCTGGCCCGCCTGCCAGATTTTAAGCCCCCCCCCCGGTCTGATGCCTTTCCTCTACCCATGGCATTTCAGTCGAAACCAGATCCGGCCCTGCTCGTAAACGTAGTGTCATAAGTGGTATCATAGCCCCCGCTATCCCCGATCCGTCGTCCTGTTTCCCTACCATTCCCATGTACCACAAGTTGTCAGAACTTTGGTTCCAGCTTCTCGAGAGAAGAGACAAAACAAGGGAAACAAAAAAAAGAAGAATGATATCCACAATGATAACCTGATTACGCCTCTTCGCCCAGCTCTCGTAGCTAACACCAGTCCAATGCAGTAGCTACGCCAATAAGTTTGCCACAGCTGCGTCTTTTTGTGTCCATGACATGTGTGCTGTAAGTCCCTCTTGTGGTTTCAAGATTGTTTTCGTCGTTTCGTATAATGCACGCTTCACGAGAAACATGTAGGCAAAGATCTCCCGGCATCATATTCCACCTCAAGAGTCAACCCAAAAGGGAATTACCACAAGTCGGACAGGGGACAAAAGAAAACGACTGCTGCACCAATGCAGAATCGGAGTCGGATATGAGAATGAAAGAATGAGAGGAACGGCAAAATCCTCGTTCGAGAGAGCACATTCGTCTCCGAATGTCGGTCCTCCTTCCAGAGTGCGCCAGAAAGAAAAAGGTGCACGCTAAAGGGAAAGGATATGGTTCTGGCGTGAAGCCTGACAAAGGCCCATGTCAGCCAGAAGAGCAAATCAAGTCCGCTTCGCCGTTTCCGCCAATTCGCCCCCCAAAAAATGTGCGAATAATGTACAATCCAACAAATAAATAAAAAAGATGAATCAACTCCCTTCGTTGTGCACATCTTTCGACCCAACCTCCCTCAAACTAGGACGGAGATGAGTGCAAAGAGGCACCCGCCGCCTCACATCACCACCCACGTTTCTGTCCCCCCGCACCAACTTGGAATGAAGCTATGATTGGGCTTCGCGAAGTTGGCCGCGACCGCGACCAGCGCCGCCTCCGCCACCACCCCCGCGTCCTCGGTAGCCACGGCCACGACCACGGCCACGGCCGCCGTTAAAGTTGTTGTGGTGGGCATTCTGGCTCTGCCAGTTTCCGTGCTGCTGTGGCATGGGTTGCTGAGGAAAAGTGCCCTGCTGAGGCTGCTGGGCGTTGTTTGGAAGGTTGGAAATTGGTCGGGGGATGGAGTCGGGATTTTCGTAAACGTAAAGGCTCTTATCGATGCTCGAGGGAATGGGCTGGATTTCAGTACCCAGGTCCCTCTCGATGTTGTAGAGGTTGAAACGGTCGTCCCAGTTGATCAGGTTGATAGCCAGACCAAGATGGCCATAACGGCCGGATCGACCAATGCGATGTAGATATGTCTCGGCGTTCTTGGGAAAATCAAAATTGATGACAACATTGACAGCCTGAATATCGATACCACGGGTGAGGAGATCAGAGCACACCAGGTTCCGACAAACGCCATTGCGGAAATCGTGGAAGACGCGGTTGCGGGCCTGCTGCTGCATTCTAGCGTGGCTGTAGAAGCATGAATAACCCAGCTCGGTGATCTTTTTGGCGAGAAGCTCGACTCGGTTGGTTGAGTTGCAGAAGATGATGGATTGGTTGATTTGGAGCTTGGAAAAGAGTGTGTTCAAGCAATGAACCTTTTGCTTTTCCTCAACGAAAGCATAGTATTGGGTGATACCGCGGAGGGTAAGTTCGTCCATGAGGTTGATCTCATAAGGGGAGACCATGTTCTTGTCAGAGAAATCCTTAACCGAGAGGGGGAAGGTAGCGGAGAAGAGCATAACCTGGCGGTCTTTGGGGTGGAACTGAAGGAGCTGTTCGATGACAGGGGTGAATTCGACTGAGAGAAGCTTATCCGCCTCGTCCATGATGAACATGGGGCATTCGCTCAGGTCGGCAACATTCTTTCCAGCGAGATCGAGGATTCGGCCGGGTGTTCCGACGACGATGTGAACGGGCTCCTGCAGACGCAGGATGTCATCACGCAGACCGGTACCGCCGGTGGTGACCATGACATTGATGCCCAGGTGCTTGCCAAGAGTCTTGCAAACCTGCGAGGTCTGCATGGCAAGCTCACGAGTAGGGACGAGAATTAAACATTGTATCTTTGACACCTTGGGGTTGATGCGCTCCAGGGTGGGGATAACAAAAGCCGCCGTCTTGCCCGTTCCATTCTTTGCTCTGGCCAAAATGTCCCGTCCGGTCAGGGCAACGGGGATAGCTTCTTCCTGAATCGGCGAGGGCTTTTCGAAACCAGCTTCGAAGATGCCCATGAGCAAGTCTCTTTTTAACGCAAAATTTTCGAACTCCAAGCCTTTCGTTTTCGTCACATCCTGAACAAAACACAGAGGGAACAGATCCTCTTTAGTCCGAATGAAACCAACTTCATGTTTCTGAGCATCTGCATACCTCTGTTTGTTGTCTGTTATCCTTGGCAGGAAGCTTCAGGTTCTTTTTCCAGTCGTCGTTCTGTGGAGGGGCGCCATCGCTGCAAAGTCAAACGAAAAAGCCGGCGTCAGTCAATCAAGGCAACAATACTGCAAGAATTGCGAAGGCTCCTCTACTACGCAGTTCGGCATCTGCCACATGAACATGAACGGACCTAAGTTGTGTGCTTCGCAGCTGGTCTACCAGCTGATCTGTCATTTTGAAAAGATTATAGGAGTAGGAGGGAGGACCACGAGTCGCAAACGGCTGGGGTAAGACGTGCACGTGTGTCGTGCAAAGCTGCCACAAGACACGCTCTCTAGCAGAGGTGCTTTCGTGGCCGGGAGAGTTGATTGCGGTGGTGCGATGGTTTATGTCGACCGTTCAGATACCAAGGGCGGGCCGAGGAGGGAGGGAAGGGGAAGGAGGCTGGGTTGGTGGGCGTGCCGTGGGTAAGTCGTTTTCAGAGGGTTTTTGTGGAAAAGAAAAAAAGGGAAGGACGACCCGTTTGACAGAGCTGGCCGCCGAATTGTTTGGCCACTGTGTTCGCGAGTTCGTCAATGTTCTGATACCTTGTTTGAGTATTTCGTTTGTTTGAGGTGCAAAGCCCTTGTGTGCGTGTGCGAGCAGATTCGTTGGTGGAGGAAGTGCAGAGGTGTGGTGAAGCGCGAGGATTCCATCCGAGTCAGCACAGCCAGGCAAACGTTTTGGTGATGTGCGGCCCAGCCAAATTCTAATATGTACAGCTTGTGGCATTGCTAGAGCAGGTCACGTGATCGCGGGGTCGCTCCGTGTTATTTTGGCACACCGACCGTGAAACCCGCCTGATCACAGATGATTGGGGATTGAGCGATTTCAACATCCGAGTCGGACTGTAATCAAATTTCGCCTAGATGCCTGCAAGCCTCTGCTCCCTTTCCAGTTCTTGTCATCTTCACGGGCCCATCTGAAGGATTTTTTTTTGCGTACGGCCCTTTAAGATAAATCTGATCATCCCTCCATATGCCTTGTTGGGAATCGAATAAATACAGAAGGAGTATATACGTGAAAAACGAATTGAGGGAAAAATGAAAAGAATAAATAAAAGAGACGTGATAAACACCCATTCGAGTCATACAATAAGATGGTGCCATAGAGTTCTACGCCGTCAACAGCCTTGGTACTCATAAACCAAAAAAAAAACCTGTGCCTCGCTCGTTTCACAGACGCTTTACAGTTTCATGCCCATGATCTGAGCGACCTTCAAAGACTGTCTCATGCTGAGATCCAACATGATCTCTTCGCTACCACCAGGGATAGCATAGGCCCTGACGTCTCGATACAGGCGCTCGACCTTGCCACCCTGGCCACCGCGCGAGTATGACAGACCACCGAATATCTGCGAAGCCTCACGAGCGCAGAACTCAAAGGTGACAGTCGATTGAGCCTTGAGACCAGCAATAGGTCCACCCAGACGAAGCATGGCCTCGTGCTCGCCCATCTTCTGGCACTGGTAAATCATACTCTCGAGCCAGTTGTAGGAAGCTTCAATTTGACGAGCCATGTGAGCGAGCTTCATACGAATGACGGGATGCTCAATGAGCTTCTTGCCAAAGGTGCGGCGCTTGTTGGCGTACTTGACGGACTCCTCGTAGCAGACGCGGGAGAAGCGCAAGCACTGAATGATGATGCCGATACGCTCGTGGTTGAAGTTGGTCATGATGACACCAAAACCCTTGTCCTTCTTGCCGAGCAGGTTCTCCACCGGGACCTTGACATCCTCAAAGGTGATGTAGGTGGTTCCGGAGGACCACACACCTTGGCAGTCCATGCGGCGGGTGCTGACGCCGGGACCACGCTCAATGAGCAGCAGACTGACGCCGTTCATGCCCTCGCCGCCAGTTCGGACAGCAGTGGTGAAGTAGTCGGCCCAGATACCGTTTGTGATCCACTTCTTCTCACCGTTGACGATGAAATGCTTGCCATCCTCGCTGAGCTTGGCCTCACATGTCAGGTTGGCAACATCACTACCGGCATCGGGCTCGGTAATGGCCAAGCAGACACGCTTGTCACCGGCCAAGATGCCGGGCATGATGCGATCCTTTAGGGCCTGGGAACCAAACTTCATGATGGGGGGGCAGCCGATTCCGAAACCTCCGATCAAGTTCCAGACGAAACCGCCAGAGCCGGCGCGGGACAACTCATCAGTGAGAAGCATCTCGTGGAAGAGATCCCAGCTCTCAGTGGGAACAGACTTGACGCCATCGGGGACGTACTGGGTGGGATAATGGACGCCCAAGAGACCGGCAAGATATCCACGACGACCCATCTCCTTGTAGATTTCCTCGGGCACGCGCTTGGCCTCGTCCCACTCAGTGACATTGGGCTCAATTTCATTCTCCATCCACTCACGAACCTCGGCACGGAGAGCAGCGTGCGTCTCGTTGAAGTAGGGCGAGTGGTTACCCTGATACCATGAGGGATCGGCGAAGGGAATCATGTCGCCAAAAGGCTCGAGGGCTTCTGCTTGCTTATCGCTCGAGCTGGAGGGTGCCTGCTTCTTGGGAGCCGGAGCAGCAGCGGGCTTGGGCTTGGACTTGGGCTCGGGCTTGGGGTCAGCCTTGGGTTTGGTGTCGAGCGAGCCAACCTGCAGCTTGCCCTTGTACTTTTTAAGGATGCCCTCATTGTGGTATTTCCAAAAGATCTTGGAGGCGTCCTTGCCAGCGACACGAGCGAGGATCTTTTTGCCGCCTGCAGGTGGAGAGAAGATGAGTCAGCATCTCGCAGGAGGGATGAATGGAAAGCGCGAGGAAGAAGAAGAGGGAACATACCAGGATGTTCATCTTGGAACTTGGTAATATCGTACACGTCGCCATCGACAATAATGTACATGTCGTCGCCCTTGTTATGCGACGCGACGTCGCTCGTGGTGAATGTCTTTGACATGATGGGCTGACTGAATGTGTATTATGCCACTGTCTGAGTACATGTATGTAATGGAAAAACACGAAGAAGATGATGACGGGTGAGAAATGGGGAAGAAGAGGCAAAGGTTTGGCCGGAAACGAGGCACATATGGGCATGGGTTTAAATTCACAGCGAGTCGGCATCGCACGACAATCACATGCGCCCAAAAGCCACTTTGTTTGGCAGCGAAGCCTTCCTCCGGCATCCGGCAACACAGGCAGGCCAGTTCATTCCCCGGAACGTGTGAACTTGTGGGGGAGAGGTGCACTGGCGCTGGCAACTGGCACTGGCGCTGGCAACTGGCACTGGCACTCGCCACTGGATTCTGGAATTGGGGCAGAGACTGACGACTATTGCATCATGTGGACTGGCAACCGTCCGGTCTTGCTGTCAACAGAAGACGACAAAGACAGTTGACTACCTGACGATGAGCACGTATCAGTATAGCCAAAGTATCAAGCATCAAGCATCAAGCATCAACTGGTCTCTTGTTCTCGAGGTAACCAACCCACAGCCGCGCTCGTGGCATGTGAAGATTGCTGATGTCATGGATCGAGCCTGTGGGCCAGACACCGGCTTGACCGAGGCATCAGAAAATCATTCGCCAGTCCGCGTGCCAGCATTGCTAAGCAGCCCCAGCCCCAGCCCCAGCCTCAGCCCCAGTCAGCAGCCAGCAAAGCCAATTCGAAGTCTCGTGATCACGCCTGTGGGTGGCCGCCCGTGCAGGTCCCCCGAGGCCAGCAAACTACTAGCTCTGTACCGTCTTTACTCCGAATCCCATAACAGAACGCGCACAGTATGTGTGTGTTATGTGTAATATAAGAAGCCTTATACTCCGTATATACCTTCACATGGAACAAGCGCCGATGGGCCCCAAGTCTAACATAAACGTACACTTATCTATGTGGAATCTTCATCTTTACTATGAAAGACGTGCCCTAGTCACGTGATATCGTATAGTAGTCAGGAGGTCACTCTATTTCAGGCTAGCTGCTGCATGATCGAAAATCCATTGCTGCGTGTTTGCGAGCTCCATGGCAGGAAAAGATTGCATCGTGAGGTACGGGGAAGAGGAACAAAAAAAGACTGACCAAGATGGAAATTTACATGGAAATGTGACGCGTCCATTGTGTACCCTGTGCCTGTCTTTCGCATGTCCGAGAAGGAGCTGCAGCAAAATCGCTGGGAAACAAAACAAATACGGAAGGATGCTAAAATGAGGCCTATGGCGATGATGTGGGCGTTGTAAAGATACCATCAAAATTTAAGGGGTAGCAACCGAGAAGGAATCTTTCCTATTTGGTTAAATCTGTACGGAGCACGGATTTGGGCAATTTGAAAGCAGCAAAAGGATAATTTGCTTCCCCGCAGCGGAAGCCCGAGCAGGAGCAGGGATCCCTGGCCTGGGCCAATTTATTTCCTTTTCCCCCGATGCACGGAACCACAGAACCACGGAACCACAGAACCTGTCACGCCTCATTCCTCTGCTGTTGGGCTGTTGGGATGTGCGTCCCGGTGTCACAGAACGGGGTCGTTCAATCCGTCTCCTCCTCTGGTGCAGGCTTGATTGCCGAGTTTGGATGACTGCGCTGCGCGTACAAAAGTAATCTATCTGCTGTCAAACAGGCAGCGATGGTTGTCTGTCTGGTGGGGTCTTTTGCATCACCCAGCAAACATTTGGGTCTGGCAGTCTGGTTCGTATCACGGTGTGCTATTTTAATTGACGGCTCATGTTAGGCGGGCTGTAGACCGGACGCTTGTGAGCCCGGTGTCAGTCAGTGCTGCAGACAACCAGACAACCTTGGTCTTATGTAGTGCCTCGGAACTTCAGAACCAGACCCCAACGGCGAGACATGCTGAAGTTGGCCTTGTTGGCGTGGGGGGTCGATAGGGGTCGATGGGGGTCGATGGGGGCCGATGTCGAGTCTCACACGACCAAAGCGTTGCGGCTAGTCAATATGACGGACGGGGCCACGGAATACACATGTTACGACATGTAACGGACTAATAACGTGGATTGATACTCGCTCGTGTGTGGTTTGGGCGGCCGGGCGCTGAAAACCTCCCACCCATCCACCCCAGTCCACCACTGCCTTCTCGCGTCACCATATTGTTATTGTTATTGTCCATTCTCTCTATTCTTCACTCCTGAGTCCTTGCACGCTTCTCTCGGTTGTCGATCCAAACGCAGCGGGCGACCAAGACAGTCCCACTCTCCTTCTTTTTCGTGGACTGCCCCGAGGAAGCTTGATTGTCTCGGCCGTTGCTCTCGTTTTCTTCGCGACCGATTGCATTCGCTTCTCGTTCTGGACTCGTCCCTGACTCGTTCCTCTCTGGTCTTTGACATTGCATCTTCGAGTTTACTTTTTCCCGAACCCGCCCTTGACGGACGACCTAATATAGTCAACTGCTTCCTCGTCGACAACACGCGCTTTCCCAAACTCTGTCGAACATCTCGTCGCTGCACACCTTGGAATTCTGAAACCCGTAGCGGAGCCTCAACCTTTACTTGCTCATACACGAATATTTCGACCATCCAAAGAACCCCCTCCCCTCTCTCGCAATATGTTGCGATCCGTCGCTCTCGCCACCCTGCTGGGGGCTTGCTCTGTCTTGGCCGTAAAGTGCAATCTCGACAACAAATGCCCTCAGCATGCGCCTTGCTGTTCTCGTAAGTCAAACTTGCCCCCATTTGTGACACAATATACGCATGACTCGCAATGTACAGCAGCTGACCCAAATGCGTAGAATATGGCGAATGTGGTGTTGGTGCATTTTGTCTCGGTGGCTGTGATCCCCGCATGTCATACAACCTTTCGTCTTGTGTTCCCGCGCCGGTTTTCTCGGACCGAACTACTAAATTCACCAACCTGGACAGCATTGCCGATGTCAGCAAATACTTGGGCGACTCTAGTAAAAAGGATTGGACCGCTCAGGGAGAGCCCGCGTCGCTTGATGGGAATGTCTTGCTGACTATGCCCAAGGGTAGCGTGGGAACTGTTCTTGCATCCACCACGTACATGTGGTATGGTAATGTCAAGGCCAAGTTCAAGACTGCTCGTGGTCGAGGGGTTGTGACCGCCTTCATTCTTCTCTCGGATACCAAGGACGAAATCGACTACGAATTCGTTGGCGTCGACCTCGGAACTGCCCAGACTAATTACTATCACCAAGGCATCATCAACTACCACAACTCTGGCAACATTACCTTGTCCGACACATTCAACAACTTCCACGAGTACGAAATCCGATGGACCCCTGACAAGATTGAATGGCTCGTCGACGGTCAGGTCGGCCGCACCAAGCTGCGCAAGGACACCTGGAACGA
Organism: Epichloe festucae Fl1; assembly: GCA_003814445.1. Classification (NCBI taxonomy): domain Eukaryota; kingdom Fungi; phylum Ascomycota; class Sordariomycetes; order Hypocreales; family Clavicipitaceae; genus Epichloe; species Epichloe festucae. The sequence goes on along the minus strand of CP031385.1, from coordinate 2,548,268 downwards.
AACCTCGCAAAACTGGATGTACCCGCAGACCCCGGCTCGTGTCCAGCTATCCATCTGGCCTGGCGGTGCTGCCACCAACGAAAAGGGCACTGTCAACTGGGCCGGTGGCGCCATGGACTGGAATGCTCCCGATATCAAGAACGTTGGTTACTTCTACGCCACGTTTTCCGAGGTCAGCATCCAGTGCTACGATGCAAAGAACGCCCCTGGTACGAACAAGAACAAGAGCTACACTTATAGCAGCGTCAAGGCAACCAATGACACCATCATCGACGGCAATGGAGACACTGTCCTTGGTTCGTTTCTAGGCACCGGATTCGACTTGAAGAAGGACAAGGCATCTGTTTCTCAAAGCGGCGATGCTTCCAAACAGACGGTGGCCACCATCCCCGGTGGCGGCAATGGTGCTGCTGGACAAGATCACAGCGGTGGCGATGGCAACAAAAGCGGAGGCTCAGGCGGATCTGGTTCAGGCGGCTCGGGTGGCTCTGCCTCTTCCAGCAACTGTCCGCCAAACTCCTTCAATCAGGACTGCGGCACCGGCAACAAAAAGGACAGTAACGGCGAGAGTCACGGTAACAAGGCGAGCGCCAGCGCATTGGCCATGGTTATCGCTGGCGTTGCGTTGTACTGGTTGTAAGCGTGCGACGAAGTGCCTAGGTTTTGGCTTCTCGGGAGACATCAGCGCGATGAGGTCTGGCCTGATTGATGCATATTACTTTGCGATGCATATTTGGGTGTTTCATCTTTTCTCTCTTTTTCTCTTGGCCCCCCCTGTCTCTGTTCATTGCAGATTTTTCATGTTACTTATTTTACACCCCGGGCGAGTGTTTATTATTGTTTCCCCCCCCCCCTTTTTTTTTTGGTTTGTCTTGTCATTACAGAGCTTGAGCCTGATTGATGCCTCTTTGACATGGTTGTATTTACATGACGGCTTGAACGTACACAAAGCGTATGTATGGATTGGATGGGGATCGGGTCCGATGCGTTTGCTCGTGGCCCGGACTTGACATGAGCGGACATGGAGGATCGTAATGACGCCTTGGGTGTTTCACTCGTTGAAGAAGGAAAGCCAAGGCTGAAGCATTTTAAATTGAATAAGCGATTGACTCGATGCAAGGGCCAGACGGTGATTTCGACGCAATATGTGCTTCGGTTGTACCTGTAGAGGCGTGGGTGTGTGTATGTATGCGCACTGCTTACACTTCCAAAGTGTGCTCACAGGCAATTCGTCCGGGAGCCATGTTGGCATTTTGTTTCATTCTTGAGCCTCGATGCAGCAGTAATTGTCAAAGACCAATCCGTGGAACGCTCTCGAATGAACAGAGGACATCGAATGAATGAAGGAGGACAAAGAAGAGGGGGAAGGAGGGGCAAATTAGCCGCGTCGCTTCTCCACCAATTGATCCTTTTCGGCCAAGTACGTGTGAATCAAACGCGCATCACGCGCGTTCCTGTGGCCCCCCGGCCCCCTTGTTCCATTCGCCGTTCAGCTGTTCAGCTGCCTTTTCTGTCTGCCACGCTGGGTTTCCATTGGCCGGTGTTTCTTTTCCATTTCGTTTCCTGCTCCTTGTTCCTTGTTGCTGCAACAAACGGGGGAGGGGGGGGGGCTTGTGAGAGCCGCTGTGATGCTGTTCTGATTTACATTCATCTGCTGGAAACATTTTAAAAAGACCGGGGTTGCTTCGTAAAAAAAAAAAAAAAAAAAAAAAAGGAAGAAGACGCTCTATATACCATTCCATCCTCTTTTCGTTCTACTTTACTTCCGCTAATCTTGATAAAAACCCCATTTTTTCCCCCTTCCTTCTCTTCTCTCATTTTCAGCACCGAAAACCAAACACAAAGACGGGCTCGAAGCTCATCTTTCCTCCCTGGCCCCAAACTAAACGACATCGTATCATGTTCAAGGAGCTTCTCGCCCTGGTCGGCGTGGCAGCGGCAGCGTCCCTGCCCCGAAACAGTGACATGGCCGCCGCCGCCTTCGCGCGCGACGCGCCTCTGTCCAAGATCCTCATGTCCAACGGGAGCAACCTGCTTCTTGCGGACTTTGACGGCGCCAAGTTCAACATTGTCTTCCAGAAGAAGGTCCCCATTGAGGCGACGTGGCTGGCCTACGCGCGGCCCGACCGCTTGTACGCCGTGGACGAGAACGGCAAAACGAGCACGCTCTTCGGCATCGACGTCGCGGGGAACAAGATGGAGATGAAGGCGACCACGCAGGCCAGCAGCGGCGTGGTGCATCTCGCGCTGTCCAAGACCGGGAACCGCATGGTCGGCGCGGGGTACGGAGCCAGCTCGATTGACGTGTACGACACGTCCGACGGCGAGCTCAAGTTCCTCAAGTCGATCAACTCGACGGGATATCAGCCGCAGCAGAAGCAGCAGAAGGCGCATCCTCACCAGGCTGTGCTCGACCCGAAGGGTAGGTTCTTCATCGTCAACGACCTCGGCATGAACGAGATTCTCCTCCTGGACAGCAGCGGCGATTCCTTCGAAATTATCAACCGCGTCCCCGTCGAGCCGGCCGGCTGCGGGCCCCGGCACGGAGCCTTCTTCCCCGCCGGTGCCGCCGAGCCCACGCACTACATTGTTCTCTGCGAGACCAAGAACCTCGTCAACGTCTACTCTCTCCGGTACGTCGGCGGCAAGGGCATTCAGTTCCGTCGCGAGCAGAGTCTTTCGACCTTTCCTTCTGGTGATGTGCCCGCCAAGGCCGCGGCCGGGGAACTCGCCGTTGCCCCTGACAACAGGAACGTCTACGTCTCCAACAGGCTCTCTGGCGCGACCGACTCGGTTGCCAACTTCCGCGTCGTCGCGCAGTCTGCGAATGCTTCGTCGTCGGATTGCACCCATACCGCTGCTGCCATCAGGCTGGAGCTGGTGGGCTTGACGTCCACGGGAGGCACCTTGCCTCGCATGTTTAGCTTCGCCAACGACGGCCAGACGCTGCTTGTTGGCAACCAGGGCGGGGACCTGGCTGTCGTGGCGCTCAAGAGAAATCAGGATGGAACCTTGGCCGAGAAGCCTGTTGCTAGTATCGCGTCGAGTGCCTTCCCTGGTGGCAAGGGCCCTGCTTACATTCAGCAGATTGCGTGAGCAACCATATCTCCGTGTGCAACGAGGAAGAATCGTGGATGAACCCGGGAGGACACTCTGGTATATAAATATCTTGTCAATAAATCTCAATGGGAAGACACTCCGCTATATAACTTGTCAATAAATCTCAATGGGAAAAGGAAGAGCGCCTCCCTTATCGCCCCAAGATACAACGGGGGGCGCACACGTCCATGTAAAAACTCCTCCTAGTCAATGCCCATAGTGCTCATGTTGTCGTCGTTCTGTGCCAAAAATCTACCCCCGCCACAAATGCCTACCGCCATGCAAGTTCAACCATGTCCCAGTATGAAGTTCCGAGAAAAGTCCCATTACCAAACCAACCCCGTCACTGCCAATGCTCCCAGAACGTCAATCCAGGTCCATGCTATGCTGATAGACTCCGCCCCGCTGTTCTTGTCCGGTTTCTTGTTCCCGTTATTCACATCAGAAGGGTTGCCGACCGGATTGGCGCCCGAGCTCCCGTTCTGTGCCGCGCATGTTCCCACCAGGGACGAGATCTTGGTTGTTGCGTCTATCGCTTGCGGTGTGGCGCCGCAGTTGGAGTAGGGCGCCATGTAGGTCATGTTGTTGGAAATGTCGAAGACGACTGCGTGGTATCATTAGAATGCAAGTACAAAACATGTTGCGCAAAAGAAAGAAGAGACAAAGAGGAGGAGGGGAGAACTTGGGCGATGAAGAACAGGACAGAAATCAGAACGCACCATACGCAGACCGCAAAAAGGTATCGCCCAGCAAACTAAACGATGTGCTGGCCATGATGCCCAAGTAGCAACTCGTCGGCAGCCCGGAAATCTCCCTGACCAGCTCCTTGTACGGCACGCGGATTGTCACGCCGTCAAAGTTAAAGTCGATCGTGCCCTCCTGCCTAGAAAGCTCACAGTCAACAGTGTAGAAGCCATTGTCGTCCGCCATTGTCGCCCCCACCGCCTTGGCCATGCCATCGGCCAGCGTCGGCGGCAGCAGCGTGAGCGTGGCACCGGTATCGAGAAACACGGGCATGGAAGCGCTCGTCAAGTTTGTCTTCTTCCCGCCCCTAGAAGTATGCTGGATGGAATCTAGCGTGGTCCAGAACCTCGTCACGCCGTCGGGCGACTTGTCCGCGGGGATCAGGGGCAGCGGCGCAAGGTTACCGGAGAACTTGCCCGTGTCTACGCCGCCAAAGACCACGACGCCCGCCTTGTCGGTCTTGCTGCCCAGCGCGACGCTGTACGCCTTGGTCTTGGTGATGCCTTGGTCGGCGAGCTGGTCGATGAAGTTCCTGTAGCCCGTGTTGACGCCGAAGCCGTGCCCGACGCCCAGGATGCCGGCGAATTGGTCCTGGCTGGATTGGGCGACGCCGAACTGCACCTGCTTCATCTGCTGCTCGGACAGTGGGAGGGCAATGTCGTCGAGGACGTATTCGATTTGGGCGGAGCCGATGCCGTAGCGGAGCTCCGTGCCGAGGTTGCTCTGCTTGGAGGTCGACGACCTTTGGGGATCATAGTTGCCTATGGCCTGGCAGAATTGCTTGTCAGCGAGGGGAAGCTTCTGACAGTCTGGGTTGACCCAGAGCTCGAAGGAGCCTGTGTCTAGTTGGGCGAAGACCTTTTGAGGAGGGTTTCCGATGTTGACTGTTTGTTTTCAACATTTTGTCAGCTTAGTATTTTTTCTTTGGTCCAAGAGGAAAGCTTCAAGGAAACAAAGTTCACATACGCTGAGCATAATATGCTACGTCTGATCGGTTTTCGAGCCTTACCTCCACGCCTCTACGGTCCAACCTAGGCCGCTCGATATGAATGACTGGCAGTGTCAAGAGACCCGGTGATACATCAACCACTGGAAGTCCTCTATTCTGGTACTGCCCAGCAACGCCTCCATTTTTAGGCCCATCGACTAACTTGCCGAATGCATCTCGTTTCGGGAGTCGCGGCACAGGCAATGTCCCCATCGACACTGTCTCATCAACGACCGGCAATCCTCTGGGCGAGACCTTGGCAACGATGTCTTCCGCGGCAATCGCCTTTCCAAAGAGCTCGGAGCCATTTCGAATCTGCGGCCATGCATATGCTGATAAAGACAAGGAGATTAGAGTGGCAAGACGGACGGATTTCATCTTCACGCAACGGGCTGTCGGTATTCGTGTCAATTTCTTCTCACAATACACTATACCACGACTTGAGCTTTGTTGTAGAAGGAAACAAGCACCAGGCTGTATAATAATGCAACGAGTGTGTTCCCCAAAAACGAATGGGTAAAAAGTAACAACACGCAACGGTCAATAAGTGTCCGAAATTGAACTAGGCAAGACAGGAGAAGAAAAAAGAGCAGGATATGACTTCAACAATCCCATTTCTGAGAACAAAACTCCAGGATAAGGTACATGGCGTTCAGTGAAGGCCTGCTCTTGCCCTGGCCCGGGCCTTTTCTATCACAAACGCATGTCGGCAAAGGGGTCAACCGACACCAGGTGGCTGGCTGCGTCTGTACCTAGCCAAGCGCTGCGAATGGGATGGGGACAACTCGCGACAGGGAGCAGCGCGCGAACTTGGTTTCTCACGTTTCCATGGTGGATCTTTTGGGCAAAGGAAAACAAAATGTCCGACCTGACACAGGTGCGCATGGGACGTAAAACGGCGGACTCATCGAGGAGGGGGAAGAAGGGGGTTTGGGGGTTTGAGGGTTTGAGGGTTTGAGGCTTAGCCGGGGCTAGCCGCGTCTGTAACGGACGGGATGTGGCATACGACTTGTAGATTAGATGGCGATCGGGTGGGCTGCTGCCAATTCACTTGAAAGAACGGCTTTGCACTTGGGGATGGGCAAACAAGATCAGAATAGACGAAGTAAAAGTGCCATCGGCTAGGTTGATGTGATGTTAAAATCACCCGACTTGCACTTTCCACCGCTGACTTGCACTTTCCCGCGGGAACTGGACAGTGTCTGGAAAATGACGTATGCAAGCTAACAAGTGAAATGTCCTCCGCACGTAGATTTTAACTTGACAGACCCGTGGCTCTTCTCCAAGACCCACTTAACTGTTCCTGAAAAGCCACGTAGTCGCTGACGCTCATGTACATGCAGCCCACATTCTCGAATTCACCTTCAGTCACTCCACCTTCCCATTCAGAGTCCTCAAGAAGTTGTTCAACTTGGCAGTGGCGGGGTACACTTTATTCCAGCCTGCAAGAAGCTTGTCTTCAGCGAGCAGAGCTGCCTTGAGAACTGGCGTGACGCCGATGCCGCCGACATTGATGTTTGGAAGAGCCCCCATGATGGCCGTCTCGAGCAGCTTCTTGACCATTTGGCCCTCGAAGAAATGCTCCGTTTGATAACCCTTCTTGGCCAGTTCCGAGACTTTGTGATGCACCAATGCCGCGTTGGTGCAAATCTTGCTGGCTTTGCTGTAAATGGACGAAAAAAGCGGCTTAGTCAATTGTGTTTCCTTTCAACATGTTCATGTTCCTTGAGACTTTGTGGCTTACCCGAAACCACCCTTGAGGCTCATCGACGCCAGCCCAGTTCTGTCTGAGATAATGACAGATTAGCATCTACCGAGGTCCGCCTTTACGATGAATTACAACGCGCGAAACTTACAGCCACTTGTTCCTGTGCAAACTCTAGGTTTGGCACCGCTGCTAAATGGATAACCTGGTGTGGTGCAGCTGGGATCCGCTAACGTGAAAGCTCTGCTGTAAAAGCCGAAGCCGAGCGCAATCTTTGACGGCGGGATGTTGACTCGCTAAACAACTCGGCGGCCAATTTGATCTCAGTCAGGTTTGTGTGACCTTGGACCTTGGAACCGATAGGATTGGTGCTATCCCACACGCCGTGCAAGTCGTAAGACATCTGAGATGCATAGATGTTAGCGTTGCCGCTTTGAATGATAATTCGAGAACCCTAAGTCCTCTACTTACAAGATTGATCCAGTTGACGTGCTGGACTAGCTTGGGAAGATTAAACCAGCGCAAGTACTAATATGATGACGGCGAAGTGAGCGTGATGCTAAGTTTGCGGCAAGAAGCTTTAAATGTCTGGCGCAGAGTCTGGAGCAACAGGGGGTAAGATTCTGTTTCTTCCGGCCTGCCGCCTTGATCCGGGGCACTAGGATACTCCCAATCTATATCCACGCCGTCGTATCCATATGTGTTCAGGATCTTGAGCACATTTATGGCAAAATTCTGCCTGTTTGCCGCACTGCCTGTAATGTTTCTAAAAAACAGGCTGTGTTGCCGTGCTATTGTCAGAAAATGTCCAACCGCCAAGGCTCACGAATATCTGCAGATTTGGATTGCTAGTTTTTAAGTCAGCTACTTGTTAAAAGAGGTTAACAGGAGTGGCGGCGTCCATTGTTGTGATTTGAAATATGTCAGGATTAACATAGGCAAACGCATAGTTAAAGTGGGTAAGCGCGTTAACTAACATGGATTTAGTTCTTGTTTCTATACGGCTTTAGATGATATATCTTAATTAACCACATACCGGGAAGATGGCTTGGTTTAGTCTGATGACACTTGGATCTATCGTTCTAAGCTTTGTAGTAACCGATGACTGTTTGCAGGACTGTGTTAGGGATTGTTTGTCTTCTTCTAGAGTAATAGTATTGCACTTGCCCTTTGACAAAGTCTTTCCGCCTGACCCAGAAGGAGGCTTGGGGTGCTCGACATAATTGGACTGACATTTACTAGTGCAATAGTCTAAGTGAAAAAAAAAAAAAAAATTGTTAGTACTATTCTTATCTGAACCAAGGAGCGATGGAAGGAAAGTGACATAAGCGCGCACCTCGTGTTATTCCACAGAAACCAAACTCGGAACAGCAGGTATTTAGTGGGCATTTCTTGTCAGAAGGCACTGAGAACCGACCGCACTTGGCGTGTGCGTCACAGTTGCTGGTACATCCTTTACCACAGTAAGTTGGTCCATAGCCGCAAATACCTGATTATGTAGTGCAAGACTGTCAGCAATCTGAACTGAATAGACGGTAGGTAGGGCGAAGGACTAAAATACCACCACAGCACGCGCCATTATGGCGTTTTCCTGTAAGGAGAATTAGGCAATGATTAATGAAAAAAAAAAAAAAAAAAAAGAAGAAGAAGAAGAAGAAGAAGAAGAAGATAGCGTCAGAGGTTGCTAAGACATACTGCCTGGTCCGCAGGTATAATCCTCGCGCCGCAACAGTGCTGACTCGTTAAACTCTCGAGCCCGTCGTTCCAATACAGAAAATCTATTGTGCGCCTGACGTTGAGAGAGAGGGTTGTGATCAGCCAGGGCAGCGCCTGCCAACCCAGCCAGCACAACGTGAAAAAGCTTCATGCTGAGGCAAAGCGGTGGAAACCAAATGTATCGCAATCGACGCAACTTGGCAGTAGCAAAAAAGAAAAAAGGGGAAGACGTGTACATCATGTTTCTGTTCTTAATGTCCCAGGCCTTCAGATTAGCACAAGCATGTTTGTGCTGTTCCACCTGGAGAGCTTTTGCTCTACGGCAAGCTTCTACTTCCAGGATATCCCCGGGGCTCTGGGCTGCAACCTTCAGGGATCGTCATTTCAATCCATTCCAAGTTCAAAAGAGAGATTGAAATGCCATGGGGCGGCTCAGACAAGCAAACAGGCGCCTCCCCTTGTCAATGCAGGGCAGCTGAAACCAGGCGCTCCTTAAATGTAATCCGACAAGCCCATATTTTATGCGTTGTAGCTACATAATTGGATCTGCACCCCCTAGCGGAAAGATCAAGCTGCCGTCCTCGGGCCGCTCCCGCCGTCGGTCACCGGGCACCGGGCACCTCGGGCCAATGCGCATTCTTTTCACATGGATGCGATGTGCTAGCAGTTCCACGTTGTTCCAGAACTCGGCGTTGAGTGCGGCACGGCGTTGATCTGACTACTACGTCACTACCCGTGCCAAGCCCCACTTTAGCTCAGTAGCGTAAGTGGGGCGTGGTGTGAATTGCTCGGGGCGCAGCGATTTTTTGCTAGGTGCGCAGAATACCCCACCACGCCCTGATTTTAGGCTAGCGTCCCCGTTACTATAAGCCATAGTATATTTATAGTATAAACATATAGTAGTAAATACCCTTAATTAAATGAAAATATGCTTACGTAAATTTACATAATTTCTTAATAATGCTACTATAAGTAAGCTTTAAATTACTTAAAAACGCGTTTTCTAGTGTTTTCTTTAAAAGTGTACACTTTTAGGCTAGAATTATTAGTTATTCTAGCTACCTAGGTGCCTTAATTACCTATCTAGTTATATTTATTAGCTATAATAGCAGTAATAGCGTTAAAGGAATAAATTCCTTAATCTTAAGAGAGCCCTATCCTTTAATTATTTCTCTTTACCTATTATTTATATTAGTATTTAATTATTAAGAGAATAGGGCTCCTTGCTGCTAGTAGTGTTAATTTCTTACAGTAGTATTAATCTTAGCCTACGTGTAGTCTCTTTAAATGCTTAGTGTAAGTAGCCTTTACATGCCTTATTAGCTTAATTAAGGCTTAAGTTATTAACTATTATTATTATTCTAGCTTAAAGAGTAATATTAAGTATCTTTTCTGTTTATTACTACCTTCTGCTAACAAGTTAAGATAGGCGTAGGATCATAAACAGAGCACTGTAGTATTGTATTGTATTGTATTTTTTGGCCCTTCGATGTATTATATTGTATTGTATTGTGTATTGTATTGTATTAAAAATACAATACAATACAATGTATTATTAGGGGAAATTAAAAGTGGGGTATTATATATATCTATTATATAGTAGATTTTAAAAGGAATCTAACTAAGATACTCTTATTTTTTAATATAATTTACTTTTTTATCTAAAAATTTATAAATGTTTACTTAATTTAGAATAATAAGCTAATTATAGGTACTTAGTAGCTTAATATAATGTATTAAAGACCTAATTTATAGAGTTATTTTTTTACAATATTGTAAAGGTTTTATAACTTTAATATCTATTTTTTTGATTTCTTATTCTTTTTAGTGTGTTTTTTCTAGCTTTAATTAAAATATTTACCCTAAAGAAATTATTTATTATTATATATAAATAAGATTATAATTCTTAAAATAATATATTTATATATATAAGGTTCTTATTATAAAGAGAGAATTTTTATTTATCTAATAAAAGGTTCTTTACCTATATAACTATTTTATTATAATTATAAGTAATTACTTTAACTTTTTAGTCTTTTTTACTTTAAAGAAAAGTAAAAACCTAAAGTTTAAACCTAGGAAAAGCTTATAAAAACTAAAAAAAGAATTTAAAGAATTATATATAAGCTATTATTAACTTATCTATAGCTTTCTTACTTAAATATATAACCTTTACTTAAAGAGAGGGTTTTTAATAAAAGTGGGCCTATAAGTGGGTCCATGTAGCTATTAGTAACTTATCTATAGCTTTCTTACTTAAATATATAACCTTTACTTAAAGAGAGGGTTTTTAATAAAAGTGGGTTTATAAGTGGGTTCTTATTACTATTAGTAACTTATCTATAGCTTTCTTACTTAAATATATAACCTTTACTTAAAGAGAGAGTTTTTAATAAAAGTGGGTCCATAAGTGGGTCCTTATAACTATTAGTAACTTATCTATAGCTCTCTTACTTAAATATATAATCTTTACTTAAAGGGAGGGTTTTTAATAAAAGTGGGTTTATAAGTGGGTTCTTATAACTATTAGTTACTTATCTATAGCTTTTATGCTTAGATATATGATTTTTACTTAAAAGGAATACTAGCTAATACTAATAGCTATTAAATTTGTAAGCCATTACAAGCTATTACAAGCTATTACAAGCTATTATAAGCTATTACAAGCTATTATAAGCTATTATAAGCTATTATAAGCTATTATAAGCTGTTATAAGCTATTATAAGCTATTATAAGCTATTATATTAACTATATATACCTTATTATAACTTATAATTAAGGAATTTAACTTTATACAAAAAAAAAGAAAAAAATACAAAACAATACAAATAATACATGTATTGTATTGTATTGTAAAACTTCTAATGTATTGTATTGTGTAATGTATTGTATTGTAATGCAATGCTCTGATCATGAATATAAAGGTATAGGTTATTAAGGTTCTAGAAGTTAAAGTTAGCTATAATTTGTATAATAGTAAGCAGGGAATTTAATTAGGGTCTTACTAAGGGCCTCTATAGCCACTAATAGCAATTAATTTCGTGTTTTTATAGCGGCTTAAAGTTAGTTTTCTTTGTTAAAATGTAATAAGCATAAGGGAGACTAAACTGCCTAGTAAAATAGCCTATATAAGGTTAAAGCGCTTGCTTTCTAGTTTTATAAGCTTAAATAAGCTTATATTACTTAATTAGAAGGTTAATAGCTTAGTAGGAAATCTATGTAAGTAGCTTACTAAGCCATTCCTTGTGATTAATTAAAAATCGTTGCTTAACTTTATTATTAGCTATGCGAGCGTGATAATTACGCTCTTAGGTCTTAAGTATTTAATGAATTCTATTTATAAGCGATAGAAAGTCACTAGTCCCTATGAATAGGTTAAGTTTTAGGGCTCTATAAGAGACCTCTATAAAACTATTTGCCTATTTACTAAAATTTCAAAATTCCTTTATAAAATAATAAGCTTACTATTACTTAACTAGAAGATATATCTTTTCTATATAGTAAAGGATTATAGATTACTATGATTTATATGTATTAATCATAAGCATCTAAATAGAATAAAAATCGCTAATTATATCCAAGTAAAGTAGCTTTTTAAACGCTAAAAAAGCTCCTATTAGGCTATTATTAAAGGCTTTGGCCTTTAATTTATTATTATTATTATTATTATTATTATTATTATTATTATTATTATTATTATTATTATTATTATTATTAATTTACTTCTTATAGAAGTTATTCTTAATATTTGCTTAAATATGCCACGTATAAAGCTACTACTATATATTAGGCTAAATAACCTTAAGGGTGTTTTTTAGTGCCTTTTTAAAGTCTATTATAATAACCTTAGGGGCTAGTATCTAGAGCTTATAGCGAATTTCTTCTAATAAGGCTAGTATCTAATAATAGCCCTTTTCTTTTTTGGTTTTAGTGAAGCTAAATGTAATATTTATAATTGATTTTTAATCTATAATAGTGATAATATTTAATAGATAGAGACCCTAGTAGTTTGTCTTATAGGTATAGTCTATACTAATAAATTCTAAAAAAACCTTCTATTTTTTAATATAAGAAGGGTAGGTCTAAATAGCGCTTTTAATGTAATTATTATTATTATAAATATACCTATAAGGTAAGCCTCTCTCTTATAATTCCTTAATAAACCACTAGGTAAATATATAGCTAGCTAATTTATTTTAATAAGCTCTTTAGCGTTAATTATAAATATCTTTAGGTATAAAATAAAGCTCTTTATCTTTATTATTATAAATTATTATACTAATACTTTAAGGTTAAAGGCTTATATAGTTTAAAAGGTATAAGATTTATTACTTTTATTACTTTATAAATTTATAATATATTATATACCTAGAAGGATTACTTAATTTATTATAATTATAATAGCCTTGCTCTTTATAATACTATTTCTAATAACTAGAATTATTAGTAAATATTACCTTAAGCTAGTAGCTATAGTTAGTTTTTTAGGAGCGTATTTATTAAATTCTAGTGCCTTAAGGAGCCCTTTAATAGCTACTATAATTATAGTTAAGCTAGCTAGAGTAAGGTTATTAAATACTATTTATTAGGGTTTTTAGGGAAATACTACTTTTACTAAAAGCTACACTATTTTGCTTACTAAATGCTTATATAGTAATATAGAGTTTATTAAAGCTACTATAACCTAGTAAGGGAGGCAAATTTAAGGGCAGGTTTTCCGGATTTTTATCTATTATAATATAGGTTATAATGCTAATTAAAGGGAAAAGGTCTGTTAAAAAATTTATTAATTTTAGTGTTTAGTAAAGCTACTATATATTTATACTATAAATATACTATAGTATGTGGCGGCGGGCCTAACCGCTGAAAAAGCGAGGCGGTGGGGATTTCTGCGCACCTAGCAAAAAATCGCTGCGCCCCGAGCAATTCACGGCGTGGTACATACAAATACCGAATCGGGTAGCGCCTGCGTAATAGTACCTGCCCACTTGTGCAGTTTGCTACATGCAAAAATAGGAAAACTCGGTTTCATTGTTCTGATGTCACTATGCCCACGAAGCCAACCCAATAGCCTTCCTCCTGGATTCTGTCATCAAGAGCCTTTTTCTCTTTCCCTTTTGCCTCGCGCATTCCGTCTTTTGTTTATCGGAAGTAGAAGTTTCTCTTGTTGGTTGCCATTGGCTAAATCTACCATGTTGGGGTCCAAAGCCTTGGCAGCTCTGCTACACGGCTCATTTGCCGTCGTCGCTCAACAGTTCAAAGACCACATCTTCCCTCATGAGCTTCTTGGTTTGAGCGACAAGTGCTTTGCTGCAGTCAATAGCACGGTATCTTCATGCCCCGGGGTGGCTGGTTGACCATACTGGCCTGTGAGCGGACAACGCGCAGAATATCAGAACAAGGGCGTTTACTTGCTAACAGGCAGTGCCATGCCAGTGATGCTGCCAGCTTCGAACTTCTGGACGGCACGCAGTTGCAGACTCTTTGTGACACCACCTGTCAGAGCGAGCTCTCTGTCCTGAGGGAAGCAATTGCCGGCGCTTGCACTGCAAGTCAAGATGTCATGGTTCCAAACGGATTCGCATATCCAGGCGGGCTGCTCTTGCTCTGCCCTGTCGTTTTACAAGATTCGAGCATTGGGCAAGTTCCGAACTGACATGATGACTCAAATAGCCACATTCATTATTGACCGTCTCTCTGGCTTGGCTACTCGTACAGTGTCAAGGCTGTTGGTGATATCGAAACGTACTCGGGCTACCCTGTGTCAGCGCCGTCTGCTTCTTTCACACGACCACGGGGTGCCGACCACGGCGGGGGAGGTCCCCGGCAAGCCGTATGAGTCGGTATGACATACTGCGAGTTAAGTACCGTCAATATGTTCATACCTACCCGGACGGCACGAAGGGAAGCGTCGATATCCTCGAGCCCGTTCCGAACAAGCTAGCTCCGGTGAAGAGTTTGGAGAGGGCTGTGAGCGAGCCTACCTGAACAAACACCTACCTGCCGAAAGGTGAGGCAGAGAAGTTCTTGAAGATTGACACTGAGGAAATTCTGGCGGAGCGAGAGGGGGTGCTGAAAGCGGTAGAAGATGGGCATTTCTGAAAAAGCCGCCGATCCGTTATTAATAGAAGATGCTGTTACTTAAAGAGCGCGCTATTAACAGGCTTTAGGGTTAATACAGTCTTACCCCTGTATGATTTTACACGAGGTACATGACTAGGGGTAATAGGCTAGCTAATAATAAATCTTTTCTTTTACACTAAGTGAGGTAATAATAGGTACCTTAGATTGCGTGTATTTTGTAGCGGCTGCCCTGCGTGGGGCTTGTAGTTGGTGTAAAATCATTCAGGGTTTATCATGTAGACTGTATGTAAAGCAATGGAAACCGGCGGTGTGGCAGAGTGCGCCCCTGACTGGGGTTTTTGATATCATGCTGCTCTTCGGCAACTTCAAGCAATATGTAGACATCTCATCGAAATCAGTATCAGCGGACCCTCCGGCGGGAGTCTCGCCGGGGGGTATGAGGCATTGTATACATGTATTGTATTGTATTGTATTATTTCTAGGCGCAATAGGGTGGCGGGTGCAATTCTCGACTCCACATATTAATCTGAAGGATGCATATGTTAATGCAGGTGTGTCCGCGACTCCGCACCGAGACGTTCGGTACTGGCCCGTTGATAATACATAGTGGATGCATTGGATGGTCCTGTCCGTTTATTTAGGCATTGCATAGGATAAATAACATGTCGTGATGCGAATTCGTACGACTGAGTCTACGGACTACTGTAAGCCCTAAATGATTTTACACCAACTACAAGCCCCACGTGGGGCAGCCACTATCAGGGATGCTATAGGTGTATCTACGCTACTAAAAGATACTAAGTAGCTCTAGTAAAATACACGTAATGCAAGGTACCCTTTACCTCACTTAGTAGGATAAAAAGATTTGTCATTAGCCTGCTACCCCTAGTTATGTACCTCGTGTAAAATCATACAGGGGCTAGACTACGGAGTATGTACTCCGTGTACTCCGTATATGCCTCTTATTTAATTACCCGGGGAAATTCTAATCCCACTGGTTAATTAGGTCCTTGACCGAGGTCGCGTGCAGGGGACACGACTTTTGACTTCGACCTTCGTATAAATATATATATATATCTAACTCCAGGCACTCGCCTCCTCTTTTTAAAGCACTCTGCTCAATACACCTCCAGTTCGCCCACTTACCAAGATGACGCGTATCATCCGCTTCCTTCTCAGGGTCTTACCCATCCTAGCTACCTCCTCCCCAATAGTCAACGCGGAAGAGTTCGCCGAGTTAATCCCAGTTCCAGATGATCCGAATGATCCGGGTCCACCTGCGGTCCTTTTTAACGAGGCAGAACTCGTCAGTGTTCAGGATCCGCAGATGAATAGGAGGTCTCCCGCAATGCTCGAAGATAGAACCGCCAGTCCTTACCACTTGGACAAGAAGTCCACTCCGCCACCTCCACCGGACCCTCATTATCCAAACGGGAGATGTAACATGAATCCATTATACGTCGTGAGTGACGATGACGAAATTTGTATGCGCCAACACCCCACTGAGGATGCATCTTTTTTTGCCGCCCGGAAATCTGTCTGCTCCCCGTTTAATACGAGGCGCATTATCACTTGCCAACTTTGCTATCGTGTTCTACCCTATATCAATCACTGGGATATACATGTAAGTCTCCGATACTTTAGCCCTCGACAACGTACTCTGACCCTAGAACAAGGCCGAAAAGAAATGGTATGTCGAATGCCCCAGAGGCCAACGGTGTAGACATGACCGCAGATGGAACAGATGGGGCCACCAAACCCCATATTCTACTTGTGTACCCCAAAACACTCTGATGGAGAAACTCATCGGGAAGGGTTCCGAAATTAGATCGTACTGCAGCAAGAGAGTTCGACTGATTATGCCTAAGAACAGAAATAAGAAAGGGCCAGGAGAACAAGTGATAGCCCAGTCTGCCAAAATTCATGCATGGCTTTCCGACAAAGAAGGAGGTGATTATATAAAAGCTAGGTGGCTATATTTAGTGGTAAATCATCGTTTAATCGCCAGTGTTAGGGATACTGACGACTGGACACAAACTTTCTCAGTCACATCTATAGATGATGTTCAGATGTGTGCAGTCCCGCAAGATACGAGACATGATCTCCAACTTGACTTCCAAGTCACAGTGCTTTAGTTTAAACAGAGTAGTTAAGGGTGTGATCCAAGTCAGCGCAGTCTTCTAAAAGCTGGCGCACTCAAAGACGGGGCTAGGTACGAGATAGCTGTGAATACAGGTGGAGAGTTTTACTTTGTACCCATCTAGGGCACATGGAAGAGTGCGCTGATTTTCCAGAGTACGCTAAAACAATCGGCGCACTCTTTTCTAGTTTGCTAGTGGTAGAGGCAGAAACACGACGTTTTATGGTAAATTACACAGGTTGTGTTGTCGTACATAGTGTAAAATACGTCCGTACTGCCTGAATATGGGAAGACGCTTAATAATCCGTAGTTCCAACGTAATAGTGGGTCTACAAATGACGAATTTTAAACGACTTGCGCTGACTGGGATCGTCACACCCTCATCAGTTGGATATTTGTGGGCTCGAGGAGCAATGTCGTCCACGTAACGTAACATGGAGTAAAAACAAGAGGACTGGCGGACATTCCATCAAGTTTTCTGCAGTGGCATAGTTTACTCGCGCGCCCACCTTGTGGATGCAGGGACGACAGTGTGACCAAGGCAAACGACAAATCGCAATTGCTAAGAGCTATGGCGAATTCCAAGTGGTTTGCATATGGATGTGCATTGGTAAGTAGCAGCGCCAGAACCTTGACCTCTGGTTATTCGGCTCTCCTCGTAACAGCTAGGACGGCCAAACGATGGGTTGAATATGCTAACATATCTCGATCAAAGTTGGCGATTCTACTGGCGTCCATCTACCCGTACATTGCCAGCCGCCTGTTGTCTCTATCTGTACTCCTGTCCAACTCTCCTGGTCAGCTCAAGGAATTCAAGGCCTTCTCCAATTACCAAGTCAAGTTTCGCAACGAGGTGAGAAATTGCGAAGATGGTCTCCTGGTAGAAGGCGAGGAGGGGCTGGCGATTCTAAGCTGCGATTCTGGACGAGACCTTTGGAACACGGTCATGGGGGTGTTCACCCAGCCCTTGTCCTCTATTCCGTCCGGGGAATTGTTCATCTATCGATACCAAACTTTTCGACGCCAAAACGAGACACTTTCCCGCATTCAATTGCTCGACTTCCATGATGCGTCCGGTTTCCACCCTCTAGGCATAGAATATCACAAGGCTAGTCGGCAGTTATTTGTCTGCAATCACCACTTCGAAGGCCCTCGCGTGGAAATCTTCACCCTGGACGACTTGAACTCGCCGAGTCCGACGGCCAGACATCGTCGAACAATTACAAGCCCTCTCATTCACTCGCCCAATGCCATTGTTGCGCTGAATGAGGGCGAGATCTACGTCACCAATGACCATTTCTTCCAGATAAGACATCACCGTCTGCTTGCACGATTGGAAACCTATGCTGGTCTACCGTCTGGGAGCATCGTGCATATTGACTTGCAAACGGACGATCCGTCCGAGGCTGCCATACAATCTGTAGCCAGAGTGCCATTTGCCAACGGGATCACGCTCCTCAACTCTTCAGTGCTGGCCGTGGCCTCGACCAATGCTTGCCAGGTCCGACTCTACACAATTCTCCCCAGCAGCAGAAAACTCGAGCTGTCGTACAAGATCAATATCCCCTTCATGCCCGACAATCTATCTACCGACTCCAGAGGCGCACTCTTGATTGCCGGCCATCCTCATCCGCCTAGTCTGGACAGCCTGGTGGAGTCTCGTCGAGTCTGCTTGAAGGATCCGTCCCTGCTCAACGAATGCCACAACGGGAGTGCACCAAGTTGGGTAGCCGAGTGGACAGAGGATAGTGGACTAAGAACACTGTATAGAACCATTGGAGAGTTCGGGACCAGCTCTACCGCTCTGCGAGATACGAATTCGAATCTGGGTTTGGTAACAGGGCTCTACGAAAAAGGGATCATGGTCTGGAGGGAGTGAGCCATTGGAAAACATGGGACTCGAACTAATAGGGGGAAAGAGAGTACGAAGGAACCAAACACACAAGTGCATGTAAGTAGCCCGCGTTGGCCGAAGCGCCTGGCCAGAAGGGTCTCGCCGACATTATATTATGAAACCTATAAAGAAAAACACATGTCTTTTTAATTGTAAACTTTCGTCGTTCGGAGTCTTGCGTATACCATGTGAAGCCAATAGTATACGTGGTGATTGTGCTCTCAATGATGGACGATCTAATCCAAACTCCAAGAGCTGCCCGATCCCGATCCGCCCCTCCATGTCAGCCCCCCCAGAGTTCTGGTTTCATTTGAATGGCCCGTGGAGAGGAAACCATACCACAAGTTCCCTTTCCCGAAGAAGTAAATTTCGCTTCCAGCACCTACCTCGGTAGAAACCCAGACAAAGGAAAAGGGAAAACGAAAATGCGCCTTCTTTTTTTTTGTTAGATGTCCTTGCTTTGCAAAGTATTTCTCCGGGTTCGTTGTTTCGACCACCACGGCCCATGTTTGCTCCTCGGCCGATTTTAAACCTGAAACCGAGGCCGTTCCTTGGCGACGACTCTGCTGTTTTTCCGGAAGGGGCAATTCGCGAGCAACCCGACCGACAACACCGACATGCAGATCGGAATCGCAATGGGCATCATCCTGGGCGCATTTCTTGAAGCAGCTTGCGCATTCCTTTACATTCATCCTTCTTCTACCAAGCTTGTCAAAGGCCGGCTGGCCAATGAAATCCGAGACCACCTCAGCAAAGTCCGAATAGAGAGAGTATACAAAAGTTTTCTCTCAACTAGACCGTTTGTCTCAAATGTATGTTATTGGGACGAGTAACATCGCCCGTCTCTGGATCCAAAGTGTCCAGAGGAACAGCTACCGGGCTGGCGTCGCGTCGACGATGGCCATGCCGAGTCCCATGGCGGAAACCAGTAGTGAAGATGGAGCTCGATGGCGTTCGACGCCTCCGTCTGAAGGAATAGACGTGGTGCTCGAAACACCCCCAGTGGAGGATGCAAGTGAACACCAGGGCAATGATGGCGCCCAGGATGATGTAGAGGGCCACGACCCCGGGAGACGTATCGTCTCTCGCGTGCAGATGGTGATGTGTATTACTGCGCGGCGCCATTGCTGACGATGACGATGAATCGACGAAAGGAGATCTGCTGACAAAACAAGCAGATATGCTCGCGATGGAGGGTTCTTGCTGGATTGTCGCTACATCTTTGCGCTTGACCGGGTAGATATAACGAGGCGGGGAGTACGCACGTACGGTCTACAGAACAAGGCACCTCGTAGGAAGCAAATCTACTCTCATTGTTTGGGAACGGTCCATGACATGACATGACATGCTGCGTTGACCACATGGTCCGTTTCAAGGTTCGCCGTTTGTGACAACGAATGAGCGATATGTCACGGCCATGCCAGCGTTGGCGAGGCAAACCGCAGAATGTGCTTTCAAGTGCGTGTGCGTGCACTGGATATGAGCCGCGGCCTGAATTTGTGTCACTTGGCGTCGTGTTTGCGCAAACAGGCTTCTTTTGACGTGCAGGAGCCAGGACTACTGTGACTTTTCCTCAAATGCTCTTCCTAAATGCTCTTCCTGAATGGTGATTTGAAGGATGCTTGAAGGATGCCATTCTTGAACGTCAACGAATGGTTCGCGGCTCTCTTGCATCTTTTTACCAACATTATACTTCTTGCTTACCCTCTTTCTTGCACAGGGACCGGGAAGAAGACGCACAATCTGAATCTGAACCTGAAAATTGAATGATTCCGCCCACAAACAAATTCATATCGTCGTCGCAAGATGAACAATGCGCAATGTCACACGGCAGGACAGCCACATGGGAAGGAAAACCTTCTTCCTCCGCGGGCCCCGTGACGCAGAGGGGACTCAGGGAAGAGGGAAGAGGGAAATCGCATTACTCCGTAGATCGCATTATGTACTTGTTCGTTGCCGGCAAACTCGGGTGCTGATGCTACCTTTGGCGTCTCCACAGGGTTTAGCTTCAGAAATAGTGGCGAATCGACTTTGTTTGCGTTTCCACAAATGTTCCTTTCAGATCCTCCTTTCAGGAGGCCTTTCAGGTTTGCCATTGCCGGTTCTGGCGCCCGTCTACGGCGTCCCGTCAGACAAGTGCTTTGCACGCGCTTTGCAGAGAGTCCATGGTGGGATTCCGCGGAAACGGGCCGTCCAGAGGAAACTAGAAGTACCGACGAGGCTACGGGACTAATTAGTACATACGGAATAATATCTGGTCCGATTCTTTGAATTGCCCCTCGCTGCCCCTCGCTGCCCCTCGCTGCCCCTCGACCATCAAATCAAATCGCTCAGGGTGGTTCCTGCCGTTTTCGAAGCGGGGGCGACGCCTACATGTATTACGCAACAACACACACCAACCCGCACTTGCCATTGACGTCAAGTCGGAGTTCGACCCATTCGTGGTAGAAGAAAAGGGAAATGAATTGGTGAGGCAGTTGCGTAGGAATGAACTCATCATGATACCGTACCCACTCGAGCTCTGGTGCTCTGGTGCTATTAGCCCTCCCCTACGCTCCCCCAAGCCCCCCCCTTCCCCGGGGGTACCGCCGCCCCCCCTCTCTCTCCATTTAAAAGTGTTTGATTCCTCCTCCGTTCCATATCCTCAGAGTCTCTCCGAGTCCAATCTCCTCTCCAAGTCGGAAAAAAACGAGAAGAAAACCTTCCCCCAGAACACAGAAAAATGTCCTTCGGCAAGACCATCACTCTCAACTCTGGCCACGCCATCCCCCGTGTTGGATACGGCACCTGGCAAGCCGCTCCCGGCGAGGTCGGTAACGGTGTCTATGAGGCTCTCAAGGTCGGCTACCGTCACCTTGACCTGGCCAAGATCTACGGCAACCAGAAGGAGGTCGGCGAGGGCATCAAGCGCGCACTCGCTGATGTTCCCGGCCTGAAGCGTGAGGACATCTTCATCACCTCCAAGCTGTGGAATAACAAGCACGCCCCAGAGGATGTCGAGGCTGCTCTTGATGACACCCTGGCCGAGCTGCAGCTCGACTACCTCGATGTACGCTCTCATCTTACGCCCGCTCCTTCCATCGTACACGACTTCTGACGTCCTGGCTTAGCTCTACCTCATCCACTGGCCCGTTGCGTTCAAGTCTGGCGACGACATGTTCCCCAAGACTGCCGACGGCAGTGAGGTTGAACTCAACCGTGGCGTCACCATTGCCCAGACCTGGAAGGGTGGGTTTACAACAACAATCATGTCAAGACTTCCTATACATCAGTCAACTAATACATCTTCTTTGCATCCCTACAGCTGTCACAGAGCTCCCCAAGTCCAAAACCCGCTCTGTCGGTGTCTCCAACTTCAACATTGAGCATGTACGTTTAACTTGGACACAATTGAACTCCTCCTGCTCCCGCTCCCCCCCCCCCCCAAACAAAAAAAAAGAGGTGAACATCCCATTCACTGACAAATCCACAATTGAAACAGCTCGAAGGCGTCATCGCTGCCACTGGCGTCGTCCCCGCCGTCAACCAGATCGAGCGCCACCCTCGCCTGCCCAACCCCCCCCTGGTTGACTACTGCGCCAAGAAGAACATCATCGTCACAGCCTACTCTGCCTTCGGCAACAACAGCTGGAACGTTCCTCTGCTCGTCAACACCCCCGAGGTCAAGGCCATTGCCGACCGTCTCGGAGCCGCCCAGGGCAAGACCGTCACCGCCGCTCAAGTCATCATTGCCTGGTCCGTTCTCGGCAACCACACTGTCATCCCCAAATCTGTGACCCCCTCTCGCATCCGTGAGAACTTCCAGGAGGTTGAGCTCGACGACCAGGCAGTCCAGGACCTCAACAAGCTTGGCGAGACTCCTCAGCGCTTCAACATCCCCAAGACTTGTACGTCTCCACCCCTCCCATCACCTTCTTTGGGCCATGGTTCACAGCAACCTCGTGCTAACAACATGTAGATAACCCCTCATGGAACATTAATGTCTTTGGTGACGAAAAGGAGAAGGATGCCAAGGCGCAGGTCCTCATCAAGTAAACTTACGCGGCATGGATACAAAATAATACCCCCCTTACAAAGTGAAGAGAAATGATAAGATCTGGATCTTAGATGACTAAAGTTAGATACGAGAAAAAAATAAACCCTTCCTATATTTCCAGTAAATAGAGAGACCCAATCGATGAAATGTCGTGGTAATATGTGCTTCCTGTTCCGTCTCGTAGCTCATCCATAGCACCCACACCATCTCTATAGTAGCACGTCACATACAACATGGTCCGCAAGAAGCGCCAACAAATGCTCCCCAAGGTATTAAATGACCACTCGGTGACTAATGATACAATAGCTACTGTGATTATGCTTCAACTGAGTAGCTCTTTGATGTCTTCGATGCGCTGTAATTTCTTTTCCTCGTCATTCATCATTCCCAGGGAAGTCGCGCTGAACCACGATTAGTGTCTCGCAAATACAATACAAAAGGCGGTTGTCCAGAGCGAATGAGGAAAGGAGGAACCATTGCAAAACTCACATGAACTTCTTCCGATCTTGTATCCTCAGCATTCTCTCCTCCACGCTCCCTTTGACAATGAACCTCTTCACAACGACGCTGTCCTCCTGACCTAATCGGTGCACGCGATCGATGGCTTGCGCCTCAATGGCAAAACTCCACCAGGGATCCATCATGAAGACTCGTCCTGCGCTTGTCAAGTTCAGACCGACTCCGCCGGCGCGAAGACTGATGAGAAGAAGTGTGAAGCCCTTCGTCTCCGAGAACTCCTCTAGGACGGCTGCGCGGGCCTTTTGTGGCATGGTGCCGTCGAGACGGAGAAATTTGACGTTGGCGCGCGTCAGGGCGGGCTCGATGAGGGACAGAAACGATGTGAATTGCGAGAAGACGACGGATTTCATGTGCGGGTGCTGTTTGCGGAGAGCTCGAACCTCGGACATGAGGGCTGTCACCTTGGCCGAAGAGTGATTGACTCCGAGCCTCTGGAGACTGATTCTAGGCTTGGAGGAGCCGGCGTCCGTCTCATCGTCGTGCTTGACTACCTCGAACAAATCCCGCTGATTGAGCGGCTCTCGACAGTTGAAACAGCGCGGCACTACGCCTCGATCGCCTTGGTGTTTCATAAAGTCTAGTAGGCACTTCTTGCATGCCGAGTGCCAGCAGCCGGTGACGGTCTGGTCGTTCATGGGCTCATCGAAGCACAGGGGACACTCTTTTTCGGCTTCGTTGCGAATCTCCTCGAGAGCATGGGCGCCGTACGTCAGGTTCTCCTTGGCTACGTCGTCCGTCGTGGCTGTGAAGTGTGCCACCAGGGTCTCCAGGTCCATGTCGTCGCCCAGGCCCGATGCTGCATCTGCTGCGGCGCCGGCCTCGACCTCGTCGGCCACAATGTCACGGTTTCGAACGAGAATGGGGTGACAACATGTTTGCCGTAAGCGCAGAATCTGGGCAAAAATGGTGGTGAAAGCCTTCATCACCGTTCCAGCCTCGACATTTTTGGAGAAGGTGCGCTTTGCCTTGTTGAAGATGTAGTCGTAAATGTCCCGCTCGGGCTTTGACAGTTCCACCTCTACAATGTCAATCTGCTTCGGTGGCAGCGTAACGAGCGGTTGGCCGCTAGGGGTCTTCATATCCTTTGTTCTTCGCATGACTAGCGGCTCTAACACGGTCTGGACAACATCCAAGGCGCGCACAAAGTCACCAGACTCAAATGGAACTGTGATGAATGTTTTCCAAAAGGAGAAGTTGTTCCAGGGCTCTACGCCAAGGAATCGGACCAAGCTGAACAAATCTTCTAGTTTGTTCACAATTGGTGTGCCCGTCAACACCCACCTGTGGTGTGCAGAGATCTCGTAGCACGCCCGAGCAGTTTTGGCGCCCCGGTTCTTGATGTGATGAGCCTCATCGAGAATGACGCGGAAAAACTTCAAGGAGAAGAGACCGTTGTGAAACGACTTGTCGCCATTCTTGGCCACCAGCGATGTGAACTCGGACAGCACAACGCCATAGCTAGTAATGACTAGATCTGGGGCTGCAGATGCGTTGGTGGAACTGCTGCAGAGTGCCTGCAGATTGTTGGTCTTATCATTGCCATAGTAAAGCTCAATCTTCATGCTGCCTCGCTTTGAAGCCTTTTCGGCCTCGCTCTGCCATTGTGCCAACAGTGACATGGGGGCCACGACCAAGGTTGTGCATAATGCAGCCGATGTACCAGATGAGTTTCCCCCCAAGCGAGCCAGTTCATTGACAGTCGAGATACCTCCACTGGAGAGTCGAAGATCACGAGCGGTTTCTGATCGATGGGAATGAACAAGGCTGAGCATCTGTATAGTCTTGCCCAAACCCATTTCATCAGCGAGAACCCCACCAAGGCAATGCTGCTCCTGTACTGGAAAATCAAGAGACAAGTCACCGGAGTAAGGATTTACATAAAACTTGGCCTGGCCTCGCACTTCGGGTAACTCTTTGTCGTCCACGTCGTGAGTGGGCCACTGGTACTCCTCCCAAAGGGGATGCATGGATGGCTCGCGATTACTTCTCTCGTCTTTTTCTTTTGCCATCATCCAATAGAGTGACTGCTTTTGATAGGGTCGCAACGTCATATCAAAGGTGTCGGCTGGTTCGGCTTCCGGGGTGTCAAAATCGAAGCATTGCGCCTTCTTGTACAAAGCATCCAGCTGATCCTGCTCTAGTTCTCCACCTTCTTCCGCGTCTGATGAATTTGGTGGGGAGCCAGATTCTTTAGCAGCAGAGTTGACCACTTTCTTGGCCTCTCTTTGTTTTTGTTCCTCCATTTCGGCCACTTGAAGGAGCCCTTTTCGTCCATCCTGCGCGGCCACATTGGCCCTGGTAGGCTGGAGATTGATTTCCTGAAACAATCTGACTAATGCTACCTGACGTAGCCTCAACTCTTTCTCATCTGTGCTTTCACTCTGTTCAAAGATGGTGGTTGATCGGTCATCTGCCAGCTTGAACTTTCGATTGTCAAAAGCAGAGTTCAGTAATGAGCATCTCAGCTGCAGGAACACGGTATCATTGGTTCGTAGTCGCTCGGGAGCGTAAACACAAGTTCCCTCCAGGTAACAAACGTTCTGGTCAAGTAGGGTTGACACCCAGTTGGCGGTATCCTTGGCCAAGCGACCGATCTCTGTCCCAGACTGAGTAGAGAATCGGACGATAACATCAACTCTTCTAGAAGCAGCAGTGTTTTGTCTTGTGGGCGTGCTGGGAACGCCAGGTTTGGCTTTCGCCTTTGGAGGTGGCGGTGGCTGTATCTTTTGACGCTCGATTTTAACGATGTCGCCGTGCTTCAATAAGTTCGTCCCACTGCGAGTGACCCAGCCTTCCACACCAAAGGCGCCTATGTATCGTCTTTGCGGCATACTGCCTCGGGGAGTTGTCGAAGCGGGAGATGTTTGTTGTCCATTCGAGGATGCAGCAGGCGGCGGTGGCCGTTGACTGAGAGGCCCGAAAGTCTTTTTAGATGAAAGCTTTTTGTACGTGCCGTCGAAGTACATGTTGACAGCTCTCTCCAGATTGTTGCCGCATATATCCCGGATAATGTTGAGCACCTCGTTGCTGATCTTGTCGCCAATGAAGCTCTCAAACATGTCCTTGTCAAAACTCACGGGGGGCTCTGATGGCGTCTCACGTGGAGTTTTTGGCTTGCCGAGATTGTTTGCGCCATTGTCATCGAGTTCAGCAAGAGCAATGCGTGTGTCTTGGTGCGGCCGGTCATTGTCGTCGTCCTTGAGCAATTGCACGCCAGACGCAGGCGAATCACTGCCTCGCGGGCTGAAATGGACAGGATCGGATGAAGCCTCGTCGGGATCCTGGAGAAACCTCCGCTTCTTGGAAGGGGGCTCAGTCGCGGCACCCATCTGCATGATGAAGCGTGCCCATCTGTAAATGCCTATTGTGAAGAGACACACACACGCCTTTGCCACTGCGTACTCCGTACGCCTCGAGATAATTACAGACCAGACGTGACGCGTTCAATGGGTTTGGTGGGGAGACGCGCCGAAAGCGTGTTAGCAGCAGGCAGCACACGCGGTCATGTGCTTTGGCGGCACCAAATAACCCGTGGAGTCAGCTGAGCTTTTCCCGACAACGTCATCCAGTCTCTGCCCCAGTCTCTGCCCCAGCTCCCCTCCCCAGCTGGCAGCGTGGAGTGGCAGTCACCAGACTCACCACCCCGGGCCGCGCTTGCGATATCCAATAATGTTCTTCATTGGCCCTTGAAGAATAATCTGCACAGCTTCCTCGTCCCTGCCAATCTTGAAACCTGCAAAGCTCCCAAGAAGTTTTTTATGCGCCGTCCCCAGGTACTGGGCCACGGCCTGAGAAGGCTTGCCAATTCTCCGGCAAGCTGTCGACGATATGCGACGGACGCCGACGTCGAATCAGCAAGGCGATACTGCTTGAAGCAGCTTCAGTATGGCCACTGCCGGCTTGTACTCAATTGATAACCTTCAACTAACTGTCTTCACAGGACGAGCGACTATGATGCCCATTTGATCCGGCGCTTCGTCCCCCCTCCCGTCCAAGACACTTATGCGGCTCTCCGGGCTCTGAACCTAGAACTCGTTCGACTTCCCGAGATCGTATCTAACCCGACAATCGGCGCTTTGCGAATCAAGTTCTGGCAAGAGTCTCTCGACAAGACCTTTGCTGGGGTGCCCCCTCGAGAACCCATATGCCTCTTACTCCATCACGCCCTGCAGAGTCTGGAGGCACGAGCCGGAACCTCCACCAAAAAGTCGATTCAGTTCTGGGTGTCACGACTTGTGAAAACGCGGGAAAATCACATGGCCAGCAGGCCGTACCCGAGTTTATTAGCGCTAGAGGACTACGCCGAGAATACCTATTCGACCATGATGTATGCGACGCTGGCGTCCATGCCCCTTCGATCTATACATATCGACCATTTAGCCAGCCACATTGGCAAGGCTTGTGGTATTATTGCTGTGCTGAGGGGAATTCCCATCCTGGCTGCGCCAGGCCAGCCCATAAAAACGCCCAGTGGGTTCGATGCACCACCGATTCGAGAACCATGCCTTTTACTTCCACTCGACATCATGGCAGAAGAGGGCGTCAAGGAGGAGGAGGTGTTCAGGCAAGGTCCCAGCGCACCAGGTCTTCAAAATGCTGTTTTCAAGGTGGCCACTCGTGCCAACGACCACCTCATCACCGTCAGGGAGATGCTTCGGCGCATAAAAGCCGGCGAGGACCCAGGACACGAGTTCGAACACGAAGGAGAGGCTGAGCATGTGTACTTGGAAGACGGCGACACAGCGAGAGAGGTCAGGCAAAGCTTTGGCGTGCTTCTAGAAGCCATTCCTGCCGGGAATTATTTGGAAAATCTGGAAAAGGCCAATTTTGACCCATTCGCCGTAAAGACAGGGGGGTGGAAGCTGCCATGGAGGATATGGCAGGCGCTATCAAAAGAGAGATTATGATGAGAATGTACAGTATATTATCGTTACCATAGTGTATTTCTACAACAGATGCCTGCGCACAAGAAGCTAGCATATATTGATTGATTTAATCATGGGCTTTTTTTCCCCTCAATGATTTGCCAACACATCGGATTTGTGTTGAGAACATCGGTATTGCTCCGATGCGTTAGCAATAACCAATTGAGGAAAAAAAAAAAGACTTCTCAAAAAAACTACCCATTATCAATCTATACATCCTAGCTTCTGTTGATTCATTTACTCACATAACTACTCCATCAATCGTTTCTCGTGGAATTAATTGCACGACTTTTCATCGCCAGCTACACCCACCCGGAGACATTGAAAACCATTCAGTCACCGCAGAGATGAACCCCCCGACGACGACGTGACGGCCATCCAGTATAGGAACAAGAAGCTCAATCACCTGTGACTACACCTGCCTGCCATGTTGCAACCCCTTAATATCTCTCGCGTTCATCAGCAACGCGACAATGCCTCCACCCGGCAAATCATCGGCCCCCCATGTCGGTCCCGAAATTTCGACATGCTTAAGAACTTCACCATCCACCCGGCCGTAACAAATCTCAAAGCTTAACGTGCCGCCAACATGCTCTACGAACTCATCGCAATAGTAAGCGCACCGCTGGCGGGGGGGGGGGGACCATAGACACCCCCCCTTCCGCCGCCCTTCCGCCGCCCTTCCCCATAGCAACATTCATACTAACGTACTTACCCAGGTCCGACCAGGCAACCTCGTCGAAGTAAAGGAGTATGTTCCGACCACGCCATTCCCATATCCAACCGTATCATCACGCCTGGAAGAAGAAGTCGAAAAACTAACGAGCACGCAGAATCGCCCAAACCGTCGGATCACTCGTCCTCCGCAACGGCGGCGTCGTCCGCGGCCTCTCAAACTGGGGCGTCTTCTCGCTACCGAAGCCCATCTCCGTGCACCAGATGAAGCACACGCACGGGCATTACTTCGTCATGCGCTACGATTCCTCGACAAAGGTCCATCAGGATCTGCGGACGACGCTGCGCCTGGAACCCCGCATGATTAGGTCCGCGCATGTGAAGCTGGGGGATGGGAAGCTGAATACTTTGTCGAGATTTGGCCCGCCGAAGTGGAGGACGCAGGGGAGTGAGGCGTGAAACTCGTCTGGGGGAGCGGGACGAGCGAGTGCGCGCGCGGTTGTGCCTGAGAAATCATGTCAGAATACCACATGGTTTCCTTGCTGAGCAAGTAATCGTGTGAGAACGTGGACACGTGTGGTCCACGAAATTCGGGTCTGTGTCCATGTTGGACGGCACTCATCTTGTATGATGAGGAAGGCTTGGTGAAAGAAGAGGGGCTACGCTGTTCGTCTAACACACCAGGAAAGGGTGTTGCGAATTCAAGGATCATCTTGTAGATTTGGCTAGATTTGTCATCTCTCGCGACAGGAGCACATTGCAATGCAAACATCTTGAGTCAGCAACCAATTACTGTACAGAACACATGACAAAAAAAAAAAAAAAAAAAAGGTTCACGTGGACCGAGCTTTCAGAATATTCATATTTGGCAAACTTCGGATATTACATGACTTGACTTCTTTGGTCATCGTGGTGTTCGTAAGTATCTATCATAAGATGTTCCAGCTGCGCAATTTTATCATTGCATCAACCCGAAACGTTGTTGTTCTAGTCGCAGCGTTCAAAGATCGAGATTCTTCGCCAAAGATCCCAAAGTCTTGCGCCACCCCGTTCACTGTCGGCCAAGACGATTCAACACTGCTATGACGGCAGAACCACAAGACCGTTCAAGATGCGCGCTGTGCAGTTCCACCGGTATTCTCCATTTCCTCAGTCCTCTTGGTCCACATCCATCGACTCAGACTTGCCAATACCTTTGGTTCGACACCAGTCGACGAAATCATCGATGACGCTGGGCCAGGCACCATCTTCATTCCAAAACGAGAGGCTCTCGTCTGCCATGGATTGAACGGCGAATTCCAACACCATGTTCCACATATCCTTGTTGACAGACCGGGTCCATTTCTCGTTGAGATACGTCTTCCAGAGTTCCAACCAATCGTGATTCTTGCTCTTCCAAATCATGCCAGGCGGCGAGAAAAGCATGCCCCAGTATACCATGGCGTTTTCCAAACTGAGTGCTTTTTGATCGGCTTCTCGACCCGCTACAAATGTGTAGCGGTACACCTTCTTGAAGAGGGCCGGGTCCGTTGATAGCGATGATGAAAGACTCTTTATGTAAGCGGCATGTTCTTTGTTCGTGGTCCCGGCTCTACGTCCCAGTGTCAGTTAGTGCCACGAGTGACAATGGCATGAAAGAAACATGACGTAAATGCATATCGGTTGAGGAAGTCTCACTCTGTGGCTTTCCATCCCTCAACAAAACCACGGCGACTAATCTCACCAACGTTGGGAGCTTGTACTATTTCTAATGCAATGAAAAGTTCGGCGTTCTCTAAATTGACCTTGAGTTTGCTGTCAAGGTAACTCATCGTGGACTCGAGTTCCATCTTATCCTTGTCATCGCTGCCATCATCTGCGCCGTGTCAGTAAACCGATTGCGAAAAGTTGGCACATAATTCCTGTACCCCTTAGTGAATCAAACAAAGCCTCCAATTGAGAGTCGATCGGCGATGGGCCTTTGGCATCGTTTGAGGTGTAGAACCTAGCAACAAGGCTGAAAGTTAGTACCCCGTGGACCCGTCATGTCAAAACCTGTGTCCATGAGCCACTTGGCCGCGAATGTGAAGAGAGGCTTGTACCGTGGTTTCGGCGAAGACCAGAAAGGGAGCTTCTCAGAAGAGGGCAAATGACGCTTGACTTGATTCTTCCAACCCATTTTCCTGACCCAACCGTGAGGACAGTTCGATCCGAAGTTTCAAGAAAGGTGGCTTAAAATGCCCAGGCCATAGAGAGGGAAGGGACCACGGGTGATTTCGGAGCAAGTTCTTAAGTGAAGTGAAGAGTGTATCTGACTGCAGCCATTCGCGAAACTCAGGCTTATGATGCGTCCAGAAGGGCAGGGTGACCACAAAAGAAGTATTCGGTACAGAGAAGGAGGGCAGATGGAGATGGAGGCGATGTTCTTGACATTTGTTTCAAAGCCATCGGCGTCACTCGGCCCTACTAATATGTCGTGTGTCGGGAGGGACGGGCTACGCCAGTTAGTGGGACCCCACTGATCACCCACACAGCTTCAGTATGGAAGACACGGAGTACATCCTCGAAGATGTCCCTACGAACAGAGCCAAATCAAAGATAATTAGAACCCACAGAGGACGGACTGGTCCGAGGAGGCCATGGCGAGGAGACGAGGAAGTGTGATTCATGTTATGCTATTGTAATTTCGAAGGAGCGGGGCAACCCAGTCGAGGTGCAAAAATTTGTGAGAGGGTCGAGGAAATGGCCAAGACTTACGCATCAACAGCCTCGTTGATTTTGTAGCCAGTCGATTTTAAATACTGTACCCCACGCAAATTAGCTTCAGGTTTGAATTGGGTTACGGGCGTAGAATTCGCCTAGCCGGATTCGACGATAAACCGACGGGAGATAGTTGCAGCAACCCCAGTAATGCGACGTCCAAATGTATTGTACATCACAATCGGGCCGGCAGAGGGGCAATGAGGCAAGATGGTTGATTGAGCTTGTCGTTGAGCCCGCGTTGTTGATTTATCACAACGTACCTTGGTCGCCTGTCGCTCAGATGCGCCGGTGAGGGCCACGAACTGGGCAGCCAGGACCTTTTGTTGACTTGATGATGGAGGTGGCATTTCTGCTGGAGTGTCGGCCAGGCGTCTGGCACAGCGTGTTTCGGCTTTATTGAGGGACTCGTTGACAAGGTCGTGGGTTGGGCCGTGAGCGGCGTTGGGTTTAAACGTTCGGTAGCTGATACGGGACAGGGCCCAGCAGCGCGAATGTGTCGGTCGCTGTCAAGCAAGGCAGAGTCCGGAATACTCGGGTAAGGTGTTGGGCTCGGCAGACACTACTCTGATAGAGCGAGTAGTAGCAGGCCGTCCAAAGTCGCGAAATGGTAATTGGAAAGAAGACAGGATTGGTGGGGTATTAACATGAGGTTGTCACTTGCGGGTGGGTGGAACACGGCGGCCCAGTGTCGTGTCACTTGTCCAATGAGCACCAACGACTTCGCTGCTGAGTGTACAATTACTCACTGCTCACTGCTTACTGGTGGTGCGGCCACTGGAAGCACTGCATCGCCCAGACATTCCGTTCCACATTCACGAGTTGGAAACGCGGTCGGGCCCAGCTCGACGCGTCCCACTCTCTCATTCACTTTAATGGGTTTGCCATTTGCCATGTGACCATGTCCACGATATATGACAAGTAATACACACACGCTCGCATCCCGCTTGCATCCCGCTTGCATCGCTCTCGTAGGGAAATCGTCGCGTCCATCGTTTCAACTTGGTCCGCAGCGCCCGCGCACATGCTGTTGCGAAAAGAATATGGCATCGCTGCAACCTGCCGATGATGAAAGGCACTCGATAGATCCAGCGCAGCCTTTTCGCGACATAACCGCTTGTTGCACCAGCATTCCACCTGATCAGAGGGTTTGTCCCGTCCCCTACGTTACCCGTCCTTCCATTGAATATAGCCCTCAAAAACAGTCGCATTTTTGCTGACGGGGATCCCGATTGCTTTCAATTAGACCGACATCGCTGCCAAGGTCGAGGAGCTTGGAGGCGTTCACAAATACGATCTCACGCCAGACGTAACACATCTTATTGTCGGTGATTATGACACTCCCAAATACCGTCATGTTGCCCGCGAGCGACCCGACATCAAAGCCATGGACGCGGCTTGGATTGAAGCGGTGGCGAATTTCTGGAAAAACGACGAGGAAATCGATTTCGCGGCACTCGAGAAGCAACACCAACTAAAGGCGCTTGAGAAGTGTGGCATCGAGGCTACATCACCACAACAAGGGCAGCCTTCCGGCCGTCAGTCACTGTTGATATGCTTGACGGGCTTCGGCGAGCAACGAGACGACATTGCCTCGCGGATCGTGGCAAACGGCGGGCGCTATACGGGCGATTTGACCAGAAGATGCACCCATCTCATCGTCAGTAAGCCAGAGGGCAAAAAGTTCACTGCTGCCAAATCCTGGAATGTCTACACCGTGACATTAGACTGGCTAGATCAAAGCATAGCGCGCGGTATGATCTTGGAAGAGACCAAGTTTGATCCGTTGCTGCCTGCCGAGGAACAAGGTGTCGGAGCTTGGGTTAAGAGGGACCCCAATGCACTGGTTAAACGGTCCAGGTCGTCCGCCTCAAATGCCACTGAAGAGAGAAGGGTTCGAAAATTGCGCAAGACTGCGAGTATGAAACTCAGCTCACAACGAAACAATCTCTGGGGAGACATCCTGGGTCGGTCTAGCTCAAGGGACAATTCCTTTGCCAACAAGCCTACTACCAGCGTCGAAGCACCACCAGATCAAGCGACCCCGGAGCCTACCATCCGACAGGCACACCACCTTCCCCAGCTTGGAACTACCCAAAACGAAGGTGTCTTTGCCAGGTGTATTTTTGTAATCAATGGCTTCAATGACAAACGGCACACGGTGCTCGAAGATACCATCACCACCCTGGGTGGCTCTGTGGCCTCGTCATTGCGTGAAGTGGCCGCTGCGGCAACTATGACTTCGACCGAACTTCCACACCGGTTCCTGGTAGTGCCCCAGATTTCAGCAGCCAGCTCACACCCCAAGCTGCCAAGTGATGATGTGGAGATTGTCACCGAATTCTACATTGAAAAGTGCCTGCACAACAAGCAATTTTTCCACCCGAGCGAGCATGTCTTGGGCAGACCGTTTCCCGTTTTTCCCATTCCAGGCTTTTCCGATCTGGTCATCTGCAGCGCGGCATTTTCGGGACTGGAACTGAACCAAGTTGCTCGCAGTGCGTCCCAGCTGGGGGCCAAGTATGAAGAAGAGTTTAGACAGACAACGAGCGTCTTGGTATGCAGATCTCTCGGCGCGATGCGAAAAGATAAGTTGAAGTACGCTCTCGAATGGGGCGTGCCCGTCGTAACAGCCGATTGGTTATGGGAGTGCATATCGACCGGGTTCAAGGTGCCGACGGACAAGTTCATCTTCCCTGAACTCAGAGACCGATATGAGCCACAAACGCGTCCAGAAGTCAAGACGGGGGGGCAACCTAGTCAGAGCATAAAATCACGGCCCAGTTCTTCGCGACCAAAGATCATGGGAGGATTTGACGCAAGTGGTTTTGATGAGGATTCCTCCTCGTCGGAAGAGACCTCTCGATCCAATCAGGACGCGGCCCACAAGTCAAGACTGAAAGTTCCTCGAAAGGAGCTGACAACTTCAGCCGATTTCATCACGGCAAAGAGTCAACCTGCCGGTGCCACTGGTAAGCAAAGGGATACTCCTCTCGCTGAAGTGTCTGGAGCGCAACTCAACAAGTCACCATCGCCACCGAAGCATACCTTCCCGCCCAGTCGCACAAAGTCGGAGCCCTTCCGGGGTGAGACCATGGAGAAGAAGCCCGTCTCACTATCTCGAGGCCCGTCTGCACCGCCACCCGATGTCTCAATAGAGCCAACAAGTGGTCTCGCCGGCCGCCAAAACGATGGCGATGAGGATGAGGAACGAGACGAGGCCGAAAGAAGGCAGCAGCAGAGCAAAGCATCAGAACGCCAGGTCTTGTCGTCCAAGCTCTCCGACCTCATCCAAGTTGCGACGGGGTCGGCATCGAGTGACAGCAAGTCCCATACGCACACGGCACCCGTGCGGCCGCGTCGTCGGCAGCTCTTGGGCCGTGCCGTCAGCAACGTCTCCAACGGCAGCAGTGCAGCAAGTTATAACGGGGACGGAAGCGGCGGCTCGGGCCCTCGACAAATGACAGATAGTCTACGCGCCGCAGTGGCGGCAGGAACGGACGAGGACGACATGGAAAGGGAGACACAACCTCCTGCCACGCAACTCGAATATGCAGATCCCGATGCCATGCAAATGAAGGAAGAAATCATGAATAGAATGATGGGAGTGGGCACCAATCATGTCCAGAACGCAAAAGTCACCACCACCTCGACAAGATGTCGGCCGTAGATCTCTGTGAAAGCAATGAGCAACAACAGCCTTTTTTGAACTGGGGGTTTTTTTTTTTGGATTCTTGGATTCTTGATTTTTTTTTTTTTTGGAAATCTTCCGCGAGCCATGATGGTTTCTCTAATTCTCTGGCTTATCCAAGCGTGTACCAAAATCCTCATATTAGAAACCCACGTGTCCGAATCATGAAGTACGTGAGCCGTGTACAGAGCTGTCAGCAAGACAAGATATCCACGCCTACGTGCTCAGTCCGCATTCACAAAACGCAAGTTATGCTCTGTCCACCCAGCCAGCCAGCCAGCCAGCCAGCCGCCCGTAGTGTACAACCCCGTCCATGAACTTGACTCGTTTGATTTTCCGCATCCCACCACTCGTCAGGCCTGGACGGCCTGCACGGAATAAAGTCGTTCGGCCACCTGACTCTGGACCCCGTTGCGGTGAAAATACCCACGTTGCGTTTTTACTTGGACAACTGGTGCAACATGGCGTGTTGGTTGGCTACGCCACCACCAGTCGTGCCCAAGGGCCCAAGTAAGTACAAGGGGGGGGGGGAACCGGAGAAGCCATGTGGGCGGGGGCGGGGTTGCTGATTAGTCCGAGGACCGACACTAATGGTACACCTCACTGTAAAAGAAAAGTCAAAAGTCGGAAAAGTCAACTTCTTGTTGTTTATTTTGCTTAGCACGTCATTGTTTGATTTCTTAAAAAAAAAAAAAAAAAAAAAAAAAAGTTGCTTCGGCGCATCATCTTTGCATAAAAGTCATCGTCGTGGATGATAAAAGCTAAACTGCTATCAAAGACATGTCCCATCATGCTTTTCAAAATATGCATCAGGACCGCGTGTGCGTCTCAACTGGAAATGTAGGATAGCCAAGCCACCACATCATAACAAAAAGGAAGAAAATCATGCGAATGAGGGCAGGCGCACCCTCATGTCGGGTATATGCAGCATCAGTCAGAGAAAAATATAAGAAATGAGCGGTGCCCACGGGAGAAACCCCCATATAGTCCGTAGACCGGATGAAATCAACACCATCATATCCCACCCACAAGAAGAAGCATCATATGCAACGAGTCGTCCCCTGCAGACCAGTATTTCTCGACTCGGGAAAATAAGCACAACAACATGAAACAACGCCAACAAATTCAGTAACGGCAAAAGGAAAAGAGCAGGCAGTATTTCGCCGGGTATCAACATTCATATCTACGACGTGTCACTCCTCCGGCCGGGAAAGCTATTCCCTGAGCGCAGCGCTCGCCTCGTCGTCTATTACTGGCAGCTTATAAGATGGCATCGCCGCCCATCTTTCTTCAATCTCGTCCCTGGAATATGCAAAGTCAGCCGAGGTCAGCCAATAAATACTTCTAGGTAGCTCAAAAAAAAAAAAAAAAAAAAAAAAAAACACTGACGCTGTGATGCTCGTCAACTTCAACCGGCGTTGCCGGCAGTAGCTCAAGAATCGTCGCATGGTTGTCGCTCGTTTGAATGTTGCCATCACGTCACCTCTAGGCTTGCCATCCTGTATGCATCTTGAAGAGCCAAACTGGCTCATGACAAAGTGCACCTGCAAAGCATCCATGTTCCAGTCAACCCGCGCAATGTCGTCCAGGGGAATATCAAAATCAATGGGAGCTCGAAGGAGACCCCAAGTAACAGGCTTAGTGTCCTTCAAAACCTGATGCTCGAACACCCGCTTGTCCTCCTTCCAGTGCCAGTATTGCGTCACTTCGGTTTGACTTGTAAACAGTCTCGTCTTTACCTGATACACGCGCCAGTCAAGCTTTTGAAGCGGAGCACCGCTCCAGGAGTCGGTGTCCGATACATCGTCCGTGTAGAACTCGTCGCTTGGGGGCGCCGAGACGGGGGACAACGGCTTCAGGCGCTTCGGAATGGTGTGCGCCGGGTCAGCAGTATGTGTAATGCTGCTGCTCGGAACTGGAGATGGAATGTATTCTTCTTGGGGGATTAGTGGTGAGTGACTGGCAGATGGCGTAGCCCGAGGCGTATCAGTCTGTGAATGCATGCTCTTTCTCTTCTTCACACTAGTAGGGGTGCCACTTGTGCCCCTGCCCCTGCCGCCGCCTTGGCCAGCCTTGAATCCCGACGGCCGTCCTATGCTCTTGAAACCATTCCTGTCACGAAGAGCTGCGAGTTTGGGATCGTGATAAAAGTCGTGCATTGTCTTGGAATAGTTGAAGTTGGTCCCTTCTTCCAAGATGATTTCATGAAAACGATGTCGAAGCCATTCAACAGGCGAGATGTCCAGCCTGAATTTGGCCAATTCCCCCAATGTCTCGCACATTCTGAACAAGGTATCGTACGCAGTTATGGTTCCCTTGCCGGTATGTGTATATTTTTTGGAGAGGAGCTGGTATGGGCTTATGTCGCCCTGTTCGAGGAATTCGAGTATCTTGACGCCCCTGTTGACCTGGCGCCCAGTCTGGAATTTGGCTGATCCTCCTTCGCCCTTGGCCTTCCTCTGAATGGCTTCGTCGTACTTGATTTTCCACAGATCAAGTTGTGGCTTAATGATGGATTGGATAGATGGCCATCGGGGATCCCAGTAGGGATGGCGTTGGTCGATCTTAATCAAGGGGACGCCTTCCACACATTCGGGATAGATATAAGCAGTACCGTCATGTCTGAGGGCCAGGTTGCTCCTCGTGATTTCGGCTTGTGGCATGGGTTGGGGCGAATTCTCGACTGACTGGATGGACGGCGTCGGTATGTCGCGGGATGGCGGTCGACTGTGTGCGTTGGCCGGTGTCAAGACGCTTGATGCTGGATATTGCTGCTGTTGATTATTCTGTTGCCGGTGGCTCAAAAAGCCGCATTCATTCGGTGCTGGCAGTCGAACGGGTTCTGGACCACCGCTTGGTTCATGGCTCGCGTTTGATCGGACCATTGAGCGATCCTGCCCTTGCCCTGTCGGAGGAGGAGGAAGAGGTGGTGCTGGTGCTGGTGCTGGTGCTGGTGCTGGTGCTGGTGCTCTAAAGACAAGCATTTCCGGTCGTTTAGTAATCGTACTGTCCCCAGGACAATGCATACTAGAAGATGTGTTCGTTTTCGTAGGCATGTGACAGCCCTGTCTATTCCACTCGCAGTTTCCGCATTTTTGAAAAAGAGGCCCTCCCAAGATGATGCAGTCATCAAAGGCACCCTGGTTCTTGTCGCAGGAATGACATCTCTGCTGCTGAATTTGACCAGTTGCCTGGATCATACATGCTACCCACTTCACCCCCTTGGCTTCAGAACGATCGTATATGGTTGCCAGGTGGTCCTGGGTGAATTTGCGGCCGCGGCGAATTTTGACCTGTCGTCTGATCGGTAGGTCCTGGATAGCTTCCACCCATTGGTTCCAGGGCTCGATCTTTTCAACTGGGCCAATGACGTGGCCATCGGGATTAGTAACATTAACAAGCACATTTCCAGGTTCAGGTTTCGAGATGGATATTTGTGCCTTGGTAGAAGGTAACGCTTGTGTTGACCTGGCCACTTCGTTTGCCTGTTGAAGTGCCTCTGCATGAACGGCCTCTCGATTCGGAATAATTCTTTGGGGAGTATTGTTCACAATGTCATGAAAGTGCTGCCAGCCTCGTCTTGAGGGTGCATTGGGGTCCCTTCCTTGCTTCTCGCGGAAGAACTTCTCCATCGTTGTGGCAATCTGGCTGCGTCTTTCGAGCTTCTCCCGGTCACACTTCCTACAGTCTTGTTCCAAGGTATGCAGTACTGTGACTTTGTTGTCGCATGCTTCCACCACCCGGGCTAGTTCCTCTTCGACGTGGGCGAGCTCCTTGGAAAGACGTTCCTGACTGTTTGTGAGCTGGGTCCGCTTGTTTGTCAACTCATATAGTTCACCCTTGATGCTCGATGCCTGCATCTGATAGTGCGCTTCGGACTTGGCATCATGGATATCGTTATCGTTATCAAACTTTTGCCAAAAGTTGCGTCCAGTTTCATCCCATACGGCCCGTTGCTCGTCCCTGGGGAGCGCATCCATGTCGACGGGCGTCATCTCTGCTGATGAAAAGTCGACCGCCGTATGTATATACCTGGGCCAAGTCTCGTGCTGTCTGGTTCAATGTTGGCAGAGATAAATGGTCAATGGATTGGCACTTTAGGTTGCCCAGGCGGATGCCCAGGCAGGCAGGTGTCAAGCTAGGGCAAGATGGCACTTGACGGCTTGGGAAGGCGCCAACTCGCCGATCTTGGATGTGGCCCGGCCCAGCCCTGTTTGCCGCAGTGGCGTTGAAGCAATCCTCAAGCCTCAGGCCCTCAAACCTCGAGCTACCAGGCCTCAAGCTTCAGGCCTCAAACTACCAGACAATTGAATACATGCAACCGAACCAAAAGACCAAGATGCCAGGAATGTTGTTGATCAGGAGGGTGGGCCTCTTTGCTATGTCCGCGATCTACGCGCGCTCTCCAGCTAGAATACGACTGCCCTCACTTTCTTTGCCGTCTATGACACGGACACGGCCAAGTGATGAGGCAGTATAGGTAGGTGCAAGGGAGATGAGCGAACGAGAACAGTACAGATGGTTGGTCAACGGGTTCTATCTTGGAGTACAAGAGTTTTTAATGGACCACGCGGAAGGGAGGAAGGTTGGGAGTCAAAAGGGAAGGAAAAAAAAACACATCCCCCAACAAGGGAAGGGGAAAACGCAACAGCAATCGAGAAGCTGGGATTCAGTGCGGTGCAAGCAGAGAAGGTGGGAGAGGCGGGATTATAGTGAATCTGCTGCCTTGCCGGAGAAAAGCACTGCCCAACGCGAACAACATGAAAAATGGAACCTATAACGACGAAGGTTACAGGGAGACAGACGAGGAGCCACTCCTTCTTGGATCGACTGAGTAACACGTCATGTTGACTAACACTGAATAAATGGTAAAATCTCCGCTCAACTCTCTCTGGCCTCGACTTCACAGACTGCCCTGCTCTGCTCGGATGCCCATTGCCTACCTAGGTCGACGGCGGAGCAGCGGATTTTGCCTCAAATACCCTTTTTTTTTTCATGTTTTGCGCTGTTAATAAGCTCAGGCCACGCCGAGGATCGCACATGATTAGGGCTTATCCAGCTACCCCTATATAAGGGAAGCACACGAACCTTCCTTTTGTACGCTAGATATCGTAGGTTCAACA
Organism: Epichloe festucae Fl1; assembly: GCA_003814445.1. Classification (NCBI taxonomy): domain Eukaryota; kingdom Fungi; phylum Ascomycota; class Sordariomycetes; order Hypocreales; family Clavicipitaceae; genus Epichloe; species Epichloe festucae. Next base: position 2,508,189 of record CP031385.1, on the reverse strand, counting down.
ATATCTTCACTTTGTATCTACCGATTACTACGTGCAAGACATCCATCTACGCATCGTCGACATGGGGGTGCGACTGGGGGTGTGGGTCGTAGGCGCGGGCGCGGGCGCGGGCGTGGACGTGGACGTGGACGTGGGCGTAGGGGGGCGGAAACCATTCGGCTTAGCAAAGGCCGTATGTACGGACTGGTGGCTACCAATCCTCACAACCAGGGTTCCTCGCAGCTGCATTATGTAGGGAGTTTCTCATAATATGATAACTAATCGGACCGTGGTCTATTCACCTTCCATGAATGTCCATTGAAATTGCAGACTTTGCAGCGGGGCAGTGCAGGGCAGTGCAGGGCAGGGCAGGGCAACCAGTGTGCGGAGGAAGAGGAACAAACAACGAGATTGCAGATTGCAAGCCATGACTTTCTTTATTTACATATGATCTAAACCAGCCTCATGATCGATAGACGAATTAGTACTTATGTAATGTCTCCTCTCAGTCTGCACGCCCCCACCTACATACACCCCCCACACCCCCAAGTCGCGTCGTGTCAAGTTATGGCCAGCTAACATATGTACATCACATCAGAGAGCACTGCACGCCTTATTATTATCTATGTACTCCGTACATACATACATATGCGCGCAGCTGTTAGCGCCACGCCCCTGCCCACACTCCATTGTCCCCTTCTGGTATAAACAAGGGGGGTAGTGGTATGTATGTACATAGTTGTTGGATTGCATCCCTGTTGTACTCGGTATCAAGCGTTTTTTCTTTTCTCCCTCTCGCGCCGGTCTGGAACGAGACCTATATGTTACACACACCATTGCATGCTATATCTATTGTTAGATGACGTGCTGGACTCAAGACCACCCATGCACAGCACACCAAGTACATGCCCATCATGTGCGATGCAATGCGATGCAATGCGATGCGATGCGATGCGATGCGATGCGATGCGATGTCGTCCCCGGAAGATTTTTGTATCAAGGGCGAAAGACAATAGGGAAAGCACGTTCCAATCTTGATCGGAGTCGACCGATTCTGACTCGAGCCGTTCTCAGCAAGCCTGCATTGATTGTGCCAAGTCGCAGAAGGGAGACAGAGTTGGTGCCGGTGCCATCTGCCATCTGCCATCTCGGATCTTTCCTTTGTCGGCCAGGGACCAGGGTCCACGCATAGTACTGATCAGTGAGTCGTTGATTTCATAGTAGCTGCAGTAATCTTAATTAGGAAGACCGTAATCCGTATTCTGCATCGTACATTCGTACATGCTCTAGCATGATATGGGCGTGCAGTAGCCGAATCTTATCAAACTCTCCCTGTATATCTGGAAATCATGTTTAATTACTTTCTTTTGCAAAATGCGAGTAGGTCGCCTAGCCGGCCAACTTGACATAGAAAACGAAAATGCTCCATGCCATGCACCTCCTGGCCGAGTGAGTTCTAAGACACGCTGCATGTGCGCGGCTATTTCCATCAGCTGCACTCCGTACTTTTGTAGAAAGGCACTTGGATTGTCGCTGTGCCATGTGAGCGTACAAGCAGGCTGGAGAGAGAGAGATTTGTCCCGTCATTATTCTATCCACGTTTCCGTGAGCGCGACGGGCGACACGGCGAGGTTCCATAGCGTGCATGTGGTGGGCATAAAAACATTTGCATGTGAGTATGAGCATTAGCATGAGCATAAGCATGAGTGACTTATGTATTACTCTAATTAGAGAGCACATGACCTATTATCCCCATCTCTGCAGAGCCGCTTGGCCTATTCCTATTATAGTAGCCCAGCCCTGAATCGGGGCAATGCTTGGCATATCTATACATGTGCCTGGCGAGCTACTTGTGGAAATTAGAAAATCATGAGCAAAGTATAGAGGGGTCTCGTGCCTTCTTGGCGTCCGAGCCTCAAATTTCTCACCACCGAGTTATCATACAATTTACCAGTAAGCCCGCGCAGTAGTAGCTGGTACTGTAATCAGTTGCTGTTCAATTACATTACATGTATGATGCTGCGGTCCAACGAAGGCCCTGGGACTGCCCCTATCGATCCTATTCCTTCCAAAGAGATAGAGTGAACAACACGTAAACACATATTGCATTGTGTGCAAGCTGAGATAACCACCCACCACCAACAACAGCATGAGCATGGGCAGGTTTTGCTAGTTCGAATGTTTCGCAATGTTGGCGGCGCAGCTCGACCAATGGGGAGACAAGCAGGCCGACAAAGCTCCCCGTATTTGCCAAGCTCTGCCTTCTGATTCGGTTCCGATTGTGCGGTTCGGCCCCAAATGATAGGTCAGACAAGCTACCGACTTAGTGCGGCACACCGTGCGTCGTCTGCCTGGCCTGGATCGCCGAGTACGCCTCCCCCTCCCCATGTCTTCCAGGTGGGTTGCCGACAGCCGTCGGGTCTCTTTTCTTGGTGACGACACATACTCGGCTCCGTAAGGCCTCGCAAAGTCACTCGAGTTCTGCTAATCGGAGCTGTACGGAAAATCCGAAATAATCCGTACCTATAATTATTGATTTTTAAATTTTTTTTACGTCATTAGTTATGGCCAATGCATCTAATTTTTTACAACACAATTGCTGGCAATACCCAGCTAGTAACACAATGAACAATCAAATAGTACCTATAATTATTATGCAGCCACATCCCACATCCCACGCCTTCGCACTAAAAAAAAATATCACGTGATATCACGTAATATCGCAAGACTACACACGCGTTTTTAAGCAAATTAGCCGCAGCCGTGATGAATTAAATTAGCTAGCCGCGATTAAAAAATAATGCCATGACTGTGGGTGTGATTTACATGTGGGAGTGTGGCAAGTAACCTTTCTATCCGAAACTGGCTAGTCACAGCGTTGAAGGTTGTTCCGTAGAGCTCCGATTAGCAGAGCTCCGGCGCGAGGGCCCTACCGTCACCAACAATCAAAGAGATGAAGAGATAGAGAGAGGGGAGGAAGAAAAGGAGAGGGGAGAAGGGGGGGGGGCACGACCCGGTCTGTGTCTGTCTGACCACGTCTGCCTGGCCAAAACCCAAAACAACCCAACCCTGGCAAAGGCAACCTCTTGCAGCCAACGCGACGCTGTGAGTGGCCAGCAGGTCCCGACAGTTTGGTTCGGCCGCCCTTTGAAATCACACAAGTACTCCTCATCAGCCGGATAACAACTCGCCCTTGACCGCTAAAAAAATCTCGCTCGGGTATCCGGCTGGTCTGGGACAAGGAGCGTCGTTGGCCGATGCCAATGCCAGCAGGCAAGGCAAGCGAGGAGAAGGGCGGGTGTGGGTGTTGGGGCGAGAAAGTCCATGATGAAGTGGGAAGTGAAAAATGTGAGACGGAGAGAACGAAACACACAGCAGAGCGAGAGAGAGGGACAACACGCAAGGATTGGCAGAGACAGGCTGAGCCAAGTATCTTTGTTTCTTTTTGCCATGTGAAAGACGGTGGTAGGGGGGAAAAAAAAGCCTTGCCTGTCCAGACTCACTCGCCAGGGGTCGACGTCGTAAGTCTTTGGAATCAGCTCCGACTTGCCGCCGCTTTTCGCTCCATGCCATTGATGAGCTGTGATGAATAAATAGTAAACACTGGAATGAATCTACGGAGCCAACGGGCCAGGAGTGAGGGAAAGCCCTATATTAATTAGGATTTACACACTTGTAGAGGAATATATATACCTTTATTTATATTTATAGGAGTAGTGGTTTGAGAAAAGAAAGAAAGCTTTTTTATTAATAACTCCCTATAAGTTTACTAAGGTAGTCACGGGAAAAAGACAGGCAGGAGAAATGAGAAGGGCCAGGAGGCCCGTTTGACCACCCTGATGGTTGCATTTGGGGCTGACGCTGACAGGAAACATTGATATCATATCAACACTGAGCAACACACAAGTCGGATGAGACATGGAGAAGAATGTGATACAACAAGTGCAGTACGGAACACCACTTCTGTCGTTGCAGGACCAATGTCTTCACTCTTTCCTTCGGTAGTGCACTTGGCCTTGTACTGGGCTATTCTGTTGCAGCCCAGATACATATTTCTGGAGTTGCTGCGCCTGATAATGGTAGATTTCCATCTCATAGAGCATACGCAGGGGGATAAGTCGACATCCAATAGTACAAGTACAGACAAGTACATATGTGGCTAATGCTTTGGATTTACCCTGTACAGATATGAAATGTCTTGTCCGACGGCTGGACAACGAAGTAAACGTTGGGACACGTAGAAGCCAAATCCGAACACACAATGAATGAATATGCCTCGTTGATTTGATACCTCGTGCAGCATCTGGCATGTCGGCGCACGCTGTCCATCTGCATAAATCACCGAACCGCTGAATAGGAAGACATATGATGAATCGCTAGGAACAATTAGTTCCCCTTTGCCCTTGATTCACGTCTTCTCATCAAGCCATGCTGTACTTCTTTGCTATCAATAAAGCCTCTCTCTCAAGTCGTGCTCATAAGGTTGGCCGCTACCGTACCCAGCTTTACAGAAAGCGTTTCATACAAAAAAAAAAAATATTTGGAGGCCAGATACCCAAGAAAGAAAGAAAGAAACACGGGAAAAGAAGAGACAACCTAAACTCATTACAGTACTGAGTGTACAGAACATAGTGCATCGCTTGGAGAAACAAGTCGGGCATGCGACAGGCGACAGGATGAATGTTGACATGCCTACAACAAAAGAAATACCCAGTATATAAATGCCATGCCCCCCCCCCCCACCCCAAAAAAAAAACCTTGAAACCAAGAAGAAAATTACGACAACTTGCACAGCATGTACGCCTATAATGCATTAATCCCGTAGACGACGACCTGCTCAGTACTTTGCAGAGTAACGATGAGCTGAGGGCGAGTAAGGGCCGTACGGATCTTCCGTGTAAACGGTGGCTCGGCGCTCGTCCTCTTGCAAGAGCTCTTTGACTTCCCAGTTGTTCATGCGTGTTCCTACGGAAAATTCCAAGTCTTCTTTGGTGATGGAGTCCCAGAACTGCGAATTCAAGTTAGCCAGGTACGTCTTCGAGCTGCGTTGTTATTGAAAGGGGGGGGGGGGTTATTCATGATGTTGTTCAACGACATGGAACGTGCCAGTACAGTTGTATGTATCAGACAACTGTCCATAGAATGGAAGGCTATATAACAAGAAGCGGAAGGGAATGAATATCGTACCTTGTACACCATCATGACGCCGAGCAAATTGCAAACCGTGGCAAAGAACAACCCATCGAGGTAGTGGCTCAATGAATTGCAAATCTTGCTGCTAAATGCGTATAGAATGACCTGGCCGACCACGAAGAAGAAGACGCCAAAGGCAATATCCCCGAGGGGCCATCGGTCGCGCAGGGTTCTAGTAACCAGAAGAACCTGCATGCCCACGTAGATGAACAGCTCAATGGCGTTGAGAAGATAGAGAACGACGAACAAGCCCACCGTGTTGGTTGGGTTGAGACCAGCCCATCCTTTGAAAGTCGCAAGGGAAACGAGGAAGCTGATGATGAAGGCCACCAGGGAGCAGACGCGCATCATCCAAACGGATAGGGGCGTGCCGTCCTCGTACAGCTGGAATCCAACAAACCCGTTGATAAGGAGGCATGTTATGAGTGCGCTGCTCAGACCATTCTGTATGCTGACAAAATACGGAAACGGACCGCTAGCTGGCGGGACAACTCCGGCATCGACGACCAACGAGATGAAGGTCAATAGCATATAGATGTAGAAGAAGGACAGAATCTCCTTTCGGCCGACAGCCGTAAACTTGCTACGAACATGGAGAATCATCACAATCGTCATGACAAGTGCCACGATATGCATAGCAGAAGCAGCGCCCTCAAAGATGATGGTGTTGGCCAGCGCAATGTTGCGAGCGTAACAATCGGGCTCTATGCCCACGTGGTTCGTCGCGGGAAGTGTAGGACCGACGTTTGCACATAGCGGGAGCGGCGCATTCTCGCAGATAGAGGTGAAGTCCCCGAAGCTTGACATCGTTGCCAATACGCTGAAAAGGTTGACTGTAGTGGTTCCTTTTTAACCCCAATATCGGACAGGCAAGGTCCGTTCGATGGCCGAATAATGCTGCCCTTTGGTAATCCAAGCTTTGTTCCTATCGTCGTTTAAATTCCAAAATTCGGGAGTGCAGGAAGTGAAATAATTGCTGTCCCGCTTCAATCCACCATCTACACTGAAAAAAAAAAAAAAAAGTGTACTGAGCCGGGGAGATGGGAGGCTAGGCTATGCGAATTCGAGAGTTCGTACAAACAATGAGGGCCGATTGTTCGCGCAGGTCGAGGAACGAAAGTCACTTCTTGCTTTTGAGGCTAGACGCATGGAAGAGGCAAGAATGCCACGCCGATTTCGAAAAGAAACTGTATCTATATCCCGAACGTTCAAGCCCTCATCGTCTTCCCACTCGGCCTTGTTCGTCGTCTCGCTGTGTCGAGGGGGGAAATATCGACGACCGTGCGGCCGGGCGCTTGCAGGACAAAAGCGAATGTGAGGCTGGCGAAATGTCGAGGATTCGAAAATCAAGTAATGGCTGGAGCGAGTGTCTAAGACATCCCAAGGCGCTTTTGTTGCGGACCTGAGGGAGATGGGAAGTTGAGGGAGGAGGGCCGGAGTGCACACAAACAAGCGATCAGGATGGGAGGAGGATGCTTAGTCAAGATGTCGGCCACTTTTGCTTTGCTTGTGGCGCTGCTTTGACCTGACACAGGCTTGTTTGTGGTTGGCTGACGGGCTGGTTGGCTGCCCCTTCCATCCCCCTCCCTTGTTGGAATACATAATAGTAACATAGCCCGCCACCACGGCGCCCATAAAAACTTATCATCGTATGTATATCCGCAGGGAGGTGCCTTGCCAAGTCATCTCAGATACCTTGGTAGATATGATATTGAAACATCGACAAGGTGCCGGGCGAATCTGTAAATATTTTTTCGAGCTTTGTGTATTACGAATAGTGTTCTTATTGCATTACTCTGCTTCGCCCTTGCATCTTCCATGGTTACATCACCTGAAAAGGACTTTTCGTTTTTAAAATCAAGCCATGAAATGTCTCAAATGACTCCAATCATATGCACTGGTTGCTTTGCGGATATCCTTTAACAAACAAATGTACAGGGCAGTTCAAAGAACCCCCCAAGAAGCCAATGAGCCAGTGTCCCTGACACACCAACGCCTATGTCCATGCCAGCCGAAGCCCTACCATGCTATTACCACACCATGCAAAATGGCGCAGTGCCTAAAAACAGTCATAAAATACATCGAAAAAACCGCGTTCATTTGAGCAGTGGACGGTTCAAAGCCCTTGCATGGGTTCAAAGCCCTTGCATGTAGTGTAGAGTGTGCCTTCTTTGACCAACTGGCAAGAAGATGCAGCATCGCGCTTCAGCGTCTGGGTAGCCTCCGTCCCGAGATCAGTCCGTATGAAACGTCTGCCAAAATCAGGGGCCGAAATGCCATCTTTCCTAGGATGGATAACGTCCTGGTGGCATGCCGTGAGATGCCAACGTCTGTTGCTGGCTCCGATTATACACCACAAATTCCGGCACAATACCAGTTCGAAGGTCGTGTCGGCGCCCGATTGGTTGATAATGCATCTGATTAGGGTGAACCGGTATCGAAAGATGATACCGGTCCAGAGATGCAGATGGCGGAGGGTACAACAGACGGTTGACGTGACGGATAGGCTTGTACGGACTAGCCCTGTCTTGCAAATACACGCTCGGAGAGTTGGAGATTGGGGTATGAACCACGGGTGTGTGAACAGCGGATCCCGGTCCAAAGGAATCAACAAGAGGCGATGAGCCATAGTTGGGCAACAGTCTTCCGGGACTGTGGTGCTTCGTCGGAGTACCATAGCCCATGGATGTCTGTGTTGGCAGCGTAGCCATCGAATAGGACGCTCCTGCTGGTGGTATTGATACTGGTGCTGGTGCTGGCGCTGGCGCTGGCGCTGTTGCATTTACAGGTACGACGGATTGTGGCTGCTGCACCCCTCCAGCTCCTGAATTAGCTTGATATACTGAAGACATGGCTCGAATACCGGGCTGCAATGGAGGCAACGAAACCATTTGTTGCGAGTTACCAGCGTTCGAGGTTGAATACAGGTGTCCAGTCGACAGCTGCTGGTTCGTCACAAGGCTAAGGTGCGGAACGGACAATCTGGTGTTATCGAGAGACCCGTTCAGTCGTGCACTGGGCATGGATTGCAACGCACGCGCTCCCTGAACAGATTGCATGTGTCGTTTGGCTGGATGTTCTGCCAAATCCGTGTCGGGGCTGCGCTTCCGGCTCGAAGGTCGAGGAATCGAAACTTTGGAGGCCAGTGGAGACGTTGCATTTGTCTGGTAGGCAAAGACATTTTGTGATTGCCGAGAGTTGGGTGACAAATTCGACTTCATCGAAGGCGTGTAGGATGGAAATGCACCCGTGGTAGGGGATAATACGGGCGCATGCACCGCTTCGTGCGTGGGTGAAAGCTTCTGAATAGGTGATGCCGCGACTTTTGAGGCACGGTCATAGTACTCGTGGAAGCTGGAGAGCTTCACGATCCAATGTTCCCACTCCTCTTTGGAGGCCAGTAGGTTGTATCGCATGTTGCTGAGAAATTCGACTTCCATGACATGGATTTCTTGAACGGCGAAACATGATACTTCGGCCCAGGTCTTGTTGGTGTACGTGTTGTCATCCAAAACTAGCATTACTGTTAGATAGCCCACACGTGAACCAGTCTTTTGGCGTGTCCCTGCCAGACCTACATTTATTGCCAAGCATTAAAGCCACTGTGAGTAGTCGATATTCACTCCCGGCCCGACCCTTGATTTGCGGAGTTGACATTTTCAAACGATAGATAAAGAGCAATGCCAGGAAAATGACATTCTGCGTGACTTGTGTGGTGGATAGTACATTGTACACCCATTTTTGAAACTGCTCGTGTGGTCTAGCCAATGTTGGCAGTCGCGAAATCAACGAAGGGTGGTTTTTCGATCGAATCGTTTCGGCATTTCTTAATTCGTCAATGGATTCGAACCAGAATAAACATGTCATCTGGTGGCGTCAAAAGTCCCGTTAGTACATACAGCATGAAGGGAAGCAGTGCTGAAAGGATTCAATAACCTGTGCAGCAAAATCAGAAAGGCTGCCCCCAGCTGGACTGATGCATTTGGGTAGCTGAAGACTATGATATATGAAGGTTTCCGACCCTCTTCTAGACGCCATTTTGGAAGTATCAGGGGTGCCTGTTGATGGAGTCGCTGGTCCGCTGGCTTGAAGGGCAGTCGGATCCGCATGGTGAGACGAGGTTGAATGGTGCTGTGATTTATGCTGAAGCTGCACCTGTTGAGATGGATAGCGGTACTGCTGAGAGGTTCTGACATCGTCCATGACAGGCTTCAGCTGGTTGGGTTGAGACAGAGTTGTGGTGCAAGGGTGAAGAGGATGGCCATTGTACGCTGCCATGACAGGCTGATATGTAGCACTCATATCGTCGACCGGTGGTGTTTTAAGACCGTGGCCTGAGCTCGTGGATGCGAGTCCTCGGGATAATGTCTTGGGCGAGACGAGGCCAGATTCGAAGTTCTGCTGACGTCTGAGGTGCAACGATGGCGATGAGGGCAGGAACGGAGCCGTAGAAGATATCTTGACAGACATGGGGAGAAATGGGTAGGCGAATGCCGTTGGCCCCGAAGGTCGAGTCACAGAAATGTGACTTGGAGATGGCGACGTCGATAGCACCGAGCAGGGTCGTGATGAGGAAGAGGATTGACATTCCCTAGTCCTGATGAATGTGCACGAAGGGTTTTCGACGACATGCAAGCTCTGAACGAGCCGAGCAATCAAGTATATTCGAAGGAAGGAAGCCGAGCTGGTAAATGAACGAGTCGTGAGTGTTGTAAGCCGCAAATGCCTTTTTGTTTTCGGGGCTGGCTTCCACGGTGTAAGTGTGGCTTCTCCAAACACCCCTCCTCCTCTTGCCGTCTTTATGATTTTTATTAACAAGCAAACTAAATGACGGGTACGAGAGCTGGACCCTCATTAAAGTAGCACCATGTTTGAGAAACAAAAAGGGCAGAAAGACCCGAAGCGGCCCTGGAAACGAAAGAGACCAGAGACCTTGTTCGGCTGATGAGGGACAGAGGGAGAAATGGACGACGGTCTCGGCGTAAATGGTGGTATGGTTGGTGGAGGGTCATGGACGGAGTTCTAGGTTCAAACAGGCCTGTGGTTGGCTACGAGGCGCCAAGGCAAGGGCTAATACTGCTGGTGCTGGATGTGTGTTTATGCTTCTGGCTGGGTCGTCGGTGTTCGATTGGACCGCACATGGGGGGGCGTGTGGGAAGAGTGGTTGATGTGATTGAAGAAGGAGTGAAGTGAGTCTGTGGTGAACAGTCAGGAGGTACCTGCCCAGTTGCCCCCGTCTGCTTGGACTACTCAGTCGGCTGGCAACTGGCCCGGCAACAAGAGGGAAGGCACCACCCTGGAGGCGCGCGGGGCGGAGGAGGGGGGAAGCAGGCAAGGAAGGCATGGTGGTCTCAGGCACTTTGCACGCACCGCACAAGAGACGGGGCACTTGGAATTGCAGGTGATCTTATTACGGATCCGTAATCCGTACTCCGTGTTTATTCCGTATCGATGGCAGGATTCTCTCACTTTTGTTCAAGTGGGTGAAAACGCGAATGTCGAATCACTTGTTCGCGCGCGTTCCGTCTCGACACCCGACTGAAGCTGCGCATATGTATGCGTGGCGCAACTACGGAGTCATACGTCTACATGATACACCACTCACCTTCTGCAGCCCAAGAATAAAAAAAGGGTTTCCACTCATTAATCGGAGTGCTCCCTTTGAGACGATGGCAACCGACCATCATCACGCCTTGCTGGCGCCGCATTCCTCTTGCTAATCAGACTTTTTAGCGTCTGTCGCTCACTCACTGATGGGTCTCGCTACACGAAAGCTATTCATATTTTTACTCTTCGAGTCTTATGCCACAAAGTTAGCCTGGCGTGGTAGTGAGCATCTGAGTCTGAGCAAGCGGACCCATGGCAAGCCCCCTTGTTGGTCCTGAGCGTAATCCGTACTCCGTACATGTTGTTTGGATTACTCCGTACGGATCCGTACGAAGAAGGATTCTTTCCCTCCCTCGTTCATCTGTGCGAAGTCCTGGTTGGAGCGCGGCACGACCACCCAATCCTATGTATCGCACAAATGCAACGCCTCTTGGCCTGGACCCATACGATTGAGTAGTTGGCAGCGCTATAGACTACAGCAGCGGGAACATTGAAGCCTTTGCCGCCGCTGTGGACCAAACTTGAAAAGATGGCGGGTGCGATTATTCTTCTCACGACTCGCGTGGGTCATGCTAAAAAACAAAAACCAATATTACTTGTCGGTACGGTACTTGTCCGGCACGGCACAGACCCTGGTCTTTTTGCTCTCTCTGTCGTCTGCAAAAGGACTCTGTTCTCTTTCTGTTCATCATAGCCCATCCCAGTATCAATGGGTCAAATGGGTCAAGCCAGAGCATGACGATCGAGAGAAGGACATGATTCATAGCGTCCTTGTATCGATGGATCGAATCCTTGCCATTCATTTGAGACGCTTCACTGCAACTCGGACCAGACCTCAGAGGCACTTGAGCCGTGACCTACGACCACCTACAACACTAACAGCTAATAATAACACATCCGAAAATCCCTTTCGTCGTGGTTGCACAAGCCACGCTAGGGCTGCTGAGTCTGATGTCCTACGGCAGACACCAAAGCGTCAAACATGGTTGTTGCAAGACTAATAACATGTACCAGGTATGAAGTGCATACGCTTCCTCTTTATCGAGCGACGGCCATAAAATCACTGCCATCGAGTGCATTGAATACTCACTGCGCAAACCGAACAGCAGTACTCCGTATTACTAATTATGGTGTGCTTCCTATCCAAAGCGGGACATTCCAAACAATGCTGGTCCTGTTGAAGCAACCCTGATTCAATCCAGAACACAGTAACGGCGGGGACATCGCTGCAGCAACCTTTGTGCCTCCATCTGTACGGAGTACACGAGCAAGCTCCGATCGGCTCGATACCCTGACTTCAGGTCACATTCTCAAGAACCGAGTTGCGTTTTCATTACCACGTGAGTGGCAGTCCTGCAAAAATGAACAAGAGCTAGCTAGATGGGGGTGCACATTTGGCCAGTAAGCAGTCATGCATTTACGATTCCGACGTCTTTTTTTTTTTCCCAAGTCCAAGTTGGTTTGAACATCCTGCCTGCTCTCCCACATTCTTGATACCTTGATGACATGACATGCTGCGGTACCACAGGCCCGCCGTGCAACGGTTATTAATATCAGACGAGTGGATTCATCATCATTTGCAACTGACGCTGACTGCGACGTCGCTGCTAATACCGCTACTCCGTACTTGGGCCAGGATTAGGAATGAGCGACAAGAGCACAGTGACTTGACGCCAAATTTACCGTGTCCTCCCTCCTCTAAGCTCAGCAGCGTGCACTCGAGTATTGTTGCAAAATCTTGGATCAGGATTCACCCCAACCTGATACTTTTGGATTTCCTTCATTTACTTTTCCAAGGCATTGAGACCGAAAACGTCTGGCCAGGCGAAGCGACAATGGTGTGTCATGTACTCTGTATTCCCCCCGGTCGACGAAGAATACATACGTAGTGATACATACGGAGTAGACTGATGTGATGGGTCCAAAGGTTGAGAGGGAAAACCACAGCCCCCTGCAGATCATAAAGACCCAAGACATCGACAAACAGAGCAGCCCACCAGACGCCCAGACGCCCTGCCTGCACTGACCTCATTGGCCTCGGGTCGTTTTTTGTTCCTTCTGAATGTCTCGCTTCATGGGGCGCACTTCGGGCTGACCTGCTACTCGACTACAGATATCCGAGGGAACCAAATCAAGAGGAATCGATATCAATTTGAATACTAGACTGACATGCGAAAGAGGGAAAAAAACCCCAGGGCCAAACTGCAACCCGGCTAGGAGACTCCTGATATTCCGGCGCAGGGTGGCGCTTATTTAGGCTCCTTCAGAACGAGAACGGTAATACGTATAATATGTAATCCGTACGGAGTACATACGGATCACTCGCTTGCCTCTTCAGGATCCCAACCATGTCCAGCTGGGCACCAGCTCGCGAGCCGGGTTCGTGCTGGCTGAAATGAATAGCCGTTTCATCGATAATGCCCTTGGTAAGTCGCGTGTCATTGATGGCGCTCTTTTTGCGTCTATTTTGGTCTAGTTGAATGCAGGTCTTTGGCGATTTTGGACGCTCGCTAGACCAGTCAATCGTGGTGTCCCCCAGCAAGCAGCTCAAGACTTGCCGTTGGGTTGTAACTTGTGATGATGCAGGAGAACCCACTTCAACCAGCAGGCCGCCTGGACTATCTTGCTTGCGGCAGTGCATCCAGCTTGTTTTCAATTATTTATTTGATGGACTGACGTTTGGCTAAACGCAGTTGGGTGACCTTGACGACATGACCTTGCACTGACCGCCTGAAACCTTACTCGGTACTAAGGAGGGGGGGGGGTTATCATCGGCGGAGCAATACTCCGTAGTCGTGGCATCTGCCCGCCTACATGTATGTGCTTCTGGTGCCTCCTCCATGCATTCTGCATTGAACCCAAATGCCAGGATATGGCCACGACTTTAGTTCTTTGTGAACAACCAAGGACGGTACAGCTGACAGAGTGCAGAGTACGGATCAGTTAGTCCGTCAACGATGGAAAGTAACAAGACTAGGTACATAGGTGTCAGGACCGAGGTCTCTATCTCCGTCATGCGGTCGAGGTTTGTCTATGGCCCGAACCAGTCGCTTGTTGTTGTGGTACTCCGTTCAAAGGCAACAAAGACAACAAAGGCAACAAACAAAAAGGAATGGCAAGGTTGCTGCCAATCCGATCGTCACGAGTCAAGCCGGTAATAAAAGAGTGCTTCTTTTTTTGCGACTATTTTGAATAATCATAATGGTGGGTGGTCCAGCAATGATACGAGCACGGCGACATGGCTGCAATGCTGCATGGTCACCAACCGCGCATGCTCCTCATCAGTCCTGACAGGATCGAGAACTGCACGCAACGGATCGTGATGATTTGCGTCAAGGCCGAACCTTTGATCTCGTCCTCATCCTTGCAGTCAAATCCGTGACATGGCGGCCGCCACGTATTCCATCCCGCCAACCACCAGGTTTGCTGCACTGACTGCATTGATATTCCGGCGTGCGGCTCACCAGCACAGTAATGAACAAACGAAAAGCAATGCGTAAGCACATATTGTAGTCATCTGCCTTCCACTCTTCTGGCTGTGAATTCATGGAGTCATTTATTACTAATTAAGAACGGCCTTGAAAAAGTGATGGAAGATCCACAAGCTACATACTACCGCTCGTTGGTATTGTGTAATATCCTCCCCCCCCGCTCCCGGGGACGGAGCAGACACACCTGACAAATGATATTTTTATTGGTCCTACTGGTCCGAGGCTTGTGCGGGCATGCTTTTTCACTGGCCACCTTTTTGCCACCTTCACTGGTCAACTCGCCCTGCTTTGAGAGAAGAGACGACAAGGGGAACACGGCACACAGAAGGATAGGCTGGTCACGCACGACATGATGCTGATAATCCCACGAGCTGCCTCGCGGTTGGAACATGAACAGGAGGCCAACACGCAGCAGCATGGACATGTTCGCTTTGCTGCGACCGTCACAATCGAGACTTATTGCCGGAAAGAAGGGTGAAACGCCACCGATGAGCCAACGGAGGTGCGGAGCTGACCCTGCTTCCCCTCATCAGACTTTATGCCAGGCCTGCTTCATGAATGTGCTCGTACCAGCTCCGGCGGAGGACGGAGGAGCTTCCCGTGACCGTTCGGACTCAAAGGGAAGTCTCTGGACATGGCAACCATCCTATTGGGTGGAACCCAAATATCGCCTACAGACCTCCCTTTATTACCATGGCTTACGAAAAAATGCATGGCACAATCATAATTATAGTGATATGCCTTGCATATACTCCGTAACCGAACTAATCCGTAGCTAGTTTCTGCTGGGCCAGAGGCGGAGATGAAGACTTTGCGAGTTGAACGGAAACGGGCTGGAGTAGGGCAGACCTTGATGTGGTTCAGATTCAAATTTCAGTTCAAGAGCAACAAAAGCGAGCAACAGAATTTCACGGTACACATGATCGCTTGCCGGACCAGACGTTTCTAGTTAACTGCCCCCTCCTCCCCCTCCGGCTCATGGATCAGGCTGTGAACAAGTACGGAGTACTCCGTACATGGAAGCGATGGCTCGAGGCTCCGCTGTACGGAGTACACACATGTTACATATTACCTGGTGGCTAAATTGCTTTACGATGACGGTGGTGATCCTGTTTTTATTGGCGCGTCGTTCGCTGTTCTTGGTTACTTTCCCACCCCCCCAGCCTCACACGACACGACAACCCGTGGCGCACTCGCCTCGAAGCACAAAATGAATCCCCCGTATTGATGCTAGTTACTCCGTACAGCTCATGCCAAGTCAAACTGGTTGCTTCCCCGCCAGCCACACTTGCCGCATTTCAGTGGGAAGAAGAGCCAACTGCTCCGTATTACGGAGTAGACAAACCAGACAAACCCCAATCAAAAGACCGGCTTCACTTCCAGACATCCATCCCCTGGCCTCGCCTAGACAAAAGAAAAAAAAAAAGAAATCCCTCATCTCAACAAACAAAAGTGGGTGGCCAGCAGCAGTGACGGCGAGCAGTTTCCAATCCGAAACGGTCCATTCGGTGTGTGTGTAATAGGCTTTTGACAAGATCAAGTGCCGTACCTGCGAGGAAAGGAAACGGATCTCAGGATGATGCCGTCGCAAGTTGCAAGTTGCAAGTCCCAACGCATCGATGTCTGGTGTGTCAGTGCACACACCTGATACTCAAGAATATGCCGTGAGCGCAAGTCAGCAAGCAAGCAGAGACTGATTCACGCCGTGCATGGATGGATGGCAAGATGGGGGTCCAAAAGGTTCACACCGTCGATCCGACAGCGACTTGTTGGGGATGGTGCGGCCGACTAATAAAACTATGTATGTCGAGGCCTTCTTCTCCAGCCCTTGAGAGGAGGCTCACATCATCGTGTCCTACTGGAAGAAGGAGGGGGGGGAAGGGGTTCAGTGACCGCGATATTAATAACGACTTCTGCATCCCTACAGCCGCATCTGGTTTGGCACGCCCCTGATTGGCTTGAACTAGGCATATTACAGAACTGCGTTGCTTCTTGTCTCACCTGATGTGATTGTGGAATGCTGCCATGTCAAGATAAAAAGATTGAGAGAAAATGACCGTCACCATGGTCTGGGGTAGGTTGTCCGACGGTGCAATGAGGTTGCTTCCCATTCCCTCTCTTCCCATTCAGCATGTTTTTTTTTTGCTGAGAGCCCGTCCGAACACATCGACCCCCTCCCTCCCTCTCTTTTCACGGCTCTTGCGGCATTTTTATTAAATATATCTGGTGCCATGGGAATTCCGTCAACGCCTGCCTCGCACGGCTTTCAAGTTCGGACAACACCATGGTGAAATCGTAGAAGAGTGTTACTTTGACGGGGGGGGGGGGTGAGTTTGACTGACCTATTTACTAGCTACGCCAAGCGGGTTCCTTTGAGATTTTTGGCGACGGGGCCGTCGTCGTCCCCATCAACTCAACTGATGGTCACTCAACTCGGCCCACGGAAGCTCATCAAGAAACCCAGAAAAGATGCGTCCGATATTATGTACTTCCACTGACGCCCAATTTGTCTCCGCCGAGAACGCGCGAACCTAGGAAACCAGAGTGAGCGTACATAGGACGAGGACGGACGCACCGTGATTTGGAGTTTAGGAAGAAAGTTCAATATGCTGCAGCGGCATGGAACAGAAGGGTCGACCGGCCGCGGGGGCCGCGGAAAGCCCGCTGCCACGAGAGTTTGCCCCGATTCCATCGCGCGTTCCGACTTTTCCCGTTCTTCCATCAACGTCGGGGGGGGGGCGTGACTTTCCAGGAATATTGTTGGTCCCGCCGGTGTGGTACGAAGTATGTACTCAGACATGTGTGTGTGTATATATATATGCACGATGCTGCCCCCGACTCGTCCGGGTCGCCCAAAGTTCGCCTCCCCTCGCAACATCATACATGTGCTCGCGCGCACGCTCACGCTGACAAACGCCATCGCCGTCGCCGTCGCGCCCCGGACCCAGCTCCAGACGCAGCCATCCCAGAGACTCGTCCTCATCGCGGCGCAGCAGCAGCAGCAGCAGCAGCAGCAGCAGCAGCAGCAGCAGCGGTGGCGATAAAGGACGATTAAGAGAACAAGGTCAGGGGCAAAGTTTTCGGGCAAGGATGGCGGCGGCGGTCCTGACGGGCGTCGAGACGGGCATTGCAATCACCGTGGCCCTACATACTACATACACCTACGGGACATGAATAAATACGTGTACATATACAGGAGAGGGCCGGTTTGGAACCGCCGGTGAGCACTGAGGCAGATAGATTTCGATCCCTACGTTCGCCAAAGCGCAGGGTTGTCGACGTTCCCGGATGATCAGATAATTGTACAAGGTGGAGGGGAGCACGGGCAGCGGCACAGCAGGTGTAGAGCGAATAGATGACCCAGGAGAACAAGTAACGAGGAAATGAATACATCATCACGCCCGGCTTTTGGTCATCGGACTAACAATAATTAGCAATTACGTTGCAAAGTGCGAATATCTATGCTTGATATCTGAGGATGCCCCCTCCTTCCCCCCCCCCTCTTCTGCAAATGTTGGCTATTTTTTTCCCCTTCTTTTCCACATCTATATTGGCTTGCCCCACCATTACTCATCCATGTTTGAGGCCCCTTCATATCTCACGTCTTTTATCGCCAACCAATAATAAGTTTCTAGATGCATGCATGCATATCCAAGATTCGTGACGTCTTCTCTTCTTGTGATTGTAGTGACTTTCTTCTTGTGGGCGGATTACTTTCGGCTTCATCCGTCTCCATCCGCCTCCATCCTGCTATAGTGCATTGATTCAGCGACAGCATCTCGCCAGCAGGGACTACCCGTTCGCAGAACGAGGCTCGTGGTGAGGGAATCGCCAAAATACCGTTCCTTGCGAGTGCTTCTCCTCTCGCCGCCCTCCAATGCCGAGTAGGCACTTCTCGTGTTACGCATGCGCTTTCTTGTGGTCCCTTCGCCGAGGAGACTGTTCAGCCTCTGTCGCTGTTGCATCAGCTGGTTTTCAAAGGCAACAATGCCTCGAACCCACGGTGCAACATCAACAACGATCAGACGCATGGTCCGGTCAAATACAGTAGGGTCGAGGTGTGACGTCGGCTGTGCTTTTGGTGCCACGGCGATCGGGTCGAATGCGTACGCAATATCCATTCTCGTCGTGTCTTGGACTTGGTAGCCGAACGAGGCGTCAAGTTCCGCAATGGCCGCAGACTCATCCATGGAGCGCAGTCTGGGCTTGTCTAGGGGCTGTAGAAGCCTCTGAGACTCCAAACAAAGCTGATGTCGGGCTTGACATCTCAACGCTAGCGAAATTGACTGGCTGTAAGTTGTGTGATAAGAGACCTCTTGTGCGTCCAACAAGTTCCGCCCGATGATGAAGTCGTCTCTTACGCCGGTGGCCATCTCAGGAAGAGTGGCATCAACCCGTTCCTTCAAAGGCTTCGCAAAGATGCCACTGGAAAAGAGGTCCGCATCACTTTGCGTTTGATAAAAGTCATCAAACGCTTCGAATGCCGTGGCTCGTTTGCCGCTCTGTTTCCTGGCTGCGCACCACATATCGTTTGCGAGCACGCTCATTTCCGCCGATTGACACCAGTCGCCCGTATCTACTTGCCAGAAGCTCCACGATTGCTGCAGTACCTCCATCTCTCTGTCAAGCCTGTTGCCTTCTGATAGAATGGCATCTCTTCCTATCCAGCCCATACCGTGTCGATAGGTGTCCTGGCTAATTACTCTTACAACATCTCCTCGCTCGTCCAGATCGCAACCCTTCGGCCACCGGGAATAGAACCAGTCAAATCCTCCTTTGCGATCCCCAACACCGATTTGACACCAAAAGTTGAGATCGGATATGGTGGCTCTCAAATCAAATTTCCTGGACTGGTACAGAGCCTCTACTGCGCCTCTGCGCAAGGCATGTCCTTCATTGGCAGCAATAAGGACGCACAGATCAACGGCCGAGGGGATTGGTGCTGGCGTGAAGCGGAAGATACCATGCAAATTCAGGCTTTGAAGTGGGATGAGGCTCTCATCGTTGCATGTGACCACAAACGGCCGCCTGGACTGGTTCATCATGCCCATAAGGGTTGCCCACAGCTGTTTGTCTTCTTCGTATAGTATGTCTGCCTCCTCGATGAGAATCAGGGACTGTTTCTGTGCCTGGGCTGCGGATACTTTCTTGGGCTTCTTGGGGTTCACTTTGCCCTCTGGCTTTTTTTTGAAGAAGGCAGTCATGACGCCTTGCTTACTGGACTTTGACTCATGCAAAGCTGCCGTGTCGCTTGTATCGTCGTCTGCAGAGGGTGGCTGAGCTCGGTGCTGTTGTACAAGATGGTTACTTGTCATATCGCCAATCCTCTCCAAAACGTCTTTGCCGCTTCGCCTGCTGCTAGCGTTGATTTCAAAGATCTCGAAACCAAGCTCTTTGGCTATAGCGTACACGGCGGCTGTTTTCCCACAGCCATGTGGACCGCTAAGCACAATAGTGTTCTTCAGCCTTCCGAGTTCTTTTGACCTTCTGTTACTGCATCTCATGACTGACTTCTGAGCTTGCCAGGAATCAGTATCATCATCTTCGTCGTCGCCATATTCAGAAATTTGTTCCAACTCGCTCGCTTCATCTTCAGTGTCGAGAATGAAGTCATCCACCTTGTTCTTCTTTCGCCTCTTCTTTGGCACCACATCTGCTTTTTGTTTGTTTCTGTCACCCATACTATCACTGCCACCGGTTTCAACTGATTGCACCTTCATTGCTTCTAGCCAGTGTTTGATATAGATGGCGTCTTTTCCCTTTTGTAAAACTTGTGCAGCAGAGACAGGCGCATATTTTTGATTCCAGTCCATTCTTTCGCAAGTCGATCTATCAAATGCAGACAGTTGCTTCACCAGGGAGATATAGTGTCGACTGATTGCTGGATGGGCCGCTGCTGGCGCTGGCCCGGCCAACTCGTCTTGATTGAGATCTTCTTCGCCAGCCAATGCGACAGGCGACGAGATACTGAGTTGAGGTCTTATTCTATGTTGCAGTCTCAATCCACTCTCAAAGTGTCGTTGCGGCATGCGCAGCTCAGATGGCGCTGGTGTAAAAGAGTCCTCGTCCCGTGGTAAGCTTCCACGCAAAGCGTCTACATCAATATGTTCCATGACAGCTGTCAAAACAGATTCCGCCTGCCCGATGGTCGTCACCTGTCCCTTAGATTTTCTGTCGCCCACAGGTCTCACCTGTGGAATTGCTGTTGACAAGTATTCCCAATTATCTCCTCGAACGTGAGACATGCCTTTCGGCGGCCACATGGGGTACTTGGCACCAGGAATCCTAGTTCCTCCAGATTTACTACCAAATTGCGGTGCTTTATTCTGATTTATCGAGATGAATGGATTTTTCGGCTTTCGTGGAGATACTGGCGTGGACATGAAGATAGAATGCTTCCTGCTCGGCGACTTTGCTGTTGCTGCATCTGTTGCGTGGCTTGCGGCCGATGATGGAGGCTTTGATTTGCCTGTGAAGAATGGATGTGTCGTTTTTGAAGACGACGCCAAATTCGCGGGATCGTCGTCGGCTTGTGCTTTCTTGCGGGTTGACCGCGGCTTTGTTGGGGTTGTAGGAAGCCGAAGGTCCCCATTCAAGATCTGTGTAATCTTCTCCCCAAACTCTCGCCGTCTCGAGTCATCCTTGCCGTAGCGCACACAAACCATTCGTGATAGCTTTTGTTTTTGCTTTGCTTTGGGTGGTGATCCAAGGGTTCCCGTTTTCATGTTAAATTTCAAAACTTTCCTCCCCGCTGATGGACCGGTTAATTTTGTATCCTTCGCATCGACGGAGGTTGATCCAGGGGCTGTCTCGCTAGGCTTGGCAGAAGAGTGAGCATGAGAAGTAGTTGGAAACTCTGGTATGGCAAGGATTTCTCGATGCTGGATCGGAACTGGCATCGGACCTGGCATCGATTGTTGCTGAATCTGCCCCATCACGTATTGATCGGGCAAGGGTTGCATCCAGCCCGCAGCCGAGACGGTATGTTCTTGGCCCGATGTCAGTGCCTCTGCATTGTTGGTTAACTGAGAAGACAAGTGCTCCAATTTGTGTCTTTTTGCCGAAGGACTGCTATGGTGCGGCCCTTTTGAGGGATCTCGGACGTCGTCGAGTCCAAAATGCTGGCTTGGAGGCGCCGTGGCCAAGTCGGATGGGGACCCTTTCGCAAAGAACGGATGTAGCTTTTGGGTTGAAGGCTCGCCGACGCCTCTATGGCTCATGTTGACGAAGATAACCGGTCCCATACCGGTCCCATTTAAGGATTGATCTTTGCGCTGTTCGGTTATTCAGCATTGCTGACGGGTGAGGCTTGAGCATGCGAGTCTTACAGCTGTTACTTCAGACAAACCATGACTAGCCGTCGAGCAGGACTAGATGATTCAATGGTGACCGAAAAAAAGTAACAAAGGAAAAGAACGTGTCGCTTTTAAACAATGCGGAGTGATTGGGTCATAGTACGCAATGGTGTGATAATGAAGATGGGAGTTTGGACTGTTTCTGCGCGATGCACGGCTGCAATGTCGAGATGCTGCCTACGCGTTTCGCTAATGAAGACGCGCCCCTGACCACTTAAAACGGTACGTATCTGAGTGGCTGCGTGCGTGCTGCACTGGTGGGTTCCTTCCGCATCCCTGACTCAACCCCACTTTTACGGGCCCTCACCACCGGATTTTTGCGTCGGCCCGCAGCCAGCTTTTTTTTTCTTGGTCGTTGCGATACTGTGATGATCGCAAACACAACCGCCGCCCAAGCTGCTTCTTGCTGTAAGCACTTTTTTCTTCACCATTGACAACAGCGAAACGATCTGCGTAGGAGCAGAAGCCTGTTGAATAATGACCTCGGAATATAAGATCCATCGGCCGTACGTGCTGGCTGCATTGCCTCGTCCTCTTGATCACACTGATGGCCGCATCGTAGCCCGCGAGGTTTATGGCCAGCGACATGGCGAGAAGAAGAAGAAACGCATGGAAGTTGTGATTGGAGTTGACGGGGAAGCAGCAAGTATATATGATGTAGGATGCCTAATCACGAGCTGCAATTATCTCTGCAAAAGCTTGAGCTAATTGCTGGATAGATCCCTGCATCTCGCCTCATCACGTCGTACCCCATTCCGCCACAAGAGTCTTTTACTTGCGCTCCCTATTCAATCAGAATGCGCCTTTCGGATAGCCAAGATGTGTACAGATACACATATATTGCCACAAAAGATGCCAAATTTCACAGGATCACGTTGTTAAAAGATGTTGTGCATCCAGATGGCAAGACCACATCGACAAGCACTAGCCAGACCGTGCGAACATCTCCGGTCCGATTCATTACCGGCTCATCCTCCACGACTGTGAACACACGCCTCGATGATATAGTGGCTATTTGTGAAGATGGGCACATTGTACATCTATCGGCCGAAGACTTGAAATTACAATGGTCAGCTGCCTCTAAATCCGCTATACAAGAAGCCTTATCCGGAGCCATTGATTATTTCGAGGTGGAGTACGTCTCGTCAGGCAGCGTGGCCGATTTCAAAGAAGGCATCTTCAAGACCAAACTCGAGATCTTCACTGCTTTGCCGGTGCTTGTCAACCCTGACCCGTCGCTCATCTTCCTAATTGTCAAGAGCGTCTCTCAAGGTCAAATAGCCCGTCACATTTTGATCTTAGCTGCTATGCCAAGTAGCACGGCCACTGCATCTGACTTGCAAAAGTTGATTCCCCTCGAAATTAGCCCATTTGCAATCGATTCTGGCTCAAAGGCCGATACAAAAGTGTTCCAGGTAGACATTCAGTCGGGAATTTTGATGGAACTGGCCGACGGACGACTCACCACCTACGATCTGACTGGAGCTGTTCCCAAGAGGAAGTCTGCGGTTCAAATGGACGGTGCACAGTCTTTGGCACGGTTGTCAAGACCGTTCCTTCTTTTGGCATCTCCCGATTCTTTGGTGTTGTATAACCACCATTACCGTTCTGTACACGCAAAGGCCGAACTGGATCTTTCCGAACTTCCTACGGATGGCCACCAAGCTCGATGCTGCCAATTGATTACCCACCTACGCAGTCAAGATCTTGTCGTCGCCTTAATCGACAATGTTCTTGTCTCTATACAAGTGGAGCCGCCCTATCACCTTGGCAAACGACGCAAGGAAGGCCTTTTGATCGACTCCATTGGCAAAGGAACCTCTTACGAGATTCAAACAAAAAAGCTGAAGGGTGACAAGGTATCAGCGGAATTCTCTCGTCTTCTGCCTGGAACCCTGACGGATGCATATTTAGCCAAGTACCAATCTGAAACCAATGAGGCCGACAACATGCTTTCCAACGACGAATTGGACAAGTGGGAGGATCTTATCCGACGAAAATTTGCTATGGGCATTCGAAAAGAAACAGAGCAATCCAATCCCAGCACTGCAGATGATCAAGCACAAGAGCCACCGGAGTGGGACTGGCTCAGAAAGCCCGGAGCTTATCCCGCCGTGGACCGCCGATGGGTAATCTACGCGATAAGTAGAGTTTTTACTGTCGATGTGTCTGCCTCCGAAAACCCCAAACCCGAGTTGAGGTTGGTACTGCCAGACAACAACGTCACAACCTACCTCGCTGTGGCAGGCCACTTGACACTCTCCAATCTGGTGTCAGCGTTCCGCGAGGAGCTCTCAGCAGATAGTTCGGAATCAAAGACACTGGCCAGGCAATTAATTCAAGGCCTTACAGATGCTGACCCTTCTATGACTCTCCTTCTCAACTATCTACAGGCCACTAAGCTTGGGGAAGTGGAGCTTCTGCTTGCCATTAGAAGCATCATGTTGAGCATGGGTTTGCTTCCAGATGCAAAGAAGCTGAACTCGATGAAGCTGCTGACCAATGAGGCCCATCAAGAAGCCGAAGATGAAGCTCCAGAGACGGACTTGGATGACCTCGAAAGAGATATTGCAATCACCGAGCACTACTTGGGTGATGACTCTAGCAGCCGATCCCGAGGACTGACCCTCGCTTTTACAAAGCTATGGCGCATCCCGGCGTTCAGGACGGTGAAAGCTTTACGGGCAACTATTCAAACTGAAGAGATTTTGTCGTTCATCTACTTGCTTAGGGTAGAGCTCGTTCGCGGAGCTTGGACCTCACTCTACGTTGATCCCACGAGCTTTGAGTCAGAGGGGAACGATCCTCCCCCGGATGGCATCATCACACTCATTGCAGACCTGCTCGGGCGATGCCTGGATGCCGTCGGTGCGGGTGGTTGGCTTTTCAACGATGCCATGTCCTGGGCTGAAAAGGCTGAGGCGGGTGACTTCTTAACAGCCCTCAAACTTGAGGTAACTGCTGCTTTAGAAGGAATAGAGGAAGCTGTCGTTCTGAATGGTGTTGTTGGAGAAGCCCTGCGATTTGGACTTGCAGTCGAAAAAAACTGGGCGGCAAGGCAAACTTGGAACAAACCAAACATCTTGCAGGCAGTTAGCACGGAATCCCGTCTGTTGCCACTGGGTTTGAAGATAAAGTTGATGCCCACGCGGGAGAAAGTGGTGTCTGGTGGCGAGATTGTCCAACGCAGCTCTCGAGAGACTGGCCATCTGATCAGTCAAAAGGTGGAACCTTATTCGCTTGAGAAGCTGGCTATTTGAGCCGCATCCGGGCTGATTGTCTTGTCTTGCGTGCGGCTGAGTATGGCGCTCGCGAAACGGAAAACACGTGCGTGTGCCGGAGAAAAGTCTCGGACAAATCTGTTAGCCCGAGCATTATTTGAGGGGCATTGTCTGTAAAGGTTCAGTCCTAAATTTTGCTTGCATGACAGCATGGGCTAAAAAGCCCGAGGAAGGCGTTTAATGGTGCTTGACATTTACCCTTTTGTATATATGCCGATATCAGATATACTTGATCATGATTCTACATGGACTGCTAATTCAAAACAATTGTTGAAGGTATCGGGACGAGCAACGACACAAAGACTTATATATCCTATGGCTCGTTTGCAGAATAGACACACGTCCTGTCTATTGGATTTGCCATGAAGGCTAAACGAACGTTGCCATGACCCCGTGGCCATATATAAGTGAGGCGGACCTTCATCAATCGCACGGTCGATAGAAGACGTCCACGAGGATTTATGACAGGATGGCGTTGCGCATGATGGTCGAAGGCCATGCTCTGCCATTTTAGCAGACTCCCCAAGTCTGTGAAGCAGACCGAGACTTGGGCACATCGTAACGCTGGATTGTGATGCGTCCCGTGCATGATGCTGACATGACGTCCAATGCAACTCAAGGCCAACGAGTGAAATCCGTGCCTCGATAGTGATGTTCTTCTACTAGTTTGCCCGGTAAACCTATCCGATCCCGTGGTTTGCAGAGAGAGGCGCAGCAAGCCGGGCGAGCGCCGAGCACCAGAGCCGCATTCTAGAAAAGATTCAGGAGCGTGGGCTTGGACTTGAATGACGACGAACGGCCTCAAGTCTGACTTGCTGAAAGCCTTGGGCCAGGGCTGTTCTTTGCTAGCCCGATGAGGCTAGTTCGAGACGGACGAAAAGGCCAGCCTGGCCTGTGGTTAGAATCGGGGAAAACTATTGGAGAGCATACGGCCCTGCGGATGTGACTACTCCGTACTCCGTAGTCACTCCGAAATCAATGATGGGGGGTCGACTACTTGAAGTGTAAGCTTGAAATCGCTGACAATTTCGAATATAGGTCTGGCTCAAGCTCATATGCATGCTCAGCCCAAGGATGGTGGCAGTGGTGGTGAGTATTAGCCGGTGATCAACGTTGACGTCTACGGATCCCGTCTGCCTGTTGGGTCCTTGGCCTAGATCCTTGGCTTGATCCTTGGCTTGATCCTTAGAAGGGGGCTTCTCTCTAGCTTCTCTCTGGTCGTGGGTCTGGGTAATGATCCGCTGGTCCAACGAGGAGAGGAGGCTTACATGTTTGGTCGGCGGACAAGACCGAAGCGTTGACGCGCACAGCCCCAGTCACTAGCTGCAGAAGGGACCGGCCATGCTAGTAATTTGTA
The DNA here is from genome assembly GCA_003814445.1 of Epichloe festucae Fl1. Lineage (NCBI taxonomy): Eukaryota > Fungi > Ascomycota > Sordariomycetes > Hypocreales > Clavicipitaceae > Epichloe > Epichloe festucae. Next base: position 2,481,926 of record CP031385.1, on the reverse strand, counting down.
CGTGCACACGGCATAGATCGGGAAGTGGAGAGGACGGCTAGTAGCGAGCAATGACATTTGTGGTCGTCCATAATAACGAGTCACTACTCGTTCTAACGGTTCGAGGCGAGTGCAGCCCGTTGGTGGGCGGCATCACCTCTGGCGATTTACAACGACATGACTGTTTCGGTGTGCCTGCTGACTGAGGAAGAAAAGCAGCAAAAAAAAAAAAAAAAAAAAAAAAAAAAAAAAAGGTGGCAACAAAGAAAAGTGGAATCAGAAGCCAAGCGAATTCCAAGACCGAAGAATGCGACAGAATCAAGCGACCTGGCACGTGCCAGTTGGTGTTGATCCGCGGAGCCAATGACGATGGCACTCAGCGGATCATCCTGTCGGCTTTAGTCGACGTCATTGGGCCAAGTCTGAGGATGGAGGTAATATTCGCCCTGCAGCAGTTCATTGCAGGGGTCCGACGCGAGACTTGCATACATTATGTATGTACGACTTACCAGCTTGCGTGCAGTCTGCAGCATCGCCGCCGTGACCGGACATGGTATGAAGAGGAGAGAAAAAAAAAAAGGTGTTGCCAGCCTTGTCTGCAGTCTCGCGTCCAGCCCATGCACAACATATTACATGTACATACTCAGTATAAAAAATCCGTACTCAACTCACTTTGTTACTATTCTTGTTATCCGGCTCACCCACCATCTGGCATGTGCCACTTGGCCAACTTGAGAAGGAACCACCCACACCACCTGTGTCTCGACTCTCCAGACACCAGGCAAAGACAAAGCCACCAGACGTTCCTCGCCAGGGAGGATTCCTCTTCCCCTCTTCCACCAACTTCCCGATTTTCGAATAAATCAACGAGAGCCTAACGCCTGACCTATTCGACGCTGTTGCTGAATCAACGTTGTCATCTTTCCTTACACGCGCTGTGGCCAGGTCATCATCCAACAACTCGCGAAGTCTGACGTACCTACCCACCCATCACGAGGACCCATCCCGTATTGGTACTTGCGCGTGTGCTTGGCAGGCTGCTGGTTCTTCTTCATCCTGACAAAGCCTGTCTGTTCACACCTGGAGAACACGACAGACCACGCACTTGTTTGGTTCCCCCGAGGTTGATCAGGGACATCAACAGTGGGGGATCTCGCACACCACTTACACCAGCTCCCTCAACCCCAAGGAGCAAGTCATGAGCGGCGGTACACCACTTGAACACATCGACGCCGTCGATGCTTTTGCCAGAACCCTTTTCGTCCGCGTCAAAACATGTTCCTCACCACTTTTCGCAGAGGTCGCTACCACCGTACGCCAGCTTCACCTGGTACTTCGACATCTGCGGGTAGAAGCCGCTGACCCGGATTCACTGCTCCGAAGCGCCGAAGCATCCATCTACGCCCGCCAGCTTCGTCCTATTGTCGAAGACTGCGAGTTTGCCCTGCAACAACTCGAGACAGTTCTAGAAAAGTCGAACGCCGCAGGAATCGGAGGCACGGATGGTTTGGCAGATCGAGTAGCCGCGGTGCGATCACGGCTTGCTAGTGAGACCACGAGTGTCGACTTGTTTCTCGACACTGTTCAGCTACACAACCCGGCAAACAATGCACCGGAAGTAGTCATTCGTGAAGATGATTCAAGCTTGGAAAATATCAAAGACAAGGTGGACGTTATCGCCAATAGGCTGTTTCGGCGACGGGATACCAGTGGCGGCGTCATCGCAGACAAGGACCAGATGTGGCAAGATTTCAAGTTGGAGTTGGAGCTGGAAGGCTTCTCTCCCCAGGTTTTGCATCAACACAAGGTAAGGATCAACTCCGATCGTGACTAATGTATATAGTTATCACGTCGGGTTCTGATAACCTGGTGAAACGTAGGATATCTTGCGAGCCTATATCCGTGAGCTTCAGTCCATCTCATCTGCCAACGGCGGAGCACCACCGACAGTGAGAGGCCTACTCGAGCACGAGGCTATGAATCGATCTCCACCACCACTCCCCCCGAAGGAGCCACTGTCGACTTTGTTACCAAAGGAAATTCACCCCTGTGCAGATGACGACAAATATATCGTCAGCATGAAGAAAGAACGCCGTATGCCTGATCACACGCCATCCGTGGATGCTTCGCATGATAAAGCAAACTACTCTTTCTCTTCAGACAATGGGGGAAGCAAAGAGAGCAACTCCCTCGCCGTCATTTCCACCAAAGACTTGGTGGCCATGGACAACATGAATACTCGCATGGCTAGCATGCACTTACACCCAGCCGTCTCGCATCTCGCTGCTCCTCAGATGAGAAGCAGTCCAAACTTAGCACCTCCAGGCATGGCTGGAAGCTGGCCACCACCGCATATGACCACAGGTCAATCTCTTACTACGCACTCACGGAGCGGAACTCCTTCTGGCGGGCATCAGCAATCGGCTTATGCTCCGTACTCGTCCAGCCCAACATCGGTAGCCCGCTTGGCGCCCGATAGATATGGCAAAGAAATCCCTATGGATGCTCCATGGACAAGGGTGAAAAGGTCACTGATCAGTCCTGAAGTGCTGGAACGAGCCGGCGTGCGTTATGAAGCACGTCCCGACTATGTTGCAATTCTGGGGCGTCTCTCTCGGGAACAGATTGCCGAGTATGCTAGGCAAAGTGCCAATTGTCGTGCGGCTCGCTTAGGTAGTGGACATGCCCCGCCACGTTCGAACGACCAATATCACCAACGTCGCGATCGGGCCGACTCTAAAAGCAGCCACGAAGAGAGTGATGATGGGAGCATCTTGTGGGACGAAAGCGACGTAACAGACTGCGACGACGATAAAACTTCGGAAAAGGGAACCAAAAGCTACCTGTACATTGTCAATCCCCCGAATAAGAGCAAGACCTCCCCGTCTACGACCGTTATGCCGAAACCTATTTTGAAGAACAAGAATGAAAATCATGTACGATTCGATCCAGAGCCTCATGAAGTAGTAATAAAGGGTCCACGGTCTTACGACGATGCTCATGACAATGACCGGAGACGAGAAAATGGTTCACGACGACACCGTGACCACCGGGATAACGGTAGACGAGACGAAAGATCACGTTGGGATGAAGATGGTTCCAGACATTGGAACCGTGGCGACCGTGATCGTCGCAGAGACCGCCGGGAAGAGAGGCATACGAAGAAGAAGTCGTGGGGACAAACAATAGGTGCCGTTGGTATCGGTGGTGCAGCTGCCAGCCTGCTGGGGGTATTGGCCGAAGCAGCAGTCGGGATCTGAAGATGAATCGGGCACTTGCGACAGGACGTGTTGAGATTGCGTCGTCTACACCTTTACTTGCAACTATGCTTGTTATTTAGCTTGTGTTTTGCAAGCCCATCTGTTCTACATGACGCCTTTTATCTCCTTTCGCCGCCCTATGGTTTGTATGAAGCGACGGGTATTACAGAAGCATGTACGAAAAGGGAAGGCATCTATCATGTAATATGGAGGGCACGCTAGGCACTATGTATGTGCGGGACACACGAATCATGAAGACACGACAAGTACAGCTTTGATGACGGATATGCAAGCCTATTTGGCGCGAAGCGGTTCTGGGACGGATATCCGGAAGAGGCTCTCTGTGTTTTTCCACGAACTGTTTGAAAAAAAAAATCATTCACAGCCACACTTTAAACAGAACGTCCTTGAGCTATGGTGAATAACTGTATGCATGAATCATACGTAATGCCAAACGAAACACGCCTTCATGCTTTATTAATGCCTGCCAGCAAAATGTATCCCACAATATCATACCAAGGTACTGTTCTACAGCATCATTTCCTCTTCCAGCCTATCCCACCATTTCCGCGCCTCGGCTCCGTCTTTCGGTGCTCGTCCCAGTCGTGTCATGCGCCGCCTCGGCACGCGCCGCCACTCAAGCACCTTCATAACAGGCACGCGGGGGTATTCAAAGTCGGGCAGATCAGAGCCCTCCATGTCACGGGCGTAGATGCCCGCCTTCTTCTGCGGCAATGTCTCTCGCCAGTTCCTCGCCCAGGTGAATCTGCGCGTGGCCTCGGGACGGTCCATGCGCACTGTGCCCTGGGCGGTCCTGTACCGAATCTGGTGGGGGAAGAAGTCGCCGAACTCGAGGAGTAAGTTGGGGACCATGGTTCTCATGACGGCCCCGTCGCGGTGGCCCTTGTTTGACGAGGCCGTTTTGAGGAGCTTGTCGAACCAGCTTGCCATGCGGTGGTGGATGTAGTCCTTGTACAGCTGTGCTTGGTTCCGACGGTGGGTGGCTTGCGGGGCGGGGCCGAGGTCGTTTTGGAGAATCTCGTCGTGCGTTGCGATTTCGTAGTCGGATAGGACGCGCTCGTAGAAGGGGAGGATGTCGTTTCGGATGAGGGCGAGGGCGCGTCCGAAGGAGCGCTGGGCGAGGAGGGTCTTGATGTGGATGTCGTAGTCCTCGAATGTGGGCGTCACGAGGTAGGGCGCCGAGGTCATGACGGTCCAGACTTGGCGGACGTCGGCGGCCGAGGTGGTGGTGGATTGGAAGTCTCCGTGGAGGCGACGCATGGGCCTGAAAGGCTTGGATGCGCATAGGTAGGTCCAGTTGAGGAGGTTGGACCACGTCTCGTGCGGGATGGGGAGGTTGTATCGTCGGGAGACGAAGTCGAGGAGCTTCATGCCTAGGGGGATGTGAGACATGGAGCCGAATGCTTCTACGATGGCATTGAGCAGCCGCGGCGTCGGGTGGATGAGGGATGTGGCTGGCAGCTCATTGCCGCCTGATATTTGCATGTTTCCTGGCGCGGACGCCTCCCCGTCGATGGTGATGCCGTAGTAGTTTTTGAATATCAGCGTCTTGATGGCGTGCAGGGAGCTGGATCGTGCAAAAGCGACGAGGGACGCACAGATGAGCTCTTCGTCGACCTCGTGGCCGTAGTAGAGAGCTCGGATCCAGTGGCCCCTGTAGCCGCGGAAATCGGCTCTTCGTCGAAACAGTCGTCGCATGTCCTCTTCTACCTCGTCTTGGCGCCGATTCCACGGCTCCTTCTTCATCGCATTCATGCTCAATCTCATGCTGTCCATGCGCTTGAGCGTCGCCATGGGGAGCGGCTCTCGATTGCTGTATAGGTCGCGGGCCAGGACGGCGACGCGCGAACGGTCAAACTGGTAGTAGGTGGGCTCCGTCATGAAGCGAGACTTGATGAACTCGGTCCATGTCTTGGCCGTGCGAGAGTCTTGGAGCCCGCTTGTGGCCATGGTCGACCATGTGCTTTTCGTTGCCTGGTAGTCGGCGGCCGCGCCGGCGCAGCGCAGCAAGACTTCGTAATCTGCGGTGCTGAGTCCGAGGGGAGAGCCATTGCGCACTGCCAACAGGATTTGCATGCCTCGCAGGACTTGACGGTGGTGGTCGCGCACACCAAATTCATCCACCCATTTGCAGGCGTCTGTGAACTGGGCCTGGCCCTGTGTCAGGTTCAGCCCGTGGGCGATGTCGTGTTTGTTTGATGGCAGAGGATCGAGGCTGCGCAGGATTTCGGAGAATGAGGGACCCGGAAGCTCCTGGGCTCGTCGGACGGCAGCATCGTGTAGAGGTGAGCTTGAGTCGCCTAAGATATCCGTCCACAGGAGGAAAGCCTGGTACAGCTGGTCGGGGTCTTGGCCCTGTACCGCGACCAGTACATCGTCGAGCTCTGTACGGTCCCGCGGAGGGAGGAACTCGGAGAAACGAGGTTGGCGAGGAGCCATTGCCGCTTCCGTTGCGGTTGCAGCAGCATGCGTGGCCACATGTCGTCGGCGTCCTGGATGTTTGGGAGCACATCTCGCGGGAGATTCAAGACGTGGTGCCACAGCCCCAGGAAGCCAATTGAGGCTGGACCTGGGCAGAAACGACCGCCTCAAAGCCATGTTCGAAACGTGTACGCCATTGGCAATGCGCTCCTCGGAGACTCGGAGAGAATTTTGTCTTTCGCGCAAAGGAAGCGCAGCCGTGGTGGTGCGGGCACGATGGGGGGGGGGCCGACGGACGGGGTAATCAATAATCAATTATCTGGGGTAAATTTATTATGTAGCTGTTCGTCAACAAGGAGGAACAAGGGAGAACAAGGGACTCAGATCCACAGCGCCAAAAAATGGAGACCGGAGCTATTATGGGGCGATGGGGTTCGATGTTCGATGGGGGGCACGGCATGGTTCGCTTATTCGCATAACTAACTCCCTACTGCTGCTCGCCCCGACAGGTGCATGGCTTCCCGAGGATTTTCCAATCCCCACGTAATACGTACATAGCGCAGAAATCATGAGTGAGTGAGTGAGCAATCAGTGAGCAATCATCAACATCGGGTACATGGTGTGTATCTGCCAGCCTTACCAGTCACCACCACCTCCTCCTCCCGCGTGCTTGCAGCTGCTGATCGGGTGACACTATAAATTTCATCTGAGAGGAACATCAGATCGATCAACGATGGCCGACCCCGGCGATGATACCAGTCATGTTTCCGAACCTCTCGACCTCGTGCGGCTTCTGCTGAACGAAGTTGTCTTTGTGAAACTCAGAGGTGATCGAGAGCTCAAAGGCAAGCTTCACGTAAGTCTCCGTCCTGCGAGGCTATCATGCTTCCAGTCTTACTGATGCTAGACAGGCCTACGACAGCCATTGCAACCTTGTCCTCGGGGAGGTGGAAGAGACCATCTACGCCGTGGATGATGACGATGATCCCGTCAGTCGCAAGTCGGAGATGTTGTTTGTCAGAGGTAAGGATGGATGACTAGTTCCCAAGAGATATCGGTCCTGACTCGTGATTATAGGTGACAGCGTTGTGTTAATATCACCGCAAGTAGCCTTCTAAACTTGGGCTGAACCAAGGATCCAATGTCCGCCGCATTTTGAGTCTGGTACGAGGATAATGACGCGAGTCTGAATGGCTTCCAGGACGCTGTATAATAGAGGAACCCTGTGCAATAACGAATTTGCATTGAAAGACATTATTCTCATTGAGGGGAGAGTCGAGTCGCTGTCGTACCATGCCGGTGTCTAGCGATATGACTCATATGAGACATTCAGGAAGGGTAGATAAAAAGGAGAGTGGTCAGTTATTACAGCACAGCGCCTTGTCAAGTCTCTCGATTTATACGGTGAACAATGAGGTGGAACGGGGACAATTAGAAGAAACACATAGCGACAGGCATTAAAAAAAAAAAACGAAACTCGCACATCGGGACGATGTACAAGACTTGGCAATGCGAAGGAACTCACTCCGTTCGTGCAACTTACCTCGCACAGTGGTGGACTAGGCAGTTATCCGATTCAGAGTCCGCATGGCAACCCATTCTGCCCCGCGGCCATTATTCGGACCTCCTCGGACCGCATCGATGACTCCTTGGTGCGACAAGAGAATAAACTGGCCGAAGCCGTGGCGCAGCAAGTCTACTGTGAGTCATCAAATATACATACTTGAGAGTGGCCCTTCGTTTGTTCTCACTTCATCTTCCTTCATTACGTCAAATAAGAACTCCAATGATACTTAGAATATTGAGACACAATACCTATCTGGTCTAGTCCAGTGAGAGCCATGTCGGCCAAGAATATAAAAGTACTGGCGCACGAGAAGCGGAAAGGCGAATCGGTATGTGTGCTTTGCTTCAGTTGTTTGTCTTTTACGAAAAAGGGTGTGCTTCTAATGGCTTGTAGGCCTTGAGTGACTTTGCCGAGTATGTAGAGCAGCAACAGAATCTGCGATTCCCGGTGTCGAGACAAACCAATACCGCGACCGCGACCGCCGTGGCCGATGCCGAGGCCACCGCCACAGCCTCCAGCACAGCTCATCCAGATCACCATGAGGAATTGGACGAACTCTTTGACAATCTAGACCTGGCGGATACTGCGCCAAGGATACCTCTGAAAGACCTCGTCCTGGGGAATGAGGAAGACACTTTCCAAAAGCTTCGTGATATCGTAGTCGACCGGATAGAGGAGGGTATGGGAGAAACCGTTTTCGAGCTGGGATGCGAGAATAATGGGGAATCAATGGCTCTGAGCTTGGACGAGTGGAACTCGGCTTATGAGAGACTCGCCGATGTAGCCAAGTCTGCCGGCGCCGATTGCGAGCTTCTCCTCACCAAGAATGTCGGCGGTAAGGTAGAGGCCGAAGGTACAGCAAAGGCAAACAAGTCTGAGAAGGGGGCCGGATGTAATGGAAAGATCCTGATTCGGCGGATTCCCACCAACGTCGAAGATGTTATTGAGACAAGAATCGCCGTTGTTGGCAATGGTATGTCGCTGGGTTCTACATAACTTTTGGCATGTCAATACTGATTTCGACATACGCAGTGGATGCTGGAAAGAGCTCCATGCTCGGAGTTTTGGTCAAGGGCGACCTTGACGATGGCAGAGGAAAGGCCCGAGTCAATCTGTTTCGCCATAAGCACGAAATTGAAACTGGCCGGACCAGTTCAGTGGGCATGGAGATTATGGGGTTTGACAGCGTGGGTCAAGTTATCACTTCTGACACTCCAGGACGTAAGTTTTCCATGAGCAACGCTCTTCCCCCTCTCTTTTATTTGCTGTCTTGAATTTTTTTTCCTTTTTTTTTATAAGAAATTACACCATGGAAACTTTGCTAACGCCTTGTTGCCCTCTCATGACAGGCAAATTGTCATGGGAGGATATTGGCAAGCGAAGCGCCAAGGTCATCACATTCAGTGACTTGGCTGGCCATGAAAAGTACCTGAGAACGACAGTCTTTGGGTTGCTTTCGAGCAGCCCAAACTACTGTTTGCTCATGGTGGCGGCGAACAACGGACTAGTCGGCATGAGCAAGGAGCACCTGGGAATTGCTCTGGCTCTCAACGTCCCCGTCATGGTTGTTGTCACCAAGATTGATATCTGTCCACCAAACATTTTGGAGGAAACAATGACCCAAATCACCAAAATCATGAGGAGCCCAGGCGCCCGAAAGGTACCGACCTTGATCAAAACCCGCGAGGAATGTATCAACACTGCCACACAGTTTGTCAGTCATAGAATATGTCCCGTATTCCAGGTGTCCAACGTCACGGGACAGAATCTCGACTTGGTAAGGACGTTTCTAAACATTCTTCCCCACCATGGACGGTATAATACGGATGCGCCGTTTGAATTTCACGTTAATGACACATTCTCGGTGCCATTCACGGGTACTGTAGTGTCGGGGATTGTCAAATCCGGCGTGATTCATGAAGGAGATAACGTTCTCGTTGGACCGGACTCCTTGGGGCAGTTTATCTCCACAGCTATCCGATCCATTGAACGGAAGAGAATACGTGTGCCGGCCGCCATTGCAGGCCAGTCGGCTTCGTTCGCGCTGAAGAAGGTGAAGCGAAAAGATGTGCGGAAGGGCATGGTTGTGCTGCCTAAATCAGAGGGCCAACTAAATCCCAAGGTGCACAAAGAATTCGTCGCAGAAGGTGTGCATCTGTCTACTCAGTTTGGGGGGGTTGATGTATGTTTTTTTTTTTTTTTTTCCGTGCTGACATGACCACCAGTTTTGATCCTTTCACACGCCACGACCATCAAGAAGAAGTACCAGGCGATGCTGCACGTCGGGCCTGTATCGCAAACCTGCGCCATTATTGACCTTGATCGCGAGTTGATAAGAACAGGTGACAGGGCCACGGTCGCCTTTCAGTTTGTGCAGCGTCCCGAGTATCTGGCGCCAGGTGATCGGCTCCTTTTTAGAGAAGGCCGCACCAAGGGCCTGGGCATCGTGAAAGCTGTTGGATACGATCCTAACCATCCCTTGATGGATCAACCAGCCCACGGGAAGGAGGACGAGGGCAAGCCCCGTACTGGACAAGAGGTTCAAGTGAGCGCTTAAGGACCACGTTACCGACCGTACCGTTTGCAAAGTAGAGTACAGTCTCTTTGGGTTTTTTATTTTTTTATTTCTTTTTCCATCTTTCTCCATCTTTACACATATATCGGACAAGGCCCTGGGGAACGCTCAACACTCACGACTGATCGGTTAAATTTATGTAGCGCTTGTTGATATGGTACATGACAGCATTGCTTCTTTTTAGAACGGATGAGCACCAACGTTGCCCCATCACGTCGTATCAGTTTATTAAATGTCATGACTGTTCTGTAACATGGTAAGCCTCGATGATGTCTACAGCGTCTAAACAGCAGCACGAATGTGCTTTTATACTTGTTTTATACTTGTTGCCATTCCAAATAGGTAGGAACGAACGCTGGCTTTACCAAACTACGTGAGGAAATCAAGTACGCCTTAGTCGTACATGACAACACTCAGCCGCAGTGGGCGGGCTTGCACAAGATGCACTTACTTGCCCATGTTCTTACGTGTGATGGCATGTTTGAAATCCGGCCCAGCCACGCGTCAATCCATCCGTGCCAAGTCGCGCCAAGCCGTGCTGGCCGAGGCCGATAAATCGATCCGACGTGGTTATTAGTTCGCGGGGGGGCGGGGAAATGCAGATCAGGGCAACTTGGGACGGGGACAACAGAATTTGGAATCACTTGGTTTTCAGGAAGCATATCGTCATCATCACAAGGATCTGGCGCGTCTCGTAGTGGGCAAAGGTTGCCGCCGACGAGTCGCAGGAGCTGTGGTGCCCTTGATTGTGTGGAAATTGGAGGACAGCACGGCTGCGTTGTGTGTGAAGGACGAGGATCTACGTAGTGTGCGTATATCGGGGCAAACGAAGGCTTCATATTATTTGCCGGCCGGCTTTTCGGATCATTGCATGTACATACGGATTACATGGCTGCAACAAGTCTGCGGAAGAACCGGACGGACATGGGTCACAATGTGTATGATGTGTATGTATCGAGAGAACACGCCGAGGGCCGAGGATACTAAAACAGGCTAGGCGGCTCCACTGTCAGGTGACTCAGGTCGGCCGCATGGATGAACATGAGTGGAGATTTTACGTCTCGGGCTTGACACGGTACGACAGTACGGACTATTATGTGCGGACTAAAATCCGTACGATAGCATGAGAAGAGTTTTGCAGTTTTTTTTTGGGGCGCGTCTCGTCTTCTCAGCAGATGAGTCGGCATCATGCTTTCCGTCCCAGCATGCATCAACAAGTTCTGCCAAGCCAAGGCGTTGACGCAATCCTGACGAAACGGGTGGGCGGAAAGTAGCGGCATCAACGGTGCAATAACAGCGCAAGTTTGGATGTTGTGGACATGGCGCTTCGGATTCCGGATTTCGGTTGGTTTCGACTATCAATGATATTAGTCCTCGGTCGTCGTAATTCCCGGTTTCTCCGACCCAACGCTCTCATTTCGACCATCGCACCCATACATATAGGTAAGGCATCTATCTATCTGCCTGTCCACAGGCGACAGCAATAACAGACCTTCCGCAATCTTCCCTCCGTACACGCGCCCTCAGCGCCAAACCGCCATCACCAAAACAATCAATACTCGGTATACATACAGGGACACCAGGTATGTCGTGGCTTATTTCATCATTTTACCAGAATCATGCGTGTGGTAGGACACTGGTGCTTGACTCGGCTCGACGCTCTTCTTCGCCAGGCTTGCAACAAGGATGGGATGCGAGGGAAGCAGATTCATCTCAGTCAGATTCAGCAATCGTCATCATCTCCACTAGCTCCACGGTGTCGACAATTCACCCTTGACAGCATTTCCCTTTGCCTGTTTGCAAGTTGGGGTTGAGCAGGTTGATGAGCGTTGAGCACCCAGTCAGAGTTACAGCCGCCTTTTCAGCCTCTTCAGCTTGAACACGAATTGGCACGTCGGTTAATCAGACGCTGACTGCAGCTCACCCGCAGCTCACCTGCAGACTAGACGACAGACAGCATCGACGGACTTTTCGGCCGCAGAGAAGGAAAGAAGAGACCAGTTGACAGTCCCCAAGGAACAAAGAGGCTTCATTCCGCTTTACGCCTTGGATTTGGCCTGAAGAACATTTGGGGCGAAAGAGGTGAGCAATCGAAGGCTTAAGCGCTTGGTCCTTTTGATGTAATCCGCACCCTCCCCCTCCCCCTCCCTCTCTCACCCCGTTGTACGTACTCCGTACTCCGTATCCGTACATCAGCAGCGCTGCCGAGCACCTTCCCCGTCCAAGTCACAGTCACAGAGAGAGCATTGACCGCATGCATCATCGTCTCATCCATCCCTGCTGTCAATTCGATTCGAGCTGATTTTATCGATTTTTTTTTTTTTGCTTTTTGCTTTTGATTTTGATTTTGATTTTACCCCTTCCTCTTCTGGTGCACGCACGCACCCCCATCTGCACAATTCACAGCACAAAGCAAGCCACGGGGAATTGGAAAACACGTTGTCCATTTTCGTCCCCACTCTGGCTCTGGCTCTGGCTGACCGTATCGGGAATTTGTCCCATAATTTTCACTTTCCGCAGTGGCGACTGGCACACGGGGACGTTGCAAGTGGTCGACAGCTGCAAGCAGCAACTGGTGCTTCACCTGTGGTTCACCTGTGTGTGGTAAATCTACTAGTAACTGTGGTTCACCCGAGCAGCATTGTCGTGTCTCACCTGTTCTCACCTGTTCTCGCCTGTCTCACTTTGCCCTGTTGGCGCGCCTCTCACCCACTCTGTGTCACCAGACTCACCTGGTGACTTGACCACCCTGCGCCTATTCCTGCTTCTGTTCCGCTTGTTGTTGGCCTCGCGTGTCGGCTTGGTGCCTGGCAGCGTCCCGCCTAATTGGCTTCATGCACTTGGAGTCGACTGCATTGACAGCCGGCCGCAGCTGTTGTGCTGTTCCTATTTTCTTACTCAACAAGGGCCACCCCCCACCCCCCTGCCAGATCTGCCAGAACCGGACGAGAATGGGCGGCCAGTGCCGTTCTACCTAGTCAGCGTCAAGGAGCCAACAAGAACGAAGAGAAAAACAAAAAAAAAAACATCGAACAAGATTTCTTCCCCTGGATTATTTTACTACATCCCCTGCCCGCCCTGCCCGTCCGTGTCTCGTTTTGCTCTCTGCTGTGTTCGGAGCCATCTAATCCATCTGATGAGTTCCTTGGGCTAGTGCTATCACTGCTGTCCCTATTCCGCACAGTTTCCAGATAATAGATGCACTTCGCCAAAGACAACAAGAACATTCGTTAACCCGAACATGGACATGACGGCAGCTTCACGGCAGCACCAGCGGCGTCATCGATCAGACCCTTGGCAGTCCACAAACAGCAGCGGCATCTACTATCGCCCCGAGCCCATCGCCGACCAGCGAAGATCGTCTCGAGAACATTTCCCTGCACCGCTCATCGGCCCCAGAAGAGCCAGGCCGCACGCAATTCACGTCGTTACCTTTCCACCAGGATACATTCCTCGCGAGCTTCGATCCGACGCCAAGCCCAGGACTCGATCACGGAAAGGACGAGGCGGGAGATCGCCGGCGGCAGCAAATCTAGAGCCATCGGCGGCGATTCCATCATCGACTAGATCGACTATTAGCGCCGACCACAGCAGGCCCGGCTCCAGCACCACAGCCAGTGCTAGCGGCGGCGGCGGCAGCAGTCATCGCAACAGCAGGAGTTACAAGCTGGGCAAGTTCATTTCATCCATCTCGGGACGTTCGTTATCCAAGGTTGAGAGCTTGCATCCATCACCAATCCCCACGACGACTATTAATAATACGGCTGCTGCGGCGACAGGGGTACCACCACCCCCCCCGGCCTATGACGACGTGCTTCAAGAGTCATCGGCTGCTGTCCAGACCCAGACCCGAACCCAGGCCTGGTCCCAGTCGTCCCAGTCCCAGTCAGTAAACTCAGAGCCCGCCCCTCACTCAACTCGTCCACCTCATCATCATCACCCCTCGGCGGTAGACATGGCTGCCGTCGGGAGCGTCAACCTTCCCTCATTTGCCTACAACGTCTCGGGTCAGCGCAACAGCCTCATGTCGGTTCGCTCAGCCAAATCTGCGGTGAGCTCGCTGGTGACCGAGGTCCCCAAGCCCGTCGCGAGTGGCAGTGGCGTCTCGTGCTCCATCTTGCTCGCCGAGCGCAACGTCTTCCTGCACGGCTTCGACCATGACGGTCATGTGGCCCGAGACGGCCACAGCGGAACTGCCCTCCTCCGCGGCAGACTGCGGCTTGATGTCACAAAAAATGTCAAGATCAAGGCAGTTCAGCTCAAGTTGATGGGTCGCGCCCGTACCGAGTGGCCCGAAGGCATTCCGCCGCTGAAACAGGAACTCTCCCAGGAGGAAAGCCTGAGAACCCAAGTTCTAACCTTCTTCAACGTCATGCACGACGGTTGGGAGAGCGAGTACGGCAACCAATGCACTTACAAACTAAAGTCGGGCTCAGAAAACTCGAGCAGCACCAACCTGACTGTCCTGCCGCCGCACCAGCGCCAGCGCCAGCGCCCAGTCAGTTTATTACCCACGGCGTCATCAGGAAACGGCTTGACAGCCAAGCAACTCAAAAGACTGTCCCTCCAAAGTAGTCAGTCGCGCAGTTACGGCAAAGGCGAAAACGGTGTGGCGTCCACGGCCCAAGCCAAAGGCTACAGAGTCTTCTACCCGGGGACCTACGATTATACCTTTGAGCTCCCCATCGACCACCACCAACTGGAAACTACCAGGCTGCAGTACGGCTCTGTCAAGTGGGAACTCCATGCCAGCGTCGAGCGTGCCGGCGCATTCAAGCCTAACCTGCATGGCATCAAGGAGGTGTCGATTGTTCGATTGCCGGATCAAATGTCCCTGGAGACGACGGAACCCATTTCCATTTCGAGGCAGTGGGAAGACCAACTTCACTACGACATTGTGATATCGGGCAAGAGTTTTCCCATCGGATCCAAGATCCCCATCGCCTTCAAGCTCACCCCGTTGGCCAAGGTTCAAGTGCACAAAATCAAGGTTTACGTCACAGAGTCAATAGAGTACTGGACGAGCGATAAACGAGTTACCCGAAAGGACCAAGGCCGCAAGATTCTTTTGCTCGAAAAGTCTGCTGGTAAGCCACTCGACCCCAACTGGGCGACATCTGAAGTCAACACGTTGCATGGCGGCGAGCCCAGTCCTGAGCAACGGCGTCAAGCCCGAGAAATCGCCAACCTTTGGCGGACGAGAGACGCTGCACGACACGGTCGATCCGCCGAGCCCTTGCCAGAGCCAACAAACAACTTGCTCGGTGACTTGGACTTGGGTCTGGAGCACATGTGGGGTGCCACGGAGATGGAAGCAAACGTGCAGCTCCCTACTTGCCAAATGATGGCGAAGAACAAGGATATGCGGCTTCATCCAGACTGTAGCTGGAAGAATGTGAATGTATATCACTGGATCAAGGTGAGTTGCTCCTGAAAAAAAAAAAAAAACCCCCCCCCCCCAACATGTTTTATCATCACCCTCTCATTTCCCCACTTGGCTCTATTAACACAGTTGTTTTGTAGATTGTCTTGAGGATCAGTCGCATCGACCCTGAGGATCCAACAGGGACCAAACGCCGGCACTTTGAAATCAGTATCGATTCGCCCTTTACCGTACTCAACTGCCGTGCTACTCAGGCCAACACGAACCTGCCCGCTTATTCCAGCCCGACGAGCCAGCCAGCTCGCTTTCAGTCCACATGTGGCTGTTCCGATTCAGCCACGTTCGCAGCTGATGGATCGCCGAATTCATCTTCCGGCACGCTTCCTGGCGTTGACATGGGCAATGATGCTCTTCCTCTTCCTCCACAGGCAGCTCACCTTGCACACGCGTCCCCGAACCCGGTGACTGAGACCAGCAGCAGTCCGTCGCGATCTATGGGTAACCCCGGAGGTCAAGGCGATCCGCGTCCGATTCACCTGCTCCGGGTACCCAGTTTCCAGCCTCCAGCGTTCGACGAGGACACAGCTCCTCCTCCCGCGCCGGTTCTCGTAGCGGATACCCCGGAGGCAGCCGTCGCTTCTCTCATGACGCCTCCTCCTCAATACGATGTCGTGATCGGGACACCAAGCGTCGATGGTCTTGCCGACTATTTCACGCGCCTAGCAGATTACGGCTACATGAACGAGCATGACAACAACTCGGGGTCCGACTCGGACGAACAGCCACCGAGGATATTGGATCGATCTGGACGAGTCAACGTCCGCAATCCCAGGACACCCGGAGGCAGAATGCCCAGCAGGAGTCTCGAAATCACTCGCCCCTCCATCAACCCCAACCTGCCCGCCAACCTACCGCACCGCCCAGGGCAGGCGCCGGCAGGGATATAACAAAGTCGGCTTGGCGCTGACGAGAATCACGTGAAGGTACAGCGATTGGAGGGCATGGTGTTTGCAAACAATAGATGGACATGTGTGTGTGTGTGTGTGCGAAGCATTGTGATTCAAGAGGCGTTTCTTTCCTTTTTTTTTCTTTTTTTTTCTTTTTCCTTGGCGAGGTTAGAGAGGTGGGTGATTCAGGCGTTGTCAAATGGTGAGATATAATATACCCAATGGGCATGAAGGGTCTATTTTTACTTTATCTGGCGGGCATCTTGTTGCTGGTGGGAATGGTGAATGGTGAATGGTGAATATAGGCGCAGCCACACCGTTTGTAGATAAATTACTCACTCGAACAAATTGACAAAGTATGAAGCCATGGAGATGTACATCTTGACTGTAGTTGTCGCATGCCTAGTCTAGTTCGGTGTCTGCAAATATATTTTACCGAGGCTAGATCGGCAATTTGTTTCGCTCGCCTGCATTGCGTTTTGTCTCTCGCTTTACCAACATACATGCCGACCGCCTTTCTGGGAAAACAAAACAAAACATGAAACTGTCGCCGTAAAGGAGAGGGAGCAAAAGGAGGGCTTGGCATCTTCATAACACACGTTGATGGAGATTTTTATTTTATTTTCATGTCGAGCTTGCTATTCACAAAACAATAAGAATAAAGGGCACACAGCAAATTTACGCAACCCCCCTTGGTTGTACTTGTACTGTACATCCTCATTTTGACTCGTCAGCTTCAGTAGCCAGCCATTCATTCCCCCCCCCAAGCGCCCACCAAGGATTCATCAAGACGTTTAGTTGCTGCGTGACTCGTTACCGGCCGTTTTGAGGCCGCTCGTGTGAGCGTGACGGGAGAAAAATACGTCGAAAAAAAAACAAATATAGTACGGCAATAACGCACCCGTGTACTTTGAATGGGCTAGAATTTGGATGCCTGCTAAATCGGAAACATGGGTTCGCCAGAGCGCCGGACTGGCAAGGATGGAGGGCCAGAGAAGAGGAGGAGGAGAGAAAAAAAAAAAAGAGGGAGAGAAAGAGACGAAAACGAAAATCCCGCACCATCATACACCGCCATGTCGTGTATTTTAAATAGACGTCACGTGTCGCGTGCTGTTGCTTCAAACTTCAAAAGGGGTATGGTATCCCTCTCCATCCAGGCAAGAGATGCAGCAAGTTACTTCCACCGATAAAGATACCCTCCCCACACAAAAAGTAGATACCCTCTTTCCTCCTGGTCCCTGTATATCCAATTGGCAAGTCACATCATCATTGGGACCGAGCCCAGCACAGACTTTTCTGCTCTTGCCCGCACATGATTTGCATACATGTCCAAGCCATGGGCCGCAACGTGAGCCATGGGCCACACCGCAGATTTGTTCACCATCCATGCTGCGAGACGCAAGATCTTGGTCGCATACCCGTTGAAGCCATCTGGTGACAAGACAGATTCGGATCCGTTCATGCTGCCGGAAGAACCGGTGCCAAGCCGCATGCCGATTTTGACTTCGGCCGTGGACAGTATATCCTCAATCTTGCCCAACAGCTTGATGTCCTCTTCATCCAAAAGGATCATGGCTGGGACCTGGCTGAAATCAATGGCGTCCTGTCCAATGACCCCGATATACGGGCCAACACGGTCCTGCAACGCCGTGATCCATCCGGCCAGGACCTGGGCGCACTCGGCTGTGCACAGCGCTGTTTGCATGGGCAGTTCGTGGCTGGTCCTGTCAGCGAACGTGACGCCGAGCTTGTCTGACATGGAAAGAGAGTCGACGGCGTAGAACGAAGCGGTTCGCAGACGCCGCTCAGTCCGGGTGATGCTGCGCCCTACCCCGCCGGCGTCATGACTTGTGCCAAAGGGCCTCCTGTCCGCAGCCATGCCGTTGGAGAAGTTCTCCGAGGCGCGGGGGGGATCGTCCATGAATCCATTGTTCACCGATTGTTCTGTGCCAGGCTCGGCCATGGACGTCGGCGATGGAAATATTTCCTCGGGCGCCTCACAGTTTCGAGACAGCTCATCAATCATGCCGTCCCAGTCCCGTTGCCACAACTTCTCCTTTGCCGGACCAAAGTCGACAAATAGCTTGACGTAGGCTAGATCCAAGAGCGGGATGGCATCTGCGGATATTGGGCCCAGCCCAAATGGGTTGGGTCGCTCGATGCTGTGCTGCGGGTTGCTAGACCATGCAACCTGCCACGCCTTCAACGCTGGCTCAACATGACCATGCATCTTTTCCGAGTCCAGGTGCGTCCAGGTCCTATTCTGATGTCGTTGACGCGTTTCCCAGATGTAATTGTGCAGCGCATAAATCAGCACTAGACATCCGAAGGCGCTCGGCTTGATTTCTGTCAGCGGCTGGTCTGGGGGGATGGCCGTGGGCGACGTGAACTGCTGCTGTTGCTGTTGCTGCCTCTCATTTGTACGGAGGAGCTCGCCCAAAGAGTCAAGGAACGTCAGGCGATTGTGGTTGGCGGCTTCGACACCGCCCTTGGCAGCAAAGACGGCGCTGGATTCGGCCGCAAAGAATTCTTCGTCGCAAGGCAAGTCGATGGAGATTTCGGAATTGGTCAAGGCAGGGCTGTGGTTGAAACTGGCAACGGCCAAGCTGGACAAGATGAAGATGACGTAGACGGTTCTTTTGTGTTCCTCGACTGACTTCCATTCGAGCCATTCTTTCTGCTGCCGCCGCTGCCGCCGTCCCCAGCTTGTTGGCCCATCGGACATGTCGACATCATCTTGCGCGAGGCTGCTGCTGCTGTCGCTGTCGCTGTCGCTGTCGCTGTTCATAGACGCATGCCCCTTGCCGTGATTGATCAACCCTGCTGACTGGGACAGGCCGACAAGCGCGGTGAAAAGGGTGGACGCAATGTCGCTCGTCACCTTGTCGGAACAGGTATGTCCGTAGATGACGTTGAGAAGCATGGCTTGGACGAGCCACAGCGGGGTGCTGGACGCGGCCTGATTTTGCTGTTGCTGTGATCTCGAATCGGTCGCAATCGTGCTGCGTCGTGCATTAGCTTTGCGAGCGTCGGATTTCCTTCGTTCTTCGAGATAGAAAAAGACAATCTTTTTGGCCATGTCAAACAGTTCTTTCGACTGTGCATGTTCCATCTCATAGGCAGCACCAAAGGCAGCCATGGCAAGCAGCAAGCATCCGTTGCCATCTGCGCCGTTGGAGTAGCCTATTGAATCTGGGGACACGTCAAAGCAAAGAGTGGGAAGGTGAAGGAACGGCAGATGAGGATGAAAGCATGTCAAGTAGGCCTTGACGTATCTCTGGAGATCCTGGATGCAGGGCACGGTCATGGCGGTAGCCGCCGGGCTTGAGGATGCGTTGCCGCCCGACGACTGGACGTGGGTTGACGTAGGAGAGCCTATTGATGAGGAGCTCGAGGAGTATTTACGGCCACCAAAGGGCAAACAGTGGGAAAAAATGGTCACAATGGCAGTCCGGGTAGCATCTGTTATGGTTGTCACGGGAGAAGTGGTGTGGTGGTTTCCCCCGTTTAGAGATGACGGAGTGTCCGGAGCGGCGTGGAGGCCGTGACTTGGACTCTTCAGGTTTTGAGGGTTTATTCCAGATACGACGGGCGTGCTCAACGAGCTCAGCGAAGTTGGAGGCGCGCAGGAACACGGGTCATTGATCTTTTGAGTAGCTGGCTGGGGTGATAAAGGAGCACCACTAAGGAGGTCTGGAAAGACCGAACCATTCAAATCCATCGCAAACGGGTTCGGCATCTGTGGAGGTCCCATGACCGAGGGTTGCCACATGGTACTCGTTCCTGCAGGAGCCGGGTGGTTTGATCCATCCACCATCACATCGCTGATCCCACTCTGGCTCGTCGTGCTGATAGCTGACGGGCTCGATCCGTCAATCACGTTTTCGTTGGTGTTGAACGTCATTTGGTGTTCGAACCCCGTGACCCAGTCCAAGCCGTCGTCGAATTGTTGGGTCGAAGCCACGTCGTTCAAGCTTTGCCCGAAAGGGGAGGTTTGGTCCAGCGCCATGGACTGTGGAGAGTCGTTGTAATGAAGAGCATTGGGGTTGATGGTAGAGCCCGGACCGAAAAAGAGACCCTCAAAGTCGAACTCGGGGCTAAAGACGGCCGCCATTGGGGGTGCCGTGCGCAGGCCGCTGGCATCAAAGTCGTTGTTGCCCGCCTGAGATGTCTCAAGTTTGGGAAGCCCATGCTGCAAGCCCCTCTGGCCCAAGGCGGCCGACATGCCGCCAAAGATGTGGTCTAGATTATGGACTGGAAGTCCAACCAGACTTGGATGGCGGCTGTGAGCCATGCCTCCGCGACCGACCGACGCAACGTTTGCAGAGGCGGCAAGCATTTGCATGGCGGCACCGTCCACGTGGCTTATTGTGTTCGCTCTGGGTCTCATGGGAGTTGCGGTGGAGCTGGAGGCAGCCGCATTATTGACACCAGCGACGCTGTTTTTGCGTCGATTTTGGGCAGGCGTAGCACCGCTGGCAGATTCGCGTCGATTACGAGGGCGAGAGGACGGAGTCGAGGTTTGGTGAAGCTTTTGTTGGTGGCGAAGCAGCAGATCACGACGGGCAAAGCATCGTGCACATTCGGGGCATTCGAATGGCTTCTCCTTGGTATGGGAACGCTCGTGCCTTTTCAGGTGCTCGAGACGTGCGAAGGAACGCTGGCAAGTTGCGCAAACATGAGGGCGGGGCTTGTCTGTCTTGGGTGGGGGAAAGTTGGCCGCTGGCGCCTTGGTGTTTACGGTGATTGTAGAAGCTGTACGGAGTGCATCATGGTTAGCACATAAGACACAAGTCCATCATAGGAACGCAACTGATGTTGAATTGACAGGCACAAGGGGCGACACAAATGCGAATTGGAGTGGTGATATTCTTGGACACGATCCATGTAAGTCGTGGGCGAAGCTTCTTTTCTCTCTTCTTCTTCTTCTTTTTCTTTTTTTTTTTCCCCCTTGGCACGTCTTCCGCCCAAGCAGCAGCAGCAGCAGCAGCAGCAGCATCGCCAACGGCAAGAACGGGAGGGGCAGTGCATGCAGGTTGGGTAGAGTGTGCCAAAAGTGGGACTCGAAGCTCACCAGAGTCGTCAGCGGCAGCGGCAGCAGGAGCGGCAGCAGGAGCGGCAGCAGGAGCGTTGCTGGTGTTCACAGCAGCGTCCGACATTGTTGCAGCGCGAGAGGAAAGCCTTGGGCCAGAGTCGTCCAAAACCATGGCAAGTTGTCTCTTATCGCGGGACCGAGGCGAAAAGTGATGATTTGTCGCTAGCTGCGTGGTGGGGCAGCGACAATGTGCAGAGACACTCAGGTTGCCAAGTTAATACGATCGCGGGGCGGTTTGCTGCTGGTTCTTCCCTTCTTTCTGCACAAAGACAAACAGAGGCAGCGAAGAAAAGGAAGCGACGAAGGCGAAGACGCAGACGCAGACGCAGACGCAGACCCGGAGTCGGCGGGCAGATGGCGGGGAGGTGTGTCGGCGGTAGGAGGGGGAGGAAGGGAGGGGAGGGGAGGGGAGGGGAGAGGGCGGGCGAGAGAGAAAGAAGGAAAGAGAGTTTGTTGGGTCGTCGTCAGATCGAATGGATAGGCTCAGGGCTCAGGTTGAGAGGGTCGGGAGGGAACAGGCGTGCTCAGGAGCCGACTGAAGCATGTCAATCCAATGCGCCGACAGCGACGACAAATTGAAGCATTACAGGTCGTCGCTTATCAGAGTCGCGTCAGTCCTGCCAATACAGACGCAATTGCTGTTTAGTTTGTTGGAGCAGATGAGGCAGAGGCAGAGGCAGAGGCAGAGGCAGAGAGTGAGAGGAAGGAGGCAGGTTCTGGTGATGTGAGACGAGGTCCGCAGAAAGACGCAGGCCATCGCCCTACAGTGCCGGCACACAGTGCGATTCCCCGCCACCCCGGGGGCCCGATACAGGCCACGGCTCCAGTTGGGTGGTGCGCAGCAGGGCGGCCGACCACTGGGGCGGCTGCGAGACGGCTGCGAGACGGCTGCGAGACAAATCCAGTCTGGCCCGGCGCGACTGAAACGAGTACTCCGTAGCGGTACGGATTATTACATGGAAGCCAGTAGTGGGACCGTCGCAGGGCCCTTGGACCGACCATCATGGGCCGCCTACATGTTTCTAAGAAGACTGTCGCAACATCTGTGCCAAACCCCAAAAATCAATGCTCCAACCCTACGTGGCGTGTACGCATTACACAGACCTACTATAATATAGTAAGTGATGGACTATATGCTAATCCACTTGAGAGCTACACGAATTAATTTAATCCATTGCTGTAGGCTATACGGGTAGTCGGGCCTGTACTCCGTACACTCTATCGGGGTCTTGGCGTTGTAGGTTTAATACGGAAAGCCAACTATCTTCTTTGCCTTTGATCCGGGTTATTAGCAAGATCAAATCGTTCATTCAGGTCTCCCGTCGACGAGGTCTCTGACGACCCCTCTAATGGATGACTTCCTTTAACTAATTGATTCATGCCTAGGGATAGGGGCTGAAAAAATCACGATTTTCTTTCATCTTATACATTATTACTTCTTTCCTCGTTTTCTTGTCCCTGAGGAAAAATAGTGGGGAGTTGCTGTGTGGCTACACCTGTCACTGTAGGATGAAGACTTGACCGACCGACCGACCGACCGACCCAGGGACTGTCGCAGCCACCAAACAAGCCATGCATGGCATCGGCGCCGGGTCTGGGTCTGTCAACGTGCCTCTACTTTTAATAACAATAGTGGATGTCTGCTACTTGGGTGCGCCCGAGCCTGCGTATCAGCGGTCGCGATACGAACTGCTAGTTACGGAGTAGTGTCTGGTACTCCGTAATCCGTACAACCACGGAGAATTATACGGGGCGTCTGTCCGCATCCTATTCCCAACAATCGGTTGATTGCGCCTATGTAGTCCGTACGGATTACGGATTACACACGTAGTATTTATTACGGAGCAGAAGCGGTCTCGTCGTCTCGTACTCCGTTCCGTAGAATGGTGCGCTGCGCAGCGCATGCTTGACTTGACCCATGTGGCAACGAACGGCCAACAATTTGTTGACACGAGCCACAACTTGCTTGCCAATTGGTTGGTTCTCCGAGATGTCCCTTGTTTCCTTGATGCAGAGTTCAAAAAAAAAACCGAGAGCTCGGCCGACGGGTGAATCAGCCAGCCCGAACCACCTGGTCCCCCTCGACTGAGAGTAAAACGCCACGGTGGCTTGTATCCAGAACAGGAGTCAGTATGTAGTAATAAATAATAATGATAATGATAGTAACATTAATAACCAGACATGCGTAGGCCGTATGTAGTCCGTACGGAGGGAGCACAAGAACCCTTGCCAAGACTTTTTTTTTTTTTTACCGACTCCACCCACTCCACTCCCATCAATCGACCCCCCCCCCTGCTCGCAAAACTTTGTATCGTGTCGGCAAGCATCTCCGTCAACAAGGTAATAAGCGAAACGGCACAAGCACGGAATCCCAAGCCTTTCGTGGCCCACCCGTTGAACGGATTTAGTAAGTTATTAGCAAGTCCAAAAGCCCAGTTGCCGTCTCCATCAATCAGCATTACTAATTCTTGTTTATTAGCGGCCGCAGCTGTGGCAGAACAAGAACAACCTGGTCACACACACAGTGCGGCCATGGCTGGTAGCATGGCGCTGCTGCTCTGCTGTATGTACTCCGTATAAAAAGGCTCTCATCATCACTCAATCAACAAATCAATCCCCTGTCCGCTTTGCATGTACTACATACGGATTACAACGCACGTCGGCATCATCTGCATGGGAGTAGTCCGTGTTGCGAGCATCAGTTGCTCCTCGGCCCAATCCAGAACCCATCTTTTGTTACGGCAAGTGTGCCAAAGCTGCTCGATCCGTAATGTGATGCAACATGTCCACTACAAGAATTGGGGATTTAGGCGTTTATATTTTTTTCCCTCCCGGGATATGAAGGTTGTGGAAGTCAAGAATCATCACGGGCAGCTCAAGGTGGTTGGTTGGTTGGTTGGTGGGCGGGCCACTGGCAGCGGGTGCGCAAGGCCCAGCTTCAGGCCGCCTTGGGCCGAATTCACGCGCTGGCTCGACCACGGGCCCATTCCGGCCCACGTCGAGGGTTCACCGCTTGAGCTTGGTGGCCGGGGGGGGGGGGTTTCGGGCTTCTTTGCATTGTGCGGGTAGAACTTGCCCATTTGTTGAGTGAACATGCTGTTAACGGACGGAGCTCCGATATGCACCGGCGTTGGCAATGTTCCTGAGGCAGCCTCGGATTCTTGTTCTGCCTTCCTGGGTGGGTTGGTTTTCCCTTTGGCCTCGCCGACCCTTATTTATTACATGTACCTGTGACCCGAGTATGAGGCAGTGAGGCAGTGAGGCAGTGCTTGATTGCTTGATGGCGACTTGGTTAGCGTTTCACTAGGCGCCAACGGCCGCGGCCCGTCCAAGCCCCCCCCCATCATTATCAGCGTGAGTGCGCCATCTTACAATTCCCCCATCTCCATCTATCTCCATCGAATCTACATACACTTGCCCCGAGCACTCGTCTCGGGGCAAAAACACCGTACCCAGTCGGGAAAGTGTATTCCTCCAGAGTACATACGCCATAAGTCTCGTGTAACTCTCGGAGTCGAGTTCCCTGCGTCGAGGAGAGACCTAGGTGTCCCGTCAAAAGACGTTCGTCAACCTGATGACTACTCCGTACTCCGTACGCCGTCATTCTTCACCGCAGGGTACAAATCGCAGGGTACAATGTTCTCGTCTTATCTGGGGTTAGATCGGGTTTTTCTTTCCAACCCCCATCTTCATGTTGTAATCTACATTTGCCGATTGACCGCTCATTCCCCCCCCCCCCCATGTCTACAAAATGACGTCCTTGCCCTTTTCGACGTTATAAACATGACTACTCGAATGCTTTGGCCTTGTAAAGGTAAAGCCAAAAAAAAAAACCCCCATCTTTCACCACAACTCGCAACAATGAAGCCCCTACTGTGCCGCCCGTGTGTCTTCCTCCCCTTCCTCCTCCAGACGAGCAGCCGTGCCGCACCAGACATTGTCACCGTCACCGTCACCGCCGCGCCGGCCATGGCCTCGGACGAGCCGCAGTGGGGGAACACCCAGGTCTTCACGTCCGCCATCCTCAACAGCACCAACTTCTATCGCAGGCAGCATAACGCCAGTGACGTGGCGTGGAACAAGACGCTTGCTGATTTCGCGGGCCGGTACCTCGACAGGAGCGATTGCAGGTTTGGGCACTCGGGGGGTCCGTATGGCGAGAACCTGGCCGAGGGGTATCCCAGTGCTGCGGCGAGCGTCGAGGGCTGGGGCGAGGAGAGGAACAGGTATAATTTCGGAAAGGCCGAGTTCTCTCACGAGACGGGCCACTTTACGCAGCTGGTATGGAGGAGCACTACTTCTGTGGGATGCGAGCGGAGGTTGTGCGGGCGAAGCGGGTGGTATCTGGCGTGTGAGTACTGGCCGAGGGGGAACGTCGTTGGCCAGTTTGCAGAGCAGGTGTCCAGGGCGGAGTCGGGGGGTGAGGCCCTCGGTCCAGGAACCTTGTTGCTGTCGTCGTTGGGTGTGCTCGCCTTGTTGGCGAATTGTTGGGAATAAGAGAGAGGTTGCGGGGAGCCCTTTCTGGATCTTGTGGCTGGCGTTTCAGGGGGTTGTAGTTTTGAACTGGCACTGGAAGTTGGGAGACCATTTGGCTGATGACGCCGTACGAATAAAGGGTTGGTCCGTCAGGTCGAGAGGAACAAGAGCTGTTGTTGACGGCCTTTGCTTCTTTTTCTTGGATTGCTTGGAATTTGAAATCGCCTAATCAACGACGATTGATGGATGACGATACCATCACGTTGTGGGAGCGGAAAGCTTCTATTATTCGTGGAATAGAAGATTGGTAGATGAAACCTGGAAGAGCTGGAGTCACCTTGATGTAGTTCGCTGAATGGCTCTGCCCCTAGTAAATGTAAATAAACGCATCGTTCTCACGATCTGTGAGATCCAAAAACGCCCCTTCTCCCAGTCGTGCCTCGCCGGTATACTCAACAGTGCCGGCTACATCGTGCGACATGACTCCCTCATCATTGTCATGTTCATCCATGGCGCGATACGTTGACTCCATGGACAGATCAACGACCTTGGCCTTTTTGCCGTTGCGAACACGCTTCTTTTCCTGGAATTTGTTGAGAAGAATCAGGTTGCCCCACTGAGCAGCCACGACAGCAACGAGGGTCACAAAGATGCCCAAGCAGGCACGGAGGCCGGGCTTGTAAGCGGGCGCGTCCCTGTCATTGAAGAGCAGGGGGCCGATAATGTTGCCCGCTGAGCTGGCGGCGTTATAGACGCTCATCATGACCGACTTTTTGGTGGTGCCGGCCGTGTTGCCCACGATCCAAGTGACTATGAGAGGATTGCCGCCGAACAGGAAGGCGAGCAAGTAGTATCCGACCAACAAGGGCGCCTTGGCCGAGGGGCCACGGGGAACAGAGTAGAGAATGGCGAGACCGGCGATGACCGGGAGAACAAAGAGGATGAGAATGGCGCCCTTGAGGCGCGCCCTTTGGGCCACGGCACTTGCCAGCAGGATGACGATGATTTGCACGGCACCAAAGGGCATGTTCAGGAGACTCGTCGAGTACTTGTCCGAGACCAGACCGTTGAGAATGAGGGGGCCGAATGTGTTGGTGACGCTGGATCCAACATTGAGAAGAAGAGCCATGCCAATCCACAAGTAGGACTTGGGTTCCAAAGCAACTTCTAGCAGGTGTTTCCGCTTGAATTCGCGGCTTCCAGTTCCCGTCTGGTTAGACCGGAGTCGCTCGATTGCCTGTGCCTTCTCATGCTCGGTAAGGAACCGAGCCGAGGACACGTCGTTGTCGAGTTTCCAGTACGCAAACGGGGCGGAGACGATGGTGATGAGACCCACGAACAGGAAAATACTGCCATGTTGCAAATTTTTCATGTCAGACTTGTTGGCCTCATCTGTGTGATGAACCCCCCATGGGGGAGAGAGAGCATCATGAGGGAGAACCTACATTTGCCATTCTTTGAGCAGATCCGACTTGATGTGGCCCAGACCGTAGGAGAGACCAGCAGCAAAAATGGTCGCAGCCCCGTTGGTTCCGTACCAAGCGGCAACTCGGATAGGCTGCTCGGCTCTTCTGTACCACTGGCTGGTGATGATGCTGAAAAGCGGGAGGCAACCAGCCTCGAAGAGTCCGAGGAAGAACCTGGCTGCCATCAAGTCGCCGAAGCTATGGCAAGCAGCCATGGCAGTCTGTGCAATACCCCAGCCCAGGCAGAGGGCAGGCATCAGAATGCGATGAGGGACCTTGACGATGAGAAACGATGAGAAAGGCTGCCATGCCAGCTGAGCGATGGGCGCAATGGAGCCAACCAGCGAGTATTGGTTTCCGGTCAACCCCGTGTCTTGCTTCAGGCCGTAGGTAGCACCATAGCCAAGGACAGACTTGTCGAGAATCTGTAAGAAATAGACCCACACAAGGATGGCGAGAATGACACGATCCGTCTTGCGGCAGATGCGTCGACTATCTTGCTCGGTGAGGTCGACCTGTCCATTCCCGATGAGGCCCAGGGCCGGGTCGGCATGTTTGAGCTGCTTTGTCGAAACGGTGATTTTGGCTGAGTCGTCGATAGTGTACCGATGCTCGTTGTGAGCGGACCCGAACTTGGGGTCGGCTGTGGCCATGGTTTGTCATGAATGAAATGAAGGCATCATTTGTAGAAAGTACGGACTGACGGAGTACATATACAGTATATATATATATATATATATATATATATTATCTGGGTGGGTCTATCATGGGTCTCGGGTAATTTTACTTACATCATACATGCCATGTGGTCCGTAGGCTTTCGGCAATTGACGCCGTCGCTGCATTAAGCCGACGGGCTGTGACCGCCTGTGAGCCTCAGCAATGAACGGGCCGTTAAAATCTCCTTGGAGCCGGTAAGGCTACAATTTCGTACCGACCCGCTTTTTTTGCTGGCACGAGGCGGTGACCTGAAGTGAAAAATTTTCTGATTAGTCAATATCCCGGTCAGTACGAAAGTGTAGCCTTACCGGCTCCAAAGAGATGGCTTGGTACTATTCTGATTCGGCAAATGATGCTCAGGAGCCTCTCCCTGCCGAAGCTGCCGAAGTACTGCATTTGCCTACAAATGTTTTCTTTTTCTGCTTCTGCCCTCACACGCCTCATGTCTTTTCTTTTCTTGCTCCTACCACGTGATACGACGAGCCTGCATCCCGCATCCCGCATCCCACATCCCACCCCAGAGAGAATGAATGTTTGTTCCGTCGGGCCAAAACCCAAAAAATCAGGGTGCACCTATGAAATGGCTGCTGCTCATCTCATCTCATGCACGGATCACTCCGCATGTCCATCTTCAACAGCTACCACCTGCCCCCCACCCTCCAACACTTCCTAGGCGCAACCTTCTTTCCATTCATCAACATCATCAGGATTCAGGACCCGTCAAATCAACCAGCTTTCCCTGATGAGGACCGGGACGCTTGCCGCGCTGGCCTGGGGCTCATTTGCCGCTGCCGCTGCCGCTGCAGATGAAGTTCTCTACAGCAGCCGCTTCTCCAAGCGTGGGCAGCTCCCGGACGGCAACTACAACATGTGTACGTACGGGGCGGACCGGTTGACAGAGTTGAGCGGCTTGACTGACCTCGAGCCTGCCTGCAGCCTTTTTCCACGTCAACGATGTGCACGCTCATCTGGATCAATACTCAAGGGACGGCGCCGACTGCACCGATCCCGGCCAGGCCTGTTTCGGGGGCTACGCCCGTATCAAGACAAAGGTCGACGAGTTGCGCGGCAAATACCCGGACCACCTCTGGCTGAATGCCGGCGATGAGTTCCAGGGCACTCTCTTCTACACTTTTTACGGCGGCGACAAGATTGCCGAAACCATCAATCGTCTCAGATTCGATGCCATGACGCTGGGTAATCACGAGTGGGACGGGGGCGACGACAAGCTGGGCAGATTCCTCAAGAAATTGGCTTTCCCCGTCGTGTCATGCAACGTCAAGAGCACCAACAAGGACCTGAACGAGACCATCAAGAACTACCACGTTTTCGAGAAGCACGACCTCGCTGTCATCGGTGCCACCACCGAGACCACGCCCGGCATTGCGAATGTCGGCAGGGGCACCACGTTCTTGGACCCCATTCCCGAGATCCAAAGGGCCATCTATCAGATCCGCAACACCACCAAGGTGAAGCGCATCGTTGCATTGACCCATCTCGGGTACGACGTCGACCAGAAGCTCGCCGAGCAGACCGAGGGTCTCTCGCTCATCATCGGTGGCCACAGCCACACCCTGCTCGGCGACATGGAAAAGGCCAAGGGCAAATATCCCACCATCGTCAAGGACAAGAGCGGCCACGAGGTCTTCGTCGTCACTTCATACCGCTGGGGGGAGTACCTCGGATCCATCGAGCTGACGTTTGACAAGAATGGCAAGGCCCTGTCGTACCACGGAGCCCCAATCCACATGGACAACACGACCGCTCTGGACAAGGACCTTGAGAAGAATATCACCGCCTGGCGCGGACCATTTGAGAAATTTGCCGCCGAGGTCATTGGAAGCACCGAGATGGCCTTGGATCAGACGGCCTGCCAGGAAGATGACTGTCTCCTCGGCCAGGTCGTCACCGACGCCATGCTCGAGTACCGCCAGAACCAGACAACCGGCGCCGACGGGAAGAAGCCCGACTTTGCCATCATCAACGCTGGTGGCATCCGTGCCACCATCGGCCAAGGCAACATCACTCGCGGCGAGGTCATGACGTCTTTCCCCTTCGGCAACGCCGTCACCCAGCTCAAGTACTCTGGTTCCGATGTGCGCAAGGTCCTCGAGGGGTGTGTTTCCCGCGTCAACCAGTTCAACCAGAAGAAAACATCGTCCTGGTTCCAGGTCTCCAAGAACATTGTCATCGAGTACGACCCCACCAAGGACGCTGGTTCGCGCCTCGCCAACGTGACTGTTGGCGGCAGGGCTCTCGACGACAATACAGAGTACAATGTCGTGACGGTGGACTTTGTCGCTGGCGGGGGGGACAACCTGCTGAAGCCAGTCCAGGAATATGTCAGTCTCGGGTCTTTGGATCAGGTACTCGTTTCCTTCATCAGCAATCACTCTCCGCTGCAAAACGCCCTGGAGAAGCGCGTCGTGTCTTCAAATGGTGCTATGGGTAACAGTGGGAACGGTGACAGCAAGTCGGCGGCTTCTTCCATGGGTTCCCAGGCGCCGCCCACTTTGTTGCTTGGTCTGGCCATGGTGGCTGCGTGTGCTCTATAAGCGATGCAGGTGGTTGATGTGTATTGAATAAGAAATCATTGGATGCATTCGTCTGGGTATGTGATACACGATGGGGTTTCGTAAGACGGCAACGTAGCCAAAAGTATAGAGAAGGCACTATACGATCCACGTCAGTAGAGCAGAGAGGTGTATATACATGTCTTGCACTTCATAAATAGATGATGAAGAATTATGAGCGAGCTTATATTCGGATTCGGTCTATCTAACGTCTGAATCGCGGGGTCGTAGAAAGGCCCTCTTCCCTGCTGCTTCTCGCTATATTTAGCTTGAAATTGAAAAGGCTGCTTCCGGCTCGTCTTGAAACTTCTCAATGGGCCTTTGCCCCCCAATCCGTTAAAGTGACAAACCTGCTTCATTCGACGCATTTTGTTCTTGGGGTGGGATTGTCGTATCCCTGTTTGTGTCGACCTCCGCCTCTTTCTGTAACCGGAATTGATTCGCAAGAAGACCGCATCCGTCATTCGAATAGTATCAGTTTCATGAAACGCGTCGTCTGCATTTCAACCACGTGTGTCCCGGCTGTCGTTTAGCACAGATGTTGTTGTGATTGATGGGCGGAAGTTTGACATTTTCGGTGTCGCCCTTCTCATCGGCAACTTGGCAGTCGAAAAAGGCGAAAAACATGGCTATGCAAATGGTTACTTCGAGCTTGGCGAACTGGGGGGTGTCGTGTTAGTCATTATGTATCAAGGTGGGACGGCAAAGCTACGGTTTTTAGGCTCCCGGTGAATCTTACCCTCTTTCCCACTATTGCCGAAAATCTTGGTAAGCATGGACTCCGTGTACTTGTTTGTACTTTTACTATGTGGGGTTGAAGGGGGCTGAAAACTCACAGCACGGGTGTAGCCCGGTTCCCCATCCAACGTACGCGTGACTGGTTTTCTTGTCTTCTGCTCGTTCGGGGAGGTAACGGCTTGGGTCCCAGGTATGCGGGTCACAATAGATGTCAGGGTCCAGGTGGACGTCCGCAACTGGATATATCTAGAGTTTGGCGAGTGAGCTTGGTCAGGTCGTACGTAAAACGATGAAGAATCTACCAAGATGGCGTACCGCGAAACAATCTTTGGGAATAATCTCTTCAGAGTTCCCAATCTTGACATCCTTGCCGCTGGTGTTCTTGCGAAAAGTCGACCCCGGCATCGTCAAGCGGATTGATTCCCGAAGACATAGGCCGATTAGGGGGAATTCCTGTTCGTATTCGGCCAGTGTGAGACGGCTCAAGACATCGGCTCGAGTCTCCTCGTCCGAGCACCTGTGCTTGGCGATGGAAGCATCCACCTCATCTCGGATCTTCTGATACCACTGCTTGTTTTTGCCGAGAAAAAGCAGGATCCAAGCGACGTTGACTGTGGTGTTATTGAGTCCGGCAAATAACGCAGACATGATGAACTAGGCAGTACGGGATGTTCCATGTGAGCATCTAAAAGGACTTGGGGTCGAAAAGGGGTGGGTGATTTTGCGGAGAGAACGTACGGCAGAAATGATGATGTCGCCCTCACCTGCGTCCATCAATGATTGCATAGCATCATGTTCCACTCGGCCCGATGTGCGACGATCCTGCATGATTTTCGAGAAAATCCAGTGCAGCTTCGTGCCCGCCCACATCTTGTTCAACTTGCTCGGGAACGGGATTTTCGGAAACATGACCTCCAGAGCTGAGCTGTCACCCAAGGTTGTGAAAATCTGTAGAGTCTCGTCCAAGAGCTTGGGGTTGTCCGCGACATCCTTGGATCCCAGAGTGCGGAGCGTGATCTTGTAGACTAGACGGTAAAGAGCGTCAAATGGGTCGACAGGGGCGCTGACGTCCATATCCTCATAGCTTGACACGCAGTCGCGGACCAGATCTGGCAATACAACCTCGAGCCGACTTTTGCGGGTGAAGCGTTTGAACAGCCTCGTAAAGTGGGAACCCAATGTGCCCTCACCTTCATACAAGTGGTCGATACTTGGAGTCGCTGAGAAAAGAGCAGCAAAGCTTGTTTGTTCCACGATTGTTAGCATCGACTGGGTTGGAATTGGGTTGGAACGGGGACGGTTCGCATGCCTTGGCACGAGGAAAAGACATACCCTTCATGTAAATCCAAGCTGCGACTTGTGAAGAAGGTCTGTCTGGCAGCCGTCCCCGAAAGGGCAACGATGAAGTGCGGGCCGTAGAAGAAGCTAAAGTGGCCGCTCGGCGAGGTTGAAGTGTGCTTGCGTATGAAGGACCATCTGTTGCGGAAAAACCCGAGGGATCCCAGCACCGGCCATCCTGAGAGGGCCTTGGGGGCTTGTGACGACCAAGCAGGGCGCGCTGGATATCTCGGGAGGACAATGGTGATGGTGGTGAGACTGAGGACCAAGATGAGGACCAAGATGAGGACCAAGATGAGGACGCCGGCGGGCCAGTTCTGAGGCGCCGCCAGTGAGCTGAGGATCATGACCATGATGAGCCCACAGCCTGAGGTTTCTTCTATGCAGGAAACGCTCTCGTGAGCTTTTTCTATCTATTACCTGCCTATTAGCATCAGGCAGAGGAGTGTCAGGAGAGTCGGGAGAGTGAGCCAGAGATGAACGGGGCAGGCCATCTTAAGTAGCAAGCACCAAGCTGGAAAAAAAAAATTCATTCATGATATCTCGTGCGTAATTCGTATCTCTTTGGAAACGATAAAGACCTTGCCGCAGCCACTACATGGGCTTGCGTGTAATCAACATCCGCGTATCAATAGAATACTTCGTATTTGGTGTATTTAGTCAAGGGTGGGTTGTGGGTTGAGTGGCTTTGCGAGGCCTTATCGTTTCCAAATTCCAACGAGATATGTGCTTCATTCCGCGAAAGTCAACGGCCCCGCAACGATAAGCTGTGTGTTCCCGACATTGGAACATGTTGAGAGTGAAGTCACAGACGAAGCCCGGGGTTGTGTGACTGCATAGTGCATGCATGCATGGCACGGAGCAAAAGCGTCGCACCGCATTGCATCCAGTCGCATCGAGCTGAAAGCAGCAGAACTCTGCACAATTATGTCACAGAGTATGGCCCCCCTGTGCCCCCATGTGGCTCCCTGTAGCTCCCAGGGTTGATATAAGAGTGTCAAATTTTTTTGTTCCCTGTAGCTCCCTGGGTTCGCATAACAAAGTGAATTTTGTTTCCCTGTAGCTCCCAGGGTTAATATAACAGAGTCAAGGTTAGTAGCATCAAGACATCGTAGCTAGGGGTGGTTGCTGAAAGGATTCTTCTTTATCTCTGACACCCGTATCACAATCTCAGAGACGCGGCATGCAGTGGAGTACACTGATAAGGCATGCTATTCTTCTTCCTTCTTGACGGCATCTGCATCTTCAACCTTGAAGTCTTCTTTCTGCACGCCGGTAAATCGCCCGCCTTCAAACGCCTTGCGTAATTCGCAGTTACCAACAGGCCTGCCACCAGCTTTGCATTCATCACATTGTCTTCCGTGCGTCACAAAAAGCACATGCAACGGATACTTTTCCTCGTCCGGCACCACCGCGTCCAGATGAGCCTGTGTGTCCTCGCGGCCAGCTGTTGCCGGGCGCCAACCAAGAAGGCCGGTGATGCGATGGACGTGGGTGTCGACTGCGAAACTGGGCCGCTGTAAGCAAAACAGCAGCACGCAGCTTGCCGTTTTGGGCCCCACGCCCTGGAAGGATATCATCTCTTTCATGGCATCTTCGTCCGATGCTTCGAACAGGTGGTCCAGAGAAAACACTCCGTACTTGTCCATGGTTTGGCGCAGAATGTTGATGATGACCCTGCTCTTTGTGGCAGCAAGACCTCCTGACTGTATCGACTTTTCCAGTCTAGCCTGACCACCGTTGGCAATATCTTCCCACTTGTCACTGCCCCCGTACTCCTTGTCCATGCTCAACTTGGCACGCGTGCTGTTCTTGTTGCTCGTGTTTTGTGACAGAATCGTGCGAACGAGAGCATCCAGGACCGAGGGCGAGTTCCCGCAGCCAGCCGAAGTCGTGGGTGCGATAACAGCCTCGGGCCGATATCGCTGACCATGAACTCGGGCGAGGATCTTGTGCGCCATCTTGCACTCGTCCACCGTCGGGCGCAAGAAATCCGGAAACGGGGATGTCTTGGAGAAGGCGGAAAATGATTTGAGTTTTCGATCCCTGAGAGCGTCTGCCTTGCCACTAATTCCATCCTTGACTTTGACGCGTTTCCCGGGACTGGTGCCTGACAGCTGCCGAGCAGGGGAAAGTGGCTCAAGCTTGACCTTCTTGGGCACGAGGCTATCCGCTGCTCCTGATGAACTTGATCGCTTCACCGGCTTGGAGATTGGTCGTTTCTCATCGTCGGCCACCTCGATTTTGATGACAGCCTCTGCCTTGACATGTCTGGCACTACGCCGAAGCCGTGGTGTTGCTCTCGGAATAGGCATTTGTGGCCTTCCTTGGCCAACTGGCGGGATTGGGCCAGCAGGTGGATCCGATTTGTTGTGCCTGAAGGTGCAGACAAACCTTGTTCCGAACGTGACCCCTGATATTATGATTGATCAGTCTCTTTTTAGAACGCAGCCTGTTGAGGGTTTGGCGGACTGGATCTTGAAGTCGAGAAGTCGAGTAAAGCCTGGCCAAAAAGTGCGCGTCATTGCGTCATTGAATCCCCTCTGCCCCGTCTTTGCCGCGCCGAGCTCCACTTTTCTGGTCCTCCCTCCAGTCGATTCCCGTCGATTTCCGTCTTCGAAGTTGTGCAAGAGCGTCAATGGTTGGAATCTCAACATGCGCATATTTACCTGCCGTCTGCAAGTGAATCCAAGCTTGTCTTTGGACAACAAGTCCCCGGATCAGTATGGTAATCAATTCTTGAAGAAAAATTCCAACACTTTTGGTCTAAAACTATCCCCCCTACACGCAAACTACCACCACCTAAGCTACGCCCCATCGTACGTACTACTACGCAGCATCACGAACAATAACTCAACAATCAAACCTCAATCCCAAACAAATAAATAAAAACCGAAAAAAAAAAAAAATACCACAACCCAGCGCTGAAAACATCAAGCCTCCCAATCCATACTCTCCACCATCCACTCCCACCCATCCTCGCCCACGCTCTTCTCCTCCCGCCCCAAGTCGCCCTCCACCTCGGTGCCAGCAACCCCATACGCCTCCTCCAGGCCGCACAGAATCGACGTAACGATCCATCTCAGATCGTACATCTTCAAGGGGGGCGTCTCCCTCCCCTCGGCCGCATCCTTCCACCTATTCCGCAGCTCCTTGGCCTTCCACAGCGCCTGGTTCACGTCCCCCGCTCCCAGCGTCCCATGGAGCGGGTTCTCGTTCTCATCCAGCGCCTTGAGCACGTTGTGGTGGTACGCATGCGACGACGACCCTGCCGTGGAGGGGGGGGCGCCGCGGGTCCCCTTCCCGACCGTGATGCCAAACACGAGCAGCAGGAACACAATGGCCTGCTCGATCCACGCGTAGAACTCATGGAAATCAACCTTGAAGTTCCTCTCCGCGTCTTGCGGCGTGAACCCCCACTCCAGGGGCTTCAGGGCTCGCTCGTACGAGCTCTCGAGGTCGATGAATTTCCAGCGCAGCCGATGACACGTCTGCTCGAAGCGGTGGAAGGACTGTAGACGCGCTGTGATACATGCTGCCTTGGACGTGCGTGCGTCTGTGCCCATGGTTGTCGTCCTTGTCCATGCCGACCCGGTAGATGATGCTGCCAGCGGGGGCGGCAGCGAGCGAGATCGAGCTTCGTATCCATCTAGATCGTGCGTGCGGCGACTGCCGGAGATGGGCGCCCACATGGACCCCTTGAGACCTTGTTCCATGGCGGTAATACTCCGAGACGTGCGCTGCTACGTAATTCGAGGCAATCGAAGTGGACCGACCGAGCTAGAGTGACTGCGCCGGGAGTGCCATGACACGCTTCTCATAAGTAAGTTCTCGTGATTTTGTTGTTGTACCAGCCGCGTCAAGGTTGCGGTATTGCGCTGGGGGATGCGAGAGTCACTAAAATATGTGCCTTGTGATTTGAGCGCGCAGGCCCCTGGCGCAAGTGAGGCTTTTTGGTCGCGATTGTGAACGCTTTGTTTTGATCACGAGAGAAGTTGGCTCAGCCTTGTTTGTGTTTGCGTAGCCGCCGCCCATCTCCACTTGCCGGCGGACCAATGTTCATATAATAATACCTACCTGCCTATCATCGGGCCACCCATTTTAAACTTGTTGTTGTTGAACGTCACCGTCTGCAAGACGTCGAGTTCAAGACGAAGCCGAATATGTTGTTGCAGCGGGAAAGGGGGGGGGTTTTGGGGGGAAATTTGATTTTTTTTGGAAAACCAGCTCCAGGGTAGGCACGACGACAATGAATCAACGACGTCCGACGTTCGTCCAATCATCACGGGGCAATTCAAACAAACGCAAACTCAAGACACAGGCTAGTACCAGCAACTTCGTTCTACTCCTTCAGCCAACTTTCCAAACAAACCATGCGCCCAAGCTTAAGCGCGCTAGCCTTCCAAAATAAATTCCCACAGCTCCCTCAAAACCATTCATCAGACCAATGTGCGTGTACATCATTTCGATTTCGTAAACCTCCCCAAAGCACCCCGGAGCACCAGCGCATGCTTAATCGCCCCCCCTCATCTTCTTAGTCGCCTTGGCTGTGCCGATATGCGTATTGTGTACCTGTCTTGTCATCAGCTTCTCTCGATCCCAAACATTCTACCGCCAGCAAGGCTTCAACATACCTTCGTCGCAAAGCGCAAGCTTGTCAAGGTTTCCTTCAGATGCGTCTCCATCGGTGACACCATCACGAACATGAGTGTCTTGCTGTTGCCACCCAGACTGTACTGCAGCAGGTGCGTGAGCTTGGAGTTTCGGTACGGGATATGGCTGGATCCTCTGCCCAGAGCCTCAATCACATCGCCAAGGCAACTCAAGCTCTTGTTGATGTTTTGTGTTTCCCTCATGCGATCACCCTCAGCCTGCGAATGCTTCAGACGTTCGGAACCTGCCAAATCAACGAGATTGAGCGTGCCCTCGCAGCGCTCCCCAGTTGCTGCATTCTCGCCCACGAGCTTCAGAATGAAGACGCTGTGAGATCGAGATGATCGCTCGTTGGCTTTCGTCGCGGCCACAGACCGGTTCTTTTGAGCCTCGTCCAAAATCTCTTCTACACTGGAAGCTGATTTCAGCTGAACCGTCTTGCAGTTGACAATGTTTGTTTGCTTGCGCGAGTCGTCGTGGCGAATTTCGAGCTTTCTTCCAGAGCCATCGTTGGGCGTCAGTAGATCGTTGAGCTCCTCGTTGTACACTTCTACAAAAGAACCCTCCATGGTATATTCCCACGATTTCTCTTTGAGCTTCGTTATGGTATCATATATCATGTGGGTGGCTCGTGGAATCATGCCGTCCTCCGATGACATGGTGTATGTCTTGCCCGATCCAGTCTGGCCGTAGCAAAAGATGCAAACGTTGTAGCCGTCCAAGGCGCTCTGCACCAGCTGCGAAATCTCGCCGAATATTTCCTCGTTTTGCACCGCCGGGGTGAATACACGATCAAATTCAAAGGGATAGTTCTTCCTTGACACAACGCCAAGACTGCTTCTCTCCTCTGGTCCGGCCAAAAGGATTTCTGCCGAAGTCTTCTCATCCGGGTACGAGATGCCAGCTTGTTCGGATCGGTCGTCGTCAGTTGAAGGTCGCACTCGACACATCACGCGAATGTTGCCCTTGAGTTCCTGGTACTTGTTGAACAGAACTCTCCTCTCTGTTTCCTCCTTGACGAGTTTCTGACGAGCCTCTTCCGCTGCCGCCAAAGCCTCCTGCAGCCTTGCTTCCATGCTCGCGAATGAATCTGATTGCGCTTTGCTGTCAGACTCGAGAAATTCTACCTGCGAGCGAAGAGAGTTGATTTTCGCATCCAGCGTAGTGTTTGATGCAGATAGCTCTGCAATGTTCGTCTGAAGGCTTCCCTTCAAATGTTTCTCCCGTTCAATTGCATCTCTCAGACCATCGCACTCGAATCGCGCTTCTCGAATTTCGCGATCTTTCCGTTGCAACTCAAGGTGTAAGTCTTGTTGTTCGTTTCCCATGCGGGCTCTCAAGTCCTGGATTTCTCGATCTTTGGTTGATCGCTCATCTTCAAGCACTTGTTGGTAATGCCGCGTTAAACCATCGAGCCGAGCTTGATGCTCTTTCGAGTCCTCATCCTTCAGTTGGTCCAACTCTCTGCTCAAATCCTGGATGACTGTCCTGTGCTGCCGTGACAAGTCGTCAATGGTTTCTTTGTGTCGTCTATCCCTGTCTTCCGCATCCCGGCTGTGTTCCCATCGCAGCTTCTCAAGCTCATGTCGCATGTGTCGCTCCTCATCCTTGGCCACGTCGAGACTTCTTTGCAATACGTCGTTTCGTGCTTCCAATTTTTGGCGATAGTCCTCAAGCTCCGCAACTGCCGTATGATTTAGCTTCCATTGCCAACCTAGCAAGGCCTCCGCCCCGGGGGTTTCAAACACTTACCTCTGCTCTTGGCAAGCTCCATGGCATTCTCCAGGACTTTCTGCGCTGCTAGACTGCTGCTAACCATGTCTTTCAGCTCATTGAAGTGCACATCCACACTGTTCACTCGCCCGTCCACGTCCCAAGCTGCGAACCCGGCTAGATTAGAATCTTTTCTTAAAAAATTTTGAGGGGAGGAAAACTTGTGTGGAGAATTTGGAGTCTTGAGACACAAGATGCTTTGCTCCACCTGTGTCATTTGTTTTCGCATCTGCTTCTCACTCGGTGTCTTGGGAGTGATTGCCTAAAATTCCCGTGATGTTGAGCGGTTTGCAGATGTATTTGGCCTCTTCGCCCTCAATGTTATGTTTTGTGAGGTTTGATGTTCTGAGAGTGAGAGGGCGGCATTTGCTCGCCGTGTCGATGTCACTCGACATCTATCGTTGCCGGCCCCATCATCATCATCGTAAAGGGTCAAACTATTGAACCTGGCCGAGAGAGAACTTTCTCTGTTGCGCGAAAAGACTGGTGTAGATTTCATATGCCTGACTTTGGTGTTCTGAAGACTGTGGTTGGGATTTGCGATCGTACCCTTACTACTTGTTGACACATCGAAAGATTCTTCTGGTCGGCATCCATTTGCAGTTCGTGGCCGGTTGACTTGGCTTTTGGATCCTGCCTGGCTAAACCGCGACAATGGTGGTAGTGGTGCTTTATCTCTTGACTGTTTCTCGGGACCAAAGCTTTTCGCGAAACTACTCAGAGACGAGGCAGGGGTGTTTTTTGTGTGTTTGTTTGGTTTTTTGAGCTTGGCAACCTAGTCAGCGTAAACATCTTCCCCAGGCGTCACAAAGTGCTACGAGGAATGAGGATTCAGAGCCCAACAAGGCACGAGCTGATTGACTCACCTGTGGCAATGTCTGCCCTTTGACAGCCGACTTGCCAATGTTCGAGATGGCTGCTGACGGAGGCGCAGAATACTCGGCGGCCCGATCGGCTAAGGAGGGCTTCCGTTTGGGATCGGGTTGTTGTGCTGGGAGAGAACAAATGTCAACAATCGAACTTGCTCACTTGTGAAGCATGCGAGTGGCCAACCCTACCAGGCTGAGGTATCTCCCGCTTCAAGCTAGGTTTCGATGCAGGGGGAGCTGGGATCGAAGACTGTGCGCGCGCATTGTGTTGTGAATCGCTTAATTCGACGAGGCCAGAGTGAACAGCCGGTCCAGGCAGACGGCTCATTTTCGAGGCTCGCAAGGGCTGCAACTGGATAACAATATCATCGCATTTAGTAAGCACATCCTTTTCGCCACGGGATATGACATAGGACGATCGAACGAACCTGTGTGTCCGAGGTTTCCATCATGTATAATGTTCGCTGCGGGATCGGAAGCCCGTCGACTGGGCGCAAAAGCAGAGCCGAACAGTTGAATCGGCAACGAGGGCCGTCCTTTGTCGCGTCGTCGTCAGGAACAGCCTGGGACGCGTACGAGAGAGGTTGTCGATGTTCAACAGTTGAATCGGGCATCAACCTGAACGGCAAGAAATGAGGATCGGAGAAGAATGCCAAGCAGTGCGCGCTACGCCTCGAAAACGCTATTAGGTAGCTTGTATCCTCGTCTGGTCTTGAGTGGTGGGTCAATCGCCCACGGGTCACCCACAGCATTCCGTATACATACAACATACGGACCGTACACGCATGCAATGCAGTGTTTATCCACGTCGGCGGAGCAACAGTGACACCAGCCACATATCCTGTATTGCGCCACATCGCCACATCCTCGAGCCACGCGGCTTGTTAGTCAGCTGAATTTCACATGTCTGGAAAAGACACACCCAAAGCGTCCAAGGAAAAAAAAAAAAGAGATGACGTTCCCAGCCAAATATTGCCAACAACCATTCACCTCACCAAGTCGCAAGCCCCTCATCCCCAGCAAACTGATCCCAACGCAACTACGGAGTACAGTGTTACGGAGTGCTTCGCTGAGCTTTGCGCCGGGGATGAATTAAAT
Source organism: Epichloe festucae Fl1 (assembly GCA_003814445.1). Lineage (NCBI taxonomy): Eukaryota > Fungi > Ascomycota > Sordariomycetes > Hypocreales > Clavicipitaceae > Epichloe > Epichloe festucae. The sequence goes on along the minus strand of CP031385.1, from coordinate 2,440,974 downwards.
GCCTGAGTTCCAACAACGGCCAACTAGCAGCTCAGCTTATCCCGCCAAGTCACATCGAACGACGCCACCTGCAACTCGGGGAAACAAGCTACAACGCCCGGGGAATACATCTAACCTAGTGTTGCTTTGCGAGGCCGCGAACTTGTCCTCTTCTTTTCGGTTCCCTGCCTGCCATCGAAGACGCACTTCGTGGCCCATCGATCCGAGCTCGTGCGATCCTCAACGTCCGACGGGTTTTTTTAGTTTTCCTAGATCGAAACTGGCGGATCGCAGATTTGAGCATCATCGCCAGAAGTTTCTAAATTCAACCCCACGCTTCTATCACTTCGCTTGTTGAGCCATCCAGCCAGTCTATTCAACATGGAGAAGTTCAGTCAGTTTCGCGATCGAGGTGAGTGTCGTCGCCTCCAGGCGTCGCTGTGCGAATTCATTGTCCTGCTGATTGTAACTGACACGACCAACGTTCCTTTCAATAGCTACCGGCATCTCTCCATTCCTCCCCGTCGCAACGCCGTTGTCCGCCGTCTCGATCGTGACACACGCCGTCATCTTCATATTTCGGCTTCCTTTCTTCATCGCTTACGCCGCCAGCTACTTCATTCTCTTCCACCACCTGCCGCTGCCCGTGATCGCGCGAAAGATTGCACTATGGGGATTGATGGCCATTCCCGGCATCTGGTGGGTTGATCTCCAACTCGACGGCGTCAAGCGAGGCACTCTGGCAGACCAACCCCTCGAGCGCTTCCCCCATCCGGGCTCCATCCTCGCTGCCAACTTCACCAGCCCCATCGACGCCGTCTACCTCGCCGCCATCTTCGATCCCATCTTCACCGTGTCGTACCCTGGCGAGAGAAAGGTCCAGCGCGTGAGCCTGTTTGGCGCCATCACGCAGGCGCTTGGCCCGGTACAGACGGCTCCTCCGCCCGGTGTGAAGCTAGTTCATCTCAAGGATCTGTTGACAGAGTACCCCGATCGGATCATTGCGGTGTTCCCCGAATGCGGGACCAGCAACGGCAAGGCGATTCTGCCATTCAGCCCTTCCCTGGTTGAGACGCCTGCTGATGTACCCATGTTTCCCGTCAGCATTCGATATACGCCGTCGGACGTAACTACGCCAGTACCCGGTCGCTGGTTTGGATTCTTGTGGAATCTTCTGTCGCGGCCCACGTCCTGCATTCGAGTGCGCGTGGCAGAGTCCCAGATGAACAGTGCTGCTCCAGTAAGAACTAACGGCGTGAGCTCCTCAAATGGCAGCAGCGTATCGAAGAACAGGAAAGGTGGCACTTCAGACACGGCGGCCGAGGAGCAACGAGTTCTGGACCGGATGGGCGAAGCTCTTGCTCGACTCGGTCGAGTCAAGCGCGTCGGCCTTACGATGGAAGACAAGGTTGCGTTTGTGGCGGCCTTGAATGGTAGGAAGTCATGAGAGGAGGGTACGGTAAGCGATTTCTGTAGTTTTGACCCCGCCATTCTCGAAGACGGACGGATGAGAAGAATGTGCCACACATTGTCCTGATTCACGAGTGGTCGGAGGAAGTTAGTTATAATGAAGCCTTTTCTTCGGGCGTTGCATTGGCAGGAGCATGAATTCGAGTTTTTCTATAGCTATTTCATTAACATAGTTGGATCCACGTTAGGGATTAGAAAATCCATAAATATTGATTGCCGCGGCATGTTGTTAGATAATTTCCTTGGGATAGATGTCTCGCGACTAAAGACCAAGAAAATGATACTTGGAGTAAATTACTTGCACCCTTTCGGCGCTTTTGCCATTATATATACAAAGAGCTACTCCGTTGCTAGCTTCCCATCTCGTTTGGCACGAAGAGATCCTACCGCATTTCCCCCTAAGCAGTAGATTTCAAGGAAGAAATATTACATCTTTCCCCCCCTTTTAACAGACCCGACGTCCGGTGTCCAAAACTCCCAAAATCAGTGGACAGATCCATCCGTGACGCAGCCTGAGCTGGCATCACTTACGAGAGCCGCATACTTCTTCAGAGTGCCTTTGGTATATCTGGGGGCTGGAGCCTTCCATTCCCTTCGTCGCTTTTCCATCTCAGCCTCCGATATATTCAGGTCAATGGCCTGGTTCTCGGCATCAATTATGATCTCGTCGCCATCTTTGACGAGAGCAATGGGGCCACCGACGATGGCTTCGGGGACAATGTGGCCGATGATGAAACCATGTGAACCGCCAGAGTAGCGACCGTCAGTGAGCAGGGCGACGTCCTTGCCGAGACCAGCACCCATGATGGCGGAAGAGGGCTTCAACATCTCGGGCATACCGGGACCACCTTTGGGACCGTCATATCGAATGACGACGACGCTCTTCTCGCCCCTTTTGATTTCACCTCGTTCCAGACTGTGAATCATATCGTCCTCGGAGTCGTACACCTTGGCCTTGCCAGTGAATCGTAACCCCTCCTTGCCGGTGATTTTGCCGACACATCCACCGGGGGCCAAGGATCCGCGCATGATCTGAATATGTCCAGTAGGCTTGATTGGGTTGCTGAGAGGGCGAATGATCTGCTGGTCCGATGGAAACTCAGGAACAGTGTCCATGTTTTGCTTCATGGTCTTGCCGGTGACGGTGATGCCAGAACCGTCAAGGAGGCCTTCCTTGAGAAGGAACTTCAGCAGACTTGGAGTGCCGCCAATCTTGTGTACGTCTTCCATGACGTACTTGCCCGATGGTCTAAGGTCAGCCAGGAGAGGGACACGGTTTGAAACGTTCTGGAAGTCGTCAATGGTCAGCTTGATGCCGACAGAGTCAGCGACGGCGATCAGATGGAGAACAGCGTTGGTGCTACCACCGAGAATTGAGACCACGGTCATGGCGTTCTCAAAGGCTTGGCGGGTCATGATGTCGCGGGGTCGGATGTCTTCCTTCAACAGGTTCTTGATAGCTTCTCCGATATTCTCACACTCGGCAATTTTAGCAGGGTCCTCGGCAGGATTGCTACTGCTTCCGGGGAGAGTCAGACCCATGGTCTCAAGGGCGGTAGCCATGGTGTTGGCGGTGTACATGCCTCCGCAGGCACCACTTCCAGGACAAGCGTTGCGGATGATGTCGAATCTTTGCTCCTCGGTGATCTCTCCAGTGATGTACTGTCCATAAGCCTGGAAAGCAGACACAATGTCCAACTGTTCGCCACCCTTTCCACAGCCCGGCTTGATAGTCCCACCGTAGACCATGATACTGGGACGATTCACACGGCCAAAGGCAATAGCAACACCTGGCATGTTCTTGTCGCAACCGGGCAAGCTGATATTTGCATCGTACCATTGTCCATTCATGACAGTTTCGATGCTATCGGCAATGATCTCCCGGCTTTGCAAAGAGTACCTCATCCCACTTGTGCCCATGGAGATGCCGTCGCTGACACCGATAGTGTTGAATCGGTAGGGAATAAGGCCAGCCTTGGCGACGGATTCTCGCACAACCTTGGACAAGTCCATGAGGTGCATGTTGCAAGGGTTGCCCTCATACCAAACCGATGAGATACCAACCTGTGCCTTGTTCATATCATCTTGGGAAAGACCAGTCGCGTACAGCATGGCTTGCGAAGCGCCTTGCGATTTGGGTTGGGTGATTGCCGACGAGATCTTGTTGAGCTGATTATCCGTCTGAAGGGACGCGGTGGTGGACAAGAAGCGACTGCAGGGCCGTGACATCAGTTTAGTGAAGATTGAAGCAACAATTGCTGGTCAATTGGCCCAGAGCTGTGAGATTGAACGTACCCATGGCTTCTTGACGACGTAAAGCTGTTCTTGGCCAGACGGGTCAGGCCAGCCGGCCGTTGTCGCAGGGTAGACAACATCGTGGCTGGTGTGAGACGGGTAACTCGGTGCAACTATGATAACTTGCAAGAGTAGCCTACTCTCGCGGAAATTTGAGGTCCAGCTCAGATGCAAGTGATCGATTGAATGTGCTGCAATTGGGTGCGACGCGGTGCTGAAGGGAAAAGAAGAAGACAAAGCAGCGCACGCAGCAGTATCGGCAGTATTGGCACCTTTTATCTGAAGTCATTTCTTTTGTCCCTGTGACTTTGGCGGGCCGTCAGAACTGACAGCTATTACGGTGCCCACCATAGGTAATTGAAGGCCGTCTATTGGCCGAGAGTCTTAGATACTAAGAAAAACGCAAAATCTGCCAATTTTTAGGTATAAACCATACACTTTATGTAGTCTACGTATAAAGTTTACACTAGTGTAAAGAAAGATAGTATAAAGTGGCCGCCCTATATAATAAATCCACATATAACTTACACCATGTAATATCAGTGCAAACTTTGCACCGGCTCGTGGATCAGACCCTACTTTTGGATTTTGCACACGTTGAACAATATTTGCAAAATTTGCGCTTGGGTTTGACTGGGTTTGGCCCGATATGGATAGGTATAACCCGAGTACGGCGAGTGATCTTCACCATGGCACACATGTCTGAGTTGCCCGTCGTCACTTTTGAGTGAGACACCGAGGCATGGGCTCAGATTAGCTGCATCGTGGTGGGAACAGCTCCGAATGGTAACGTTTCTTCCTATCACCTTCTCCCTATTATTATGGCTATTACTACTACTACTTACAACTGGCAGTGAGCCGTTGACAACAGGCATCTATCTAGCAAGCTGATAATTCCCGCTTTCCCCCAGGTACATACATACATATCTATTTTATCTATATATTTTCCCATATTCTCCCCCTCTCTTCTTCAAGGCAGTTGATTACTCGTTTGCACTTGATGTGCACAACTACACACAAAAAAACTCGTGCACGTGAATATTAGCATCAATCATCTTCATCGGGCATCAGTGTTTCGTTAGCCCTACGCCGTTCATTCTTCTTCGTACGCTCAGCCAAAGCTTGACATCAGCTCCTAGCTCACAGGGTATATCGGAAGTCAGTAGCAGCATTGCTCTGCACAAGTCGTTAGTTGAACAGCTCTGAATCCAGTGGGACAACGCAAGCGGGGACAAGATATATGACTTGCATTATCATCATCCTCCAATGAGATGTCTCCGCGGTCAGCCTTCTTGTTCCCCCTCAGGAACTCCAAGTCCAAGACGCCGACCAAGATGACGTTGAGCAGAGAGCAGGCGATGCATGTCCACATGCCTGGCTTGTATCCAGTGGCCTTGTCCTGCTCGCGGAACACAAGACTGCCGCAGATGCCGCCGATGCCGCCGAATCCGATCAAGGTGGCGCTGCAGAATGCTCGCTTCCACTGACCTCTGACATTGTTGGCCTGGAAGGACATGATGGTGGGGATGTTGCTGTTGGCTCCTGCGGTGACGAGGAAGACTCCAAAATATCGCACGGCGGCACTCGAGGCCCATCCCATGATGGGTAAGCCAATGAGACAGAGGAGCATGTTGGCAAGAATGATGGGGCCTCGGATGTGGTACTTGTCACCCAGCCAGCCCATACCGTACATGACGAATCCAGCAAAGGCGTACGGAGGCGCAACCAGGCACTGAGCAGCACCGACGGAGAAGCCCATGTTGGCGACGAGGATGCTGGGCAGAGCAAAGGCCAGAGCATAACACGTGTTCGTTGTGCCGAAGAAGATGACGGCATAGGCCCAGATCTTCCAATCCTTGGCTCCCCTCAGGAACTTGTGCAGTTGGAAAGCCTCAACCTTGGCATCGCCACGATCCTTGTCAACGCGGCTGACGACCCACTGCCTCTCTCGCAGACTCAAAAAACTCCAAGATTTGCGGTTCGAGTCTGGGAAATCAACGAGAAGCCAGTAGCCGGCAATCGCCAACGCGCAGGTGATGGTGCCTTGGATAATAAAAATCCATCGCCAACCACTCAAGCCCTCGCGGCCACCGAGTTGCATCAGCTTCAGGGACAAAATATTAAATCAGCATTGGTACTGGCACTGGCAGATCATGTCGAAATATGAATAAGTCTCGCGGTGCTCTTACTCCATAAGCCAGAATACCAGAGATGGCCGATGCTACGCATCCGATAATGTAGAAAACCGAGTATCGCTTTCCAACTTCGTCTGATTATCTGGTCAGCCACAGCCTACAGGTAGAGAGAGTTTTGTTTTTGGCTGGACGCACATCGAGTGTACCAAGTACTGAGCAGATAAACACAGGCGGGGAAAAAGCCGGCTTCGAAGAGACCCAGCACAGCACGGAGGGCTGTGAGCTCCTGCCACTTCTTGACGAAGCCCATCCCAATCATGACGCCACCCCACAGCAGGGTGATTGCTGCGAGGTGCGCTCGTGGTCCGATGGCTCGAACAAGAACAGTTGATGGAGGTTGCAAGATGGTGTACGTGACGAAGAAGGCCAAGCTGGCGATGTTCTGGCCAAGCAACAATGACAATGATCAGCAAGTTCATCTTCATCTTCTTCTTGGCTTTTCACAGGACTTTTGGACTCACATATTGATTGTCGATCAGGTTGAGTTCCTTGCCCATGCCGGCAATGTTGGCTGCACCCATGTTTGTTCGATCCATTAGACTGGCACAATACATGGCACCAACGGTCAGCACCAGTCGGCGATCAATTCGCCGAATGATATTGGTCTGTTCCTCTTTTGAGAGTCCATAGTCGCTGTCGCTGTCGGTCTGACTGGCCTCGCTGGCCTCGCTGGTCTCGCTGGCCCCGCCAATCTTGGAGCCGGGTTTGCCGTGAGGCACGACAGCATCATGGTCTTGGTTGTCAACCGTCTGCTTCTCAAAGCCATCGGCGCGAGTGGTCATGGTGGGAGAAGACACGCTTGCGGCAGGACAAATAGATTATGTTGTGTTTTGGTGCTGGTTGTCTAACAAAGGGGGTTATCAAACAATGAGGCGCCACAAAGGTAATGAAGCGGGTTATCTATCTACAAATGGTAAGATACGAACTGGTCGTCGATCGAACGTGGAACACCTCAGACCAGCGAATGTGTTTATAAAGCCAGGAAAAACGTCCGTATAAGTAGAAAGCACAGTAACATTGGAAAATCCCCCAACCCCCGATCTCCGACGCAATCAATCCCAATCACCCTGGTCTGGCGCGGTGTAGTGGACTGGGGTTGTGGGCGATCATGGACTAACTAATGGCCAAGAGCTTCGCGAGTCCCGAGCGAGCCGCGAGTTCAAGTCCATCTGCCGTTGGTTGTATTGAAATTCCACCGCCCGTGCCGTCTTGGACGGTCCCGATAATGAGCAGCATCGTGGGTAATACTTGAGAAAAGTTTCATGCATGTAGCCGTCACTTACTGACTGTACAGCCCAGAATCGATATACACGGGCAAATTTCAAATCGTCCAATGCACTCGACTGCATTATCAGATTGCCAAGTTTTCTGCCTGATTCATGTCACAACTCACGCTTGACCAGTCATGTTACAGACTTGAACGCGCTAGCCGAGGCACGGAAGAAGCTTCACAAACAAGCTAACCCATGTAAAATTTGTGTCCTGTCGCCTGTGGGCGACTCAAAAGAGGCGCCGATGACCGCCAACAGGCTCGCACTGTGTTTCAATCATATTCCTGACTTCTCTTCCCCCTTCCCCCCGAGGCACTTGGCCTAGAAACTATAACTCAACATGACAGAGCTGCCGATAAACCTATGTATGCATGCCCTCTTATATTACCAGCTCCAGCCAAATAAGGCAGACACTTGTTCCAACCCAGCTGTGGCGAATCGGCCAGCTCCTATCCTCCCCTCACACCAGGATATTCAACTTGCCCGTGACCATTTGCAGTAGTCTTCGCACGTTGTGCCACAACAAACCACAAATCCCCACGACGCTGAAAATCTGCAAGATTTCCCACGGATAACGGGTGCGAACCTGGGTCTCGACGTAGTCTACCTCGGCCTCGGATAACGGTGGGAAGCGGCCCTTGTTCAGATATTCCTCCATCAATGCATCTTTCTTGTACCATTGATCTCGTAACCAGAGATCGAATTTCTTGGGATCGTCGAGGGGGATATCGGCGACCTTGAAACGCCTCCAGAAGAGATTAACTGACTTGGGAGGGCGGCCCTCGAAATAAGTGCTGCACAATCCAAATACCTCTTCTCCATATTTGCCCCGACTGGAAGGGAAATGCAGGTCAGTCTTTTTGCATTTGGTGTCTCACGCTTGGATATGGCACCGTTGTCAGACTTACGGTATTCCCTCATATGCCACGGTACAGTCATAGACGTATTCCACAGTGTCTTTCAGCTCGTTGAGACAGAAATAAGTGCCGGTACTTCGAGGCAACATGACGTGATCTGGATCCCGCAAATCGTTCTTTGCCGCCCACTGGGAAGACCTTGTCCGACCATTATTGGACAAGTTGGTGCCTTCCGGGAATAAAAGAAGCCACATTGGGTCGAGGTACGTATTCCCCCGCGGGCCGACCTTTTTCTGCTTCAGCTTGTTCAACCGATACGTGAGTCGCGGCTGGTCAGTGGCCATTTTCCTCGACATGAAGATGAAGCCATAGAACATCATGCCAGTTCCGATAATGGGAATGTACTTGAGAGACTCCTTGAGGATGATGTAGATATGACCATGCATACCGGGACGATTCGCATAGCCGATCCACCACAAGTATATCCAATCTGTGTAAATCTGTTCACATGTTGATTAGACTTCCCTTCATGCATGGGGCCGGCCACACACCAGATGACTCCCCATTGTGGCGATTTGCCTACACTGACCTGGTGGTTCGCAATCATGACTATGCGCTCGGGAAACCTCAACTCGACACCCCCGGCACTCGTGGGCATGATTTGGCCTGCGACCGACTCATCACCACTAATGCGCATGGTCGTCGGGCCGAAAATATGCGTCATTAGCGTGATGGTAAGGCAAAAGGATCTCTTGGTCATGGCCATGTACGCATAGAACCAATCGCGGTTGAAGAAGTACAACGGGGCGCCAATGAACTGAGTGATACCAATTCTGTCAAGGACATGATTTGATCAGTGACGCTTGCACCAGAACCACAATGTAAAGTGCCACGGAATGGCCACTGGGTCAGGAAACAGGTTCGGAACCACATACATGAAGCAACAGAAATTGAAGTAGACGGCGAATGCCACCACTCGCAGTATTTGCATTCCACGACCATGGCCCGCGCGTCCCGAAGGGTGCCAAACCCCCGATGAAGGAGATTGCTTCTCTGTTGTATTCTGCACACCGACGAGGACACTGCTCTCCGAGCCTTTCTCCTTGGCCAATTTCGACATGGCGGCGCTATTGTGTGTGTGTGTAGATGTATATTGACGCAGTGAGAATTTTGCGATATTATGCGTCTCACTGAGGGAGTTGTTCCGGATACGTCGGATATCGGATATGGAAGAGTGTGAAATCTACAAGCACGGTGGTTAGACAGGCAGCCCAATACACATGACAAGCAAGGGTAAAGGTACAGTTCGCGTCTGGGCTATGTGATCAAATGTCTTAGACAACGTAGAAAATGCGCACGCATAATATAGGTTCATCAGCGATCAAGACGTTGGGGAGGGGTCGCTGGCTACTCCATGTATGCCCAAGTCTACGGAGTATGAGGTCTAGCAATGAGGCTCCAGTCCAATGTCGTAACCGCGGGGGCAGCGATCAGGTACGTTCTCGGTACACCTGATGCTCTTGCAGATGGTGAAAGATAACGTCAAAGGATGATCTTGTGGGGTTGTAGATTCTGATGCCCTTTGGCAGCGGGCGGGCAATGAAAAGAAGGACGGCTGCAAGTGGTCAGGCGACCAATGAGGCGCACTCGTTCACGGAGCTCTTTTGGAGCTGCCAGTGCAGTAGAGATGCAGGCGCCACAAGCTGCACCATGCTTCTGTGGCTTGTTGTTGGTTCAGGCAACTTTTCTGAAGAAACCTTGCGGCTCAGCGACGAACCATCCTTTCGTGTCGCGTGCCTCCAACTCGTCTCGTCCTCTTTCCGCCCGTCCATCCGAGAACACCATGGCTCGTATCTTTCTTCGCTAGATAAAAAGCATGTCCCGGCGCACATTGTTGCTGACCCCCACTCGCTGCCCATCCGGTCTCGGTACAAGAGCTTCCGCCACCAGAGTAACATCATCATTACCATCATCGTCACCATTACCGCCATGGTCTAACTCGCCACCAGCGTGTAGTAGACGACGCGGCCTCTCGACGACGTGCCCTCTTCGAAACGCAGACGTCTACAGCGCGTGCGATCTCCCCGAGCGAACCGTCCCGCGCTACCTACAGAGCACCAAGCCTGGATCGTCGCTACTGTCTCTGCACTGGAGGCGGCCACCGCGAAATCTCCTGCTAGTCCTGAAGCTTTACGCCCCCGATGTCATTGAATCCGTGATCAAATTTGCCAAGTACATTCGCAACGACTACCCCGGCGTGAATCTCGTCGTGGAGCCAAGCATCGCGACCGTCATCCGCGAGCGTCTCCCCTTCCCGATCTACGTTTCCGATGACCGATCCAATATCGCAGACAAGGTTGACGTGATTGCCACGTTCGGCGGAGACGGCACTGTCCTTCGAGCCGCGAGTCTGTTCAAGCTCTATGGGTCTGTGCCGCCTATCCTATCCTTTAGCATGGGAACGCTGGGCTTTCTAGGCGAGTGGAACTTCGTGGAACATAAAAAGGCTTGGAGAGAAATGTACATGAGCGGGAGTGATGTGGCCGTTGCGCAGAGGGCAGCCGTACCGCGGGACAACGGTCGAGATGATCAACATCGACTTCTACATGAGAACGGCGACTCGCCGTCGCTCGAGGGCTGGGAGAGGCATCGCGGGAAAAGCCTGGGCGTCCAGAGGGCATCCAGAATCTTGCTGCGGCACCGCCTCAAGACTAACATCCTTGATCGTGAAGGGAACAGTATCAACCACGAGGTATCGGATTCGTTGGCCAGCCAGCACAAGACCAGCATCGCGGGGACCAAAGAATCGTCGCCGGCACTGCGGGCCGTCAACGAAATCTCGGTTCATCGAGGGTCTCATCCGCATCTGGCCATCATTGACATTTACCAGAATGGCCACTTTCTTACGGAGACTACGGCAGATGGCATTCTTATCAGCACGCCGACTGGCTCCACGGCCTACAGCCTCAGCGCAGGTGGCCCCATTGTCCACCCCCTCGTCAAATCGCTCCTCATCACGCCCATCTCTCCCTGCAGCTTGAGCTTCCGATCACTCGTTCTCCCGCTAGACACAAGGGTCATATTGCGGATGAGCCTGAAGAATAGAGGTCGCGAGCTTGATCTCAATATCGACGGCATGCGATGTGCCGGTGTGTCGCCAGGGATGGAAATCCATGTCGAGGGCGAGTTTGTCGGGCGGGCTGGCCCCGGTGAAGAATGGCACGGCGGTGTGCCATGTGTCATCAGGACGGAGGACGACGATCCCTGGGTCGGGGGATTGAATGGGTTATTGAAATTCAACCATCCGTTTGGAAGAGAATCGCCGAGTGACTAATTCTCGGACTAGAGATTTGGACAATGAACGAAGCACGGCTCTGTCACGTACATGGGGGTTTCCCTTCCCCTTCGCCCTTTGTGTGTGAAAATAACTGCGTTTAGGTTTTTCGAAAAGGGGAACTTTTTCTACGGATGAATGTTGGGACGAGCATGTGAAGCAAGGAGAATTGCATCCACGCGTCTGAGATGCAGGCATAAATTTGATACCCTGTCTTTTCCATGTCGTGAGGAGTACGAAGTATTGTACATAATATGTAGCATTTTATCCCGTTTCCCGTGCTCGTATCTCCTTAAGCGTGTTCCACCTTGCGGGCCAGTGGGGCAGGTACGCGAAAGTGTGGTGTAGTAATTTGTACCACCTTACATATGTAGACACGGTCTACCTTGTGGAGTCACGTTCACTAGGGTCTGTATTTAATTAGATAAAAGTAGACTACATAGAGGTATGTTCTATATAAACAGGCTAATGATATACATACTAGTGGTTTTCCCTGTATTAACTATTACACTACACTTTCGCGTATTTACGCAGTTACTCACCTTGTGGTAAGGGGCCTTTAGAGGCCCCACAGACCTATTTCCTTCCATGTACTTCGTAATAGTCGTGATACTGCTTGTGGAGTCACGACTAAGGAGATAAGGTAGAACACGCTTGTAAGGAGATAATACGCGCCTCTTGACCCTCATCTGGCGATTTCCGCACTTTGGCACAGGGCCACCGTGGCATGGCTCGGCTTGCCGGCATTTGAGACATGAACGGATCACTCGGGCGGTCTATTATGTAATAACTTATCTGAATGTACGGACGTAATCCAGCCAACCCCCCGAGACTTCCGAGAACGCAACCCTGCTTCGGCGCTTGGCGTACAATGTTACGACGGAGGGCGAATGTGATTGATCCATGGACGCTACATGTAGAGAGAGAGAGAGCAGCGCGCCATCTGTTTGTGGCGTTTCAGATGCCTTTGCTTCACGCCCTCTGTTGTAACAAGCCACAGCGCTGAGTGCAGGGCTATCTCTCCAAATCCCTGTTACATTTTACAAAAGATATGGTCCATTTTATACTTCGTACTGCCATCTCCTTAGCTGTTGCCCACCTTGTGGGTCTGTGGGGTCCGCATATTGTATGTATCGCTAATTTACTTTTATCTGATTGGATACATATAGACCCTGGTCAACGTGACTCCACAAGGTGGACAACAGTTAAGGAGATACGGAGTACATACCTCTATGTACAGTGGGTCTCAGGTAATTCCGAAAACTATCTGGTACATATGTACATAGTCGCGAGCGGCGTTTTCGAAATTACCTGAACCCATCGTATGTGTATGTAGGTCTGCTAATAAGTTGGCCAAATAATAGCTAGTGGATGCTTTCTAGCTGTACTCCGTACTAGGATAATATTTAACTAGCATTGGCAAACTCCTCCTTCCTGTGAATCCAATCCAATCTAATCTAATCCGTACTAGACGGCCAAAATGAAGCTTCTCTTTCTTCTCCTTATCCCGGCGGCCATGGCCTTAAATCTTGGGCCTTATCTACCCCCCCCGCAAACTAATAACCCGAGCCCACCTCCGAAACCACCTCCGACAAAATTGCACTGCAACAAGGGAGCCTATGGCGATGATAGTTGCGAAAGACGTGGCCTTCATACCTATTGCGTAAGATACCCGTGACGCATATGTATTGTTTATACCCTTTTAGTATTCTTAATACTAACTACGCTCTAGTGTGGTTTAAAGAAGACCGATTTTTTTTACGCGCCTAGATGGATAATTGATTTAACGAAAAACAAGGCTGGGTTTTACGACTGTGGGGACGGCGGCAAAAACCTAGGGCTAAGGTGCTGCGCGGCGTGAGCAAATGGGGGAGGAAGGTGTGTGGCCCGCCCCACCACATCAACAAGTTTCTCGCCACTGCAGAGAGTCCTCGATTTCTTCCTTCTACATTCCCACGCTGCAGTTAATTAGTTTTCAGTCATCGTTCATCATGTCTTTCCGTCCTCGTCATCGGATCGTGTTTTTAGAGGGGGATGTCAGGTCATGAGAATTGTGACCCCTTATTAAGAGCTCTCTAAGTTCGGCTGAAGCAGGTCCCTAGTCATTTGGCTAGTCACATGACTTTAGCTAGATAAAACCCCTATTAGAGTCCCCCGGGGCCCTTTTCTTATAAGAAAATCAACCTTCCCTCTAATGCTTTAATTCGGGATTGTTTAATCAACTTAAGATTTACTCCGTAGATGAAACCTTTGGATTAAAGACAGACATTGTTATCGTGTGGCTAGGATTGAGACCTCTCAAGACCTCTCTCGAGACCTCTCACAAGACCTCGGGCCTCTAGACCTCGGCTTCGTCGGATCTATCGGCATCGTCGGATCTATCGGCATCGTCGGATCAATTCGGCCACATCGTCATGTGACCTCCTAGCTAGATAGAAGCCCTAGATTCCCTCCCTTTTCATAGAAAATCACAGCCAAAAAGGCATCAAAGGGAGAGTTGACTTTCTATGAAAAGGGAGGGAATCTAGGGCTTCTATCTAGCTAGGAGGTCACATGACGATGTGGCCGAATTGATCCGACGATGCCAATAGATCCGACGATGCCGATAGATCCGACGATGCCAAGGTCTAGAGGCCCGAGGTCTTGTGAGAGAGGTCTCGAGAGGTCATAATCCTAGCCACACATTACGAAATGGAATGAGATGTAATGAATGTGTGAAGGTTGTTGTTGATTCAACTAGCTAGAGGTCAGAGCTATCGTCTAATATCTCCTTAGAGGTCATAAGCCTTGTGGATCCATGGGGCCCGCAAATTGCATGTATCTCTGGTTTACTTTTATCTAATTGGATACATACAGACCCTGGTTAACGTGACTCCACAAGGCTTATGACCTCTAAGGAGATAGGGGTTCTAGGTCACGTGCTAGCCACATCCGAGGTCTTGTGGCACTGGCCTGGCCACCTTCTAAGGTAGCAGGCCACTTGTCAATTCTAGCACGTAACAGATATCCTCTTAATTAGCCGCGTGAGAGTGCCTTAAAAAATATGAGGCTAACAAGGATACTTAGGTTATCAAACGCTGCTTGAAGGCACTTTCATTTCTATACATTCTCAGTATTTTTAAGGCACTTGTGATTTGTGAATTCTACTCCCTGTCTTACTAATTCCCGACCGGACGGCTGATTGGCTCGTTGCCCCCCTGGCAGGCAAAGCAGTGCCCGGACGGCATGTGCGTTGGATCTTTGCCAATCCAGCCGCTGTCCGACTCTCCATGGCATGGCATGTGTCGATCAATCGTCGTGTCTCGTAGGCCGGTGAGCTTACCAGACCTTTCCCCTTCTTCTCTCGTTTGTTCGCCCTCGAATATTCCTCTCATCTGTTGGTTTGAACATCGACGGGGACACAGGGAGGGAGAAGAGCGTACAGCTTGACACATTGAGCTGCTCGTGACGGCGCTCGAAATATCTACACGAATGGCCATTGCAAGGCAACTGTCGATTCTGCTGGCGGCGGCGTCTGCGCTGATTTTTCCTGCGCCGGCTGCCGCCGCTGCTGTTGTCGCAGACCCCCATGCAGGTATCAAATGTGAGTGTGTGCGTCGTGGCCGTGGCCATGGTCATGGTCATGGTTGGTGGTGATTGTGGTTTTGTCGTTTATTTCAACGGACCTGAAAAACACTGCGCGCGCATCGTAACACGATCTTATCAACTAACCATCTGCTTTTCTATTTGGCACCATATGCAGATCTCTCCCGTAGACACGCTCCCGCCGGAGCCGTTGCTATTCGCGAAACCGATTTGATTCAACGAGCTACCGATCAGTCCCCCAACGGCTACGTGCCCTCGCGCGTAGACTGCCCCAAGTCGAGACCGCAGATACGCCATGGCTTCTCCCTGTCGGCGCAGGAGAGGGACTGGCTCCCGAAGCGCCGCAACGAGACGATTGCGCCGATGCGCACGCTGCTGAAGCGGCTGGCCATCCCCAACTTCGACGTCGACAAGTACCTCAAGGGGGTGGAAATGGATCCGACAGCGCTGCCCAACGTCGGCTTGGCCGTGTCGGGAGGTGGTTATCGTGCCATGCTCAACGGTGCAGGCGCCGTTGCCGCTTGGGATAGTCGATCGATGGGCAGCGACACCAAGGGCAACCTCGGCGGTCTGCTCCAGAGTGCAACGTACATCTCAGGTCTCTCGGGCGGCAGCTGGCTCGTCGGCAGCATGTACACCAACAACTTCACCTCAGTCCAGGATGCCGTCAATGCCGCCGACATCTGGCAGTTTGACGACTCCATCCTCAAGGGCCCCAAGCAGTACAGCTTGATCCAGTACTACAAGGCCATCTTCGATGATGTCAGCAACAAGGAGAAGGCAGGCTTCGACCCTTCCATCACCGACTACTGGGGCCGCATGCTCTCGTATCAGCTCGTCAATGCCACCAACGGCGGGCCCGGATTCACCTTCTCCTCCATCGCAAACGATCCGGACTTCTCGTCGGGGAAAACACCGCTGCCCTTCATTGTGGCCGACGGCCGTGCCCCTGGCCAAAAGATCATCTCCTCCAACTCAACCATTTTCGAATTCAGTCCCTGGGAGATGGGCTCCTTTGACCCATCCATGCAAGGGTTTGCGCCCCTGCAGTACGTGGGCTCCAACTTCACAAACGGCTCCGTCGTCGACGAGGAGAAATGCATCGTTGGCTTCGACAACGCCGGCTTTGTCATGGGCACATCCAGCAGTCTCTTCAACCAACTAATTTTGTACATCAGGGACGGCAACACCAACTACGTCCCCGACGACATCCCCAAGTTCATTGTCGACGCGGTCGCGTCCCTACTCAACACCCTGGGCGACTCGAGCAACGACATCGCCGACTGGACGCCTAACCCGTTCAGGGGCTGGAATCCCACCCGAAATCCCAGCGCCAACTTGACCCGTCTGACTCTCGTCGATGGCGGCGAGGATCTCCAAAACATCCCCTACCAGCCTCATCTCATGCCCGCGCGTAACGTCGACGTCGTCTTCTCCATCGACTCATCTGCCGACACAGACACCGGCTGGCCCGACGGTGCCTCGGCCACCGCCTCGTACGAGCGCTCCCTGCAAGCCTCAGTTTCCAACGGCACTGGCTTCCCCGCCGTCCCCGGCAAGGACACCTTCCAAAACTTGGGTTTCAACGCCAAGCCCGTCTTCTTTGGCTGCGACTCCAAAAACATGACGACCCCTGCGCCCCTAATCGTCTACATGCCCAATTACCCCTACATCTATCACTCCAACATCTCCACCTTCCAAATGTCCATCGATTCCAAGCAGCGTGATGCCATCATCCAGAACGGCTGGGCCGTTGCCACGCAGCTCAACAGCACCCGTGACCCCGACTGGTCCATGTGCGTGGGGTGCGCCATGCTCGCTCGCAGCTTTGAAAGGACCAAAGCAGCTGTCCCCGACAAGTGCAAGCAGTGTTTTACCAATTACTGCTGGAACGGCTCTTTGAACGAGACCAAGCCTGCGCCTTATGCGCCAGATTACTATGGCAATCCCATCAGCATCAAGAACTCGGACGCGGCGCGGAGGGGCTTGAACATGGTCATGATGGCCACCACGTCGTGTCTGGGAATGCTCTTTACGAGTGCAGTAGCAGGCTGAGCCAGAACTTGTACCTTGTTGTATATTCTTGTCCAAGTATATAAAGTGGCCTAGGATAGGTTGACGAAATTTATTTGGAAATTTATTTGATCATGCGGCAACCTCGGAAAGGCAGCAAGTTCATGCCAAGTAGTGAAGGGAAAGCCCTTCCTTTATGCTGCACGCAAAGCTGTGACTGAATTGATTCATTGAGTCACACTTTGAACTTCAAATAGCGAATCATATTATCAACATGGTCATAGAGTTAGCGCTAATGTAGCGAACTTCATCACAGTGCATAGCATCCTGCGGTCTCCAACTCTGTTCCCAAGCTAGCTCAAGTCAACGCGACGTCCTCATAGGTTCTTTGGAGTTTCTCGCCAACGTTGAATTGACCTCGCAGCATCCCGCGGCCTCGAAGCTTATTCCCACGCTGGTTCACGTCCCGCGTCACGCCAGGAATTGCTGCGGTTCTTTACACGGATGTCAACTAGCCCCCTGGCTGGGTATAGCTAGCAACACTGGGTACGAATCTATTGGTAGAAAGCCGATGCGTTGGCAACAACCATTGATGTAAAAATAACATTGAGCATCAACAAAGTCAGTCAGTGTTGCCTCAGGTGGGCACAGCCGGGAGAGCATCTCCTGCGTAGTGGCTGTGGCGCACAAATTTGGCGCGGAACAGCGTTAGTCCGGAATCACATCGGAACCAACTTTGTACCACTTTTCTGGTTGTTGCGCATTTCGAGAGACTTTCATCCTTTTCACGCACAACACAAATCCTCCCCAAAACCCACCAGAATGTCTTGGCGAACTCAGGGCATCACCGGCTCAAATAACATACCCTTGGGCAAGCGTCGCTTTGGAGGTGACGAAGAGCCAGCTGAGGAGCACGATGCAAAGCGTGGACGCGACCCCGTACCACGAAGCGAAGCAGATGGTCCGCGACAGAGGAAGAAACGCAATCGATGGGGCGATGCGTCCGAAAACAAGGCTGCGGGCCTCATGGGTCTTCCGACCGCCATCATGTCAAACATGACGAGCGAACAGTTGGAAGCCTATACGCTTCATCTGCGTATTGAAGAAATCAGCCAGAAGCTGCGCATCGACGACGTCGTTCCCGCCGACGGTGACAGGTACGTCCCCAAATCGCGCCACACAATTTTGATTTCATTGAGAACCATGAGAACATATCCCTTGCTAACATTGTACACAAGATCGCCATCACCGGCTCCTCAATATGACAATCAGGGCAGACGTATCAACACTCGAGAATATCGATACCGTAAAAAGCTCGAAGACGAGCGACACAAGCTGATTGAGAAGGCCATGAAGACGATTCCTAACTACCATCCTCCGCAAGACTATCGCAGGCCCACCAAGACCCAGGAAAAGGTCTATGTGCCTGTGAATGACTATCCGGAGATTAACTTCAGTATGATTGCTAACCCTCCTAACCCTAACCAATACTTTTGTTGTTCAACCCCCCCCCCCCCTTTTTTTTTAATTGTGCGCTGCCCTCTTTGGAGTTTGATCAGTATCGCTGCGACCTTGTGGAGGTCCCTCGATATATCTGGTCGTTCGTCGAACAGGCGTCAACGCCGCCTATCCTCATTTACCCCCGTAAAGCTTTTGGCTGTGACAGAATTTTCAGATACTAACATGTAGCCTCTCCCCTTATCAAGTCGGCTTACTTATAGGTCCCCGTGGTAACACACTCAAGAAGATGGAGACCGAATCCGGAGCCAAGATTGCTATTCGCGGCAAGGGCTCCGTCAAGGAAGGAAAAGGCCGCTCAGATGCTGCTCACTCAAGCAACCAGGAGGAGGACTTGCACTGCCTCATCATGGCTGATACTGAGGACAAGATCAACAAAGCGAAGCAGCTCATTCATAACGTCATTGAAACGGTGAGTTCTTTTGTTTTTCTTGCTCCATATTTGTTCTTTGTTTTGATTATTGAATGATTTGCTAAACAAATAACTGCAACAATAGGCTGCATCCATTCCTGAAGGCCAAAATGAGTTGAAGAGAAACCAGCTTCGCGAACTTGCTACACTCAACGGTACACTCCGAGACGATGAGAATCAAGCCTGTCAGAACTGCGGCAAGATCGGCCATCGCAAGTATGATTGTCCTGAGCGCCAAAACTACACTGCTAGCATCATTTGCCGCGTTTGTGGCAACGCTGGACACATGGCTCGTGATTGTCCCGATCGACAGAGGGGTGCTAGCTGGAGAAACGACGGTGCTCGCCCTGCCGGTAAGGTCGGCGGTGGCGATGCAGTTGATCGTGAAATGGAGGTAAGTCGATGCCATCTCTGCGCAAACTTGCTTGCAATTGATTCTCATTCCTGACTATTTTCTCTAGCAACTTATGCAAGAACTTGGCGGCGGGTCCGGACCTCCCGCTCGAATTGAGGCCGGCCCTGGTCCTGATCGCGACACTGCGACAGACGTTAAGCCATGGCAACGTGGTCCAACCGGTGGGCCTGCACCTTGGCGAACCCGTAATCAGGATACCAACGACGGAGAACCCAGGAGCTCTGGCGGCTCTGCTCCGCCGTGGGCTCGTGAGCGAAATCGTGGGCATGATAACCACGGGGAACGAGATAGGGAACGAGAACGAGATCGTGATCGTGATCGTGATCGTGACAGCCAGTACAACCAGGGATACGGCTCATCAGGCTCATCGGCTCCTCCATGGCAACAGCAACCTCAACAGTACCCACAGCATCAAGCCCCTGGTACTCGGAATGGCTATCCTGGATATAGCGGTTACGGCGGTTATGGCGGTTATGGCAGTTATGCTCCGCCTCCCGGCATGGGCGCTCCTCCCGGTCTTCCGCAGGCTGGCGCCGGGCTTGCCGCTCCCCCAGGCCTCGCCGGCGTGAACGCTCTTATCCAACAATACGCAGGAGCTCCGCCGCCGCCGCCCTCGGGGGATGGGCCGCCGCCACCTCCTCCCCCTCCTGGCAATCAGCCGCCGCCGCCACCACTTCCTGGAGCTTGATTGTGCCAGATGAGAGGGTTAGATGAAAATCTTTGAACTGCTAACTAATCACGACCCTTGACGCAAACAGAGGACAAGACAAGCACGTTGACTTCTGACATTGGTAATTTAGTGCTTACGTATTCTGGGGGCAAGGCAACACAAGAGCCAGGGAGACCGAGCCGCCAATGGATCCGCAGAAGTCATTGCTTGCTTACCTACCGGACTGGGCTGATGTTCTCGTATGAAATTGAAGGCGCAACTCACAGCAGGTTGTAGACTAACACAGAAAGACAGGTATTAACCTAGTAATAATATAGGAGCGTTCGTGCTATCTTGCAGTGACCGTGTGCCGCAAGTCGCCAGTGTGCAATTGTGCAATCTTGTTGATAAAATCACTATCAAACAGGCCAAACCCAGCTTCTTGTTATACACATGACGCCGCCCGCCGAAGCCTTAATTGACCAGCTCAAGCAGTGTACACAAGCTAACGACGAGACCTAACGCTTCTTGATGATGATCGAAATTGTATTATTCAGCGCGTCACCAAAAATGTCATCAAAAGGAGCGAGCGTGGGTACAGTACAATGAGTAGTAACCTCAACGTCGAGATCAAGGTCAAGACTTCTGAGAAGTTTGGCAGCGCCGTTACCCCGCCCACGAAGCGCCCATCTTTGCAGGACGCATTCTTTGTCACCTTTCCCCAAAGACGGGCCACCGTCTGCGCAGGGTTGGTTGGTGGGTGAATTCCTCTGTGCCGTTTGGATTTCGCGCTGCTTCATGGCAAAACATGGTTTCGGTGCTTTGATGTCCAGGCCAGCAGCTCTGACAGATGGACGAGCAATCTCCGTCGCCGTGCAAGCGTCCGATTCGTTCTGGAACTTGGCGAGAACCTTGTCTGCAAGTAGGCTTGTTGTGGCGAAAGCTTTTGCAAGGCAAAGAGAACCGAAGAGGGGGGGGTATCTGGCCAGAGGACGCGAAGTCGATGGACGAGAAGGCTAGGTTGAAAAAGGGAAGTGGGAAGGCGCGCCATCTAAGAAAAGCTGCAGACGCGGATGGCTGCTATTTTACTTTCATTCTCATTTCATGGCGGTCCACCAAGTCTCCAGCCATGGTATGATGAACACAACTCTCCAGCCATGGTATGATGGACACAAGTCTCCAGCCATGGTATGATGAACACAAGTCTCCAGCCATGGTATGATGGACACAACTCTCCAGCCATGGTATGATGGACACAAGTCTCCAGCCATGGTATGATGAACCCAAGTCTCCATGCTGTTACAGTCACCCCCTTCCATACACAGGACAGAAATGGCAGACACGGCTTAGGCCTAGTCCCAGCCAGTTCCAGCCAGTTCCAGCCAAGCCCCAGCCAAGCCCCAGCCAAGTCCAAGCAGATCAACTTGCGGCAATTTGTCCAAGGATGGCATGACAGAATAGACAGACTCGGAGGCATCAGGATCCAGGAACCTTGGCTACTTAAAGAACAGGTCCCTCCCATCCGTCCTCTCTTGCTTCTTCTTCTTCTTGTTGTTGTTGTTGTTGTTGTTGTTGTTGTTCTCCTCATCCACTCGCTTCCTAGTTCATACTCACTCTCGTTACTTTTGTACATCACCAGCCTCATCCACCATTCATCATCCATCACCCATCATCCACCAGACCTTTCAAGATGAAGTTCTCCGCTGCCACCGTCCTTGCCATGGCCGCTGTGGTCTCTGCCCAGAGCGCCGCCGACATCCCTGACTGCGCCAGACCTTGCCTTGAAAAGGCCGTCAAGGACAAGACGTCTTGCGCCACGACCGACTACGCCTGCATCTGCAAGACGGAGAACTTCTCTGCCATCCGGGGCGCTGCCACGTCTTGCGTCCTTGAGAAGTGCGGTACCGAGACGGCTATCGGTATGTATTCTATCCTACGGATTTACTTTACTCCTGGGGAGGGCCCATTGACCATTGACCATTGCGGCGGCTAACGAGACGACTCTCTCTCCCTCTCCAGGCGAGGTCCTCCCCGCCACCCAGAAGCTCTGCGCTGGTGCCGGCGACGACGAGCCCGACTCCTCTGCTCCTGCCTCCGCTCCCGCCACGACGGACGCCGCCGCGCCTTCCACGGCTGCTCCCAGCGTCAGCGCCACGCCCTGCGAGACGCAGTCCTCCGAGCCTGCCGTGACTGACTGCGCGCCCACTGCTCCTGCCAACGGCACTGCTCCCGGCCCGTCGGCTCCCGTCATCGCCGGTGCTGCTGGTCTCGCTCCCGTCGGCGGCCTTGCCATGGTTGCCGTGGTTGCCCTGGCCCTCTAAGGCCGAGGCGTTCATGAACCATGAACATTGTCTTGGGACAAAATCAGACAGCAGCAGCTTGGATGTACAGAAGAAATGCTTGGGGGATTGGGGCCACACCCCCTCCCCCCCTCTGTTGGAGGCTGTGTGCGTGTACGTACTCGCAATAGATGGAAAAGAAAAAATAGCCAGTTCATCTGGACAATAGTAATAAGCCCCCGGTGCCTTAATCACCATCGTTGTGCCACGTACGCACGTGTTTTGTGATTTGATAAAAAGTGGGGTCGACGCCAGGACCTGATGTGGCGCCAGGCGCTAGGCGGGGGGGGCAGGAAAACCTTTTATCGTCTCATTCATCTCTTCTCTACTCAGTTCAGTCCATAGTCTCCGGTTGTCCCAAGATTGCAAAGGGACCATCCGGAACAAAAGTCGGACATTACGTGTCTACGTCGAACCTTGATCATTGCGTTAAATCGAGTTCGTAAGCAGACGCCCCTCGCTTTTTCCCCCCAGGACGCTTACATGTAGACTCCAACTGGTGGCAACTGGTGGGCTGGGCTGTCGATAAGCGCACGGCACCACCAAGTGAAGCTAGACTTGGTTAGTCTAGCATGACATGAACATTGTGTGCTACGGCCGGCTTCTTCCGCAGAAAACCACTTCCTTGGCGCGCCCCCCCCCCGCCCCGACCCCCACCCTCTTCGGGAACTTTTTGGGTTTATCTCCCGCGCCCCCCACCCCCCCTCCCCTGTCCGCCCATGAGGCTTGTTACTTGGATGGGCCCGCAGATTCGGCTGCTGCAAGAAAGCGGGCTCTCTTTCGACTTTTGGGCGACAAATGTGGGGGGATCTGGATCCCTCGCTCATGTACTCCGTACGTACGTGCTTACGGCAACCAAGTTCTAGCATGCATTGACCGAGATGTGGAAAACACGTGGGATCCTTGTTCGACCAGGGAAGTTTAAATGGAAAAGCTATGCTGGATAAAGACGGGTGAGAAATAACCATGCCAGGCCGAGCTAAATTGCTAGGTTCTTCCCATGTCCAAGACAAATTGATGTAGTTACCATATGTATTGCCACCACACTTGGTGCCGTGTGCGTTCAAATCTGGCACCCTTGGTAGTACCCAGCCAGAGGAAGATCGCTGCAAACGCGCCATCTGGGGTGTTGATCATCATGTCATGTCATCTCGTCTGATGTCGCGAGAGGGCCCCACTTGTGTTGGTGTTGGGTGTTGTTAGCACGCACACACCCACGCTCAACCTAAATTGTCTCCGAAGCAGCCTTGTCAATCTGCTCCACCCAAGCATGCACCTTTCTTGCAATCGTCCAGCTCGCATCTGTGTATTCATTAGTAAAAGAGAGGCCCTAACCACTGGGGAGAGGGACAAAAAAAAAAAAAACTCACCCTTTTTAGTACAAAACGCATGCTGAATATCCCCCTCATCAACAGTAATGCTCGTCCTCACACCCTTTTCACCCGCCCTACGTCGCCTCTCGATGAATTCATCCCTCACATTATTCGCGACCCAGTGGTCCTCTCTGCCGTAAAACATGAAGAATCGCGGCGCTGACGAGGCGGTGGTGGCGGCGGATGGTTCCCAGAGCTCATCGTCCCAGTTATCCTCAAAGATGGTGTCGAGCTCAGATTTCCCCATGTGCACAGCCTGGAGGATGCCGTCTCTGCTCTTCAGCCACTCGGCCGTCACGCTGGCTGCGCGGGGAGAGAAGCCCATCATGTTGGCTACAATCCACTGCAAGGTGCTCTGTGGGAAGAGCCGGAGCAGCCCCTTGGCATAGGTGACGAAGTGTGCTTCCATGGTCGGCAGACTGCGCATGTAGTTGAAGCGCGTGCCTGCGGTGGAGGCGGCCAGGGACGCAATTGTCGGGAAGAGCAGGAATCCATGGCGAAGATGGAGATGGGGCGCGCCGCTGGCATCGAGAGTGTGTCGGTGGAGCATCTCGACGCATATGTACGCGCCAATGGAGTGGCCCATGAGAATGACAAAGTCATATGGTTTGTCGTTGCCCGTGCCGTCTTCGTCTTCGTCTTCGTCTTCGTCTTCGTCTTTCGTGCTGCGTCTGCTGACCCGCCGGGCCGCGACGGCGACATCTTGATATAAGCCGTCCACCTGGGCGTGGACGTCTAGCGGTGGATTTCCGGGCCCAAAGGGCTCGTGCTCATCGTCGCAGAAGCCAACAAGGTTGCGACCAAATATGTCGTGTGCCGTCGGGCCCTGCGAGGCGTCGAGCAGGTTGCGTAGCGCATCGAGGAAGTCGACGTAGTAACCGATGAGGCCTGGGTTTCCGCAGACAAAGTAGATGAGGGCGCGCTGCTTCGTCCCGTGCAGACGCCCAGAGGGCTTCCATATTGAGGCCAACATGTTCAAGGTTTTTTTTGGGACCCGGAAGGGGATCCGGCGGAAACGGCAGGAGCTCAGCTGGGATAATTGACCATGAGTCATGACCAAAAGTTTGGTCAAGTCGGGAGACTTGTTGGTCAAGGGTGTGCACTGTGAATGTGCACTGTGAATGTGCACTGTGCGCTGTGGGGAGTTAGCCGAGGCCTGCTAGTCTCGGGCGCCGGCGGCGTGCAGATTCCCTGATGATGAGACATGCGAGCGTAATAATAATAAACCAGGTCAACTCGAGCCCCATACAATGGTTGATCTGCAAAAAAGTACTGCATTACATTAGAGCGTCACCTTGACAGTCTTCTTCACTTCCACCAGACCGACCGATGCTTTCGTCACCGTGGCCCACTTGGGCATGTACTGTTTCAACTCGCGTAGTGCCGGCATCGCCCTGGCCTCATTTGCATCCGACCATGCACACCTAGCTGTTACAGATATCTCGCCCGACAAAGCTCGCAGCTCGAGCTCGTCATTGTTGCCATGTTCAGAGTCTGAGGCCTCAATACTGCTGTTGCTCTCGTTACCATTTGATGAATAGCCTCCTCCGCCCATCTGTAGAGTAACAGTCCATGGGCCCTCCCATTTGCGTCTCCAAAGTTGAATGTGTTTGAGACCATCTGACGGAGGTGACCCGAACCGCCCGTCCCTCTTTCCACCACCTTCGACGGAAAACCCGAAGATTGGGGACGACGTGTCAATAAAGCACGTACGTGTCTTCAGGCCATCCATCTTCACAGTAATTGACGTGGAACCAGCATTTTTGGATGCTCTGATAGAGACAAGTTCTTCCAGCTTTGTCCCGTTTGCCACATCTGGTGGTAGAAGCGAAGCATCGTATCGGCAAGTCTTCACATCTGCGCGCACCGTGGACCCAGAGCATTCAATTTTCTGACCTGCCGGCGTGGGCAGAGAACTGATCACGGGACGAACAAAATCCTCGAGTCCCATGAGGCTGACAATATTGGTCCCTTCATCTACGTCGATTACCTGTTGGAAAAAGAACTTGAACCGATTGGTGACGGAAAAGGGAAATGCCACCAGGTTGTAGGTGAGAGTGGCAATAAACACGACGAGAAGGAATACAGGAATGTGATGACTGACGCGGTGTATAAAAGGCATGAGAGGGAGCAGGAGCATAATGGTCAGAACGCCAACTCCCATGAGGGGCACCAGCAAGCTGCTACCATCGGTACCCGTCATGGACAAGGACGTAGTTTGCACCAGTGCGAGATTACCGAGTACAATGACGTACACGGTGCCGAGCAAAAGAAGCTGAATGAACCAAGTCCAGCTGGGCAGGCCGCCGGACCATCCTTGCTCGTTTTCGAGAGGTTGAAAACCTCGCTTGCTCTTCTTCTTAACAGGAGCAACATGGGAGTCCGAAGCAGATCTTCTATAGGTGCTTGCAAATGTCGTCGTTGTTGGTTCGTTGGACCCGTTGGACCCGTTGGACCCGTAGCCCTCCTCACCAGCCCGCCGGGTTAGGGGTGTCGTTTCTGTTGGAGTCACGGCTTCCTCGCCGGTCTCTTCATCATCATCGGCCTCTCCGGAGCCAGTGCCATCGTTTCGCCCCTCATCTGCCCCTGCTAGCTGGCGAGCATACTCCTGCTTGCTCGGAAGAGCAAGTTGCTCCAAGATGGAAATTAACAAGGCGCCAAAGACAAAAGTGTGAAGAAATGCCAGAGGGTAGACACCGCCCAGATTCATGCGGTCCTCAGCAACTGCAGAAAAAACCGACAGGACCCAGGTTATGACAAAGAGCCAAATCAAGGTGAAGCCACGTTGGAGCGCGCTTGGGCGGACAGCGCTGGCACCGCGCAGCACGAGCCATGCGACGAAGTAAAACAACGAAATCATCATGGCCCAGCTAATGTCAAAGTCGGAGTCAGCATTCAAATCTTTGTATGCAACATGCGGCGGCACAGACGAGCTCTCGGCGTTTACTTACACTGTATAGCCACTGCTGTAAATGATCAAAGGGTTCACCTTGGCCAACAGGTATACTGCTCCGATGGTCAAGGCACCAGCAAGGACCAATGTCAGAGGAAAACGAATGAAACCTTTCCATCCTCCCAAAGCTACACGTCCATTGGTTCCGCCGACGTCTGCGTCAGCATCTGTGGCGAAGAAGTACCATTTATCTTTGCGCACGATCAGATACGTCACAATGAGGAGAACAAGAGGAGTCGTTATGAGCAAGGTCAAGGTCCATGCAAAAAGTCCTCTAAGCGGGAACGCTGACCAGGCTGATCCATACCAATCGAACCAAACGCCGGCCGTGGGCCTGCCGTTCCGGACGACATCTTTTCTGCCATCAGAGCGAGGGCCGTTGAAACGAGAGCTACTGGCACCGTTTGACAAGGACTCAGCTGAAGCGAGGGCCGCTGACAGCATGTGCCAGATAGCATCGACAGATGTGTGTCGGGCATCATCGTCTTCGGTGTGGTAACGAGCGCGGGGCGCATAGAAGGCGATGTCGAGACCACGCTGGCCAAAGCTGTCCACAAAAACAGAGAAGTCGGTGCCGCTTCTAACAACGCCCCTCTCGAAAGCGTTCGCCGCTACAACAGATCCAAAAGGATGAGGACTCTTCGAGTAAGCCTGCGCGGTCTCCAGATCGGTGGCTCTGAATAGCATGGCTCGTCCACCGGCTCCAGCTCCCTCAAGGTTGACAAAAGTATGACAAAACTGCACCAGGGGGCTATAGCCAAAAGCCCTTGCTCCAAGCAATCCATCCTCCTCTGCATTGTTGAAAAGTAAGACAATTCCATTCTTTGGTTGTCGACCCTTTGAAGTGAAGTGACTCAGCAGCTGCAAGAGAGAGATGCATGACATGCCATCATCCGTCGCGCCATATCCAGTTGAGACCCTAAAAGATTTCAGCCACGAAAGAGCTTACACCTCAAACAGTCGACGAACTCACGAGTCAAGGTGGCAATTTACAAGTACTCCAGCACCACGACGGGCTATTTTCTGAGGGTTTTCGGAGAGCCACCAGTCTCCCTCGGGATCTTCCGAGCCGTGAATGTAGACATAAAAGTTGTTGCCTTCAAAATACTGGCCAACAGTGCTGCCACGCTCGGCGAATGTGACATTAGAAATGAGGTCATTAAAAATAGTAGCTCCCTGAGGCCGGGCAACAGCTCCGGAAGATTCTCGAGCACCATCTTCCGCAGATAACATGTAGCTTTTCGGCCCATACATATTAGTGTCAAGTGTTTTTTTTTTTCTGTCTTTCTTTTTCCGGGGCCACACAGATGTACCACAAACCTGTTGTCCCATGGCACTCCACCTGTCGAGTCCTCCGTGTACTTGACTCCATTCCGGTCCAGAATCTCCCTAGACCGACGCATGAGATACTCCCGGACTACGTCATTCTCATGGCTGTTGTATGGATGATAAGATGCAGTAATGGCCTGCAGATCCACCCAAGCCTCGGTCAAGTTGATACCTTGCGGCCAGTTCTTCGGAGATGATGGTGCAGGGGGTACTGTTTCATGAACGTAGATCAACGAGGTGAAAACGGCGAGGTAGACAACTGCTGTCCAGAAACTGACCGGGACAGGCCGGAAGGCAAAAGGATTAGCGAGTTTCATGGTCAGCCTGGGCCAAGAATTTGTTGCGAGGGCAAGAGTGGAAGTTGCAATGGGTCAGAGAGCGCCGTCACGACAGACCAAAGCACGTGACGAAACGGCCGTATTCAATGGATGACCGAATGCGAAACGAGACAAATTACATAATCAGAAACAATAATATCAATCTAATCTTGATATATTGAAATCTTAAACTATATTCATCAATTACTACACCTTATATGACTATGTAACTTTTAAAAGGTACATATTTCAGTGTAAAACTACCCATGCAAGTGCTGGTCAATCTCACGCACTGAACAATCGCCATAAAGCGAGCGCATAAGGGTCATAAAATCATGACACAACGCCATCTCTCATCGTCTTAAGCCAAGCCAAAAGTAACGTCTTTGCCAGTCTTGGCACTTTCTAAAACAGCCTCGATAAGACGGAGCACATCCCTCGCTTCGCTCGCCTTGACTGGAACAATCTCCTCCTTTCCGCTCTCGACGGCCTTTCCAAAAGCAGCGTAAAACGCCCTGTAGGTTTCGGGCTCAAGTTCTGGCACCTTCTCCTGCTTCATCTTTCCGTCTTCAGCAACCAGCACAAGACGCATGTTGTCGGCGTTCTCGCGACCAAAGCTGGCCTCGGTAGGCTTCACGCCGGCCTTGAGCTGATCCTCCTGAGGGTCCAAGCCTGACTTGTGGAAGCTTCCCTTGAAGCCGCGGACCCAGAACCGTGGCTGAACAGTCTCTGCGCTGAGAGCACTGATGCGGACGTGGACGAGCTTGCCGTCGGGATAAGTAAACTCGGCAGACACGGCGTCTGGGTTGTGGAAGTCAGGCTTGCCGGCTCGCTGTGACAAAAGTCTTCCGTGAACAGCCTGGGGCATTCCAAAGAGCACATAGACCTGATCGATGAGATGAGTTCCGAGATCGAACAGAGCGCTTCCGCCAGAGGGAATGCCCAGCTCTCCTTTCCAATTGGTTGGCGGCGCGGCACGGTAGCGATCGAAATGACTGTTGAACTCGACGATGCGGCCCAGAGCATCGTGAGAAATGAGGTGCTTCACTAGCAAGAAGTCTGAATCCCATCGTCGATTCTGGTACACACAGATAAGTCGCTTGTTCTCCTTTGCGATGGCAATGAGCTTCTCAGCCTCGGCCGAGGTGGGTACAAACGGCTTTTCAGTGAGAACGTGCTTGCCTGCGTTTAGAACGGACTTGGTGAGCTCAAAATGGCTGTCGGGCGGCGTGGTGATGACGACGACGTCAACCTCTGGATCGGCCAGCAGCTGTTTCACGTCCGCGTAGTGCTTGGCCTCTGGGTGGTCATGGGGTACTGAATTTCCGTCCTTGGGGCTTCGCTGAACGATGCTGTGAAGCCTGAACTGAGGAGTAGTAGCCACGAAGGGGATGTGGAAGATCTTGGCGGACAGGCTGTTCAAACGAGGTCAACGACGGAGGAGTCTCGTTGCGACTGTCGGTGAAACTTGACTCACCCATATCCAATGATACCGACGTTGAAAGTCTTGCTTGCCATTTTTGGTAGTCCTGATCAAGAGCAAAATTGACTTCTGCGATGCTTGAACAGCAGGCGTGGAGAAATGAAGGATGCAGCTTTGGACAACTTATGTATGAAGCCAGGCGTGATGGTGGCCTCTGCCATACCGAGGAGGAAGCGGACGACCAGGTGACCACCGGCCGGTTGGGAGGCGTAGAGGCGGGCGATCAGGATGGTTGTGGGGTATACGGAGTATATTATATATTATATACCCCGGTATAGTCCGTACGGAGTACCCAGATGAGAAATGATGAGAAATGAGATAGCCAAAGTAGAAAACACTTGTACCTAAAAAAGAAAACAAATGCAAAGCTCGCCAAAGCTTGATCTGTTTGGAAATGGTAGACGGTGGTACTTCGGCAAGGAAAGGAAGGAAGGAAGGAAGGAAGGAAGGAAGGAACAAAGCATGAGTATTGGCCGCTGACTCACGTCAACCAATTCAGCCTTCAAATAAGCGAGTGAGTGAATGCCCTCTTTTTCTTCTCCAGCTCTACGCGGCCAACACACTGCTTGCTTCCCATAGAACACTCAACCAACCACCCCATCGCCAGATCAGTACCACTCACCTTCTCATGTGAACGACCCCCCGCCATCATGGCATGGTTCACATCATCCAGATCCTCCAACAAACCGTCACGTTCAAGCCTCAAACCCGCATCCCTAACCTCCCCTCCCAACACATACGTCTCGGCAAACTCATCGTCGCCGCCTACGAAGCAGCCTCCGACCACGCGTCCGAGCAACGACCAGACATACCCATACCTCCATCACAAACACCATCAGCACCCCGCCGCCATCTCCCCGCCGCTGCCCCCTCATGCAGCAGGATACCATCATCAAGCCACACCACCAGCATGCCCGCCATGTATCCAAACCCTCACACCATTGCAGGACAACTTCGGTCGCTGGTCTGATTCTGTGGTCCACCTGGCGCAGGACGTTATGCCCACCAACACAACGGCGCTCGGAAACCAATTTGCAAGCTCTACTGCAGTCGCAAGCGCCACATACGAGGATATCAGAAGCCGATTCGACAACGTCCTGACTCTGATCGACCAGGAGAGTCTGTCTGGCCATGAGAACAAGCTGTTCCAATGCCAAGAAGAGCCGACTTCTTGCCAAAGCTTGAATCTCTACCACCCACCCGTCCAAGACGCCAAGCTACAAACAGACCGCGCCGTCTCGAGCAAGGGAAAAAATCCATCCACAGATTCACGAGGGAATGTACACGTAGCGACATCCGTCGTCAAAGGGAACTACTTCTCCAAAGTCGAGTTGTACGCCAATTCGAAACTTCCCTCTACACTGCCCCGTCTCCGACTGTAGGTTCCAAATCAAGATGGCATATTGGCATTCAAAACAGCTTAAACGTATCCAGAGAGACCATACTGACTCAAACAGACATTCATCCCTGTGGCCTCTCCTCACCCTAGCAGCCCAGTACTCCCACCGTGTCTACACCGCGCCCACGCCCTCTGAGCGCGACACGCACATCTCGTCGTCCCTCCTGAGCGGCACCAAAGCCATGCGCATCAAATCCGTCTCAATGGACCGCGCTTCGGCCATCGTGTTTGCCATCCGCGGCACCGCCTCCTTCTATGACTGGGCCGTCAATCTCAACACGGCCCCGTCCCCTCCCACAAACTTCCTCGACGACCCAGGGAATCTCTGCCACGCGGGTTTCCTCTCCACAGCCCGCAAAATGATCACACCCGTTGCCATGAGACTCCGCCAGTTACTCGACGAGGATCCCTCCAGGGCAGGCCACTCGCTCCTCATGACGGGGCATTCAGCCGGTGGCGCCGTCGCCGCCCTCCTGTACAGCCACATGTTGAGCGAGACCAAAAACGCAGAAAGCGAACTGACCGTTCTAGCGGGGTGTTTCAGAAGAATACACTGCATTACATTCGGCTCACCGCCCATAAGTCTCCTCGCACTGGAGAGACCCAGGCGGCGAGGCCTGGAGAAGAGCCTGTTCCTAAGCTTCGTCAACGAAGGCGACCCCGTTGTCCGCGCAGACAAGGCCTACGTAAAGAGTCTCGTACAGCTATTGACCGACCCGCCCCCCCTACCGCCGCAAAACGAGTCGAAAAGGAAAGAAGAGAGAAAATGCACCCGTCCGGAGTGGAAAGTGCCCTCTGCGACACTTAGCAACGCCGGAAAGATGATCGTCCTGAGAACGGCTGATGCGCATGCCGTTGTGACGGACTGCAAAACTGTCAAAGAGCGTTTGTGCGAGGGCGTCGTCGCCGTGACGTGTAAAGAGGAGCAGCTGCGAGGTATGATCTGGGGGGATCCCGTGGCGCACATGATGAATCTGTATGCGGGAAGGATAGACATGTTGGCTGAGACTGAGACAGCTAAGCGGAAGTGATTGGGGGGAGGTTCGGATCAAGGGAATGAATGGGTTGATTCTCTCACTTGGTTGTGCTCAACAAATCAAGATGGAAAAAAAGAAATTTGTGAGAACTACCGGACGAGGACAGCGACGACGATCAAGGTTGGAGGGGTGGAAGATACCCATGCATATCGATTCATGTCCGACATACTTGGTAATATACCACGTGGTGGTGTGAGAAAGAATTCACTAATCAGTTTCTGGAAATTGTGTCTAAACGCCGTCAATTGTTGTCTATACCGGCCATTCCAAAAGCCGTATGATTGCCAAGGTCTCCAGTCCCTTGAGGGTGACCCAAATTCCAAGAAGGCGTAATCCCCATCCTGATCGCCAAATAATTCGTACCACATGAAGATGGAAGGATGAAAAGAAGATAGTATCCAATTTCCCAAGGGAACCAACCGTGTTCAACGCCTTCATCGCTTTCGCAAGCTACACATGACAAAACGCCAGGTCATTCCAGCCCGATTATTCACGAAACAAGGGTCCCAGTGCGATGTTGGAAAAAAAAAAAAAAAAAAAAAAAAAAAGTGTAGTAACACAATCCAAGCAGTAGTGCTGGATGATAAGAATGATGAAAAACGATACTGCAATACGCAGTTGTTGTTTTTTTTCGAACTCCATGTGCTGGATAGAAGATGCTTTTTGTGCTTGCTCAGCGCTGCTGAGCTCTTGACTCATAAAGGTTCGATGCATGTCACCACGTGTCTGACTGGTCACGAAAGAAACAGTCACCGTGGCTGTCTATTGTTTTTTTTTTTTTTCGAAGTGCCCAAAAGGGAACAGGATAGTGTTCGACAAACAAGAGGTTGGTACAAGTTGGACTTGTAATGCTTTCTCCGTTTGTCGTACCAGTCGCAACGAAGGATGAACGAGTCACACACACACACAGTGTGAGAAATGCTGGGCGTGGTGGAAGGGGGCGTCTAGTAAGTACCCATGCTGTTGATGCCTACCATGGAGGAACCGCCTCCGCCCGGACTTGTTCTCTGGAGGTTTTGGAATCCTCTCATATGCGGTTGGCCTTGCATGTGAAAGCCATCTTGACCCTGCTGTGCTTGGTTCATCCCGCCAAGAGAGGTCATCACACTCAACCCTTGTGGTCGCATATTATGTGATCCGATTGCATTCATTCGTTGTGACATGCCGTCATGGCCCATGTGCTGGCCTTGGGGCATACTGCTCGGTGGTCCTGGGTTGCCCATGGGATTCATCACCATGTCGGGTATAAAGCCGTTCATGCTATGGGAATACTCCATGCCTGGTGACATGATGCTGGGCGAGCTGACAAAAGAACTACCCATATCGGATGTGCCTTGCTGTCCAACAGACGGAGAGCCGTTGGAGTGGTTGGAGTTTGTCGCTGATTCCGGAGTGTTGCCCGTCATACTCATGGCATACTTCTCATCATATTCTTCCACGGAAAATTTGCGTTCGTAATCACTGTCCATAGACATGTGCATCTGGCTAGGTGGGTGTGCCATGCCGGCGGTGCCAAAGCCATCGAAGATGTCAATGTTGGCGAGGTTGGCGTTTTCGGGGGCATCCTGGAGCATGGGATTGGTCATGCGGGGGAGAACTTCGCCCAGTTTGTTCATCAGCAGGGGCAAGAAGCGGTAGTCCCCGTTCCGGGCAACGGCAACCATGGCAAGAATTTGATGAAGGTGCTCTCGAGGGCCTGCGGCGAATGGGTCTCGAGAGGCAGGTTGCGAAGCGAGGTATTCGGTCATGGACGATGACATCTCCATGAGCTTCTCAATCTGTCGTATACGATTAGACCAGTCCAGTTTTTTAGTAGTTTTTTTTTGATATAGCTGACAGAGTGAGGATTGACATCAGGCACTTACCAATCCGGATCCGAGAAGATCGACAACTTGGACAGGGAACTGCGAGGCCATGTTGACCAGGAGCTCTCGAGACATATTGACGGGGTACCGGAACGAAGACATTGAATTATCGTTGTTTCCGTTGACGACTCCGCTGGTCAACTGCCAGACAGTGTTCTTCAGCCACTGCTGGTTGGTATGGAGATCCTGGAAGTTTGAGTCTTGGCAGGCGTATGTCTGGACGAGGCCATTGAGCTGTTTCTGAAGACCGCTCAAGTACTGTGAAGTGAGCTGGCCGCGGGTCTTGTTCCAAGCAGCGGTGAAAGCATCATCGAATGGCTGGAACATATTGACCAGCGTAATGAAGCTATTCAGCTGATGGGCCTGAGAATCGGATGCGTCGTCTCCGAGGGTTGGTGGGTTGATCGTGGCTTGGAGGGAAACAGGTCGCTGACGCTGGATGGCGTAGGCCCGCTCAGTAGAGAAAATGAGCCAGTAAAGGCGTCGTCGTCGTGCAGCCTCGGCGGCATCAAACTGCATGTAATGCTCTTCTTTGTTCATGCCAGCCATGTGAACCATTGTGGTGGCCTCGCGGAGGTGATACCATGCCTTGTCGTGCATCTCTTGGCCAGAATAACAGCCAAAGAGGAAAAAGTTGGTAGCCAAGGCGTTGAGCGTGATAGTATCAAGATACTCATAGCCCTTGCGGACGCGTAGACACTCCTCCAAAAGAAGCTGACTGGAGACGATGTTGGCACCGGGGACCATGTCGAGGTTGTATGGATCGCCGGTGGGCATAGACATGCCTGGTTGGAGCATGACAAAGGCGCAGAGAGAAGTCATTAGACAGTAAGCGTCCCGGTTCTGTTCCATGTAAAGCACCTGCTGCTCGATCTGTCGTCGATCCAAGATGGGGGCTTGTGGGTACAGGTTATCAAAGAAAAATTGCGCGCACTCCTTGACGAGTTCACTGGTAACAAGTCCTGGGGTAGGAGCAAGAGATGCACCGATGGGCGGGCAGGCGATGCCATTCATTCGGTTCTGGACCTTGGCAGACAGGCTGGTCTGTCGCTGCGTCTCCCGCAGCTCACTGATGACCTTGGCCCTCGAGCCCTTTGGGCCCTTCTTCTGAGGAATAGCATTGTACGTGCACGACAGCTGAGCCGATGAGCAGTTGCGACAGGGGTTGATACCATCGCACTTGACCTTTCGGCGGTGGCAAGCGTCGCAGGCCCTCTTGACTGCTTGCGTCATTTCAACGGCGGTTCTCGTCGTCGTCGTCGTCGTGGAGAGAGCGGTTGGCGTTTCTTGGACGGATTCGAGGGGCACGGCGGCCTCGTTGTCGTGGGTGTCGTCAGGCGCGAGGTGGAAAAGCACCGACGAGGGCGATATGTGGATGAAACGTCGAGAGGATACCAGATGCCAGATCTCTGATTTAGTGTGGCAACGGGTGCAACTCCTCCAGGCGGGCGCAGAACTCGCGTGGCTTCGCCTGGGCAGCAGCAGATTCGAGCGGCAGCAAGCAGCAAGCGGCAGAAACACCAACAAATGCGCGGGTCGGTCGGTGGCTGTTGGGCCTGCAGGACCACTGGTATTCGGCCCTTTCGAAGCGGGCCCTGCACGGGGACCGTCGGGGGTTTGAGAAGTCTGGGGAAGAAGGAATAGAAGCAACGGGCTCGCAGGGGAAGGGCGCGCAGCTTTCGATCAGTCAAGTCGTTGCTATCGTCGGTGTCGGTGACGGTGTCGGTGTCGACGTCTATGTCGAAGCCGGTGTTGCAGAGTCGAGGGCGGCGGACAGCATCCCAGCAAGAGATGATGATGCTTACAAGAAGAAAATTCGCAACTAGCTTGTAGAACACGAGTTAAGACGAAAAATGGGCAATGACACCTGGTCGGATTCTTCTCTGGACCGGGGGTGGGGAGGACGGGGTACAAGAACAAAAAAGCGAGAAGCCCGCCAAAGCCCACCAGAGCCCGCCAGAGCCCGCCAGAGCCCGCCAGAGCCCACCAAACGACGACTTGGCCAGTGGGGCTGGCCTGAAGACGGAGGGAAGGCACAAAAGGCAGCAGTGGGCGGACATGGCTTGGGTGGCCGCCTGGCGCAGGCTAGCGCAGGCTGGCGCAGAGGGCGGGCCAAAGGAATGTGCTCGACGGCACTTCGACAAGAACCCGCGATGCCAGAACGGGCAAGCAGACCCGTTTCTTTCCTTCCCAAGGGACAAGCCACAGCCAAGTCGCTGACACTCTCAAGTTCTCAACCACAACTCGACCACTTGTGTTGGGCCAATGGCGCGCGAGCAGGCACCCGGACCAGGTGCGGTGGGGACCTGGAGAGACACGAGACACTCTGACACTGCGGCACGCTGGTTTGTCGGGTTCACCTCTGGAGCCTCCGGAGAAGGATGTGATGTGATGTCAACTGGACGAACTGGCTGCATACATTGTACACACCACTGTACATGCGCTGCATGCGCTGCACACGCTGCACACGCTGCACACGCTGCATAATACGCTGCATACCCCAGGAAGTCCATGTTTCTCCCCATCGTTCAGGCATGTACGTACTGTGCACAAACTTGGACCATACTGTTTCTGTCCCGGCTGCCTCCCCCCTTTCGTACAGTGCGTATGTATCATGGCGTCTCACACAACTTACGTGATCATCCACGGCGACACCGAAGAACTCAGCACATCCACGGAGGCCCCAGTACTGCTCGTCTACTTCCTGTGTCACCTCGCTTGACCCTGTATCGCACGCATCCCATCCCTATCGAACGAGTAGTCCGCCGGTAGTGCTTCTCATAAGCTCTGTTGCACTTTCAGTTGCTCTCCCCTGAACCATCGGAATTCCGGTCAAAGAAGTTTCATTTGGGCTTCTACGCTTTGTCAAACCTTCGATGCGACCTTCGATGTGTTCAAACACTCTACGGATTCGTGAAGAACGCATCCAAATGACATTGTGCTCAAAATAGGCTCTGTTATTGGGTCCACCGCCGCCACCTCGGCAAAGGGCTTTTCCCTCGAGCTCAAACCCCAGCACGCGCCCTCACGCCCTCACGCCCTCACGTCCTCATGCCCTCACGCTATCCGTCTCTTCTGAGTCTCCGTCTCTTACTGTTCCAAGCCTCAATCCATCCAAGGCGGCGGATGCAAGGAAAGCAGAGCGCGGACTCTATACTTCCTGTGATGGATTCCGCGCTCTGCTTTGTCTCTTCAAGCACCCAATGAGTAATAGATAGTCCTGCACGCTACCGACCGATATCGAATAGCAGTGCTCCTTGTTGGCTGTTATTGCACTTTGCGAACCGATGGGGCCGAATACCATGTCTGCCAACAGAGCCAGCCAATAGGCTAAAAAAAACATAAGTTCATGTTTGTTTCCATCGGCTGATTGTGGGTCTGCAACTGAACCGAAGTGGGACGACAAATGCCTTTTCTCTCGCGAACGACTCACAGAGCGACACGCACACGCACACAACAGACGTTGTACATGTATCGATACATATGTACAGTGGTGTATAATACAAGTGCTCCACGGCATTGTTTGCACCAATCCACCAGGTCTGGGGAAGATCTGTATCTGGCATTCAAGCCGGTGAAAGTCGGGCCTCCACACAGACTACCTATGTACGCCGTGCGCCTTGGCGTCATTGTAGTCCTGCCCTTGGTGACAAAACTATTGGTACCAATTCGTGACTGGCCAAACAAGTTGTTGAATTACCAGCAGCTTAGGAATGTCCTCGTCGTCGGTCCCAGCTGGCTCCTCAAACACGACTCTTTGGCGGGAAACCAATCACGACGGGTGGTCAGAACCAGAGGCCTCAGCGACATCCCTTTGCCAGGTGAGACATTGCCCGCTTGCCATCCCGCTGTTTGGCGGCCTACATAATATGTATGATGGCTGCACTTGACACATTGACACGGCGTGCGACGAGTTGCTTGCTGGTTCTATGGAGTAATTAGCGTCCGTCCCTTCCCCCCGGGACATCGTGATAATAGCGCCATGGCTTTTTCTGGCTGGCATGCTTCGCTTGTCAACTGACCCCGCCCGCTCGAGGGGCGATTTTGCTGTTTCGAGGCGGGATCGACACTCTCAGAGTCAGGGGCCCCCGGCCAACATCCCTAGCCAATCTGATGTGAAATGCCATGCAGTTCTACATTACATACGCGTCGATCGAGAAGCGCCGGAGCATCTGTCCCTCTCCACCTCTTGGCGTAGCACAACGCGTGCGACACATTGTCAGAGAAGCCGAGAATTGGATGCCTGCTGCAGAACATGTTTCCCCAACGTGATCTGACTTTTGTTGATGTTTATATCTGCATCCGTGGTGGCTCCCTCCTGCCGTGCGGTTGCGGTTGCGGTTGCGGCTGCGGTTTTTCTACTACAGCAGAACCCGAGAAAAGGTAAAGAGTTTTGCCACAACGCCGCAAGATCAGGGAACCAAGACAAGAACGGTGGAAAGCACAGAACCTCTTTTTCAGAAGTCGAGGCCAATGCCATTGATCGCCGTGGCTGCGCAAAAGAGTCCTCCTGCTCGGGGAGGACAAGTTGGCCGAACAGACAGCGCTGGCTGGTGCTACTGTAGCATGACGGGCGCGCTTTTTTTCGCACAAGTTGACCTTTTAAAGGCACGCATATTATGGGCGGACTCGACTTCGCTTATGTAGTTTGGGGGGGCAAATCTATTGACCACTCCTTGTCGTCGGTCGAATTTCAACCCCCTGCTCGGTCAATAGAGTATTATTTTTCCCCATGCTGCGACTTCGAAAGCCCAGGTTCCACGGCCATAAAGCACGGCGATACTTTCCTCCGTAATCCGTAGAGCAACAATGCGGGTCGTCGCCACGTTCGTTGTCACTCACTTCCCCTGTTATTATTATTAGGCGCCGGGGAAGAACAAAGCAGGCTTGTCGTACTCCGTACCCCGCAGCTTTCTCGTCGTTCGGTCCGAAGAGGCCATTTTCCTTTTCCTGCGAGGCTGTCAAGCGACGTGACTGGCTGACAAAGCGATGGCTTCAAATCTTCTTTCGACACCGAACGGCACGGCGCGGCGCGGACGTTGTTTGATGTGATCCGTGGTCATGCATTTGATTTGATACATAATACATACATACATACATACATACATACATACATATTGCCCTTCTAGATTCTTGCCTCGGTCTGATACAAACCCATCTCCGTCTTTCCCACCGATAAATCTATGCTGGCAGAACACTCTACAGGGTAGCCCCCGTCCGTCTGCAGCAGCATGAGAAACCTTGACGACTTAGTGTGCCAGGTGCCAGGTGCCAGGTGCCAGTGCTGCAGTGCAGTACTCACAGTCCAAGTCTTTGCGGCTTCTGGAATGTCTGTAGTATTATGGGGGAGTTGGTGTCGTGTTTGTTTATTGCGAGGCACGAGGAAAGTGGCATGTATGTATATAATACGGCATCAACGGAGAGGTTTGAAACACAGAAACCATAAACATTCGCGCTAAAGCTACCTCGTAGTAGCTGGCCAAGACAACTGCTACCAACGAATTCTACTCTGCCTGCCGCCATTCTCGCTTCCCTCATCACTTGTGTCATTCCCCCGAGACCTCTTTTCCCCGACCAACACCCTTCGACTTGGCCGCATCGTCATACCCCACGTCTCCCAAGACGACTCACACGCCAATGTCTCCTCGTCGGGCGTGCAGCTTTCCACAAGTGGGCTGCCTAATCCGGAGCTCTTCATGATACTCGCTCTCGCACCCGGGACGCGGTGTCTCATCCAGCGAGACCAACCGCAGCTGCCCTCGCCGTCAATGCGAGCTCTCAACTCCGTCATGAGAAACCATGTGTCGTCAATGTCATCCTGGAGTCCATCAAAATGCAGGGGGCGGACACAATTTTCGTGCCTCTCAGAATCAGCAATGTCTGCCCGTCTACTTGGGCCATCGAGTATCCGTTTCGGCGATGGAGCTGCAGCCGGGGGACAGCAGTGACTATCGAGATGATCTATGAAGTCCTCAAGCATGCCTGGAAACGCACCCTTCCAAGCTGAGGAATGCGCCATCTGCGGAACCTGCGCTAGCCTCATCAATTGTTCATTCAAAGCAATCTCCATTGCCGTTCGTCTTTCGTAAAACCGTGCAGCGCCGGACGGAACGTCGTTGTGGTCATTTCTAATACTTTCCTTCTTCGATTCTTGTGTTTTCATCACAGATACTGGTCTTGGTCTGTCTGAGTCACCAATATGAGCAGGTGGTCTATTCAGCCATGGGAGCTTGTCCCGCTCCGAACTGTCCGCTAGGTCTTCTTCCTCTGTTGCGGGAGGGTCCGGCAGCGAGATACGACAGGCAGCTAATAATACGACTTCACGCGTACTGTGATGTAGAGCGCGGATCCGAAGCCTAAGCAGTCTCCGGTATCGATATCTCAAGTTATTAAAAACAATCTTTCGATGGATGAGGGAGAGCTTCGTAGTGCCTTGCCGACTGGCGTTCCCTTGCATCGTCTGGCTGGCCGGGCTGACGGGATACTTTATATCGAATGTCACGAGGTTCGGGTTTGATTGAGCTCTTGGACAGCGCTGTCCAGTAGTGTGTGACACGGAACTTGGTGCGATTAACAATAAACGTCGCGCTGAAACTCTAGGCCAGCAATTGCGAATTGTGGAAGATTCTGAGATGCTCGCAGAATTTAAAACTGGCAGGTCTCAAAGCATCGAAAGCCGCAAGACAGTGGTGGAAGGAGCAAGCGAGATGGATCAGATCTTTGTCGGGAAAGACGGATCACAGCATGGACAATTCGTTTGCCACGCACTCGATGGAGCGAGCAATGGGACACCAAATGTATTATTATATCTACAGGCCTCGAGTGGATATGCTCGCACCCATACGACTGACTGTACCTAAAGAATATACTTTATCATTGTCCTTCAATGAATAATCTCGTCATGGTTGCATTTCCTAGTCATAATTGCTCCAAGCCGTCTGAGCTTCGCGTTTAGTCTTCCAGCCCTTGGCCCCTAACTTTCAGACTCGCGGCTCAGAAATATCTCCACCACCATCCGCCCCCTCTCTTTTATTGCCTTGTCCCTGTCATTCGATACGAAGGCCAATGGTCCAATAATCTCGGCATATCTTCTCTCACGTAGCTTCCTTCTCCTTTCACCGTCATCTTGACCTCTTCTAAAACTCAATCGACGACTCAGGCCCGGCAGCGGTCGATCTGATAATGTTGTTGGACTCAGCTCTGTCGCCACGCGGGACAAAGTCGATGTTAGAAATACAAAAGCGATGTTATGATTTGGAGCCGAGGAGAATATATCGAGAATTTGTGCCTTGGCGTCTGACCACATCGCGGGTGCAAGTAACGTCAGATTCGGCAGTACAGTAGAAAGCTTCGCCCACAGTAGTGGTGGAACAAGACCATCGGCCAGGGACGCCATGAACAATAGTAGAATGGACGATAGCAACTCAAGCTTGTGCGCTGACGACAGCTCAACAGGTAATGCCTCGGGAAGAGAGGTATCGTTATCCAGTGCCGATACGAGCTCGGCCTTGATCGAGTCCTGTTCGGCTATTCCTGTAGTCCATGTGGCAGAATCAAATGGCCAGCCAACTTCGTGAGGAAGAGTCATCTCTTCCAACATGGCTTCATCGGCAACACATCGCTCCGCCAAGGTTTGAACTGCCTCAGTCAACTTGAACAGTTCCTTTGGTGCTGAGCATCGAACTTCAGAATCATGAGGAATGGGCCCTTTAATGTGATTGTCTGCAACAAACTTCCGTATGCCGCCGTCTGGTATGCGAATCAGCTCATCGATAGAACGACCAAAACAAGTCGGTAGCCAAGAACCCTTGATAGGGATGAAGTGATCACGGCCTCCCTCCACGCGTAGGACGAGCACATCCTCGAGTTTCACTTGGCCATCATTCAAGGCACGAAGATGTGAGACGGTAGAGACCTGAGCCTCGATGTGTGCTAAAATCGTTTCTCCTGGCTCCAGAGTAACAAGCCTCTCCGTTCGTGTAGATGTTTCATCGTCTGATCTAATGAATGATGTAGTAAGCCATGTCAGCGTGGTGGAATTTTCTTCATCAGTCGAGGGCTTTTCGATAAACAGAATCTCGGCTGGAACACTTCCAGTATTTGCAACAGTCACTACGCACGATTTTCTCTCCAAGAACCCGATATCTCCAAGGTCAACAGCGCTCTCACTGGTGGCTGAGCTTCCTTCCATGGCCACAGTAACAGCAGGTCGGCCCTCGTTTTCCGCCCGGTCGAGCTCACGCGCAACCTCCGCATAGATCTTGGCTTTGAGCTCGGGTACGACTGCATCGTATTCAAGCGTGAAGACGGATATTATCGGCTTGTGATCCGAGGAAGAGATGCGCTGATGAGAAGTGTAAATGTCGAGACCGATGCGATCGACATAGCCCTCTTTCGTGACCACCTCGTCCACAACATTGTCTTCTGTCTCGAAGTCGTGTTCATCATATTCCAGTATGGGGCTCTCATTTTCTTGTTCATGGCCATCTGTATCAGGATTGTAACTGAACAGAACATCATCGTCTTGATCCATGCCTCGCGACTTCATTTCCCCGTCCTTTATCCTTGACTCCTTTTCTTCTTGTATTATTACGTCGTAGCCCTGCTTGTCGTTTCTTGTTCGATATAGAATACGGTCACACCAACTCGGAGATCGCAGCTTTTCACTAGAATCAAACAATGCAATGGTGCCAACATCGTACTTGTACGTGGGTAGAAACGTAATAGGACCTTCTCTCCATCCATCGTGAAAGGCCCTCCGTTGCGCAATCACTCGCCGAAGCTGATCATGTGGGAGCAAAGAGTCCAAAGTCGCTTGCAGTGAGGTAGGGTCTTGACTTGGATCTTCCGGGAACTCGTCGGGGTCTGGGAGTGTGGTTTCGGAATCGAAACTCTGCTCGCGTGAGTGAACTGATGACTTTATGGTCGTGTCGTCATCGCTCTCCGAATTTCTCATGACAATCACCCCTTCACCTTCGATGGGCTGTGGTCTCCTCTCACTGTTCGAGCCATACTCTCCCCTCGTATGCAGTGTGAGGATTCTTCGAATATCGTCTCCTGGGAGACCGTCGAGCCGGAAGTTCAGGTCGCCAAACCAAAACGCGAAATCCTCATCGCCAATCATTTCGCCCTCATCCTCCGACACGCCGGCATGCACGACAGGATCAAACTTTGTTTTGCTGAGAATCTGATCGAAATCCCAACACCTTCGGTCCAAATAGCTTGAGCCCGCGCCACTAGCCAGATGGCAGTTGACAAACACCATACGAGTCGTTTCACCGAGAACCAGGCGGGACGTTACCGCGCCTTTGTTGCCGAAATACCCCAAGAGGCCAGTTCCAACTGCCTTTGTGCTCACATTGGTAATAGTTGGAGCAATTTCAGGAGATGCATAGATCAACATGAGCAAGCCAGTCATCTGCTCCGACATGACAAGTTGATACCCAGGGGGCATAGCAGCTTCGAGGGCGGCTTGCCACTTGTCTATTGACGAGTTGTCCACCTTGACTGCTCGATTCATATACTCCTTGGTCAAATTCAAATCAACAACTTCTTGTAGACCCAAGACGTAAAGGCTTATTCCGTTTCCCCCGACGAGGCGGACGGAGTCAGGGTCATCTTCGTTGTTGATAGATGAATCATGCGCAATAGCGGCGTTCCGAGATAGATCTAGGGCCGCAAAGTGTTTGTCGATACCCTCGCCGTCTACAAACCATCTGGCCAGATCTTTATCCGTTCCAGGGCAGGCCGCAACGTTCCACGTTCCAATCTTCACTTTGATTTGGTGAGGTCGAACATACTCGGAACGGCGGGCTAGAACAGCTCGAGCGAGGGACTGCGGCGTAGTGTGTAGGCCAACTGGCTCGAACGGCCCAGTCTGAGCAGAACGGGGGCTATCTGGATCTGCCATGACTGCCACTGCGCGTGCCGAAAGGGAAGAGGACAAGAGAGAGGAGCTGCGTTGGCGGCGGGATTGTCGATGTTTGGGCACCCTCTTCAGCTTGGTGAGCTACACCATGGTGTTGAGCACCTGCAGGCAGTACAAGAAATAAACAAGTCGGTAAGACTGCGTCACATCAAGAAAGATCCAAAATGTGTTATAAAATACAAAATTGATGACGCGTCCCGGGGGCATAGACGGACACTCACAGGAACACGGCTAGAAATCGGTGACGAGACCGGATGTGTCCAGGTGACGAGCCATTGGCAACCA
This sequence comes from Epichloe festucae Fl1, assembly GCA_003814445.1. Classification (NCBI taxonomy): domain Eukaryota; kingdom Fungi; phylum Ascomycota; class Sordariomycetes; order Hypocreales; family Clavicipitaceae; genus Epichloe; species Epichloe festucae. The sequence goes on along the minus strand of CP031385.1, from coordinate 2,396,673 downwards.
GCCCCCGCGGTTGAGTTTGAGAGTATCTGGCGATAAAGCTGGGTTTTGATAGCTAGCGTCATGTTAGCTGAGGGGCAGCAGCCACAGCAGCCACAGCAGCCACAGCAGCCACTCGACTGTTCAGATTCGCTATCGATAAGCCGGCTCAGCACAGTGGCACGGTGGCACGGTGGCACGACGCGAGGGACAAAGGTCCCCGGCGCCCGCCACGGACGACCATTCCACGAGATACTGCATCTGCCTCGAACTCAGCCATTTTCTGCCTGGCCTGTCGCGACCTCAGCAGCAGGTGCTCCCTCCCAGCATGAGCCGGCAAACACCCCGTAAAGCGCGACACACTCGCCAGCCATCAAATCTGATACCCGCGGTCTCCGACTATGAATCCGATGCCGCCGCCGTTCATGCACATTACGCACCACCTCCGCCACGCACAAATACCGAACTGAATGTGGGCGTCTTGCAGCGGTATCTTCCCTCTGTTCAAGCCATCCTCTCGATCGCCGCCAACGCTGTAGTCTACACCTTCGATAGCAGCTCATCGAGCTGGGAAAAATCCGGCATCGAAGGTACAATGTTCGTTTGCGCACAGTCATCCCTTCCCGAGAGCCATCAACCAAGGGCATGTGTTTTCGTGCTGAACCGTCGAGCCTTGGACAACTTGGTGGTGGACCTGGCGCGAGTGAGTCACGTAGAGATTGCAGGCGAGTTGGTCATACTCCAGGTCGGTGGCAACTGGCAGGAAGGAGACAAGGTTGTTGGGCTCTGGATACACAACGACAGAGATGAGACGAGAGAGATCAACGGCGCCATGATACAGGAGAGTTGGAAAGTGGCGAGGTCTTCGAGCTTGGACGAAGACCAGGGATCCGATGTCGGGCCGAAAGCTGGGCCTGCCATGCAAGCTATTGGGAGGAGACTACCCTTGAGTGATTTGTTTGGGAGACAGCACGACCATTAACCCTGTTCACTGGCTGCGAACTCCGAAGTCAATGCTGATGATATTTGGTATGGATGGATGATGGGTCATGGCATACAGGATGTTTACGAGAATGACGACTAATCGCAAAAGATCTATGATACCCGGGAATTTAGGTCCACACGTGTTGGCCAGAGTGTCCCCTCAAAGCTTGACACGAAGAGTGCAAATATTCTTTCGCGATGATCTTTTTATGTACACATGCTTTTCTCTCACGCAGTATGCCAAACTCAATCGCGACGATTGGCTGTATATCAAGTTTGGTTGTAGCAATGACACAGCACGTTTTGAGGATAACTCGGTTTCAACAAGCTCGTGTTTTCAGTCTTGGCATATAATTCGTTTTCAAGGCTGTCGTCTAGGTCCTTTGAATATCGGATATCATCATACAGCTCATCATACCATTGCCCCAGATCTGGTTTACAAATCCATGTTCACAGTATTAGGACTTGAAAGGTAGAATATTAGAAGAGAATACTACAAAAGCCTTTGTAGTTGTCAGCCCCATACGCCTTTGTCATCATCCAGTGCAGTATACCTCATGTGAGGCAATGCCAGCTTCCCCCCTTGGATTTCATTTCTATACAGTTCCGCTAATGCTGAGTTCTCGGATCTCTTGCAAAACTTGCTCTACCCGCGCATCCAGATGGCCCTCGGCATACAGATCTCTGGTGTCGGCGTCCAGATATTGTTGTACTTGGGCCATTCGTGAGTACGCCTCGGCACAGAACCGTAGTTGGATCTTGACCAAAGCCTCGAAGGTGGGATCCAGATACGGCACTCGCAGGTCAATCAGCTGTGGCAGTTCTGTACTCAGTTGTTCGTTCAATTGTTCGTAAGCGACTCGGGCCATTTCCAGTTCCTTCTCTGTTCTGGGCAGTTTGGTCGCGTCTTTGTCGGGTTTATCGACCAGCTTCTTCACCTTGGCACGGAGTGCATCGTAGTCCAGGAGTTTGTGGCCGCGCTTCTTGATGCACTCATTCACATCGGGGAAATAGGCGCAAAATCGGGTGATTGGTTCAAGTACAGTGGTTCGGTACGGGCCGTCCAGGGCTTTGATCGTCTCGGCATCAAGATCCTCTACAGCCTGTTTGTAACTTCTGCTGACACCGTCTCTGGCACCAGAGTCTCCGTAGAAGGCGTCAATCGTCTCTGCTATTCGCATTTGTGACGCAGTCATGGCTGTCACGGCTTCAATTAGTCAAGGACCCAAACAGGCGGATAAGCCGTGTTTCGCCAACCTCGGAGTGAATCTAGGTATCCCTTTGCCTCTTTTTGTAGTCGTAGAGATGCTGCCTCCATTGTCTTGAACCGCCTAGGAGACCCCAAAGTCAGCGCGTTGCCGCTACCCGATTCGATCATCTAAACCTCGTGTTACCTTTCTTCCACCTCGTAGTCACGATCGTTGGTCTTCTCCACGTGCCCTAATCGGCCGTGTTAGAATAGGAGATGAGAAACAAAGGAAGTGGTTTCTCTAACCCGTCTTCATCATCACCTGCGTCGTCGCGCGGTTCACATTCTTCTTGAACCCTAAGACATTGTTTAGCCCCTCTTCGACTGTTTGGCGGGGTTGAAGCACCAACCTGCCCAAGACATCGTGGCAACTGCGCGTGTCTAGGTCGAATAAACAATACAACAATATAATAGATGACAAGCACGGGTGTGATCGCGGTCACTTTGCGATGACGCGGAATGTCAAGGCCGCTGACGCCGAGGATTGGGAGGGGGGAGGTTCCAGATGAAGGCGTAGTTCAGGTTCCAAAGCCACGCTAAAATCGTCTGGGCATCTACGTCAAGTGGTGGTGAGGCGCAGTTTTCTGGGGGACAAGGCATATTAATAATAATAATAATAATAATACCTGATAGTGACTCCGCCACAGATTCTGTGCGACCACGTGATACCGCGTTTATCTCGCAACGGAAATGGAATACAATCTTCCGGCATCAATCACTTTCTCGATATTTTTTGCAACATTGACACAATGTTCAATCCGCGTTTCCTTGTAGTCAGCCTCGGAAACCCTCTACCAAAGTATGAGAGCCTGCACTCAGCAGGCCATTTCGCTCTCAATGGGCTCACAAGAGTCCTCCAGCAACCCTCATTCCGTGAGATGACAATGGGAAAACAAACATGCTTGGTTTCGCACGGCTCCAAGTACACTCTCGTCCAGTCACCAACGCTGATGAATATTTCAGGCCCATTTGTCGCAAGGGCATGGCAAGAAATTATGAAACAACATGACGCTTCTTCTCTGAGCCTGGTCCTTGTTCACGATGAATTGGAGAAAGCCTTCGGAGACGTGAGACTTACACCTTGGGGTCGTAGTCATCGCGGCCACAACGGAATAAAAAGTGTCAAAAACTCACTTTCTCAAAACAAGTACTCTGTCTCACCGTTTGCGCGGATAGCGATCGGTATTGGGCGCCCAGCCGAACGAGATGCCGCTACCGTAAGCAGATATGTCCTCGATCGAATCTCACTCGAGCAGCGAAGAGTCTTGGAGGAAGTCGTTCCATGGGACATTTCCAAGAAGCTAGTGGAACTCGAAGATGAATGGCGAACAGAAATACAGAGCTGAAGCCCGGATTGATGCTTTGAGAAGGCTACAGTATCTCGCCTCGCGGGCAGAGATTTCACAGCAAGGCGCAATTGTTCTCCTTCCGACACGGCCAACTCACTCTCCAAGAGACGCCAAATCTTAATTCCTTCCTCGCCAAAACAAACCTGACGTGTGACAGCTGATGATCAAATGGTCATCCGTCCAGGACTGATATGGATACCTCGTTTACCGGTGTTGCTTGGATTTGACTAAGTTAGCTATACATAATACCCAGTGAAGGTCGCGAGAGCCTGTTTGGATAGCCCTTTGCAGCAAGGAGATATGAGAACAATACCAAGCAGATGAGCATTGATCTGGGTCATTCTGATCATTTCTCGACGCCTGTAACTTTAGGTTGGTCTTGCGACTTTACGACCCCGTCTAAGATAGCAACAGCACTACGAATAGGCATTGGCAATTGGCCTGTATCATGCGCCACCAATTTCCGATCTCCGATCAGGATTCCTATTCAGGAAACAGCCTTGGAGACAAGTTGTGAAGACTGAAGAGCAAGTCTCTTTCGATACCGAGCCTTTTTTTTAAGAGAAAGAAATCGAGTGCTGAATATAGGTATTCAAGCAATGTCATCACATCTTAATGTGGGGTTTTGGGGATTAGACACGTTCAAAGACGTACTCCTCAAGGCGCTGCGGGCTTTATTCAGTCAGGTCTTTCAATCAGATGAACATGCCGAAGCGTTGGAACCCCGGCTGTTCCGTCAAGCCGTAGCCGCTGACCTATCACATTCACGTTTCTGCTATCGCATGAATGATACCGAGATCCGTTCTCGTCACAACAACTGTGCGGCTGGTCCCTGTCAACTGATTAATCGAACCACTGATAAGCATATCATGATCCAACATGTTAATCTTACCCTGGTCGCAACGTGACCTGCAATCACACCGACAATGTTCCCCCTGAATTGTTTTACATGTACAAACCTACATGCCCTAATCCGCACGATCCGTAGTGTTTGGCTCCTCTCTAAATAGCTATAATCAGCTATAGGTAATACTATTATTAGAGAGTTACAAGTAAAATGCATAAGGTTTATAACGCCACAAAAGAATATATCCGGTTCTATAGGTTATTAGTAATAACAGGTACCTTTTAATCCTAGCCCCTGTCTACCTTATTTTCCTGCTAATACCTGATTCGCTCAATTCCCCTTATCATGTACGGAGTGTAGTCTAGGGCGACAAGGACTGATTGGCGCTTTCATTTCCTGCCAGATAAGAGTGGCCTTCTTTTTGGTTGTTGGAGTGAAATGTACTCCGTACTCCGTGGGAGAGAAAAAGCCAAGACGACTTCTCCGAGACGTTGGTCTCCCGACAGCTCGCGCAACGATGAGATATATCCTCCGTCTTGAATCTTGATGGTGTTAGCTCGCTCCCATAGAATACAGCCTCTGACGGTGAAGAAAGGGATGCCGCACTTTCCGGGCGAACAAGTAGACTATTATCGAGAGCTACTCCGTAATAAGTCGGTTCGTTCATTCTACCCTCCTAAAACAAACAAGCCCCGTCTTCCTGTCGAAGGATTTGATATGGGGTTGCATTGCAGGAGTTGAGTGAGTACTCCGTATTACCCGCGCGTACATATATGTATGTCTTACATATAACCTTGTGTATTCCTGCCGAAAACCCCAACTTCCCCTCGAAATCTCCGTCTCTTCTTGTTTCTTTCGCACATCGCCGTGCTTCTCCCACAGTGGCCCAACCGTCAGCGTTTCAGTTGGCCAGGCAAAGGCAGTCATCATGGTGGCCGAGGCGACCTACAATGGCACGACCGGCTCTGCCGACGATGGATACTCCTCCGGTGTCCAAGACCTCAACATTTTCTACGATGTAAGCTCGGTTAGAGAAGAAAGATGGGCTGATTTAATACCTCCTCGGTTTCGGAAGCAAGCAGGCGGCAGTTCTAACCGCGAGCTCTAGACCGGCCACTTGACCTTCCTGACCATATGCTCCGTCCTAGTATTGCTCATGATCCCCGGTGTCGGCTTCTTCTACAGCGGTCTCGCTCGACGAAAGTCGGCGCTGCAACTCATCCTCTTGTCCATGGTAGCCGTTGGTGTCGTCGGGTTTCAATGGTTCTTCTGGGGATACAGCCTGGTGTTTGGTAGAGGAACCGGAGGCAGAGGCTTCATCGGAGACCTGTCCCAGTTTGGTCTGATGAAGACGCTTGGGCAGCCAAACGGTTCCGCAAACCTCCCCGACATTCTCTTCTGTCTCTACCAGGGAATGTTTGCCTCCATCACGTAAGTGGCCCGAAACTTGCCCACTGGCGATTTTTCTTTTTCCTCTTCTCCTCCCCTTCCGCTTCCGCTTCCAACCCCCTCCAACTGACACGTCTCCGAACAACAACAAAGTCCGGCTTTGGCTATCGGCGCCGTAGCAGACCGCGGCCGCATTCTTCCAGCCATCATCTTCGTCTTCCTCTTTGCAACCATTGTCTATTGTCCGATAGCATACTGGACTTGGAACCCTGTGCGTCATGTCATCTCCCGTCCGGCTCATACAAAGCTCTCGCTAACGTCATGTCCATCGTCGTTGAGAACGGCTGGCTGTTCAAACTCGGCGCTGTTGATTTCGCAGGCGGAGGTCCCGTCCATATATGCAGTGGGCTCTCAAGCTTGGCCTACTCCATCATGCTCGGCAGGCGAACTGGCTACTCTACAACCCACGGTCTTCCATACCGGCCCCATAGCGTGACCAGTGTCATTCTCGGCACCGTCTTCCTCTGGGTCGGCTGGTTCGGCTTCAACGGCGGCTCCGCATTGGCAATGAACCTCCGTGCGGTAATGGCCTGCTACGTTACCAACTTGGCTGCTTGCTGTGCAGGCATGACATGGATGGTGTTGGACTTTAGGCTGGAGCAGAAGTGGTCGTATGTACTATCCTATCTCCCCCCCCCCGGGGGGCGCGGGGGAACCTGTTGCAGACAGACGATCAGGGAACATTTCTAACAACCTGATAGAACAATCGGCTTCTGCAGCGGAGCAGTGTCCGGCCTGGTCGTCATCACTCCCGCAGCAGGCTACGTTACCCCCTGGGCCGCCGTGATTATCGGCATCGTAGGCGGCATCTGCTGTAATCTGGCGACCAAGCTGAAGTACCTAGTTGGTGTCGACGACGCCCTGGATATTTTTGCCGTCCACGGCGTAGGGGGCGCGGTTGGCGGCATGTTGACCGGTATTTTCGGGGCGTGAGTTTTTTATTATTATTATTCTTCTTCTTCTTCTCCCATTTCCCCCAGACTTTTCCATGTTTTGTTTTTTTCTTTTCTCGAGGAACAAGCCCGGCTCACTGATGACGGCTTCGCAGTTCATACATCGCAGGTCTGGATGGAGCCACCTATGCCCCCATCGGATGGATAGAACACCACTGGGCACAACTGGGCTATCAGCTCACTGGCATTTGTGCCTCCGCCGCATGGAGCTTCCTCATGAGCTCCGCCATTCTCTTCCTGATGAACCTCGTCCCCGGACTGAGTCTCAGAGTGTCCGTCGCCGGAGAAGAAGCCGGTGTTGACTCCGAAGAGTGCGGCGAGTATGCATATGACTATGTCGAGTTGACGAGGCATGTTTCCGACTCTGTGTCCTCTGGCGCCGTTTCATCAAACAGCTCGGTGCGGGAGAAGACTAATCGGGGGACTGCGTAAGCCGGGGTCAGCAAGAAAGGGGCATATTTTATTTATTCATTCTTCTTTTAAACTCGGCATACACGGCGGCTACTTAACTCTCCCGTTCGGTCAAGTCGAGCTTCATATACATACCTTGCTTACTGAAAATGTTTACACGTGGCTACGCCTCTGCCTCTGCCTCTGTGCTCACAAGGCCGTGTTCGCACCAGTAGCCAGAGGTCAAAACACCCTTTAACAAAGTATTTTACTCTTGAATGCCGCATTCTCTCGGATCCTCTCTTCCTGCACCAGTCGTACATGTCTTCTCTTCAACTCTCCGTAAATCACCTCAGCTTGAACGTTGCGTTATTTTGTGAACAAGGGTTGGGCCAATTGCCGCGCAGGTGGAGAAACGCGGATCTGTTGCCCGATGGCGGATACAGCGTCTATGACGAATAAATCTGCACTTACAACCGTATTAGGGGAGCTAAAGATACACGTTACTAAACGCGATAATTTATAATAAAAGTATATAATCTATAATATAATAGCTTTCTCTATAAAAGAGAAGCTTTTATCCTTCTATTTATATAATAGAAAATAGCTTAAATCTAATCCTTTTTTAACCTTCTTTATCTTACTAGGGGAGATCTTTTTAAGTTATATACCTAATATATAATAGTTATAAGCCTAGAAGGTATATACCTATAACTTTTACTAAGTCCCCTATATATAAGATATATATATACACTATACCTTACTTACTAATAATACTTATAATAAATATAATAACCTCTTACTACCTAAGTCTTAAGACTAATATTAAGCTAGTCTTATTTAATAAATAAGAAAAGTAATATAAAATATTAAAGTAAGCTACCTAAAGCTAAGAGATCTAGGAAAGGGTTAATCCTTAGCTCCTAGAGCTTAACTTTACTTATCTAGAAAAGCCCTTTACTATTACACTAGAGTTATATAAAGCTTTTATTATAAAGAACTAAGGAAGTAATACTATAAAGCTTACCTTTTAAAAGGCTTTTTCCTTCTTATCTTATAAGTTTATATTTAAGTACTAAGTATATAAAGTAATAAAGTCCTAAGAAAAGACTATTAAAACTTAGATTATAAGCACTATTAATTCTAATACTTATACTATAGTAATTAATAAAATTAAAGAAAGTAATATAAATAATAAGAAGCTTACTCTTTACTAAATCTTTATTAAGCTTAAAAAGAGGTTTTCTTCTAGGTAAGTAATTATTAAATTAGAGATATTAGCTAAGCATATAGCTTACCTTAATAATACTAAATATACTAATATTTAATTTAAGTATTAGATTAAGTAGTAAGAGAAGCTATACTAGAAAGTATTAATATATAAGATTAATAAGGTTTAGGGTTCTAATATAATTTATAACTTTATTATAGCTATTAGTATATATTTTAACCTTAAATAAGTAAAAACTAAGATTATATAACTAATATAAACTTCTAATTCTTTTCCTAAAGAAATAACCCTTTAAGGTATTACCTTTAAGTATACTAGATATTATAGGATAACTTAAGCTATAAGCTTTACCTCTAGAAAAGAAAGCTATATAATAACTCTTAGGGATTACTTAGACTAAGAAAAAGAGAAATTATAAGGCTAAAAAAATAATAGCCTAAAGAAATACCCTTACTATATAGAAAAGGCACTAATTATATACTTTTAGTCTTCCTAAGTATACTATAGCTTATACTATATAATAACTAGTAAAAAGGTTCTAGGATTTAAGCTTTTTATAAAGGTTAACTATAAAAAGGTTAAGAAATACTATAAAAGCACTAAATAAAAGAACCTATACTTTAAGGTTATAAAGGATAAGTAAATAGTAAAAGGTATTAAGGATTATAAAGAAGAAAAGTTACTTAATACTATTATAATAGTAATTATTAACTTAAAGATTCTTAAGAGTATTTCTCTAGCTTAGGGAAGCTATATAATACTTAAGAATATAAAATATATACTCTCTAAGAGTATTTTTTTTAATAACTATAGTGCTTTATATATTATAAATAATATTAGTTACTTTAAACTAAGAACCTTTAAGAAAATATTTAATAATTACCTTAAAGTAAAAATAACCTTATTTTAGATTACTAGAAGAGGTACTTATATAATTAAGAATATTTTTAATAGGCTAAAAGGAAACCTTATAGAAAGCCTTACTTTATAGAATATTATACTTATTCCTAGGTTTTATATAAATATTATATTAGAAAGCCTTCTTTAAAAAAAGGGTATTTAGTATTATAAAGTAAACTACTCTTTATATATTAGACCCTTTTATAAAAGCTTATTATTAATAAAGCTTTAGAGAAAGTATAATATTATATTCCTTTAATATAAGCCTCTTTTCTCTTATAAGAGTCTTAACTAAGTAGTAAATTTATTTATATTACTAGTAATATTCTTAATAATTAATTTAAAAGTATATAATAATATACTATACTTATAATATAGTTAACTAAGTAAAGATCTATGCCTTATATATATAGACCCTAAAGAACTTTAGTATTTATATTTTAGGCACTTTAGTAAGAATACTTTAGCTAAGAGTTATACTTATATAAGAGAAGTGTAATTATATAAAACTAAGTAAAAAGACTATAAGATATATTCTCTAGTTTATACTTACTAAGTTATTTTAAGAAAACTACTAGAATATATATTACTAAGGCTATTTTAAAGAATCTATTAGGATCTTTAAGACTATAAGCTTAGTTATAATAGTATAAACTAGCTAATAGTTATAAAAGATAAGTTCTTAGGTATAATATATATTTATATATTACCTAATAAATCATAGGTAATAGTATTTAATGTGTTAATCTATATTAAATAATAGATTATAAGGCAATTTAGATTATTAATTATAAAGATTAGGTAAGATTATAAAGAAGCTATTATTAGTTAATTTAGTAATATAATCTTTTAAATATAAGTATACTTATAAGGTATTAATCTTAAACTTATACCTTTATACACTTATAAACCTAATAGAGTTATAAGGAGAGTAAGGTAAATAATTATATTATAATTAAATATAATACTTATAGGCATATAGCTTTTACTAAACTTATAGTTAGAGAGTATATAAGTAATAGTATACTTATATAATATAAGTCCTATTTAATAATCTAGGTAAAAAACACTATTAGAAACCCTAGAAATCTAATTCTAAGATAATGCTTAACTTCTAATTAGGGAGCCTATAGCTAACTTAAGGCTAGATTAAAGTGGATTATATATATATAGCTACTATACTTATTCTCTTTAAAGGGATTATAAGGCTAATAGATATAAATAGTTTTATAAGACTAATCCTAGGGGTTATATTAGATATCTTATTAGGTACTTTACCTCTAATATATATTATATCTAGATTCTAAGACTAGGAAAAGTTATAATAATAAGAAATATTATATTTAATAAGTTAATTTTTTATAATCTAATAAAGGAGAGTATAATAGAGCTATTAATTAATAAGCTTAAGGTATATTTCTAATCCCTTAAAATTAATACTAAATTAGATAAAGAATTAAATCTTTTCCTTATACTAACTTTAATTAAACTATAATAAGATTAGACTAAGAGTTTAAACTTAGAGGTAAAAGCTTTATAGACTTCTTAATAAAAGAAAAGAAAAGCTATATACCTTAATAAGTAAATTAAACTTTAAATACCTTAGCTATTACTAGATCTAATAATTAGAGAGTAAAAGACTCTTAATCTAAAAGCTTAGTAAAGTAAGAAGAAGTAAAACACTCTAGATTTATATACTTAAGAGAGTAATATAATAATAAATCTAATAAGTAATAAGTAAGATATTACTATAAGGGCTTAGGAGAGCTAATATCCTTATAAGGTTTTAGAATACTAAGTATATAATACTAAGAACTAAGTTATTAATAACTTAATAGGTAATAAACTACCTAAGCTAGAAAAAGAAGTAAAGAAAAACTAGTAATAAGATAAACCTATAGGAGTAAATACTAGACTAGCTACCTATATAAAAGGCTTAAAGGAATTACTAGCTATATAGTTAGAAATTATAGAGAGTCTTAGAATAATAATATAAGAAAGTATATAAATAAGCTTAAGGTTATAAATAAAGAGAGCTTAAGGTAATATTCTTTCTTATACTTAACTAATAAGGAGAAAGAAATAAGAACCTAATAAAGCTTTTATTAATAGCTTCTAAGACTTAAAGGATCTCTTTACTAAATTTAGGAAGACTAAGGAAGGAGATCCTTATAAGCTCTTTCTAGGAGATTAGGATTTTAAGAGCTATAAAACGGTTTTTTTAGTAATTAATATATATTATAATAAAGAAAATAGATTATACCTTAACTTAAAGAGAAAGGTAAGGACTATTTATTAATCTAATCTTGCTAAACCTCTAAAGTTATAGAAAAAGGTAAAGGATTATTTATTTAGAGAGAAATAGTTAAAAGTAATAAATAAAGAGATTAATAAGCTAAAGAAATAAGGAATATAGTAGTAAATAAAGCGTTTTATAGTATAATTAAAGCTATTACTATTAAAATAGGTATTTTCTTATAAGTTTAATAAGAAAGGGATATTAATCTATTATAAAGCGTAATTATATATATATAAAGACCTCTAAGATATCTTTATAATTAAATAAACCTATATTATAACACTTACTACTTATATGTTCTATGTATTTATAGCTCTAGTTACTAGGTTTAATTTAGAGACTAGGTAGTATAATATTAAGAATACCTTCCTTTATATAAAATATAGAAAGGATAAAATACCTATAACTTATAAACTTCCTAAAGGTTTTATAATCCTTAGAGAATATATAGAATTACTTAAGGCCCTTTATAGATTAAGGGACTCTTTATAACTATAGTTTAAGGAATTAAGTAAATCTCTTATAAAGCTTAGGCTTAAATTAAGTAAAGAAAAGCCTTACTTATTCTATATAAAAGATTAGACTATTTTCCTTATATTCTTTATAGATAATATTCTTATAGCATTTTATAAGGATAATAAAGGTATTACTAACTATATTTCTAAGGGCTTAAAGGAGGTATATAAATTAGATAAAAAAGGTAAAGTAAGATTTTTCCTAGGGATTTAAATTATTAGAGACTAAGAATAACAAAGGGTATATCTTAGTTATAAGGTATATATTAATAAGATTAGGGAAAAATTTAAGTAAGTAAGAAAAGGCACTTTCCTTACTATACTAATCCTAGTAGTAAAGTATTATAAGTTTAAGAGTAAAGCTAAGAAGTAAGTAATAAAGGTTTACTAGGAAAAGATTAGATTAATCCTATATACTATAATTATAATTAGACTTAATATTACTTTTATAGTAGTGAAGTTATTATAATACCTTATAAATCTAGGACTAGAGCATATAAAGGTAGTAAACTAAGCTATTTACTACTTACTTATTATAAGTAAACTTATACTATACTATTGTTATGGACTGGCCCCTAGGCGACTGCGATAGGGCGTCGATATAGTATTGAGAGACTTGAGGAGGAAAAGGGAAAGGAGAAGAGGCTATCCCTAGTAGCGCCTCTTATACCCCCTTAGCTTCTTATGTAAGCTCCTCCTTACCTGTTCCTGCTTGCCCCTACCCTTCCTTCTATCCGCAATATGCTTGGGCAAAGCCTAAGCCCTTACAACTATAGTATAATTACTAAACTTTAAGCTCTTTAAATCTTAAGTAATACCTCCTTTATAAATAATCTTAAGACTTATAAATTATTATAAGGATACTTAATTACTCTCTTTAGTAAACTAATTATCTAGAAAGCTACACACTAAATAATAGTAACTATATTTATAATAAAGGCTAAATTACTTACTTTATAATAGGTAGTAAAGGAGATTATAAGTCTATAACGCTTATTTAGAGATATTAAATTTAATACCTATAAAGATTAGGTTATTAATTATAATAATTAATAAATAATTTAGCTTATACTTAATAAAAGTAAATAATTAAATACTTAACTATATTATATTAATATTTATAATATATAGTTAAAGTAAGAATTTAAGAAAGGAAGCTTTAAAATTATATATTTACTAATAGAAGAGATACTTACTAATAGATTTATAAAGGTATTAAATTATTAGTACTTTAAACGCTTTAGATCTATACTTAGTCTTATAGATTTATATATAATATATAATATTTAAAGTATATAAGTTATAAAGGAATTATAGGTATATTAATAAGAGAGTATAAAATTAATTACCCTAGAAATATATAAAGGCCCTCTCCTTAGTAAGTAAAGCGCTACTAAGGTAAATAGAATTAATAAAATAAAGACTTTAAAATACTATTATATAAAAATATATATATAAATACTATTTTAAATAAAGGAAATAAACTTATATAAGGAAATAAATAACCTCCTTAAGTTAGGCTATTACTATAGTTACCTTCTCCTTAACTATTACTAAAGAGCCCTTAGTAGTATCCTTAGCCTTAATACTTAGATTAATAACCTTACTATATATAAAATCTAGCTTTATAATAAGTTTTAATTAGAGTTATAGTGCCTTATAGTATTACTTTACTATCTATATATATATATAAGCAAAGGATTAGGGAAAATTATAATTAAAAGCGCTTTACCTTAGTGTCTTAATCTAGTGCTAATAATATTTACTTAGTAAGGGGAATATAAGTATTATATAAAGGTAAGTAATAGTAATTACTAACCTTATATAAGTAATATCTCTAAGATTATCTAAACCTAACCTTAAAGTAATAACTTAAGTTACCCTTACCTATAAGGCTTACTTAAATATACTTATTATAAGGAATATTATACTTAAGACCTTAAGAAGTAAGTATTTTAGGCTATACTATTAGTATATACTAGAGAGAAAGGGAAGGCTAGTATTAATAGGTTATTTTTATAAAATTCGTAGAGAATTATACCTTAAGTATCCTCCCCTTACCTAGGCCCTTATAGAATATAAGGTTTATAAAGAAGTATACTTAGGGTATTTTTCTTACTTCTCCTTAGAAAATAATAACTTACTAGTAAGTAGCTTAGTACTAATTAGTAAAGAATTATTATAAGCTACACTAAGGCTTAGATAAAAATATATAGCTAAATTAGCTATAATATAAGTAATTTACTAAAGAGTAGTTAAGCCCTCCTAGAAGTAAAAATTCTCTTTAGCCTAAGTATATATATTAGAATTTATATTAATTAAAATATAAGTTAGTTAATAAAAAGTATATTATAAAGGAAAGAAAAGGAAGCCTATAACTATTATATTAAGAGATCCTTTATAGAAGAGAAGTATAAGTATAAAAGTAAGAGAGCTTACTTTAAATTTATATTAAATTTAGGTACTACTAAAACACTATATATTTACTAGCTAAGATATTAGTTAGTAATTATAATAACCTTAACACTAACTAGGGGGTATATTACCTAATAGCAAATATAGTGTTTATAATAAATAAATCTATACCTATAACCATATTAGGGGAGCTAAAGATATACATTACTAAACATAATAATTTATAATAAAAGTATATAATCTATAATATAATAGCTTTCTCTATAAAAGAGGAGCTTTTATCCTTCTATTTATATAATAGAAGATAGCTTAAATCTAATCCTTTTCTAACCTTCTTTATCCTACTAGGGGAGATCTTTTCAAGTCACGTGCCCAACGCACAACAGGATCGTCCCGCTTTCCGTCTTTGGCGGGGCTTGCCATCTCTTTTCCGTCGTTTGTAGATTTTCACACCAACCCAAGATGAGGACGAAAGACCTGGTGTATTGATAATGGCGCCTATCTATGCATAATTGCTATTGTCTCCGTATAAAGACTATTTGCCAACCCCGATTGTACTCTCCCAATGGGCTTCACGTTTCAGACTTTACAGAACGAACTCACTCTCTCTCCGCTTACTACTGCGCACATACCAGCGTTGATGCGTCTTCTACCAAAATCTCCTCAAACCCGTGTGGTATACCCATGTTCGTTGTAGTTCATAACCGTCATTACTGTACTCCGTAACGAGACAGACAGAGTGCCTCCCGAGAAAATATTTCAACTCCGTATATACGCATGTTTTCTTGCTAAATGAACCCCACTTGCATTACCGTCGGAGCGTCATCTGGCATATTGTTTGTATAATCTAGTCAAGGCAATTAAGTGAGTGTAGGTAACATGAATTGGTCAAGCCATTGATTACTGCTCTTCGCCATCTTGATGTTGCTGGTGCATCGTGGCAGTGCTGGCTCCATTCATCAGACCTGTTGCAGACAATGGTTCGACCCCAGGCGGTCTCGGCTGTGCGGAAAGCGTCGCCGTGCTAGCTTGCGCCCGTCCATGGGCGCTTAGTGGTGGGTTGCCCATCGCGGGTTGGTTGGTCATGAAGCTCGAGAACGCCAATGGTCCCATGGCGGCAGCTTGTTGGTGTTGCAAGTGTTGGAGCACAGGATGGGCGTGGCTAGAGGAGGCGAACGGGTGTTGGCCAATATCTGGTGCTGGAGGTGGCACCGGAATCGACTGTGTGACAGGTGACGGAGCAGATACTTGGCTCGGTCCAGTCGCAGCACCACCAGGTTGTACTTGATTCTGAGCCTGCGCGTCCACAACCATATCGCTGCCGTCAAGTCCTTCAAAGTCAATCTCTTCATCGGCCATTTCATCGTCGAATGTGTCGCCTTCGGCGGAGTTGAGGTAGTTGGCCATGGCTTGAGATCGCCTAGCTGCTGCACCGCGGATACGATTTCCACCAGCTCGATACGGTAAACTTTCCCTCAACTCTTCGAATCGCGGTGAGGTGTTGAGGAAGTCTCTGAATTGGGAGACCATATTGCCAGAGAAGACGCAGAAAACGTCTCTTTGGTGCTGTGTGAATTCTGCCTGGGACGTTAGAGACATGTCCCGACACAAAAAAAGGTGTCAAGTTGTAGAGGAACTCACCAGGAGGCGCCACTCTACAGTAGGCCTGAAAATCGTCGCGCTGAAAGGCGGCGACACCCGTCAAACTCAAGTGAGTCAATCTTGGACAAGTATTTAACAATCGCATGATGCTCTGTCAGACGGTCAGAATATTTTCTCTCGTTTCTCTCCCTCAGTCCCCGTGGTCCTTCTTGAGAGCTTACCTTGAGAGTCAAATTAACACAGTAGCTCAGGTGGACGCGCTCCAGGCTCGGTGTATAATATTCCCCGCCTATGAAAACACCGCTAGCGTCTCTTCGTACTCGCGGACGATAGGCAGCTTCGGCCAAGGCAAATACAGACTCGTCTGTTATGGAGCTGCACTTGACGAGGCCGATTCTCTTCAGTTTTGGGAGCAGAGCTAGCCTCTTGACAGAGTCATCGGTAAGGTTCGTGCAGCATCCAAGGTCAATGTAGCGAATTCGATTGCAGCTGTGCACGAGTTTCTTCACACCTTCGTCGGTGATTTGCCCACAGTGACCTAGATGTACGTAGTGCAAGTTTTTGCCTAGCTTTGAAATAGCGTGGACGGCCACATCTGTGATATTCCGGCATTTGGCCAGGACGAGGTTGCGCAGTCGGGGTGCCACGTCAATGATCTTCTCCACAGCAGCATCGGTTAGGCGAGTGCATGACGTCAAATCAAGGATGCGGAGGTGCTCGTAAAGTCGCTTTTCAGGTAAGCTTAGGAACGCGCCGTCGTCAATGAGCTCGCAGCTGGCGAGCCTCAACTCTCGCAGACAATTCCCTCTCGACAGGAGAGAGGTGACAGGCCCGTTGCCTATTTGAAGACACTGGTACAGATCGATTTCGAGGATATTAGGGCAGTGTTCCGCGAACGCTAGAATAGCATCATCGCGGAGTTGCACACATTCGTTGAGTTTGAGCTGGGAAATGTCAGTATGGAACATCGTGATGACTTGGCCACGCGTGACCTAAACAGGATATTGCCTCACCCTCTTTATGTGCTTGCAATTTTGCGCGAGGCGAATCATACTGTCGTTGGAGATGTTATCACAGCCTGAGATATTGAGACCTTGAAGCCTCTTGCAGTTGCCGGCAATGGCGATTATAGACTGTTCTGTGATGTTTTTGTCGTTTGAGATATCGAGAGCCAAGAGCGAGGGACTGTTCCCGACGAGAGCAATGAGACCGGAGTCGGTGAGCCCCTTGCAGTTGGTCAACGTCAGTCTTTCGACTCTCGTACACGAGGCCAAGGGCAGTACGCTTCCGTCGTTGACCTTGTCGGCGAGGGCAGCCAGGTTAAGTCGCTTGATGAAGTCTCGGTAACTGAAGAAAGGGTGCTCGCGACCCAGAGTCTGGCAAATACTGCTATGATTCCGCCAGTTGGTACAGGCCGGTCGGTGCCACAACAGGTCGACGGCGTTTCTAGCCCATCGTTTGGATACGAGCATGGAGTGGTACAGGTCTGGTGTGGCGCCGAGTTTGGCGAAGATGCTGATGAGAATCTCGTTTGGCAGCCGGTTAATGGGGGGCCCGCAGTTGTCTTCGACCTGCATGTCTTGAATATTGGGAACGCCCAACGATGACTCGGAATCGTTGGCACCGAGAAAGAAGTCGGACTCTTCGTTGTCGGCGGGGGCGGGAGAGGCAGTGGAAGAGGATGAGCGGGAGTCATCCTGCTCCTCTGGAGTTGTGCTTGCGCTCCTAGCCATGATGTTTAACGGCGCGGCGGAAGGGATCATGGTGAGCTTCGTGGTCGAGAAATGAGCGGACCCGTGAGTTGATTTGTGATGGTTGCGGGTTGCGGGGCAGGGCGGCCGAGTCGGGCAGCCCCAACAAGGAGGACTCGATCAGGCGCTGGAGGCCTGAAGATGCTGGACGAGGCGATTCGATGGAATGGCAGAGGAAGCTCGTTGGATCGAAGCAGATTTAGGTGGTCGAAGCCTGGGCCCGACGTCGTGGCGATGGCGATGGCGATGGCGATGGCGATGGCGGGAGGGAAAGGGGCAAGGCGAGGGCATATATAGAAGGGTATGGGAGATGGAAGGTTGTGGCAGGTTGTGCTGGTCTCGACTGGCTTGTGTCACCATCCATCCGCCGCAAGTGCTGTGTGGTCTGGTGTCGTTTGGTGCGTTTGGTGCGTGCTCATCAATCAGTGCTCAGTGCTCAGTGCTCAGTAGTGCTCAGAGGTCACTGCTCAGTACTGTAGTGCTCGCTCAGTGCTCAGTGCTCAGTGCTGACTAGCGTGGCGTCGATTGACGACGGTTGCGGGACCAGACGGCAGCCGCTGGGCGCTTTGCCACCACGCAACGCAGGCAGGTCAACTTGGTGCGCGCAACACCAGAGTGGCTAGGGATAGCTGGGGATGCCGCGGAGCAGAACCCAGAAATAATGCAGGTGATGCCTAGTCGCAGAGCAGATCGTCTCAATCTCGTAAGCGTGGCTGTCGACAGGATGCAGCATGGCGCGTGAGCACGGAGCATGCGATGCCAAGTTGACGCTGGTCGTGGAAGTCGCCAGCGGGAAGGAGTCTGTTAGTAATGCCCCGAGCATCCAGCGGAGGAGGGCGCGGTGCCCCACCACAGAATTCACGGCTTCGCCCTTCCCGTTACTACATGTACATGTACGGAGTACAATTGCCCTTCCTCAAAGTGATTCTTATTAGACAGGCCCCATGCTCTCCACCAGGAGAAACAACGATTTTATTATCAAAAGTTCATCAGCGTGCATGATCGACACTTTTTCTAAAGCTTACCTAATGCTCCTTTTCATCAAGGTCGCTCCAGAACCACTGGAGTCGGATTACGGGCCAAAGGTCGTTAAATGTGCGCCTTGAACAAAACTGCTTGAATTGGAACAAAACTGCCTAGCTGCTGATCCTCCGAGATGAAAAAAAAAGCCGCGGTATAGCTTGACTCTCCTGGCAAGCGCAGAGGCCACTCGTCACCTTTTAAATCGATAGGGTTCACCATCAAGCGCTCTCAACTGAGTAGATTCGTTGCATTCAGTCTGTCCATGAGGGTTGGCTAACACATGGGCACCCATAGCTGATAGGGGGCAGGCAAGACTTGTGCCCAATTGTGTTATATACTCACTCAGCGGCATCAGTATCATCAAATGTTCAGATTGAAGGGAAGTAGTGCAAAATCCCAGGGTTAAATCCGCCACCTCCCAAGGCGGCCTTCGTTGCGAAGCCCAAGCAATTCCTCGGAGAAAAGAATCCTCTCGTGTTCAACGGAGGCATCATCACGTTAACCCACAATGCTTTCACAATGCGATAGCAGGGGTAGAGCGGCAAGCTCGAATTGATCCCTCTGACCGATTCGAAGCTGAAGTACGTCGAACAGCGAGCTCGGGGCGCTTACATCGCTTCGATCTGCCAACCAGAAGCCTGCTTTGACCTCTCTGTTGAGATTCCGTAACTTCTGAAGGGATCGCTTCGCTTTCCCTAACGGACTGTGCTGTGGCACGTGACGCTGTGTCTGGTTTACTTCGGCCAAACCCAAACCTTTGCCCAGGGGGAGGGTCCACAGCACCAACAACTCTCCTAATAAACCAGACCCAAAAAAAATTGATAGCACGTCGTGACGCACGCAGTTCTTTGTTCTAACGTCAACATATCGCCAGCGAAATCCCAGTATCACTGGCATCGTCACGTCAAAACCTCTGTCATCCCTCGAGTGTGGACACAGCCATTGATCATACTTCATACTACTATCTTGCATTGCGAGGTCTTCTCAGTCTAGCCCCCGAAAACCACCTTTTCTAACTCACAATGGTTACTCTTACCGAGGTCGAGGACGAGCACTTCCAGACGTCCCAGACTGGCCCTGAGGTCGACGATGATGACTTCACTGATACTGGTTCGTCACCCCCATTATCATCACGGGATGGTCTACTTATGACAAGCTCTTGAGATGCCATACTGATCACTTCCTTATCAAGACTCTGAGATTTCCAACGACTCCGACTACGATCCCTCAGATGAGACTTTGGCAGAGCGCTTGTATGCCTTGCGCGACATTGTCCCACCGACGACGAGAGGTTGGATCTCCAGCCGAGTTAGCTCCCTCTCGAACAAGGCTTGGAGCGTTCTGTCATTCAGCGGAAAGGGTGCTTGGGTGATTGCCACCTCAGCCCTGTTTTTCGGCGTCCCTTTTGCTCTGTCCTTCGCCGAAGACCAGCAACTCACCGCCATGGAGCAAGAATACAACATGCGACAGACTGGGAGCGAACTTCTGACAGCCGGCGCCGAGCAAAACACCGCCGACAAGGTTGGCGCTGCTTTGGGAGAGGGCCAAGCTAAGCCTTCACTGTAAAAGCATTTCATGCATCCACACAACATTCCTCTCGATTCCTTGGTATCTTGTCCCGCAACGGACAACTCCACAACGTGTCGGGCTATATTCGGGCGTTATCAAATGGCGCCTTTTGTGTACAATAATCTAGACGGACGGACGGACGGACGGAAAGAAAGCTGGCAAAGAGCAGTTGACATTTCAATGAACTTATGGTGACTGAGACAATGCGGCCTGATAATAGAGCTGTGTTGAAAGAAAGCAAAAAAGGGGGGCATATAAGAGCGGCTTTCATATAACATCTCCCATGTCCATCTCCGCCAAAGGCGATTTCACATGTTATTTGTCGTGCTACATTCGATTCTCATTCTTTGGACTGATATAACGGGTTTAGCTGGTTTATAACTTCACACAACGTTGAGTTGTTATGGGGGCGCTAATACTCGCATCGGTATTACGATGGATGTGCAATTTGATCACATTCAGGGTGAGGACTAAGAGGTTCTTCAGTTGAAGATACCCCTTCCGCAGCGTACATGTATATGTAGATGAGGAAATAGCTCCAACACCAGCACATCAAGGGGCTTCAAAGACAACGATAGGGTAGAGTCTGTGTGGGCATGCTCCTTGAAAAAGCGACATGTGTGGTGTATACACACCATGCGACCATGCCCCCTACTAAAGACCTTACCCTAGTTTAAAGGAGGGCGTATATTTGTGTATTTATTTAGTTGTTGATCGGCGAGCACAAGCACAGTGAAGTTGATGATGTTCTTCGATTGCCCTGCTGTTCCTTGTGTCCCCGCTGAATCCCCTGTTTTCTCCCCTTGTTATCCCACCTCTTTTAGCCTCCCTGACCGTTGATAGCCCCGTCAATCGCCTCCAGAGATCCTTTAATTAGGGCCAAATCAATCCTCCGTGATGACGGTGATGCTCAAAGCATTGCATCGCTGTTATCCTCCTCTCAGAGAAGCCGGATAAGTTCCTTCCTTGATTTCCGTGGTAGAGGGGCCAGAAATTGAGACCTACAAGCACTCAGCCCTAGCTAGCAGATACCTAGCTAGATCAATAACCGACCGACCAACTGACTGACTGACTATAAGTGTGAATTCGCACTAATATACTGTGGTCTTTAGCATCTCCTTAGACTCGGTCCACCTCGTGGAGTCACGTTAACCAGGGTCTGTATGTATCTCTAGTTTACTTTTATCTAATTGGATACATACAGACCCCTGGTTAACGTGACTCCACGAGGTGGACCGAGTCTAAGGAGATATAGTCTACATAAGCCCTGTTTGAACTTTGAATTTACAGGAGGTACATGACTAGGAGCAGCCGGCCAATGACAGATCTTTCCATAGCACTAAGTGGGGTGAAGGGCACCTTAGATCATATAATGCATTTAACTAGGACTACTTAGACAGCATCCCTATGTAATAGCTTCACTTACTACAGCCACTTAGAGCTAATAGTGACCGCCCCGCATGGGGCTTGTATGTAGTTGTTGTAAAATCATTTAGGGTTTAGACTGTATGCTTATTATGTAGCATATGCAGCGAGTTTTCACCGCCTACCTAATTTCCTACGATTTTAGAGGCTCCACCCTTGAGACGAGACGGACTTTGGGCCGCGGTCAGTCAGCTTAGGTTGTACTTTCACATGTTACATGTGTCGAACTGATCAGTGAGCAACGCTTGTCGTTCTACTATCATTGATAGTGAAATATTCCAAAATATCGAGGTTGTCATGGACTATATAGGCCTACCAAAGATCGAGGCACGGAAGCCTTTTTTAGTGTTGCAGCTGAGCACAGCAGTGTCTTGGCAATCTCAACCTCACCATATCGGATGGCAGCTGATTGTTTTTTTTATCTAGCTACACGCCCACCTGACAGGCAGCGTGTCCCGAACGACACTCCACGAGATCTGGAAAGGAAAGAAAGCAGCAGGCAAGACAGAACTAGAGGATCCCTTGGAGGTTATGCCAGACCGAAAGCACGATTACAACCTTGAGGCGTAAGTGTATCTGCTGCACTCCTCTGTGCGACCGACCACACACGGTCACCACGGTACAACATAAACATGACTAAGAATGTATACTGGCGTCTTTAGCTTCTTCACATTGTTTAGCAACTACATTTATCATCTCTTGGCGGACAAAAAATCCATCCAATATGCAACAAGAAGTGTGCTGGAGAATTTTCTTGCCGATGGCGTTGTGTATCTGGAGTTGCGGACCACGCCGCGGGCAGCGAGTGACATTTCAGCTGACATGTACATACAACTCCTGCTGGACACTATCAAAGACTTCGAGAATACTTATCCACAGATGCATACGCGGTTGATTCTCTGTGTTGACCGCCGCCATTCCTTAGCCATGGCAGAGTCGATTCTTTCTCTCGCAACTCGTCTACGCTCAGAGGAAGGACCCGGTGTCGTGGGCGTCGATTTGTGCGGAGATCCAACTGCTCGTCCTGGGGGAGAGATATCCATGTTTAGCCCCGTATTCAAGCAGGCTGCCTCGAATGGGTTAGGAATCACCGTCCATTTTGCGGAAGCAGAAGCCAGCGGTTCGTACGACGAGCTACGCACGCTGCTTTCCTGGAACCCTGGTAGACTGGGACATGTAATTTGGGAGGACGACGCGGCCAAAAAGGAGATTGCAGAAAGGGAATTGTGCCTGGAGCTCTGCCTCAGTTGCAACGTCCAGGCAGGAATGATTCATGGTGGATTTCAGAACCATCATTTCAAGCACTGGTTTGAGATGAAAAGACCTAGGATTTCTCTGGCAGTAAGTGCATGTTTGCTTTACATTGAGATCGTTCATGCTGCATGAACATTTGTCTTTTTGGTCACAGTGAGTGCTGACAGTAGCAACTCAGACGGATGACGTTGGCGTGATTGGCAGCCCGCTATCGAACGAGTATCGGCTCGTTGCCCAACACTTTAGCCTCGACCGTGCTCAAATATGTCACCTGGCTCGTCAAGGAATTGATGGGATCTTCGGAGGAGAAAAAGAGAGGGAACGACTACGCGACATTATGTGGACTGAGTGAGGAATGAGGAAAAAGACGGGCGTGTACGCGATTTCCCAGATCAAGCTGTGCAAATTGGAGTCAAGTCAAAACACTCCCGTGTCATAGAGCTGTAAGAAGTCTGAAGGAGCTAGTTGTCAGCTTTGACAGGGGGGGTCCTCTGCTGACCTGGAGTCGACTTAAGAAAGCCCAACTATGCCAAACCGTCTGACGGTGCGAATAAAATGTAATGTTTGAGCGCTGATGCTTTCTGAAGAGAAACCACTAGGCCAAAAACAGGATGCGCACCCTTATTAGAAGGACTGCGGCCATGATCTCTTTTATTCTATACTTTCAGCGCCTGTTTAAGCTTGCTAGCGCCTGGCGTGCCGCGGCTGCCAAGCCAATGAATGAGCGGCCTCCGCTGGCGACGCCTGGGCGGTGGCCATTACGTACATACGACCAGCAGCTTGAGTCAACGTCAAACCACTTCCTTCATCTTGACCAGGTAACCTCGACAGTGACCGCGTATACTTGCTCGTGTCTGCTTCTGTTTCCCAAAACTTCCCGGGCGACACTGTGTGTAGCGACGATTTAATTCGGGGACGAAAATCCCTCCAAACCAGCCATGAATGTACGTTGATAGCCTCCCACCCGCAATCCTCTAGCTTCCTGCACCCGGCAGCGACTATGAGCGGCTAATCCACGCAACTCATTAGATCCTGGAATGGGCATTCGGAAAGCGAATGACGCCCGCTGAGCGTCTGCGCAAGAACCAGCGCATGCTGGACAAGGCGATCCGAGAACTCGACCAAACGCGCGTCAAGTTGGAGAAACAAGAGAAGACGCTGATACAACAGATCAAGACAAGCGCCAAGAATGGGCAGATGGGTGCCTGCAAGATCCAGGCCAAGGACTTGGTTCGCACGCGGCGTTATATCGAGAAGTTCTTCGCGATGCGCAGTCAGCTACAGAAGATTTCATTACGGCTCCAGGTACTCAATTGCTCTCCAGGAGGAGATCTACGCATTCAGGGTTCTACCCATCCCTGCTAACCCTGGTGGACTTCAAACAGACATATCGAACAAACGAACAAATGATGCAAGCGATGAAGGGGGCTACGATGGCCTTGGGAAGCATGAATAAATCGATGAACCTGCCCCAACTACAGCGGATCGCCATGGAGTTTGAACGAGAAAACGATATTATGGAGCAGAGACAGGAGATGATGGATGATGCGGTAGACGACGCCATGGATGTTGGCGTTGAAGAAGAAGGCGATGAAGTAGTTGAACAGGTCTTGGAAGAAATTGGTGTCGACATTGGCCAAGCTGTAAGGATTAGTTTTCACCGTCCATTTCCGCAACACGCTCCCGCGAATTTGAACTCGGCCTAACTTTTTTTGCCTCCAGATGGGCGAGACGCCCAACGAATTAGGCAATCCAGCTATCGCTGAAGGAAAGATCGCACAGGCCGTTGGAGGTGGGAGTGGTGGCGATCCTGTTGACGACGATCTACAAGCACGATTGGATAGCTTGAAGAAGTAGGACAAAGGAGACGGAAGTCGGAGAAGAAGTGTCATAATCATTGCGGAGTCTTGATTTTTAGAGACGTTGGCTGATCGTTCTGCGTGTGTCAGTCTAGTTTACGCTAATCAGGTAAAGCGATGTTCCTCAAGGACCAGCAAAACGCTGGAAATACATGTCAGACTTGTTCGTTCACGTTCCGACCGCTATTGCGCCACTTTTGTATGCCAATCCCAAAGGTCTGCCCGTCAAAGCGGCGACAGCTTCTTCGGATTTGCCAGGGCGACTGCACTTCGATAAAAACCGGAATTACTGACTGTTGCTGTTCCGTTCGCTTGCTGGACTGAACTGGAGAATCGGGAGGTCGATACAATCTTATCATCATCCCTACTCACATTGCGTCTGACTGAGGGCCAAGAGACGTGTGCAAGCATTCTTGCGAAAGTGGATGGAAAGCCTCGGCAGCGTCATGATGCTCCGAAACACCCGTCAACACAACGGCGAATCATAATCCTTTCTTACTCAACGTATGAGGGCATTTTGAAAGGGGAAGCCGGGAAGCGATGCTGCGGCCGATGTGAGGGATGGGCAGCCTGTCCACATTGAATTTTACCAGAATGCGAGAATCAGTGGCATTGTTTGGGGTATAAATGCAGGATTCGATAGGCTCCCATAAATAGGTTCGGGCTCGTACGTCAAGCATATTGGAATATTGGGACATGCAACGTTACAAAAGCAGGCCGCATTTCCTTGTTTGATCATCGTGTTCGTCTGGCTTAGAATGTTGTCAGTTAGTACCTACAGTTCCCCCTCTGTTCGCCTCTCTTCGCCTCAGAGATGCTTATCACTACCAATACACCAAGAGCAAGCTGGGTCGTGATGCGGATAAACAAATCTGCAACGGGCAGTAAGAGCATTGAGCCCAAACAATGTCGTTCCGAAATACCTGGTTTTTGTTTTTGGGCTACTTGTCTGACGCGTGGCCTTTACATAAGATCGACTGATGCTATTCAGGTGTGCGTGGAAGGATCTCTCGGGGCTACGGGGAAGTGCTGCCCTGCAGGTATTTTTGGAGCAAACCGACCAGCCCCACCGACCAGCCCCACCGACCAGCCCCACCGACCAGTGACCGAGTGGCTGGCGGGGCATGGCGGTGCGACACGAGCAGCGCGACCTGGTTGGTTGGCAATGGTTGCACAGCGCGCTGCACTTTTTGCCAAAGCCAGATCACTCGACCCTGGTTGGTCACCAGTCAGCCCAGTTGTCCCATGTGCCATCAGCGACCCCGCCCCTCTCCTAAAATCCCCGCCATAGCCTCGCCCACCACCGACGCTTCTCCTGCATTCAATCTGGCGCTAGATAACGAAGACACAAACCACCAGTAATTATCCGTTTCTGCCACTGGCTGCTCGCGGCATCAACCACCATCTCTGTCATCCATTTGTCTTCGATATCAGCTCGGCGCTCTCGACGGGCATTTCCAATCCTGTCCGTATCCGAAGCGATTCTTGCTTGGGCTGTTGCGATTTTGGCAACCTTGTCTGACCTGCTATGTCAGGCAGAGCTCGGCCGCACCCATCCGGTGACACTCACTCTAACGTATGTTTGCGTCCACTTGACACCATCTGTTTGTACTACTTTCTGCTTTGTCGCTATACATCTTGCCTTCAACTGCCCAGTTGTGGTTTCGTGCCAGGGCGTCATGGTGTTTCAGCGATAGCAAACTGCTCGACGGGCATGCGCTTGGTTGTTGTCTGGGTGCTCCTTTCGCGCTGTCCCATAGCGGTGAAGCTACCTTGGGAACGTTTCGGGCATCAAGTTCATTTACATTTCACTCCGCTGCCTTCTGTAACGGGCCTCACTGATTTTCTTCCTCAGCAGCAGAACAACTGACCATCTCGTATTCAAAGTACTGAACACTCTACAACTCTCCCGTATCATTCGTTTCGCAACCGACCTTATAACGCTTCAAATTCCGTCAATCACTACGCTTGATAAGAAGAATCGGGTCGAAATCCTCTGTACAGTAAAATTCATCTCACGACTTTGAGTTTCGAGTCTATCAAGCCCGTTCATTTTGCCATTACTGCTGCCCTCAACGGTGCCAAGGTCTTTCCCCCCCTCACCGTTGATACACCTCAACCAAACTATCCCAGTTTTGTCTTACTTCCTCAAAGCTGGCAGGCAACAAGCGGCGCAGTCTCTCCTCCCAAGGAGGAAGCCTGCTGAATAGGATGTTTGGTGGGAGCTCCAATTCTCCAGGATCCAAGACAGAAAGCGATTCCAAGACGGAAGAAAAGTCACCTTCCCCGGGCTCAAGTCCCAACGCCAGCGAACCGGCCCCTATCAAGACAGCTGCAGTTCATTCTGCTAGCGGAGAAAAGCGAAGCGGCAATGGAAGCCCCCCTGGCCGCAATGATAATGGTGGTTCTATTGACAAGAAGAGGAGGAGTAGCGGCGTTGGCAGCAAGGCTAGTAGCTTCCTAGCCTCGGCCAAAAACACATTGAACTTTTCTCAATCTGGCCGAAACAACTCTGAGCTGAGTACTCAAACCCCGCTACAAAAGCTGGGTAAACAAGACCCTGCCCTGGCTGTACCGCAAGGTCAGCATAATAACTCTGCTGGCGAGTCGGGTCCAGGACCCAAGTCTACATTTCGAGTCGGCGTCTGGGAAGATAGGAACAAGAGATGCCGTCGCACTATGGAAGACACGCATGCGTTTCTCTATAACTTCATAGCTACTCCCTCGGCCAACGCTGATGCCTTGACGAAATCCAAGCCGGAAAAGGGGGCATCGGAAGGTACTGGAAAGGAAATGGTAGAATCCGATAACGGATATTTTGCGATTTTTGATGGACACGCCGGTACTTTTGCTGCGGACTGGTGTGGAAAGAAGCTCCATCTCATTCTCGAAGATACCATACGAAAGAATCCTAATATGCCGATCCCCGAGCTCCTCGACCAGACGTTCACCTCAGTTGATGCACAGTTGGAAAAGCTTCCACTGAAGAACAGTGGCTGCACGGCTGCCATCGCGCTCTTACGGTGGGAGGATCGTATTTCCACAGACAAACCGGCTCCAACAATTCCAAACAAGTTGCCACCCAAGTCTAACGAGGCCAGCACCGCAGACAAAGACAAGACTGTCGCTGCCTCCCCACCTGTGCGGACCCCCTCAACCTCTTCTCTTGACGCTGCGACTCATACGAAACGCAAGGCATCCACGGTTCGACAGCGTATCTTGTACACTGCGAACGTGGGGGATGCTCGCATTATTTTATGTCGTGGGGGCAAAGCCCTGCGACTATCTTACGACCACAAAGGAAGCGACGAGAACGAAGGCAAGCGGATCGCAAACGCCGGTGGCCTAATCCTCAACAACCGTGTGAATGGCGTCCTCGCCGTTACTCGTGCTCTAGGAGATGCATACATGAAGGATCTCGTGACCGGACACCCGTACACGACCGAGACTGTCATACAACATGACCTCGATGAGTTCATCATAATCGCGTGCGATGGCGTAAGCTGAATTCAAACCCCCCCAACTCCAACTCCAACCCCAAATACATATATATTTGTTCACTAACGGGACAATTCATGCAGCTATGGGATGTTTGCAGTGACCAAGACGCTGTCGATCTGGTTCGTGAAGTGCAAGACCCCATCACGGCGTCCAAACAACTCGTCGACCACGCCTTGAGCCGATTTAGTACCGACAATCTCTCTTGCATGATTGTTCGCTTGGAAAAGACGAACGGTACGGCACAAGCAAAGAATTGGGGCGAAAAGGAAGCTGAGCCAGGAGCCGATGCGTTGGAAAAAATTAGTGAGGCTGAGAAGATTGTGTCGGAAACCAAGCAGCAGATAGCCGAAGGAACCACCCCGGCTGTGGGGATATCCGGCAGCAACAGTGGTCGCGGTTATGACGTTTTGCTCACCGACGGAAACGAGCTCGTCGTGACTACGTTGGAGGAAGCTGTGGAAGAGGAGCCCGAGCCAGAGGACGATGAAGACGATAGCCCCGAGGAGGTGTCCGCCCAGGCCGAGGAACCTACCGCTACAGTTGAGGCGCCTGCAAAACCTAGAGCGCCCAAGAATTGATGGATACGTGCAAACGAAGGCGTCGTGGGTATACTTATCACATTACTCTGTACTTGTTTACATATGACTTGATATGACAGCGGAGACGACCCTGGGGGAAGGAGAATGCAGCCCGAAATGTGACTTCAATATGACGCTTTCAAGTCTACCATGCAACATTACCGAGATTGTGACTTTTCGACATTAAACGGGCCTTTCTTCGTCATTCAATATGCCGCGATACCATAAGATGCCGGGAAGACCTTTCTCTCAATGAATGGGTGTAATTTTCCACACAGAGGTGCCGCAGATGATACTTGACGATTGCACTTGCGAAGATGTCGCAGTAGAGCGAGCGCATTGACTGCGTATTTTGTGCTCTTCATCAAAGGGATAGCGGTAAAGTGTGCATCAAAGATTGACTGTAGCGGCGTCTGTGTGGCCAGTCTTGCATATAATGCCTTTGCCTTTAGTAACACATGAATTTGGCTGTCCGACTTGTAATTACTCCGTCGATTGGCGAATACACATACTTGAATCAGCGATAGGCTGGCTACTGGGTTCTCTTCGGGCTGTCCATGTTTTATTAGTCTCTTTTCAGTCCGGGGTTTAACGATGACGACAAGAAGTAATATGTACGTTATTTTCATTGGGGCTTGCCGGTTAGCGCTATTAGGGGAAGGACAAATTGGAGGTTTTGGTCACGTTGAGACGGCGCAAACCAAAACGGCCAAGCCGTGACATCGGTGGGTGGGCTGGGACTTATTAGGGACACGGTTATCATGGAGTATTGGTCTTGACGCGGATTTATGTACAATGTATGCTGGGTTAGGGAGCTTGCGTGTTGAACGGCAACCCAACCTGGGTACGCACCTACCTACCCAGAAGGCAATAACCGAGTCGTACATTTGGGAATTCGAGGATTCGATACGAAATTTGGACTCTGGAGTCTGTTGTGTCAAAAATCATCGACTCTCAATTCTCGAATGAAGCCCCTTCCCCTTCCCTGGCTCCCTGGCACTACCCGGGGTCGTCCACAAAAAAGAAGAAGAAAAAGAAAAAGAAAAAGAACCAGACCCAAGCATCGTTGGCGCGTGGCTTGCAACTAAAACTAAAACTACTAGTGCACTTTACTAGTGCTACTAGTGCTCGTTGACGACTCTTTTGTCTGTCGTGTCTGGTGGGTCTGGCGGTGCCTCTGCCTGCCCCCCTTTCGCCGGGCGCCCACGGCGGTCATTGCAGGAATTTGCAGCACGTCCACCCTGGCCTGGCACGGGGCACCAACAAACCAACCACACTTGGAAACTTTGGATGTTGAACGATGCAACAACATCCCATCCCATACCTATCACCATCACACCAGACTCATCCACACTGCCCCTGGGCTTAATCTTGCATTCCTTTTTCCTAGCCTTTGGCGAGCATCGCCTTCTTTTTTTCAGCATTCCTGCTTGCCTTCCTGCCTCTCTTTGAGCAATTTTCGCCCCTTGGCTCCAGCTGGGTGTTCCTTGGTGACAAGTTACAACTGCCGAACCCCCTCTCGGAGCCGTTCCTTTCTTTTCTTGTTTCCTTTTTCGCAAACCCTCCCTCCCTTGTGTTTGTCCAGCTCAGCTTGGGTGAACACCCTTGCTGTCGTGGTCAGCCTTAGTTGCACAAGCCCCCAATTACCAACTGCTACCACCCCCGGTGACTTTTCAAGGAGAGAAGGAGAAAGAAGACAAAACGTGCTCACTCCTGTTCTACTCCGTACAGTCGTTGATTTTCAGCTTCGTGTCTCGGGCGACAACATCGACGACCTGCTACTACTCCGGACGTACGGAGTACCGACATTATATTTACATATTCTGTACATACGGATTACCACACACAGCGCCTGCGGCAGGGGAATCCACTGCGAATTGCGGACCAGCGGGCAAACAACTCGCCCATTCCGTTATTAATTCCGGCCCTGCCCCTCCAAACCAACAAGGGATACACCCGGAGTCATTGTTCTTCTTTTATTCTACAAGCATCATAATCTTCTTGCCCTTCATTGCCCGTCCTCTTCATACTTGTTGGTTTATTTTCTCATTGCTAGGCGCTCATCGTTCCTAGCTTGGTTCATGCTCCCATGGTCGTTGCGTAATCTGCGTTCATGCTCGCTTGCAAATTTGCAACCCCTTCCCCCGAGTTTCGAATTGGATCCTCCAGACTTGAGGTACGGCGATTATTCTTCCGCGAAACCCCCCTCTTCTAGACATCGATTTCCACGTCATCTTTCTCCTTTGTGTCCAGCGAATAGTGATAAACAAGAATCAGTTACGTCAGACGCGGGTCGGTGAAATACGACGAGGACCATGTCATTGAATGGGCTTGATGATCCCATGGTGGTGGAAGCGCATGAGGCCGCAACTTCTGAACCTGGAGGCTGGTATGTAACTAAACCCTTTCCTATGGGGATTCGGAGCAATGCAATGGCGCTTGCTCTAGACGGCTCGCGTTGCGTGTTCAGGAACAGCTCACCTGACGATCGAATAGGTTTTTATTAAAATACGAAGGCCGAGATGAGATACAAGTACTGAGTCGTGGTAACGGGGGGATAGTCGAAGTGCGCAATGCTGTTGCCGAATACGACGAGACGAGTCCCCTCTATGGCTTTCTAAAATATAGAAGGAGGAGTGTTCTTATCAAATATTTGCCAGAAGACTGCTCTCGAATCATACAAGGTATGTACTTCTCCGGTCACTGAGCTGGGATAAGGGCGGAAGACAGAACAATTTCGCGGTTGGAGCGACAAGCCCAACGTGTCGTCAGAGCCAAGATTCAAACTAACAAAGCCATTCATGTGTAAATAGCTCGTGTGGCGGTCCACTTCAACGCCATTTGTGAACGATTCTTGCCCTATGATACCGTTTTTGAGATAACCTCTGCCGGCGAACTCGGGGATTCAAAGCTGTCGGCAGCATGCTCCCTACACACGGCTACATGTTCAACTTCATCCTCGACAAGCTCGTTACGCCAGAGACGGCTAATGGAAATTGCTGAAGAGGAGGAGGATGAACAACGCGCTACAAAACGCCAGTATACCCACGACGCCGACGAGAGCCGACCCCAATCCGCAGATGACAGACCCTCAACTGCTGAGCTGGTTACCCTCAACTCCGACCTGGCATCCTCACCCGAAAATAGTAAATTCGCCGCCGCCACGACTTCTGACGTACCCCCGTTTGTCGGCGTGAATGAACGGCCAACCTCACCGGACTCTGATGTCTACACGATTGGCGCATACTCCTATAGTAAACCAAGAGTGAAGCTCGGCCCTCGGCCCTCAGTTGATGCTAACGCACGACCGCAAACTGCAGGTAACTTCCGGCCTGTGTCTGCGATTCCGGCTGGCTTCAAACTGTTTGGGAAGGGAGGCAAGAAGAGCAAAGGAAAAGACGGCACTACCGGATCGTCACCTCAAGAGGAGATTGTCGGTCTAAATTTCTCAGCTTCAGATGACGGTCAAGATCGGCCGACGACAAGTTCGAGCTCGATATTCGACTCTGTTCCTCTTCCTGCGCCTGCACAAAAGAAGCCGACCATAAGTCCTGAGAAAGCCCGGCTGATGAAGGCCATGCAACTTAGAGAAAAGAAGAAGAAGAAGATGAGCGTGCTGCCACCGTCAGACGAGTTCTTGGGAGATGATGAAATCACCAATGCCGAGGATGATCCTACACAGGTGCTCGACGAGGCCATCCTCAGCTCCGAAATTGACTGCGACAAGAACAACCAGCGCGTCTCGCTGAGCAAAGATGACTCTGGGGTTGTTTTGGACACTCTGACGCCATTGACTCACGCTGATCAAACCTCAGACCTGACTCCTTCAGACTCGCACCCTGCCAGTCCCCTTGTCGGCTCGTCAGAAGCTGGCCATTCCACCAAAGCATCATCAATTTCTGAAACGACCGATGAAACTATTCACGCCAAGGAGGAAACCGAGCCGAAAGAGGTCGACACCCCCACTGAAGATGTTTCCAAGTGCACCGGAATTGACGTTGAGACGTTTGTCGCCAAGGAAAATGCAGCTGAAATATTCCATCTTCGAGCAGAGACCGCCATCGAGGAGACCAACGAACCCATTACAACCATAGCCGAGCTGTCTACGACGAGCAATATTGCAGAGGATCCTCAGGGCGGCTCCATTGATGATGGCGAAAGTTTCGAGAATGTTGCTTTGCCAGTCTCCAAATTCTCTGCCAACGCTGTGCCTGGATCCGACGAGAGCGTTATCAGAGTCTCAGAGACAGATACATCCAAGGACCTAGATACAGCATACACAACGACTTCGTCACCTGTTTTGAAAGCAGAGGTATCGGCCCAGGATCTTTTGGCTGCCACCAAAGCTGCTGGTTCCGATGTCGACGCCCTACCTGCTCCATCGAATGATGTTCGTGAAGAGGCTAGCCTCTCGCGAGCTGTTGCAGAAGAAAAAAGTAAACGGAGATCACAGATCGAGCCCATAAAGACCACAAATCTGGAACTAAAGAAGGACACCGAGAACAACACCCAGAGCGCATCGCTCGAAAAAGCTGCACCAGTTTCCGTCACCAAGACACCCATAACTCCCAGCTTCCCCCAGAGCACCATGAATGAGCAAGATGAAAGCCCTTTAATTCATACTGTCCGAACAGTTTCAAATCCCGTTGGCGGAAACTTGATCGTTCCTGCTGATGCGAACCAATCGTCGGCGAGGTCCATGAGCTCAGGGGCTGCCTACTTGCACTTGGTCACTCAACAACAACAACAACAACAACAAGGCGGCAACCTGGCCAAGAAGTCGAACAATATCGGTTCCAGCATCTCGCAACGAATCAAGGCCTTGGAGAAACTTTCGGCCGCCTCGGGAGATGCCCCGGCTTCTCCTGCCAGAGAACGACCTTCTTCGACCTTTTATGCAGTCAAGAAGAGAGAGCCGTCCAGATCACCCTCCGTCATGGACAGGGCCAATTCGTTTCGCAACCAGGCACCCCCCCCACCCGAGCAAAGCCAAGAAGTTCCTGCGGAAGCAGTTGGACGCAATCGTCTCGAACGATCCGGGTCTGTGACGAGCCGGTTGTCCATGTTTGAGTCGCCGACAGCTAGCGCAACTCCTCGCAACCCGGGCGTTCCTAGTGGTAACAACACCCAGGCCCGCCCAGAGTCAGTTTCAGTCATGGCTAGAATCATTCGAGACCCAAACCACACGGGGCACATGAGCTTTGAGCCGCCCAGAGATCCATCTGAATACAATCACCTGGAGTTAAAGCAGTCGCCGCTTCTGGTAGATCATCAAACTGCCTTTGCTGCAGAGAAGGATTACTCTGGCTTCGAGCACACTCAGGATCGCGGCAACGACTTGTATGAGCAGAGCAAGTCCAGCAAGCCACGCCAGTCTTCGCTTGGTATCGTCAAGGGCTTCATCAAGGAGAGACGAAAGTCAGTAGCCTCTGATACAGGAAATTCTCCCTACTCGTCGGGCCGGGCCGAGTCGGTGCATGCGAATCCGGCATTTTCCCCTCGATCATCCTTCAGCAAGGACCGCGAGACAATATTGTTGCCATCAGAATCTGCGATTGGCGACGATGCCAAATCTGCGAATGGCGACAAGAAGTTGTCACGTGCCGGCCGCTTCATGCGTCGACTGTCAAACCTTTCCAGCTCGCGCTCCAAGAACAACCTCCCTTCCATTTCTGCAACAGCAACGAAGGAAGAGGCACACGAGTCTGTTCAGTCACGGCCATCCACCACAGGAACACCAACTATTGTGTCATATATGGGAGATGTCAACGTTCAGTTCCCCGACAACCTGTTGTGGAAACGCAGAAACATGAGCCTGGACTCGCAGGGCTTCCTCATTCTAAGCGCTCTACCGGTCCAAAACGACCGTCCAGCCCAAGGCACCAAACGATATCACCTCAGCGAGTTCCGGCCTCCCAACATTCCCGATGTGGAGGTGCAGGAGCTCCCCAATAGTGTTGTCCTCGAGTTCATCGAGGGCTCAGGCATTCAAGTTGCCTGCGAGGACCGCACCAGACAGTTGAGAGTGCTGCAAAGTAAGTCACGCTATACTGAAGTAATGACTGAGGGAGATGAGGGAAACTAACAAACGCACAGCCCTGCAAGAAGCCCATTCCACTCGAGGAACCACTTACGGACTCTAACCGGTGTTGGTACAACTTCAAACAACCTTGATTTTTTCACTTCCTTAAATACCCCCTCTATTTTTTTTTTTTTTTTGGGTTTGTCCGAAACTCCCATTATTACATTATTTTTGGCCAGGTGGCCAAATTGTTTCTTTCACGCATCGTTCGTTGTGTGTCTCCAGGGATCGCTCGGATACCGAACCCCCCACTAGAGGCACACATCAGTGTCAGTTTCTAACGCCGGACCACGATATGCTCGCCATTTCCATCACTTTCTCATACAATCTTGTTGCACAATTTCTCTCATTTGTGGGTTTCAAACGTATTAAATTACATGCAGCAAATTTTCTACCCAGTGGGGCAAAAAAAGAAGAGTCGGCTGGCTTTGGGAAATTAGGAGATGTCATGTTGTATTAGCCAAGGTAGCATCAATGATTTATTCCATTGATAAAGCAAATATCATTTCAAATCGGCCTACATTCATCAAAACCTTGCAGTACATGTGCTCTGCTTGTTGACTTTGTCATTGGAGCGAAGGACGTTGGCCTCTCTGTTGACACTATACACGGCTCTGGCTCTGTGTCGTCATCATGATGGCACACAAAGTATCATGTAGACTAGTCAATAGATTGCTACTGACACCTAGTGTATCGTATCTACAATTGCCACCACCGAAGACTTTAATATTCTCTGCATCTTTCACCTATCAGTCGTGCGTGCTGCACTCGTTGCCCGTCATCATCGACGTCTTGTGGACTGACTGACTGACTGGGCGGCTGGCCGGCTGGCTGGCTGGCGACAGATTGGTCGTGTCCACAATGGTCCATTTCATTCGATCCTGTCGTTTGAAAAAAAGAATCCCCTTTAAAGTATAGATGGAAAGAGAAAGGGGAGAATACCTTGTTGATGGCCGAGATTGCAGAATATGATGCAAACTTTTACTGATCCTTTTCGCGGTCCTCGTGTCGTTGTGCGTGATTTTAGTGTATATCTACGAGGCATTCACTGCACGTGGGGGGGGGGGTCGTGCGCGGGGCAAACTTTGGATGAAAGGGTGAGGGATCGAGCCCAAGTCGTGATGAGGCTGCTTTCTGCGGAATCGAAGGAAAACCTTCAATCATGGGTTCCCGAATGTCCCCGCCGGCGACTTTTTCATCACCCGTTGGCCGATCCTGGCCCGTCGATGCTGGAGAATTGCACGGGGTCCATGGCCATGTACTCGAGCAGGTCCAGACCACCGACGTTGACGCCCTCGGCCGTCATGGCAACGGAACTATCACCACCCCCCATGTTCTGGAAGAAGGCGGGGCCGGGGGGCAGGTACCACATCTCGTTGCCGGGATTGTTCCATTCGTCAAAGAGGTGCATGTCGACGCCGGGCGCGGGAGCAGCGACGCCATTTTGTTCGACGTGGGGAGCTGGAGTAGACGGCCCGATGGACGACGTACCCGGGTAAGGAAAGTTGCCCGTGGACAAGTCGAACGGCGTGGCCGAGATGTTGTTGTTGCTGTTGTTGTTGTTGTTGTTGTTGTTGTTGCTGCTGCCTTCGGCTCCTGGGGAAACTGGGCGACCTGAGACAATGGAAACATTAGCATTTATTGATCCAGTCTAGTCTTGTTGGAAGTAAGCAGCATGTGACAAAAGCTTCAAATCATGGGAGACGGAGACTTACATTGTCCATTGAGGCCTTCGCGCAATTTCTGGGCATGCTTGCCCACCCAATTGGCAGTGTCGCCGCCGGTTGCAGGCGCAGTAGTAGTAGCGAGACCAGGCATGGCGGCGCCTTCGGGAAGAGGACTTTGATCCTTGGCCGAGCTCTGCTGCATGGTTGGTGCCTGGATGAACCGGTTTCGCAATCGACTCGTCAGCGTCTCGAGGAGGTCGGCAAAGCGGATGCCCAGATGCACATCGTCCACGACGCAGTTTCGCAGCGCCTCCACGCAGGCATCCATGAGGTCTATGCTCATTTTGACGTCAGACCGCGGGGCGCCCAGAGCGAACGTCTTGAGCAGGAACATGGCTCCACTGATGATGCGAAAGTAAGTCCGGACTGGCGCGTGCTTCAGGTAGCCCCCTGGAAGGAGACCGTCGACGACGGTGCGAAGCAGGTTCCGACATCCGTCGACGACCTCTCGAACATATTCTTGGTCGTGAATGGTGAAGCCGCCGAGCTGACCGAGCGGCAGCTTGCCGTAGTTGATCAGGGTTTGCGGAGAAAGCTGCGTGGGACCACTGGCAGCTTGTCCGTTGCCATTGCTTCCATTTGCAGTTTGTCCGGCATTGTTGGTGCAACGCT
Organism: Epichloe festucae Fl1; assembly: GCA_003814445.1. Taxonomy (NCBI): domain Eukaryota; kingdom Fungi; phylum Ascomycota; class Sordariomycetes; order Hypocreales; family Clavicipitaceae; genus Epichloe; species Epichloe festucae. The sequence goes on along the minus strand of CP031385.1, from coordinate 2,359,133 downwards.
CGACAACCGCTTGCAGCGAAAGCGAGTTGACGTAGATGCGGACGTATTCGTACTCGATGGTCAGGATGTGTCTGATGAACTGAGGAAGGCGGAACAGCTCAAACTCCCTGTACCAATCCTTGAGCAGAGGACTGTACTCTCTTAGTAGCTCGACATATCGTCCCGATTGGATGATTTCGGTCGTGTACTTCCGAGACTTGAACAGCTTCTCGTTGCCAACATGCATGGCATTGCTGATCCCGGCCCAGCAGTGGATGATTTGATCATCAAGCTCCAAGTCTGGCACATAGTTGAAGCCGTTGGTCATGGACGAGGTGCTCGGGGTATTCCCCTCGTTGGAAACGGTGCGGCGGCGAGACACTGCGGGATCGGCTCTTCGAAGATGCTCAGGTGTCATACTTGTCCAGCCAAGCCGGCCTGCCAGCTGAGATGTATAGATGAGCAGCAATCTCTTGATGCGGTTGGCCCTGGTTCTGTAGGCCTCGTCCAGGTACTCTGGGCGAGTAATGGTATCGTCCTTGAGCATCTCGTCGATGTCATCAAAGACGCCCAGCTCATACGCAAGCCCCATGGCAGTGCTGAGAAGCATCCAGCACATGCGATCGCTTCTCCAGGCCGGCTCCAGCCAGCTCTCGATCCTCTTGCCACCAAATCCAGCGCCGACATTCCGGCTCGGGTCATCAGAGGACGTCGTGGGGCCGCCGCTGTAGTCGGGAAGCATGAGCTCATCGGTAGCTTCTTGGGGGGGGAAGTGAAGGGCACGCGGATGCCATTCCGTCAGAATCAAGAGGGATTCGATAGTGCCCAGAGTGCGCAGACTCCCTTTCCTCATGCCCCGCCATGGCGCAGTACTGCTGGTATCCGTCTCTTCCACAATGACGGACGAGGAGCCAGGGCCGCCTGAGCCGCAGAACCCGCCGCCAAAGGCTTCCTGTCCCCAGAGGCAACGCTCAATCATGCCTCGAAGGTAGGTCCACAGCTGCTCAGGAATCGCGTGTGAGCGGCAGTGGCCGCCTGTCCCAGGCATTTGACGGTACCTCGAAGCGATGGTGAGAAGTGTGACGGTAAGAATGGGTTCCTCCGTCAAAAGAGTCACGTGGGATGCAGGGTCGCTGAAGGTGGGTGGTGATATCGGCGTCATTGGTGATAAATACTTGTAGTAGCTGCCGAGTATCAAGTGGTCAGTCAGTCAGCACGCGATCTACAATGCAAGCCGAGCAATGGCAAAGGTACGCAACCTACTAGTCAATGTATTCGATAGCTTCTTGGGACGTGAACCAGCCTGCACGAACGAAGCGGAATCTCGACCAAGCTCGCAGCGCCTCTGCATAGCCAGGTTGAGCTCGCAAAGCTGGCTGTTGTGCGAGCGCGGGATCAACAGCCTGCCGGGGGGGTATTTGCAGAGGATGGTGGTTCTCGGGAAGCTGTTGCCGCGGCTGATGCTGTTGTTGGACATGCATCTTGTTCGACATGGACCTCGGTCTGGGAACATCTCTGGCCGTGGCGGCGGCATCAAGTTGGGGTGTGGGTTGATGAGCGGCAGCCGTCGTTACTGAGGCAATGCTTCCCTCGCGCACATGATTGTTCGCAGCGGGACTAAGAAAGTCAGCACTGTTGTCCACCTTGCCGGACGACTCGGCAACAGACCTGTCGGTTGCAGCCTTGTAGAGCAAGTCGAGCGCGTCGTGGGGGTTGTACACTGCACGGCGCATAGCTGTCTGGGCCTCGAGATTTTCCAGGTTGGCGTCGCCGTCGCCGTCAAGTTCCGAATCTCGTCGTGAACTCGACTTGCCATCGGGTCGACGCAAGGGCTGAGCGCGGCCATGGGAGCCTCCGGGCGTCAGTGGGACATCGCTGTAGAAGCGGCGGTCGATTCGTGGTGGAGGTGAGCTCGCCTCGGCATGAAGCCTCTTGCGGCCATTTCGAACCATGTACTCGTCGAAATCGCTGCCTTCGCCATCGTCCGTCTTTCGCTTGCGACGAGTAGCAGAGAAGAAGCATTCTTTGCTCTCGCGGCGACAGCGTACGCAGGGCGGGTCGTGAGGGTTGTCGACACTACCCAGGTCGCATCGCACCTTGCGGCGACGGCAGGGGATACAGGCTTGGTAGACACGCTTATGTTGGGCGGCGGCGGCGGCGGCGGCGGCGGCGAGTTGGGCTTGATGCTGTTCTTGTTCTTGTTCTTGTTCTTGTTGTTGTTGTTGCTGTTGTTGTTGGTGTTGTTGTTGGTGTTGTTGTTGGTGTTGTTGTTGCGAGGACGACGACCCGGGTGGCTGCGATTGCTGGCCGCCTGCTGGCGTAGCAGAGACGCTGGGGCTGGATGCAGAGGTGGTGCCGGCCGCGTGCTGAGATTGGGCCATGGCAGGCGAAGCGAGGCGGCGAAGCGAGGCGGAAGGCGGTGGCAATCAGGCGCCGTGAGGTTGCGACGAAGACGACTTCGTACGGATTGGATTAGAGATGCTCGGTTTGCAGCGGGTGGTCGTTTTGACCAAGTGACAGTGACAAGTTGTGTCATCAGTGACGGCGGCGCACCGCCGTCCCGGGCCCGTCGAGAAGCGTCGGGTTGTCAGGTCAAGTGAAAGGCGGGAAGTGAAATAAAGAAATTCTTCCCCTCATCAACCCCCCCCTCTCTCTGGCGAGCGGGGTCGGATCAGAGTCTGCCTCGAAAAGTACATGTAAAAGGAGGGCCGGGGAATTAGTAATTAGTAGCAAGCACGGAAGGTAGGAGGAGCAGCCCGGCCAGGCCACGGCACAGATTTTCATGTCGATTTTTTGCCAGAATAGGTTACATTTACCACGGAGACCACGGAGATCACGGAGTAGTAGCGGGGGGCCTTTTGACCTTTTGACCTTTCGAGCGGCGCCAGCCATCGGAACTTACGTACAAGTTGAACGATGGAACGATTCTTTGCAGGAGACCCATAGTTTGGAACATGGGTACGTACATTACTAGTATACTGTGCATATACGGACTACATACGGAGTATGTACGGACTCCTGTTCCTCATTCACCATCACCTTACCCATCGAGTCTAGTTCGCCCTTGTCTTCCAGAGGCAGGTCTTGTCCAAGAGTACATACATGTGCATGTTTGTCGAATTGTGTCGGTCAAGGCAAAGCAGAAGCGACTTCGATATTCCCCCTCCCCCCCCCCTTTTTTTTTTTTCTCAAACACGGCGTGCTTTTATCGCACTCATATCTTTATATTGCAAATACGCAAGAGGAAGAAAGGAAAAAAAAGTACACGACTATCCATTCCCATTCCCTAGTTGCGTCAAGTTGAGGGATTAAAAAAAAAAATGCCAACAAGATTAAGCCATCGTTTCGCCATTTCTACTCCATACATGACTCTCCATCCTTCAGCCAATGCTATGCTTTGCTTCCTCGTTGAAACATGGGATTTTCTCCTTTTCCGACATTGACTTTCCTTAGGAGCCCTTCCCCGCCATTTTCTTAGCCATGGAGCCCATATGCAAATGAATTGTCCGAGGCAAGGCAAAGCATGCGTAGCACTGCTGAATCGGCGCCCGCGGCGCAGGTTCTCAAACCCCCACCCCCAACCCCTGTGTGACAGCGGGCACCGAGCAAAAAAAAAAATACATGAGTGGCCAGGCCAGCCCATCCTAGTTCAAAAGTCCTTTCTTTGACTGAAAGATATGTTAGCAATGCGGTATTGTCGGTGCTGAAAGCTCCCAGGCGCTCGACTTACAAGGTGCTCCCATAATTTGTTCGTCAACAAATCCGGCATCGTGTACAGATCGATCGAAAACTCCCCGGCTTCAGTGAGATTATCCGCTATTAGCCCATACGCACACTAAAATCAACAAACTGATGGAAAGGAGTTTTTTTTTTTTTTTTTTTTTTTTTTCTTCAGAACATCTGGGGGATTACGAGATTGCTCACCTTCAACATCGCTTCTTATGTACGTATCCGGGCCCTTGTTCTCGTTGATGAGTTGAATGACTCGCAGCAGATCCTCCTCGTCCAACTTTTCCAGTGCCTCGGCAATCTTCTCGTAGTCGTGCTTTTGGGCATTTTTCTTGCTGGCCACGCCCTTCTTCTTCTGACGGTCCTCGTCGTTGGGTAGCGGGCCTGTCTCTCGTAGGCGCTCCTGCAGAGCTTGCGATGGATTCTTGAAGGTGACAGTGTGTGTGGCCTCGTACTTCTCCTCGGAGAAATTCAAGTCGTGAATGATGGGTGTCAATTTCGTCTTTTCTGTCGTGTAGCAGTCGACGGTGATTTCGAATTCGCCCCAGCCCTCATTGGAGCACAAGAATGGAGCCTTTGTGAAAGCTAGTAACAAAGGGGGTGGGATTCTGTAAGCAACTTTTTCTTCTCTCTTTTCTTCTTTTTCTTTTTTTTTTCAATCGACAAAAGTAGCGGAGGGGGGGGGGGGGGCATGGATTGTTGAAAATGTCAAAACTCACTCTGAACAGGATTTTCGAAGGTAGGGTGTAGGTTGTAGACCACTTTGGTGAACACATCGGCAGGTCGCTCGTTGCCCTCTTCGTCCAACAAGTGCAACCGCAAGCTCCATTCTCGCATGGGGAACTCCGCAACCGGGGACGGTTTGTCACTATCGCAAACTCATCATTAGCGTCACCGCAAGAGACTGGCGACAATATACGTGCACATGGTATATTGCTTTGTTCGATTCTCCCCAGCAAGGAGAGGCAGGCCCGAAGCAGACGCCGTCTTGTCAATCCGTCTTTCGAAATGTTGATGCATCTTGGAAGAAGGACATCTTGAAGGGTGGGAGCTGCTTTCTTCATGCGAAAAAAGGGCTTACATGACATGTTGTTCGGTGACGACCTTGACTCTTCTCTGCAATTCGTTAGCATTCTTCCGTGTCCTGGCTGGCATCTTTGAGCGTCAAGTTTTGTGCGTCTCAGAATATTGTGATGGGGCAGACGTGGTTTTGAAAGAAAGCATGTGGAATACTCGGTCGATATAGAGAGAGAAAAAGAAAAGGAGAGAAGAGAACAGGAGAGAAAGAAAGAAAGAGTGAAGAAAGAGAGTCGAAGTCCTCTGCAGAACCCAGCGGCTGTTTTTTTTTTTTTTTTTTTTCTGTGACACTCGTTATGCAGAAGAGTTCAACAGACAAGGCGATCGATCGTATGATGAGATAAGAAAACAAGACGCGAAACAGAAAATGCCAAAGGGTCATTGACGACAGGCAACACAAGTGACCCGTGCAAGCTGGTCTCGTGGGAGTCACAACAACAATGCGCACTCTGGTCGACGCAGACTATGCGCTTGTCCGACTGGCGGACAACTGTTGAGCAGTCCTTCACAGCTCGATGCCAGCCGGCAGACCCGGGATATACCAAGAATCCTCGTGGTACTTGAATCTCTTTCCTCACCCTCCCTCTTCATTTCTCGCGCAACTCCCGCGCTCAATGCTGTTCTCCCTCCACCGACATCAATCTACAAGAAACGCCGTCCAACAAGAAACGCGGACCAAAGGAGGACGAGGTCGCGTATTCGCAAGCGCGCAAATGCAAGAGCAGGGGAGAAAGAAAAATGGTGATGCACACGACCGATGCCGCCATCCGGCGACGTGGAAGGGACCCAAGCATACGATGTCGCAAACGAAAAGAAGAAGAAGAAGCAATACATCTTCCAATTGTTAAGACGAACCTCGACCAGCATTTTGGCTCAATAGATGGCTTCGCCTTCTATGCCTTTGTTTGAAGCAATACGATCCACCTTGTCCGTGCCACGAGACGTTGGCAAAGCCGATAAACCACGGGTGAACGGAGGAGAGAAAAAAAAACCCAATGATAATTATGTCCGGAATCTGTCGGGCGCAGCGCGGGAAGAAATTGCAAAAAATGGTAACAAAATAGGGAGTAAAAAAAAAGGTAAAGTGTAACTGGATTGGAACAAAGAAAAGTACACGATAAAAAATAGGAATAAGCCTCCTACACACTGCGACCCAAGCCGGAGGATGAATCAACAAGGGGGGGGGGAGGGGGGATCGCGTCCAGTATCGAAGAGATGCCGTGTATTAGTCGAGAGCACGAGCACGATGGGTCGTCAATTGCGATGGAGAGGCAAGATGCCGAGCAAGTGAAGCGACGGTAGATGGGGAGACACAGGGCAGAGTCGGAGGTTCGGATGGGGGAACTCGAGTCGCCGCCGATTTGCAAGCAAAAAGACTGTGGCAATGTGGGCAGGCAGTTTTTGTTTTGCGGGCGGCTTGCTTACTTGCTTGCTTGCTGGCTTGCGGCACTCTCAGCTGCCACCCGGCCAGCCAGCAAGCCAGCCAGCAAGCCAGTAATAAGGTCCAAATTCAATTTTTTTTGGCTTGGCCCGTTCTCCCGTTCTCCTCCCTCCAGCTCCCCCAGCTCCCCCAGCTCCAGTCAGTCGTGCTGCATGCACGCCGGAGCTTGTATTATGCGCCCCCAGATCCCCTTGTTCTCGTTCCAACAAGTCATGTCATGGACTTAATAATAGTTTTCCAGTGCGCAGATCATTCCGAGGCATTACCCAGGCGTCACCAATCCGGTTGCCTTGCCGCCGCCATCGTCGTCGTCGTCAGGACCGAACCAAACCAAACTTGATCACGGAAATCAACCATGGCAGATACGGTTTCAATCCTCTTTGACTCTTTTTATTCATTACCTTGTGCTGTGACCTGATACTTCTGAAATGCTATCTACCAATTGCTAACCTTTACTTGGGAACAAAAAACACACCGCTTTTAGGATGCTTGTCCCAATTCAGCCCACATTCTCTGACCCGCAACCCACTCCATTGTCCCATTCGACTTCTGTCCCCGTCTTCTCGCCCAGGTGGCTCCCAATCCTGCGACGAGTAGTAATTATCCGGGTCTGGCTTCGTTTCTGCGGCGTGGGTTTGAAGGATGCAATTCTCTCGCTGTTGAGATGACACTAAACGCTGATGTGACGGTGGGGTGATGGGGTGATGGGGTAATGGTGGAAAAATCAATAAAGGGGGGAGAGGATGGGAGCCAAGTGACTCAGGTTGGTGGCAAGGAGCAGCAGCTCTGTCAAGTTCATGAAGCAGAACGGCCCACGGCGGTACACTTGCTGCGTGTCCGGCCCCTTACTCGGGCGTGTTGGCCTCGCCGCTGGTCTCACCAGTAGCCTTCACGAAAATTTCCTCGTTCTCCTTCTGAGCCTTCATGAAAGAGTCCTTGAACAAATTGGCATCTGGTTTTTTTTTTCCCCGCGTTAGTAACAATGTATACTGTGCGTAATGACGGAATGCCTCACGTACTTTCAGAGTTGGCGAATCGAATAGCCAGAGTGACGGCCTCAGGCTCACCCTCGCTCACATCGGCCGCAGCATTCCATACCCAGCTGCGGTCAGAGCCGACGTTGGGAGACAGCTTCATCTCAGGGGCGACTGGAGCAGACTCGTTAGTATAATTAATCATCAACAGTCTTTGAATTACGATGCTAGAAAGTGAATCGGCTTACTGTAGTGGTTCGCGCAGACCTTGAGGGTCTTGTCACGTCGCATAACCAGTCTAGTCTTGCCATTCTCCTTATGCTTGAGAAGACGGACATCACCAGTGCCACGCTCCTTCCACTCGCTGCTCTCCTTGTTGAACTTGAAGAGCTTGGCGCGCATCTTGAAGAGCTGCTCCTCAGACTCTTCATTTGTCTTGGTCTCGACTTTCTCGGTCAGTTTGATAACGGGCTCGAAGTGGACATCCTCGCTCTCGGGGGCTTCGTCATCGCCAGCTTCGGCCTTGGCAGCATCTCGCTGAGCCTTTGCGCTACCCGAGTTGTCACCGCGGTCCTCTTCGTCGTCCTTCTTCTCCTTCTTGGCGCCGCCTCCAAACATGGAGAAAACGGCAGACGAGGTCACGGGCTTCTCATCGGCGTCAGCAGGGGCGGCAGCGTCAGCAGGGGCGGCAGCGTCAGCAGGGGCAGCAGCGTCGGCGGTGCCCTAAGATCAACATGTTAGCATTCCTACATGAATGGGTTGTGCGCAGGGCAGGCAAGCGAATTCATCAGAAGAAAGAAAAAAAGAAAAAAAAAAACAAGGGCAGTTGTCGTGGAATGGCGGGGTCAGAGTCTCCCATCATTACCTCGGTGGTGTTGGCGGCGGGCTGGGTCTCCTCAACCCGAGGTTCGGTGCCATCGACGGAAGACATCTTTTGTTGATAAGCGAACAGAGGCTTTTTCAGGGTATCTCGTTGGTTGTGGCTTTGAAAGTCTTTGGACAGTGGAAGACTAAATGGTTGCAAAAAAAAAAGGTCAGTTAAGCCATGACGGGGCAACGAAAGCCCAAGCCCAGGCCTTGATACAAAAAAAAGTGCCCACTTCGCAGATTTGCTATTTCCTGCCCCTCCTCCAGGCGCTCGCTGGCCGTCAGCCCTCTCTGCCCCACTTGACAACCCGGGTTCGAGATAAAAATGAGCACAGCAGTCTCACCTGATTTTGAAGTCGAATATCGATGATGAAAAAGACCTCGAATCGGTTGGGCTTGTGGAAACAGAGGGGACGGGAGCTGTCGATGCTGTCCAAAGTGAGTATCAGTTGGCGAAGAACTCTCGAAAGATGTGGTGCCGCGTCGAACAAGGTTCTATATTTGAGGGCGATGGGGTGGCAGCCTGGCAACTAGTTAGTAATAGCTCATCCCTCTTCTTTTCTCTCTCTCAAAACGACTCCGCCTTGTCGGGCAAGCTCAGGGGGTCATCGCGCGAGAATACGTACCTCGCCACTGTCTTTCCCAGGGTCGATACTTGTGGCGGGGTTCCTGTGTCATCCTGGATCCATCCCGACAGGAACTATGTAAACCCGTATTACGATATGTAGGACTTTCTTTCCCTCCTTATTAAACGTTAGCGGCTTGCCAGCTGCTCAAAGTGCTCCATAGCTACTACAGGTAGCAGGGTGGCAAGGCCAGTCACGCACGCGGCACAACTCACCAGGCAGTCGCGGCGCCGATGCTCCTGCTGCCTTCGACTTGCTGACTGCTGATAGGCGCCAGCAGAGGCCCATCGATGCTTCACGAGCAGCCAGCTCGCAATGAATAAAAAACATTCATGGATGCGCGTGCGTCGTGCTCTCACCGCTCTACTTGCAATAGCAGCACCACTACCAATAATAGATGGCGCAACCTGCTTGGTCGAATTGCTGCATGACATCACAGGGCGGGCATACGGCCGAGCGCGGGCACATGAATGGGGACTCCATCCTGCGTGTGGAATTGCAAGATTGTGATTGAAAAAATTGGATATCAATTGTCCTTAAAGAGATGCAAGACAACTTCTCGAGACCTATAAATCAACAAATGCAATAATCCTGTCCTAAAACCTCAACCTCAACCATGACCAGACAACTCCAGCGCATTCCAAACGAAAAAGAATAGCAGAAATTCAATTACCCTGCACTGCGCAAGCTTCTTCCACATCTATCATTACCCATTCCTTATGCGGAGTATATATGCTTCTTGCAGCGGCCTCGTTCTGAACAAGGAGAGTGCTCATAGTTTCGCCCGTGGTGAAGCGGTAAACCTTCTAATCTTATTTCGTCCTTTTGTTCTGAACCTGTCCATGTATGTCTTGGCCTTCTGCCCATAGTCGTCGCGTTCGTTCTTTTGCCCAGTAACGCCCAGCCACCACATCTTGGCAGAAATTTGCGTCCTAACAAGACACAGTTGTGCGTTCAAGATTCCTTCTTCGATGCTTGTTTTCAAGGCAGGTGCAGATGCCAACGGCTCCGTTGCCTGTTTGCGGATCGATTCGAAAAGTAGCGGAAGAACCTTGGTAACAAATCCTTGCGCGCCATTGGCAAGCGACGATGGTTGTTCTCCCAGCAGCTCTCGCATCTTGTAAGCCGAATCCTTTATTCTGCACAGAAGACTGTCCGAGGCTATCAATACGGTGTCTGACACGGCACAGAACGACTTCTTTGCACCGACAAGGCGTTTTTCTGCTTCGTGGGCGGCAGCCGGTACGAAGCCAGAAATATCGGAAGCAAAGTTTTTGGTGATCTCATATGCTTCTTCCATGATGCCTTTGCCAAAGTGGATTTTAACAGCCTTGGCAATGGTAGGTCGGCAAGTTGCTTGCATCATCAATTTGACGACGCCGTGAGTCTCGTTTTTTGGGAACTTGACTGCGAATCCTTCGTTTGACTGTTTGTATTCCATCTTGACTGGCTCCGTGTCACGGTCAGCTGCGATCGACAGACAGTCCTTCTTTGACCACGCGCGAGTCACATCCGAAGCAACGTGGACCATGATGGTGCCGTGCCCAAGAGGGGTGAACTGGACTTCCGGCTTCTTTGACCCAAACAGCCACTCCTCAGAGGCCCTTTCATTGAGTACGATAAGACCCATACCCTTCGCTGAGGTGGTGGCGGCGGCGGTGGTGGTCTGCTGAGCAGGGGTTGGCGTGGAGGTCGAACGGCTCGTATAGATTGCAACAGGCGTGTTTGTCGCGGTGATGGTAGAGAATGGCACTGGCTTCGTATTGTTGGCAAACTGAACCGGTGAGGGGTATAGAAAAGTAATCAGGAGTGTGAATGAAGCTGCAAAGATGAAACCGGGGAAGGCGGCCGATACTGCACCAGCAGCAGTATAGTCCCAGAATCGAGTTGCGGCGCCATATACACTTTTCAGCCAGGGGTCCTCCAGAGCCTTCGACTTGTCGGCAGCTTGGAAAGATCTCTCCATGATCTTGCTGGCCTCCGGGGTCAGTATGGATGGCGTTTTTAGGCTGTGTTGGGTATATTCGAGAGAAGACCGAGAACGCGCTTCTTCCTCTGAGTCCGAGTCATCAAACCCATCTTGCAATGGCACGTGATTTCCGTTGTGAACATCCACAGCCTCTTCCTGTATCATAGACCTAGACAGAGGCTCGGAATCATCGTCAATAACGGATTCGTCATCAAATGTATGTTCGGTACCGGTCAACGAATGAACATCATCAGGCCGATGAAAGTCCAACGAGCAAACAGACTCGGATATGGAACCAGTATATTGATCGTCGGGGGAATCGGTATCGACGGGGTTTATCAGCTCATAGGCAGACCCGGCCAAGTCAGAATCCTCGGTTCCTACCGTGACATTCATCATGTCTGGATTGCTGGTAGATACCCAGTTGGCCAGTCGTCGATTTCCCTGAGGTCGAGGAAACCGAAGATACGGCTCCGTGTTGGGCAGTCCTGTTTGTGGAGAGTGTGGTCTGCTTGTTGTTAGAAGGGAATGTTGTGTATCACGACTGTTCGTGCTCGGCAAAATGGATGATGAAGTCGTCTCAGCCAGCTTGTCCATCACGGGACGAAGGCGACGGTAAATGCAACAGCTTTGACGTCTCACAAGAAAGATGAACCGCAGTCTGCCATGAGACGGGATTCACTCCTCAAGTACTTTTCGAAGAAGAGGGCGTAAAAAAGGGGCGACAGATTGCTGACTTGGACGGCGGGGGAGTTGATGACGAGAGCAAGAGGACGGAACGAAGCGCGGGGCGAGCGATGAACTACAAGGGCTCAACTGTAGAATATGAGAATCGAAAGGACTAACCACGACATGTAGCTTGGGTTTTGTAAGACCAACAAGGTAAGAGGAAACCTAGAATACCCCATCCGACAGCCCGAGGCTGATAGTTTCCTTATTCACGGTGCAGCCTGTATGTAGCCTAAGGTTTTGGGTAGATGTAATACCGATGGGCAACAAGCGTGCTTGCGCATGTAGCCGGGCCAGTAAGCAAGGTGCGGGGTGGGGTCATAAGACGCCGGGGTGCCTGATGCCTCGAGAGCTTCGAGAGCAACTTCACTTCAGCAAGGGAACTCAAGGGAACTCAAAAAGTCGGACAGCTGCGAGGTGAAAGTAGATGGGGTGGGAAGGAAGCGGAGCGACGCGGTGCGGTGCGGTGCGTAAATATGAAGCGAAGCGCCTGCTGCAGCTGGCAGGGAGAATGATCAAAACCAAGGCAGTCCGCAAGCCACCCATGTCTGGGAAACTTTGATAGACTGACTACGGACTTCGATTAGTCAGACAGGATCTGGCTTTCACGCCACCTAGAGCCCTGGTGGTGGCGGTGGCGGTGGCGGTGGCGGTGGTGGTGGTGGAAGTGGCGGAATGAGGGGCAGAATTGTCATACGGATTACTCGTGCTTGCATTACATATGTACGTACAGTGGGGGGTGTACGGACTACAGTACGGAGTAGTGGGATGTATGTCACTGCTATTAATGGGCCGAACAGCAACTTCGCCCCTCCCCGAGCCTGGCCCTCAGCACGAACGTCTGGCACGCGAACAGACAACGTCAAGTCGATATCCAAGTCCAGCACAGCACGTTGCTTGGCAAATTGGCGAAAGGACCATGTCCAGCCCCAACTTGACGACTTTGCCGACTGGGTTGTGAACGTGGTCATTTACGATCATTTATTACATGTACTTACCCAGACGGGAGATGCCCACTCTGACCCTGGGGTGCTGCACGAAGTGGGCAACCTGAAGGCCGTGCTCGGTTCATCTGCGAATTCATCTTTTTATTTGTATTGAATTGTTGTTTCCAGTGTCCCTAGCCCTACCCGATCTGGACCTTGATGTCTTCCCCGCATCCCCAATGGGATTCGACTTGCCATCTATCTATGGTACTACAGTTACTTATAATCACAATGCCATGTTCGAACAGAACCTGGGTAGTCCCCAGTTCGCCTGTTTCATAGTCCCTTCCACAACTCCCGCGCTGCGGTAAGCCGTTCTTCAATCCTCGGCATATGTGAGGAAATGCAAAAAAGAAAAAAAAAAAAGAAAAGAAGAGCCTAGACTCAAAATGCCTAGCGAGGAGTTAACCGCCCACAGTCCTTGCTTCCATCGAAATTCGCCTATGCCAGATATCATACGACCTTCTGAAATCCTCTTATCAAAACAATGGTAAATCAAAGTCGACCGATACAAGTCGTAAGTGTTTGAGTACGATCAACAGTACATGCAAGCACAAAAAGCCTGGTCAACGCGGTTCCTCCGCATCATGGGCATGAGAGTCGGTCGGGCTCGGATCATGAAGATTGCCGGAGATAGAATGGGTAATGGGTATCGTGGATAAAGAAGTGTTATGGTCGGCATGTGAGCCAAAGCTGAAGGGAAAAAAAAAGCCAGGCCGTGAAATGTCGGGTTTTCGAAATGGACAAGCCCGCTTACAGCACTCGGTGCTTCTCCAGCAGAGCCTTGAGTGAGCTGGTGCTATACGAGTCTTGGTTAGGCATCATTTCGATAATGCCAGTGAGGTTAGCGAATAGATCGCCCTGGTTATGGTAGGCCAATAATGCGGGGACAGCTGCATTGTCTAGTTCCATGTCCTCGTAATGAACCTTGACGAAGTGAATGGTAGTATTTGCCTCGACGAGCGGAAGAAGAGCCGATTCAATGGCAGCGGATACATCACACTAGAATGGATTAGTAAACCTTGGTTCGGGCAAAAAAAAAAAAAAAAAAAAAAAAAAGGTGTCGGCGATCAGGGAGGCAAAAACTAACCTCATGGTCGTGGACAAAAACAATTACCTTGGTTTCCCTGCTGACTTTTTCAATGGCATCAAGGTAACCCAAGGCGTCTACCTCATCCAAACGTCCGTATATCCGCACACTAGGACTTGTCCGCCTTGTTCGCACAGCTCTGTTTGCCTCGCTCTCGAGCTCTCGTCGGCGAGTCTCTCGCCACTGTTGTAAAAAGGTTTCCTCATCCGAATCGATTCCACTCAAGGCATCCGAGTCGGTCTCGCTTTCGCTTTGGCTACCGTGGCCGTTCTGTACAGCACCTGCAATGCCCAGGATGCTTCGTCGCGCCGATGATTTAGCTCTGTCAATCCACTTTGACTTGCGGGCAATTTCGAAGCTTCTGGCATCGGCAATGACGCCCTTGACACCTGTCGATCGCCCTCTATCGAAGGAGGCTGGAGGGAGCTTGAGCTCCGAGGCACCAGTGGGGGCTCGCATGGCGGCTTCAATTCTAGCGTTGCGATACGAGGTCTCTTCGTCGACTTCGTCTTCCTGGGGGAGATGACTACCGTTGCCTCGGTCTTCTGGGCGTACAGTCTCTCGAGCAGTGTTCTTGGCAAGCAAATTGTCGAATTCTTCTTGGGCAGCGGAAGTTGTCATGATGGGGAGGACAGGCCAAAGGAGCCAGGCTCTCGGGTTGGTGGGAGGATGGTTGGGTTTTTGTACGGATCAGTCCTAGACGGGGGGGTTGTTTCAAGATAGGTCACTCTTTCGGCACTGCCGCGTGGAGAGAGAGAGAGAGGGGGGAGAGGAGGAGAGGAGAGACCAGATGTTGTCAGGCGTGGGAAGATGTTCTCGAAGAAGTGGAGCAGGGAAAACTGCTGAAAACTGATGTGCTCCGGTCTCTCGGGGAGGGGAAGTGCCAACCAAGGCTAAAAAGATGAACACCAGCCGTCTGGGATGGTGTCTCCGTTGGGCGACGATGTCATCGCAGCGGTGGAACGGACATCTCGGGACAGCCAGAGTCGCTTGGGCAGGGAGTCAGGGACAAGAATGGATTACAGGGAATATCAGGGGACGAAGCCAGGCGCGACAGGGGGGATGCTAAGCGCCTGAGAGCTCCACGCGCAGGTTGGCCGATGCCAACTTTGCATTCTGCAGCAACCGGGGGGGGGGGGGGTCAGACAGCATAAAACAATCGAGTCAATCAACAAAGCAATTCATTTCGACGGCTGAGAGGGCAGAGTTCGGACGTCGTTCGCGACAGCCCCTACCAATCTTTCGCAACAAGACCCTCCTCCAACAGCCATGCAGGACAGACAAGATGCATTCGAAACGCAAGCAAAGCAATCAAGAAAGATACACGAGAGGCTGGCAAAGAACCGACGAGTGCGACAACAACAGGGCAAAGCACGCGCGCCCCCTTTTGTCATGCCATACGAGGTAAAACGTAGTTGGCTTACTCGCCGCGGAAAGTGCATACATACGAATACTACTTACTCCTGGAGTTACTCGGCGCGATGCAATGCAATGCTATCCGCGGCCAAGGAAGAGAATATTGGGCCCCTCGCTTTGTTGAAAACACGGAGAGACAATGGCAATCATGTAAATACGTACAAGTCGAGGCCAAGTCTCCATATCCGCCCGGTCTCGACGTCATCGACTCGTCCGTCCGTCTTTCGTCCTTCTCACATGTTCATGTTGGCGTGGGCCGGCCAAAGCTACATAATAAGCCCTGTCTGGCCAGTGGCATGACACACGCACGTGCACGCACCTGCTTCATGGCCGGCCCGGCCTTGTTTCAGCTTTTTCTGCCAACCTTTATTTCTAGCGCCACACGACAAAACTCTGTGAAAAAGGGTCAATCAACATTACACGGGGTTGATCATGACTCCCAGGTCGTCGGGAAATGACTTGCGATGAAAGCAAAACATCGTCGTCCACTGGCCGGTTTTCTCCCCCCTCGAATTGGGTATATTAATCAGCTATCCTGATGGCTCTTGGCTGAATTTGAAGCATTTCCCTCGCCATTTCTGCAAACCGTACATATGGAAACGAGCTTGTGGCGAGTGAGTACATGGCATCATATTCTGTAATCGTTGCGTATTCATCATCATCCCATCATCTTCCGGGGAAAGCGAACCTGCGTCAACACGCCAGAAAGTCTGTCTGCTCATGTTATAAGAGCGCGCGACTCTGTACGAGCTCGACGAGTGTAGATGGCTCCTTATACGTGTGCAGTTGTTGTTCATTGTTGAATCCAACGTGTTGATGAGAACCACTGGTGGACAGTATCAGAAAGAAATGAAAATTTGTAGTTTTCCACATACTGTGCCTTTGCCTCGCAGTAATACAGGATGACGTCGCCATTCATCCACATGTATTCATCCATGTATGCATTTATATATACATATACATGTATGTATATTGGGCCGGACACCCAACACCCATCTCCTCGGGTGTGAAGAAGAAGACCAGGGCAGCAACTCGCGACATTCAACCACCTATATCGCCAGGTCCCTCCGGTGAGACCAACCCCTCATGAGCGAGATCCGAATGTGCGTCGGGTAGATACAGACATGTTTGAAAACGTCTAGCTTTGACACGACCCCAACCACAAGATGGAACAAAATCGTGGAAACGAGACGGGTGCCCGTCTTTACGTACCTACCCGGGAGTAGTGTAGACCATCCTGTGTGTGTGTGAGAGGTGTCCAACCTTGCTCTTCGCTCAGTTCATGGATAAACCATGGTGGCACCGTCATCGATCGCGACGGCATGGACTAGATTGAAGCGCATGAATAAAACTGTGTTCCAATCATATACGGATCGCTTGGATCATCGTAGTGTATTATCTTGAGGTCGGATAATTCCTGGTATAGCCCTCCTCTCCAACACTACTTCTCTAGAACTCACGGTCAACATAACTCCGCTTTCCCACCACAGCTACCCGGACGCGTACAAAACCTTTTTATTAATTTTTGGTGTGCCTCTGGACTCGCGTCATGCTCTCTGGATTGCTTTTTCATAGTATTTCTTTCCTTAAGATGGCCCAGGGTGTAGCAAAAAAAAAAAATTCTCGCCGCGCGTCAAAAAAGCAGAGAACGCAAGGAAAAGAAAAAGAGAGAGGCCATCGAGGACATGGGAGACCGTGTGAAAAAGTAGTACACCCGCTCGCTCACCACCAAACCCGAGTTGGTCGGTCAGAATCAGCGGAAACATATATAGTGCAGAGAATCCTTCAGATTGCAAGACAAACGGTAAAAAGAGATGACGCATCAAAGTAAGACGAAGAGGGGAATGAAAAAGTAGGCGTGAAACAAGGGAAGAAGAAAAATAGCCCCAAGTAAAATAAATGGGCACAAGGTAAAGAAACGAGGTATCGTGTCGGTCAGCTGCTTTCCTCCTCGGACGATTGACGCAGGCAGGTTCACCATCCGTATGAGGTATGTCGTCAAAACTGATCCCCCAGCCGTAGTTGGGACTCTAGTCCTGTATTCTGCGAACAACATGTAAAGAAAGGGGGGCCAATGTAGTAAAAGATGAGAAGGTACGTTTCGTCACTTCGTCCTGCGTACGCCAGTACTCGCATGCTAGATGTGCGCAATCGCGGGTTGCCAAGATTGGATGGGCAAGATCGTCGTTCGAATGCATATGTTTTGCATGACCGCCTCGGCGGTGCTGGTGCTGTTGGCTTGTCTTATACGAGACATTCGTGTTGTGTTGTGGACGATTACTCTCAATAGGCCCAGATTTTTAACTAGAGCATGTCGTTAGTACCACGTCCTCTCGGATTGAAGTTGCACGACCGGACTTCCTGTCCAGCCGTTCACGGCGTCCGACAATCTAAACGACTTGACAGTTTTTACTAACCAGGGAATCCCATGAGCCGGTGCACAAGCTGATGCCATCGTTGCTCACACCCAAGCAGCTGACACGGTTCTCATGACCAACCAGAGATCCTACCTTTTCGCCTCGAGTGACGTCCCAGACCTGTCCAGAGTTTTGTAAGTAATAAAGATAGATATGCTGCGGGAATTTCCTTCTCCATCCGAGGTTGCTTACTTTGCACTCGAAATCATCGTAGCCCGCGAACAGTAAACGACCGGACACCGAGGTAGCGACGGATGTGATGCCGCAGAGAATAGATTCGGACTAGATGCATGGAGTGGTTAGACCGTCAAAAAACCATGTCGGGGGTTGAGGGCAAGTCGAATGAGCTTACGCCATAGACGTTCAGTTCCCTGTCTGCTCGGATATCGAAAAGCCTGCAGGTGGCATCGTCGGAGCCAGTGACAAACGAGTGTCCGTCAGGGAAGAATTGGATAGCGTTAATGTCGGATTCATGACCAGCAAATGTCTGGACAGCCTTCCCTGCTCGGATGTCCCACAGCTTGGCAAACGCATCGCAGGCTCCTGAAATGAAGGTGTTTTGATTGGTAGGATTGAGACTGATGCTCATTACATCACCAAGGTGGTCGGCAAACTCGGTGACTTTTTGGCCGGTCTCGATATCCCATTTCATACAAGTCATGTCTCCAGAGGAAGTCAGAATACTGCGGTCGTTGATAAACCGGCAGCAGGACAGGTAGCCGGCGTGGCCAGACAGTTCCCGAGCCACGCGTGTGGGGCCATCGCGCTGTTGATTGAGGTTGTAGATGGAGCAGATGTTGTCGAGGCCGCCGCAGGCCACGAAGTTTCCGCTGGGAGCATAGGCGCAGGTCATGACCCAAGACGATCGCAAGGGAATGGCGTGGACTTTGTTCGTGGTGTAAGCATCCCAGATGATGAGCTTGCCATCCTGTGAGGCGGAAACGAGATGTCTGCGATCGGTGGACCAGTGCATGGCGTAGATCTTGGCCAAGTGACCTTTCAAAGTGCGCTTAGCTTTCATGAGCTGGTTCTTGGGGATAGGCTCGTGAGCCTGTTGGGCGACAACCCGGACTAGACGGAACCAGATTGTCGAGTTAGCAAACTTACGAGCAAACGAGAACAAGATGAAGGGTATCGGGTCGAAAGAGGATATGAGATTGCGAAGGCTAGCCCGCCATAGCCCTTGTCAAAGTCCACCAGCATCATGATCAATTGGGGACATACGAGTGGTGTCGGAAAGCTCATCCTTCTTCCTCTTGATTCGGTCCTTGAGCGTCTCAGCCTCGCGACGCGCTTGCTGGATCCGTGCCTGCATGGCCTCGGGAGACACATCATTGGCGCCGTGCGAATTCATCGTGACTGACGCGATTGACGGGCGATTGACGGAGGCGAAAAGGCGAGGGATGGACGTGCCGGGGAGTCGTGAGGTCGTGAGGAGAGGTATGGTCAAAAGGAGCCGTCGTCCAGTGATGAGATTGTCGAACGGGTGTGGAGAGGCGGAGGGCGAAGGACAGGACAGGCTGGCTGGCTGACTGACTGACTGAGTGTTGGCCAGGGGGGTGGGGACGTGGGAGGAGAGGCAAGAAGACAAGTGGAAGTGGATGCGGATGGGACGCCGATGGGGGGGGAGAGAGAGAGGAGGGGGGACGCTTCACCGAAACGGGCAGGGGGAATTTTAGACGGGGCCAACAAGCGCCGAGAACCGACCGTGGCCCTATTACATATGTGCATGCTTACTAATCACACACCAGCCAGCAACCCGTCGACAGAGAGAGGCAGCAAGGCTAGATCTGTTGCACGTGCTGTGCATTCATCATGTACGTCTGGCATCTAGCTACATGATGGTGTGGGATGAAGGGGATAACTGTAGCTGTGGCGGCGACTTGTTGGTTTGGCCAAGAAGAAGCGTCTGGTGGAGGCTGGCGAAAGTGTGGCCGAGTCCCGACGTTCACAATAATGCTTGAATGGCATGCTTGCGTGCTTGCTTGCCTTGCCCAGTCACCCAGTCCACTGAGTGAGTAGAGTACTGCTCAGCGGACAGCGGACAGCGGACAGCGGACAGCGGACAGCGGACAGCGGACAGCGGACAGCGGACAGCGGACAGTGCCTATGGCCTGCGTCCACCTTGGAAAATGGAAGGCGTCGGCAGCGATGTGCGCTGGTGTTCTAGGCTGGGCACTCAATGATGTGTACTCTGGATAGTCTGGAACCTTTGAAAGACCTTCTTGTTGACCACTTGGAGACATGCGTCAGTCTCCGATCACGGGTTATTAAACCCGGTGATACGATAGGAGCCAGCATAACCTCAGTTGTTGCATGTTGTTTGTTGGCCCGGCACTGCTTTGGACACTGTACGGAGCACGTGTGGTGGTTTGTGCTCCGTCTTATTATTAGCCTACATAATATGTAAGGAGTGAGTTGTCGAATTGTCGAGTTGTCGAGCAAATCCGTCTCATTTCCAGTCACTGGGCATGCATATGCACAAACTTTGAATAGTCCGCGCTAAAGCTGCGTTCTGCATTTGCTCCATCATGTCCACAAGCTAATAATAGGGTTTGTCAACGACTTGCGGCCGCGACAAATGACCTGTGTTAGTCCGTACCTCCTACGGTAATGCGTGCAGGTCGTCTCACAGGCCTGATGGCGCTAGTTACATAGACGGAGTGCTCCGAAAAATGAGCCTTTTTTCAACGGCCGCGAATTTACTTGCCCCTTGCTTATATGACCAGGGTCCGAGCAAGCCTTTCCAGACACGGTCTACGTACATATGTACATGTGTAATCCGTATGTACATACGGACGTAGGAGAGGAACGATGAACCAGCAGTCCCCAGTGACCTTTTCCGCTGCAGTGCCACCCTGGCCCCTGCCTCCTGCCTGGCCCCTCTGTCTTTGGGCCTTGTTGATGGGCAGATCACCTCACATTGTCCCGCTACCCTCTCCACACGGCGCGGCGCATTCTGATTCTGAGGAGCAGCCAGGAACACATCCAGGGCCCACGCCCTGGGTCTTGGCCGCTCCACTCAGGCAACTGGCAACTGGCAACTCGAACCAGCAAAAATTGTTTCCCTTGTTGTTGTTTTCCGCCATTGCACGCTTCGCGCAGGTCGACAGGGTGTCATTCCGAAGAGGTTTGACGACGCCGACCAACACGGAGAAGAGAGGAGCATACGGAGTACAGTCTACGGGGTGATTGTTGCAGGAGCCGAACTGATGGGTCTATCAATTACTCCGTATGCGCACCTCCATATTATATTATGCAACAACTGGAAATCGTGGATTCCATCGACCCAGTTCGGTCGAGTACTCCGTACAACGGAGTATCGAACACGGAAGCGAGACCGTGTCAGACAAACGGACATGATGTCTCTCGGCAATTCTTTGCAGGCATTCCGGATGCGACAAACTGGTAATAATAAGTCGTGCCATCTTTGTGATACCCGCAGACAAGGCTTTTCTTCTTCTTCTTCTTCTTCTCCTTCTTCTCTGCTTGTCAATCGTTTCCCCGTCTCTTCAGTCTTTCCAGTCTTGCCATCGCGCGCGAAGAAAAACGACAACGTTGGCTGTTAATAAATTATACATGGTGTGTGGTTCTGGAACAGAAGCCACTCCCCCCCCCCCACTGTATGCAGTTTTTTGTTTGCTAGGTGAGATGACGGACATGGTTGGTTCGTTATTACTCTCTTCTTCTTCTGTGCTTCAGCAAGTTGATCCGCGTACCCCTATTATGTGAGGTGCCCTTACATTGGGTGATGGAAGAGAGGCAATTTGGCAAATGGGCTCACCGCCAATTTGACCGCGAACTCGTGTCTATGCTTTTAGCAGCGATTACACAATGCGTTGCGGACTACATGCATGATACACACACGTACTCCGTACACACACGAAATCGCGCATCACGACGGCTATTACTGACTGTGGCCATGTTCACGGAGTCAGCCAATGCTCCGCCTGTGGATGCAACAAAGATGCAAAAGTTGCCACGTCGTTTAACTCTAACAGAGTTTCTGCACCTTTTCCAAGTGGCAGCAAAGGTTGGGCGATGCGCTCATAGCAGACAACCGTTCAAACCTTGTCCAGATATTTCATCAAGTACGGAGTACGTCCGTACCTCGTGAAAGAATCCCAAAGTCACCCACCTTTTTAGGACCTGTATCAAGCCACAGAAAGGCGCTCCCGTCCGTTGCTACGAAATCCAAATTCTACGTTGCTAGATGTACTGCTTTGATAAAATGGCCAAGGCGCCTAACATGAGCAGGAGCCAGACTCCGCAGTTCATTGCTGACCTCATGAAAGTATAAAATGTACGGATTAGTCACTCGAGTTTCCCGCTCTTTAATTCCACCGCACTCAGTTCGTCTTGGCCCAAGTCTTGAACCACTCCAGCGACTCGGGATTGGCAACGCTTGCGTTGGTCTTGATATTCAAGCCTGACAAAATTTGCTTGACTGCCACTTCGATCCTAAGGCAAGGGTGTCTATGTCAGTGAAGGGTGTCCAACTTGCACGAGCATGTATTGTGTTTGTAGTAAAGAAGCAATGACTACTTTTTTTTTTCTAATGGAAAAAAAAAAAAAAAAAAAAACTTACTTTTTCCCGTTGCCTGTTTTGGGAATACCAGCACCACATTCTTCCACCACGGCAGGGACATGACGAGGACTGAGTTCAGATCGTATCTTGGCTTTGATCTGGCTTCTCAGATCATTGGTGAAGGTCCTGCCGACGACCATGACGACGAACAGGCACACGGCCTCGTCCTTGTCGGTCTCCCTTCTGCGACCAATACATACGGCATCGTCGATGTCGGCAGAGAAGAAGCGAGTGAGGATGTTGTAGATTTCTGCGGATCCAAACCGAACGCCGGCTGGCTTCAAAACACCATCTGATCGACCGAGCATGACCAGACCTCCGGTGAAAGGGTCTGGAATCTTGACAAAGTCTCCATGGTGCCATATCGGTCCCTTGACACCGCAAATGTTTTCGAACCGCTCGAAATAAGCAGCCTTGTACTTGCTCTCGCCGCCGGGGCCGAAAAATGTCAAGGGCTGGCAGGGGAAGGGCTTGACACAAACCAGATCGCCTTGTTCGCCGGCGGGCACATCCTCTCCCGTCTCGGAGTCAACGACACGAATGTCCATGCCGAGGCCGGCGCATTGTATCTGTCCGACACGCACGGGCAGTAATGGACAAGGGGCCCCGAAAAGAGAGATGATGTCGGTGCCGCCTGTGATGGAAGCTAGGTTTACCTTGTGAGGGAAGGCTTCGTAGACGAATTTGAAGGTAGATGGAGGGAGAGGCGAGGCGGTCGAGTAGATTGCCTCTAACGATGATAAGTCGAGGCTGGGGTCTTGGACGGGGCGGACGTTATTGGCCTCGAGAGCCGTGAGATAGGCGGCTGATGTGCCGAAATGGGTTACCTTGAGATCAGAAAGAACCTTGGGAAGAGACAGGTACGAATTGGGGCGGAAGGGAGACCCAGAGTAAAGGACGAGCGTAGTTCCGACAGCCAGAGCTCCGATGCTCCAGTGCCACATCATCCACGACGTGGTAGTGTAGTATAGCATGCGGGAAGAGGAGGTCAACGAGCAGTGGAGCGCGTGCTCCTTCTTGTGCTGCAGAAGAGTTCCCAATGCCGTGTGGACAATGGCTTTGGGCAAGCCAGTCGTGCCACTTGAGTACAGGATATACAGGGGGTGCGACGGAGGGAGCTGTTCAAATGTGAGGCCCTCGCCAGATGCACTGCCCAAAAAGGAAGCAAAGTCGACTGCATTCACGCCGTATGACTCGACGTCTGCCAGTCCCAGATCGGCAGTGATATTGCCAATTACGACGACAGTCTCTAAGCCAACTTTCTGGAGAACCGCGACGATCTCGTTTGTCTTGGAGGTGCTGGGCCACTCCTTGCCATTGTACACAGTGCCATTGTCTGCGAAGAATACTTTGGGGGAGATCTGGCTCAAGCGATCCAGTACCGCCGACACACCGTTGTCAGGACTGATACCGGTCCACATGGCACCAATCGACGAGGCAGCCAGCATGGCCACCAGGGCTTCAACATGGTTGGACACGTAGCCGGCCACGACATCGTGAGGTTTCAAGCCCGAATCACGCAGGGCGTTGGCACAGCGACGCACAGACTCCCGCAGCTCGGCCCAAGACGTTGTCTTCGGATCTCCAGGTAGTTCCGTGGTCGTAATGACAGCCGGCGCAGAGGGATCAACCGGGGTCGAGGTCGGAGGGAAGAGGAGGTTCTCGGCAAAGTTAAGGCGAGCAGACGAGAAGAAGTCGGGCCGTGGGTACATGGGACAGTTTTCGGGGAGGGCCTGAATATCAGAAGCATTCGACAATGGCCGAGTTTGACGATGATAGGACGAAAAGTAAAGGGGGGAGTGGCATGGAAGAACGAGACGACGAAACCTCTTACCCTTTCTGCTTTCTTGGATGAGACAATGCCGACAAAGTCCCAGACATCTTCCCAAAACGAAGAGACGTGGTCAACGGACCATTTGTACAGGTCTGGATATCCAGTCATGTTCAATCCATGCTTCTTATTGACGCACTCGATCAAGTGCCACATGGGCGTGGAACTAGGATCGGCGTGTCTCCAGAGTTCGCCAGAGGCATCATGGCCATTGACGTGTTCGCCCATTTTCAGCACTCAGATTTTCTGTGCGAGGCCAAACGCTGTTTTTTTCTTTCTTCTTCCTTTTCGCGGGTAGCAAATTAAACTATACAAACAAAGTGACGTTATGGTAGGGGTCGTGGTGTCGTTGGGGGTGCAACAACGGGTTCCTGGTCCGAATTGAATTGATGAATGGCGGGGGAGGGGCACAAAAGCTGCAAGGGCCGAGGGCGCGGGTGTGAATCCAAACCGAATTCTCCTGGCTGCGTTCCGAGAGGACTGGTCAATGTTGATTCGTTGAATATGCTTCCCAGATTGGTCAATTGCAGAGCTAGGGTACTTGCAGGCCGAATCGTTGAATACCAAAATGTTGGGGGAAGTAGCCATCGATTCCCGTTTAACGCCAAGTCTTTTTATTAGTCAAGCAATCAATCGTTTCGGCTTTTCGAGGGCCATTTTGGTAGATGAGCAATGGACGGAACCCTCCCCCCCCCCTTCTGCCTTGGCCCGGCGCAACCCGCGCGGTCGGCGTGATTGCTTAGAGACAGACAGACACAGGGAAAGAGATTTGTGGCTGAATCGTGGTGACTAGTGTTTCTGTTTCTGCTTGTCCCTTTGGGCCTTTGGGTAACTGTCTGGTTTTGCAAAGCCTCGTGGTTCACAAGAAGTCAAAATATCGAACCATGGGGTTGCGGTAGCCTGGCATTTATTTCCCCTCGGTGATGTCACCTCTGAGCGGGCGAGGGCGACATGATGAACAGCAAAACACATGGCGACCAATCCTTTGTTGGCAGCCATTCGCGAGACGCGTGGATCGACGTTATCTACTCGGAGCCCAGGCCGAGCCGGGAATACCCTCGATGGTTGGTTATCAGGGTCCGTCTTCGTTGTCGAACTGATCGAATTGCAATAATACTGTATTAACACTGTACTCCGTGCATCCGCGACATCCGTCGAGGGGCTGGAGGTGCCTTTTTCATTCGCAAGACTGGCGGTCCCGGAGTTTGATGAACCGCCTCCACGCAAATGAGACGGCCGTCTTCAGGCCGTCTTCAGGTCGTCTTCAGGTACCACCAGTAGCCAAGCACGCACTAGACCTGACATGACAGGGGGCGCGCCCCACACCTGGAATCGCTGGAATCGCTGGCATCGCTGGCATCGCTGACACGCTGACATCGGCCGCCACCGCCTTGAGCTGCTCGCGTCGACGACGGCTCCTCCGGAATCCTCACGCCACTTGAATGCGTGCAAGAACCGTCTCCCAGACCGACTGCGTTGTCGTCATTGAATTGTACCTTGCGACTCGAACGAATAGCACCCCAGCCAGGCATTCCGTAGTACTCTGTAATATGTACATGTTGTGATACTGTAAAATGCCGTGTCATGCAAGCGAGGCGGGGTCGGCTTTTAAGGGCGGCCTTTAAGGACGGCTTTTGAATGGATCTCAAGTTCTTATTAGAAGGCCCCTTGTCCCCGTAGTTCAATCTTATTAGGTCTCCACCAGACTCATTGCGAACCCGATTTTCTTCCGATGCGGAATGACTAAATTTTCACGTTGACGGAAAGGAGAAGAAAACAACTTATTGTTATTAGCACCTCTCGCGTGTGCATTGGCCCAATCTTTTCTTCCCCGTCCTTTGTTTCAATACTTCCCAGTTGAGTCCTATCCTGTGACGGTGACTGGAGCCTTTTCTACGCGTGCATAGTGAGTGCACTTTACTCCGTAGTCGCCGACTTGACACAACTCGGCTCGCGCGCTGGCTGGGCGAGGCTGCGCTTCTGCGGCTAACTGAGGGCAAAGAGGCCGCCGGGACACTGGCTGGTGTAGGCTAGGCTAACTCGGTCTGCTGCAGCACGCGCTATTGTGGGCCCGAGTGCACACCAACAACGCAGACACCCACTGCACATCCCACTGCACATCCCACTGCACATCCGCCTCCACTCGAGCAACCATCCGTCAGCGCCGTCAGCTTTGGTCTGCATACCCGCCTCCCTCATCTTTTGAAACTTGGTCATCCCATCGAACCCGTCGTCTTCACTGCGTACATTTGCATATGGTGAGTATCAATTCTCTCTCCGGCCCGTTTTCTTCCTCATGTAAGCCGTTCATCCCGCGCTTTCTTTACAAAGCCGTCGCTGTCGTCAAGACGATTGACTCCTTTTGCACAACTCCCAACCCCCGTCTCCTGATTTTCCCCTTGAAGCTCTTTCATTCCGCCCACAGCCACCAGTCCGCAGCATCCGGATGTTGCATGCGCACTAGAAAGTGCGACTTGCGCTTCCATTGACTTCTGCTGGGTTACGGACGACTTCTTAGTTGAATGAGTTCTAGGCACGGCAACATCGGAGAGGGTTTCCTGCAATCAAATGCCTGTTTCCCTATCTGACTGCTGACCTCTCTTTCCTCAAGAACCACCTCGTGACCCAGTGAGCGACTGGCTATTCTCGACGAGCAAGTTGTTTCCTCTATTCCTGTCCCTCCTGTCGTACATCCTTATCTAGACACTCAATTGTACGCTCGACCATAAGGAGACATGCCCCGCAAACTGGCAAACCCCTTCTCGTCCTCCTCCGCCATGTCGAATTCTGAAAAGTCGGGCGAAAGACGTCCTTCAACCTCCAAAGCAAACCGCATCAGTCAATTCTTCTCGTCCAGCCCCAAGTCCAAGGACCCTACGTCTGCACAGCAGTCACTGCTCGCCATGCAACAGCAGCAACAGCAGTCGGCTGTGGTCCAACAGCAGCAGACTCAAGCGAACGGGTCACCTGTCGGCATCTCGCCTCCATCTACTTCTCTTCCTATAATTTCCTTGTCTACCGCTGTTGCGGGTGACCACAACAGTTCCGACCCGCCAACCACCACACTTTTTCGACCCAAGTCGGCAGAGGAAATGGAGAAGAAGCGACGAGCTGATGCTCAGTTTGGTCCCCTTTGCCATTCGAGCCATCTCTACGTCAGCAAATCACATGGCGTGCCGCTTGAACCTCCAATCGAAGACGAGCCCCCCTATTACTTTCTTCTCACCACCTACATCAGCTATCTTTTGCTCATCCTAGTCGGCCACATCTGCGATTTTTTTGGGAAGAGATTTGGGAACAAAAAGCACTACCAGTCTCTCAAGATTCAAAACGGCTATGCTCCCCTCAATGATGACTTCGACAGTTTCTATACCAGACGATTAAAGATGCGACTGGACGACTGCTTTGCTCGCCCTACCGTCGGTGTTCCTGGACGATTTATTACTCTGATGGATCGCAAGTCGGATGACAATAATCGCACCTATCGATATACTGGCACCTATACCGAAACCCTCAACATGAGCTCCTACAATTACTTGGGGTTTGCCCAATCCGAAGGCCCCTGCGCCGATGTTGTCGAAGAATGCGTCAGGCGATATGGTGTTGCCACTGCCAGCCCGCGAGCCGACGTTGGCACCACTGATTTGGCCCTGGAAGTGGAGAGAGAGGTTGCCGCCTTTGTCGGCAAGCCTGACGCCATGATCTTCTCCATGGGCTACGTTACCAATGCCAGCTCATTCCCTGCTTTGGCCTCCAAGGGATGCCTCATCATTTCCGACGAATTGAACCACGCTTCTATTCGTATCGGAGCCCGGCTTTCCGGTGCTGTCATTCAGTCCTTTAAGCACAATGACATGCACAACCTTGAACGCGTTCTTCGCGAGAGCATCTCTCAAGGTCAGCCGCGGACTCATCGTCCTTGGAAAAAGATTTTGGTCGTCGTCGAGGGCCTGTATTCGATGGAAGGCACAATGTGTGATTTGCCTGGCGTTCTTGCGCTCAAGGACAAGTACAAGTTCTATCTCTTTGTTGACGAGGCCCATTCCATTGGTGCCTTGGGACCCCGTGGCCGTGGTGTCTGCGACTACTTTGGTATCGATCCTGCGCGGGTGGATATCCTCATGGGCACATTGACCAAGTCTTTCGGTGCAAACGGCGGCTACATTGCCGCCGAGAAGCACATTATCGATAAGCTGCGAAGCACAAACGCCTCGACACAATATGGCGAGTCACCGGCCCCCTGTGTGCTCATGCAGATTCTTGCCTCGCTGAAGCTCATCACTGGCGAGCTCTGCCCAGGACAGGGCGAGGAGCGCCTGCAGCGCATTGCTTTCAACTCCCGTTACCTCCGCCTTGGCCTCAAGCGTCTTGGACTAATCGTTTATGGCCATGATGACTCCCCCATTATTCCCATCACCTTGTACAATCCTGGAAAGATGCCTGCATTTAGTCGCGAGATGTTGAAGCGCAATATTTCAGTCGTCGTCGTCGGCTATCCCGCCACTCCTTTGATTAGCTCCCGTGCCCGCTTCTGTGTGTCCTCCGCCCACAACAAGGACGACTTGGACAGATTGTTGGCTGCATGCGATGAAGTTGCAGACATCATTCAGCTCAAGTTCTCGACAGGCGTTGCTGGTGGACTTGAGCCTTTGCCTCCCACCGTTGACGTCGCTCCCGAGAAGGAGCACGAGTGGAGGAAAGCTAATGGCATACCCATCAACCCTCCTCGCTGGGCTGTAGAGGATATTGTTCGCGCAGGTGTTCGCGATGCCAAGCGTCCCCTTCGATAAGCATCACGAGTCGATGGTGATGGAAGCCATTTTTGTTTGAGGCGTTATTGCAATGCGAGTGTCACGGAAACAGGATGTACTGCTTGGGGTGTTTTTGATCTTATCATGGGGTTTGCATCTGAAGTAGACCACGAGCAATGGCCACGGGTCTTTTGTACGTTGAGTTGCGTCTTTAACCCCCCCCCCCTTTTTGTCTGATTCTACATGGCGCCATGTTGTGAGGCCGAATTCCGCGCTCTCTGGTATCGAGGCCAGCGATTTTAGTTGAGCATGCATCACAAGCATCATCACAAAACACACACACACACACACAACCACATACATACACTTTTACATACCATTCACCTTTTCTTCATCGTACCTATAATAAAGCTGGCTGTGTCATAATATCTGGCAAGCAAGTACACAATATCGCTGGACTCTTTACCAAGGAGCAAAGTGGATGACAAGGTGCTTGCTAGTGGCTTGGGACATGGGGCTATGAGCGGTTGGCTGGGTAGGTGGGAAGACTCGTGCTCGCGGGGGCCGTGGATCACACATGCACAAATCCTCAATTACCTAGAGATCATGCCTTGCAGGGAGAGATGTGGTTGATGGACTAGAGAGAGACGTTAATGAAGTTGCTACCTACCCAAGCTCCAATCTTGGAGGCCTGGTTTCTAAATGCCGATTTATACTGTGCCCCCCAAGTTTACGTGACTGCGGTGTAGTGAGTCTTGAAGCGCATCGGCCGAAATACCGACACGCTGGATCGTAATCAAGCTATTAGGAGTCCCAACTGGTTTCGATTCCCAAACACAAGGCGCGGGCAGCGACAGACGGGCGTAAGTAACTAGAAGGCTAGAGGACCTGAAACGCAGACAACGTCAACTTACGCCCATGACTACTTTGGCGCGACCTAGAAACCGGGGTCGGATTTTTGCCCGCCGAGTTCCTGGATTGGGCTTGCATTGATTTCCCTCTTGGCGGGTAAGCATAGCTGACATCGTCTTTCCCATGAAGCGGGGAGGAGCTTAGGAAAGGCGGCCACAGGATTGACGTTTTGGAGCATATTTGTGTACGGATTAAGTAATATCGAAGCAGGACGATAGGTGAAGCCTCTCCCAGGCTTGGGATGTAGGTCGAGACCCGGATAAACCAAGTTTGTTATGTGCCAATTGACTAAAAAGTTCCGTCGTAGCATTCGGGTTGGGGGATTGGACTTTGGACTTTGGACTTTGCCGTCATGGCAGCTTGTCAATGCGATGTGTCACTCACTGTCACGCCTGAATCCCCCTTGACGGGTGTTGACGGCATCCAGAGTCGCTCTTTTGTCGCTGTTTTATCGCTCGTTTGTGAACCCTTGACTGTCCATAAGAAACATCGCCCGTCAATTGACTCGATCGATTCATAAATAATTAGTAGAGCCAATATTAAACGGAGTGCTACATATGTATGTACTGTACGTCTTCTTCAGGCCGTCCGCCCCACCTTGTACATAGTAACGCTGGCCCCAACTGCCACTGCCACCACTGCCACCACTGCCACCACTGCCACCACTGCCACCACTGCCACCACTGCCACCCACCACCTGCCAGCCAACAGCCGCCTCGTCCTCCCATCCCAGTTCCAGCTTGTTGAGGCATACAAATCAATGCACTCGGCCCGCAGAAGACTGCACGTGTAGATTGAGCCTACAAACTCTCTAATCAGCTTGTCTACCCTTCCAAGATTGTCCTGCGGGCGCGCTCGTCAAGATGATGAGCTTCGACGGCGGCACGGCCTATGCCGAGTCCGATGCTGATGACGAGTACGAGCGAAGCATGGGTGATCACTCCCCCGTCGGCGACTCTGAGGCCTCCCCCATCGATTCCGAGCTATCAACCTCTGCAGAGCACACTCCCACGACATATGGCCATCGCAGTAGTGCCGATCGATTACCGGAGACTATCATCACTGAATGGAACGCCGACGAGTGTGCCGACTTCATCAGCACCATTGGCCTGCCTCAGTACGCCGACAGTTTTGTCGGTACGTCCCCACCCACCACCGCTCGAACGCGACTTTCTCATCCAAGATACCAGACGATGTATCTGACTGGCTGACCTCAATCTCTGTAGAAAACGAAATTGTTGGCGAGGCCCTGGTTGCTTTGCAGCACGATGACCTAAAGAGCATGGGCATTGCTAGTGTTGGACATAGATTGACCATTTTGAAAAGCGTCTACGACGTAAAGAAGGCACAAGATGTTCCCGTTGAGAGCGATCACTATTTCCCCCTGTGTAAGCACCTCATGCCTGCCACTCACGGCCACTCACGGCCACTCACGGCCACTGATTGATGACATTCATGGGGATTGGTTCAAGTTTTCTAATCTGTACCGTGCTATGTAGCTGCCGATGCTGAGGCGCAGTATGCCAACGCTACCCTCAAGGATATCAAGCACCTCGTCGAACAGCTGCGTTTGCGAGACGAGCGGATGTATCTGTTGGAACAGGATTTGCGACGCATGACGGACGACTTCAGACGGCTCAGGGAGGATATGCTCCCGGCCCTGCGGCTTGTCAAAGACCAGCAGACACCGTTACCGAACCTTGGCGGCGGTGGTTCCGCCGGCCAAGGCTACTCGTTCGAGGCCACGTTATCCCCCCCCGCGCCTGCGCCGCCTCCTGGGTCAGGCCCTGGTGGTGTCAAGAGGCAATACTCGCAACGAAAGATCCTCATCGGCGCGACTCCCAAGAATGCCTCTCCCACTCAAACGATTCACGACAGATCGATCGCGGAGCAAACCTTGGATCCCTCCAGCGCTGCCGAACGAGCCGTCTTGTCATCTTCACATCTCGCGGCGATGAACGGGTCCGGCCAAACATCGTCCACACACCCTTCACCAAATATGCCCTCACCGACATCACCGCAAAATTACTCGAGCGGTGCAACGTTGGCGTCCCGGTCTTATCGCGGCGAAGGGGCCACACCCTCCTCCTCCAATCGGTCGACACTGAACGATTTAGATCACGGAACCTACAGCTCGAGAGACAAAAGCGGTGGTCCTCCGGGACCGCCCAGGCGCCGTGAGACTCCCGTACCCGACACTCCCACTGCCGGTTCCAGTGGCGCCTCGGTTGAGATTTTTAAATCTTTCCGCGTCAGTATGGACGATCCTTGCCACAAAGTGCTCCCTGCAGCGCTAAGGAAATATCAGATCAATGCACCATGGGATCAGTATGCCTTGTACATAGTCTATGGGGACCAAGAAAGATGCTTGGGTATGGACGAAAAACCCTTGATCCTGTTTAAGCAACTGGATAAAGAAGGCAAGAAACCTATGTTCATGCTGCGAAAAACGACCAACGCCCAAGTGGATGGCGAGCCCGGCAGTGCTGGCATAGCCAATGCAGCGAGAGGTGCATCAACAGGATATGATCCCCCGGGTGGTATCATATGAGACGCCATGTCTCAGACCAGCTTTTATCGCTAAGCACCGCGTCGCCCTCAGTCACCTCCGGATCTCATTCATCATTCATCACTGGTGGTGGAGCGAGCTTGGGGCTCAAAAGGCTCGAGGTGGGAATGTCGCGCAACGTTCCGTAAGCTAGTGAAGATGGCTACATGTTCATGGCGATGGTGGATGTCACAAGTCAAGGATTCTTATAATGTCAAAGATGAGGGATATAGCTTTCCCCTTCTTAGTCACACACAAACGTGGATACACGCGGACACCACTCGAGATGCTTCACGGTCCCCGCCTCGTACAAATGCTCCAACAACCGGCTTCATGCGCATCACTACACACCACACCTGTTTTCGTTTCGTTGCAACGACACATGTTTTTGCGCAGCTATCATCTTTAGGTTTTACGTGCAACACTCAATAATAATGGCGAGGCAACAAAACTTTTTGGATATATTTTCTTCCCCATGATGGGATAACGAGAAACGGCGTTTGGGTAGGCCGGCACGACAGCGATATGAGGTCTTTTTTGATTGTTCATTTTGGGAGCAACCTTTTTACTTTCCTTGTTGGGTTTGGATTTGGAAAATCTAATTGGGACCTATTCAGGGGAAACCGGAGGATGGAATGCATTTCTTGGCGGGAGCGAGGGTGCCGAGACGGTATAAACAGGGAAGGTTTTCTAGAAATTGGGGATTATTTACAGTCTGCCACGTGGGATGACTCGAGACAATGGCATGGCTTTCTTCCTTCCCTATGACACACACAAGACAGGACTGGAACCATTTGGCCGTTTTCCTGGCATGCGTGTCCGCTTGGAAATGCTTGTGAGGATGTTACGGCAGTCCTCCGATCATCTGGCCTCCAATGCGATAACCTTTTCTCATGCCCAAATGTGTCATCATGACAGCTAGAATTATCTGAGTCTATCATGCGCTTATATGTATATACATGTGTATTTATCTGACGTTGAGCATCCACACGTGACACAGCACACATGGGGTCGTGGAGCGGGACTTTGCCGGGGGAAACGGGCTCCCCTCCCCCCTTCCCCCCCCGCCCAACCAGCCTGCACCCACCCCCCCACAGCTGACCGCGGGCCAGGCCAGGCCAGGGCTTGGCTTCCGAAGAGACGGCAGGGCGTCAGGCGACGGATGTCGATGGAGTCAGGAGAGGTTGCCAACTTGCCATCAAGGTTTGAGTCCAGCCTCGTCCAGCCTCGTCCAGCCTCGTCCAGCCTCATCCAGATGCCCCTGCTGCGGCAACGGGAAAAAGGCGGAGCGAGGAACTTTTATTAGAAGTGAAGACATACGGAATACACTCTTCTCTTGTCTTCTCTTGTCTCACCGTGCTCGTGTGTTGCATCACGGTGCATCACCACCTTGCGTCGGCCACCCTTTCACCGTTGTGGCCCTCTCTCCTGCCTCCTGCCTCCTGCCTCCTCCCTCGTGGCTCCTGCCTGTGCGCATCTGCACGCCGCCAGACAGACAGACCTTTTGAGCTTTCAAGTTAGTTCTTGAGGCTACTTGGCCCGTTGCTGGAGCCGCTCTACTGTTCGGGACGTTGCGCGACCGTTTTGGGTTCAACGGCATGGGCGTGACGTCGGGGCCATCGTCATCGAGTCAACAAAAGTTCGTTGGTTGGCCGTTTGAGCCTCGCGTCTGACAATCTATCCGAAGCAGGACAAGAAGTTTCTTCCAAGGAAGCATTGATATATTTTGCATGACAAAACGGGGACGTCCTACCGGCATCGGCATCGGCATCGGCATCGGCATCGGAGCGGCATCTCGACCAAACGAAGGACCATCATGGCGATGATCGCCACCAGTGGTACATCCACTGATGTTGCGACGGGCGCGATGAGCGGCGTGTTGAATAGCGCCGGTGCCACAAGCCTTGTCAAGAGCATCGCGACCAGCCTCGACTCGACGACGCCGACGACAACAGCGACGAACCCAACGTTGGTTCTGACAACATATTCTCCAACGACATACATGCTTCCCACGTTGACATCATGGGGCACCGCTCCAGATGGACTCTCAGAGTACAACCTAGCGGAACGAGTATTGCAGCTGATCACCAGCGGGTCCAACGGCGAGAGAATTGTCCGCGGCTTCCTCATCGGTGTGGCCATGGGCATTATTCTTGGCGGGGCGCTATGTTGCTGGGTGCCGTGCTTCGGGCGACGGAGACAAGAGAGGCGGGAGAGAAG
The DNA here is from genome assembly GCA_003814445.1 of Epichloe festucae Fl1. Taxonomy (NCBI): domain Eukaryota; kingdom Fungi; phylum Ascomycota; class Sordariomycetes; order Hypocreales; family Clavicipitaceae; genus Epichloe; species Epichloe festucae. The sequence goes on along the minus strand of CP031385.1, from coordinate 2,324,983 downwards.
ACGGCAGCAAAGACGGCAGCAAAGACGCCGTGCAGAGCGACGAGCCTGGCGAGAGTCGCGGCAGAGCGACGGGGCGGTGTCAACGGCGGAACCGGCAGCCTCACAACAGGAACCAGGGCAGATACAAACCTCGATCTAGCGAGATGCCAACTTCCGAGAGAAGTCATGTCAGGATACGGCGGGATAGAAGCCCGCGGCGGCAACAACTCATGACGAGACATGGGCACGATCTGATCTACACGGTCACTACGTGGGATGGACACATGAATGGACGAGGATTTTTTTTTTTTTTTGGCAAGGCATTGTTCTGGGATAATATAGGTTCCTTGATGAACCACGGACGTGGTGTTTGGATTGAATTTTCAAATGTACTATGGCGTTGTAGGGATCTCATGTTAAAGGCAATCAATGGGCTGGCAGAAGGACATTTGCCGGAAGCGTTGGGCGAAAAGGATACTGTATCAAATAGGCATTCATTTCACGAGGGGATCGACGAGTCGCGATTGCGCGTCGTCGTCCATGTTCTATTCTCTCTCTTTTTTTTTTTTTTGGTCATTACTACGCGGCGTTTCTTGCCAGTCGGACGGCAACGGAATAGAAGACGCTTGAGAAGAGAAACAAGGTCAAAGCGCCATTTGATAATGCAATGGAGATGGATGTTTTTCCAAAAAGAGCCCGCTGGCCACGCGTGCGAACTCATCAACCCCGTCCGATCGGGCGCGTCTTACGGAGTACATTCACATTCACATTCACATTCTATCTGGCAGGCCAATCAATGGCGAGAGACACCAGACATCACACGCACCAAGCCCTGTGGCGCAGCCTGGAGCTCATGACGTACTGGAGGGGCTGGAGGGGCTGGAGGGGGCGGCTGGAGGGGCGGCTGGAGGGGCTGCGCGTCCAAGTCTGTTCATGATCAGCTTGCCGGCTCTTATTTCCCTCCCGCCCATCTCGCTCTCTCCCGTCTTTCATCATCACCATCACCGTCACACGACAACCGACAATCCCCCCGCAGAAAGTCATGCTCGACGCCAGCCTCCCCACCTATACCCATCAACCATCAACCGACAACCCTCTCAACGCCCTCCTCTACTTCACGCACAATGGATCAGAGCCGTCCCCCGAGTACCTGCTCAAGCGCCCCGCGCCCTCCGACTCCCGCAACCAGTATGCTCTCGGCCTCCTCGACGTCCACTGCACGTCGGTGATCTACGCCGAAGTTCTGGTCAAGCCCGAGTGGGCTCAGCCCACGCTCTCTGCCGCGGAGCTCCGCGCCCACAACGGCGCCTTGACGCCGATACCGCTCGTGCCGGAGGCCTTTGATATCATGCTGTACAATCCAGACCAGTCCATCACGGTCAAGCGCCACCCCGGAAGCTGGGGCAAGTCGGAAACGTGGGATTTCGAAGTCCCAGAGCGGAGCTTCAAGGTGCCCAGCGCGAGCGAGATCGACAAGGACAGCACGCTGCCGATTTCCGAACTGGCGCCAAAGGTCGTCTTTCGCTGGAAGAGAGACAGCCGTCTCAGCAGGGACATGTCGTGCTACATGTCTGGGCGGAGCGTCGGGGGCAAGAAGAGCAAGGAGCCCGACATCACGGTGGCCATGTTCCGAGCCGCCAAGAACGGGAGCATCGTGACCATTTACGACCCCAACATGGCTCGGGTCCAGGTTGAAGATGGCAAAGGCCTCGAAGTCGCTTTGATCTTGAGTGCCGAAGTCATTCGCGACCTGTATCTAGTTCCAAAGCACGACCCGTTCAACATAGCAGCAGCAGGGGGCGAGGGTGGTGGTTCAGGGCAGGGCGCATCATCAAGAACCTCGAGACGGACACCACCACCATCGCCACAACACCAGTCAACGCCACCCAAGGTGCTTCTTGCCTCGGGAGCGCAAGGGCTCGGTATCCGCCCCAGCGCAGAACGCGCATCCAGTCCCACATCTGGCGTCAACCAAACGCGGGTTGATGCTGAGACGAAGAGGATCCAGGCCATGGTGGCGGAGGAGAACAGACTGGCGCGAGGGCGCGAGAAACGAGAGCAGGAGGAGCAGATCCGGATCCGGAAGATGCTGGAGCAGGAAGACAAGGAGCGGCGCAGACGAGAAGCAGAGGTTGAGAAGGAAACGGAACGGCTTCGGAAACAATACGGTCTTCAGGCGTCGCCGCCCGCAGCAAACGGACCACCATCACAGGTACATGTATCACCGGCGTTGCCGCCTCGTCCCGGCAGGAATCAGGCGCATGCCTCGGGTGCTCTGGGCGGGGGACGGCCGACGATGCCGCCCCGGCGGAACAGCGCAGGGCCTCGACCGAACTCCCCTGGGGGAGGAGTCCCAGCAGGAGGGGGGAGGAGGAAGCATTCGAATCCGCTGGGGGCACTGCTGGGCCCGTATACCGGTGCTCCGGGCGCCAGTGTGAGCGCATTCTTTCACAGGTCGGACGAGGATAGGAGGAAGAAGGTGGTGGCGAAGAGGAGTTTCTGAAGACGCTTCTCGTGCATACGGGAGCAAGGGCCGCGGGGAAGTTCATTTGGGTTGAATGTTCACGTTTCCATGTATGAATGATGGCGGGCAATGTCCTATTTGAATATGAATGTACAGCGCTGACAGCCCGGTCCTTGTATACATGCCCGTCGTGATATTGTATCGCGCTCCAATCTGAATCTGAATCAAAACGTCGAGTTTGGAATTGGGCTGGTCGATGGACGATACCAACAAGTTGACTTTCCATAACCGTCCTCCCAGATTGCATGCCGGCTTCTCGACAAAGCCTCCTTCCTTCTTTGATGTCCACAACTTGGTGATTGGCTGGTGTCATTGGCGGCGGCCGCAAGGGTCAAGGGGGGCGGGCTCTCACGTGGCATATTAACCCCATATTACATAATATTAACATTGAACAGGAACCTTGCCATCGTTGTTGATGACGCCGACCCCACGCCGAGAGGTTCTTCTCCCTTTCCCCAATTGCGATCATGGTCAAGACGCGCAAGGAAAAGATGGCCGGAGGCAGCAGCAGCAGCAAGTTGCGCCAGCCTGATCGCTCAGGCCCTTCAGAAAAGACGTTGCTCGACATTGCCGACGAGCACAACCACCTGTTCAGACAGGCTGCCGAGCGCGAGAAGGAAATAGCCGAGCAGGACGGGACTGCCGACAGCAAGCATGACGACGAGGACGGCAGCGGCAGCGACGACGGCCAAGTCCCGGTCTTGTCTGCGGGGGCAGAGCGCGTCTTGGAGGCTGCCCTCTGGACCGTCACCATTGCCATGCTTCATTTCACCTTTGATGTCTTGGTCCAGAACCAATATGGGCGAGAGATCGACTGGTCGTCCGTCTTCATCAGGACCGCCAGGGCCTGGGGAGGTAAACAACCCAACAACAACAACAACATCTCTTCTTCTGACCGTCGCAGGCGCGGAACTCGGCACTGACTTTTGGCTGGCATTTTTTGTAGTCTTTCTTTTCCTCTTCTACTTCCTCCACGCACCCCCCTTCGAAGCGAATGCGACGCTTGTGCCGGGACTACCACGTCGCTACCAGCGCCCGCTTCGACAAGCAACCTTCTTGGCAACGAGCGTCGCGGCCGGCTGTTACCTCATCCACATTACCAACACGTATGGCTATTTGGCAACGATGAAGCAGGCACCCCCGCTGGGATGTCTATGGTTATGGGCCGTTGTAGAGCTGGACCTGGTATGGGGCTGTGCCAGTCTGCTCATCGCGGCGCTGTTCCTCCAGCTGGGAGGCTACGATCTGAAATGAACCGAGATGAAGCGGCAGATGATTGCTTGTCCATCTACGGATCCGTACGCACATTCAACCTCTTTGCGTGCCCGTCCATGGTTCGTTCTCGAGTTCAAAGTCCAAAAGGTCTTGACAGGCAAGCAATGGAAATTAGCTTGGGTATTTCCAGAACAGAAATGCGTCTCCCCAGGCAGGTTCGTGAGCCAAGTCCAAACTTGACCGCAATTAGCCATGTTTTCTTCTTCTCCTTCCCTTTGCTTCTGCATCCTGTCCCTGACGAAACTGAAGGCATGCATTGTCTTTGTTGCGCTGGGCTGTAGGCTCGCCCACCACACATTACAATGCGATTGAAATTGGCAGCACCGCTCGGACTTGATTATTAAAAAAAAAAAAAAAAGAGGGGGGGGGGGGGAGGCTCTGCTCTGTCTCCCCCGCATTGTTAGAAACCCGGGTTCAAGCGGACGTGACATGTCTGAGTTCACACGAGGATCGGTCTATCCATTCGGCCGGGGACGGTCCTTTTCCTGTACGTCAGACCATTGCGCGGTCGAGAGGGGCTACCTCGAGAGGGGCCACCTCGAAGCAACCAATCAAGAGCGGCGTCCGCGGGCCCAGAACAGGCACCTCAAACGCACCTCGTTTCGATTCACCTTCTTCACCAACGCAGCCGTTGGGCCTTGTTCCACGATGCACAACCCCAGCTGGCCCAGCTGGCACGAACACGATGGCCCCGGGCACACGTAGCCCGTACATGTTCAATTCTCCCGTCTCCCCGTCTCCCCGTCTCCCCGTCTCCTGTATCTGGCCTCTTTTGTCTCTCCTGTTGGGACGAGTCGGGTAGGTAGGTAGCCCCGAACACGGCCAAGGAAGGAGTTGTCCTCTCGTACTTGAGGAGTTCGTCACGCTCCTCGAGTCCGACTATTTCGCCACTTCCAAGACATGTTGTCTTCTTCTTCTTCCTATTTTGGGGAGCCTGCTGCACCTCCTCGTCTGTCTGCCTTTTCGCTCCACAAGAACCTCCTGGAGCTTTGCCTTTGCAAGACACCTCTCTAGATGATAAAAGTTCTGACTCGCGGTTTTGCCTGGATTCACTCGTCTCGACAACCTTTGCTCAAAGTGGATCAAGTTAAGACCAAGTAGGCGTGGTATCATTCCCCAGTCGCTGGTGAGGTCATCGAAACACCAAACATTCACCTCGGGCCACGTGTATCGAGAAACGGCGAGTTCTCCTGGGAACACCTTACCGAACCTCCCCCCTCCCCTCTCCCAAAGAGAAACTTTCCATGTATGGGGCCGCCAAACAACGGCACAGCTCAAACGGGTACCATCGTCATAGGCGTTGAACCTGCGACAGAGTGTGTTTCGGAAGCCATCCTCCCCTTTTACTCTTCCCGCCCGACAAACGCGCAATATCCAAGCGCGACTTCATAATCGAACACGGTTGGGTCAAGACAAGTGGCTGAGATCTTGTTCTCTCCAGAATCAAAACCACGACGAGGTTTATAGTCGCTTCCGGGTCTATAAACTCGTGGCTTCAAGTGCTACCACCATGACTCGGAAATCTGCAAGACGGGTCAACAGGCTGACTGGAGGGCTTCTCCTGGCTACCGAGGTATCGGGCTCCTTTCTCACCTTGTCCAACTTCCAGTCGATATCGACTCTGTCACTTCCGCTAGGATGCATTTTCGCATACAACTCGCCGATGCCAGGTTGTAGGGCGCAAGATTTTGGCGACAACAGAACTTGCTCATCGTCATGTCAGCGGGCAATTCTCAGGGTACAAACAAACATTCAGCAGTCTTGTGTCCTGGTCAGCGCTGGAGAGACATCACTGCTCGATCAGGCGCAAGTCGGAAATCTCGTGGCCGCTCTTTGTGGAAACAGACAAGCGCCGCCCGAGTCGGCTACCAGCATAAGTCGTTCGCCCCCACGAAGCTTTACCCGGATACCTCCCGACTCAACATCAACGACGTCGACTACGACCACGACCACGACTGCACAAGAAAGTAGTTCATTGAATACCCCAACAGAGACACCAGTTTTCACTCCCACACCTACCTCCACACCAAACTCTAGCGAATTGACATCCACTACTTTTACGCCCCGGCAACAGACGACGGCAACGACAGAGCGGACACAAACTTTGACCAGTTCGTCGCCGACTTGGTCAACTAGCAGTCCTGCTGTGCAAACACAACCCAGAGGAGGAGGAGGGAGTCCATTCGACGATGTGCCGGGAAATGCGGCTCAGCTTGGCGGAAACATGGCTGCACGACTGTTTGCTGTTGTGTCCTGCATGGTTGGGATGTACCTGTTATAATCGTGAAAAGCAAGCTGTTTCAGGCAACGATTTGTTTCTGACAGAAGACGGGGATTGTGTCTATTGATACTGGACAGAAGGCGTTTGGGGGAATCATTATACCATGGATAGTTCAGGCAGGCATGAACAGTAGTAGTAGTTGGTGTAGATGCGACGCACCGTTAATCTAATAGTTGCATATTGGGATTCCATCCAAATCAGGAGCGGAGCATTCTCAGAGCATCGCCGCTGAAGCAGTCTTTTCCCACTAAAACAAGAAGCTTTGCGTATGTCGTCGCTGACAGCCTTCAGTTTTCGCATCAAGGACCCAGACCCGTGGTGACAAGGTGGCAAATTTGTCCCCACCATCGAGAGGTCATGACATGACGCATTCACATGCAAGTGACCATCCATCAATCTCGCCGTTTTGCTCTAAAGTCCGTCCAAAATGCGCAAATGGTCAATGGATGGAATGCCGAAATGCCGATTCATCCCAAAGTGGCATTTGTGTTGCCCCGGCCCCGCCCCCCACATCCGAGCATCATCGGAGTTGATGACATGCTGGTGGGCGAGAGCCCCGACGAGTCATGGTGTTGGAGGAAGGACAAGAAGGACATTGATTTGTGAACTCTTGAGTGCGCCACTCGTCGGGGCCCAAAGGTTGCTTCATCGACGGGTGTTCACCAATGGGGACAGCAAAGACTCGGACTGAAAAGCCATGCCGTACTGCAGTCACGGCACAGCGATATACGGAGTTCACATACAACAATACAATATATATATATATATACATTGACAGAATGGGCAGGGCCGTGACGTCCGACTGGCTGCTCGAGGACAGGGGTACGTGGAACGGGTACCAGCGCTTCATCGACGGCGTCAACATCTATCCCATCCTGCCGGGCAAGCCACTGCTCGTCCATGCCAAGACAGACAGGATCCCGTACATGGCCCAATGGTCGCAGCAGCTCTTCGTCGTCTTCTTCGCCGCCGTCCCTCTGGCCCTGCACAAAGCATGGGCCACGTTGACCGCCTTCATCTTGTACATGGTCGTGTATGCGCTGACGGTGATCCATGAGGTCTGGGGATACAGCGGGATCCGCGTCCACGGCATCGTGCCCTCGCCTATCGCGTGGCTGCTGCGCGTGTTTAATGCGGAGCTGGCGCTCGAGGACCACGATCTGCATCATCGGCGGAGGTGGAAGAAGAGCTTCAACTATGGCAAGCAGACGAGGGATGTGGGATCGACTGTTTGGCACGTGTGCCGAGAGGGTGGAAGCGAGGGAGGCGAATTGTTGACTATGGGACTGTGGTGCGGATGCCTAATTTTTTTTTTTTTTTTGACAAGTTCGAGGTTGTACTCTTGAGGCGGCTGGTGCCACGACTGCTGTCCCCAATTCTGTAACCCACTTCTGCGCCTGTCGTAGAATCAGCAAACGCTTTTTTTTATTAGCACCCTGGAAAGAAAATACCTATTCGTTTGTGGACATTTGGGCCAATGCAACGCGCTGCTTTGCTTGCGTTCGCTTGGGTCAAGCCCGGTGGGGAGTCGGATAAGAAGAAGCCACGGAAGTGCCTCTCTCTATATACAGGAAAAAATATGTATAGAGATAGTACCTCTTCTGTTGTAGGCCTGATTACTACTGCGCGTTAGCTTGCTCCCATCCTCTTGACCAAAACTCCGTCCCAGAGTTTGTGCCAATCCGCGCCTGGTACATAGAACAGAGCCCCAAGCTCTTGGCTCGTCCACCAGCTCGCTCTGTCCATGTTTCCGGACCCCAGAACGAGAAACTCGTCGTCCACCAGGGTCATCTTGAAATGGCTGGCAACTGGCTCATCTGCTAACCCGTTCCTCGGCGCCCAAGACTTATAATACTGGATTTCAAGCGTGCCCAGTGACACTGGCTGCGCCTCGATATCCCGACGTTGATTGCTTCTCTCCTGCAGTTTCTGATACTTTTTGATAAACTTCTTCAAACACAGTGACGTCGTTGTCCCAGAAGTGACAAGTTGTTCAATCAGCATCAATTCATTGTTCGTCCGAATCTGTACATTGACTCCCCGTGCCAGGGCTTCGAGAAGAGCATCCAGGACTGGCCATGACGTGACGTTGGGTGTTAGAATCACGATCTCGCGGCGAGCGTTGGCGAATAATGTCAGCAACGCAGCGTTCAGAGGCGTCATTGGTGGATCCGAATGCGAGAAAAATGGGAACAAGTTGAATCTGGGGTTTCTGTGGTGTGACGACGGTAACAAGATGGTAGGAATCGGCGTGTTGCTGGTCACCCTTAGGGACTGAGTTGCTGATGTTTCGTCATCGGGCAAGAGTCCGGTTTCGCTGTTGGCGGCATCCACGGTACAAGGATCGTCTTCTTGTGCAACATCTATTTGGATCTCCTGTTCACCCTGGCCAGTAGATTCTAGGTTGCCACCTGGGCTGGCTCCCCAGACTCTCTCGTGAAAAGATGCCAAGGTCGTCACGATATCTCCCTCCAGCTCGACACATCCCTCGAACCACTTCTCCCAGCTCACGTTGCAGCTGGGTATGAAAGCTTTTTTCCCGTCAATTATCACATACTTGGGGTGCATCACGCTGATGGGCGTAAAGAAGAGACTCTTGACGGTAAGCTGGATGCCTCCACTGGCAAGCGTCTTTTCATCGGGAAGGCCAAGCCTCGCCCATTGCGATGGCGGATAGGTTTCTCCACTTCTAGATGACGTGTGGAACAGCTTCTGGAATAGCCCCCAGGATGAGAACCCAATAGTCACTTTGATCGTCGGAGACGTCGTGCTGCGGGATCTCCTCGAAGCTGCCAACTGTGCCAGTGTGTTCCTGATGGCGTCCAGGGAGGGTGACGCGGCCCAGTAGCACGTCACAAAGTGAATGGACGACCTGGCTTTGAGGATGGCGGGTAGGATGCCTCGATTGAAGATGTTGTCTCCAGTACCGACATATAATGTCTGAGGCAAGCTTGTGGTGATGAGTGACTCGAGGTCGCGAGCATAATTGGGGAAGTCCTGCTGTTGTTCGGCCTGGTGTGACAGCAGAAGCTCTCTCCATGGCCTCACGAAGACAGCTGGAAAATCGGAAGAGCTGGTCATCTGGGGGAGCTCCACGGCTTCTTTGGATCTATCCCCCGCGAGAGTGAAGTGACTGGACTAAGCGTTACTATTCGGAGCTGTGTTGTGTTCTTGCTCCTCAGAGTTATGCCCACCACGTGATAGGGCCACATGCCCTGCCTAAGATGCGAGGCTGCCATATTCAGCAAATCTCTTTGGTGCCGGTAATAACACCTCGCACCTTGTACCCAGCAAGTGTGTGGCCGAAACCTCAATCCCTACCGATAGGCAAGGAAAAGGGAATATTTCATCTATAAGGGGAACACTTGTAGTCATGCTCTTAGGATCATCATCATCGCGATTGCACCTGTTATTTTGCCCAATGTTTCTGTGACCTCAATATTATGAATTAGTATTATTGTGCACGGAACACGAATTTGCCCTTCTCTGTGGGCTAGCATCGCGTCCTTTGGGGTGGTGCGTCGTGTTTCCTCTCAGCAAAACTGGTGGAGAAACGGGGAAAGATTCTCAGATCAGAGACCTCGATCCGGGACAGCGAGATCAATCAGATATCAGTATGGGCGCAGGCGTTAGCCTTCTGTTGGTCAGGCCCTCATTCCCATTCTGCTGTCTTCTTTAACAACTTGACCAACGGCTTTGCTATCGCATGTGGGTTGGCAAATAGTAATCCGTAACCTCGAGAAACATGTGCTCGGCATCTCGAACCGGGGAAGTGGATATTCATGGTGGATTCCCTAATTGCCAAGCCCCCCCCCCTTCCCCCACGTAATGCACACACAGTCGCACTCACCGCCTCTGAGCTTCGCGGCAGAAAGCGTCATTTATCTATGTCAGCCGCCTCCTTTCCTGGGCCATCGCTCAAGCTGGACTGGTGGACGGCGACACTCGACTCTATTATGACCGACCGGCAAGTCCAGAAAGAATACCATCTGCGTGAGCCTTGTGAGCGTTGTGAGCCTGTGCCCGCTTGCCCAGCATGATATCTGGAGTTCTCATCTTCAACCAAAAGGGCGAGAATCTCATCTTCCGCGCCTTTCGCAACGACTGCCGGCCCCGCCTCGCCGACGTCTTTCGCATCCAAGTCATTTCGAATGCACAAGTCCGATCGCCCATCTTGACGCTTGGCAGCACTACGTTCAGTCACGTCAAACACGAAAACATCTACTTGGTGGCAATCACCAAGAGCAATGCCAATGCTGCCCTCGTCTTCGAGTTCTTGTACCGGTTGATCCAGCTGGGCAAGGGGTATTTCGGCAAGTTTGATGAAGAGGCTGTCAAGAACAATTTTGTACTGGTATATGAATTGCTCGATGGTATGCGAAAAATGTTTTTTTGCGTCTGGTTGTTCCCACGAGCAGGCATCGCTGACCGCCGATGAGCAGAAATCATCGACTTTGGATATCCGCAGAATACCGAAACTGACACCTTGAAAATGTACATTACCACTGAGGGAGTCAAATCGGAAACCCGGCCCGAAGATACTTCCAAGATCACCATGCAAGCTACCGGGGCTCTATCATGGAGAAAGGCAGACGTTCGATACAGGAAGAACGAGGCTTTCGTGGACGTTATCGAGGATGTCAACTTGCTCATGTCTGCCACGGGTGCTGTCCTACGAGCCGATGTCAACGGCCACATCGTCATGCGAGCTTACTTGTCCGGAACGCCAGAATGCAAATTCGGATTGAACGACAGACTACTACTGGATAACGATGCTCTTCTCACCCTCCCCAGTGGCAACAGAATGGGCACAAAGGCGACCAAGGCAGCAGCTGGTAGTGTTTCGCTGGAAGATTGTCAATTCCATCAGTGTGTCAAGCTGGGTAAGTTCGACACCGACAGAATCATTAGCTTTGTGCCGCCCGATGGTGAGTTCGAGCTCATGCGGTATCGGGCCACTGAAAACGTCAATCTACCATTCAAGGTCCACGCCATTGTCACCGAAGTAGGGCGCACCAAGGTCGAGTACAGCATCGGAGTCAAGGCGAATTTCGGCTCCAAACTTTTCGCCACAAACGTCGTAGTGCGCATCCCAACGCCCCTGAACACGGCCAAGATTATCGAGCGCGTCACACAAGGCAAAGCAAAGTATGAGCCTAGCGAGAACTGCATCGTCTGGAAAATTGGTAGATTCACTGGCCAGAGCGAATATGTTCTCAGCGCTGAGGCTCTCCTCACGAGCATGACCAATCAGCGAGCATGGAGCCGCCCTCCTCTGAGCATGAACTTTAGTTTGCTCATGTTCACCAGCTCAGGGCTGTTGGTTCGCTATCTGAAGGTGTTTGAGAAGAGCAACTACTCCAGTGTGAAGTGGGTGCGGTATATGACACGGGCAGGCTCGTATGAAATAAGGTAAAATTGTCTCTCTGCTACAAGAGGTCCGTTTCGACGACACCGGCTGACGTGTGACAGATTTTAAACTACTTGCGTCTTTCCGAAAAAAAAGAATACCGCATGTACAGGCGTTAAGGATACCCCCGGTCGAGGGAGCGGCATTTATGTATATAAATTGGTTCAAGCTGTTCAGCAAGCGGGATGTTGGATGCATATGCACGCTGTTGAGAACCAGCCTCGCTTATCATCTCAAGTGCAAGATGTTATTTTTCGTTATTTTTTGTGCACTTCTCTGCGTAATGGGGAATGCAAGAAGCTTCAATCCACGAACGCCGGTATGAGACGGTGCAGCTGCGGTAACTGGTTGTATCAAAGACCGCGAGGCGATCTGCCAGCATGACGCAGATGCATTTCGCGATACCTACAAAAGAAGGTTATCGACCCACGGCGTCAGACTTTGTCAGCGCCGCAATGCCTTTTGATGTACAGCCTATAATTTTCATTCTGCATGCTGTGTGACGGCCATCCTTTGTCTATTTGGCATATGACCAATGCTCTTTGTTGAATGATTGCTTAACGCAAGAGACGAGCACGCCCATGAAGGTCGAATACAGTCGGACAACCTGAGCGGTACAGCACGCCAGCTTCCTTATGACACTCGTCTCCATCGATACAAGTGCCTCTATAGCATTGACACCCCCCCCCCAACCAACCAACCAACCAACCAACCAACCAACCAACCTTGATCTTGAAAAAGTGTTATTCAGAGCGTTATGTAGCCTGGTCGGTCGATCAAGCCACTACTTCAAGTGGTCGACACTCATTCGTCCCGAGATGATGAGCAAAGAATAGCAAAACCGTCCACCGAATAAGGCCGCCTTGCACGGGTTCCGACACATGTCTCCGAAAGAAAGGACAGATAGTTGTTGAAGGTTGTCTATTTCTCACCCCCGATCCGCGCCAAAACTTCAATCGCAACATGCATTGATTGCTCCATGTCGCAAAGTCTTCTACGCAAACTCCAGAATTGGACGGGAAAACGCCCCCAGCTCACGCGTCTATCCGACTTTCAATTTCTTCCTCACGTCATCTCGTATCCCGCCGAGACATGGCACGCCACTCGTGCAACAATCTGCCGAAACCACCGTGTGCTTGTTCTCATCCTTCTTTCCGTACTGACACCGCCTCGCATAGGTTTCTTTTTTTTTTAAAAAAAAAAGCTGCTGCAGGAACAGAAAACCGCTCGACCAAGAGTCTCTACAATCCGAGGATAGTGTCTCGAAAGGGGCCAGGTGTTTGGAGGACAATGCGTGTCTGTAGTATGTACTTTTCTTCACTGTCCGGACGCTGTTTCTCGATCCCACTGCGAATGCGAATGAACATGCTTTGTCCATGAAGGAGTATAACCTCATTTGGGCCCCTGCGGGATGTGAGCTTCCAACGTGCTTGCTCAGCAGGTGACCAGCTCTCGTTGCTTCGCCGCTCCGCAGCACAGGAGGTTTTTTTGTCTTTTGGAGGATCGAAATGGTGTACGGGTGTATTGCAAGAATGGAACAGGTGGGGATAAGTTACCTGACTTGCACGAACAGTAATTTGGCAAGTCCAGATAACGCTCTGCTATCATGACGTTTTGTCGGGGGACGTGGACCGGACTTGTTTTGGGGAATTTTGGTCGTCGCACAGGATGAACTTGGCCCCTCGTGGCAAATCTTGATCGTGCTTTCTTGACGTCTGGGGCGTTTTGGTATGTCGAACACTTTCTTCCTGGGTAGGGCTGAGCTGGATCAGATAGATCTTGTCTCTGAGGAGTTGTCGTTCACCGTCGTTGTTGTTGTTCACTGCCGTCTCTAATCAGTTTGGGCATTTCACGATCCAGCAGCGTTTGACTCAGACATCTGGTAGGCAACGCCTCTTCTCCCGAGGGAATCACGAGTAAAATCAGTTCTCAAAATGGCTGTAATAGGCACCATTGCTAACTTGACGCCTTGCAGGGCCGAAGCACTCGTCCTACCAGCCACATTCGATTGCAATCGCCTGTTTCAACTCTCACCATGGTCACCTCACTTCCTGGCACTTTCCAAAAACGACGGATGGTACCAAACGCTGACTGAAACTCATGGCAATACTTTTCAGCCACGGCACTCTGTCTTTTTCTTTTCTTTTTTTTTTTCAAAGAAAAGCCCACCTTTTTGTTGCCAATAGAACGTGCTTGTAGCCGAGAGCCCGGGTGGCGCTCCCCACAGGTTCATAACATCGTCGTTTAAGCCGCCACTTCTGTCTTGGTTCCTTTTTAATCACATGGCTATTTGTATAAATGAACAGCGGTTTGTCTAGTCAGTGGAGTCGTGTAGACCGTCAACTATGGGCAATGTGCTTGCGGTGGTGATACAAACTATCATAGTGACGAACACTACGAAACATGGTTGTCGCCAAATATGGAGAATGATCATTCCCATGAGTGAGGTTTGCTGAGGGTCGAGGTTCAATCGTTTTTTCTAAAGCCCCTTTTTCTTCTGACAGGCTTTGGACTTCCTGCTGAACTGAGTCGCTCTCGGAATTTCAATTCCGAGGTACACGAAGTACGAAGTCAAATGCCTCAACTACCTTTTTTCCAGCAACTAATCCAGAGCGCATACGTACACAGAATATACACTTTGTGCCAGTTTGAGTTCCAGGAGAGCAACGAAAGTGGGATCGGTGCTGATGCGGGAGAACATGGGGAACTACTGGCCGTCATGGATGCAGAACGATTTCGAACTATCCGGAGTGTTTTTTGTGATAATGTTTGTCGTGACAACGGTAGGAAGAAAATGGTTGTGGATGGCGCAGCAAAAGTAGATCCGCAGGCTTGTTTACGACGTTAGGCGGAGGGATGATTCCGGGGATACTAGAGGGGATTGTTTCCTCGAATATTCTCGGGTCTGCAAATAGCTCACACTCCGATCTTTGTTACTTCCGCCTGAGACACTATCATCGCACCAGATCTCGTTATAACATGTATCGGGATACCGAGAGACTGGTTCCTGGGTCTGCGGCGTGCATATGATGTGGGTGGGAGCGGCATTGTGTTACGTCGATGGAATATTGAACCATACCCTGTTCCTCAGCACACGAAATCGGATGCTCCAGGTCTCCAACTCCAGATGTCAAGTAAAGATTTCATTGGGCCCTTTTCCATTTTCTGTTGGGGAGGGTTGATCATGAGAAGTCGCATGCGCGAACAACAGTTTGGAGGTCGTCCATTTCGGAAGCTAAGAATGAAAAGATCCTGGTGAGGTTCGATCCAGAACGCCGGGATGCTCCATTTCCAGGGGATGCCCCAGGATTACAGAGGCATTCTACCCATGCTTTGTTGGTGCAAGGACAACGTTGTGTTGCCTAACATTATGCGATTCCCTTGGCAATATCCAGCAATATCAAGCAGACCCCTGTCAATAACTTCCGAAACATTGCTGGAAGTTGTCACTAAGTTCCTGGGGTATATGTGGAGGCGCTATCACTGGCATCGAATATTCATGGTCTTCGCTAACGGGTTCTTGCATACTCGTCACAAGCGCAAGATCGCTTAGCCTTCTGATCAGTGAGGCTTCCAGATTACACCAGGCTTTGCACGAGATGACGGAGTTGTGTAGGTAGGTGAATGAACTGCAACCTAGGACCGAATGCTCATCAGCAACTTTCGATTCAGACGGGCCTGTTCTACGTGGACAGGGGCCAGGTGAGAAACCGGCTTGACTATTAGACGAGACTCGTCCGAATCAAGCCTTCCCGTCTCTGTGAATGTCAATTCGCTTCTTTGACCCGTCGAGCGAGTTGACGGTTTTCGTGTCGTGACGATATAAAAGGCACCATTTGGGATGGGCCAGCTTCTCCGCATGATGTCGACATAATATCAGAAGTCAACCACGTTGAATTCGGAGGAATCCCTTCACGCCATTACTGCTACCCATTAGCCAGCCGCTGATGATAGCTGTTCCCGCCATGTGCATTGGACATCCTCGAAGCCACCCATGTGGACATACCTCTATCCTTTGGAACTACTGCAGATCTTCATCATTTGACACGACGACAGGAGAGTCGACGCACTGCGGAAACATAACATTCGGACCCTATGTTAGAGAACTCAAGTCGAGCTGCCCACTAGCAGAGTGCAAGTTCAAATCAAAGGGTGGAAACTGGATGTGCTGCAAATGCCATCGTGGCCCAAATCAGTTGGGATGGTGTACCCAGACAGTTATAAGACTCCGGCGGAAACTCGGCAGCGATGACGACAGTGAAACGGAGGAAGCAGACTGCACTTGCGATCACGGATGTTGTGACGAGTGCACTGTCGTAGGTAGGTAGACTACCTCTCGGGGGGTGGCTTCGTGATGCAGCTTTTGAGATAGCAAGTTGATGGGCTAACTAATATCTCACGTCCAGAAGACAAGTAGATATCGACGCCATGTGGTCGTTCGAGTCACACAGTTGCGTTCGACCAACAATCTGATATCGAGGGCAGAGGGCAGAAGAGGGCAGAGAGGGCAGAGGGCAGAGGGCAGAGGGCAGAGGGCAGAGGGCAGAGGGCAGAGGGCAGAGGGCAGAGGGCAGAGGGCAGAGGGTCTGCTTGCTTCATTGGTTGAAGACAGATGGCCAGAGAATAAAACTGAAAGCTTGCACGTGAGCGCCACGCGTACATCTGGCCAGCAAGTGGTGGCAAGTGCAGCGCTTTTGAGCCAACAACAACAAAGTCGGTTTCGGTTTCTGTTCCGGAAGCATACCATACTGCTTGACACCTTGTTGTTGGGTGGCAGCCCGTGCTTCGCTGGCATCAATAGAGTCAGTTATTGGTCTTTTTACAAGTCTTGCTTCGTGATATCAGGACCTGAGTAGGCTGAAACACTCCGACGTGCATTAGCTTCTCGAGATAATTAAATCCTTCACCTACGGAATCACCCCTCGACATTTCCGTCCCGTTTTTTTTGTTTCTTGTCTTATTTCTGCCTTTGCCTTTGCCTTTGCCTTTGCCTTTGCTTTTGCTTTTGCGGGACGGCTGTCATATCATGTCGCAATCACCACATGTTGGTGGGGTGGCCACAAGCCGGGCCGGCCGGGTATCCATGCCACGCACCTGGCCACCTGGCCTGGGGGCTGCAAGGGCCCCTGCTACCCTGCTGCTGTGCCTCCTGCTGCCTCTCCTGCTGCCTCCTGCTGCCTCACCTGCGCACTATTACTACCGACAACCGTACTCTTGTGGCTCGCTCATCATTGCGCGCAGCTGTGATGGCACCGTTGGCCGAGGGCCGTTCTTCCACTCAACGCCTCATTCACCAACGCTGCTTCCCTCCAGTTCATCCATCTCCTGCTTCGCCTCCCAAGTACAGGAGTCCTGCGTCTTGATCTTGGATCGTTCCTGCCACGTCCTTTTCCTTCGTCACTCCTGCATCAACACAAACACTCGAACTGGTGCACCCTGACACGCTTTGCCGCGCCCCTGATCATTTTACCCCAACTTGCGACGTTGCAACCCGATTCAAACCTCGACATTTTTCTTGTCCTCTGCTCTACTTCAGCAGCTTCCACGTCTCAATCGTTTTTGCCACATCTTGTGATTTTGCAGCTCTCGATTTCAATCTTTCAACCCATCCGCGCCAACTGGCCTCGGTCACATCCTCACTTTCGCAAGTTGCAGAGCGACTCTGAGACTGGGCTCCATCTGTGCTTGCACTGCGTCCGCTAGTCCTCATGTTGCAACAGCCCCGACGATAATTTCCAGCTTTACGACACTACGACAACCTTGGTAGAGCCTGGCCGGCTTGGTTCCAAGAACAGGGTCCAGACTCCACACGCAAAGAGCAACGCCTAGTCTCTCCCCCCGTTTCCTGAATCACAATGCCCGCTTCGCTCGAGTCTTCGCGCCCCATCATGGCTCCGTCGGTATGTTGCCGTGCCTGCGTGCCTGCGTGCCTGCTTTCCTTCTCTTGCTGCCTATTTTTCTTTTGATTGCTTTTACTCCGCACATGCCTCGTTATTGTCTTGACTCGTCGTCCCCTTCCACTCTGCGTGTCTTGGCCTCCCTCTTGCACTCATTTCTCCGCTTTCTTTTGGCTGGTCTTTTGGCTGGTCTTTTGGCTGGGTCGCAACATAGGCGCGCAGTCTTTCGCCAATCCGAACGAGGCTCTACGCCGCATTACGGTTCGTGCGTACCCTGGCATTCCCGTCTTCTACAAAGCCCGTGCGATCCCGAACCTTGACAAGTTATTGTATTTTTCTGGGGCTTGCCTTGTACTCTTGATCGCAAGCTGTAACGTCCCATCTTATTACACCATGTTCTAGTCCCTCCCGTTCAATCCTGCCCCTTTCATCGCGTTCCTAATATATTATACTGCGGCTTGCTTTGTGTGTATTTGACCTCTCAAATCTCCAACTAACACAACATGTCTCGACGGCAGACCATACGCTTCAGCACCTACAGCATGACACCAACCCTCACTCCCACTGTCCGAACTAATGACTCGGCCCAAGCCGAGATCCGGAATATTGCTCTTAATCTCGACCGGATGGAGAACAGGGCTCTTTCTTCCCAACGCGTCATGCTTAGCGACGAAAAGACCGACAACATGAGCAAGTTGGCCCTCGGGGCCAAACTCGAGCGCGCTCTGGACCGCCGCATGAGTAGTCAGGACGCCGTCATGCGTCCGCGTCGCAAAAATGTCACCGTCAACATCACGATTAGCGAGAAGAAACAACTGAGCGAGAAGGTTCAGTAATTGTGCATTCAATTAGGGGTCGCCAGGCAATACAGATGTGCCAATTCTGTTCTGAGGGTTGTCAAAGGCCGAAAACGCCCAGGAGGCTTGTCGATTGATCAGTAGAACGTCACTTACCTCTGAACGGCACATTAGTCATCCTTGGTCAATTAGTCGAGTGGTGCTGGTATTATCTTCGCAAAGCCGCACTAGAGGACCGATGTTTGTCCATCCACATGTATGTGACAAAAAACCTTCGTCACATTTTATTACTACAATGTGTAAGGACAATTTGCTTGCTCTGGGGCGGCTTAGCTTGAGCAAATTTGTTGCAAAATGCACATTTGGGGGGATCAAAGTTGACAACGGGAGGGTCCGAGAGTCACCAGCTTCTCCTATGAACGACACGAGGGATGCGAATTGTGGGCGGTTGGACTCTTGTTACTTCAGCATTGTCCACGGGAGGTTTTTTTTTTTTTTTTTCCCTGGCAGAAGGGTCGGTTGACACGCGGGCCCTCTGTTGCATGATGATTAAAGCGACGGCTCGGATGTTCCCGATTATGGACATGCATCTTTGAGTGTTTGTCATGGTTCTTCTACTTCATTTCTTGTTCGCCATTCTAGCCGCATTTCTTTATATAACCAACTAAGGATATCCACAATGGGGGAGAATAATCACAAGACAGACTTATTTTTCTTTTCACGAATTCGTCTGTCTCGACAGGGTCTATAATGAGAATGATGCGATTCGCCAGGGAAAGTGCACTAGGTAAATGTCGCCAGTCTGCAAATGGTGCCAAGTTTCCCAAAGGGTTTGGGTTTTCAAGAGTTTGATTCTCATGAGATGGTCTTCCAGACCAAACGTGCTCGTGCGTTCCTAACGAGATAGCGCCCGCGACTAATCAAAGCGCAAGATTCATTAGGGCTCCCTTGTCTCGGCTAGTTTTTGTGTTCCTGAGCCTTGACAGAGCCAAACACAAAGTACACACGTACTTCAGCAGGTACTTGGTGAAATGAAGCAGCAACGCAGCAATGCTCTGGCACCTACCTACCGAGGTACTCAGATACGTCCCTTGGGAGGCAGGCACGTACATACATACGGACGGAGTGGCTGTTTGTATTTAATTTGCCCCCTCCGAGCGCACGATCAGTGCCGGGATGCTCAGAAACCTGGCCAGTCAGTACTGCCTGCCTCCCACTCACTCACTACTATTAGAGGAGAGATGGTCAAAAGCAAGGATAGTATGTTTTAACCAACCGATGGTTCCTTTCACCGGATTCGGCGTCAAGTCTCGTATCATTGAAAGCTGTACTCCATTTCAGTAACTAGGTCAATCAATCAAGTGTTTCGCACACACAGTGCAAGTCGGGGGCCAAAGCGTCGAAGCAAAGAAAAGATGAAAGATGTATTACAATGTAATGAAAGGCCGAGATACGCCATATTCTGCTTCCCATGCAGTCCATCTCAGCCATCTCTCTGTCTCTCTCTGTCTCTGTCTGTGGTATCCTTCAAAAAGCTTGACTTCTAAAGGTGACGTTCAAATTGGGACCTCGTCAATCTCTGACTTTGATGTTTTGTCTAATTTTTTGGGCAAGTAAGCTACACAGCGCGAGGTAGCTGAAGACTTGCTGAAGATAGGCTCAGATGGCAAGCCCACATTGATGCCCTCCTATGCGTAATGTTCTCGCCCGGTCGAGCTCGTTCCTAGCACAGCATCATCGCCTCCTCTGCATCAAAAAGGCAAGAATTTGAGGAAAAAAAAAAACCACTCTTCCAATGCTTCATCCATGATTACGTAGAACTCTTTAAATCTTGTTCTTCCCAATTGATTCCTCGATCTCTTTCAACAACCCCACCAGCTCGGCCTCCTCGCCTTCCACCTCCAGGCCTTGCTTGACCCATTCCCTGGCCTCGTCCAAGCGACTCATTTCCATCAAGCACTTTCCTCTCCTCCACCAGCCCTTTGCGTTGCCCACTCGTCTGGCCTCCACGCTGGCTTCGGCATCAACGGCGCCCTCGGGCCAGTTCTGCAGCGCCATGTGTGCCTGGGCTCTGTTTGCCAGTAGGCCGGATACTTCTTCCCTGACCAGCGCGGCGGGTTCCCATAGTGGTCGCTGGAGAGCCATTTGGATTCCTAGCGAGTACAGTCGCACGGCGTCGACGTACTTGCCCTTGCGGTACTCGGCGTTGCCGTTGTCACGAAGCTTGCTGACCTGTCCGGTGCGTTTTGGGTTGACGGGGATGGGGGGCGGCGGCACAGCGTTATTGGCACCGTCCAGGTTGAGGAGGGCGCGATGGAGGGTGTTGAGCTGTTCGAGTTCGGCGTTGAGAGCGCGGGAGGATTTGCTTGCGCCGATGGACTTGGACTGGGGGTCCATGTGTATGGGGAGGAGGTCGAAATGGTCGAGGTCGGACATGATGGCGGTTTTTGCGTTCGATATCCGGGAATTCTTGTTTGGTATGTTATCTTGGCGGGGGGGGGGGAAGAGAAGAAGAAAAAACTTCCAAGGCTTTACAGAAAAAAGAATTGAGTCTGGTGGTTTAGTTTGACGAGGTAGGTTTTGACAAATTACAATTAAACTTGGCGCCTGCGACAAGCTGTCAGCCCACCACCTTCCCCAGCCCAGTCAGTCGCAGAAGGACAACTTGACGTTTGAACTTTGGGCAACGCTGTTATCTTATCTGCACATGACCCGTGCCGCGCCCCCGGGGTGGAAACCCCCACACTAAATCCGTACCCCCGTAGGTGGGCTAATTGTCGTGTAGCAGCTGCCTGGGATGGGACGGAATTTTGCTCATTATGTAAAGTCGACATGAGATGATATTATGTGTGGATCCTAATTGACAAAGATCTTGTGATCCTCGCGGACATGCAGTCTCAGATATTTATAGGACAAAAGACAATTATTATAGGACAGCGGTCCAAGCCCTGACCAGTTGGCACAGAACCACATGCCCAAGTGACATCACTGCTCCGTACTGCCATTTGATCACGAACAAATGCACCAACACAGCAACAACTAATTCGGGTGGTCATTTCCGAAGAAGAAGAATAAAAGACGATACAGTTGTCATGCAAAATAATATCATTCCTGTTTCTACTCCTATGGCGCAAAATACTAGGGACCCTTTCAACCCAGGTGAGGAGAGAAGAGAGGTACCATAAATCCATCTGTTCATATCCTCCATTTCCCAACCCTTTCATCAAGGACCCATCCTGAAAGTAGTAAGATTGGCTTCCTTGGACAGGGGCACAAGGGAGAAGAAGAAAAACTGCGGTGGCACACCAGTAGCATCCCTCAAGTTCCTTTCCCTCCTTTGGTGGCCAAAGAAATGAATCCAATCATGAATTCAAGAGTCGTCAAAACAGAATCGTCTGACCCATCCGCAAACTCAGACATCAAGCACTGAATTCATCCGGTTGTAATCCTCACGTGCCCATGCAACTTTTTCTTTCGTTGCTGTGACACGTAATTCGTTTGACCTGGTGAAGTTTTTTGGTTGCTGTGCTTTATTTGTTTTTGGGCATCGGTTTCTTTTCGACGACAAGAGATTCATGTAGAACATTTCAAAACGTAGGAGCCGCCACCCTGCCTTTTTTTTTCATCTGCCGCCCCGCCCTTGCCATCACTCAGCAAATCAAGTGTAATCCGTTTGTGAACCGCCGCGCCAATCTAATGAACCGCACGAGAAAGGACAAAGACAAATGCGAAGTGTTTTTTTTATAACCTCGACCATGGCGATGATCAAGGGTATCTATGTATGGCTAAATTTAGTAGCCAAAGGACGCAAGGGCCTTCGCAGTCTCGGCCTTGACGGAGGCGTTCTTCTTGGCATCGGACAGTTGTCGAGCAGCAACCTTCTTGCGCTCGTAGTAGGCGGCACCCTTGGCCTTTCTCCTCTCCTCCAAGCTATTGCCATCGTTAGTTCCCTTATCTCTTCTTCGCGTTCTGAAGACGTGCTGCAGAGACGGGGGTCTTATGACATACCGAGCAACAACATCCTGGTACTTCCAGCCAACCTCGTGGCTCAGACGGCCGACAGTGCAGTACTTGCGGCCGGGCTGCAGGCGAAGGACGCGCAGAGCCTGGGGAACAACCATCTTCTTCTGGGTGTCGTAGGGAGGGGGAACACCCTCGAAGACCTTGAGGCGCTCCATGGCGGCAGCACCGCGGGCGGTCTTGTGGGGCATCATGCCACGGACTGCCTTGTAGAAGATTCGAGAGGGGGCGCGGAAGTGGAAGGGTCCTTGATTGGGGCGTTAATATGAATCGGACTGCGGCATTCAGGAAGAGACAAGGAGAAACTCACCACCACGGGTGGGGTTGTATCGGGTCATCTTTCGCAGGTAGGCGTGGTACTTGACTGTGCGATGTCAGTTCTCTGTCAGGGTTTGGCGGTTCGCATCATCTGGAGATGACGTTGGGGAAACTTGAGGATATATATTAAAACGTACGCTTAGAGCGGAAGAACTCGCCGGAGATGTTGAGAGCCTCGCAGCGAACAACGACAACCTTTTGGCCGTTGAGGAGCTGCTTGGCGACGATACTGGCAAGACGGCCCAGCAAGTGACCCTTGCCGTCGACGACAACCTGGATTGCTTCATTAGCCACCGAAACCTTATCATAACTGTCCTCGCAAATCTGGCTATCCTGTGAAGTGCCCTTGATGAAAGCTCGGCATGGGCAAGCTGGCAATGCAGCAGGCACACGGTATAAGATTCCCACTTCGATGATGGTTTCCTTGATCCATTCCAATGTGCCCGCGCAAGCCTTCTTTCGCCCGTGTTTTCTCTCTTCTGCACTTCCCAGAATTGTCGGTGCTATGATGAAGCTCAAGAGTATTGACCATGGTTTTACTCACAACCGGCTCGAATGACGACGACATCGTATCGGCTCTCTTTTATTCTGGTGGAGAGGAAACAAAGGTAGGCGACTACTCAGACGACGTCGAAGACACACAAATCCTCCAACCTGACCGGCGAGAATCTGCTAGTGTGCTGCTGGGGTTAGTCGTCCCTTGGCGAGGATGTTGATGAAGTGGTCGCGATAGTGATTGACGGCGAGAAAAATCCAGGTTCCGCTTGAGGGCTCGTTGTGCCTTTGGAACAAGTCCGCTAGCCTGAAGGGGCTAAGTGGGTTTTCGGGGCAAGCGAACGCTGCTCACAGGTGATATATTGGCTTAGGGCTGCGAGACCTACTGTGCGCTTGCCGGAGTTTCGCCGGATAACTGCATTTTGTGCACGCACCTGGTCCTGCCCCGCTACCAGGCAAAGCCTTGACGTTGTGTGCAGTGACATACTCTTTGGGACCAGAGTTGCTGCAAGGGCCTTACAAAACGAGGCATAGACGGCGGCATTCCACGGCATTCTGCTAAACGCCGCGGTCAAAGAGTATTCATCCCGGGACAAGGTAAATGTCTGGTGGGAAGAATGTATAGAGGTATCCTGGTTTGAGAAGGCTAATTCGGCTAGAAATTCATCGAGGAGGCATCGTCACGAATAATCCAGTGGTCTATCTTATTAACCCAAACAACGCTAGATTGCAGATGCTTTGCAATTGCAATTCTGCCACATGATCCGCATCGGGGCGTTGTTATTCTCGTGGTGCTCCCGATTGTCATGCAACTTGCCCTTGAGGTAGGATGTAGGAAACCGAATCTAACCCTGTATGTCTCTTGTCCTTGCGTGGTGGAGAAATTGCCCCGAGGTAGCCGTCTGCACTTTAACTAGCTTTGGCTGCATCCAAAGCTTTAAGAACTTCCTGAACCCTTCTTACCAGCTCTTTTCTTGCCGCTCTCACTTCTGCGACGCCTTCAGTATCGACTTCATCTAGTTTCAGCAGCACGTTCTGAAGCACGGTTTCCGAAAGCTTACGGTGCTCCTCGTCGCGCTTCTTCGGGTCCGAGGGTGGCGCGGCAATGTAGGCGTTGCACAGAGGATGTAGCTCGGTGGAGAATTCAGTTGAAAGCTCGTCGAGTCGCTTCATGGGGCCTGCACATGGAGTTGGCGAATTTCCATCGATGTTGGATGTACTGTCGCGAGGACTGCTGGCCGATTCACCATCGCCTTTGCTCTTACCTCTCTTCTTCTTGTTCTTTCTCTTTTTGGGGCGAGCCGCTTGACTTTCGTCGACAATGACCATCTCTTCATCGGACGGGCTACTTTCGTCCCCAATGTCTGCAAGAACCGCCATGAGCTCGCTCTTGTTCTTGATGCCGTAATCTCGAACGGGAGCGGCAGGCTCCTTTAGTTGTCGGCCCTTGTACAACAACTTAATGCGACGAGCGGCTCGTTCAGACAGTTCCATCATCAACCCTACGCGCTCGCGGACATCTTTAACACGTAGCTTTCCATCTCCGATTGAATATGCTGGGAAATGTGCTGGATAAGTGACTCCCTTGTTCTTTATGATGAGCACATCATCTTCTGCGGGAGGGCCTCCTGCTCCTGATCTCGTTCCGAGGAAAGAAGGGTCCTCTAAATCGTGTGACGTAATGTAACTGAAGTCCTCGTCCGTCACGGCGGGGATACTGCCAGTCATGGAGCTATAGGGAGAGCTCTGCTCGCGATTGAGAGACCAGCCATATCGTGACATGGTCAGAGGTAGGGCAACGAGAGCAGCAAGGCTGCTGTAGACAAGAGTCGGTGGAACACCTAGTGTCTCGGAGATGTACTCGTTCGATTCCTGGAAAGCGGTACCGAGATTGGCCAACGTGCCGTTGAGGTACGAAGTCAGATTCTGGAGGGCACCAGAGTATGCCGCCGCGATGGGCTGGCTGGAATCCACCTTGTCGTCGGGTGGCGAGGGTGACCCTGAACAGGACACCTCCTTGCTCTGCGACAGATAATACGTATCGAGGTCGGGGAGGGGGCTATATCGCAGCGTTTGGTGATGGTCGAGAGAAGCGCGTCAATATTTCGAGGCGACAATGACGACTGAGGTGTGCGGTTCGTCAGTTCGTGATGGGTTGCGCAAGGCGACTTTCGAGTTGAATGAATCTGGGCTGTCCTGCCGAAATGAGATGGAGTGCGCCAATGAGTGTCGTTCGCCTAATCGTTGACTGGGAGGGTATCGCACGATATGTTGTGCTAGTCCCTAAAGCGGGTTGCTATCGAGGAGATGCTGTCGTCACCTTGGGCCGAGAAAATCAGACCTAAGGGGGGGCGTCCAAGTCAGGTGATGACGCAAGTTGGCTAAAAAAAGGCTGGACGACATTCAAAATTCAGTGAGCAATGAATGCGACTCGTTCGGTAATGAAGTAAATAATTCTCGAATAACAGCTTTCGACTTGTCAATAAATGAAAAAGTGTTTTGTTGCAGTAGGATCCTCACTTTGCTGAAGCATTGACTCAAGAATCAACTTGTATTTGTGATGCTACCCTGCACAGCAGCATCAACTCCAAGCACATTGATATTGGATATCTCTACATGGTAGTTTATTTTTTCCTATTTTACCAATGAAGAGATTCAGGAAAGAAGGACTGAAATTATCGTTCCACACAAGATTGAGAAAGTACTAGTGAATCACATTGAGCGTCAATTATTATCTAATGTAGCAACGCTAAAAAAAATCCCCACTGTCTCGGGCGCACTCCCAGCCGAAATAAGTACCTGTACATACCCTCAGATCAGCAAATCTCGCGTCACCTGTTTTGGTGCTTTACTCAAAGGGTCTATCTAGTCCATTGCATCATAGTCCATGGATTCCATTCACCCCATTGACAAATCTTCTTTTGACGTCGACAAGTCACCCCCGCTCTATCCCCGGACACTCCCGCATGAAGGAGAGGTATAAATTCCAGTCCATAGTTCCCGCAGTAGAAAGAGCTTAGCCCTCGCATCTCCCTTTCCCATGTTCAACGTCTTCCGATCCTTTTTCTCTACAGCACGCCCTGTTAGTCCTGCAACCATGGCTCAAGCTAGTACCAAGGTTCAGGATCTCATCAACAAGTCCTCTGTTGGTATGTTCTCCCCGCAGCCGCATCTCGGCGCTCGTCTGTTTGCAAGACAGGGAAAGAAACACGTTGCGTCTCACAGAAACCGAAAAAAAAGAAGGAGAACGTACAGCCGGCTAACCTCTCCACCTTGGCATGACGTAGTTGTTTTCTCCAAGTCCTACTGCCCTTACTGCCGCGCTACCAAGCAAACTCTCGATGGATTGAAAGTGGAATATGACCTTTTGGAGCTCGACCAGGAGTGTGAGTGCTTCTCAATATCCCGATTGACACGGAACAGAAACCTCTGAATCAAATAAAGCGCACGATCAAGCTGACAACCACGTAGCCGATGGCGCCGCTCTGCAAGATGCTCTCGAAGAGATCAGTGGCCAGCGCACCGTTCCCAACGTCTACATTAAGCAGAAGCACATTGGCGGCAATTCTGATGTCCAGAGCTTACAAAAGTCAGGAAAGCTTGAGGCTTTGCTGAAGGACGCTGGTGCGCTAAAGGCGTAAGACGATGCTCTAGTTTGCATTTTTATTTTCGATCGACCACAATCTTTTGTACAATGAATTGGCTGATTCACGATGTGTTTCCACTCTGTCCAGAGCACGACTTTGATAGATGCAGAAAGCATAGAAACGGGTAGCAGTGAACTCTTTTACTTGCCAAAATCAAAGACAGAAGAACTCAAGAGTGCTTCAGGAAACAAATAAGCTGCGGAGAGCTCTTCAGAACACGCCAGTCGTCATTGAAGTGCAAATTGCACATGATTGTAAAATTGATTTTAGTATACAATAGTTGCCCTTACTTGTTCAGCTCGAATATATTGACTTCACACTACCTGGGTGGCTACGGTGCCGACGGGCCGCTCTACAAACTCCATGATTCCTTCAATAATGTTCTCTCTGGCCCCCTCGGAAGCGACCTTACTTCCAGCCAAATAGTTGAGCCATAATAGTCTAGATAGCCTCTCATCGGAGATGGTACCCATCAGACTCCTGGGAGCCCTGGTCTTGAGGTCTCCTTCGCCATACATGATGGCAAGCTTGCCGCGGGCGTCTCGGCTCAACAACAGCTCCTTCTTCTTGGGAACCTGTCCCCGGTTGAAGCAGGCCTTGAAGTCCTTCATAGCCGTGCCAAAAGCCTCGTCATTGAATGTCTTGTCGCGGCCTGATCGGGCCTGAATAGCACGGACAAAGCCATCACGGAGGTGGTGGAAGTCGGTGTCGCGAACGGGAACGATTCGGAAGGCGCTGCGGCATCCGGCTTGCCGCAAAATGGAGTCCCAGGTCTGTTCTCCCTCGGAAGCATCGCGCAGAGCCTTGCGAAGAGCGTCCTTCTCAGTGGGGATGAGCGTTGTCGCCAAGGGATTAATCTTCTTCACGAGGTAGTGCTGGAGACGCTCGACATCTTGCGTGGCCACGTAGAACCCTACTAGATATACTTGAATACCGATGAATGTCACGGTCCTCATGCCTAGTCCAACAAGGGTGAATTCGGTGCCGGCGTTGTTGGTAATCGAGGCAGCGATGGGTGCGTTTGCCGACCCCTCGGCCTCGGGGCCAGGACCTAGGTCGATATGCATGGTCCTAGGAAACGCCGGAACCACACTGTTTCCAGTGGGGACAATCTCGCGACCATCTTCATCGTGGACCACAACCTTGCGCTTCTCACCGGCCTCGGTTCTAAACGGTTCGGTAGGGATTGGTGCGTCGCATTTCACGGCAATCTTGTTCTTTTCGGTCTGCGCGCTGAGCACCTTCTTCAGCTTCCACGCAGTATAGATGAAGGAGACGATACCAGCAATGGCACCGGCGGCGAGGAAAGCGGTGCGATTCTGCTCATAGTCGCGGCGCTTGCTGTTCAGCCTGTTCAGGTCAAAGTCCTGGGTTGCGCGGGTAGATTGTCTGTGGGTCGTGGAGATGAGGGCCCGGCAGGCTGTTGACGCCGCAGATGGGCGAGCTGATGCCCTTGCGAGGGGGCGAATTACCCGTGGTCGGAGCATTGGGCTTTGGAGATGCGTGGTGGGTGCACTGGTGAAGATGATGGCGATTTTGCCACGACTCGAACACCACGAGTCGCTGAGCTGAGCTGGGTGGGTGTGGGTAATGTCGGGCGAACGTGAAATTGGTGAAAATTGTGACGTAGTGGTTTTTGTCAGTGGAGCGGGCCTGACCAATTGAGTGGTGAGGTAGGGCCGCAAGCCGCTGCTCCGACGCGAGCAAAACTACTCGAGGTTGCATTCTATGTGTTATTTTTTTCTATACAGAGGGTACTTCCGTGGTTTCCTCTACAACACCAAACACCGAGTACAGAACTACGCGCTCCATCGCAGCACCCTGACTGACGAAGTTCTTGACAAAGTTCAGAGATTGGACGTGGCCCACGCCACGAGATACAAAACTTTGCCGACGAGCTGAACTGTATGATGGATACAATACGTTTGAGTGATATCCCAAGTGAAAGCCACCATGGAAACCCCTTCGTTGCACGGCCACATGCATCTCAGACATACGTCAAGCAGATTTCAGGACGACATGGCACAATTTTGTATCCCTACAACCCCAGTCTCGCCGTCAAGCAGCAGAGATCACACACTGGGACAGTTTTACGACTCGATCTTCGCTGGAATGAAGTATGAGAGACGATTATCATGCAAGTGTCATCTCTGTTCTCCCCAGCAAATCACATTAAAACGCTCCGTTTCAAGTCCGGGAACGAAGACAATGACAACCGCATGAATCGTCGTACCTGCGCCGCATCTGCCATGGAGCAAGCATTAGACAATATTCACGTCTGATGCAATGCAATCAACCCAACCCTACCCGATAGATCAGCTTGGTCCAAAACTAGAACTTGTTTGGCTCTTCACTTCCTGCCTCCACGGTGGGCCTTGACTTCCTCACTTTGGGGTCGCATGCAGAGACCATCGAGGCTCTTGAAAGCTGAAAATGGACCGAGGGCTACTTCCGAGAAGATGAGTTATCGCAGGACACTTTGACAATGACGCAGCATTTTGCTGGCATTGGCCGGGCCTGCAGCTTGACAAGCGGGATCCTGGAGTCATGCGATATGTAGACCATTGAGCATTAGTAACAGGAGTAGGT
This sequence comes from Epichloe festucae Fl1, assembly GCA_003814445.1. Lineage (NCBI taxonomy): Eukaryota > Fungi > Ascomycota > Sordariomycetes > Hypocreales > Clavicipitaceae > Epichloe > Epichloe festucae. The sequence continues at coordinate 2,295,751 of CP031385.1, read as the reverse complement.
GTTGTCTTTTGTCACAAGCTGCTCTGAGTGAGACGTGGCACCGACTGCTATCAGCCGATGGTGAAGTCGGAGTTGCTAGTACTGGAACCATTGAACATGCAAATGAAGCACTACTGTGATATCAGGGGACCCCGAATCTGTCTTTCTTTCTTGGGCCAGCTCACAACTGTGGCAGGGCATCGGCGGGCAGGAATACTTTTGTCAATTGCCCACGTGGATCTCTGGATGTGAGGAAATTGCTGACGCAGAGACTAGTATTCCCGACTGCTAGTAGGTCACTCGTTCTACCGCTCTTGAGTTCGAGTGCAGGGAGTCGCCCGGGTAAAGGGGGCGGCCACCTGACGGCTCGAGATGAGGGCATCGTGACCATTTGCTTTTCGCCGAAACGCTGGCCAGGTTATGCTGACCTTGGGCCCCGGGACTGAAAGGGGGGGGAAGGGGGGGGGTTTGCCGCTATTACCAGTGGGAGCCTTTTCGACAACTGGGGGTCGGAGGTGAGATGAAGAAGAATGAATAATGAAAGGGTTGTCTTTGAGTGACAAAAATACCGGCATCAGTAACCAGCCAGTCTGACCAGGTTGCGCACCGTCACACTTCAGGCTGTACATGAAACCCGTCTGGTTTGGTGGGCTTGATGCGATGCATCATCAGCTGCAGCACGCATGCAGCACGATCAGGCTTGGCGGGCATCTCTGGAATCAATACTCCGTTACATAATAAATCGATGATTGAACGCATGTACGGAGTATGGTTTATTGTCATGTATGGAGTGGGTGCGTGGGTGTATGAAGTCCCGGCGATCACTTGCCGACGTAGCACAGCATGTATGTACGTACACCCACTGTGAATAGCATCCCCAGTAATCCTTTACCCGTAGTAATAATAAGACGTCTCAGATGGTTGTTGTGTCGGGATGTTGGCGGCGGATAAGAAATCTTCCATTCAAAGCTTTGTGCGGACTGCGGAGTTACTATAGAAGAAACTAATAAGAAAACACCATTAAATACTCCGTAATATGTGTGGGTTTCAACCAGCAGCAAACATTGAGAACACTGGATCCCGAATGAAACGGTTGACTTGCATTGCCAAGTCCAGCCAACGTGGTACTTATTACGGCACCTACCTCACCGTCCATAAAAAAATTAAAAGTAAAAACTGCAAATGCCATGCTGGCCGCTTGGCCAGTGGGGGCTCCCAAGTTACGTGCGAAACGCGATGATGAGGTGCTTGATGAGCCATCGAACCGAGTGTCCTCCTTGTACGTAAAAAGTGTCTCTACCGAGTGGGCGTGCCGAAAGTGGCATTGAATCCAAGCATCGTGACCCAATGCACAGGGATGTCCCTAGTACCTACCCAGGTACTTCGTTAGACACACGCACCTACGGCAGGTATTGCAACATCTGGAAAGGGCATAAAATCTCGTCAATGCGGACCGAGTACGGATTACGGACTTCAGAGCTACGGACTACAAGTTGACGGGACGGAAAAACGCCATCTGGTGACTTTTCTTTACATTCCCTGATGTCCTCGTGATCCCATTACCGGCGTTAGATTGGGACCAAGGGCCCACCTGGTGGTCCGTTTACCCATTTCGTCGTCTTCGTCGTCTTCGTCGTCCCCTGTTGAGACTTGTTGGGTATTGTTGCAAAGAAAGGGGCAAGATGAGTGATGACTCGGCTGTGGATAATAGGCCACGAAGAAGCTAGCCGCAATATAATTTTCCTGTATTTTCTGCATTGTGGTGGAGCGTAATCCGTACGGAGTACGGAGTATGCAGACCGTGTATTAGAGTTGTGGAGTTTCGGATTACGAAAAGAATTCTCGCAATTCCAGGCGCAGTGTATTGAATTTCTGTGGGTTTCAACAAGTCGGAAGGGGCAAGCCAGACTGGCCCAATGATAATACGAGGCCCTGAAGGTGCAGAACCTGCGCGCTTGATATGTGCATGTGCATGTGCATGTGCATGTGCATGTACACGCGGGATATGTTGTAATTGAAGTTTGCGAGAATCGATATGATGAGGCGGCGGCGTTCACAAACGTTGTGCCCGCCGACGTGCCAACAGTTTGAGGCACTCGGGGTATTAACAGAAACATCAGTTGCAAGTTGGGAAAGGGGAAAGCGTAGGCTGACTGGCCCGAGCTGAGCCGCAGTGGGGCCAACAATCCTTCCTTAGCACTTTCCTGACTGCAAGCAAATTACGAAGAAGACGACCCGATCGCCTCATTAGCCGCGGATTGCGGGGAGCCCCTGCACGATCTAGTGCCTGCTGTGCTGAAATTGAACAAGCCGACGGAGAAGAACCTTTGAGCATTATTGCGCTGTAAGAAAAAGAAAAAAGAAAGACACGATACGAGCTTGATGGATAGATGGAACTAGAGATGCATAACTTTAATCGAATGCGATTACATACACCTCATTCCACCCACCCATCTTGGTGTACATGGTAGCTCGTTGCCGAACAAGCGGTAAAACAGGTGATAACTCCCAGAGAGACGAGAAGGCCATGCACGCCATTGACAAAAAGGCCATGGTACCATGGTACATGTGTACTTGCTGAATGGGCAAGACCGTCTATCAGAGTCCACCTGTCATAGATTTGCTGTCAGAAATGCGGCCGGCTGGAGGGTGAAAAGCGAGGGCCGGGAGTCAGTGTGCCGCCGGGTCATTGCAACGAAGTTGACGACTTATTACACGAACATGGCCTTGTATTAGTAACAAGACAGGTTGGCAATGCCTCAGATTCACACCAATGTTTGCCGGGCCTTTTCTTTTTTTTTTCTTCTTTTTTTTTTTTGGCGGAGGTCTCTGGGCCTCTGGGCTATCAATTCAATTTGTCAACAATATCATGCTTCCTGTTGACCACGCAGTTCAAGAGAGATAAACACTTGACTTGTTGCGGAATCTTGAATTTTCTCATATCAATAACACCTGAAACTGCTCCGTGCGGTTTAGAGTAGCAGCAGAGACTTGTAGTGACCCCAATATGGAATTTGGCAAAACGGAAGTCAAATGCACGGCCTAAAATGCTACAAATCAGGGGTTTCACCAAAATTCAACACCATGCTGTACAATCCCAAGTTTTCGATAACCCACGATGCATCGGCCCATGGTTGGCTTGACCACCGCCCTTCAAGTGGTTTTAGCGGCAACTTATGGCCAGCCACCAAGGGACTTCTGCTGGGGAAGAAAATTGCTTCCTCCACCAAGACCGACCTGGGGGAATGGCCGAGCTGGGGAACCAACCACGATTGCATCGGGGGCGGGCCAAGAATGCAGCAGAGAAATCTCTGCCCGTCTGCTGATGCATCGCGAGACAGGGCAACAGGGCAACGATCAACTACCAGACCAACGAAGTGGGGGCACGGGAGCTGATCAGCGATCGCGGACAAAAGAAGACGAGCAGAAGCAGGGGATTTCAAAATCAAAATCATAATCATAATCATACATGCCCATGAGTACCTATCATGTACACCCTCCCCACTGAGCCCACTGAGGGGCTACGCAAGTCATGCTGTGGCCTGTTGCTCTGCCACTGTGCCACCATCCCACGGGCCACTGAACGCTGCGCCAGCGAGCCTCTCTCTCGAGTGATGATGGTTCCTGAGTCCTGACACCTAGGCGGTCAGGTACACGGCGGCCTGGGGCCACACCTACACCCACTGTACTTCCTGGTGAAGTTTATTAGTGCCAAACTGCTATTTGGTAATATGTAGGCTGTAGGCTGTAGGCTGTAGGCTGGTAGGCTGGGCCGCCGCTGCATCTTTTGCTGGGGCGTCGTCGTCTGTCTGTGAAAGAGAGATAATTGTGCAAGTTGCTTCTGGAGTCGTCATCATGATCGGGCGTGGACGCTCATGACATGACAGAATGTTAGAGGGCTCAAGGGGGTGTGCGAAACTCGGGCAAAGTCTCTCACTCCCACAACTTGCAACGGTTACATAATAAATGTGAGCATGGTCTGGTGGGCGAGGGCAAAACATGTCGTACAAGTTGCCGTACCCAGCGGCGCAGCCATGTATAACCTGACTGCAACTGCCAAGTCAGCCGCACGGTGATGAGTCATCAGTGAGTGCAGTACAACTCGAGGCAGCCGTCGATTGATGTGAACCAGAGGGGGCGGCCAGCGTGTGCTCTCTCAACTTTCAAGCGACTGTCTAACTGTCTGGTAGAAAATAAAAAAAGAAGAGGCCACTGTATTTACGGAGTATTACCTACTCCGTAGACTGGAACGCGCAGCATGGCAAAGTAGCAAAGTAGTGGGCCCACGCTTGTTGATGCACTGGGTCCCCTGTCCACTCCAAATGTTCTTGGCCCACCCCACGAGGGGTACGAGGTGTGTACTTTTCTCGGGTTTGCTATGTAGCACCTGACTTCCTACCTCGAGATGCAAATGATCCTTAAAAGGTAGCGTCGCCAGCGCTTCTTATTCCTGTCTGCTTTGCCTTGGCTCTTTGACGAGAACCACCTCTTTCTCCTTCGTCAATTGGCATCGATAACAACCATATACGGATTATATCCTCTTGTCTTACACACTCTACCACCACCCGTCCACCATCACAAGTCATCTCAAGTGGATAGATAGCCTTTTGCTTTCCAACCCTCTGGCTCAGTTACAGTTGACATCTCCGGGAGTTCATTCTCACTGGACCGAAACTTAACAGTCGTCGCTGTTGATTGCTGTTGCGTTGACTCACTGGTGTATGTAATAAGTGCGGACGTCCCTGAGGGCTTGTTCCTTTTTGCCCCGCCATCAGACCCCGCCACCATGACGTTCCGACGCTAATAGGCTATATGATAGCCACGATTACATCCCTTGAAACTTGGCAGACAAGCTCAACCGGAGCAAAAGTTTCCAGAGTATTCTTCTCCAATCGATCGACCGATCGCTTCGTGGTTAGAAATCCAAGCTCCTCCATACACGATAGACTTTCGAGCACCCTCAAAAAGTGGGCCATACCGACACAAACCACTAACCTTCCATTTCCTAGGTCCCAGCTCCCAATTACGGCACCAACAATCTCGCACAAACTCACAGCGAGATGGCTTCATCAACGCCTGTGGCCAATGTCCTGGCCGAGGTTCAATCCCAGGAATCTAGCCGTGGACCTTCCCCCCTGCCCACGCACTTCAGCCTTCCATACTCATCACAAACCAATGGCAACGGAAAACGAACCTTGCGTCCTGCCACCGCTGATTACGTGGCCCCCGAGTTCAAAGGGAAGGAGGAGCAGATGAAGGTTGTCAAGCAGATTTTGGAACAGGCTGGGTACATGCCCAAGTCGTTGATTGACGAACAAGTCAAGTGGTTCTACGAACAATTGGGGATCGACGATGTCTACTTCGAAATTGAGAAACCCCAGCCCATTGCAAGCCACATCAGCTCTCTTTACGCCGCCAAAGTTGCCGCCTACTCCAGAGAGGATAAGAAGGAAGAAATTCGACTGGATATGGAGGCAAACGACCATGCTATTTACATTGATACCAGTGAGCCTGGTGAGAGCAACGTCAGCGGACCCAGATATGAGTCTCGCCTGGAAGCCAAGTATTTGGACCACCAGGGGAAGACCAAGTACCGAGTTGAAACCTTTCGCTCCCCAGCTGTGATTGGCGCCAGCCCATCCTCGAAGGCCACCCTTCGATGCTACTTCGTCTACCAGTGCAAGTTCTCCCGGAATCCTGGGATGACTGATCCCAAGGAAACCAACATCGAGGCCATCTCGGATGCCGGCTTTTGGCAAAAGGCCACCGAAAACACCAAGCAAATCTATCAAGAGATCATCGAGGTGGCTGTGAACCGCACTGGCCCCGTCATCGAAGTCTTTGACATTGAGGGTGTCGCAGAAAAGCGTCTCGTCGTTGCGTTCCGCTCTCGTACTGCGAGGGGCATGTTCTCCGCTCTCAGCGACTTGTACCATTACTACGGCGTCACCAGCTCCAGGAAGTATGTCGAGCAGTTCTCCAACGGTATTACCGTGATGAGTATCTACTTGAAGCCTGCCACCCATACCGATGGCTTCTTTCCTCCTCTCGACGAGTCCATTCACCAAATCACCAAGGAGATCTCGCTTCTTTACTGTCTTCCCCAGAACAAATTTCACAACTTGTTCGCCGTTGGCTCTTTGAGCCTTCAGGAGGCTGTGTACGCCCATTCCTCTTGGGTGTTCGTTCAGCACTTCTTGAACCGTTTGGGCCCCGAGTATGCTTCCTTATCCGAAGTCCTCAATATTGAAGACCCTGCCCAGGCAGCACTGTTGTCCAAGCTCAAGCGCCGTCTTCGTACGGAAACGTTCACACCGGATTACATCCTCGAAATCATCCAGACGTACCCCGAATTAGTACGATTGTTATACGCTTCCTTCGCCAATGTTCATATTGGCGCCAAGACTGAGCAAGTGGCCGTCACTCCTGCCGTTGATGTTCTCTCTGATGCGGATCTAAAGGACAAGATCGCCAAGGCTGTTGCTAATGAGCACGACGAAATGGTCATGACAGCGTTCCGTGTGTTCAATAATGCCATCCTCAAGACGAACTACTTCACACCTACCAAGGTAGCTCTCAGCTTCCGTTTGGACCCTGCATTCCTGCCCGAGGTTGAGTACCCTCGTCGCCTCTACGGCATGTTTCTTGTCATTGGTGCCGAGTCGAGAGGCTTCCACCTTCGCTTCCGCGACATCTCCCGCGGCGGTATCCGCATCGTCAAATCGAGAAGCAAGGAAGCCTACGGCATCAATGCCCGAAACCTGTTTGACGAAAACTACGGCTTGGCTAGCACCCAGCAGCGGAAGAACAAGGATATCCCTGAAGGCGGCTCCAAGGGTGTCATTCTCTTGGACCCCAAGATGCAAGACCGGGCTCAGGAGGCCTTCGAGAAGTACATTGACAGCATCCTCGACCTTTTGCTGCCCGCACAAACCCCAGGAATCAAGAATAAGCTTGTCGACCTGTATGAAAAGGAGGAAATCATTTTCATGGGTCCCGATGAGAACACTGCGGACCTTGTTGATTGGGCCACGGAACACGCCAGGGCCCGTGGTGCTCCCTGGTGGAAGTCTTTCTTCACTGGCAAGTCACAGAAGCTTGGTGGGATCCCTCACGACAAGTATGGCATGACGACCCTCTCTGTCCGTGAATACGTCAAGGGAATCTACAGGAAGCTGGAGCTTGACCCTGCGTCAGTTCGCAAGATGCAGACTGGCGGCCCCGACGGTGATCTCGGTAGCAACGAAATTCTGCTGGGCAACGAGAAATGGACTGCAATTGTCGATGGCTCTGGTGTGCTTGCTGATCCAAATGGCCTTGATAAGGATGAACTCGTGCGCCTGGCCAAGAAGCGTGCCATGATCAGCGAGTATGATATGACCAAAGTATCAAAGGATGGATATCGTGTCCTGTGTGAGGACAACAACGTGACCTTGCCAAATGGCGAAAACATCAACAATGGCACTTCATTCCGCAATACTTATCACCTGCGAGATACCGGAATGACGGATATTTTCGTGCCCTGCGGTGGCCGACCTGAGTCCATTGACCTCATCTCTGTTAACCGACTGATTCAGGATGGCAAGACCACCATTCCCTACATTGTGGAAGGTGCCAACTTGTTCATCACCCAGGATGCCAAACTGAGACTCGAGGCCGCAGGCTGTATTCTTTACAAGGACGCATCGGCGAACAAGGGTGGTGTCACCTCGTCCTCGCTTGAAGTCCTCGCATCGCTCTCATTCGACGACGCTGGCTTTGTTGAGAACATGTGCATCGACGCCAAGACCGGTCAGGCACCACAATTCTACAATGAATATGTCCGCGAGGTCCAGGCCAAGATTTGCGAGAACGCTCGTCTGGAATTCGAGGCCATCTGGCGGGAGCACGAAGAGACTGGCGTGCCTCGTTCTATCCTCTCTGACAAATTGTCCAACGCTATCATAACTCTAGACGAGGAGCTTCAGCACTCCGAGCTGTGGACCAACGAAACGATCCGACACGCTGTCCTCAAGGATGCTCTGCCTAACCTTCTTCTCCAGAAGATTGGCCTAGATACCATCATTTCTCGCGTGCCCGACACCTACCTCAGAGCCATCTTCGGTAGCTACTTGGCCAGTCGATTTGTGTACGAATTCGGCAGTGAGCCCAGCCAGTTCGCCTTCTTTGACTTGTAAGTAATTAGCTGCTCATCATAAATTCGAACATGACCTTGTACTAACGATGGAGCAATGATAGCATGTCCAAGCGTATGGCTAAAATGACTGGCCGACCCAACGGCACTGAACAAGTCAGACGCACGTCCGTCAGCGTTGGCAGTGCACAATAAATATCCATGTGGCGCTTATCCCTTTCTCCCCCTTCCTTTTGGAAATGTCTACAATCTGAGCAATAACCCACGTTGAAAGAAAACTTGCATTAGCCGCGACAAAGAGGTCGCAAAGCATCGGGTACGGGCATTGTTTTTGCTTCTTAGTGTCATGAAACCATGTGACTTGTGCTATTTATTTCAGGAAGGAATTTAGGGTATGGATTTGGCATCAAAGCAAAGTATTTGACGAAGAAAAAAAAAGGGGGTATTTTGACACTTGTCACGTATCACAAAATTTCCTCCTTCCAGCGTTACAATGAGACGATGTATTTACTATTCAATGGGCAATTTAGTGTCTGGACGGTGATTAGTAGACAATGGCAGTTGTTCATATGCGCGATTGATTAACGAAGTCTTTTCATTGCGTCGACATGGTCGACAAATGTTGCTCAGAAGCCACACCAAACATGCGATTTTCCTTGGGAAACGTCGGTGGTTCAAGACAAGGTAAGAAACGTTTTATGCGGAGCGGAGTGAGTATTCTATCAGAGTCCTGACAAAACCACAAACAGCAATCGTCTGGCTCTTTATTCGTGTCATGCAATTCGTGCTGACTTGACTGTGAAACACCCAAAAACCAAGCCACGCCCACTACTTGAGTAGCAGTCGCCGCCTTGGACGAGATAGTCAGAAAGTGAAAGAGGTTCAAGAGGTCTGGCTGGTATGGGCTAGTCAGTGCACGAATAGGAGGTGACCTCTTTTCGTGACTTTATTTTCAGTGCAATGAGGGGAAGAACGGCAAGAATGATGTGAAGAACTGCAGATGGTGCTTGTGTTAGAAAGTTGGTCATGAAACGATTTCAGTCCTAGTCTTGTTGGGTGCACTTGGATGCACTTGGATGCACCATGTGTTTCCATTCAAGACCTGAGTAAGTCGCCTTGTTGAGAGATTTATCCGGAACAACTAGTTGATTATTAGCGGAACTCATGGAACTCATGGGGTGGAATGGAATTTTCAGGATGCAAGGGCATTCCGTTCCCCGCTCAATTCTCGCTCAAAGTCAAAGCAATCATGCATAATCTGGGTTCTCGATCGATTCTGCTAAACCCATTTTGCCCGCACCAAGAAAGGACCGGACCCAGATTGCCAGACGCTCACGACACTCAGACACTGGCGCCAGCCACTCACACCGACGTGCAAGCCAACAGCAATGTCGTGCAAACGCCAACCCTCCCCCCTTTTTGTGGAGACCTGACGACCCCTTGCCAAGTTTGTCCCTTGGCTCGCTTTCTTTGGAGGCCGATGATTCGTTCAGGACTAGCCTTCAATTGCCTGCCCCTGAGCTGGCATTTTGAGAGGCAAAAAAGCGAGAGCGCAGCACAGATATCAAATCCATTAAGCCGTCCAGTTGCGCTTTACATACGGATCCGTAGGCGTGCTTTGTATGCCACCGTCAGGCTGGACCGGACAGCTGCGAGCGTCGACCGATCGACTGACACACCACGGCCGATACGACTGACCTCATCCGAGTCACTAGCCACGACATCCACGACATTCTTCTTCTGTCCCTCCCTAGCTTGTTCTCTCCACGTTCCTCCATTCATCACGCATCATCACGCATCATCACGCGCGCACTACGGATTACCTAGGCATCACCATCTCCGTCCGACGAACAATTGTCGCCCGGGCCATCATTTCATCGACAGTCTTCCGACCACGACTCCTCTCAGCTGCCAACGCAAATCTCGCTTCATCTCTATCCATGGCCAGGGTTCCTTGATCGACTTAGTCACCCATATCACCCAGCAGACTTTTGGCTTTTCTTCGCCTTCAAGCCACCGAGGAGCCAAGTGCTCTACTACGGCAATCAAACTAATTTGCTCGCTTTTGGGTTCACTTAAGTCCTCGGGCAGCTGGCTGGGTTGCAAATATCTGTATGCCCCTTTCAGAAACCCAGGGTCGCAATGACAAGACCGTCCATCATCCGCGCCGGTACGTATTCCAAGAATATGTTTGTTTGCCCAAGCCATTCTACCACCCCCCCCCCCCCCCTCCCCCCAAAGATCGTTCATTCTGGTCTGCCTAGCCCCCTGGTCACTCTTGTTTCTACTTCAGGGACTCGTTTTCCTGGCCGCGCCGCGCAACAGGGTCGTTCCGACTCTCGTCAGGGAACAGAGGTTGCATTCCAGCCACCAACCTCGCCCAAAAAAGGCTTGCCACTTTTCCCCTTATTATTATTTTTCTTTCCATCTCTTCAATTTCATGGCGCCTCGCATGTTCAATGCTATTAAATCCGATAATTATTTTGCTTGCTTCCTTTTGCTCTAATTTCGATGCGGCAGGCGATGCTTATTATAGCTGACCACACAACCTGAATAGACACGCTTGACCTTCAGGATCCTGTTGCGCCGTCGGCGAAGGACCACCCCAATCACCCTCATATTTTCGACACCTCCCCTGGCATCTCGGGGGCATCAATCGCTCCTCATCAAGCTGAGACACTTCGCGAAGTTGCTCAAGAGACTGCCGAAGCTGAGACTCAAAATCCGCGGGTGTCGTTGTCTAACGGCAGGGTCAACGATACCGCCGAAGTGCTTTGTCAACACGTCGACGAACGTGACGTAAACGACACGGACAAGAAAAACGGAGAGCTACGGATCGGCATGTGTCATGACGAGCAACAAGATGATCTGGCTATCGCACTGAATGGCGGCGTCTCCTCAGTCGACGAAGATGACATTGACGGCGAGAGTGAAAGTGACATGGACGATGATTTAATGGACAAGATATCCAGTTCTCCTTCCATTGAAGACGGTGCGTTGTACCCTACGATCATGCCTGTGGCCTGGCCGCGGCGCGAATCCTCCCTCACGTTTCTTCCCAAGAAATTGAGTGCTGCAAACGTGTCCTTCGATTCTCCATTACAAAAGGACGCAAACTACTGCGGTAACAACCGAATGCCTCACTTTCGCGAGACAAGTGTATCACGACAAGAAGGGGAGCTTGATGTTGCTGAGTGGCGGCGTCATCCTGGTTTCAGACCGAATGCACAATTGCGACATTCTAGTCAACTTGGCGAGCGCAGACAAGTTCACGAGGGCCCTAGCGAGGAACAGCAAGAGCAGAATTGTCTTGGTTTTGGCGATGGTGATGTTCACTTGAGGACCAATCCGATCTTGGTCCGCCATTTTCCTTTAGGTCAGGACTAGCAATCCTTCGCCAACGGTGCTGAGCTGGACCAAGTTGAGGCGCGGTTTTCTTACCAAGCATATCACCAGAGCGAAAGTCGGGATGAAGACGCCCAAGTCTTGCTTCATCGCGAAGGCTCTCATGACATTGCATTCCACGCATATGAAACCTGCATGGACACACGGTCGTTTGTAAAAGGCAATGGAGTCATGGACCAGCTCTCGCATTCTAATGACTCTTTTCACTACGAAACCCCCCCAGTTGAGACATGTAGTGATGACGAATACTTACTGAAACCAGAGGACATTGACTTTGAATTCGTTTACGCTCTGCATACCTTCGTAGCAACCGTCGAGGGACAAGCGAATGCCACCAAAGGTGACACTATGGTTCTTTTGGACGACAGCAACAGTTACTGGTGGCTTGTCCGAGTGGTGAAAGATAGCAGCATTGGTAGGGTTATCTCAAAAGGACTTGATTGCATCAAGTCTTGATGCTGATGAGGCAAAATGTAGGATACCTTCCAGCCGAACACATTGAAACGCCAACAGAACGACTCGCCCGACTCAACAAACACAGGAATATCGATGTAGGCTGCCCGGTGCTGTTCCAAGAAAGCCATGACATGCAATACTGACTGACCTATTTTGCAGCTCTCAGCCACCATGCTTGGTGATCAAGCTCAGAAACAAAAGAATTCATTCAAAGCGATTCGGAGAAGGCGTAAAACGGTCACATTTGCGGACCCCACATACGTGGATTACTCCGACTTTGACTACTCTACAGACGACGAAGATATCGACGAACTGTTCGGTTCGCAGCCGATTTCCCAGCAACACAGGGAACAGCAACTGCAAAATCAACGGACGACTCCACAAGATGTTGTCGATGATGCCATCGCAGATGACACTGCCAAAGTCGAACCTCTCAAAACCCGAACCCCCAAAGAGGATAGGAAAGCGGCAACACAGTCGTCGACGGAGCTACTGGCAGAGGACAAGATTCGAAGTAGTGAGGAGTCTCTGGAAGACAAACATGATGGTCCCAACCGGTCTAGAAATGGAACTGTGCGAAACACGGATTCTTTTTTCAAGGACGACAGCGTCGAAACAAAGAAGATCACACTGACCCCCAACTTGCTGCGCGATGATAATGCACCCAGACAGTCGAGCGATTCTACCACTAAGGATGCCAGACCCGTTTCAGGCTCGGACAAGATCGACCGAGAATTAATCTCAGACAAGGAAAAGAAGAAGCTCAAAGACAAGGACAAGAAAGATAAGGACAAGAAGTCCGGTGGTCTGCGTGGCTTCTTTTCAAGGAAAGATAAAAAGAAGGCGGCTGAAGATGACGACGAGTCATTCGGCAAGAGATCTATGGATATCATGTCTGAATCACGGGATAGCGAAGACCGATCCATCGAGGAACAGCAGCTGTCCCCAGACAGGGCAGGGTCTCAACGACAGCCTTCCAAGCTGCAAAAGAACGCCCCTTCGACAAACAAGACATCTGCAGGTGCCGTGCAAAAGTCTGTCGAGCTATCGTCATATCTTGCCGAGGGTCGGAACAACGACGTGTCAAATGTGCCACCCACGTCCATGCGTATCGTCGACCCAGAGACAAAGGAATCGCAACAGGTGCCATCCAACCAGCCTCAGGGCTCAGACAGCCCTCGGGAGCGATCTGCGTCAACGAGTGCTCCAAAAGAGGAAAGGTCGGTCATTTCGAAACTGGTACCCTCTCGAAGTGCCGGTACTGGACCTGATATTAAGCCGCGAAAGACAATCAAGGCAAAGACTCGCATGGAACTCGATGCGTCTGATAGCTCCGAGCCTGAAGAGCTCATTGTAGAACGGGCAGCGGCTGACGCGGCTCCTTCTAATGAGCCGGTTGGTCACGCCGCCGAAGCTAGTCAGTCCATCAGATCGCCAGTGGACAGGGCTCAGTCGGCTGCCACTGCGACTGCCACTGCGCCGGCACAACAAGCCCAGCAGAGCCCGAAACAAGATGTTTCCGCGAGAATCGGCTTTTCGTCTCCCCGCAACGCGTCCAACCCCCCGGCTCTCATGGTTGACACATCTTCTCCAGAGGACATTACCCCAGAAGCGTCGCCTTCGCCTGAGTTGGTACAGACGGCGAGCGACGTCGCCAGAGGAGGAAGTTCAGCAAGCAGCGGCAAGGGGGCAGCTTGGGATTATACCAAGCTTCGTGCTTTCTTTGACGAAAGTGACCATATCCGCGACCTGCTGGTGGTTGTGTACGACAAAACAAATGTTGAGCCGGCTGGAAACGATCATCCTGTTGTCGGCGGACTCTTTCGAGAACAAAATGCCAAGCTGGCTGAAATCACGACAGTAAGGCAACTATTTTTTAACCCTTGTCTAAAGAGGACTACATGAAGTTTTTATGCTGATTCACTTTTTTTTTTTTTGTTGTAGCAACTGGACAATATGCTGGGCGATTGGCTCGCCAGAAAGCAGCGTCTTCGTGGCACCATATAGTCTTTGCCTATGACTAACAGCCCGTTTCCTGCTTTTGCTTCCTCGTCATTGTTTCCTCTTTTCATTCAACACCGCTTTGAGATACCAAACTTTTCTACCATGCGATCGCTGTTTCTTTGGCATATAAGCATTGAGGGCGTGGAGATGGGACGAGCTTCTCCACAGCTCCAATCAGGCGTCAGGATTGGAACCCACGGATATCATGGGCACACGGATCACGTATTATGCACTTTTGGCTTGTATCGACTCGGGCGCTTTGCTTTTCTGGCATCACCCTGCTTGGGTTTCTTATTTTAACATGTTGGCTTCAGGTCATGGATTTCCTGTGTTTGATGGGATATCAAGGAAGGTTACACACGTTTATATGAGTTGCGCTGAAATTTTCGTATCACGTGGGGGGTTGAAGCAGTGGTCAAAGAAAGCGATCGAAGTCAGCTTACACTCACTTTGTTTAAATTTCATATGTCTTGGGCTTGTAGATGGCTTCTTGGCCACTGGAACTTGCTTGAGGCATGTATGTGCACAGCATATGCTGGGCCCGGATACGTCGGTTTTGTGCTGCGCAACATGTGCAACAGGCGCGTTTATACATGCGCGAGCAGCAGCGATTTGTGTCAACGTAGTTAGTATACGAGTACGCTGCGAAATCTACTTGGCTTGTACGGATACGAAGTCATCGTGTTCGGTGTGGATTCCAGTATTCAATCTCGTGTTTCATATCATGATTGCTTTGTGGGACCGACTGTGTGACAAATCGTCCATAGGTTTCTGCTGAAAATGTCGATCCTAGTCTGCGTCTTTAGAGGAGCACAGAATCAGGCTTGTTCGGAGTCGTTTACCGAATTGTTCATGCGCGTACTGCTACTCTGTGAGTACCTCTCACGCCGAGGTTTCTTGGAGGGAACGATGAAATGTGCCATGTTCCAAGAGCATTTTTGTAGCGGCTGGTTGAGCGGACACCAGACATGATTCATAGTAACACGAAGACAGGGAAATCTCACAACCATCAACATCGTGTTGTTCCACGCAAGAACCGCACGTCCACATTCACAAATGCAAACCACTGGGAACCTCCAATGTCGTTTCATCGGTGCGTCATGTATTCGTCTTCACTACAGACTAGGTTTTTCGTGGTGGAAGGGGCGGGAGGGGAGACAACAGAGAACAAAGGGTGTCTGTCAACTTTCCCTCCTCGCCTCCCCATCCCAGCCTGAGTACGAGCAGCATGGCTCATGCAAACCATTTCGTTTTTTTGTGTACCTTTTTCAACCCTCATAACAAATTTTTTATTTTCAGTTCTTTGCTTGAGAGAGAATACCAACGCACGAAAGAAGACCCCTTCTTCGATGCTAACCGTTGAAGAAGCAGCTGTCCCAGAACCGAATTTCCCACAAAAGCAACCAACCAACCAACCCCCTTTCTTTTACACCTCAGTAGTGACCTTTGCCTTGGCGTTTGTGACCTTGACTCCTAATTGCTTGGCACGGGCGATGATGTCGATTCGCTTTCGGGAAGAGACGGCGCTGGCGATCCTGTGGGAGAGGTTGTTAGTAATGGTTCTTGTAGGTTTGAGGGGTCCCCCCCCCCCTCCTCCCTCCTTCGTCGAACTGGGCTGAAAGGGTCAAGAGAAAACGTACTCAGCGGCGTAGGTTCGGTTGTGCATCATCAACAGCTCGACGTCCTTGACGTTGTTGACCAAGAAGGACTTGTGGCCAGAGGGCATCATGTAGCGGGTTTTCTTGTTGGTGCCGAAACCAATCTGTGGAAAATCGTCAGCCAGATTCTTCCTGTTTCCTCCCCAAACAAGCGGTAGATTTGTATGGTGTCATCGTTCTAGTTTCATTCCAGACCGCCGTACGGGTTAAGACGACCATTGGCTGTTTGCGAAGTTTGGATCGATCTTGGAGTTTGGTACAATGGAGTGAAAACGTACGGAGGGCATAGCAGTTGTTCCTCGGAAGCGTCTTCGGACACGGTTGTCAATCCCCTTGGGCTTGCGCCAGCTGGCATTGAGGCACTTGAAGCGATCACTCTGGTGACGGTTGAAGCGCGCAGTGCCTGTAGGATATCAACCAAGTCAGCATTTCGGTATTCGCCGAGTGAGATTCTCTCCTCTTCCCATCCATGGCGTTGCGTCATTCCCAGTCTCATCCGCAATTCCTTTCTTCTTCAGCGTGCTCGAAATAATACATCGCTACAATGCGACATCTCATCCGACCAAGGTTTCCCCCACAAAGTATCGAGCAAGCGCAACAGAAACGCAGGCAGAGAGTGTGTTTGTGACGGGTGAACGTACGCTTCTTCACGATGGGGACGTGCTTCTTGGCGGAAACCATCTTGGCGATGATGTTAGTTTTACAATGTATCGTTTTGAGCAAGAGTCATCAAGCTTGGGAGCCATTCGATATCTTACCTTGACGGCGGGTACTCCTGGTCTGATGGGCTGTAAAAGTTGGCCGGCGTGATGTTCACTCGAGGCGAAATTTTGGCGGATGCCACAACCCAGAAACGCTTAGTCGAAGGGTTTAGGGCTGGTTGTCACGTGTGTCACCGGTGTGCAAGCGAAGAGAATGGAAACCCCCCCCCCCCAACCGCTCTCTCGGAAGCCACAGCCAAAAACAGACTAGTGGATTTTGAGGGCACAAACCCTCTCTGGGCGAAAAAAAATTACCGCCAGGTTAAGTGAAGCATAATCCGTTAAGTGTGCCATCACCGTCCCGCTTGATCGCTGCATCACAAACGACAAATCAGGCATCATGTCTTCAACCACCCAGAGCGTTCAATGCTTCGGCAAGAAGAAGACGGCCACCGCCGTCGCCCACTGCAAGGTTCGTCTTCACACCGACCCCAAGGACGCACCACGTCGTCTTGGGAACACCGAAAGCTTGTTGTTGCACGCATTGGCGTTTGGGGAAACAGGAAATCGATTTGACGACCTCTGAAACAAATACACGATGATGGCGTTACGGAATCTTTGACTGACCTTTTTGATATAGGCTGGCCGTGGTCTGATCAAGGTCAACGGTCGTCCCCTTGGCCTGGTCCAGCCCGAGATCTTGCGCTTCAAGGTACGATAGAGGATTCGAGATGATCAAGTTGAGAATTGTCTCTGTCGTTTCAGTGCGAAGAACGAACATCAATATCCACACGGCTCGATTTGTCCCATGACCAGCGAATTTCACTCTCAACTGCTGCTTGGAGATGATGCCGATGTGGAACAAAATCGCGTCCATGCACCTAGTGATATCAACGTTCTTCGACGAGACCAGAGACTAACATCAGCTTCGATATCCTTGTCCACAACTTCCCACTTTAGCTTCAAGGACAAGCAATTTTCTAACAATCTTCTCCCCACAATACAGGTCTACGAGCCCATCCTGGTCGTTGGTCTCGACAAGTTCTCCAACGTCGACATCCGCGTCCGCGTCTCGGGCGGTGGTCACACTTCCCAGATCTACGCCATCCGTCAGGCCATCGCAAAGTCCCTCATCGCCTACTACCAAAAGTTCGTTGACGAGCACAGCAAGAACCTGCTCAAGCAAGCTCTTGTCCAGTTCGACCGTACCCTCCTTGTCGCCGACAACCGCCGCTGCGAGCCCAAGAAGTTCGGTGGTCCAGGTGCCAGAGCCCGCTACCAGAAGTCTTACCGATAAATGCATTCTTTTGTTGTTGTTGTCGTTTTTATTGTCACACAATTTTATCGGTTAGCACAGACGGAGATGAAAAGAGGGGTTTGCCTGTCTTGCCGTCGATCGAAACGGGAAAGGAAAACCGCAAGACACGGGCGGCATTTGTTGGCGGCTGTGTTTGGGCGACGGCGGGAGGAAAACTGTATCTATCAACGCGGATGCGGTTCTCGTCTTCGTTCAAGTCATCCGTGACCCAGCATCGGGGAGGGACTCACATGACGTGACGATCTCGGGGGTTGGAATACCTTTTTCGGGTAGGAATTGAAACTGTTTAAAAGGAAGCAAGAGCGCTGTCGTGTAGGGTGTGGACACACAAAAATGGGGTCGGAGTCTCATATCCCCTGGCATTGGGGTTAGGTTTCCCATTGGCATTTGCATGGCTTTGCTTGGACGGATTGTATCAAGTCTGACAGGCATATCAAATCTTCAACGTTGACGATATCCGAGCTGCACGTTTAATGAATGAATGCGTGAATTGTTTTCACGAGCTGGCACGAACTGTGTCCACTTGTAAACAACAGACAAAGCGTCATTCATTGAACGACTGGTCCTTGATACTCTCAACAAGTCTGTGGGCGCCGGGAAACTACCCCATCCCGTAGTGACCACACCTTGAAATCCCGTCCTATTCATCGTCAGACACGTTCAGTTTATATATAACCACCTGCGATTTAATCTTTCCGAGTACCATTGCGCCAAGGACAAGTTTCTCACAGCCGGTGAGTGTCACGGCCCTTAAGGAGGCGGGTGAATCCACGGCCAAGAGCTGACTTCGACATCTATTAATTAGTATTACTAAAATTGGCCATGCCGTACAATGTGATTGCACTATCAAACTGCGTAAATGAACCATGTCCACCAACGCCAAAAGACCGCGAGGGTACGACAATCACCTGTGTAATAGCAAATAAAAGAAGGATATGAGGATCGTGGACCTTCTCTGCTCAAAGATGTAGCCATCTCCGTGACCGACAACTCCGGCGTTTCACATAGGTCGTCATTGCTCGACGCTCATCGTAAAGCGCTTCTCATGTTCCTCTCCATACCACAAAACATTCCTTTTCTGAGGTCCAGTCGCCGCATTCTGCTTGGACCTTGCAGTAAACACTCAACGCCAAAGCCACTTCAATGTCGTCCGTTGAAAGCAAATATAAGAGAATGTATATCTCGCACCCCTGGGCCGTGCTCTGGTAGGTACCATGAACTGGCTCAGTCAGTCCAGGAGACAAGACCAAGCTGGCGGCCTTGCTCGTCCAGCTCAACAATTTCAGGGGCCCATTCGCCACGCTCGTCCTCAGCTTCAAGTTCCGACAGCTCGAGTTCGATTTCTTCACCGTCTTCAAACATGAAAATTCCCCTGCGAACATAGTTGGTGGTGAGGTCCCATCCCAAACCTGTCAAAACCGACTCTAGTCTAGAGAAGGCGGTGCTGACCGCGAGATGGTTCGGAGTGATGAGGTTCTCGTCGCCTTGGAGGAACTCTTCCATGCGTCGCTTGTAAACGATGAGACTGACGCGCATTTCGCGACAGTGATGCTCTGAAGAGTCGAGCATAGTAGTCTCAATCCATTCTATGCCGTAAGTGATTTGTGCTGTCAAGGTACGCCACAAGGCGGCCACTAACAGGGGCTGTTTTTCAACGAGGAGATGAGACTTGACGACGAGTTTGAGAACCATGAACCACCATTGATCAAGGCAGGCATCATTGCCAAGAAGCATTCCCGCAATAAAGGAGAATTGAAGCTCGCCGACAAGATCCTCGTAGGCGAGGTCGTTGGATGGATTCTCGATCTGTGACAAGAGATAGTTGGTTGGGTCAATGGCCTCCAAAGTGCGATCGGGTCCTAGCGATTCGAGCGAAAACAATCTAGTGGTTCTTTCAAAAGTAAATTTGAGGTGCTTCTGCTGCAGATTCTTGTTTGGTACGGCTCGCTCCAGGTGCACCTCTGCAGAAAACTGAATAACTCCCAGAGCACGATCCAGGGTATGAACAATCCAGCCCCCCACCTGCGGTCCAGTGATGCGATCCAATAATGGTTTTGTTATGCTCGTCGTCAGCTGCCTCCAGATGGCGAGGTTGGCCTCGATTTTGGACACGGACAGCTGGCCAACCGCGCCTCCGACCTTGGAAGGATCAGAGTACGGAATGAGCTTGGCGTGAATGTTGGGAACATTTTCGGCATGATTTCGAGCTTCCGAACGAGGTGCTTCGGTCAAAGTTTCGTTGTACTTGTCCCACTGCACAACATGAACGTGGTCACGAGACTTTGAGCCAAGCAGCCACACACCGGCGCGGGCGGCAACACCACTAGGGTGAGCAACCCAGAAAAAATGAGGACCTTCGGGAACATCCTTGACGCCGCCAAAATGCTGGGCTGTGAAGGAAAGGGAGTCGAAGCCAACAGTGAAAACCTCGGGCAGATCGATGATGATGACGACATCTCCCCCGCCCATAGAATGTGACTGTGCAGAACGGGTTCGCTTGATTGGGTTGGCGCTTGAAGATTGGCGGCTCGAATGATAGGCACCGGTCAGTTGGTAGGCCTCCTCGATAGGAGGCTCCAAGGGGGGATGTCCAATGTCGTCATCTTGATCAGCGGCGTGATGCTCCGTAGTACGAGGCGATGACTCGGGTCTCAGAACACGAAGAGTTCCTAATGGGTACGGGCCCACGACAGAGACCGATTCATGAGATTTGGTAGATCTTGCTCCAGCTGATGCGGTGGAATTTGATTTGGTGATACCTTTGGGTCTAGGAGTAGATGCTTTAGTGTCCATGATGGCAGTGTTGGTCGATGTAAGCGACAGCCGCGGCGGCCTGTACTCGCTTTCTCTGACTCCCTCTCTCTATCTCTGTCTCTCTCTGTGTGTCTCTTTCTCTCTCTCTCTGTGTGTGTGTCTGTCTGTCTGTCTCTCTCTCGCTTTCTCTTCGCACCGCTTATGGCGAGCGGAATACCCCCGGCACCCCTTGTCTCCCGCCCAAGAATCGTTCCGCGACAAGAAAATCCAGTACCAAAAGGAAGAATATAGGGATAGAGTTGCGAGGACAGTATGAAGTTAGTCCAAAAAGATGGAGAGGGCAGATTTCTGAGGTGACGTGTGGCGTTATGTCGTCGTCACTGTGACATCCGGATGTGGAAGGGGGAGGGGGAAAGAAAAGAAAAGAAAAGAAAAGCAACAAGGGCAGTCAGTGATGGCAGCGCTGGTGGGGTCAAGACTGCCTCACAATCCTCACCTCAAAACCCTCACGACCCTTACAATCCTCACAAACCCTCTTGTTTGCAGTTGCCTGAAGAACTCCGCCTTGTTGCCGCGCTCGCTCTGGTTTTCATGGAAGGTGACGAGGGGAAACTAGGAGATTAGGAAATGCAAACCGTCGTGTGCGCATCTGGAATTATAGTCTGTGAAAAAGTGCGCAGGCAAGCGAAATCTTATTTCAGGGCTTTCATGGTCGCAGAACGCCTCAAGTTAGTCAGTCTGGTGAATACTTGTGTGTACATGTTTGATAAGCTTAAGTTATTAGCACCAGCCTCATGAATGCGAGTGCATATGCCAAGTGCACCACAGCCATAGCATGGGCCAGGGAGATGAGGCTTGAGCTTCTGCATCTGCTGGTTTGCATTGGCGCGCCTGCAAGAGGGGAAATCCGGCACCGAACAAAACAATAGACGTCGTCGTCATCATCATCATCATCATCATCATCATCAAGATGCAGGCCAAAGGGATTCGAGACAAGGGAGGGTCACTGACAGCCGTTGCCAAGACTTGATGTCGAGTCCAGAGACCAACCGGCCACCAACCGGCCGCCAACCAACAACAAACGAAACCCGTTTTTTTGTCCATGCGCATTGTATATTTAATGATCCATCATCTGGGTCAGAACTCGGAACCTGGAAGCATGCAGGGACATGGAACATGGAATATGGAATATGGAAGCAGAGGGAGGGATTCGGGAGGGGGATTCTGGAGGGGGCGTGGCCGCCATGCTGTCTGTACAGTGAGTGGGTGGGTGTACATACATACCAGGTGTACCGGGTGTACCAGGCGTACCAGGTGTACCAGGTGTACCAGCTTACCAGTGCTTTGGAACCGAGACCGAGACCTGGGGCCAGGCTGTGCTGCAAATCCCCAACATGAAGAGATGCAATGCAGTACATACACAAATCCGTCCCCCCTGTATATATGCATGTATACGGAGTATATGTACACACATACACATGTAAGAATGGCAAATAGGGTTCGCCGAGTCACTACCACAAACTCTTCCTCATCAATCCTGTGCCCCTGCCTCTGCCAGGCCGTAAAACATGTTGCTCTCCCTCTCCTTTCACTTCCCTCAACACGCCCAGCCCTCATCCATCAACAGAGCATCTCAATCTTCGCATCAACCCGGACATCAAGCGAATCAAGCCCGCTCCACGTAAACTCCCATCTCACTCGATTTATACACATCAATCAACGAGACAAACTCGACGAGGTCTCGGTAAATCGGGCCACTAGTGTCCCAGTCCCACGCTAAAATTTCCAATCCCCAAAGCCAGCGCTAACGCAACTAAGCGTGTGATCCACGAGCCGGTGCAAACTTTGCACGGGTGCAAAATGCATATAACGGGACGCGCTAGCCATTTTTATCAGCTAAGATCCATAGAAATTCATGGAATTTTATCTAAATTACATAAACACCACATCCCCCCCTATTTATAATATATCTTTTTAACTAGGGCTACGTAAATACCTAAAATAGGCTTAGATACTAAGAAAGAAGCAAATTCTGCTAATTTTTAGGTATAAACCATATACCTTACGTAGTCCCTACGCAAAGTTTATACTAGTGTAAAGTTTACACCTAGCTATAAGCTATAATAACGTTTCTTAGGGTTAATAACCTCTTATTTAATTAATTCATTGTGAATAAAGACGCTAATAATAACCTTTAGCTTATAATATTGATTTTATAGTGTTTTTAGAAGCTAGGCTTACTATAAAGAACCCTATATAGGCTATATTGCCTTTATTAGTACATTAACTATAATTATAATACTTATAATACCCTTATAAGCCTTAGAGGTGCTTATTTATTGCTAATAGCATTATAAGATCTCTATAAATAGATTCTTTAACTATTATTAGAAATCAAATTCATAAATCTCTTTTAGATACTAAAGGAGACCTTCCTTAAGCTCTATAGCTAGCTTTATATTAATACCTTAGTGTGCTCTTTATAATATTAATTAGTTAAGTAAAAAGTAATGGTTTTCTTATAGATTTATATATATAATAAGCTATAGAGAAACATAGGGTATTAATTTTTACTAGGCTAAGCATTAGTATCTTAAATTATTTATAAGCTTATTAATCTAATAAGGTATTTATATATAATCTTTATTTATTAGCTAAAGCTATAGTTAGTCTTACTATTTATAAAGCTAAATAAAAAGTTCCTTTAATTTAATAGTGCTATTAGTGCTATTAATAGCATATATATTCTAGCGTATATTCCGCAAAATTAGCAGCAAAGATTCTAGTTAAGGAAGAATAATATCTTATAAAATATACTAGTAGCTATAAGCTTTAAGGAATTATTCCTATATATACTAGTAAGCGCTAAAGGTTCTATTAATAATAGTACCTTATTATAGATAGTATTTATAAAGTCTTTTATAATCCCTTAAGGCTAATTTTATCTTAGTAATGCAGGATTTAGTATACATTATAGCCTAATAACACTGTTTTTAAGGGTTTAATATTATTTATAAGACTAGAGAGAAGCTTATAAGCATCCTAATAATAAGAAAGAGCTTTTTAACTTCTAGTATATATAATTATAAACAGTTATAAAGCGTGTTTTTAGGTAATATAAGCAAAAGTAAAAGATAATTTACTATAGCGCTACTAAGTATAACTTTCTTATATAAATTAAGATAGTTTATACTATTATAGGCCTCTTTAACTTTATTAAATTAGGTAAAAAGAAGCCTTATAACTTTAAAGTAAAAGAGATAGAATTATTACCTAGAGATAAGCGTAAAGCGCTTAAAATAGCTACTACACAGGTGTTTTCGCTTCTTATAGGCCTTATAGGCTATAAGATTTAGAAAAGGATAGTATAGTGGCTTTAGAGGGTTTAGTAAAGTAGTAATTTAGATAAAAAGATGTGCATTTAATAAATTTAATAGCGTTATTAATAGAATTCTAATTAATATAATAATAATATTATAAGTTAAAAAGTGATAAATATGTATAGCCTGTAGACCTTCTTAATAAAAAGCCTCGCTTTTACTAGTAAATAGTATTAACACTAAAATTTAACTTAATCCACGCTTACTTTACCTCTTTTAATAATAATAAGTTCTAAATTAGAGGATTTAGTTAATCTTACTTTAACCATAATATAACTCTAATAATTATACTTATTCTAAACTCTTTACTATATAATTAATAGTCCTTAACTACCTTCTTAATATTATTAGCCCCTATAGCTCTTTAAGTAATAATATACCTCTTTAAGCCCTATATTTAAGGCCTAAGGACATTAGATATAACCTCTAAGAGCTCTTTTACCTATGCTATAGCCTAATGCTTTTATACACTTTATAGTAATAAATTTAGCTATAATCTATTAGGTATAGCCTTAGTAAAGCTTAATTAAGAGCTCTATAGGTTTAGCGTTAAGGAAACAGCTATATTATTAGTGCTTTACTCTAGAATATTACTTTAAGGCTAACTTTAATACTACTAATTATCCTTAAAGAGGGAATCTTCTTTATTAGAGAGCTTAATAGTATTATAAGCCTTATTATTAGGGTATTATATATTAGTATTCTCTCTTTAAGACTTAATTTTATTATCTTTAGACTTATTAGAGCTCTTTTCTAATAACTTTTCTTATACCCTTTTAGTAGTAGTAAAGCTTTTAGTATCTTAAGCTTTAATAACTATATTACTAGCTTTATAGTCTCCTAAGAAGACCTCTACCTACTTCTCTCTTATAATAGCTATGTTTATAATAAGAGGCTTTATTATAATAAATTTACTAAACCTTCTATATATTTAAGAGATATAATTAGTGGTTTGCTTACTTATATAAAGCTACCTATTCTATTTATTATATATTATACTAAATCTCTTCTCTATAGCGTAAAAAACGCGCTAAACGCCCTTTAGCTACTTATATTAGTTCTTAATAGTATTTAGAGACTATTAATATTATAGGAATTTCCTTATAAACATAGGAATAAAGCTTTTAAGGATATCTTAAATAATACTAATCTTACTACTATTAAGCTATTACTTATAGTAAGCTTTAAGGAGTAATTTAAGAAAGAAAAGGGTTTAATTATTAGTCTAATAAATTTAGAGGGGTCTAGATGCCTATAATTAAGTGCTTTAGGATATAGTTATAATAGGTATTTAAATTATATAATATTTACTAGTAAATTATAATAATCCTATTATATTAAAGCCATAGAAAGGAAGAGCTACTATTGTAATAGTTCCCTTATGCAAAGGTAGTGAAAAAAAGCCCTAGAAGTGGGCTGTAATAGTACAAAGTGGCCGCCCTATACAGATCCACATACAATTTGTACTATGCAATGTCAGTGCAAACTTTGCACCGGCTCGTGGATCACACCCTAACTTTACCTCTACAAGGGCCAACAACAAGGGCCAACAACTAGGGCCCCGACTCTAAAATGGCGCGCCCCGACTAGGAGAAAAAAAAAAAAAAAGGATCAGTAGATGGCATCGTCGCTCCTACTTCTATTTCCTTAGTCCTCCGAACGGAACCCAGCTAGCCCTTCGGCAGAGCGATCCGAGGTTTCGGGGCACACCACCCCCAGCCTCATTATTCCCTCCGAGGATCTGAAGATCCTGGGCCTGTGGCCGCAGTAGTTGGTTGGGTTTTGACGATGCAAAGGCCAGAAGGGGGCCAAAAAAAAAAAAAAAAAAAAAAAGAAAACCCCCCCCCCTCCCCAGATCACTTCTACAGCAACTAGTTTTCATTTTCTTCGGTGTCAACCCTAATAACTGGACGGGACACGGACACAACCTTTGTCGGCGAAAGCCTCAGATAACCTTGCGCTAGCTTCATCTAAACAATGCACCCAATCTCGTTGATGGACTGACCCTCCCTCCCTCTCTCCCCTTTGTCCTGATGATGCCAATGTACGCACGCACCCCGCCGCCGACAAATGAATGATGCGACGCCCACATGTCCGATTCGCTCGTAAGTGGGCTCAAAAGTGACTTTTCGCACCTCATCGCGCGCATCCTCATGACGAACGACGGCGGCTCCCGCGTAAACTCAAAGCCAAAAACTCTCCTCCCTTCCTCCCCATCTATCGCCTACAAGTTTCCATCTTGGCGCTTCTCTGTCCGCGCCGCCCGCACCCCATTCACATCCATTACGACACGAGGACTTCTCAAAACCCAAAATCCGAAGCCTCAACTGTGCAGTTCCCCCCCCCCTTCTTCCCAACCCTGCGCGCACAACCATAATACAACACCAATACCAATAATCCGTAATACATACCGCAGTTCACACCCCCCCCCCCATCATCTCGTCCCGTTCCGTCCACCTCATCCAAAACAGGCAACCGCATCTTCTTTTCCCGTATAGCATCGTTACACAACATTTAGCCCATACATACTAGTTCCCGCGTGGTCGTGAACCAATGCTGGTGTGTTCCGTCCGGGCGTACACCGAGAAATGAACCTTGGCGGGACACACAAACACTGTATTGTATTGTATGTAGGAAGCATGGGTTTTCCCCCCTTCGAGAAACTAACCGGGTTGGGGTTGCCTGCTCAGTGCTGGCAGAGGCTGCGTCGCGCATAACGAACGAATTCAGGGATCGGAGCAATCGCCGCCGTCGTCCCTCCAATCATCATCCATCATCCAAAACCCTCCTCCATGTAATATGTGTGTCTACATACATACTACATATCTGTCTTATTTACTCACCCCATGTCCACCAACAACCCAATCGACAAACAAAACTCTCCTCAGCAAGATTAATGACCACCATGACTTGTGCAACAGGACAGCTGGAAAACAAGGTGCTTGCTGGCTGGGTAGACCGCCGCCAACATATATGCAGACGCATCGCATCGTTGCTCGTCTTCAATGCCAAGGCACTCGCTGCGACCAAGTTTCCAACAATATCATCAACATGGAGAGCTGAGGGCTGTGATTAGGTCATGATTGACTTATCTAAACGTCCATCGTATACATTGCAATCTCTGCCACTGCAATCGTCTTGTGAAAGCTCTCTGTACAAACGTATGATTGTGCGGTGTTCCCTAGCAGGTGATGCCATGGCTCCTATTATATCCCCGCAGTATATAAAGTTAAGCGTCATAGGCGGGCTAAAACCCGCATCGAGTACCATCCTCACTCCCGTCAACCAACAAAACTTGTTCGCTGTGTGTCTTCTAATCAAGACTTGCCTGTTCTCACTGGCCTTGCGGCACAGTGCACGCCTTCAAACATGGGAGAGCGGCCAAAGACAATCAATAAATTGACCAAAAAGACAGAAGAGAGCCAAAGGGGGGAAAAGGAAGAAGAAACAAATCCTCTCGTCTCTGTTCTTTCATCATCGCCAGGCCCATGAGTAGATAGATGCACTCCATTTCATATCCAGACGTCCCAAATGCGCCAAACGGTTCATGAACCACCCAATTTCTCTTCAATCAAAGTCACCCACCCCCATGCACCGTAAAGCAATGCGAGAAACCATCAAAACTTCTCAAGCCACATCATATTGCCCGACTCACACCTTCTTGTCCCAGCAAAATAAAGCATGCTTCATAGTAGGGAGAAATTGGCAAATGTAGCAATGGGCATCTGAAAACGAAAAAAAAAAAAAAATACAGCAGGAAGGGGAGGGGGCGGGCAGGGGTAAACTTCGAACAATGGGCAGGTTGAGAAGCAGCTTCGACAAAAATCATCAAGTTTAGGGGGGCATAGTCGTGTGCGAGCCCAAAAACAATAAGAAATGAGGCAAAAATATGAATAGGGGACTAATTGACCTCCTTAAATCAGCGTATAACTGTAGAAAGTCCTATTTTGGTGGGGGTATGGCCTGCTGAGCCGTCCGTTCTTTATTCCCTTTTCGATGGCGCCAACGCCAACACCGCTTCATTATTACAATACCGACGAGGCCCGGACACAGAAACATGGTCCAGCCTCTTGCTGACGTGATGTGACAGCTGTGGTATATGTAGGAGAAGTAGTGGATTCGTACAGCAATGTCTTATAGTGTACAGCCGTAATCCCGTTCTGTTGTTCATCCAGGATATGATCCCTTGTCTTGGAAAGAAAGAAAAGAAAAAAGCATGGCTGGCGTCTCAACTATTCACCAAAATCTTCTCTAATGACTAGGCGGTTGGCCGCCGTTGGCTGCGATTGAGTTGATGATCAGTTTCGCGTCCTCTGTGCTGCTTTTTTTTTTTTTTTGAAAAAAAAAAAAAAAAAAAAAAAGACTTTCCAACTTACATTGACTGTACATGTTTTGGTTAGGCTGTCCTCCATATGGGGAGTGAGGCTGGTAACTAGAATACATGTGGCTCGTGCCATAGTCGGGAAGGCCTTGTTGAGGAACGCCTCCAGAGGGCGGCGCTGGATATTGCGTCGGCTGATATCCGATAGGGGGGAGTTGAACAGCGCGAGAGCCTGGGTAACTTGAAGTAGGTGTTCCATCTGGACCTTGGTCAGGCCCTCCGTTCTGAACGGCCGCCGCCGCCGCGGCGCGTTGCCGCTCCTCTTCGGCCTTACGCTGCGCCTCTTCTTCCTTTTTTCGTTGCTTCCATTCCTTGCGAATTTCTTTGAATTCTACGCATCAAGTCAGTACCGGGGCGGCAAGAGAGGCACCACTGAAGGCGCTTCTTCCAGTTGATGAGTTTGTAACATACCTTCGGGGGTTCGCTTCTGTCCATGCGATTGCATGGTGACATGAGCATTTAGATGATTTAGCGTTCCATAGGCCTTTTCGCAGCCATTCCAACCGCACTTGTACATGCGCTCAATCTCTTCGTACCGTCGCCTTGGGCGTTTGTGCTGCTGTGCTCCGGGAATCGGTACAAACGAATACACCTAAATTTTAGCCGCGTACGTTAGCGTTGCCGACCTGAACTCGAGATAGCGCAGTTTATAGCTCCCAACAACGAAACCGTCCCGCTTTGTGGGCTTTCAAGTAGATCGGGCTCGAGTTCTAAAATAGGGCAAAAGTCTATATATAACTTCGGGCGCCAAGCCCCATCCACGGATTCTCGCACAACAACGGGTGTCGCGAATGCAAGCGCTTGTTGTTCAAAGTGCATTCGCAGCGAGTTGCTTACCTGATTAGGTCTCTGCTGGGGCGCAGAGGCCGGAGGATGACCATATACGCCAGGGTGACCTGCTGCCATGGGAGACGCTCCATGCTGACCGTAGCCTGTCCAGTCGGGACGCGGCTGGGCATACATGCCGCTATTAGGATGGGAGTAGCTGTGCGTCATATCTGGGTTCGGCGCATATGGTGATGCCTGCGGCGGCGGATAAGGATAGGTAGGGCTGGGCGCCGCGATGGACGGGTCTATAGGTACTCCGCTGTCAGAATGAACCGCTAGGTTTTCATGGCTTCGCCCATCCTGCGGGGAGAAGGACGGACTGTTCTGCTGTTGCGCCATACCTCCGCTGCTGTTGTTGCTTGCAGGGTGGTATGAACGCCGGATATGCTCTGGGAAAGTTCCTGATCGCGCGGACTGAGGATACACGCCGTATTCGGAGGTGGGAGTTGCTGAGGTTGGGTAAGCGACTTCTGTTTTGACTGGATAATGCGCAGCAGACGCGTGATCTGCGGTCGAGCCTTCAGAATGGTTGTCGCCGTAGTTGCTTGAAAAGGGCGAGGGCAAACCTGACTGCGAATACTCAGGAGCACTTCGGTCCATGAAGCTGTGAGGAAGAGGCGGCTTCGTCTAAGTTTTCTGGCCAAAACAATGTGCATTCAATGTCGTGAACAGACAATGGGTGCAAACAGAGGTAAACAAAAGGCCCGACGAAGACCGTGCAATGCGTAGATTCGCGACTCTCGAATGTCTCAACAACCCGTAGCAGCGAATAGCTCTCGACTAATCCAGCTTAGCCCGGGAAAGGTCCAGTCGTTCGTTCCGAGATGATTGACGGGCCGTTGTAAGATGCAGATGACCGACCAATGAAGGACTCGGCGTGGATAACGTATGCTCTCAATAATTGAGTTATCCAGTTAAACAATAGCTCTGATAGCAAATTCAGAATTATGTATATGTCTGAATCCAAAGTAGCCTGCCGACGAGGTAACAAAGATCGTGGTCGAAGTAGTGTTGGTGCTAGTGGACGCGCCAGAACAAGCGGCCAAATGCAGGTTTATGAGCCCGAAGGCTTGACGGCTCCAGGAACTAGGCCGAGTCTTGGGTTGCGGAACTTTGCTAAAGACGGGGCCTAAGGATGTTTGCGCTCGCCCACGATCAGAAGTAAAAGTCAAGGGGGCTAAGATGGCTCTTGGACTAGATTGCGGAGCACGACACTAATATAGTGCAGTATCGATTGTGGGCTCTGCCGAGCGCCCAATTCCAACTGAGTTTAGCGCCTGACTCAAGACGGGACTTGCTGGGAACCTGCTGGGATCGTGGGAGGAGGGTGAGGGAGCCAGGGAGAAGAGGGTGGGGGGGGGGGGGTGAATGCAAAAAGTCTCTGTCTTGCGATGGATTGAACTCTGACTTTTTTGATGAAGAGTCAGTCAGTGCGGAATACGGACCGACAGAAACAACACCAATCCAAGAAAGCCGATTCCGGGCAGTGGAGGAGGAGCGGCCTGGCCAGCAGCCGCCTAGCCTACCGTCTGGTGTGTCGACGACGTGTTGTGCGTGTGTGTGAGTTGCCAGTAGTGCCAGGCCATTCAAAGTTACGTGACTGAAGTTGACGTGGCGACGAAGACTGAAGTTGCAGAATTGCGTGCGGTATTGACTGAGCAGTGCGGGACCGAAGAATTTTTTAACCCGTCCGGCCTCTGGCGACGGGACAAATTAACGACGGGATAGGAAAGTAGACGAACTCCGCAACTGAGCGTCGCCCTGAGCGTAGTACCAAACAGCAAAGCGGATCTGAAAATGGCAGAGGAAAGATAGAGCGCAGATATGGCGTAACAATGCGAATGTCGTCAGTTGACTAAACACGCGTGTAGCGAGCACGGGTGGAAGAGGTTATTGAAAAACATTCAAGGTCGCGGCCGGGTTTATGTCAGGTCAGGTAAGGAGTAAGTCTGGTGCTATGTAACTACTGGATGGTGACCTGGGGCTAGAGGGCTCCCCCCCCCCTGGTCACTGGCTGCTCAAGCGCTGAAGCGCTGCCACCGCAGGTTCCTTGGGTCCCAGCTTCGACAGGCAGGCAGCAGGCAGGCAGGCAGGCAGGCAGGCAGGCAGGCAGGCAGGCAGTGGCAGGCTACCGGCAAACGACAGGGCAGCGACATGGCAGGTAACGTGACGAACAAGCCAGAAGGTGCGGTGCAGGCATGCAGGGTGCAGGATGTGGGGGGGGAAGGATGGAGGGGGGGGGGAGACAGGCATCTGCGAACAAGCAGGAGGCAATGACAGACTTCCCAAGTGGTTGCGATGGGCTTGATCATGCAGAATTGAACGGCAAAATCTCTATGTGTTATGCGGCAAAGTCATTTACAGGACAGCGTTAATTACGATTGTGTTTTTGCCTCGTTGTCTCGCTGTCTGCATCGTCTCGCAAAAGTCTTTCAAAATAAGCAGGCAGGCATTGGGGGGGGAAGAAGAGGGGGGGGGGAAGGGGGGGTGTGCACGCTGATGCGAAGAATCGGGTTATTTCCGCCGTAGCGCCAACATAAAAACAAGGAAGCGAAAATGCAAATGGTAAAGCTGGCGATCTGGCATCTTAGGAGAGGAGGCATGAACACGGCTGGGGATCCTATCCTCTGTTCACCGGAAAGCTGACGCGAAGTTGGTTGGCTTTGGTTCGGACGGCCGTGACCTTTTTTTTTTCTCACGTACATAGATAGCCATTGAAGCGGCACGAATAAATCATGACCGTTTTTGGGGGTGCCGGGGTTGCATGTTGCACAAAAATCTAGCACGGGGATATGGTAATATCGCGTCAGCCCGAAGAGATCTCTGATAATCCTTTCGTCTCCTACTCCGTACCCTGTACTCCTTACACCACCGTGCTTTCCGTCCAGCTGACTCGACTGACCAGTTCTGGACCCCAGTAGGTAGTGGTGGTAGTGGTGGTAGTGGTGGTGAACGAAGGGGTCTCCGGGATAATGACATCAAAAGGCGAATGGCCAAAAGCAAGCAAGGGGCATGGAAGGAAAGGTTGCCGAAAAGAGGGCGTGGATTGATTTGGAAGAAAAAGAATTTACAGGACTGAAATGTGCCTGCTCGGCGAAGGTAGGTTGTAGACGGCGACACCGACGACGACGCCGACAGACGACAAGGAGATGGAGGTGAGATGATGGCTGGGCTGGGCTGTGTTGGCTGGGTTGGCTGGGCTGGCTGGGCTTGGCGCTGGCGCTGCTGGCTGGCAATTCAGGAGGCGACATCAACATTGAAGCGGTGGTGCATGCAGCGCGGATGAGCCGCAGAGATTCAGACGTCTGTTGGATTGGATTTCAGCAAGATGGGGTGTCTCGAGTGAAATTTGACCCAGCCTGTTGGAAGGCGGACAAAATGGTACTCTATTCTGAACTCCTGCGAGCAGAATTCGGCGTCAAGGTTGTATGATCCAGGCAGCCCCAGACCCTGCTCAGCTCGCGCCCCCCTTGCTTGCTCCCTTGGCTCTTTGTGGCTCCATCCGGGCTTTGACAGGGTCTGAAAGGAAAAATTGGTGGCGGAGAAGGCCTTTTCGGAGTTCATCTACTGGCCGACTGGATGATACCAGAAGGTCTCTGTGTGGCGACTTCCAATCCTCGGATTTATTATTAGCATTGTTGTTGTTTTTGTTTTACTCGTCGTTGGTTTTCTGAATATTCGCGCCCTGGGTCGCCAGCTCGAACTGAAGCCTCCACGGGAATATTTTCAATTCCACAACGACTGCATAGACGGCTAGTGTGCGAAGATTGCATTTCATCGTGGCAACAGTTGACCCCTGAACAAAATGCAGTTGCCATCTGACTGCGTTGGCCCCAATCGATCGAGTACCCGTTGACTGGACCAACAGGAGTCACAGGAACCTTTGATTGCCGTCAAAAGCTCATCATTGAGTCGCAAGAAAATAGACAGACCCCAGTGTGGCAAGTATGCCTCTACCATTCGCCATGGACGCAGATGTCAATGCCATGAAGCCGTGAAATGCCATCTCGTTTTCAGGATCGTGTAGACACTACAATGTATTGTATTGTACGTATGTATTCGGTATTACGGAGTACTCCTGCTTGTCATTCGCCTGCTTGTCGGAGCCGATTGCCCCACGGTCAAGGGGCGACGACGCCGCTTTCGCACCCGGCGGCCTTGGAAGCTGAAATTGCAGAAGAACCTTGGTGGATGATGGGTGATTCTTGCATTACATCACATCCAGCACTCCATAACTGATGCCCAAAGGGATTCGAGGGATGGGGAATCTCACTGGGACTCCGGACTCCACGGTGACACTCGGGGTGGACTCGTCGAAATAGTCCGACTAATCAATGACAAGATGGCTCGCTGTGTGCCGAACATCACACAGCAAGCATTACCCTAATGGGACCCCAGACTGTCCCAGACGGTCCATGCAAAGGCGTTGACATCATCACAGTATGGCCCATTCTGCCTTGAAGCAATATTTTGACTGATGACTGAGGCATGGATGAATACGCTTGAAATACCATGCACTGTTAACAACAAATGGTGCGCTCCAATCAATTTTTTTCGTGCTTGAGTAGCTCCCTGTGGAGCTTGAGCTCTTCCCATGAAGAAATTTTGTATGGCAGAGCGCACACGAGACAGGAGGGCGTGAGGCTGATTGCCACTGGCTGTGCGCATCCTTGTTCATCTGGTGGAGTGACAGGGGAGGGGGGGGGTTGTCGACCACTCCAAAGGCCCCTTTTGTCATGAACGCCGGAGCAGATGCCCGGAACGGCGAATCGATTCGACCAGGGGATTGCGGTTCAAACCAAAGAAGAAGAAGAAATTCAGTGTGGTAGGAGAAGCACAGTGGACAGACTGTTCTTCATGGTCAGCGTAATAGTAGATCCGGTATGTTGTTTCTCTTGGTTCCGTCGGAAGAAATGGAGAGGCAATGTGAGTCTCATCTCATCCTTGCGATGATGAGTATAAACGTAAAAAATCCTACATGTCGGTCGTCCAAGATTTATCTTTCAAGAGACAGTGAGATAGATGCATCTGCTCCGGAGCACCTTTGTGTGAGCAGACGTCGTCCACGTTGGCGCCAATTCACAGTGGGCAATGTCTCTCTCTATTGGCACGTTTTTTGCCCGGTGTTATAAGTTATTAGTAGGGCCCAGCACGTTGGTTCATGCGGATGCGCTAGTTTGGGTTGCACGAGAACTGGACATCCAGCCTCTACTACTAGTGGCCCTTGGGCTTGGGTCAGGAACGCAAGAAACGGTCCTGGCCCAAGCGTGTGGACGTGTGGGTTTGTGGAGTTTGAGTTGTCAAGGAGTTGCCTGCCGCATGTTCAGGCAGCAGGACTTGTGTGATGAACAACAATGACAGAACAGGAGAACTCGAGTAAGGGGAGCACTTGTGGTGGCTGCAAAGGGAGGCGGGGGGGGGGGGGGGATTTCGTTGATGACCGACCTGAAGTTCGATGCGGAGAAGTCCGGGACAAGAAGTTGCGTTCTCGTTTCTCAGAGTAAATCAGGGCAATCCAATGTAATACGGAGTACACAAGGGGACAAAGCCGGCGGCCGAGGAGACAAGACTGGGCGGCTGGTGCATAACTGCACGTGTTGGTGTGCCCTGCCCTGCCCTGCAATCCAGTCCACGCCCACAACGGGGCTGGAAAACGAGTCGATTTCCGGCAAGACTTTCTTCGTTTCCTCATCCATCGGCCTGCCAAGCGCAATCACGGCCAGGAAATCACCGAGGTAATATGTACAACGGCGGTTGAATTGTCGGTATGCCAGCACACAAATCCATATCCACTCTTGGTTAGTAGTGACTATTGCAATCCGTTGTGGCTTGGCCCATCTTAAACGTCGATAAGTCTCCCCTTGCTTGCGATTCTAGCGGCCCGAGACAGGAATACCGAAAATCATGGGATACCCAACAACAGTTAGCGTACACGACAACTTGGGCCAATTCCTGTTTCCTGTATTGGAACAAAAAGGACAGATCAGACCTCATCCGGTCGGGTCAGCGTTTGGCTTGTGGGCCTGAGGTGGCTGCAGCTCGTTGCAGAGATCCCTCAGCCTAGCTAACCATGGGGATCTATCTCTTTGGTGTCGCTAAGGCTGACGGGTGGGGGCAGGTGCGAGGCACCTGGCCCACCCAGCACAAAAACCCCACCAGCAGATTTTTTGTCAGGGCTTCTTTTTCTCCCTGATTATCATCACGAGAATTTAATTTAAGTTAATTAATTTGTTAAAGCTTTACCTCTGTTTTTATCTTATTAGTTCTTAGCTTCTTAGTAACCACGCTAGGAGATTAGTAATTAAGGCTTCCTTAAGCTACCTAAAGTTAAGTTATTATTTTTATATTATCCTTATTATTATTAGTTAGACTAGGGTGGTTTACCTACCTATATCTTCCTAATCCCTACTTAAAACTATTAAATCCTTACACTCTCTCTTATTATTATTATTAATCTAGAGTTATAGGAGTTAGAATCCCTATAGAATCTATAGATAGTAGAAGTGTATAACTATAACTTAGAATTATCTAAATTATTATCTCTAGGAAGTGTCCTAGTAGAAGAAGAAAACTTCTCTCTTACTAGACTAAGAGACTAAGCTATAATCTAGCTAGCCTGTTTTTTTTAGTAACTTACTACCTCACTAGTATTAAAGCTACCTATACTAGAATCTAGAAAACCTATATTAGAAACACTTACTTATTAGCCTATAATAGAGCTATATAAGTTACCCTTATCTTAAGATATTAGGACCTTTAATAAGTCTATATTAGTAAGATAATAGTTAAGTTATTTATAATAGACTTTTAAGATAGTTAATAAAGGAAGGGATATTAACCTAAATACCTTTATCTAAGCTATTAATATAGCCTTAGGTAGTAAAGTAACTACTTTTATTAATAGCTTAGAGTAATTAAGGCTTATAGTTTTAAGGGCTAAGAATAGTGTAGTAACCACTGCTAATTTAGCCACTCTCTAATAGTTACTATAAGAGTAATACCCTCCTAATATTATTAATAAAGAAGTGAAAACTAGTACTAATATAGAACTTTAATAAGGTAAGGGTAAGGCCCTTACTACCTATTATTCTTACGTTTTAAATATGCTTTATTATACTAGAGAAAGGGATAAACTAATTACTTCTAACTATCCCCTTACTTTAATTAAAAGTTATACTCTCTATAACTTTATCTAGCGGTTTATTTAAGGATTATATAATAAATTACTAATATAGGAAGCTATTAGCTAGAATATATTAGCTACTAATAGCCTTAGAGAAGCCTAAGAATATATTAAGTAAGCTATTACTATTTTAGAGATAAAGGCTAATCTTATAAAGATAACTATATAAGATATAAAGATTACCTTAATAGAGGAATTTATTAAACTTTAAAGTAAGTGCTTTACTAATAAAGTATTATCTTAGGTATATAAACTACCCCTAGGGTTTATAGAAGTATTAGAAGGATAGAGATAATAATTCACTTTAGTTAATACTTTAATTACCTAGCTTTAGCCTATAATATTATACTTAAGTCTATTAGAAATATATAGTCTTACTAACCCTTAGTAATTTAGTAGGTATTATCCTATACCTTAAGTAGTTAATTAAACACTAACTCTAGTTACTTACCCTTAGAATTATCCTTAGATATAAAATAGAAGTAATATTAACTTAGGGAATAGAGCTCTAGTAAACCTATAAGGTAGTGCTAACTAGTCTATCCCTAGAACTTAATAAGTAAGCTTTCCCCCTTAATATTAGAATAATAGTACTAGTGTATATTAACCTTTATAGAATATACCTATAATAACCTAAGGTGCTAGTTAAAGAGGAAGAGCACTTAAACTAAGACTAGTAACTAAATTAAGGAATTAGTATATTAATAGAACTATACTATTACCCTATAGGGGTGCTTACTTTAAGTATAAAGTTACTAGATATTATACTATAAACTATACTATAACTAGAAATAATTTATTATAATAATAGGAATCCTTATAGTTAAAATTAATAACACTTCCCCCTTATAATAACTAGTTATAAGTACCTAGATAAATCTATACTTAGTTAGCTTAGGTATACTTAAATAGTAATAAACATAAGGATATAGTAGTATCTAGGATTATTAAAGAGATTATAGGTAAATTATTAGTTAGAGTTTAATATACTCTAATTAAACTAAGTGCTATTAAAAACTTACCTAATCTTATAGAGAATCCCTAGCTTATTTAGCTTAAATAAAACCCTATAGCTACTATAAGCTTATAGAAAATTAAGGCCTATTATACTAATATAAAGGTATAAGTAAAAGATATTACTAATAAGGAGAATAAAGCTAGAGTGCTAAGACCCCTTATTAAGAGCCTTAAGAAAGCTAATATAAAAACCCTTAAGTCTATTGCTTAAGGCGCTCTATAGGTTATAATATTAGTATTAGAGGCTATACTACTATTAAAAAAATAAAAGGGAATGCCCCTTAGTAAGATATTAGAGAGTTAAACTCTAACTCCTAAAGCTACACTATTAGTAAGAGAAAAGGTAGTTAAGTGAAATATAAGGGTATTAAGCGAAATTTAGGGATATAAGGGTCTAGGCCCTATTAACTAGAAGGCCCTAGTAAGTTATATCTTAGTTCTAATTTCGCTAATAGATCTATAGTAAATTAGCCTAGAAATATCTAAGTAGTTTTAAAAGCTATTATTAAGGGTAATAACCCTAAGGAAGCAAATAAAGAAAAAGGTAGCCTTCTTACTTAATATAAGCTTAGTTTAGGCTATATCTAGTAAGGGTTAGAAGAGTCCTATAGCTAATAATTATAATACTAAGTTACTTTAAGAGCATTAATTAAGTGCTAAGCTATTTAGGATTACTATCTAAGCTTATATAGGATTTTAGAAGGAATAGGTATTTAATCTTAAACTAGGATAAGCAGTAGCTAATTAGGGAGCTAAGATTAATATTATATCTTAGGCATTTATACTGTAGGAAAACATACTAGTCTATGATTTAGAATCTATTAGTTTCTAAGGGCTATAAATAATTAATACTAATAGGTAAGAGAATATAGTTACCTATTTTGTGTTAATAAAAGTGGTGTGCTATAGCATTATGTGGTTAGTTTAGGTAGTGATTACCCTAGACTATTAGCCTAAGAACTAGACTATTTTAATTCTAGGTTTGCCCTAGCTTTATAACATAAGTGTAAGGTTTAATATTAGAAACTCTAAACTTATAATTAGAGTTAAGGAGCGTAGAGATAAAGTTATTTCTATTAAGGGACCTTTAGTAGCTTTATTTAATTAATAGAAAGTAATGCTTTATCTAGCTAAGCCTGCGATTCTAGAGAAGTATATAGGTTAGGATAATATAGACTTATCCCTAGATAATACCTTATTAGGATCTAAGGATAAGAAGGAGAATAATTTAGATAATTTAGAAAACTAAGTTACTTACTATAACCTAGTTAAGTTAAAAAACTAAATCTAATAGCCTAAAGTAAATATAGGAGTAAGTAACTTTATAAGCTCCCTTTTATTTATTTCTAGGTTAAGCCCTTAGTGTGGTTTTCTAGCTATATGCCTTAGATTACCTACCTTGTTTTAGTGTAAATGAATTTTTAGCTTATAAATTAACTTAGTCTCTATATATTCTTATTAGAAGTGAATTTACTTAGGGGGAGAGAATATTCTATAGAATTAAGGGTTAATAATAATAATAGGAAAACGTTTTAATAGATAAAGAATAATTAGCTAGGGCTAGTTACTCTAGATTCTC
Source organism: Epichloe festucae Fl1 (assembly GCA_003814445.1). NCBI lineage: Eukaryota > Fungi > Ascomycota > Sordariomycetes > Hypocreales > Clavicipitaceae > Epichloe > Epichloe festucae. The sequence continues at coordinate 2,256,974 of CP031385.1, read as the reverse complement.
TATTATTCCTATTTCTAACTAAGCAAAGAGTGTAGAGGAGGGAAACTAACTAGGAAACCCTAATTAAAATAGTATTATTATAGTTTAAGGGTTATAAAGTAACCTTAGGCCCCCTTATCCTAAAGTCTATAGTAGAAGAAGTTATGCGGATGTTTTATATATATAGAGACCTAAATGCCTTATTAATTACTAATATCCCTACTACTAACCTTTACATGCACGTACCTTAGCTAAAAGAAAATATAAAGCCCTAGGCATAATCCCTAAAGCAAAAATAGTTAGAGCCTTAGAAGTATTAGTTAAATTAGTTAGTAACTAAAGGGATTAAGTTAGGGATATATAAGTATACCATAGCTACTAATAGGAAGATATCTAATTAGTGTGTAAAACCTATGCTAGTACTAAAGGATAAGTCTAACCTATAGGCTAAGTAATAACTTACTATTAATTATTCTTATGTTAAGGAGGACATGCTAGGTAGTTAGTTACCCCTATTAGCTGAAATCCATGATTAACTATCTAATCCTTAGATTAATTCCTACTATATGTTTAACCTTAAATATATATACTAGTTAATACCTATAGCTTCCGAGTTAAGGCATATGTTTACCTTTAATGTCCCTAGGTTTAGTTAGTTATAACTATCTTATATGCCCTAGGGTTCTTAATTAGCTAGGTTTATAATAACTAAAGTAATAAGGATTATACTTAGTCTAATCCTATTACCTTACCCTAAGCCCTCTCTTACTGCCCCTTAACTCTTAGGTAATCTAAGTATATTAGCTATATATATAGATAATATCTTCTATAAATATACCTTATTTAAAGAGCAGTGGTCTTTTATTAAGGACTATTTACTGCCTAGGCTATTATAGACTCTATTAAAACTAAGCTTTAAAAAGGTTTCTCTTAGAATAAATTTAATTATTATAGTTAGTTAGGTTTATAAGGTAAGTAGGAAAATATATATTAAACCTAACTAAGCTACAAAGCTAAGGGATTAGCCTACACCTATAAGTTAATCTAGCGTGCATTTGTTCTTAGGAGCAGTTAGGCCTTGCTAATAATAAATTAAGAACTATACTAAAATCGCTTAGCCTCTTAATTAGCTTACTAGGGATATAAGCTAGTAATAAGGAGATTTAGAGGCTTTGTCTTTCTCTATATTAAGGGAGAAAGCCACTACTATCCTAAGTATATATAGGTATATATTTAACTTACTAACTTAACTATACTCTAATGCTAGTGGATTTAGTAAAGGGTGCGTAATATTATAAGTCTAAGATAAAGTTCCCTATCCTATTTTATATAATTTATTTCTTTTTACTAAGATATAATAGAACTATAGCACTTATAAATAGAAGCTTTATGCTATTATTAAGTTCTATTAGAAGTATAAGCACTTTTTTAAGTTAAGAATAAGATTAACTATCTTTATAGATTATAAACCACTTATAACGTTTATAACTACCACTAGTTATAAGGGTATTTATGCTAGATAGGTTACTAAGCTAAGGCTATTAAATATTAAGATTTGTTTTATCTAAAGGAAACGGAATACTACTACTAATAGGTTATCTTATACTATATTTCTATTAGATAATTATGTAGATAATTTAACTAAGTTTAGGTTAAGGGATATAGTCTAAAACTAGTGGATTTAGAAGGATAGAGTTAGAGAATATAAGGAGATATTAAAAACTCTAAAAGCTACTAAGATTTAGAAGGAATTTAATCTTAAGGGGTTAAGCTAGAATATAAGATAGCTAGAGGTATTACCTAGGGTTAAATTACTATAGAGGAAATACCTAGAGAAGCTATAGTATAAAGAAATTATAAGGTTCCTTATTACTAGGAAGTGTTATAAGAGAGATTATAACTATTATACTATTAGAAAAATGGTTATAAAAGTGTAATAGTATAAACTTAAGGATAGGGTTCTCTAGTTTAAGGGAAGGCATAATAGATAATATTACCTAGTAAGAGAAAAAGTAGTAAGTGCCTTATAGAAGGCTTATAATAAGTCTAGATATTTTAGAGCGGACCTAACCTAGTAATAGTTAACTTAATTAGTGTTTTAGCCTAGGATAGGTGGCAATATTATTAACTACATTCTAGGGTATATACTATGTGTTTAATATGCTACTTAAAAGAAAAAGGCACTAAATTAACTAGTAGTAGTAAATAAACTATTTTAAGTAATAGGGATAGACTATATTAGACTATTTCTAGAATTAGAGTAAAAGATCTAATATATACTTATTATAGTTAATTATTTTTCTTAGTTTATATAGCTATTCCCCTGCAAGTTAACTAGTGCTATAAAGGTAGTAAACTATCTATAAACTTAGATAAATAAGTTATTACTTACTCTAGAGGGTTTCTATACTAATCCTAGGCTAGTATTTAGGTTAGTAAAGTTATTAGCGTTTTTAAAGAGAAAGGGAGTAAACTTAATAAATACTCTAAGATAGTCTTATAAGAGTATTAGACTAGTAAAGGTATTAAATTAAATCTTATAGGGCATGTTAAATAAAATAATATCTAATATAAAGAACTAGGATCTCTAACTTCCTAATATAGTAAAGATATTAAATTACTAATATATCAAATCTATAGGGTATACTCCTATAGAGGTGCTATATAGATTAATATAGAACTTAGGGATAGGGCTAGAAGCCTTATTAACCTAAAGTTTAGCTAGTTAGGGTAATAATTTTTATAAGAATTTAGTGTAGCTACTAGAGAAGTCCCTAGAAGGAGATATAGTAATATATTTTATAGGGAATATTAAATCTTATTATATAGTAGTAAAGGCTAATAGGAAGTTAAAGGCTACTGCTTATAAAGAACGCTATAAATAATAAAGAGTTAAACCTTTTAAACTAGGTAAGATAGTAATAGTAATTACTAAGGGGAAGCCCCTAAAGCTATAATTATAGTAGTAAGGACTATTTTAAATTAAAACTTAGACTAAGTATACTTCCTATTAACTTATTAACCTAGATAAATTAAGAGTAAGGGGAGGGCATAGCTTAGACTTCTATAAGGATACCTTAAAGGCTTATATCCCTTAAACTAGTTATTTAAAGACTTTATAAGATTAACTATTATTAGGAAGAATAAAATTATAGAGATAAAATTAAGGGAGAACCTTAAGATATAGAGAAATATATAATTTATATAGTAAGAGTTAGAGGTTTAATAAAAAAAAAAGAGAGAGAGAAAGAAGAAATAAAAAGAGAGAGAGAGAAGGAAAAGGTAAAAAGGCATAGGTTAGTAATTAATTAAGAGGTAGGAAAAGGTAAGCTAAAAGTAAGCTTAGAGTGAAAATTAAAGGAGACTATATACTTTCCCCCTCCTTCTCTTATATTCTAGCGCTTTTTTTTACCTTTCTCCTTAGTTACTAAGGTAAAACTAGTAATCCCTATTACTATTCTAAGTTTAACCCTAATAAAGTTTATTAGTTTTTATTTAAAGGTTAAAGACTTTCTCTCTCTTACTTTACTATAATTATACTATACCTATATATTTTTATCTAAAACTATTTACTATTAAATTTCCTCTTAGCATAGCTTCTATAACTATAAGTCTAGGAAGAGCTCCTAGTCTTACTAAATAAATAGTTACTTTACTAGTAGCTAGAGAAATACACTAAGTAAGTATTAAGTAAAAGGACTTAGACTTATTTAAAGACTTATATTTTATATAAAACCCTAAGGAGCTAGTATTTACTTACACTATTTAGAAAAAGGGAATATAAGGATAGAGAAGTAATAAGGTAAAGGGGGTAACCCTTAAGCTAAATAGATAACTTTTAGTTATTAAGAATAAGGGTAAAGTACTAGTAAAAATAGTAAATAAGTTATAAGGAGAAGACTTATTTAAGAATAAAAACCTTTAACTTAGGAAATAGTATGCGTTTAGCCTAGTAAATAGGTGCCTAAGGCTATATAAACTTAAGAAGATAGTAATAATTATAATATTAACTATATGTGATTTATTGCTTATAGGAGTTAAAGATAAAGGGGTAAATACTATAATTAAGAGCCCTAAATAAATCTTTATAGGATATTACTTAGATATAATATACCCTATAGCTATGTAAGCACTAGGTTAAAACCAGAGAGAGAACTTCCTTTAGAATAATAACTATATAATAGGAATATTCTTTAACCTAGTAAAGGGGAATTATATAAAGCCCTCTCTAGTAATCCTTTACTAAAAACTACTAGTAAAAGGGAATCTAAAAGTAATAAAAGGTTTACTCTTACTAGTAGCTAATTAGACTTTAAAGAATTAAATAACTAAAGAGTTAAGGAAATTAAAGTTTAAGTAAAAGTTACTTACTAAATAAGGAAACCTAATCTTTAATAACCTATTAACTTAGTGCGCTAAAATATATAATTAATTAAAAAGAGGTAATATTATTAAGCTATTATACACTTAAAAAATTCTAATAGTTAAGATAATAAGCTATCCTAGATTAGTAAGAGAGGTTAGTAAGATAAACTAGCCTACCCCTTATACTAAAGCTACTCCTAGAGTTTACTTCTATGCTTTCTCTCTTATATTTACCCTTAAGTTTCCTATATCTATTCTTAAGATAATAAGAAGGTTTATTAAGGTATACCTAATAAATATTTTTCACACTACTAGCCTTCTTATAGTATTAGTAATATAGGGGGATTTAGTTAACTTAGTAGTATATAGGACTAAAAACTATATCTATATTTCTAGGAAGAAAGGTAAGCTTATTATTCTAGATATTAAGCTTATTAAGGCTAAAAGATTTTACCTCTATTTCTAGTATTAGCTATAGCTAAGCTATAAACTAAAACTATTAAAATTCCCTTATTTATTCTAAGTTATACTATTACTCTTAGTAAGAGCTATTAAGCTATTTAGTGGTAATATAAGTATAAGAAATTAAGGGCACTTAATTAATAATATAGTGTAATAGGAGTTAAGATAGGTAATATTAAGAGTTAAGGGACTATTACATTACTTTTAGCTACTAGTAATACCTATTTATCTATAAGATTATCTCTTTAGTATCCCCTATAATTTAGTAAGGTATAGAAGCTTAATAGATAATACACTAACTATACTTATCTAGGGTCTTTAAGTACTTAGGTTATTTTACTTAATAGGATTACTTATACCTAAAGACCTAGTTAAAGTCTAAACTATAATAATACCTAAAGACTTCTTACTATAGTGTTATTTAACTAGGGCTATAGTAAGATATATAAGAACCTTATATTTATATAAGGGAAATAAAGAGAAAGTCCTAATAGGACTAGAAGATAGAAATAAGCTATTTTACCTATAAAAAGTAAAGTAACTATTAAGAATAAAGGTGCCTAATAAAGTTATAAAGAGTAGTAATATCCTAATTATTATAAATAAAGAGAAGTATATTAGAAGTAATAAGGATTTATCTAAGCTACCTTCTAATTCTAGAGATAATAATACTAAGGATAATATATCTAAAGAAGGAATTACTAAGGGTAAGAAAACTAGAGGTAAAGCTAGTAAAAAGAAAGACCTAGAGGATAATAATCCTAAGGGTATAGGAGGTAGTAAAAGTAAGAAAACTAAAGGTAATAGTAACACTAGGAAAGGGGATAAAGATAGTAATAAAGGAAAAAGAGAAAATAGTAGCCCTAAGGGTATAGATAATAATAAGGGTAAGAATAAAGAGCCTAATAAAGATAAAGATAAGACTAGTAAGGGTACTAGGGGAGGTAACCCTCCTATAACTAATAATAATAATACTAGAGCTTTACCTAGGAGGCTAGCTAGAAATAGTATTAATAAGGAAAGAAAGCAAAAGAGAGGTCTTACTAATATAAGGGGTCTGTGACTACTACCTTTACCTCTATTACTACCTTTACTATAGCTATAAAGAAAAGCAAACCCCTTTATAAGCAAGTAGCTAACCCTTACCTTTACCTCTATATAGGTAATAAGGCTAGTTACTAATAAGAAGCTATAGTAAATCTAGGATATGTTTTTACTTAAGGATATTTATAACCCTAGGCTAAAACCTATTATATTAAACTTATTTACTATTCTATTAAACTATACTTTCTAAGTAAGTAGTAAGGGTATAATACTAGTTTTAACTTACCTTAGTAAAATAATAGGAGTTATAGCTAAATACTAACTAATTATAGACTTATAGGACTTAATAAAACTTACTAATAATTATAGAATTTATATTTCCCTAACTATATTTATCTTTAATAAGCATTATAACCTCTAGTTAAGAGGTGCCCCTTACTTATCTAAAGTCTAATATATAATGGTTAAGGAGTATAATAAGATAGTAAATAAATTTAAGCTAAGGGCTAAATAGGAAGCTTAACCCTTACTACTAAAATCACTTATACTACTACTACTACTACTAATTAAAGTGTCTAAAGATTAGTTAAGTATCTTATTAGATCTTCCCCCTTATAGTTAGGCTATAGCTATGCTAACTTAGTAGCCTTTAAAAATAAAAGTTTTAAGGTCTTAGCTTTATAAGAATTAATAAAAGTGTAGTAAGGGTAGAATTAAGGCACTTAAGGTGCTAGCTATAATATCTAAGGCTTATTACCTAGTTTATACCACTCTAGTAAAACTTAATTAATTAATTAATTACTACTAGAAAAATATTAAAGCTACTAGAATTAAGGGGTTATACCTATAAGATTTAAAAGAAGCTAGTGAATTTCTAATATTAGTATTAAATAGAAAGGAAAGGGTTCTTATTTTCTAAGAGAGTTTTAGGTCTTTACCCCCTATATAAAACAGCAAATATATTAAGGGAACTATTAGCTAACTAGGTTTATAGGCTAATGCCCTAGGGAATAATTAGTTTGTAAACTCTTTATTTTCTAAAGTAATAGCTAAGTGTATATATAAAATTAAGGGAGGGCTCTACCCTCTAAGAATACTAGGAAAGCTAGATATCCTAATTAGGATTAGAGACTACTTAACATAGCTAGGTAACTTAATAAGGCATAATTATCTATCTAAAAAGGCTTTTAATATTTACAAAGAGTTATTTACTAATTTTAGGGGAGGGGCTAATAGGCTATTAGCCCCGTTAGACATAGAGGTATTAGAGGTTATTATAATTATTAACTAATTACATTAGACTAAGATTAGGAGGAGAGAGACGCCTAAATAGATTAAGGGGCTAGTGGTATAAGCTTATAAGCTAAGGGAAGGGCTACCTATAGTAATAGTTAAATTTTTTTTTTTTTTTTTATGGTTAAGGGCAACTAATAAGTGGTGGTGAACGTGACGGGTAGGGGCAGGTGCGAGGCACCTGGCCTACCTAGCACAAAAACCCCACTAGTAGATTTTTTATTAGGGCTTCTTTTTCTCCCTAATCATTATCACGAGAATTTAATTTAAGTCAATTAATTCGTCAAAGCTTTGCCTCTGTTTTCGTCTTATTAGTTCTCAGCTTCTTAAGGCCACAAATCGCGTACCGACAGGGGTTTTTATCCAATTGAATTATCCAGATTAGCGGTACTTCTTATCTCCTTAGCTGTTGTCCACCTTGTGAGTCTGTTAGGCCCGCAAATCATATGTACCTCTAGTTTACCTTTATCTAATTAAATACATACAGACCCTAGTTAACGTGACTTCACAAGGTGGATAACAGTTAAGGAGATACACGCCTTAGTTTATACTATAATACTTATTAACCCCAATGTGTTCACAAACTCAACGCATTGGCTAGCCACAACCAATGAGCAGAAAAAAAATATCAAAATTCAATACTTATTATACTAACAATTGCCCAAGTTTGCAAGAGCTGCATTACTTACACAAGCTATAGTTAGTATTAATGATGATTTTATTATTATTGTCAGTACTCCTAGATTTCCAAACGACTCTACCCTGTAAAGAGCTATTAGTAGCTATCCCACGTGGAGCTTGTAGTCGTGTAAGATCATTCAGGGGTTATTGTACTCAAGGGTCAATTGCTCCGACACAGCAACCTTGGTGTGTGGTATTCGGCTACAGATCGTAGACGTGTCCTTTGGTCAGCAGCGGATCATTTCCCATCAAGCTGACTGACTGACCCGACATCAATCGGTGTCACTGATAGCGTTGTATCGGGATCGTATTACCAGGTACCTTTCTTGTCCTTGTGTCGGCTTTCCTCCTCATCATCAGTCGCATGGATTTTTTCCCCCGTGTGCAAAAAAGCTGCTGTATGTTTTAGGTCTGCACAGACTTTTTTGGCTACACCTCGGTTCCTACGTCGAGATTGGCTTGGATCGATCGCCTGCTCAGGCCCCACCCACCACAGCGATTGCTGCAGGAGCACTTGTTTGATTGGTTCGAGACTTTGATGTGGTCGGCAAAGCATGTCGGCTCATGTCGGCTTCTGATAGCACATCTCAGTACGGATTACACAGTAAATTAACTCCACTTCCAAGCCACTTTCAAGCCGCAGTGGCTTGGTCGAGGGGACGTCTTCAAGTGTTGAATCATCAGTTTGTCGTTCGTGAGGACATGTCTGGAGTAAATAAACAGCGCATCGGCGATGTAATTGCTCAGACCAATGGAAGCCGACCTTGGACCGGCAGTATGGTAGTTCTCGGAACCATCTCGGCCCCAAAAACCCTCATACAAGTTGTCATGACTCACTTCCTCTCACGATAATTTCAAACGCGTACAGTGCCCGTGGGTGCCACGCGCCAGCCCCTATTATTATTATTATTATTATCTACGTATCTGCTGCTCCATCGGCGTGAATATCATCTGTTGGTGGTCCCCATGCCCTGCGCTCGTCGCTCGATGCTAGCGCCGCACTGAAACTAGTGGCCGCCATCCGCCTGCGGCGCAACTTGTGGGGAGATAAGTCCAAAACCGAATGCCAGTCAATGTCTTGATATCATCCCTATTACTCCGTGTTGCCTTGGAGTCGGCCCAGATAGATACATGGAACGCAGGTTATCGGAATCCTCGTCTCGCCCTTTGATCAAGTCTTGGAGCGCCTCCTTGGAGCAAGTTGTTATGAATGCTTGACAAACCCATCAACGCGGTCAAGCCGGCGATCAGAAGCTCGAGGGTATCGAGCAAAAGTCTTCGAGCCACCATGGGGTGTGGCGTGTACCTGAAAACAGTCCTCCACGTGTGGAAGCAAGCACAGATCTCACCTCGTGCAGTGGATCCATGGAATGCGTGAACCCATGTCCACACTAAACCGTTTGACCATCGGGTGGGTGGTGGTGGCGTGATGGTCGACTTTGTACGACAATGCCACATGGAATTCGATCAGTGCTGGAGGTTGCTGGACGTCGCACAAGCTGATAGGGTCTCAATGTCTCAATCTGGCACGTTGACCAAGATACGACAGCCCGCATTTTCAGAAGTATCAACATTCGACCATCCCCCCCCCCCCCCTTTCTCAAGAAGAGAAAAGAAGAAGAAGAATCATGTGGCTGCCGGAGCGAACGTCAACTCCAAGGTCAAGCTCACTCGTGAGTCGTGGCCGCCCCATCAAGGTCAGAGCTCCAGCCACCAGTTGACTTTGATTCACGACAGCCTCGCGAGCCATCGACTGCCAAACCTTTGCCATGTCGTGACTTGGTGGGATTCCATCATTGTTTCTCTTTTTCTGTTCATGCTGCAGTCAGTCATTGGCCGAGACCACATGGGGGCAGGAGGCGGTCGCTCATCTAGAAAACAAGGAAGGAGCGACTCAAACAGCTCTTTTCAGAACTGCTGCGCTTCCTCTGATTATTGCGGTTTGGAAACACAGAGATTTAAATATCGATCTTCAAACCAGTCTCTTACCTCAAGGGTGTCTTGTCTCTATCCCTCGATTGATCTCAAACAGTGAGCACTCTTGACCAAACATGACTGTTCTTTTTTTTTCTTTTTCAAAGTCATGGGTTCCGAGGGTGGACAAGCTTCTCTCGCGGGGTGCGACGTCATGGTGCTTTGAATTTCAATGCAATTTTTTTCTTCTGCTGCCATTCGAAAGACCAGGTCTGTGAAGCTCCTTAGCAGTCACTGATGCTGACCGCGGCGCCTTCCCAAAACCTCACTAGGCACAGTGACCGTGAGAAGTGGGAAGAACAATTGAGTGTTGATAACAATCGAGCTCTTTTTCTGTCTCGTTTTTAGGCGCGCACTTGACAATGGTTGCGGTGCTTTTTAGGGAGCCATCAACACTAACGTTCCTCCCGCTCCAGTCCGACCCCATCATACTCATGGTTGGAAGGGCGCGGTCGGTAGTCCGACTAGTCCGACTAGAACGCACGAAATCGCCCATCTCGACATCCCTGAATTATCTTTCAAGTCTACATGTCCCACTCCTTCGTTCCTCTATAACAGCGGCACGTACTGCTAGTAGAAGAGAGACACGGGGAGAATGCACAGGGTATTATTCAGTACTATAAAATAATACATCCGTTTCCATACAAGTTCCTAGTAATATAAGGTACTTGTTTATCCTAGTTCCTGTCTCCCTTGTTTCCTTGCTAATAGCTAATGAGCTTGCTTCCCCCCCTGTTGAGTAGATTTATACAGACAGACAGACAGACAGACAGACAGACCTTCGCATGGTAGAACTCGCCACACTTGCACTACATACAAGCCTTTCAGATTTGCGCCAAGTGTCTGACATTTTCCCCCAGCTAGTTGGTATTCTTCCTGTCACCGTTTCTGCAGGCAATAGCAGGCAATAGATGCTGGACAAGTCATGAACTTGCTAGAACGGCACCCAAAAGCTCGGGTCAGCCCCATCTACAGCCCTGTGTAAATCACCAGAGTTAAACGGACGGAGAGTGAAATAAACTCAGCCTCAAAGCAGAGCTTGTGTAAGACTAGCTCAGCTGCCTCATCATCTCCCCACCTCACAATGCCCCTAGCGGGCCGACGATCCAACCATCAATGACAACAGCGGCACTAAAGCCGCTCAAATTCAAGACCCGTTGCCCTTGTCGGCACTGCTCGAGGTCAAATGAGCCATGTTCAGGACGTCATTATGTATAGTACCGCCGGCAGGGAGATGAATCATCACTCCCGTCTGGACCCTCGCTGATGCTAATCCGCTGGAAAGTTATATCATTGGGGATGATACGATACTACATGTAAGGGGGAATAAGTGGCAAGTCAACAGTGATACCACTCGCTTAACTTGGGTGGCTGTAGTGTATGAATGTACATGTATAATGCAATCCAGCCAGCACATGCCTATATGTACATGCCTACAAGCTCATCCATTCAGAAGATTGTGGGAAGTACAAATCAAACTTCCTGGCTCTCTGGACGGTGCCAACCAGAGCCGGGGCTCGTCGCCCCGAGATTTGTGGTGGAATAGATAATACCAAGCAAGGAGTAACGAGTTACCGCGAGGGATGCTTCCTATGTACGATTTCCCCCGCGGTACATCCATCCTCCACAACTCCAATACTCCAAGCCTTGGTGAGATGCTTGATTTAGATCGCGCGCGCGTGAGAGCATTCTCAGCGCCAAGGCCATATAGCATCGACCTCTGGGCTTGCACGCCGCAAGGGAAAACATCAGACTTTTCGCGATGTCTTTTTTTCTTTCTTTTTTTTTTCACTTCCCCCCTTCGCTGCGAATAGAACCGCGGCCGTCGCAACGCAACGCAACGCATCCGGAAAATATGGTCGATTACAAAGAAGAGTAGAAAAAGGAAACTCCCCCCACCTTGAAGTTACTTGGAACACCCCCATGATGCTGGCTGGCGTATGATGGCGACCACTCCCCCTTTGAGATCATCACCAACTGTGAAGGCAAAACGTGAGTGCCAGCATTGCCTTAAACCCCCTGAGACGGTTCAAAGTACAGCTATATACATCATGTGTATGTACGGAGCATAGGTTATAATTATGTATAGATCAGATGAATTTCAAATGTTACGTATATTGCTAGATGGACCGGGAAGGCTGCTGTAAATAAGTCACCCGCATGCCTGCCTGGCTGCCTCTCCTCCTCCTCCTCCTCCACTCCTCCTTGTTCTGTACTGTGGAATCCGCGCAGGCTAATGGGAATTCGGGCGCGTGCCATCGGATCCAAACGCAAGGAATAATAAGGAATCACCCACGTCGTCCCCTTGCTGGGGGCCACGGGAGACCGACTGCACGCACTCCACATTGCCGCGGGTCTGGTGCCTCCGTGATCGAGGACCATGTTCCTCTGCACAATTGAAGAAAAGGAAGCAACCACAGCAAGCAGACGAGGGGTGACGAGGTTGGTGCGTACAATGTATGTAGAATTGCCCCCCCCCCCTCCCCTGCTTTTCACCGTTCTCCCATGTCATCATGCCCCATCTGCACTGTATGAGACGAAATACACACTGTGCTGACAACGAGGGGAAATCGGGACGGATTTTTTGGGTACATTTTTTTCCCGTCCAACTACTCCGTAGGCCGATGGTTTTCGGAATGGGTACTGACCCCGACCTCAGTTTTCGTTTTGCTCATCGGCCAAGTCCGCTCGCCTCTGCGTCGGTCAACCGGTCGGGTCGGTCGGGTCGCCGACGTCTACAATGTAGAGTTGTTGTTCGTTTTTCCTCTCCTTTTCACTTTCTCTTCTGGGTACCTCCGGACCTCCGGGCCGATGGGGGGGGGGCGGCCCTCCCTTTCACATATGTACATACACACATACATACATACGTCGTGGGCAGGAAAAGGAGGAGCGCCTGGTTTGTTGGCAAATTTTGGCTCCGACGGCGAACGGCGGGATTCTTCGATTCAGATTCAGTCGCTTTCGCAGGCCGACTTGGAACATGCCCGCGATGCAATTCATTGAAAATAAGCAATATAGAAGATAAAAGAAATGTATATCAGACACCTACCTACCCCCCCCCCCCCCTTCACCCCAGCTAGTCAGTCTGCCAGCCACACACACAGTCTTGCCTGAACAAGTCAAGGCTAGACTCAGGTGGCGCGTATTTGGCAGCTTTTGCGAGGGGCCACCGCCAGCTAGCTAGCTCTTCGGGGTTAAGCACGTCGAACGGACACACGGACCACGCCATCGGAATTACTAGATTCTCCTCCGTGCCGCTGAAAACAAAAAAAAAAACAAAATTCCACGTTCCCACGTTCCCGGTTTTATTTTAGCCTCGATCGACCGCCGCCGGTCCATCATGGCTTGCAAGCGCCCCCCCCCCTTTGCCAATGAGCCCAGCCACTTTTCAACCCACCATGTCCGCTACGCACGCCTCCAACGGCCATGTTTCAGGCTTTTGCTGACGTTGTTCGAGTTGCGTCGGGCAAAGCACGCGGGGGGGGAAAAAAAAATAATGGGTGATTTTTTTTTTTTTTTTTGCTTTTCGGCACCCATCTTCATTTCTGTATCTACATAATAAAGCAAATACGCGGCATACCAAAGGGGTGTGAGTAAGCCCGTACGTACTCCGTAGTCGTCCAGAACTTTTTGCTCTCCCCCCCCCCAAAACCATGGAATATACATGTAATTTGTTCATCACGGCCCCCCTGTCTTGTCTCTTCTGTCTACATGGTCAGACTTGATGCTGTCTGTACATACTTCCCGTACCTATGTAACCACTCACTCAGCTTTCCCAGCCAAAAACCCCCAGGCTCGCTGTTCCCCAGGGCAGAACAACACGCCCCCTTCCCTTTGGCCCGTTGTCGCAGAGTACACCGGTCATCTTGTCTTAAAGTGAAGTCCTTTTCGGAAACTCATGCGACCATACTTCCCCATACATATTCCACTCAACGAAAACACAACAAGCAGTTGTTTAAAAAAAATAAAAATAAAAAAAAACACCCCTGCCTCCGTAGCCCGCAGTTTGCCGAAAACTAGCCCACCCCCCTTCCACCCCCCTTCCACCCCGGGGGGAGGGGGGGGGGGTAACCTAAACTCGAATGATCACAATTCAGGATATAAAACGGCAAAGGGCATACGTAACTGCCACACGTCAATACAAGACATGAGCCGTCCGGAAACGACCGTCCCGTACAAGTACATAGCTACATGTAATGCTACGGCCGGTGAACGCGGTGATATGAAATCAGTAGTCTAGTCTCCAGGAATGGAGTCCAAGACCGTCTTGTCCTCGTCGTTATTGTTCCTTTCCCGGCTGCGTTTGTTTACCAGGCGCTCAGAGGTGCTTCACAACGAGTTGCGGCCGGCCGTTGAAGCATTAGTGCGAGGGGACTGACGTAAATTTACGCCTTCGTTCAGGCATCAGAATTCGTCACCAGTAGTAGCTACGGCGACGAGCGTGTAGAGCCATCACGAATCTCTCTTCCTGACATCCTTGCGTGTTGGCTCACACTTGCCATTTCTCCAGAGCAATGAATAGCATCCATTCATGTTTGCATCTAGTAAAGCAAAACAGAAAGAAACAAAAGGTTATTGCCATCGCTTGGTTAGTAGGCCAGCATCAAAGGGTCAGCATAGGCAGTGGGTTTTGCACTTGGTCAAAACGCCAATTACTTTTATATAAACTACAGTACTCTATAAGAAAGCCCCATCTCCCGAGTATGGCCGTTGCACGTTTAACTCGACTTGTTCTTGCCCGTGGCATCTATCAAATTACATCTGCAATATTTGGCGCGGTGCTCACGCCAATGCTTATGTGTAAATACCTCTGAATACTGCAGAAATGACTGGGGTAAGTGGCATAAGAAAACATGGATAACATCCCATAATGATGGTCAACAAAACGAACATAACACTGTGGGTGCGCAATATCTGCGCGCCCATGTCTAGTTATGAGAAGGGGGAAGGGGGAATGAACAATACCCTGTACCCTCTATCAAACGCCGGTGTTCGTGTCGTGTGCCTTGCCTTCTTTTGTTTTGCTTCACTTGACTTCATGTCAAGGTGGAGCCGTGTAGGAGACCTATTTCACCCCAAAGAAAGACAGACCCCCGAGCCAACTGTCGTCACAAAGTCTTCTTACCAGCGTCTATTGCCGAGTGGCTGGTTGTTGGAGTTGGCTGAGACGACCAAGTCAGCTCGTGGTGAAGCTGCCAAGGTTTTTTCTTCTTAACGACGTCGAAACCCACCTCTACCACCACCACCACCACCACCACCACCTCGTCCACGTCCCCAGCCTCCATATCGATTACCACCTCCGCCACCAAAGCGTGCCATTTCGGCGAGGCGAGGGTCAATTTGCTGCTTAGCCTCCTGCAGAACATTGACCAACTCGCGGGCCTGCTTCTGGTCTGGGTCAAGGGGTCAGCTTCTACCACAAATTTCAAGAGGGGGGGGGTCGGAAAGAATCAACACACTGTCAGTGGTAAAGAACGTAATTGCAGTTCCGTTTGCACCGGCTCGGCCAGTACGACCAATTCGATGAATGTAATCCTCAGAGTTGTTGGGATAGTCGTAGTTCAACACATGGGTAATGTTGCGAACATCTTCATCAGTCAAGGTTAGCAGGCGAAAAAGACGTTTCTCGTTCGTAGCAACGTTCCAGCGCAGTGATGCGACAGGGATGGCTCCAAGTCCATGCCATCTACAGACAATTTTCACTCTCTGGTAAGCCAGGGCAACAATCCAATTGGGGTGCCATGATGCCATCCATCCTTTCCGGGGGGATATGTGAATTCGTTCACCAGATAGATCCTCGGGTTAGGGAGCCTTGGGAGACAGCTTGAGCTAATCAAGGGATGCCAACTTCTACGCCAGTACCACGGGTAAAAACGGTACAAGAGCAGAAATGCCAGCATAGCAATGCAAGAGCTGTACAGAGGATCAAGACTCCACGGCTTTGAGAACCAAGTGGACACGATTTACATCAGGCACGTCCGCGCAATTAAGATATGGCCCCTAGACATAAAGAGTAAAGTACAGCAAATGCGTTGCCGGAAGTTGCACAGAGAGGGGAGGGGCGGGGAAGGAAGGATGATGATACTAACCAATACCACGGGATGCCACATCAGTGGCTACCATGATGGGGCTCTTTCCAGTCTTGAATTGGTCGAGAACCCAGTCACGTTCGTTCTGTTGCTTGTCTCCATGGATAGCTGTGGTCAAAAAAGTTAGTGAATTTGAACTGCAACGAAGATGAGAGCAGAATACGAACAGAGTGCTGGCCAGCCGTCCTGGCGAAGGAAGCGAGTGATCTCATCTGCTACACGCTTCGTGCCGACGAAGATGAGAATCTTGTTTTCTTTGTTTTCCATGGTTCTCTCGAGGTGCTTGATCATCTTGTCGCGCTTCTCCATCTCAGTGACAACCTCGACGATCTGGGTGATTCTATGGTTGGCAGACAGGTCCATGGAACCAATATTGACCTGGATAAAGTCGGTCAAAAAGTCAGAGGCCATTGCTCGAACCTCCTTGGGCCAAGTGGCAGACCACATGAGGGTCTGTCTGTCAGGTCGGATCTGCTCAATGATTTTGCGGATTTGAGGTTCAAACCCCATATCAAGCATACGATCGGCCTCGTCGAGCACGAGGTAGGTGACGCGACGCAGGTTTGTCTTGCCAGCCTCAAGCATGTCAATCAAACGGCCAGGGGTGGCGATGCAAACTTCGACACCTCGAGAAAGGTCTCGGATCTGAGGTCCTTTGGGAACACCACCGTAGACACAAGTGTTTCGGATGCGCGAGGAACGACCAAACTTGGTAATCTCCTGCTGAATCTGGACAGCAAGCTCACGGGTGGGGGCGAGAACTAGGACGATAGGGCCATCTCCAGGTGCCAGGAGGGGCTGCGCATTGATGTGGACGATGGAGGGAAGACAATACGTCAGAGTCTTTCCAGAGCCCGTTTCCGCGATACCAACAACGTCCCGACCAGAGAGTGCCATGGGCCAACCCTGGGATTGAATAGCCGTGGGGGCTGGAAATCCTTGCGCCTTGACCTCATCCATAACGTAGCGGGGGAATCCGGCTTCGTCGAAAGTCTCTACAGGCTTAGGAATATCGCTGCCAGCAATCGTCATCTGGTGCTTACGACGGAACGCGTCGACTTCAGCAGGAGATCTGTTGGTGACGTCGGGGCTTTCCTTGTAAAATGACTTTTCGAACTTTGGGAGGGCAGAGAAATCTGATCGGGAGAGTGTCAGTAGTTGCTGTAAGCGGGACGTGATTATCTCAAAATGTTCTCGACATACCCCATTCTTGCTTTTGCAACCCAGAGCCCAGGTTGTTCATTCGATCACCTCCGCCGAATCCGCCTCCATGGCCACCACCATAACCGCCGCCGCCGCCGCTATAGCCGTTGGTGTTGCTGTGGCCATTGCTGTAACCATTCGATCGACTGTATTTTGTGTTAGCGATACTGCACTTCAGCCTGGCTTGCGTAAAGTTTTTAGTTGAGCAGGCATCACTACCAAATTCTGGTGAGCACATGGGAAATTGCTCAGTTCTTCTTCCCACGTGCCACGTCCAAAGATTGGAGCGAAACCCAGTTCAGTTTTGTAAAGTGAACTCACCCTCCGCCGTAACCACCACCACCGCCGCCGCCGCCATAACCGCCATAACCGCCATTTCGGTCACCTCTGTCGCTTCTATCGCGACCATAACCTCCATACCCGCCGCCGCCGCGACCACCTCCGTAGTTGGACATGTTCAAGTGTTTGTCCTGTGAGAACTAGCTTCCCGATGCTTGCCTGACGTGAAGACGGCGTAGATGCAAGACAATGACTGTGGGCGAAAATGTACGTTGAGATCTGATAATGATCCGCTTGTGGACGGATGAAAAGGGAATGCAAACAGAAAGGGTTGAGTGTTAGCGTTGCGTTGTGCGAGGTTTGCAGGAGTCAAGTTTTTCTGCCTCGCGCGTGGGCTTTTTTTTTTCCCCCTTTGGTTTCGTCGCCCTGTTAGGCAGGCTAGCCCCCTGCCTCTGCCTCATCAATTTTCATTTTTTTTTTCTGCCAATAACCGCGCTAAGTAGTCCGTACGGAATACTCCGTACATAATCCTGTCTGGAGTGTGTGGTGGGGCTTTCTCTTTGATTGGCTGCTACATTTGCGCATGTTCCAATAGACCTACCCGACACCTTTCTGAATCTCCTACCGCTTTCGTCGAGATATCTGATCGAAACTGTGCTCAAGTCTGTCCTTGAGATGATTTCAATCAGCGAGTGATACTTGCGTAGACTTACCATGACAATTTCGACAATTGCCAGCGCAAAATGTGCCTTCTGGTCCCCAATCGGCGACGCCGCTGCCACAAAAAAAAGGATCCGACTCCACGACCTCACATGAGTAATTTACAGACATTTCGTCCCTTCTACCAGCCTTTACCCAACTCTACGTGTGAAGGTTAAGCAACAAGTGTGGCAGGTCACACGTAGCACATGATGACTTGGCAGTAGGTTGATATTAGATCTGGTAATGCCGTCACGTCTATTGCCCACCTACAGATGCCGTTATTATATATGACGGGCTCTCCCGCCTCTAAACCTATAGCAACATAAACGAAAAACAAAGTAAAAGGCGGTGATACGTCCCGGATCTAATCACAAGGCGTCCCGAATATCCGGTACAAAATTAAGAAGTGAATACCATCTAAAAAAATCCACCCCCCTTTCCCACATAGATCCCAACGCAGGGCACTCCGACTCTACCATGGTACTTCTTACTCTCGTGACACGTCGCGTCCAAATGCCTTTGACTTGAGCCAATCCAGAATGACCAGGACTCGATTGCGTGCTGCACATGTTTGGTTAGCTCAGGAGAAAATGCAACCGAGGCAAAGAAAAAGTGAAGGGAGAAAACTCACTGCTAAAGCACATGGACAAGTAGGCACTGCGCCAGAAGAGATAGGTCAGACTGCCACCCGTGGCCAGGTTTCCGTTCCACCAACTGACATCTGCAACGGCCTTCTCGCTACCAATATAGGCCAAGCTACCTTGGTGACTATATCTGAACGGCTTAATGTCCTTCATTCTTCGCAATTGTTTTTCCAGACTTTCAATCTCACGGGCTGCCTCGGCTGAGTTGCCGCCCTGTAGATTCATCTTACTACTCAGCTCCTGGATACGAGCCTCGTGGTTCTCAGTCTTGGCCATGTTATTGAACAGGCGCCCAAGAAAATTGCCTTCCTGAGATGCCACCTGAGCGGTAGGCGCATATCCGGCCACAGCACAATCACCGATGGCCCAGATGTCACGGGTACCTTGAACAACGAGGTACTCATTCACAGCCAGACCTCGGCGCGAATCCTTCTGAGCTGGAATGCGAGATATCAAATCTTTGACAATGGGCCGGACAGCGTTTCCTGTTGCCCAGACCAAGAGACCATAGGGAATTTCAACCCGTTCTTTACCGCCATCTGGACGTGAGATCTCGGCCTCGACAGTCTTGTCAGTAACTCTTTTCACCATAGTCTTCGTCTTGATGTCAATCTTCTCTTCGCGGAGTGTGTTCTCGGTGTAATCAATCAGCTGCTTGGAAAAGGACGGTAGAACGTTGGGCAAGGCTTCGATTAGCGTGACCTTGAAGTGAGGGCTGATCTCCGGTACAAGTTTCTTGATGTCCTCTTCAAAGAAATCCTGCAATTCGCCAGCAAATTCGACGCCTGTAGGACCACCACCAACCACGACCATGTGCATTAGCCTGTCCACTTCCTCGGGAGTTTGGCCTTTGAAAGCGGCCGTCTCGACACAATCCATGATCTTCTTGCGAATTCGCTGCGCATCGCCAATCTCCTTGAGGAAGCAGCTGTTTTCGCGCACGCCAGGAATACCGAATGTCGCGTTCTCAGCACCGACACCGATTACAAGCATGTCGTAAGGAATCTCCGTCTCCGAGGTCGCACCCTTGATTTCTGAATTATCGACGATCTTGATCACCTTTCGGTCAGGGTCAATGGAAGAAGCCTCCGCCTCATAGAATTTGACGGCGGCCTTTTTGTGTCGAAGAATGGCTCGTACAGGCTCCATGATGGATCTGTGTTCGATGGTTCCGGTGGTACACGAGGGCAACAGAGGAGTAAACAAGAAGTAGTTGCGAGGTGACACAACAACGACATTGTAGTTTTCGGTATCCAGCTTCTTGAGCAAGGCGACGGAGCCCCAGCCGGTTCCTGTAGCCCAAAGTTAGCGTTTCCGTTCCCAAGCGCATGATGAGAATAAGGTCCGATGTCGCTTCTCACCTAAGATGACGAGTGTCTTTTTGGAAGGATCCGGTTCGAATTGCGGCTCAGGATAACGATCTTGGTACACAATGAGGCAAGTGTAGCCGACCAGGCCGGCGGCAGAGAGGTAGGTCAATCTCCATGCCCACCTCAAAGTCTTGCGCAACTTGCCGGGGGTTGGCTTTGGTGCCTCATTGGCGTAGGCTCTGCGGAAAGCGATTCTGCGCGACGCGGCAAGCTTCATGGACACAGAAGGCCGCTGTGCTGGACGGAGAGCCGAACGGAGAGGACGATTCCGAACTGTGGTAGAATACATCCTGGACGCAATACAGGCTGGACGTGCCAATTGACTCGTCAGGCCAACAACGGCCAGAGCTCGAGAAGAAGACGCCATTGCGCCGGAGCTCGCGGGAAGCTGAGTGACGCGCGGACGAGAAGTTGAAAATGAATGGAAACAGCTCGCGCCAGCAGAAAGATGTGGCAGGTGAACTGCAACAGCCTGGATGGTAGATGGAGAAGTTACCGCGACGTGACAGAGATGTGTTTGACAGGTAAATTCTAAGCAGGAAGCTACGGCTTTATTTTTCCGACTCTTTTACCCCCGTCCCTGCTGGCAATTGGGGGCCGCCTGAGTCAAGTCGCCCTCAAGTCGCCCTCAAGTCGCCCTCAAGTCGGAAATTTTCTCGACACCAAAAAAAAATTGAATTTTTTTTTTTTTTTGAAAACCCCGCATAACATCAGTCTGGTCCGATAGCAGCTGCATGCGTACGATAAGGGCCTGGCCGCTTGAGCCTCTACGCTGTGATATCTTGGCCATGGACAAGATGCGGAAAATCCCCATGAGATAGATACTTCTGTACGACTTGCATTTCAAGACGTGCCATGCCAGCATCGGGTTAACTCGTCAGCGACGCAACTGCTGCTGGTACTTGCTCGATTCCGTCCAAATGTCAAACAAAACAGAAAGACCCTTTTTTTCGTGTGAAATGCCGAGGTGTTTATCCCGCCGAACTTGGTTTCTGGCACAATTTGCGTAATATGATATTATGCTGCTTGCTCTTGCTCTTGCTAGCTGGGTGGGTCCCAGCGCGCATCTCTCAAACCACAACCAAGTCGAGTCCAACAAGTCGAGTCCAGGTCGAGTCCAGTCACTAACAAGTCGAGTTCACGCCGACATTGCAGTTCGGGCCAACAAGACGACTTTCTCTCTGCTCATCCTCCAGACCGCTTCAACTCGAATTGCCGACCATCCCCTCAGCGTTGGCTCTCCCAGTCACCCGATCCCGCTCCCGACACTGGCCACTCACTGCCAACTGGCCCTCCGCACTCTGAAACGGGCGCTGTTTGAATCTGCGACACCAGCGACGGAAAACCCCCCTTCTAACGACAATCTGTGTCGCAGCTACGAGTCTCTTTGACAACACCAAACCTACTAGCACGCATTTACACATCATCCATTGACTGCTCGCTCTTTCGAATCCACCTCCATCGGCTTTGGAACCCATTCTCGAACTAGTAGCATCAAGTATGACTCCGACAGAGCCTTCTGCGCGGGCAGGGGCCAACCCGTAGTCTCAAGTCCCTCAACACGCACAACGTGGAACGCCGTCGGAATGGATTCCGGACAATGCTGTCTGGGAAGCCTTCCAGACAGACAGCCGCGGACAGCCACGGACCTCTTCCCAAGGCCCAAGGCCCAAGGCCCAAGGCGCACCGGTCCACGTACCAGACAGACTACTTGTCGGAGCGTAACGTCGTCGCAGGCGCAAAGCTTGCCGGATCCCGACCGGCCGAGCTGACTGTGTTGGCTACTTTTTACTACTTGGTCTGGCAGCCAGCCCCTCGGTGATATCTGAAGCCACAAGGACCAGACTTGTTTCTCATATCAAGTAGTGCCATACAGACCCTGACTGCTCCGTCGTAGCCTGTTTCCATGTTTCCCCTTTTCCTTTCTGTCACCTTGCCGTCTGCATCTTTCGACTTGGCAACTTTAATATCTTCAAAGACCATTTCAGATCTCATGGCTTCTTGAGCCAAGAGCAGATTGGCAGTGACCACTGTCGTTGTCTACGCATAGCCTCCATCACAGGGCAGGCCCTGTCTGTTCTCATTCACTACCTGATTCTGCCTTAGTACTAGGATATATCGTTTGTCTGGTTTCCGAGAATCCCTACGAGAAGGCTGACAGGGCTCACAAGCCAACGGATATTTCGATCCAGCCATGAGCCAGTGAAACCAAAGTCTTGTCTGAAGAAACCTGTTGAGAGATCAAACCTGTCGCCTATCGAACTCGCTCTCATCTCAAACTCGCTCTCATCTCAAACTAAAAAGGCTCGATATCAACATGGTTCCAGTCGCCGAAACCCATGGCGTTGCCGCCCAGACTACGTCGCCACCCAATACCTTACCTATGGAGTATCCTAGCTGGGCTCGGGCCGAGGAAAGCGACGAGGAACTGGACACCAGGTCTTCAAAGCTACGACGACGAGGCAGGGAGCAAACCGTCGAGAGAGAAAGGAGAAGACGTGATGGGGGAGCTGTGGCCGGAGTTGGTGGCCATGATGAGGGGGGTGTTTATTTTGCCGAAAGAGGGCTCCTCAAGGATATTACCCAGCCTGTTGTGAGTGGTATCTTCAACGCTTTGGACCCGAAAAAGGCAAAGGAACGTGATAAAGAGATCGAAAGCGAGAGCGAGCACGAGTCCAAGAAAACCAAGGCCAGGCCTGAACCAATCCAAACTCCACCTCCGAACCAAAAAACTGAGGCTGAACTTCCTCCATATACTTCGCTGGCTTCACCAACTTATCCTGTGTCCCGCCCGACAAGCAAACCACAAGAACCACCACCTCCACCGTCACCCACGGCGGCAACGATCTCGAGTACAAAACAACCGGACATTCCCCAAACATCTTCAACCACCCCGTGGAAGCCAGTAAGACTCTCCCTCCGCATGATAATAAGAACAAGAAAAAAAAAACCCATCACCGCGACGATATACTAACTAGCCGGGTAGCCTCGACCGACAGAAGTTATGAACCCAATCGAATCTCCACCCGGTGACTCTTTACCTCAGAGCAGTCAGACAACAGACATGAAATTCAATACGCTGTCAGCGTCAACCTCACAAAGCAGTCAATCAACGACAGCATCTGGCAGGTTGTTACCTGCACTCACAGCCGTCGTCACAGTGCCCATTCCTGCCCTTTCTTCAGGAGCCAGAAAAGGAGTAGAATTTCAACTCACGGCAGAACCTATCGTTATACCCAGCAAGTCAAGCTCTCAAGTCAGTCCAACGAGTCCAGCCAGTGCTCTTCCGACACTGGGATACGACGATTCTGCTCAGGAACATCATCATGAGCACCACCAGGATTTGCTGCACCCCAAGGTTGAAAAGGCTCTAATAGCCGTCGGTTCGATTGGTAAGTCTTTGCAAGCTGTTTATATAAATCCTCGTTTCGAGCCCCCTGGGTATGGACTAACGTGCTGAAATCAGGTGGAATAATCATTTTCTGTTTCCTGGGCTGGCTCTTCTGGCGAACGTACAAGCGTCGTCACGGCATTGAAAATTCCAGGAAGTGGCCACCCCCTTTTCCGAGAGATATGTCATTTGAGAAGCCCAAGATGCTGGTAAAAAATACGTTGTCCCGAATACCAATCTTGAAGGATCATATCAAGGGCAAGGAACGCGGGTGGACCAACCTGGATCATTCAGACGTCGGTCCTTTCAACGAGAAGGCTTATGTAGCGTCATCACTGGGTGCTCAACAGCCGAATCAACCAGCGATAGTGGTCCAGACAGAGATTACCAGAAACAGCTTCCATGGCGCCAGCCAGCCAGACGGAACAAGTCGCCATGTGCCGAAGCAATCGGTCTCGTCCATCGAAGCTCAGTACAACAATACCCTTGGCTCATGGGCGCAACCGCCAAACCCGCGCCTCAGCGACATATCATCGCTTTCCTCGGGCTTCGGAGACGGCCAGTTCATCATGGATGCTTTCAACGGCATCAACTCGTATACCATGCCCGCCGTCGAAACCACTGTGCAAGCGCCTTTTCCTGTGGCACAGCGTGAAAGCGTCAGCAGTCATGGTCAGAGACGTGATACAGTCTATACGGAAGCGAGTGAGGATATGCCGCCCCGGTTCCGTACAGTCAACTCGTGGGTCAAGCAGCAATCAAGCAGAGTGACGCGGGCAAAGCAGCGAGACCAGTCTTCCACCCCAGAGGAAACGCCCCCTGTGCCCAAGTTACCGCCTGAGCAGGACTTTGGGCTGATGATGCCAGATGGAGAGGAGCCTCGTCGGGCAGAGTCGGCAATTGATCATGGCATCGCCAGCTGACGTCATATTATCTGGGTTGTAGAGATAGTAGAGCAAGAAGAAATTATGAGATGACATCAAAGAGTATTCAAGATGAATTGAGAAAAAGAAACCCCCCCCCCCCCTCTCACAGTGCTACCGACATTGCATCTTCATCTCATGTGACGTAACCGCATTATAATTCCCAGGTTCATGTTCATCTTTCGTCTTCGCATGCATATCTTGCTAGCTATGGCATATGCGTTTTTCTACTCTCCGTCCCTCGACCACACACGGCGTACCTTTTGTGACCGGGCGTGCTGAGGCCCGCCGCGTTCCCTCTGTTCCTCTGCCAATCTACACGGGAAACATTTTCCAGAATCCAATCTCCATCTGTGTGTGTGTGTGTGTGTAAGCTACTTGATTTAAAATAGGAAACGTGGACACGATGCGTTGAGACGATGACTAACCTTTGTCGCATACACGAATACCTTGATCAATTCTTCTATCCGAGTTGGTGATTGGAGTCGCATGTGCTTTTCTAGTAGTTCTGAGTTTTTTTTTTTTTTTGAGCCGCAATCAGCTTCGGTGCGCGCGTGAACAAAAACCATGACACACCCATTCTCCGAGGGGGGGGCTTTGCAGAGCCATGAATTCACACTTTACCTGAGCCTAGCGCGACGGCGCGGACATAATCGTCGGCGACGTAACTTTGTATCCACGGCCAGTAGATGTTGCCGTCGTCGCGACGAGTCGACTCGCGGGTGTGAAGCATCTTGGCGACGGCACCGTGGCCGAGAAGGCAGGGGGCGAGGGCCATTTGCAGCGCCAGCCAATCTTGGCCGAGGCCAACAACATCTGGTGCGTATGCGGCACACGCTGTGGGTTTTTTTTGTAAGGAAAAAAGAAAAGGGGGGAGGCGTTAGAGCCCGGACGCACCAAGATTTTGTGAAACGAGGTTGGGGACGGGACGGAATGATGGGGCCCGAAAAAAAAAAAACGTATGTACCTTGGTTCTTGTCTTGCGTGGCTTGGATCTCGGCTTCGGAAATGCCAAGGGACTTGCGGGAGCGGTTTGTGTGAAGTTGCAGTTCATGTATGATGTGCTGTACTATCTCGTTGGGCTGCTCACTCGACAGACAAAAGGTCAGTACAGTGGGCTTTTTTTTTTTTTTGTTCTCCTCGTAGTATGTTGCGTGTTGTGTGTTGGCATGTTGCATCTTTACCCTGGTGATGTCCTCGACATCCTTTGATTCATCTGCTGCGAGGGAATTGGCTCGGGAAAAGTGTATCTGCAAGGACCGGGTCGGGGGTTATCAAGGCGTGATTAGCGATTGGAACTGGATTTTTATTTTTCATGTTCATTTCCAAGCCCGCTAGTTTCCTGCAAGTGGTTTTTTTTTTTTTTTTTTTTTTTTTTTTGGAATCCCCGAGACTGCTTTGGGACTCACCAGATGGAGGTGATCCTGGATGATGTAGCCTTTGAAAGACTCTCGTGGCAAACTTCCGTCACCGAGAGCCATGACGAACGGGTGATGGACGTATTCCTTCCATACATGTTTGACGTCTGGCCTCTCGAGAAGATACTCGATGAAATAACCTCTAGTGGTAGTAAATCCATCAGAGATGGGGACTCCGGTGCCATGAAATATGCGCCTTGTGCAGTATTACTTACGGCGAGAAGGGAAGAGTCTGAATTGAGTGGAAGTGGTCGAGTGGTCCGTTCCCGCGGCCGAGTCTTGGTGCCGTTCTGATACCAGCTTGGATGTATCGGCAGGCAGAGCGAACTGCACTGGGTACATCGACACCTTGGGCGATACCGGCAGAGATTGCCGCTGAAGCGAAGAAGAGAGTTGGTCCATTAGCGGAATGAATGAAACGTACTTACTCGGTGGAGAGACGAGCTGTGTTCTTGTCCCAATCCCGACCCTGCGAAAAAAAAGTTTCACTTACAAGCCAGGGAACATCCCGTGCCATGAGTGCTGCTGCTCACCTGGTACGGGCTCTCGACACGCAGGATCTGATTGTCCGGTCCGATCAAGACATCGACCACGACCTGCTTGTCTTCGTCCACTTGGGCAACCGTCATGTCTGACCGAAAGGGCAAATGGCCGCCCTTGACGAGCACCCATTTCGGACCGAGAGCCTGGATTTGTCGGCCCATGTTCTCGACATCAGCGACACTCCGTATTTCGTCGTACGATGATGACTCAACCCCATTTTGCGAGAGAATGAGCTTGGCCTCGGGAATGTTGGGGGTCAGCACCGTGGCCAGGGGAAGCAGATGCCGTGAAAGCTCCCGTATAGCTTCGTGAGGGAGCAGCTGAGCGCCCGACGTTGATACCATGACCTCGAAGTAGGGCATACCTGTTAGGTACGAGCATTCGGTAAAAAAAAAAAAAAAAAAAAAAAAAAAATAGAAAAAATGGCAATCATGTAGCGTGGAGACGACATACAGGATCGACGACAAGCAGTGGTATGGAATTCTTCACGACTTCCTTTGCAACCATCTCAATTGTGGTCGCAGCGGCGAGCATGCCTGCAGAGGAGGCGCGTTCACACACACACAATCTCAGCCAGAGCCATCAAAGAAACAAGGCCATCCATCCATCCATCCATCCATCCTTGCTGTTCACGAACCTGTCTTGATTACATCCACACCCACATCCTCGATACACGCCTCGATTTGCTTCTCCACGAAATCCGAGGGGATGACGTGTATGGCCTTGACTTCGGTTGTATTCTGTGCCGTCAGGGCCGTGGTAGCTGTCATAGCATAGCATCCATGTGCGGCAAGGACCTTTTGATCAGCTTCCAAACCTCTGAGTGGCGCATCCGGCAAGACGCATGTTAGCCTGGTTGTCTGGTCTTCGTGGTATTGAAGCCGCGGTTTTTTCTTCTTTTTCCTATCGCAGGCAAAGCTGGGCTGGGGGAGGTTGCTGCTTCCACAATGCAAACAAGGGTAGATGAATGTGAACCAACTCCTGGGACAGCGATATCTCTAGAGTCTAGACGCATCCAGAAGACCGCTTGGAAAGTGACTCACGCGCCGCCAGAGCTGTCAGACCCCGCAATGACCAACATTCTGCCGTGAACCATGACTTTAGTATCCTTGTATCGTTCAGATTAGATACGAAGATGGATTTCCAAGATCGCTGACTTGTTGGAGTAAATGAATGAATGATTGAATGAATGAATCCCGCATTATTAGCAGGCGGGGTCTGCGAAAATAAAAAGAAGCGCCAACTTGGGTGGGGCCCTGCCGATGGTAATAAAACAACTGGTGTTACGACATAATTCGAATGAACGCGTGGTGAACAGATTTTATTTCAAGCCTCGACCATCAATCGACTCCTCGCTGACAAGTCACATATTGAACGAATCTTCTCTCAACTCGCCTGTATGCTAATCCCGTTTTCCAAATGTTGCAGACTGTCGAGTCCTGTCTCCATATCCGTGACCACAGCGCCGTAATTGCACAAGATTATATATACCGCTCAAAACAAAAGACCAAGGTCCTGCCTCAAAGTACCCATAGTTTCCTGTATGTAGCGTCTCAAGAATAAACAAGACGACACGAGCAACACACATGTCGTGATAAGGGAGAAGTCATCCATCCAGCGTCAGTGTTTGCAGACTTCAGAGCATTGAACCCAACCTCTCCCGTCTCTGGCCGGGCTCAAAGAGGCAAGCTCTTCTCAACCTACCTACGCACCCGCAATGGGGCCGGCATGAGGACGGAGGGCATCTCGGTTGGTTCGCTGATGCTCCTCTGTCTTTCTGTTCGATCATCACCAGAACTGCCTTCTCCACCATCATCATCTCCTGTTGTTCCGGCACTGTTAGCCTCGCTGCTTTCGCTGTCGTCATCTCCAAATACAATTTGGCGCATCACATTCTTCTCAAACAAGTCAATCACCAGCCTACGGACACCAAGTCTGTAGTGGTTCCATTCCATCAAGCCCATGACCTTTTTGAAGAAGTCTGTGCTTCGAAAAGCAGCTGGTTTGCGTTGCTTGATCTTCTGCAACTCCGTCAGCGTCTTCTTGTACAAAACCATGTTGCCAAGATCGACAATGAGCTGCAGAATGTGCTCGTTGACCTCGTCTTCGTTCAACGTAGGGGAGACTTCGTATGATTCTAGTGGTGGCCGAGCTCGCCGGACCGGAGGCTGTTCTTGTATTGTGCGTTGTGTGTGTGGAATAGTGATTGATGCGACGTTGACGTGCTCCCAGGGAGCAACGGAAAACAGCTTGGTAAGATCGTTTGGAATGCATAGTCCCAGCGAGGTCCCCATCGACGTCGTGTTGGCGTCCCAGCCATGCTCTGATAGGATCTCTAAGCCATGTGTAGAGCGAGATATTAAACCCAACACGAAAAAAGCAGTTCCACGTAGACTCATCACGTCATGGGACTCGGCAATCCTGACAATTTTGCCGACGATATCAGTAGCTTCGAGGAATGGAGCGCCGAGTTCCATCGATCCGACATTTCCAACAGCCCAAAGGCAACCCTTGACCTTGGTGATGAGCTCCGGATCCTCGGTTTGCATCCCATGCTCGCGAATCGTGTTGGCAAACTCTTCAAAGTGACCCTTGTCGCTCAAAAGTTTGCATCCTTCCCGGGTTCTGGTCAATTCTCGATAGAAGTGCGGCGGCACATGACTGTCATGAAATTCGGCTTCCGCATCAGTATCGTCGAAAAAGCTGATGCGATGACTGCTGTCATCGGGGTCTGAGAGGAATGCTCGCGCGAGACTCGCCTCAATGACGCCTACGTAGGAATCGTTCCGCCCGAGGAACCAGTCATCCATCTCATTGCTGATATAGTCCAAGCCGTCCAGATAATGGTATCCGATAGAGGTCGACAAGAACCGCAGAAGCAGAGGAGCACCAATTTCACCCAAGTGGTCCAAGGCTGGACGACATTCAACAATGTACTCTAGGTACATCTTCTTGTTGCAAGCGCTCTCCAAGATTTTGATGGCCGTCGAACAGACTTCAATTTCTGGATCATACAGTTGAGTGACGAGGAGTCGGATGGCCCATTTCGCGTCACTGATTTCGTTGTCACCGTTGATTGCTACTGCAGGGCTCATGGTGCATTTCCGAAGCGCGTTGGTAGCGTGGATTCGAATATCTTTGGTCGCCGCTGTTAGAGCTTTTGAGAGCAAAACTCGTGGGTGGCCCTGTAGGCCGTAATCAAAGTTGGAAAGGAGAAGTTTGATAAGGTCTGGTCGCTGCTTGAAATCCAGTATGTGGTACATCATGTTGAACATTCGCCACCTTTCCAGCAGGAGCAATCCTTTCGGCTCGCTGCTAAGAACTCCCAGCATCGGGAAGTACCCGCCACAAAGCGTATCTGCCAGCCGATCACTGGAAAACATTGGATATTGGGCAGTGAGGCCACTTGTCTATGATCAACGTTTAGCACTGTTTCTCAAGGGATCGGGGCAGGACAGATTGAAGGCCACTTACAGGGTCGCATTGAGCGAGGCATTCGGCAATTTGCCTCAACAACTTGCTATCCGCGAGGAACTTGATGCCTTCCGGAGATTGCAACAGTGAATGCATCAATGCGCATCCAGCTTTGACGTATTTTTGAGTGTTTCTTGTGTTTTTGACCTCTGCGAATTTATATTTGAAGGGCCGGTAGAAGCTCATCAATCGTTTCATGAACTTGGATGCTTTGATCGCCTCGTCCAAGCGTTTCCCGGTCTGGAGAGGCCCGTCGATTACTTTGGCAATGATTTCCCAATTCCATTTGACGAAATTGGAGCTATTGAGCACACCGGAATCGATGAGCAGCTGCCTAAAGGTGGCATCGTCGAGGGAGACCGCAGCATTGCCCATCTTTGGCTGATCGTCAAGTCGCCCCAAATTCCGCATGCTGTCGCTGGAAGGGAGAGCTCCAGCCAATGACTCGGATGGGGCGCTCCGATAGAGAATACGGCTAACGCTGCTGATTTGGTAGACGATGCCGGAGGCAACGAAGTGATCCTGATTGCTGATTTCTGCTGCTGCTGCGAAGAGCTCAGGCAGCAGCTGTAAGTCGGCGCTCCAGGAAGGTGGCAGCAGCCGGCTTGCGAGCTTCAAAACTTCTCCTATCAGCAACGTGGATTTGCGTTTCAGCATGGGATCCTCTTCGCTTTGCGCTATCTGCAACAAGCTCGCCAATAAATCAGCCTTGATCAAGACGGCGAGAAGAAGAGCGGTGTAGTGGTCAACAAAGCTTTGTTCGCCAGAATCTTCTTCCAAGACCATGGTGGCACTTCGACCTCGAGTCGCCGCAGACTTCATGTTGGCCACGCGGCCATACGTGGTGAGCCGCCGTCCAGCCAAAAACGATGTCGCCCATGCCGGAGGTTTAATGCGAAGTAGCGAGAAGAGCAGATCTAGGACCGTTTCCCTGATGGACGGGTTGGGAAAGAGTAAACTAGCCACTAGAGAGCGAATGGGCCGAAAGTTATACATGCTCAAGGTCATTAATCCTGACCATGATCTCATGGCAACTGAAATAGCCCTTGAGTTTTGCTTGAGTATGCCTTCAGCACCAGCCAATTGGTCGGTAAAGGCTGTGAAAACAACATCCAGTCCGTAGCCAGGGAGGATATATTTGCGTCTTTGTGGCGCGTCGAGGAGGAACAAAAAGGCTGAAGTTAGACTTTCCGGAGACTTGTAGGTTCCTTCTGCCAGCGCCTCTGAAAGCGTGCCAAGACCTCCAGATGCTATCAACAGCGGCGGGTCCCGAACTAGAATCTCAGCAAGTGTTTCGACACAGATTGGGCGTAATCGATCGAGACTTTGATCGGCTGGTTGTATTCCAGGCCTCCTGTCTTCCCCTTGCTCCGCCACCGCTACAATGGTTCGCACAATGGCTCTGGATATTTCTTTGATGCCGTCCTTCACATCGAGAAATGCGCGCACAAGCTTGAGAGCTTGCTCTCTCTCCACGTCAGCTTTGCGGTAATTGTTCAGAGATCTAACGGCTCGGATTAGTAACGAGCAATCACCACATTTATCACCAGAGATGATAATGTCTCACCTAATGACCAAGAAGTCTGTATTGAACCCGCGAATCCTCTTGATTGATGGAGCATCAGAAATGGCATACCGAGCCACGCGGTAACCAGCTGCTACAACTTCTCGACTTTCGCTGAGCAGCATCATCTGCATTCGAAGCCCAAAGATTGCCCAAACCAAATCGTACTTGAGTGCAGGGTGGCGCTTGAAAAGATCGACAAGTTGATTTGCTCTGCTGACGTAGTACTCTGGTGCCATGCCTTCTACTTCAAGGGCTTGGAGTAATTCTGCGAGTGCAAAAGTTGGGCTCTCGGCATTTTCGTCAATGTCCGACCCAGCGACAGACCTTGCAATACTTGGAGAAGAACGTAAGCCATTCGAATGTGATGCTGTCTCCTGAGCTCGGGCTCTAGTTGGCGTTGTCGGGGGAGCTGGCTTCGTTCGTTGGGCATCTGAGATTTTCTGCCGCAACTCCTTTATCCTAGAATTACTCGCACTCAATTCAGCCTCCACTCTCTGTCGCTGTTCCTTGGTCTGCTTCGCTTTTTTAATATTCAGAGCCTCAAGCATGTTCTCGCTGCCTTCCTTGATTTTCATTTCTCGATTCAGCTTTTCCCTCAAACCAGATAGCGCCTGCTGCGTGGCGGTGTCCGCACCATCTTCGTCCACTTTGTCCATAATGCTTCCAGTGTACATTGAGCCTACGTCAACTCTGCTTCCCGCACGGCTTGACATGATTTGACTGCGAAGCTCGGAGCTGAAACTCCCAGGGCCAATGGTGGGATTCAAACTGCTGCCCCGAGGAGCAAAGGAGGCTGCTGAAGCCGTCGTTGCATTCCGACTAGAAGTGCCATTCGAGGGTTGAAGAGCGCTTCCATCGCGATCTATGCTGGTTCGGCCGACTTGAATGGGGTTCTGGTGGTATGGGTGTTGTGCATTATGTTGAGACGGTGGTTGACTAGGCATTGTGAAGCGGCACCGACGGGAAGTCGAGACAGCGCCTGTGCGAGGACGAGTGACCTTCCTGCCGACTTGGGCCGCGCCCTTGGTCTATGTTTGTGCATTCGAGTTCTCCTTTGGGGGCAAGATTTGGGTCGCAGGCAATGCTGGTCATGTACGGACTATTCGTGTTGGATTTGTTTGCTGACGGACTTTGCCGCATCGAAGAGGGGTGAGATGTAGCAGTTGGCCGAGCGAACAAGCCGGTCGATGACGTTGAATGTGTGGCAGACTGCCTTTATTATGGTCGGTTGCCGAGCACCATTTGAGAGATTGAAGTCTGGATTTGGGTGGTTCGCGAGAGGCGGCCAATTGAACAATCAAGTCGTCGCCGATAGCAGGCAGTGGATGCGCCGCATGAGTAGACCAGAAGTTGGTAAGTTGGATGATGGTCAAGGTCCAAGGAACCAAGGAAGGAACTGGCGAACGCAAGCTGGAGCAGCTGGACAGGTCACACAGCCGCAGATCTGACACAGCCTTGTCGATGCAACGGCACGGCACACCTTTGGACGCCAAAAAACCAAGTCACTGCAGCACAAACAACGGTGGTTCCGCGAACAGGCGCCGTGAAGGAGCCTTTTTAGAGAGAAAGGAAGTCCACGAACTATTGAGGCTCTCCAATCCTCAGAGGCTGTCGAGCTAGCTTGCTTTGCTTGCCAGGTAGCAAGGAAGTTGGGCGCAAGCAAGTACTGTGGTGTGGGGGTTGGTGTGGTTGGTGTGGCGCTGACGCAGTCTGGCCTGCTGGTGTGGGGCACGCTGAGCTGTCAAATGGTGGCGGACAGTGGACAGTGGACTCCGACGGAGTACCTGGGGAGACTCCGGTCCCGATGCCGCGCCCTTGTTGTTGGTAGAACTGCGGATAATATATCTCTTTGAAAACGGTAGTTGGCTGATGAGACATGGCGGCTACCGTCCTATCATCGCTGACCCCCGACTCTTTCCTTTTATTATTATTCATATCGCCAGGCAATCGCAGCTGCGGTGTCCCGCGTACACCCACCCCACCGTACGGATTACAGTTGTCAGTAACTGGGGTTCGGCGGGCTCCGGCGTAGTTGCCCACTGCGCAGTGGGCGGCACTGCCCAACCCCACCCCGGCTTTGGCCATCAACAAGAAAAGAATTCCTTTGCCAGCCTCAAACTGCCGGGGCAATATTCCCTGCAGCAAGATTCAAATTCAAAGCGTACTCTTCCGTAATAAGGAGTGAAGTCTCGTGGTCAATCCCCCGTATCTGGGGCGCATTCGGCCGACGGCATCATTGTCTTGTATAGTTATAAAAATCGCGGCCTTACTGGGCACGCATCCCACCCAGGTTTCATCATTCTCGTCGCCAACCTCTGCCTACACAACATATCACTTTACCTGGTGTCTACAACTTGATGTCAAGTCCCGTTCCTCGACCTGCTTTTTTTAACCACATTGTAATAGGGCAAGATACTCCAATTCTTCTCAGATTCGACAAGCCCAACATGCCTTACGTGTCTGCCGCCCGTTATGGAAAGGACAATGTCCGCGTTCTCAAAGTCGATCGCGACCAGGCGACTGGTGTTCAAAACCTCACTGAGATGACCGTCTGCTGTCTTCTCGAAGGCGATATCAGCACGTCCTATACCAAGGCCGACAACAGTGTCGTGGTCGCCACCGATTCCATCAAGAACACCACTTTCATCATGGCCAAGCAGCACCCTGTCAACCCACCGGAGTTGTATGCCTCCATTCTGGGCAGTCACTTCATTCAAAAGTACAGCCATATTCACGTTGCCAACGTCAAGGTAATCACCCATAGATGGGTCCGAATGGATGTGGATGGCAAGCCCCATCCCCACAGCTTCGTCAAGGACGCCGGCGAGACGCGCAACGTCGAGGTTCGCGTCAGCCGCGAAGACGGCATTCACATCACCAGCGCCATCGCGGGCCTCTCCGTCCTCAAGACGACGGGCTCTGCTTTCCACGGATTTGTTCGTGACGAGTACACAACGCTGCCTGAGACTTGGGACCGCATTCTGGCCACCGATGTGGATGCAAGCTGGAAGTGGACCAGGTTCGCCGACCTCGCGGCGGTCGAGCAGAGCTCAGCCAAGTTTGACAAGGCCTGGGAAGCGGCCAGGAACATCACGCTCAAGCTCTTTGCCCAAGACAGCAGTGCCAGCGTCCAGAACACCATGTACAAGATGAGTGAGCAGATTCTCGATGCTGTCCCAGAAACCGATAGCGTTTCCTACTCTCTGCCCAACAAGCACAACTTTGAGCTTGGTACGTTCTTTCCCCCTCATGCCATCGATTTTCCAATCGACATGTGCGTTTTGTGCTGTTCTCGATTTGCTGATGGACGACCAAGATTTGAGCTGGCACAAGGGTTTCAAGAATACTGGTGCTGATGCCGAGGTGTACGTCCCTCAATCCTGCCCGAATGGCTTGATCAAATGCGAAGTTTCTCGAACAAAGGCCAAGTTGTGACCTTGTTTTCTCTGGAGAAATGGGGAAAGGAAGGTGCAAGACTGAGTGAGTGATGGAAACCAAGAGTTGGAGCTGTATTCAACGTGACGCCAGAGGTTACAACTATCATCAAGTTTTACGACTTGCATTACCATGGTGCCTTTGGGGTATTTGTATATTATTTGGGGGGTCTCAACGGTGATCTTAATATATTTGCGTTACATGTGCGTAATATGCGTATGCGACAGGCGCTATGCTTAAAGTACTCCGAAAGTAAAAGGTCTGGAATGTGTATCCCTGTTTGTGTTCTTGACCCCGGAGCAAAAAAACGATGGCAAAGCGCCAGGTCGCTCTTTTCAGTCCTAGCCAGACGATGGGAACTAATGACGTGAGATGGCAAGATGCCCTACGCTTCAGATCCAATAAAGTATCTTCTATGTAGTACAAGTATTTCACAGTTTGTGGCAAGTCCAGTATTACACACCCTTATAACCGCTTCTTGTCGGTTTCCCGGATCTTCTCCACGGCCTTGTCCCATCCCTCGCTGCCAACCACAACGCCGCCGAATCGCACCAGATTCTCCTTGTATGGATGAGCCTCGCCTTCAAAAGCTTTCAATCGTGCCAGTCGCTTGTCCCGCAGTCTGTTTTTGGGCAGCATGCCGCGCACTGCTCTGCGTAAGATCTCGCTGCCACCGTGCTTCTCCATGAGCGCATCCATGGTGAGTGCCTTCAGGCTTCCCGGTCGCGTTGTGTGTCTGTAGTATGTCTTTCGCCACATTTTCTTCCCCGTAGTATGCAGAGCGGCGCAGTTTGTAACGACTACATAGTCTCCGCAGTCGGTTGAGGGGTCCCATATCGGCTTATTCTTGCCCATCAAGATTACAGCGATTCGCGAGGCCAAGCGGCCGAGAGATGGCGGAGTTACATTAGGTTGGGTCGTGAGAGTGGGGTGAGGCGTGGACGCGGATATTTGGTGCCATACCCGAGAGTAGGCGAGGCGAGTCTAGAGGAGGAGGAGGGAAGAGAAGCATGTTCAGTCGGGAGGTGATCTCGAAAATCAAGGGTTGCAAAGAGGGTTTCTCCAAGAGCTTTAGCTTACCAGTCCAAGGGTTTGAGACATGCTGAACGGCCTCAGGTAAGGGTCTTACCTTTCAATCAATCGCTAGAGGCGGTTTGCCGTGCCAAACTCTGAATCAAGGTTGCGATTCAATGTGATGACGGGCTATTTCTCGAGTTGTGGTGTTTGAACAACCAAGGAAAGTTCGATGTGAGATGGCGCTGACTCAGCAGGAAACCTTGTGTCACCTGATACCACGCGTTTCCCCATGTCGACGGCCGAGTTGAAGGCCCGCGGTATTATTAGCCATGTTGGCGGCAAAAGTCGGGTGGATTTCAAAGCGGGCAATGGGCATAAAAAAATGTCTCTGGCCAGCACAACATCAAAGGCCATGTTATTCACTACTTCTCTCGGGCTAGTAACAGGATACTTGGTTACCAACAACGCTCTTACCATAGGACGGTTCTCTCTGGTTTGGCCCGACCTACTTATCTTCCGTTATAACAATCCGCTCAGACTGACACGAGCTTCCGGGCAGGGAAAATGACTGCTGATTGTTCCTTTCAAGTATGACATTTCTCTTGGCTTACCACTCCACTTTTCGTAGCAGTGCACATGGATATACATGCCCGATGAAGCTGCCTCGTTTCTCATTCTCGACATGTTTTCTTTCTTTGAGGTTTCTTTGTCGTCGTCTAGAATATGACTCCACCCAAGTTCCCGTTCGCACACTTATGCAACGCCCAGTACTGATGAAACATGTGGCACGATAGGCCGTGTTTGCCGTGCCATTGTCTTGTAACGGCTGTGTCAAGGCAGTTTCAGACTCACTCTACAAGCTTGATGGCATCACGAAAGTCGAGGGAAACTTGGATGACCAACTAATTTCTGTGCAAGGTTCCGGTGAGTCAGGAGACATTCGCGCAAGCCATCCTGTGTGCCGCTTTACTAAAGAAAATCATGCTGTCACTTAGCCGCGCCGTCAGCCATAGTTGAGGCTATCCAAGCGACAGGGAGGGATGCAATCTTGCGTGGATCCGGCGCATCTGACAGTATGTAATCCAACTAGTTTAGATCGGGGAATTCTACTCCCCAGTCTTGGCATACCTGCGGCAAGCGCGACGTCCACTTCATCCGAACCTCCTTGCGACCATTGTGCCGCTTTCGCGTTTGTCTATGCTAACATGGGATCAAAAACAGGTGCCGCAGTGAGCATCCTTGAAACATTTGCGGACAGAGTACAGAGGTCTGAAGCCCATGGAGACCGTCATGTTCGAGGTCTAGCACGAATCGTGCAAGTGAGTTCAGGGAGGAGCCTCGTGGATTTAATCGTTCACGGAGTTGTTCCTGGGAGATATCATGCGACCATTCGTGAATACGGGGATCTCAAGGATGGAGCCAAATCGACGGGAGCCGTTTGGTCCGGAGGGGAGAAAGACGCGAAAGGCATCCTAGGCACAGTTGACGTCGGCGAAGATGGACGAGGGAGTGCATTTTTTGACCGCCCCTTTCAAATATGGGAGATTATCGGTCACGCCATGGTTCTGACGAAGCAAGACGAGACAACTGGACCGTTGGTCAACGACGACAACACCGTGGTTGGAGTTATTGCCCGAAGCGCGGGCGTCTGGGACAATGACAAGACCGTTTGCTCCTGCACTGGGAAGACATTGTGGGAAGAACGCAAATATGAGATCCGCAAAGGCATGTTGTGAATAGAACAAGTATTGCGTAGCACGTACCTTGCAAAGTCATGAGTTGATGAAGATTTACCACATACCGAAAAGACAAGAAACGAGGAGAAGAACGTCCATGGTCGCAGCGCCACGAGTTGTACTAGTCTTAGATTCAAGCACAAACGCACACATGTAAAGAGGAAGGAGAACCCGGCAAAGTGGCC
This sequence comes from Epichloe festucae Fl1, assembly GCA_003814445.1. Taxonomy (NCBI): domain Eukaryota; kingdom Fungi; phylum Ascomycota; class Sordariomycetes; order Hypocreales; family Clavicipitaceae; genus Epichloe; species Epichloe festucae. The sequence goes on along the minus strand of CP031385.1, from coordinate 2,219,200 downwards.
TAGAGACAATGAATGTCTTGAAAGTTCTTGTTGATGGTCAGTGGAGGTGGGCAACATGGAATGCGTGTAAGAGGTTGGAAGTCAAGGCGTCGTGTTTATTTGCCATTATTTGATTCACGTTGATCAGTGAGGTTGATGATTTTGACACTCCAGGCAATTTCTTTTGCCTTTCCCTTGGCGTTGATCTTGTCATGATGCTCGAGGTGGCTCCACGTGTTATCGAACGATGCAAAGTGAGCAATCTTGTTACGATAGCTGGCTTGTTGGCCGACATAGTCGCCTTCGTGCAAGCGCCCGAAGGTCGGCAAGAAGGTACGCGCCGTGGCGGGCTACTGGGGGCATCCTGGCACGCAGAAGGAAGGAGCCTTCAGCCAATGAACACTCGTAGCCGGGGTTCTGTAGCACCATGTGCTTCACCTTGCTACGGAGCCGGACAGTACTCCGTTGTACTCCGTAGAAGCAAACAATTACGGATGTACGGATTGTGGACGTACATATGTACAACCTCTTCAATGTGCTCGGAAGAGGTGCCCAAACGAGCCCCCGTCTGATGACTCCGATTGAAAGAATTGTCCGAGATGAAAGCTTGGATCCTCGGGGCTATTCCATAGGTTTTTAGATATTCAAGACATCTGCAATCTTTAAATAGACTCGAAATCGACGTGGTAGGACTTTCTCTCCCACAAGTGTCCCTGGACTCCTCATCATATCATACGGCGACCTTATGGTCGTAACACCACGTTCCTGCGCGTCCAGGGGCTTCTACGACGTATGGTGAATGGTGTGCGGTTAGTCGAAGTCGTCGAAGTCGTCGAAGGATGGCTTCGCATCGCCCGCCGTGATGGTCCGGCCGAGTCTAGCATCTATCGCTGGCGCTTTGTTTTCTGACAAGTTTCGGATTTGTTTTCCCAGCATGGGATGGCAAGAATCTGATACGGAGCCGAGCAAAGGGCAGGTTTGTCAAAATCTGACCAGATATAATATGATAGGGTCAGCGGCAGCGGGTGGTGATGCTGCCAAGTGCCAGCTGGGTTCTGAAAGCCCGGCCAGTATCACCACACTGAGACGGCGTAGACAGGGTGTACGTACGGACTACTCACGTACTGACAGTCTGACACTATTCAGTCACTATTCTGACTCCAGAGCTGCACAACTTGGCACCGGAGCCGCAGTTCACTAACCGAACTGAGCCATGGCACAGAACCAGGACACGAGTGAACGTGGGTACGGAGCAGACTGATGAGGGATCACGGACGCCAGTCTAGAATTGAAGAGCACCGAAAGTACTCCGTACTTTGTCCGAGACAGAAGATCTTGGACCCGATGGCCCGATCCTTCAACGTCGAATGTTGCGACCGTGACAAGTCGGGTTCGGCACAGCCACCCACGACACCGACCCCTGACCCTTGCTTTCTTTGTGCTGCCCCTCCCCTCTCCCCTCTCCCCTCTTCCCCCTGGCCCCATTTTCCCGCTTGCCACACACACACACACACTCTCAAGCACAGACTTGTGCGGTTTGCATGGTTTGCATGGTTTGCATGGTTTGCATGGTTTGCATGGTTTGCATTGTTGTACTGCTCAGTCGCAGCCAGCTCAGTCGCAGCCAGACGGCCAGACACACTCCTTCCATCTCCGGTCGACGTCCCACTGTGCCTGTGCCCAGGATGAATCACATTGCTCGAGTGCTCGAGGCGATAATCCAAGACACGGGCAGGCGGGCTACTTCTTGTAGGGGTCTCCACCGCTTCCTATTCGAGACTTCGTCCGTCATCTTGAGTTTGCAATGAGCGCCGCCGTCTTGGCGTTTGCCAATTGGGTTGGATCGTCTTGTTGGTTTTTACACGTCCGCACGTAGCCCCAAGCCCATTTATCTCGCCATCCACTCACGGCCTGCAACCTTCATCATCCTCCTCCTTCCACGCTGCACGCACGCCGCTCGACCCCCATCACCTTTGGCTGGTCTGCAGCCCTCAGGTGGCCTCTGCACGAACCAGTGTTGTCCAGTCTTTTCCGTCTAGACGCTGTCCGTTCTCGACGCCTGTTCGACTCTTGCTTCTTGACTTGCCTATCTTCTGCCCGCGTTCCATTCCATTATTGTCGAGTCGGTCTCATTCCTTGGCTTCCAAAAAAAAAGTCACAGCATCGAGCAGCAGAACGACCCCAAAGCACGGAGTGTTGTAGGCTGTAATACTGGGTATTCGTCTCACATCGCGAATAGAATAGTTGCTGGACGCAAATAGTGGCAGGGCCGGCAATCCTACTCAACTTTTCGACCTTCCCCCTCACTGCCGCGATATGCCCTGGAGGCCACTTCGACAATAGCGATACCGAGATCATCGTTGATATAATCTACCATCTGCTTGCCACTCGCAACCCCGCCATTCGCTTTCCCACCAACGTCACCAGTTTTCGCGCCATTCGCAGGTGGGCCAGTCAGTCCAGGACTCAGTTCTAGGCCCTTTAGCCAAGACCGGGTCTATTTGTCTGCTACTCCTCGACCTTCATTTCGTTGCGCTCTCTTACTCTGGACTGCTTGACTTCCAGGAAATTTACCAGCTTTGTCGGTTCCTACAACAGAGAAGCTTGGCGGGCGCCGTCCATCAAATTGCAGTTGCATGCCTCTTTCCCATATCTAAGCGCAGCACTGCGCCCACGCGCATCCCTCCTCACAACGTTCGACTGCTATACGAAGAAGTTACTTGGTCAACGGTAGGATTAGCCACCCCAACCTCACCTATCTGAAGGCGAGACATCTTGACGTCTTTGCCTTGCAGAGCTCTGCTCATCGACCGCGGGCGTGTCTCGAGTCCTGTACCATCATGTCATTAAAATTAGTAAGTCAACCTCGCCCTACATTAGTTGAACTTTGTGGCTAGTTGTCTAACATTTCGTTCTTCTTGCCACAGGAAATCGAGACTTGGGTTGCGGCCCTGGCTCGATATGATAACAATGAGTTCGATGATGCGCTGGGCGAGTTTGACAAGATCTGTGATACGAGCAAGATTCTCTTTAATATGGGTGTCATTCACGCTACATTAGGTGAACATGAGAAAGCTGTTAGTATAGATTCTCTCATCAATCTCTCCTTGAGACATTGCTCGATTAAACCACGACTGAAACGAATACACGGAACAAAAAACTGATTGCTTTCCGTCATCACAGGTCGAGTGCTACCAACGAGCCATTCGTCTCGATCAATATCTTGCCGTCGCCTATTTTCAGCAAGGCGTATCTAACTTCCTGCTGGGCGATTTCGAAGAGGCTCTCGCAAATTTCAACGACACGCTCTTGTACTTGCGAGGGAACACCATGATCGACTATGCTCAACTGGGTCTTTTGTTTAAACTGTATTCGTGCGAAGTACTCTTCAACCGAGGCTTATGTTACATCTACTTGCAACAACAAGATGTTGGTATGCAGGATTTAACGTATGCTGTAAAAGAAAAGGTCGTAGAAGACCACAATGTTATTGATGAGGCGATTCGTGAGGAGGCCGAGGTGGGACCCCTTCCTTCCCTTTATCAGCTAGATACCCAAATTCAACTGACACTTCGAGATGTAGGGTTACACGGTGTTTTCTATTCCTGTAGGCGTGGTCTACCGCCCCAACGAAGCCAAGGTTCGAAATTTGAAAACCAAAGACTACTTGGGTAAGGCGAGGCTTGTCGCCGCTTCAGATCGGTCGAATGCCTTCACGGGTTTTACAGGCTCTGAAATTAAGAACGTGAGTTTTATAACGCCATTTTGCTCATGCACTACTCGGTTTCCGACTAACATGTACAAAGGCTGGAAAGATGGAGGTCAAGGATGACCGACCAGCTGACAATATTTCTTTCGCCGCAACAAACCTCGTTAAACCAGGTATTCAGTCTCGACGCCAGCAACCAGAGCCATCTGCCAACCGTAATGTCTTCCCGCCCACACCACCCCCGGATAATGACCGGCCTAGCCGGGGAAGTTCTGTCCGTAATGGTTCAAGGCCAATGCCCGCAAAGCTCACCATCCAAACCCAAGACTCGAATCGCAAGTACGAAAAAGCCCCTTCACCAGAAGAAGTCCGTGCAACAAGATCAGCAGCGTCATCTACCCCGTCACAAGGGTTTTCTAGAAGAGATCACCCACCAATACAACGACGCCCGACAAGACGGATTGATGAAATGGAAGAGGCTGATGCAGGCGACCTGTACGATATGTATCAGGGAAGCGGTAGCAACCGACGCACGTCGAGAGACAGCCGCCGCCCCTCGGTACGGTCTAGAACTCAGCCTCGATATTACGATGATGATGACGGATCGGACTACGACGACGGGTCGCTCGACGGTGCCGAGTTCGAGATGGTGTCGAATAATCGTCGACGCCAAGGCTCAAGGTCAGAATCTCGCGCGACTTCCCGCCGGCCTGAGATACGTAAGATTCGCGTGAAGGTCCATGCCGGCGATGTCCGATACATCATGATTGGTGCAGCTATTGAATATCCAGACTTCGTGGATAGGATAAAAGACAAATTTGGGATGAAACGGCGCTTCAAGATCAAGATCCCTGACGAAGACATGCCTGATGGAGACATGATTACTGTGGGAGATCAAGATGATCTAGAAATGGCAATTCAAAGTTCAACGAGCTTGGCGAAACGACAAAGGCAAGATGTTGCCAAAATGGAGGTTAGTTGCATCGTTTGCCTTTCAATTTGGAGCGCAATCACCACTTGAGAAGCTTCGGGTGTATGGCGACCTACTCACTAACTTACGTCGTCTCGCAGATTTGGATTTTTGAACTTTAGATCCACCTATACCCCGAGCAATTGTGAAATGCTCTAAGCAGCCACGATCTACAGCAAGATGCATCTTGTCGCTATCTGCAACATTTCCTTTCGGTTTCACATTTCACGACGTCATGGTCTCAAGCTCTGAAGCGTCCTCGATCAGATATGGATTGACTTTGATCGACAAAATCATATGCATAAGCGATAACATTGTCAAATTTATTCCTCTATCCCCTTATAGTTGGGAGCTCTTTATTGCAGGAGCCTTTTCGTTCACCCTGCTTGAACTGCTTTCACGTTATGTTTCTTTCTTTCGTCAATTTTTATTATCTCGGGGTGTCTCAACTTTCTCCGCCGTTAATGTGCTCATCATTCAGGTAGAAAGGTTGGAATGGGGTTTTTTTTGTCGGAGACTAAAGGCTTAATATGGACTATGGCAAATGGTCCAGCGCTGCCGCTCGTCTTAGAAGATGTACTTTACATTTCTTGGAAGCTGTAGACGCTTTCCTCATCGTCTCACAAGACGTCAGCGCGAGCTGTCATCTAAAAACCCTCCAGTAACTGCTGCGGTATCGCAGCTGAACGTACTAGTCATAAATTACTACATACTACAAAAGCACATACTACAAAAGCATTCATCCATTTGATCATGCTACCCAGAGGCACCAGCCATCAACCACACAGAATATCATGTGCTCGTGTCACGAAGTATTGATTGTGCTTTTGCTGCTCAGCAAACTTGTTGCAGAAAGGATGATGACAAGCCAAGTGTCACACGGATGGACCGATGCTCGTCGAGAAATGAGTCAGTGTCTATTGGAAGACTTGAAGGGGATGAGATTCTCTTATACAAAAGTAGAGTACACGGGTATCTTTCAGTGTTCCATATGGATCTCTTGCAGGAATTTCCACATTCTGGAGCCGTTCTACAACTTTGCCCACCCATACTCCAAATTCTGTCACCCTGAAGCCTCCCGTAGCAGCTTCTTGACAGTGTCGGTGCGAATTCGCCATTCGTCCCGCCCTAGAATCATGAATATTCGTGAACTGCTCTGCGATACTACATCATGGCCACCTGCCCCGATCAGCCGTAGCGTAGTGTACACTGTAAGGTCATCGATGTCCTGGCCATGGAGCGAGGCCCAAATCGCGTCCATGACTTCTACGCCTTGGCTATTCCACAGAACAGGGTTTTCAAGGGCATCGTCTAGCGCCTTAATGATTCGTTGGTCGGGCTTATAGGATGCAAGTGAGTGTTTGTACAGCCTCTCGGGCACCCGCCAGAGAAGGTAGGGGTGTTGCCGTAGCAGCGAATCAATGGATAGAAATCCAGCACGCTTGCTGGCCACGATGCTATGAATGTGTCGAGCGGCAGTCCTTCGGTCTGACATTGCGGGAATGGGAACCAAGTCACCGCGCCATAGTTCTGGTAGCAGCCTCACGTTCGGGCTCTCCCCTCTTGTTACCAAGTCGATCTCTTGCAGCGTTGGCTGGATGACATGGCCGTCAATCAGCCTTGCTTCCCTCTCTGAGAGCTCTGGGATGGGATCCCAGAGCAAGGCGTCTCGGTATTTGGCGTGGAAGTGGTCGAGCTTGTCGATGTTGAGCTTGATGCCGCCTCGGGTGAATTTGAATGTCAACTTATCGCACAAGCCTGGTCAGCGTGTGTTGGTTTATGAATTGGCAAAGCACAGATTATTCGATAGCTTACGGCATTGGCAATATCTGAGATTGATCGAGGAGGCTTGATACTGGACTTGAAGGACGAGCCCAGATTAGCCAGCCAGGTGAGTAAAGCCATGGGGAACACCCCCTTTGCTTGGTAAGTGGACAGGTTCACGCTATCATTTCGTTTGCTCAGTTTGCTACCATCTGCGTTGACCAAAAGCCCAAGGTGGGCAAATGTGGGCGGATCCCAGCCGAACGCTTGATATAGGGCCAAATGCTTGGGTGTTGATATCAACCACTCCTGTACATGTATCCGTTAATAATAAAAAAAGCAGGAAAATGGAGGAAAACAGTCATGTCAGTTGCTGCTTATTGGTATGGTGGATCTTGAACACTCACTTCTCCGCGAATGACATGAGTTATTTGCATCAGGTGATCATCAACCACATTGGCAAGATGATAGGTGGGAGAGCCATCAGACTTTAAAAGAACAAAATCCTCTTCCGCGTCCTTTTTCTGAATGGGGCCGTAAATGGCGTCGCGGAACTTGGGCCTTCCAAAGGTGTCACCTTTCAACCGCACGACATGGGAATCCCCTTTACTAGCACGTCTATCCGATTCTGCGGGATCGACAGAACGGCACGTACCGGGGTAGGCGGTGGACTTGCCTGCCTCGTGCAGCTCTCGTTTCTTACTTTCGAGCTGTTCTGAGGTGCAAAAACAACGATAGGCATGACCACGGTCGAGAAGGGTCTGAACGTGTTTTTTGTAAGTGTCCAGTCTCAGCGACTTTTCTCGGCATTAGTACGTGCTCAAGCATCACTTTGTAAAGGATATATTCAAGCGAACAACACACTTGTTTGTAGGGACCGTACGGGCCGCCACAATCAGGTCCTTCGTCCCAGGTCAGCCCTGCCCACTTGAGGTCTTTGATTAGTCTGTCCTCGGCATCATCAACCAGGCGATTCTAAGATGCGGTTAGTTTTCTCTGCGGGATCGAGTTTGACCACAACTCATCGCCGTACCTGATCAGTGTCTTCAAGGCGTAGGATAAAGGAACCTCCATTAGATGCTTTTGCCGCCAAGCTGTTGAAAAGAGCCGTTCTCAGAGATCCCAAGTGTAGGTAACCAGTCGGAGACGGAGCAAATCTAGCTCGAACAGGACATTCAGAACTTTGGCCGAGGATTGTTCGGTAGGCTGTCTGAGTATTTGGCTGTGCTTCTTGCTTTAGGGCCTTGTGCTTCTTCCTCAATGCGTTCAAACCGGATGCACCAGCAGCGATTGGCTTCGCATCTCTAGATTTCTCTGCCTCGCAAACCCGTGACTGGCTAAAGCTCCGAGGTTCTATCGAGGAGGTTGAGGAGCACGGCGTCCGTCCGGCGGTGTGACAACACCATGGGTATGTTAACGAAGGTGAGGAAATTAAAAGCGTCCCCCGTATGGACGACGCCCTAGAAAAGAGAATCATGACAGCTCTTGACGATGAGATACTCAAAGGCGCACTCTACATATGGCCTTTTCAGCCAAGCCGGTAGAGCCGAGGGCTGTGAGTGGTCAATCGAGTTGTGACCATCTGGCGCCACACGTACCGTGGGCTTTTTTTTGTGGCGCACCACTTTCACTATTGTAGGCCGAACCCATCTCTCTGCATTCGCTACTAACTTTTAAATTCTTATCGCGATAATAAGCAAGACCCTGGGCGGTTTGATCTTCTCTTCCGGTCACGTTCGTTTGGTCAGCAAATCCGTTCCGGGCAGTCAACAATGTAGCTAATCAGCAATAAACAATTGGATCGCCAAACCCAAAGAGGGGCACTGCCGATAGACGAGTGGTGTTATGCTTTGACGACAGCGCAGAGACGAATTAAACGTCCTCCTTGACTCACATGTGCCTGCCTCTTTTGAATTCAGTCCAGCGTCAGCCAATCTCGAAATTGTATGGTGATTCTGTCGGTCTGGCAGGCAGACACATCAGACCCAATTAACTACGGATCCGTAGTACTACCATGGGTACGTAGCGCTCTGCACAACCCCACGCCCACTTCGACAACCGACAACCCAAAAGATTTTCTGTTCGCGCGGTTCCATATTGTCGACTCCACAACACCAACACCGCCTGCAGGCTTATTTCCTTTACTTACAGCACTTGACCGAGAAGCCCTGCACTATGTCTGGAACTGTGGTCGAGGAGATTGACCTTTATGGTGCGTGCCCTCCTTACATTCGCTTGTTGGTTCGCAATGATTTCGGTCATCGAGGAAGTTGTTTTTTTGTTCGCTCACCAATGCCATAGGTCTTCTCTCCATCGGAAAGGATGCTTCCCAGGACCAGATCAGGAAGGCTTACCGCAGGGTACGCTTCGCAGCCTGTCCATGAGGGCATCCCGCAGATCTCATGAATTCTTATACTGACATCACTGCAGGCCGCTCTCAAATACCATCCCGATAAGGTTCCAGAGGAGCAGCGACAAGAATCCGAAGTGAAGTTCAAGGAAATTACCCAAGCGTACGAGATCCTAAGTGATGAACAAAAGCGACACCTTTATGATACCCATGGCATGGCTGCCTTTGATCCCTCTCGTGGTGGTGGCCCCGGTGGCCCTGAAGTCGACTTGAATGATATCCTTTCGCAAATGTTTGGCTTCAACGTGGGCGGTCCCGGCGGGCCGGGCGGTCCCAAACGGCCGGGGCGGGGACCTGACGAGGAACAAGAATACAAGGTCACTCTGGAAGAGCTTTACAAGGGAAAGACGGTCAAGTTTGCCGCTAATAAGCAAATCGTTTGTGGACAGTGTAAAGGCTCTGGAGGCAAAGAAAAAGCCAAGCCAACCACTTGCGAAAAGTGCAAGGGCAATGGCATGGTTGAAGCCATTCGACAAATTGGTCCCGGCATGATGAGAAGGGAGACAGTACTGTGTGACCACTGTCAGGGGTCCGGGCAAGTCTTCAAGGAGAAGGATCGCTGCAAGAAATGCAAAGGCAAGAGGACGACTCAAGAGAAGAAGGTTTTGGAGATCTACATTCCTCGAGGAACCATGCAGGGGGAGAAGATCGTGCTCGAAGGAGAGGCAGATCAATATCCTGACCAAATACCTGGCGATATTGTCTTCACAGTGGTCGAGGAGCACCACGAGACATTCTCACGATTGGGCAACGATCTATCAGCGGAGCTGACCATAACCCTGGCTGAAGCTTTGACCGGCTTCTCACGCGTTGTGTTGAAACATCTCGATGGAAGAGGCATTCATATCAACCGACCACGCGGCAAGATCCTGCGCCCCGGAGACTGCATTAAAGTCGCCGGAGAAGGTATGCCCATGAAGCGGGGCGAGGCCAAGGGCAATCTTTACCTTCTAGTTTCAGTCGAATTCCCTGAGAACGACTGGTTGAAGGATGATGCTTCTTATCAAGCATTGCAAAAGATGCTACCACCTCCACCAGCACCCATCGAGGCCGAGGAAGTCGACGAGGTTGAGTATGACGATGAAGCTGATATAGAAGAGGTACGTACGATATCATGAGGCATCACCGAAACATACATGCTTGTCAACGCTTACTAATGCTGATCCTTGTTTCAGATGGGCGAGAATTCTGGAGATGCTCGATTCAGTGAGTGGGAGGATGAAGACGAGGACGAAGGTCAGGCTCAGTGCCACACACAATAAATTGAAACATAATTCAGAGATGAAATTCTTGGCAAACAGCGTGTGTGGTGTCAGTTGTGGTAAAAGCAGTCTGTGTCTTTCTTGTGAAGGGCGACGTTTTATAGGGACAAGCGAATGCCTGGAAGTTTTTTTTTTTTTTCTTTTTTTTTTTTTGGGTTATGACTGATGACAACAGACAAGACTAGAGTACAAAAGGTAGTGGGCAGATGAGAACCTTCTCGTTCTCAAAATATATGGGTGGGAGGGCGAACATGCCCATTGACTGACTTCGATTGGCGACAATCCGAATTTCTTTACATGCATACTAGACAAGAAATCAAGGAATTTCGCCTCTTTTTCACCATGCGAGGCACATGATGCATTGATGAGCCCGGACGTTGACAAGACAAAAAGCATATATTGCAGTAATGCTTGGTCAAGGAGAATCAACAACACCTTTCTGCCTCCAAATGCTTACAAGCTTGAAGTTTAAGAAGTTTTCGGAGTCCGGAGCACGGAGCACCATGTCACTGGTATCCCGCCCCACCAGATTGTCACGTTTGCTCGTCTCGACGTCAAATTTGCTCTCATCTTGACCACAACCACCACCACCACCATTACGGTCCTTCGCTGACCTCCGCGCGAGCCCGAGCATTTATTTTATTTTATTTTTTCCAAGGCCCGTCCAAAAAAAAAAAAAAAACCCTCGGGTGCCCTGCAACTCCTCAGGATGCCAGCATGTCACGCAAAGGGGTTGGCATCGGCGCCTTTGACAGGTCCCGCGTGACATCGGCCCATTACGCATCCCACGGGTCGTCTCTTCGAGCAAACAATGCGCAGGCGCTCGAAACGCAGCTCGCCGTGTTCCGATCCCTCCTCCAGCAATTCGCGCAAACCCACGCCAAAGACATCAGATCGGACCCGTCGTTTCGAGCACAATTCGCACGCATGTGTACAGCCATTGGCGTGGACCCGCTGGCCAGCAGCAGCGGCGGCGGCGGCGGCGGCGGCGGCGGCGGCGGCGGGAGCTCTATCTGGGCGCAACTTCTGGGCAAAACGGTCAACGACTTCTACTTTGAGCTCGCGGTGCGCGTCGTGGAGATGTGCAGCGCGACGCGAGGCGAGAACGGCGGGCTCATAGGGCTGCGGGAAGTGCGAGAACGCTTGTCCCGCGGCGGCGGCGGCGAAATCTCCGAAGACGACGTCAGGCGTGCTGTCGAGACGTTGAGTCCACTTGGTGGAAGCTACGGGATAGTCCGAGTCGGGCGCAAAGAGTATATTCGCAGCGTTCCGAGGGAGTTGAGCAGCGACCAGGCCGCTGCTGTTGAGGCTGCTCAGGTTCTAGGCTACGTGAGTGTCGGCATGCTTCGAGACAACCTCGGCTGGGAACGAGCACGGTGCTGCACAGTAGTTGATGATCTGGTGGCCGAAGGCATGTTGTGGGTTGACAAGCAAACCGGGGGGGGGGAATGGGAATATTGGAGCCCTACATTCATGGTTGACGCCGAGTCTGCTCCACGGAACATTCATTCAACGTACTGCCAAACTCATTCATAGAGAAGGCTAATTGTATGATCTTTGGGTCGTGTAAACCTCAATGAAATTCATTTGCGTTGGTATTGGGTTCAACCCTTTTGGTGCGGAGAACTGATGACATGTCACTTTACATAAATCACTAGCCAAACTGTTCCGAGGAAATGATATCTTGTCACGGGCTTTTTTGCACGAACGACAAATGCTTTCGGGTGTACCGATGCACAACACCTCGCGAGAAGAGGTACCGGGGGCGTTCACCACAACTAGCAAAAAAAAAACCCCCATTAATGGACCTTGTACGGAATGTAGACACCCTCCATAGAGATATCCAAGACCAATTACAAATCACAGAAACAACATATAGCAACCATATATATCCAAGTCGGCAACAGAAAACGTCACGAAAAAAAAGACAAACTTGTAATACAAAAACGCGTATCCGAGATTTCATTACCTACACATTCCTAGTTTTGCGCTAGAGCGTCCATCTGCATCTGTGACCCATGTGACCGACAAGATATATTTCAGTAACACTGGAATAGGGTTTGCTCGATCACCACTTAATTCACACATTGCATAACAGTTCGCTGTTGCCACTTCTCGTGTCAAGAATATACGCAAACATGGACGCTTTCCGGTTGCACACCCACAGATCATGATACCAAGCAGCAAGTCCGCCTCAGCCTAGTATGGCGGGTTAGGGCCCATGGGAGGATAATCGTCGGAACGACCCATGCCGCTGGGTCGGCCTTCACCAAAATGCTTCTTGCGGAGAGCCGCAAGACGCTTCTTCTTGGTTACAGTGTTGATGTAAGTACCGATGATGAACGAAACGACGTTGAAGAAGGGCACCCAGAGCTGGTCTGGGAGAAATTTCTGGGCGAAGGCAAGACAGATTGGCGACGTGATCCAAGACACGCGCATGACTCTCCAAAAGCCAACCTTGACTGTCGCTCGAACCTGGTGATAAGTGCGGGCACCGGCAATCAGAGCCATGGCAACCAAGTAAATGCTATTCTGGATAGGCGCAATCTGAAAGAGGCAAAAGACAAAGGTATCTCGTTAGTAAACCAGCACCTTGGAAACAAACAAAAAATGCATGAGCGAACAAATGTTTGCCCCTGCCCCGAAAAAGAGGCTGTAGGTGAAGAGAACACATACAATCAGGTTGCTGACCACAATTTGCATGACCTTGGCCTTGAGGCTTGTGCGACCCCGGAAGACTTTCTGCAAAAGCCAAATAAGAAAGTGACCGAGCGGCGCACTGACGAGGGCACCATATGCTGCCATCTTGGGAACACGAGAAGTGAAATAGTGACCATGCTTATTGCGATCCTTTGCGAGCCACGAGGCAATAAGCTCTTGGGCACCAGCCAAAGATCCGGCAGTGAGCATCTTTGTTCGCAGGGGATTCGATTCGAGCTGCTTAATATAGGCCTGCATTTCGTCAACACACAGGATCGCAGGGAAGTCTCACGACTGCAAAAAAATCATGATTGAACCTTGCACACAAGGATCACGATGAGGTCAAGAACATACAGCAAGGTAGCCTTTGGTACCAGCATTCAGCACGCCGCCTGTCAGGGCCGTGCCAACCTTCTCGGCAAGAGGATGTTTGCCACTGGTCCCGGGAATTTTCCCGTCAGATACGGCGCTGGAAGCGACATTTTGCGCCGTCTGCCGCAAGGTATCCCGCTCAAATTTGACGTTGACCGACATGGTTGCGATGGGCCGTTGTTCAAGTATGCAGGCGGTGACGCGGAAGGTCAGAATACAGCACGAGATGCCCCCTGACGGATTGTAAAACAAGGATCCACGCGGGCAGCGGCGATGATGACGACGAGAGAGGAGTGCTGGCAATCCCAACGGATGAAGCAGAGAATCAGTGAGGTCGCAGGGAGAGGGGGGTGGGTAGTGTACATGTAGGTGCTACCGTTGCCAATTGAGGCTGCTTGAGGAGGGTTGTTGGCCAATGGATTTGTTTACACCTCGGGACAGGGACAAAACACTGAGAGAGAGGGCCTGAGGGGGCGGGCACCTAAGCTCGTATGTACTCAGTAATACGGAGTACAGCTCGCACCCACTTAGCTCGGATGTGGGCCCGTCCCCAGGGACAGTGCTCCGTCGCCAAGCTGCAGCCTGACCACTTCTCCCAGTGACCTGGCAAATACCTGATCTGCCGTCGGCTCTGCACAGGTCCCATGGTTCTTACGGCTGAAATATGTGTTTCCGTCAGTGACGCCGTCAGTGACGCCGTCAGTCACGAAGTTGCCCGTCTTCCTGTACTAAGTGACAATCACTGCAGCCAGGCGCACAAGGATGAGGCGTTGAAGAATCACCGAAGCCCGAGGTTGTTTCTCCAGAGCAACGACGGAGTGGAGACCAATTGTTGGCAGAAACCCGGAAAGTTACATCCACCAATGAGATAGATAGGTCGTTCGTTACCTTGCCATTCATCATTGGGTTTGTCTATGTTACAAGCTCATATTGAAGCGTGATCTTCTACATTGAATTCGTCTGGCATGATTCCAATACAGAAAAATGATGATGAGAATCAGCACTCATTGAAGTGAAAGGCCCGTCACGATTCGAGCTCTCCTCCTGGCATTTGCCCACAGCGCATGGCCTTGATTCTTCTGTAGGGCAAACCAAGCAAGTATATTATTTCAAGTCTTTATCCAATGCCGTGCCGTCCTCTTTCGAACTTTCGAGGACCTTCTTCATCATCTGGTCTCCCACCTTCTTCGCCTCAGCAAAGCGAGGCTGGAAAAAGTCCTGGGTACTGACGAATCGCTTCTCCCATGTCTCAAAGTGGCCGAGCGTAACACACTCTGCCCACCCTCTTGCTGCGAAAGTAAACTCGAGGTCATCGCTGCGATACGTCTTGTCTTCGACGGCTGTTCGCAAGGTTTCATCCAGTAGAGCTGCGTTGCGAAATAGGTGTTCTGTCACGCCCAGCCGGAGCCGAAAGAGCGGCGTGCTGCAGAGCATGTGGTCGTAAGGTACGATATTGAGTGCGGCCCAGCAATCTACCATACCGAGCAGACTGAGGTGATTGTTGGGTCGTGGCGGAGCATCTGTAGGTTTGCCCAGCGAAAATGAAGACAAGATGGACGGTTCGATAAGGGGACGAGTATCCCAGCTTGTAGCCGTCCCAAAGACCTTGTCTCTTGCCGCGTAAACCCTGCTGCGAAGGCCCTCCAAGTCTCCTTCAAGCATCAGCTTGTACAAAGTCGTGACACTCTTGGCGTACTGAGCCACCTGATTTTTTGCTTCGGGGTTTAGAATAGCGAGTCCAGCGTACACATGCCACTTCTGGCCGTAAATACGTAGCATAGTGTTAATCTTGACATTCTCAATTCCACCCACGTAGCGATTCAGCTCCCATGGAAATTGACTATTTGCATGCCACGCCTTGCCCATGGACAAAAATGCGGCATGCGTGACAGCCTGCGTGTCGGCAGTGATTCTATCATGTTCTTGCGCTGTCAAATAGACGTACTTGGATCGGAAACAGCTCAGGACTGTTTCGACCTTTCGCATAGCCTCATCAGGCGCACGATGCTGAATAAGAACCAGAGGTTGGTTATGGGTGTCCACGCCAGGACCATGCAGTGAGTGACACGAAATTACATGGACGTCTGGCGGGAGATGCTTCTCGAAAGCTGCGATTTCGGGACACTTGCACGACGTTTGCCCGCCTACAATTGCACCCATCTTCGTTGCTACAAGGAGTGTGGTACATGTCAGACAGAAGCAGACGGCGCGTAGTACTCAAGGATCAACAACAGGACTAATGGGGGCGCGTACAGGGTCCAAATTGGGCAATCACGCGGTCAATTATAGCAGCCTCGACGCTGTATATGATGTAATCGCTGGCGCGCGAGACATAATGGCCGTTCTGACAAATCTCAATGTTCTTCTATGAATCTAGCTTCAGCATAATATACCACTTGAGTAAATTTACAAAGCTCGCCGGTTCGTACTTTTCCTTGATATGTTTCTTGAAGGCTATCGAATCTATCTTCTCTATCGCACGCTAAAACCCTGATAGGACATGGTCAATGTCCTGTCTTTATCATAGTCAGCCTCATGCTGCGGAAAGATCTCATCTTGGAATGGGGGAGAACAGATTGATGCAGAATGACTTCTTCAGACAAAGTTTGTTAAGGTAGCAAGCGTTTTCATCAGTGAGAGTGCAAGACTCAGTCAAGAGGCCGGAACGGTCCCAAGACCGCCTTGCACAATACTCGAGCCAAATGCGCTCTAGTCATCATTGAAGTGGGCAAGAATCTGCGGGACATGCGGAATTGGTTGACTCACCATAAGCTTATGAAAGAATGTCATGAAGTATCCTTCACTGTGATGATGACACGCCGACTTACCTCCATCCTGCTGCAGAAAGCCTGTCAGCGTACATTTTGCCCATATCACCCATACCAATAAGCCCAACAACAAAGCCTTCCATCCCGATTGGGACTGTCTCGATTGTTGTGGCCATTGTGCATATGTGTACGTCCTGGTGGGAAACAAGAAACAAGGACCAGCGATCACATCTTCACACCAGTAGAGTTCATGTGAGACTCGCACCAAATGTGGGATGTAGCGAGACTTGGCTGAAGCAATGTCTAGCTGCTGAATCTGGAGGGCGAGAATGGAAAGTCGAAGTTCTGGGATGAAAAAAAAACTTACTTAAGAGGTACCGCAAGGTGGGTTTCTATTATGTAATCGTCAGCTTCGTCTAGGGCCCCACTAATGACTTTGACTAAACAGACGACAAGGTTGCACGGCTGCGGAGAAACAACATTGTACCATTGTGAACGAAACGAATGCCACCCGACGAACTCTGTCGGCAGCCTCGCGCACCGCGCTCTTGAGCTATCTGCTATTCTGAACTTTCTGTTTTCTTTAACCCAATTTCGATAATTTCCGAGTCACCGACTTGATGTATCAAAATGCAAGCGATTTACGCCATTGGATCCAACGGCTCGGGTCAGTTAGGGATTGGCCATAAGGAAGATGTGTCAGTACCCAAACCAGTTCGATTTAATCCAGGATACCCGGCTGCCGAGGTAATCAGCATCGCTGCCGGAGGCAATTTTACTCTTGTCCTGACCCGATCTGGTGAACTGTACTGGAGCGGCGATGGCTCTAGTGGAGCGTGTGGAATTTCCCACAATTCAACGGATATACCAGCGTTCCAGCAAATTCGTCTTGTTCAAGACGAAGAAAAGAACACAATAGGAGACATTGCTTTGATTGCAGCCACATGGGATGCCTCATTCGTTGTTTCGCGAGATGCTCAAGGTAGACGATCCAAAATGTTCAGTTTCGGAATAGGTATGAGAGGAGAGCTGGGGTCCGGCGAGTTGATAGTCCGGACTCCAGTTGCCAGCATCCTTCCAAATTTTCCACCACATAATACTGAAGTCATTGACTTGGCTGCGTCAATCGGCCACGTAGTCGCAGTGCTAGATAACGGAGATGCCTACGGTTGGGGAAATTGCCGTAAATCACAGCTCGGGGAGCCTTCGGAGATCACTTATGGACCTCGCAAAATAAACGTCAATTTCAAAGTCTATCGTGCGGTGTGCACAAAGGAAACGACATGCTTGTTTAGCACACCTGAAACTGGGCACGTTTGTGTATTAGGATCAGATAAGTGGGGGATGGTGTCCAACAGTCCTAAGACAGTGTCCTCGTGGATCGACGTCGGGTCTGGATGGGGAGCTGTTTACGTGTTGATGGAGGATGGCACTTTGAAGGGCTGGGGCAGAGATGATCATGGCCAGCTCCCCCCATCCAATTTACCTGGCATCAAACAGATCGCTATCGGTAGTGAGCACGCTGTTGCTTTATCAGAAGACGGAGACGTGCTTTCATGGGGTTGGGGTGAACATGGAAATTGCGGTCCTCAAGTTGACAACAACGACGTGAAGGGCCGTTGGAATGTGATTGCATCGTCTAAACTTATTCCTGCCGATTCTCGCATAGCGATGATTGGAGCCGGCTGTGCCACCAGCTGGATATGTATCGGACGTCGCTGATGAATCTTGTCTTTTGTTTTGTTTCTCCACATCGAGGCCTTTTCAATCGGGAAATAAAGCAAGATTCTGCACATCTGAAAGCTTTTGCGTCGGCTCTAGGTATGTCGACTGCACTGCCGTCTCTGACTGGGCCTCGGGTACTTCTTGGCGTCCGCGACCTGCAGCATGGCGTTCCTCTATACTACTCATTCGCATTGCAGATGGGTTCTTTCTATGTCAGCTTCATACACGACCAGGGGGGGCGGGGGGAGGAAGGGTGCGGATTGAATTACCGGATCAGCACTATGATCCCACTCCAGCCTTGCGTCTTCTTCGACTTCTTCATCTACGTCTCTGACTGGCTCCCACCCGCTGTCATCCACAAAGAGACTCTCGGATCGTATAGTCGGGGGTGGCGGTTTTTGGGATGGTCTTAAGTCAAAAGCGCCCATTCTTGAAGCGCTGGCTCTAGCAGCAGTCAAATGCGGGGTCGGGTTCGGCATGCCGTGTTTCACTAGAGAAGTCGTGGACTGTGAAGCCTGGTAGGTTTCGGGATGGTTGATGGCCTCGGATGGCGCAACACTCGTTCTACGAGAAACAGCTTCCAATCGGGGACCTGCATTGTTACCAACTCCGTTACGACCCTTTTTGGTTTTCTGAGTGGGGTTACTTCCACGTTCCCCAACCGTCATGACGAGAAATTCACACGACAAGGCGTCCCCTGAATAAGACAGTTGAATTGGTTTTGCAGGCAGAGAATACCTTGCAGAGATGGCATTTCCCGTTGCTCCTGCATGTTGAATAATCGCTCGGAAGTCTTTAACGGATATGACGATGTGTAGCTTGTCCTCAACGTCAATGTCGTCAAATTCATCAACTTCAACAGCAATAGATGTTTGTAGTGGCTTCTTCAGTACCGCTTGGGCTGATGTCAGTATTAAGTCGTCGTCAATCCATAACTAAAGTAGTGTCATACCATCCTCACTGACAGTCTTCTCACTGAAGCATGTGAAATTAACATGATCTCCGTCAGTATTGATGTCCAAATACTCGATGCCAGGCCCGAAATGGTCCATGAGCTGACGAAGAGTTCTTGATGAAATTGTCCAATGGTGTGGGGCGTCCTGTTTGCTGAACTTTGCATGAACGGGTACTGCAACTTCGAATGGCAAGCGATGTGTCGACGTAAGCCCGTTTCGGAACACAATGCGAACGGTAAACCGACTTTTGACGCCTTCTCCGTTTTCGATGACGATATCGCATCTATCGATGAAAGTTTGTTTCTCCGCGTCACGTTGACTATCTGGACTAGATCGAGTACGGAAAAGAGAGACGAGGGCCTAGTCGACGATAATTAGCCCGGTAACATGTGTGGTGCCAGAATCCTCAGTACACTAGGCACAGTGTACAGAGCATCTCAACGTGACAGCGGAAGCTCACTCGTGAAAGGACTGACTCGAATATATAACATGCAGTAAAAACGATCCCGAAACTGGCCCGTCGGTTTAAATTGATACTTGGAAAAAAACCGATTGGTGGCAAATTTAAAGCTGGCATATGCCGATTTGGAATTGTTCAGCGTAGTAAGTACAAACTGGGCAGGAATTCAACTTAGCTTCCCAACTGTTTCATTAAGTAGAATAGGGATGACTTCTTACTGAGTCTTTCCTTGCTTCCAGAGAGACTTCATCGCTGAATTTGTTGAGGCAGATGAGTGCGTCTCGAAACGTGGACACGCCTTCTTCGCTGAGAGTGAATGACAGAATGGCCATGACGCTGCGAGGTAGAATCCCGTCCTTGCCAATCCCAATAAATGCTGACAACTTAGGCACTCGCGAGCAAGTCTGATTCAGAGGATCAGAGTAGCATGAGAATCTGATGATACTTGAGTCATAGCGATGACGCTTCAATATATTGAGGAGATGAGCACATCCAGGAAGATATTACCGCCTGGTGTGTGGTGTGCTGTTAATGTTTTGCGACGGACAGAAATTATTAATGATGACGAGGACTGGTCCTATCTCCCAGAATGCCAGCTCAGGGCGAGCTTCCGCGAGACGCCCAGAGCTTCGGGTGCTGTTCAGAGCTTCAGAGCCATTCTAGTCTGGATAGATGCATACTGCGGGTCGTCAAGGTAGCGGCCTCTTGCTGCTTTGTCACCACTCATAGCACATCCACCACGTACCTACCCACAGAAGGCGCCAGGCTTACGGAGTGCGTACCAGACATAATAATAATTTTCCAATACTTCCAATGCTCTAAGATGATTTTTTTGTGGATTCATACTCTAGTGATTTACGCTAACGTTGCTCTGGTGAAAGGACACAGATTCGCATCGAACAATCCCGTTACCTCAAACTGGTTCTGTTCTTTCCACATGAGCGCCATAATCGGTCAATGCCTATGTATAGTGTATCGACAACCCATCAGTGATACAGTCGTTGAATGTCTCCATCGCCATTCGACGCAGTTCAGGACCGGAAGCAGCTGTATTTGCCCAAGGAGAACCGCCATGGCCCACGCCTCACGCCATGTTTGTCAACGTGGACGCTGGTGCCGAAATGCTTGCCCCCAAAAAAACGCGACAAAGAAAGCCCCATAGCTGCGGCACAATGTTTGTAGTCGGATGGCACAGATTTGGAGAGCCCTTTATCCTGTGACGAAAGTCAGTTTCTGAAGGTCTTTGCCAATGGTGCATCCAAAGGGCTCTCGAATAGTGTCCCGGGTAGGCAGACGTACATATAGCAGTGGCTTAAGCCGTGTCAGATTTGGTGCGATTTGATATCTCCAGACTCTTTATCAGGAGGGTATACAGGGTCGTCGTAGGTTGTATTTCCAATGCGACGTCTGTCGTTGGTGTCTAAAGGAAGTGCCATGGTCGGACTATGATATTTTTGTAGCAACATGGTCGACAGCTTGCATGGTCAGGAGGTCGAGGTGGCTGTGGCTGTAATCTCGATCACTACGGATCCGTACATGTAGCTCTCCTATGGCTGTGCCACGTATGCTATAGGTGCGAGGTGGCGTTAATAGGAAGTAGCGCACCTGATTGCGTGTTTGTTTCAGCAAGTTTAACGTGCCATGTGGGTTGCCTCCCAGCCTCCCTGCCTCCCTGCCGCCCTGCGTCAGTGTCGTCTTGTTTCGCCCGACTACACCAGACTCCGCACATTCCAGCTTGCACAGGCTTGAAACCAGTCTGATACCACGGCGGAAGCGATTGCAATCTTAATTTGAACACAGAACTCCCTTAGGCAAAGCTTGCTTGAGGTGAGTTGCCGTTTTAGACATGCTTCATCACAGCGTAATCACCCTCATATTCACATATCAAGCGCTCCAAAAATTCTCGACGCCAGGATAATCAGCTTGTATCGATCTATAAGGAGACTGGATGCTGTCAAGATTTGTGCCATGGGCCATAAATAGTTCAGGAATCATGCTCATATTTGCTACGTCATGGAATTGGAAGTTGATCCCATTTTGCAATACGTAAACATGCAGTAGTAACTTTTTCAATCATAAGTACCTTTTCATGTGTTTTCCCCTTGAAAAGGTACCTCTAGGGTTTCTTGTATCATATATAAAGACTATGATCAATAAAGATCCTGACTTATTTATAACTAATAGGTCTTGATAATAATTATGCTATAACTTTTTACGGATTGGTAGGGACCCCTTCCGTTGTAGGCTTAGTTACTACTGCATGTTTACGTATTGCCCATGCTGTGCCGCATTTTCTTTTATCCCTAGCTAATCGGCTGACCTGATTTAGCCAATGTATCCATCCAGGATTGTGTATTGGAAATGCCTTCCGAAATCTTTATCATGTTGAAGGCGTCTGTCAATTGGTGCGTACAATAGCAATGCTGACTGTGGCCATCACTTGTTTGACGAAGTCATCGTGCGGTTCTCTCTCGGCCATTGTTTTAAGCGGAGGAGATGAACCTTCTATATGATTAGGATATATTTGTCGTCTCTTGTGGTCACTCAACTGTGACTAACCATTTTATTGATGGCACATAGCGTCTCTACTTTATAGGCCGGGGTCATTTAGTGTTTTCTGCACAGCGTGTAAAGCAGAGGCTTCAGCCTGTCAGCCGCAACAAATCATGACCGGCCAAGTACATGGGTCTGTAATCCGTATGTGAACTGGGAATATCACCTCTGTCATTGCACAGCCGTGTGAAAAAAACTTTAGCGGGCCATCATGGGTGCTATGGGGATGCGCGCAATCGATGTCTACATTGATTTTTATGAACACACCTAGTACTGCGAGCATATGCTACTGGGGGATTAAGAAAATGTACTCAGCACCATTAGTACTCGTATTGGTGTAAAGTATCCAGATTGCGGCATGGTTCAGTTCACTCTGGCCCACCTTGAATGGCGATAGGGGATTTCAGTGCCCTTGAGAGAGTATAAGAGTATCAAAAAATGTGTTGAGGTTTTGGTCTATTCCGCTGTGACGGCCAAATTCATCGATAATATCACCAATGAAGTCGCTAAATGTTATGTTTCATCTGTCTTCACAGAAAAATATCGTTCGTAGAAACTGGCTCCTGACGCTGTGGCCTCTGCAACTTGTGCTTTTACCAAAAGGCTTGCGCTTGCCAACTTGATGGTACTACAGAAGCATTAATCGAAAATTCATTTGTCCTCTGGTATGGGGGCTTCATACTGTCAATAGGCTCCTCCAGACGATATTTTGGAAATGAACGAGCATTTCGCGATACGTTGGGGACATTTGTAAAATCATGCGGAACTCTCTAGACTCCTTTGGTACGATTGTTTTACATAGCAATGCGATGGCGATGGCTTTCCTCAACGCATCCCAGGTCCATGAAATACCCAAAATTCCAGAGCCAGTGCTCACTAGGAGCATCACAGACAGTTGAAAGATTGCCTCTGATATATGCCGGCGACCCTCAAGGAAACTTAACCCTGAACTACCAACTGCTGACAAAATACATAACCTGGGTAGATTTCCGGAACGCCGTTGACATACTCTTCCATGATAATGTCTTGGGGAATCGTAAAGCTTTCAGACGAAAAGAGCAACGGTCTGCGCGGATCAAAATACAGTTCAAGTTCCAGATCCTTGAGCATTTATAAGACAAGATATCGAACCCGAAGCAACCAGGCTTGGGGAGTCAATGCGATGCAATATGATACTGCATTGTGCTGAGTCATAAGACATTATACAGAAGCATGCCTACATTGTGCTCCAAGATTGGGCAATCCCCGTGGTCATGTTCGAGCAGCAGCCAGACTCGAAGAAGCCCATTCATGCGCAAATTAACAGCTCAAGGAGCACCCTGGTCGTCATCCTACATGACCGTAGAGGCTAGCAGACGCGTTTCGACGTCATCCATCCCGATGCCATCCATCCGTGGCCCTTCCATGTTTTGCAACCGTGACTCGATCGATTGGAATCGCGGCTCGTAGCCCCCAGCGCGAGCCTCAAGATTTTCCATGCGTTTTTCTATATTCTCCAGTCGTTGCTCGATACGCATGAACCCTTGCGCCATATCATGGCTGAGTCGGTCCAGCTTATTGGTGAAAGAACGGATGGTCGTTGCAAGTGGTGCGTTCTCCTGTCCGGGCGTTCCAGAAGGGATGCGAGGTTCGTGGTTGTGGCGAGGTTCCTGCAGAGCGAATCTCCATTGATTTCCGAGCTGTACTTCGCAAACAGCCTTTGCACGGAAAGGGCAGTCGATCTTGCGCGTGGAAGGATTGCGCTTCTTTGCTGTACTGTTATACTTTACACCTCCCCGATCGCATACCAGGTCGTAACGCGTAGGCTTTCCGTCGCGATAATTCGACGCACGAAGTTTGACAATTCCGTATCCCTGGTCTTTTGCGACTCTTTGTACTGAGGCCATCAGGTCATCGAAGGACCGGAATATTCCTTCCGGAGGAGGTAGAAGAGCTGGCGGCGGCGTATTTGGCATAATAGAACAATTGGGTCGCGATGGCGCGACGTCCTCGTGAGAGGGGGGAAGAGTGGTTGAGAAGTTGAGATAAAGCTCTCTGCAAAAACAATCACCCTGTTTTGCCGTAGGTGATAGAGTCGCAGAAGCAATCCTTGACTGAATGCCGTGTGTTTAGAGACAGTATATCCTTGTCGCGATTGATGCAATGGGCAAATGTTGGGCTGTGAGGATTTCTAATCCGCACTGTCATCAACTTGAACTTGGGAAGGGAAGGAAATGATTGGGCTTTAGCCACTCACATTGCGTTCAGTGGTGGCGGCGCAGTGGCGGAGCACTGTCAGACTGGACTGGACGCGACGTGCACAGAGACACAGAGACACAGTAAGTATTCAAGAGGTCTGG
This sequence comes from Epichloe festucae Fl1, assembly GCA_003814445.1. Lineage (NCBI taxonomy): Eukaryota > Fungi > Ascomycota > Sordariomycetes > Hypocreales > Clavicipitaceae > Epichloe > Epichloe festucae. Next base: position 2,195,233 of record CP031385.1, on the reverse strand, counting down.
TGTAAACGAATCTCTCGTTTTTGACTAGATCAAGGCAATGAACGAAAAGTAAGCGCCGAAAGCTTATTATCTGGGCACGAATCCTGTTCTCTCAATATATCTGTGCGGCTTTTTTCCTTTTCTTTCATTTGAACTTTGTGTCGAAGTTTGTACGTCGACTGGTTCGGAAGGGTCTTTTTTTGTCATGTTTCAGATCACCAGACTCCAAGTTAATCACCCCCACACTCCCTCGACTCCCTGCAATCATCACGACAAAGTCATCGATTGATTGATCAGCCCTAGCCATTCGCTCCAAACAATATATATCCGACTTCGCCTAGCTCGCATCGGACAACACTCTTGCACTCTGCTGCAGATATCATGGTTGACAGGTCAGAAGCAGTCGCTGACACAGTCAGTAACGCAACCATGGACGAGGTCCAATTGGGCCAAGCTATGAAACGACTCAAACTCCTATACATCAAGGTACAGTCCAGCCGTGATATACGCTTCCTCTTATTAGACATAGGGTCTCGGTTATATTGATCTTGAACTATTCTAGGCACGGCTACTCAGAGGCACGATTCCTAAAATTCTGGACCCCTTGGTCCAAAAGCAACCATCGCGTGAGTCCCCAAAGGTGGATTATCAGGAACAAGGCAAACTAATGAGACAAATAATGCAGCTGATGCTCTTTTCAATTCGTTCGTGAAAGCAGTGAACGACGCTCAAATAGATATCAAGGAATTTACGGACCTCATGAGAGATGAGACAAGCAAACAAATATTTGCACATGTTGAGAAGAGTGAACGAGAGGATCCTTTGGGTATCAAACCATGGCGGCATACGGACCACCCAGATTGGTTTAAGATGGACAAGGAATGACCAAGTTTTTCATTTTACTCTCACTTTGTATTCTGGTGGTTCGGCGTTGGGTACAATTTAGGCGTTTACCAAAGCCATTCCGAAAGTGGTAATGAATAATTTTCTTATCTACTCACCCAGAGTCTTCCAAAGTGGTTGGCCCAGTCTCTGGGTTTTGACACACCAGGTGACAGCAAACTGGTTCATTTGTAGGATGATGATAATGTAATTCCATTCACATACCTACCTTCTTTCCTACTACATATGTACCTCAGGTATTGAATTTTTAAACCATTTTATATAGTTCGTTGAGGGTTATTGTCAACACATCGGACTCAATACAAGTACTCGTTATACACAAGAGATGCTGGCTATACCGAGCCAGGTGAACATGGATTAACTTCACAAGATCTATCCAAGGTATAAACCTACCTGGCAGGTAGGTACGTACGCAGACTTCACTTGTCAGTTTCTCCACGAGCGCCCATTCTCCCGTAAGATATGGAGCTATCCTATCATGGGTATCAGGGAAAGAAAATCGCGCACTGGAATATTGATAGGAAAGCTACAGAAATATGCGCGGTGTGCTAGTAGATTATGCAGGAGAACGGAGCAACGATAAGGCGTATCATCCAGTGCTCCACACCAAGCTTCAACAGGCAAACACATATCACGTGACCAAATATGGGTCAGACTTCAGGATAGAGTCACTCTGATTCGTCGGGTTAGCGGGCACAATCCATCTTTCCACCCACACAAATTTTACCCAAATCTCGAAAACCGTCGTTCCTTGGTGAGATCCTCATTGTACACTCCCAGCACGACAAGCAACAATGGCACCTCAACGAGTTACCTACCGCCGCCGCAACGGGTTAGTTATCACCCAATCTAGTTCAATGATCAGAATCGTTCAGGACGTTATATTTCGAACATCCCGAACCACTCAACTAATACATCATCGTTAGCTACAACACCCGATCTAACCGCACACGTGTCGTCAAGACTCCCGGTGGCGAGCTTCGACTGCTGCACATTAAGAAGCGTGGCACTGTCCCCAAGTGCGGCGACTGTGGTTCCAAATTGATCGGCGTAAGTTCTTGATCGGGGACGAATTGAGGTATACGGCTGGAGCTGGTATATGTGGATGACAAGTCAAACTCTGGCTGCAAGTTGTTTTGTCCTTGGTGATCGATGACAAAATTACCGACGTGGGGCGATATGACGGGCAGCATGGCTGAAGACAGTAGCGACTGAGCCGACTTGTCTTTCTTGTTCCTTGTATTGAAGGAGCGCTCAAGTAACCCTAGTGCAATTACTAACGAGACTTTTGAATAGATCCCGGCCCTCCGACCTCGCGAGTACTCCCAAATCTCGAAGCCACAGAAGACTGTTCAGCGCGCCTACGGCGGTTCGAGATGCGGTGGTTGCGTTCGTGATCGCATTGTTCGCGCTTTCTTGATCGAGGAACAAAAGATTGTCAAGAAGGTGTTGAAAGAGCAAGAGCAGAGCCAGAAGAAGAAATAAATGGTTTCATGACAATGGTTTGACTTACTGCGCGATTCGGCAAGGATCTTTCTTTGAGGGGAATGGTTGATTGCTTTGGTGTTCATTAGGACAAAAGGGACTGCATGATACAATGGGGACAGGGCTGGAAGCGCTGGTCTTCTGCCGTCGTTAAGACTGCATACCCTCCTTGGTGGTTGAAAGAAAAAAAAAGCATCAAGTTGGCATTCATGTAGTGACTTTGATTTTCTCTAATGTGTGATTTAATTCGTCGTGTGCTCACGATAACGGCTAAGTGCCTCCGCCAAGCGAGCTAACACTAATGTTGCTAATTGTGTCGTAAAAGGGAGAAGAGATATAGCTAACTTTCAAGCCAAAATTAAAGGTTTTGAAAATGCTTCGAGTGGGGTGGTTGTCATGTAGAGCGCTACGACTGGGCCATTGTCCAGCCCGGTATCGAAATGGAGGCCGACTCTCCAACTCTCGCGCTTATTCGCCCCCTCCAGCATTGCTAGAAATCACCCATCAACAAGACGCCGCAATCGGTCTTAGATCAAGCGCCCCATCTCTTCTTCGCCTACGTTCTTACACAGGCTTTCATATCTATTGCATCGTCGCAGCGACTTTGGCTTCCTGCATTCAAGCCCGCCATGGCCAGCAGTCTTCGAGCTTGCTGCTTGAGCACTTTTGTCAGTTGTGAACTGCGACCCTCTCAATTGCTTCGACAGCCACAAACTCTTTTCAGGTTCCCTTCTTTGAGAAATCGGCCGGAGGCTTCCGTCATCTCAAGACATCGTGCTCGATTCATACAGACGTGTTCCTCCCGACCTCGTTCACGGCGAGACACGCCATCCGAGCCATCCCCGACCGATTTCAATGAACTGAATATGCTTAGAGGAATGCCCGCACCGTCCACTTCGGTAGATGTTTGTATGTACGATGGGTTTGGTCTCAACAGTGGCATCACGATCACAGGTGGCGATGGGGCGTTACTGGTTAATGGGGAGGCTTTCAGGTGGAAACCCTGGGAGGCTCGGGGATCACTGGAGCTCGTGAACAAGAAGGGTCAGTTTGATCTTCCACTGGAGGCATTTGGTTTGTTTGATTTTTTGTGGCCTCGCCCAGGTAAGCGAATTGACTTGCCCCTGACACACATCTATGTCAAGGATCGCCTCGCCCTGTGGGAAGCTTCACCATAACGCGTTTGTAACATGGCCGTTTTCGCTGTCTGGTGATCCAGTTCTCTTGCCTGGAATATTGAACTGACAGCCCCGGTATATAGATTTATTGGTCATCGGTGTGGGCAAAGTCAACCTTCCTCTGAGCCCAGAAACGAGGAAACACATTGCCCAACTCGGGATACGAGTCGAAGTCTTAGATACAAGGAACGCGGCAGCGCAGTTCAATCTGTTGGCCACTGAGCGTGGAGTCTCCGAGGTTGCTGCAGCCTTGATACCCATGGGGTGGCAAGACGGTATTGGTGTCAGGGCATAAGAAACGATCCCTTCTTTTATTTTGTGGTTGTAATGGAGCCTCTGCAAGGCAAGGACTGGTTCATGAGTGATACTTTGTCCGCCGTGATGAGATCATTTGTGGTTGGCAATGTACTGTAATGATGAGCAGGGTTGTTTCAAAGACGTATGTTCAAATTGGCTTTTTTGTGGCAGCCGAATAGACCGTGGCTTACTGCGTTGTTGTTGTTGGTGCATCAGGATGCGACAGTGGAATACTGTTCTCGGGTGTTTAGTGCCATCGCAATGTTATAGTTTTGCCACTTCTGATGCATAATAATGTCCACTAACCAAGAGCGTCCATCTATAGTAGAATCAAAAACACCAACCCCCCCTCTCCCTCAAGGAAAAACTTGTGTGAAGAAAAAAAAATACCCAAAACCTACATTCGCGAGGAGGGAAGTTTGGGCGTAGCCGATGCTCTATAGGGTAGGTTAACTATTCACATTCTGCGACATACCGAATAACAGGAAAGCTTCCCGGTTCAAATGGCTTTACTGATCAAACGCTGCGCAACGCCTCACTAAAACCCGTGCGCTTAAACGGACTGCAACCACTTTTTGTCTCTATTCTGTAGCCGTTCTGCTCACCAAGATTGTGAAGCTATTCACTATAGTCGAGTCTATCCACCACTGCTTCGCCACTGCGATCGCGTCATCACCTGTACCGAGCTGACACCAAATAGCCGCCTCGTTTGTGACTTTGGTTATTGCAACCTTCGCAGTGAGCTACGTCCGGTGCGGGATTCAGCTGGGATCGGCAACTCCGACTGCAATTTTTGCAGGTGCTACTCTCGCACGTTGAAGACAAAACATCAATTTACGTCACATGGTTACCCACCCAGGCAGGTAGTGTCGGACAATCAATCCTCCCTAGCCCAGCTGTATGCCTGAGAAACAATCCAGAACATCCAGAACTATACTGAGAGAGCTATTAGTGCCGTCATTTTTATATCGAACAAGTTGCCACCGAAGTCAAAGGCGTGTAGTATAATCTTATGAAAACCCTAAGATTCCTCGGTTCAACAACCAACACCTACTATCGTCTATATTGCATGAAATCAGCCCGCAAATTGGCAGCGTCTTCCGCCTCAACGCGTGTTTCGTTCTTATTTCCATGGCAGAACATCACGAGCCCCCAGCCTGGGGTAGCCAAGCCCTCGAGACCGATGCTCTGTTAACCGACCCCCCTCTTTTGAGAGACAATTCGCAGCTGAGGTCATACAAAACAAGCCGCTTTGAATACACTGATGTGAGGGTATTCTTTCATGCACACGACAAAGCAGCAGAGCTCCCAAAAACGCCTGCGCCGCTGCCGCTCTTAGTGTGTATACCGGGACTCGGGGGTTCTGTTGCACAATTCCACCCGTTGCTCAGCAGCCTTGTCGAACTCGCGCCATGCTTATCCATCGATTTCCCAGGAGGTGGTCGCTCACGATATACCATTTCCTCCTGGGACGCGTATACAACAGAAGCACTGGGGGAGTTATTCGAAATCATTATTGAAGAGCACCGAGATGCAGAATCCAACCAAGGGGTTGTATTGATTGGCCATAGCATGGGAACTGCATTGGCTGCCCAGCTTGCGAGCAACACCGTTCACCACAAAACGAGTATCACACAGCATATTGTAGCACTCGTCGCTATATGCCCCATAGCCGGGCCACCTGACGAGCAGAAATCTACCCTTTTCCGCCGATTATTGTGGATTCCAGGTTGGATGCTTGCTCTCTGGCGTGCTTGGGATGGCATAGGAGGCCCTGCGAGTCGAAGTGTGTCTCGATTTGTTGGCAAAGGGGCGGAACGAGAGTTAAGGGTCATGCAGTATCGATTCAATGAGCAAAGCAGAACTCCAGTTTGGAGGCGAATGGCCTATGGGTCACTTCCCGTTTACAAAGATGGGAAGCCGAAAGGAGGATTGCCAGGGCTTGATGCATGGGCCAGCATAAAAGTCCCGGTATTCTTGATAGCTGGAGAGGACGATCATTTGACGCCCCCAACAGAAGTCTACAAAATTGTTGATGCACTGAAGGGATTCCAACCAGAACTTGGTCAGCAGCCTGCGAGCTCCGAGGAATCGAATGTGGACGCCTCTGAACAGACACAGATGACCCGTCGGTCCAGCCAAGATGCAATAACTGCTGGCGACAGCTTTGATAGTTCGACAGAGGCAAAAGATAATGAGGACATGTCCGCAAAAGCGAAATCTGCTGATGATGACAATCCGTCCACACCTTTCGAAACATCTACAGACTTACCCCCGCAACCCGCGCACCCGCCGCAAGTTGTCCGGTCTTACATTATGCCGTCCCCCGCGAATCATACTCTCCTCTATATGCCACGATACTCGAGAGTATTAGCCGGGCTGATATCAGATTTTCTCGCAAAGGACGTTACGCAAAGGTTATCTCTAGCCTGGCAACTGCAGTACCTATCTCGCGAGGGCAAATGGGATGTCAAGAATTTGAATAAGTGGAAGTCAGTTGTGCCAGTTTCCGAAGCCATAGGGCCAAATGATGGACACATCTTCCGCGCTATGAAAACATTGCGTGAAGCGGATGACGTGCACAGCCCATCACGCTTTGTTGAGGAATGGGGTTCCATCATCAGAGACGTTATTGACATTTCCAAAGACCAACCAGTCTATGACCCACGGGGGCTCGAACGAGGCGGTGTGCACTATCACAAATTTCCTACGGTTTCCAAAATCCCGCCACAACCACATGAAGTTGAGGCATTCATCAGGCTAGTGGACCAAATACGGAGGGGCCAGAGCGAGCGAGCTAGTGTTGAAGGTTGGGTGCATCCTGAAAAATGCGTTATTGGTGTACACTGTCACTACGGTTTCAACCGAACTGGCTATTTCATTGTCTGCTATCTTATTGAACGCTGTGGTTTTGGACTTGAAGAAGCAATCGACAGCTTTGCCCGGGCGAGGCCAAACGGTATACGACACTCACACTTTCTAGACAGACTGTTCGTTCGCTACAAGGTGGAGAGGAACAAGCGTCAACCTGATGATTCGTAGAGGTGGACGATTGGCGCATGAGAAGTTAATTCAGGTTTAAACCACCTAGCGACGAGATTTTCGGTACCATGAGGGAGACAAGATGCGTCAAATGAACAGTGTTAGCAGTGACATGATAGATTCGTAGCATCGGACTCCGATATGTGGCATTTTTCGCTTCACGAGTTCTGTGTGGAGTACTTATTTAGTAAAGCTTTCAGCGAAGCTTTCAGCGAAGCATTAACAACTTTTCGGAATTCTCAGGCTATCGCACACCCGAGGGGAACGTGACGGTGGATTGCTTTTACTCGTGATGTACCTCCAAATTGCTGCTCAATAGAGGTGCTCTTTGTCCTTCTACCGGCTTGTCCGAGTTCAACGACAAAAGAACCAAAGCCATTGAAAGCAATGAGTTGATGGGACGATGGGGACTCCGACAAGAGTATCATCCAGGGAATGGACAAACGAGTCGTTGACGCAGAGGGATTTTATCGAAGCCACGACTTGAGCATGCTCATGGTAGTGCGAAGTTCGAGGAAGTTGATCTAGCAGACGACGACTTGGAGACGACCGGCTGGGGGGGGGGTGGGTAAGAAGATTGTGGAGACAGATGGGTTCGACGGGTTCGACGCCAAACACACTAGACTCGTCTGGTATTCCTGCATTAACGATACCTTCCAGGCCACAGCGGCCCAGAGGTCAGGTGGGCTAAGAAGTGATTGACCGACCAGTTAGTTGACCACCACGTGGTTTGTTAGTTGTACAGCGGCGCAAGCACGAGCCTGCTCAGGGGTGCGCCACAGCTGATCGGCGATAAGGAGTCGACGTCAGGACTCAGGACGTAAAAGTCGGACCACTGATCGATTTGCGACAGCAGTCTTTTCACTCTTGGTATACTACCATCTACGAATCCATGTCTTCTCCTGGTCTTGGTCTTCGAACCTCAATAATCAGTTTCTGATCGAGGTGGTCCAGAACTTCGTCACAGCGCTTCTCCCACCCACAGTTTGACCTCGCCTTCAACCAGCCGTGCCGTGACGGATCACCCTCGACGTGACCTGCACATTTCATGGTTAGTTCAGCTGAAAATGCTCCAATATATATCGCCTTTGCCCGTCTTTCCACTTACAATATCTCAACAGGCGTCCGAACAGAGCCCCCTCCTGGGGAGTGACAATCCGATCACAGACCGTGAAGCAAACTCAAGCAACAATAGCAAGAATAGAGCAGTTGAATGGTCGAGAACCCGCGAGATTGGCATATTTGTCTGGGCGCTGGTTTCTACTGCTGCTGTCATAGTCCTAGCTGTCTGGACTCAACACAGCCAGCAGACGTCCAAAGATGGCTCTCGCGCCGCCAAGCGCAATCTCATCTTCATGGTGTCCGATGGCATGGGGCCTGCGTCTCTCTCACTCACCCGTAGCTATCGCCAGCATGTCGATGGGCTTCCTGAAGGAGACACCCTCACTCTAGACAAGCATTTTTGGGGCTCCAGCCGCACACGGTCCAGTAATAGCTTGGTGACTGATAGCGCCGCCGGCGCCACTGCCTTCTCTTGTGGAAAGAAGAGCTACAATGGTGCCATCTCCATGCTACCAGACTACCAACCTTGTGGCTCTGTACTTGAAGCCGCTAAGAGGGCGGGGTACGCGACAGGTCTGGTTGTGACGACTGACATTACTGATGCGACTCCAGCATGCTTCGCTAGTCATGTCATGATGAGGCAAATGCAAGACGAGATTGCACTGCAGGAAATCGGCCAAGGGCCATTGGGACGATCGGTTGATCTCATGCTAGGTGGTGGGCGATGTCACTTTATGCCCAACAGCACCTCTGAAAGCTGTCGCTTGGATGATATCGATGTAGTCGGACTGGCCAAGGAAAAGTACGGTTGGACTTACGCCGACACCCGGAAAGCTTTTGATGACCTCGATGGTGGCAGCAAAGCGAGTCTACCTCTGCTAGGTCTGTTCGCCACCACTGATTTCCCTTTCGAACTCGACAGGAAGAATATCAACGACGTCTATCCTAGTCTCAGTGAAATGGCCAATACGGCCCTCAAGGCCCTCGAAAAGACCACCGCCAAGAGCGAAAAGGGATTTTTTCTCATGATTGAAGGCAGCCGAATAGATCATGCTGGTCACATCAATGACCCCGCCGCTCAAGTGAGAGAGGTTTTGGAATATGACAAGACTTTCAAGTCAGTTTTGGACTTCATCGAGAGCAGTGCCACCGAAACTATCCTTGTGGCAACCAGCGATCATGAAACTGGTGGACTCGCTACTGCCCTTCAAGAACCTGGCCACTTGCCCGTCTACAACTGGTATCCTCAAGTCCTTGCGAATGCAACCCAATCGTGCGAGAAACTGGCCGCAACTTTGCAGAATCATGTTTCCGATAAAGCTTACTCAATGAACAAGGAGCAACTCAAATCATGGATAAACAATGAGCTCGTCGTGTCCGGCCTCGGCATTCCCGATGCCACTGACGAGGAGCTGATTCTTCTGGCCGAAAATCCCGAGGCCTCCATCACTACTTTTGCGGCCATCATGTCCCTTCGAGCACATATTGGCTGGAGCACTCACGGCCACACAGCTGTCGATGTGAATGTTTATAGCTCTGGTGGCCCCGAGACAAGTGGGATTCGCGGCAATGTCGAAAACACCGATATCGGCAAATTCCTCAGCCATTATCTCGATGTAGATGTTGACCAAATCACTCAGGAATTGAGAAATCAGAGGGGCACCAGAGATGTCGAACCGCAGGTGAGTCAAGGAAAACACGAAACAAAGTTGAAGAGTTACGACAAATACCATGCTCTTCAAAACTTCTGAAAAGCAAGCAAGCGAGCGATGAATGCATCTCGATGTCCTTGTTCATCTGTGGTCGTAAATTCGTCCTTTGCATTGCAGATCTTTGTAGGTCTGTCTGGACCATGGACATGGTTTGTTTTGGCGTCCATATGTCTCGGCATCTGAATTTGGGCGAACCATCTTCATTATGTAGCAATGGATATCGTCCTTTGTCGGCGTCTTTCATCAGTTTGATACCGAAACGGTCAGAGCCGGCTGGCTGCTGTCCGTAGGCTAAATTCACCAGAGGAGGAGTCCATCACAATCCAAGCCAAGCGTCTTTTCCATATCGACTTGGTCGCTGCCTCATGATGTGGCCATGATGGGCATACAAGGTTGATGCAACGTAGCAGAAACCCCCTCCCCACACCCCCCCCCCCCCCAAAAAAAAACGAGTTTACCGACGAGAAACTGCACGCGGGGACGTGAATTACCATCACCATCATTTCCGAAAGTCTCTGCCAACGCTTGACAGGCTTGCAAACATGGAGAGAAGGCCACAGAGAAGGTTGTGCTAGATTGGATAGAATTGCTCTCTCAGGACGACCAAGACGGAGCAAACAGAATACAAGGTGCAATGGGGGAGGCGAGGTAGACTGATCTTGGAAAACTTGTACTTTGCTAGGCTAACATGAATGTCTGCTAAGAAACCCCAGATCCTGACGTGATGACCACATGTGCGCTCTTGGTTCTGATACTCGCAAGCAAGCACGTTGAACCCAGTGGTCTGTGGCCCTTTCAAAGACAGGCTTCAATCCCATCACGTTTTTGCAAAATATAAGAATACATGATGCGTACTTAGGTGTTCATGTAGTCGCAAAGTAAGAGTTCTGTTACATTTCCCTCTTCAAGTGACGCTATATCGGTTACGTGAGGTCCTTTATTAGTCTAGCGGACTAAATGGTTGCCACTATTTCTTCCATTTTGACTGTGCAAATGGTACATCGAGATGTCCGAAAGCAGAACCCCGGCAATTCGCGTAGGGCTATGGCCACTGTCCAACCAGGCCTTTCCCATGCTTATCAATATTCAACAAGTTTTCCATCCATCGGGAGCGGCTTGCAAATACATCTCGAAGTGGTCTGCCTATGAACGCATTCGTTCACCGGGGCATGAGCGGCGCCTCAAGCAGCCATTGCGACTTGAGAGTCTTTCATATCTCGCCCAACGCAATATTTCCCTCGTTCACACCACCATTCACCACGCGACCGATTGATTTTAAGGGGTGAAATGTGAAGAGACCCCTTCCCCCCATTGCCTTGTCGGTCGGTGGAGTTGACAAGATGTGCTCTTCACGCAATCCCATCGCGCCCTAAGGATACAGACGATCCGGAACCTTCACATCGAATCGAGTATTGACATCTCAACTACATGACAACCTGAACAGAGACATTAGCTACCCCTCCTTTCGAGTCAACATTATTGCGCGTTTGACATGTAAACTTACACAGTCACCTTCCTGTTTGCCCTGTGGAATTCCCATATCTTCAAAGGTTGCTGGGCCTTTGGCAGGTTTTGCGGGGGCTGTTGTGGCATTTTTGAGACCTGGTCCTGCGTGAGCGCTTGATTCGGGGGGTCGCTGTCCAGGCACACCGGGCGGGACGCTTCCATTCCGCCTCCCCCCTGCTGGATTAGGTCGAGGTTGGTTTGATATTGCTTGTCCGGAGCTGCTTGACACCCTTGAATATTGAGATGAATCTTGAGGTGGCATTGAAACGAGTCGTTCAGCACGCCCAGTCGCACCCGGAGCTCTTGGAAATCTTTCATAATTCTGAGGCATGATTAGCGGATCATGCTGCTGAGACAGCTCTGAACCAGGACGTGAAGATATCCTAGGTGCATGTTCTCGCCCTACATCAGGAAACTTAGGCAGACCAGCAGAATACGGCTGCCGGGAAGGTTGCTTTTGTAGCCTGTTTGCAGCCACGTTTGCACCAGAAGGTCTGCCAAACGAGTCGTCTGTGGTGTATGGCCTCTGGCCACTGCCCTGCGGACCCGGGTTTGGCTGCCCATACCCCACAGGAGGTCCTTGAGGATCCCATCCGGCGGAGGCAACTCGGCTCCGGGGATGGCCTGATTGTGCTGGAAGCTGCAGACTTCCAGTTGAATGAGACGTCGACATTTGGCGCGGCCCGGACCCGAACCCTATGCTTGCCGGTACCCTGACATAGTCTTCCGGGTAAGGTGCAGTAGAGTGAGGACGGTTAACATTTAAAGGTGCTGGCCGATCATCGTCTGGGTATGGTGCTGCAGAATGTGGCCGTAAAGGTGCTTGTGCATTACCGTCAAGGCGAACGCTGAAAGCGGGTGGTCGATCGGTGCCGACCACAGATGCCCTAGACGGGTCGGGAAAACTGGTGTGGTCTGATACGATGGTCGGTTTGATGCCCGGAGATGGTTGCGGAGACACACGCGAAGAGGCTGCTGCCGTTGAACCTGAAGCCGTGCTTGATGCAGTCTCGTTCAGTGTAGGCATCTGCTGAGGCTGTTTGAAACGCTCAGGTCGCTTTCCCCTTTGTGAGCCGTGCTGTGACTTGATTCTGATCAATGTTGTCGTTTCATGATCCTTTTTGGAAAGACTCTGATCATGACTTAAAGACTCCAAGCGACCCATGGCATCTTTGTTGCCATGATCAGCAGCGAGTTGATACCACTTGCGTGCATCCGATATACTTTGATTAACGTGAATTCCAATTTCATAGTAGTAGCCCATGGCGAATTCACCGGTCGGAAGCTTGGAGGTAGCAGCTTCTTGAGCGTACTTGAAGGCGAGCTCCTCATTCTTTTTGAAAACGCCCTCGTATCCGAAAAGAAACCATCGGCTCACGCCAAGAGCAGCTTCTGGAAGTCCTTGTTTCGCAGCTAGGCCATAGTAATGTAGCGAGTAAGACGGCTTGAACTCACATGCAAGCTGGCAGAGCTCGTGGGCCTGTCCCATTTTGAGCTGGGCTTTGGCGAATCCCAAATATGCGGCTTTCTCGACGTACATCTTGGCCAATTCCAAATTGTACGATAATAGACCATCAGGTAAAGTAATGTCTGGCAAATCACGACCGACGAGCATGCCGTAGACATATGCCCCTTGAGGCGCATCCTCATCGGAGCTATCTGCCGCAGACCTGATCCGCTCCAAACCACCGACATAGTCCTTTGATTCGCCGTGCTGACCAAGCAAGCTCATCATACCCATGCGATACAAAGCTGCTGAGTCTTTCAGGCTCATGCCTTTGTAGTAGTGTTCCTTGGCTTTCGACATGTCATTGGACTGTTCGAAAAGCATGCCCATACGATACTCAGATCTCGCGTTTCCCAATTCTGCCGCACGCTTGTATCCAGTGTATGCCTCCCGTTTGTCAACACGATGTCCGAACTTCCCGAACTCAAGCCACTTGGAGCGTATATACAAAGCGTCTGGATGCTCCTGTCCTGCTAGATAATTGACTATGTTGAGGGCATCCATACGAAGTTCGTGTTCAATGCGAGGTGTGGCTGGTCGAACTTTGTCTGCAGGCTCCCGTGCCACAGCGTCGATGGCAATTTCGGCCCATGTGAGCACATCACGAGCCCAGCTTATCTGCATGTTCACATTCTGCGAGTGTAGAACGTGTTTCCGCGCATTCCATAGTATCTCTTCCTTCGCATCGTCCGCTGGGGGGATGTTGTCACCGGTAACTTTTGGGAAAGGGGAAAAGGATGGCGCATCTCGTCCCATGGCGTCAAGGTGCTGCGCTCGACCGTCAGAATCTTTATATGCCGTGATGTCACCGTCATCATCAGCCGTAACGGTATCGCGCGGATTTGTATAATCGTTGCTGTTGTAGATGCCTTTTTGCGGATAATTCGAGAGGTTCGATTGTCGGTCATGATGTGAAGACGTCTTGCGAGAGTCCTGCCGTGCGCTGCCTCTTGCCTCTAGCTCTAGACGTTGCAAGTCATCTTGCATATTTTGGGGCACTTGAGGGGTTACTCTGGATGTTGGCAAAATGGAAAATTTGTTAGTATTGAAGTTCAGATGGTCAGTACTTTGCATCCCCCCCCCCCTTTTCTCTTCTCTTTTCTTCAGTGCTTTGGCGAAAGGGGAACAGAGTTGATCAGGATCGAACATGAGAGGTTGGTTCTTCGACATACCTTTGCGGGGAAGGTGCCACGACCTCGGGCATATAGTAGTCGTCAAAGCCTCCAGGTACGAAAGTTGCACCAAACTGAGGCGCCATCTCTGTATTCTGTGATATAGTCTTGGTTTCGACACCTGATTTCGTCAGACTTCCGGTCGCCTTCACTTGTTCGAAGCAGGCAACGCATCCGATATTAGTCTGAGGGACGCGTGGGCTCGAACACCAGCCCCCAAAAGCCTAGCCTCGCCAAACGCAGGACCTTGATCCGCAATGCGTAGTTCCACAACCGATGAGGAATGAACGGAAACGAGTGGCCGGAGCGGCGATTGATCGAGGCAACTGGAAGCCGTCTATTAGACCGATACAAAACACAAAGAGTTGGTTGAGTGTGAGAGAAGACTGGAGGCACAGCTTTTGTCGGGGAAGCTGTCTGGTGTCAGCAGACAAGACAGCGAGTACTGAGGAGTGTGGCGATGCCTTCCAAGCTCCTGGTTGACTTATGACTGACTGGTGGGGCTCTCGCAGGTGGGGGAGAGTAGGGAACGTTGCAAGGCGTTATTAAGGGATAATAAACGCACAAATTAGCGGCCAGTCGGCTGCGCCTCTTTTCTCGTGCAACAGGGCATTCCTGCGCCACAATACCGTACCGGTCCCGCAAAAAAAACTTCCGGGGCAAATTTTTCCCCCGATATCCCAGCCGTTGGTTGGCATTGGGGATGGGTTCGACAGACTTGACATGGACTTCTGAGGCACGCATCGCGGTGGAGGGGCGACTCTTCTTGATGGGGCAGGGTCTGACAGGCGATAGCTTAAAAGTCGCAACCCACCAGATGGTGGAGGGTGTTCACACACATGATATTCTGTGATATGCCAGATCCGATATTCAGTTCTCAAGCTTCTCTATTGTGAGATCCGAAACTCGCCCAGGTGTTTAGATGATGGCCAAAGTTGATCATATGATTACACAGCCGGCGAGAAAGAATAACACAATCCAGCCCGAGTTGACAAGCGAGTGATGCCGTAGTCATGGCATGAATAAGAATATGATCGCAGTGCAGGTGTGCCCTCTGAACGTCCCCCACCCCAAATGTGTGCAAAAGCCCCAGAAATGACTATCACTTCTGAAGTTCTAGTTATTAGTGCACAGTTTCCTTTGGCGCAACAAAACTGGGATAAATTAGCCGTAGAAGTCGATCCAGTCAGCCTAGCCTCCCTTAACACCCCCGTAACTAATAAATCACATCAATGTCGCTAAGAGCCGTTCTGCTTGTATACAAGACAGCTCTTTGGTGAATTGATATCGATTTCATTACATGTCTATCAGATTAACATTTCGTAATTCACGTATTCGACCACACTTGTACGGATTACTTAATCAGTAACAGTTGCCTCTCGTCTCAATCATCCAATTCAAGAAAAATGCTAATATGTATGACGCCAATTCTGATCTAGGTTTCCTCGGCATGTTACTCATCTATAAATTTCTCATTTTTCTTCTTGTTACAACGTGCTTCGATATTAGTGTTTGCTGGTCATAAGCAGCTGGAGGAGGGAGGAACATTGACTGGCAACGCTTTGCAGCAGAACATCAGCGTGCCTGCATGCAATCTTAAGCTGAGCACAAACATACTATTTACGCGGCCAAGCTTCATGATTGATATTTTTACAAAAAAAAAGCACTAATTTCGGACGTAATACAATCTTCGTCTTAATTTCGCTGAACAGCAAGGGGTCAGGTCAGACCGCGGTTGAGGCCGATTACATAATCAATAGCTTGTATCCACCTTCAAGTCGTCACCTATGCCAGCCTGGGATGCTGCAGAACTCGTCAAGCAAACCGACATCCAGGCAATCTTCAACCTCAAAACCGTCATAACCGACATCACTACAGACGATCGCAATAGGTCCGAAATCTATAATCTTGAATAACCTCTCCCTGAGAACGTTTGCCGCCGCGGACAGATACTTGTCAAGATGGGTGATCGCAACATTTCCCAAATTCTTGCGCAACTCAAGCATTCCCCATCCATGAGCTATCCTGAAGCTACTGCTCTGCTATCAAAGGCAAAGCTTGCCCTACTTAGCCTAAATGCCCTCACCCCTACTCATTCGTCTTCGCCGCAGCTTCTCGCACTCGCTCGCGAGACGTACGAGCAAGGGGCGCTTTTCGCAATTCGAGCCCGTAATCCCGATGGCTTTACGCGTTATGTGCAGCAACTTCAGCCATTTTATGAACTCCCATCGACGATCCTGACACCAAATTTACCAGAGAGAAACAAAGTCACCGGCTTGAGTCTTCTCCTCCTTCTCACGCAAGGCCGTTATGCTGAGTTTCACACGGAGCTAGAGGGCCTGGCCAACAGAGACGGAGGAGGAAGTGCTGGTGATGTTGAGGGCGACCGATATCTTGGATATCCTATTCGACTTGAGAGATGGCTAATGGAAGGGAGCTACGACCGGGTGTGGAAAGCCATGAAGAGCAGCGAGGTACCATGTGATGAGTACGGTGTCTTTTCCGAGGTAAGATGGCTTCAACACATGTCTCTGATTGCGCAACGTAAAGATGATGTACTTTCGCTGACCGTTTCATCGCTAGATTCTGAAGAACCAGATCCGCTCTGAAATTGCAAGCAGTAGCGAGCGCGCATATCCTAGCTTGCCAATCAGCTCCACGAAGAGTCTACTTTTTCTCGACTCCGAAGGTGATGTAATTCAGTTCGCCAAGCACAGGGGCTGGGGAGTCAAAGATGGACAAATATACTTCCCCGACGCAGCCGATTCTGGTGAGGACCACAATCAGCGCAAAGACGTAAGCCAAGTGATCATAGAAAACACTCTGGGTTATGCTCGCGAGTTAGAGACAATCGTTTAAGTATTGATAGAAGATCCTTTGTACGATCAAACAACGCGACTAAAAAAAATGAGCAACCCGCGGGTTCAGCCCGTCGTCAATCAGCTAATGAGCAATTGAATCGGAAATCATCTGTGCAAGCGTCTTTTGATTGTTCTATCGCCACTAACTCTACGACTCATTTGCTTTTCGCCCCCTGTACCTGTCTTCCCAAATTCGCCGCTCTGATCTTGACCATCGCCCACAAGGTATTGCAAGTTATCTAAGCAAAAAGTTTCAAGCCACTTCCATGCTTGCCAACCTCACAAACTTGACAAACTCGGCAAACAGTTCCCTTGTATTTGGAGTGATACTTAGAGCCGTCAAAGGCACACTCTTCGTAAGAGCTGCCACTGTAGATGGGGGTGTGACTGGCAGCACAAACGTCAAACTCGGCAAACTGGTCGAACTCGATGTCGATAGAGTCATTTGGATTTCGCTCACACTGAGCCTTCGTTTTCTTGGCCTATCAGAGTAAATTTGTCAGTCAAGCGAACTCCTGAGTGATGATTGATACTTGGAAAACGAACTCACATTCTCCACAATTTTCGTAGACCCCCCATTGGCGATGATTCGATTAGCGAAGCTTAAAGCTGAATTGTAGTTCTTGTTTTTCACAGCTAGTTGCATGGCACTAAGAAGTGCCAACTGACGATGGGGCACTTCGATTTTCGGAATAGTGAAATATGCCGAAAGCTCCAGGCTCCTCTTCAACTTGGCAGGATCTTGAGCCACGGCATCAGGAGCTCCAAGTTTGCGCCTGGCAAGTTCAACATCCATTGCTACTGTATACTCACTTGCTGAGGTGATCAGCTTTCTAGCCTCAGTCACCTCTGCCTCGCTTGAGACGGCATTGACCAAGATTGCATGCAAAATGCCCTTGAAAAGCCTGATCCCATCTTCCAGTTTGTTTGCCTTCATCGAATCATATCCCTTTTGAAGATCGTTCGTTGCCAGATGGTCCAGGTCACGGGGAATAATGGGAAGAACCTGACGAGGGTCCGTTTCGTCAATTGTTCGACGAACGTAATTGACCAAGGCTGGAAGACCAGACGAAGCAGGCAAAAAGCTTTTGGAAGACCGATATACCTCCAGGAATCGAGGTTTCAGGGGAGCAAAGTTGACGACACCGACCTGTCTGTTCAGAAGCTGCATAGCAGACTCGAAAGACCCCCCTGCAACATGGTCAGCTGCCAGAGGTGAGTTTCGAGCCCACAGATCCGCCTCACTGCTGCCGGCGCCACCAGCTTCTGCGCTGTCCACATTTACGAAGTCGCCATCAACTTCTGGTACTTCGTCATCGCCCATATCCCAACCAGCAGCATCCTCGTCGTCATCTTCGGTGAAGCCGCCGCCCCGTTTAGCGTTGGTCTCTCCATCTGCACCCACGTCCAGAGCTGTTCTATCCGCTGTGGCTGAGCCATCATCGAGGGACAAACCCTCGACTTCACCAAGAAGGGCTTGTTCGAAGAAAGACTGGGAGCTTGCTTTCGTAGGCCAGTTGGCTCTAAAAGTTGGGACGACGGGTGTAGGAACGCTCAATGACTCGCTTAACTGAGGTATAGTAAGCTGGGCCTCGGCGATACCAGTAGCATCTAAAAGGGCCTGACATTCGTCGTCAAGCCCATGGGACTTAGCAGTCATGTAAGCAAGAGGATCTGGGAAACGTCAGTAGTGAACACTCTCTCCGCGTGAGGACGTCATATACGCACAAAGGTCAATCTCCTTGAACATCTGAATGCGATCTTCCACCTCCCCCAGGTACAGAGCATTGTGGAATCGGGAACTAAAATCTCCCCGATGTTCCGCGATCTTGGCCATCCTTGCTAGCTTTGAATGATCGCCCGTAGCCAAGTACAGGAAGGATAATCTATCGAACTGTTTAAGCTTCTGATAACACATCTCAACAACCTGGTGATTGCCGTGTGCCAAAGCCTCAGAGCTAAGCCGTCCCCAGAAAACAGGTTTGTCCAATTGCTTGCCCATCTCTACGGCAACATCGAGGTTACCGCATTCGATCGCTAAATCGAATCTAGTTGTTGGATCCTGCACAAATTGCAGAGCAATCTCGGGATACCCTTTCTTTTGAAGATACGAAATGATCGACTGCCCGACAAGACTGGAGTTACGAATTATATGTAGCATTTCTTCATAGTTTCGCTTGATCAACGCAAGCTTGAAGCGGTATTCCGTGGGATCGATCTGTAGAATACGTGGTTTAGCCGCACGATCTAAACAATAGACATTGCGGCCTTTAACTCGGACCAAGTAAACAGTTTGGTCTAAAGTTCGCACTATGCCATTGTCACCATTCAGTAGGGTGTATTTGACATGGTTCAAGGTTGAATAAAGAAGTACTCCAGCGTCGTCCCATGTGGCACTTTTGATTCGAATAGTCTCGTGTAGAGTGCTGACTTGTTCCAAAGTCTTGGTAATAATTGTAACATTGTGTTTGCTGAGAAGTGCAGCATAAAGACCATCCGAAGACCAGACAACATACTTGACTCCGCTGACGACCAACTCGGCAGTGCTCTTCTTTTGCTGAATGTCATATAAATGGACCGCTGTTGGTGTAATTATGAGAAGATTACCGGTACCCCCAAAATAAATGTCACTTGTCCCAACTGGTGGTTTGAATGATCGAGTTGTGTTGTTGGAGAGATCTTTGATATCTATTGTTTGATTGGACACGTTTAGCACGGCAAATCGATTTCTGGCAACGAATATAGCAGAGCTTCCAGGCCCTCGCTTGGACTCAGTTGGTTCTATAGCACCGGATCCATCTTTTGGTAGATTGACCAGTTCGTAGGACCCTCCATCAGCTGGAGTGGTGACGAGGACCGATCTCTCAGCAGGATTGTATGACAATGTTCGGGGAGTGACCCACGGGCTGCCCAACTTCTTGAGTGATAACAGGGTTGGGCTTTCGATATTTTTCTGAAAATCGTATGATTTGATTTGCTTCTCCTTTGATATGTAGAAGAGCAAATTCTGGTGCGTTGCACAAGCTGGTCGTTCGCGTTCTAGCTTGAAGACCATGACTCCATTGTCATGACCTGCAGCAAAGAGATTGATCTCAGGATGCGCGGCTATAACCCAGAAGCGGTCATTCTCTCGTTTGAAGGACTGAACAGCAATGCGTTTGTTAAGGTCCCAAACTCGTATCGTTTTGTCCTCACCAGCCGATAAGATCAAGTCCTGATGAGGGTGAAATAGACAACCCGATGCATTGTGGAAGTGACCTCTGCAGGTATCAACTTCCCAAGCTTTGGTCTCGCTCATGCGCCAAAGCTTGACCAGTCTATCGTCACCGGCAGATACGATGAGTGGCATAGTGGGATGAAAAGCAACCCAATTAACGCCCCGATCATGGCCCTCAAGTACAAATTTGACGACAGCATCAGTGTTGCCGAACATGTCTGCTTGATTTTGGTTGGAACGGGCCATCTGGTCTTCGAAACTCATCGACGTGGGGGCAGAATGTTTTTTTCGAAGGCCGGAGATGTCCCAAACTCGAACAGACTGATCGAGCGATGCAGAAACGACGAGGTCCTCTTTAGGGTGGAACTGAGCACACATAGCGTAATGGTTGTGGCCAGTCATTGTGCAGACTAGATGAGATCGTCAGTATGACCAGGAATTACAACGCTAGGCATTACATACTCAGAGACCGGTTCTGCCAGTTCCAGATCCGTATCGTTTGATCGTCCGACGAGGACAAAATCCAGGGAAGTTCATGATGAAAGAAAACGGTGCGGACATAATCGAGGTGTCCATTTAAAGTGAAGAGACAACGGCGGTTTTGGTACGACCAGACTTTGATCTTATAGTCGTCACCACCAGACACAAAGAGAGGCTGAGTCTTGTGGAAATCGACGCCTCTAACGGGCCCATCGTGTTCTTCGAAACGATCAATAAGCGTGCCCATTCTGTAATCCCATAATTGGATTGTTGATGAGTGAAGGGCTACGAGAATCCAAGGTCTGTCATGCATTAGCTTAGAAGCATTCTCACGCGGATGGCTGCTTTATCCACCTTTTGGGATGGAAGGCAATGCCTTTCGCCCTCGAGGATTTCGATTCAAACTGCTTGTATGTCAGAGAAGTGACTGAGTGACGCGATGACATGGCAAGTACCTTAGTTAGCATGCCTGGGGAGGACTGCATCTTGGTGGGGAGGGCAAGAAGCCGCAGCTTCGTGCACGAGTATGGTGGGGTCGCAGATTAAGGAAGAAACTAATATCACAGAAATTGGTAAGTTCAGAAGCTGATAAATTTCCCCTGCCGTAGGATCTAATGTGAGCTGACTGGCAGGGCTGCACCAAAAGTGTTGAGGCAGGTGAAGGAAATAGGAAACGTGGAGGATGGTGGTGGTGGTGAGCCTTACTCCTGGCTACAAGCAATCGAGCCATCGTGTCCGTGGGCACAACAGCTACGGCGCGGTACGCACCATCATTGTTCCGTCACCACGTCCTTACTACACCGCCCGCCCCCACTAGTGATTCTGCTAATCTGCATTAGGACAGCTGCCGTCCCAAAACGCGACTTTTGCGATGGACTGACATCTTTTTAACCATCCTAACTAAACTTTGTTTCCTGCATATTTCTCTCTCTCAAACTGTCCCTGTCTTAGCATCTAAATCTAGAAGCAGATCATTAATACCATAGCACCGGCGCCCCCTTGTCGACCCATGAGAAGCCTCTTCCTCTACGAAGTGGTCACACCGGGTGATCAGAGGGAACCTCTTCATATCGCATAATCCTGTCGTCAATTCATGTATCATACATTCTATAATGTACTTAGATCTTGAGCCATGGCCACTGCTTGTCTGGCTTACTTTCGCCTTGCAAATAGTGACAGCTGTCCCGGCTGTTCGGATTGGCATGACTGCCGCTTTCGACGCTGGGCCGTACCTATTGGAGCTCGTGTCTGTACACCTTTACCTCCGCCATGATGCCTTTCAATTAGCTAACACATCAAAGCGAGACGGCTGCAGGAGAAAATTCATCGTCGTATTTTCCGATCTTAGACCGCATTGCAAGTGGCCATTTCAATAATGCTTCTACCGATTTTGATCTATATGACCAGTTTGTCGAAGTGCTCCGCCATGACGGGCATATCACTGACCCTGATGCCTTTTCTACCTTCAATCTTGCACTTTCTCTGCGCTCAGCAGCACCTAGAATTGAAGCACATTATCAACACTATAGGACTGCCATAGAGCCGTTTGTAGAGCATCGCAATTGTGACGTCTGGGTTCTATTTGATCGGAAACAATACTGCACACCAGACCTCGACACAATTGTGAAAGACGATTTGTTTTCCTCGTATGTTGTGTGCCTTTTTTCTGTACAGACCTACTGCTAAAGATGATTGCAGCGTCGTAAAGACACTACCGTTTGACCGGACCCTTGGTTCAGGAAAAGAGGCCATTCTTTTTGCAGACCCTACATCACCTACATTCGCGAAGTATCACCAAAGTCTCTTAAAAGACGCGCGTGCGTTAGCTCTGAGATACAGAGTTCGATATCGCCGTGACAACGCAAACTCCAATCGACCTTTGCAAATCGGCGGTTATGGCGTTCAACTTGCTCTGAAGAAAACAGATTATATCGTAATAGATGATCGACACGTGGAAAAGAACTTGGACCAGAAGCCATTGAGCTCACAGAAAGTACTTGAAGACGAAGATGAAGAGACAACTGACTTGGAGCCTCTTTCCACGACAGATCTACTTTCCGTGGGCATGAAAGCGGGCTCATTCATACAGCAAAGTGAGGATCCTTTTGATATGCTGGTGAAGCTCTCGCAAGACTTTCCGAAATATGCTTCATTCATATCTTCACACAATATCTCAAACAATTTTGCGGAAGAGCATGGAAACAATAAAGCACATATGATGCGTGACGGTGTGAATTCTCTTTGGATGAATGGTGCTCAGCTTATTGATCGACAAATCGACCCATTTACTCTTGTCGATATTCTTAGACGAGAGCGCAGATTGGTCAAAGGTATTCGAGAACTTGGGTTTGATGGGGCCAGTGCAGTCGCCTTACTTGGCCACAAAGCGGTGTCGTCCGCAAGGGATGAGGAGGAACTACCGAGATACGATTGGACAGACCGCCCAGAACGTGAACAGGTGATATTGTGGTTTAACGACTTGGAGAAAGATGATACATACGAGTCATACCCCAAAGCTCTGTCCTCAGTAGGTCTTGGCCTTCCTGATCTCGGAATGGCACACCGAGCCTTTACTAACAGTGATCACCAGCTACTTCAGCGAACTTACCCCGGCCAAATTCCACCCATCGGCTTGAACGTTTTCAATATGATTTTCACTGCTGATCTGACAAATGTTGAAGATCTTCACTTCATAAGTCAAGTGATTTCAATCATGAAGCGAGGAATACCTATTAGATTTGGATTAGTGCCGTTGATAACTACGAACATTGCAGCAAGTCAAGCCAAGGTTGCATACTTTCTCACGAGAAATTATGGCATCGGAACATTCTTATCATACATCGAGCAATTGACTCTAAAGGATGGCGTTTACGATGAATCACTCTTATTATCTGTCACAAACGGTCGTTCAGTGTTGTCTAATGGTTATCCTATGTCCACCGATGCGATATGGACAGCTGCAGAATTCGATGAGCAACTTCAATTGACCGGCAAATGGATAACCAGGCTCCAAGCTGACACTGTTGTCCGTCCACTTTTCGTTAATGGTGTCGCAATCTATCGCGATCAGAATTGGATGCAAACCATGAGCATCACCATAGGAAATGATCTTCAGACCGTGCAGAGGGGGTTATACTACGGTATTTTGAATGACGGTAGCTCAGCACTCGAAATGTTTCTCAGTGAGGCAAAGTTGAAACGGAATTTGTATACTTTGCAGGATAATGAAAAATCTCTGCGGATGCTCAATGTTGCAAATATCTATGACGATAACGCGGCATTTTCGGCGGCGTTACCAGTCCTCAACGCCGATAAAAACACAACGAGAGAAGAGTGGGCTACGATTACCGTGCTTGCGAACATGTCTTCAATCGCTGGTCTTGGACTTACACTTTCAGCACTGGACTTCAAGAGACAAAATCCGGCAGTGCGTATTGACCTGATCAACACACACGGTGACTTCTCAGCATCATCTCAGGTGAACGCAGCCTTGAAAAAAAGAGAGAACGAGTTACTAAACGTGCTCTCTGTCGATGACTTGCAATCGATCATCAGTGGTGCCTCGAACTTTGATGCAGCTGACTTCTACGCTGAAGGGGTGACAAGTATCCTTAGTGATGCAAAACTGATGCCAGGCTCAGAAGGCGTTATCATAAATGGAAGAGTGATAGGACCGATTAGGCCCGAGGTCCCTCTTTCATCCGATGACTTGCAGGACTTGTTAGCATTCGAACGCACATATCGCATCCTTCCTGTTTATTCCGCCATTGAAGACCTGGGCTTGACTGATGCAATATCTGGTCCCATTGCAGCAGCTAAGCTTAGCTCAATTGTTGCCCTATCAACTATCTCTGATTTGCCGGAAGGAATATTTGAATCAGCCCCAGCAGCTCGATCGACATTGTACGACACTTGGAACACAAGCCATACAGCCATACAAACGGGAGATCCGAAAACAGCAAGCATACATATTGTAGGACTACTGGACCCTGCTAGCGAAAAAGCACAGAGATGGGCCCCAATTCTAAAAGCGGTATCCAAGTTAGACGGGATTTACGTGAAACTCATTATGAACCCCAGGGAAAAGGTTGAAGAACTCCCAGTCAAGCGTTTCTTCCGATATGTTGTTGAGTCGAGGCCCATATTTGAGGAAGATGGAAGCCTCAAAACTTTGCAAGCGACTTTTGCAGGACTTCCATCAAACTTGCTCATGACAGCAGGTCTGGATGTCCCACCAGCCTGGTTGGTGGCGCCGAAGTCGTCTGTACATGACCTCGATAACATC
This sequence comes from Epichloe festucae Fl1, assembly GCA_003814445.1. NCBI lineage: Eukaryota > Fungi > Ascomycota > Sordariomycetes > Hypocreales > Clavicipitaceae > Epichloe > Epichloe festucae. The sequence goes on along the minus strand of CP031385.1, from coordinate 2,170,547 downwards.
AAGTTGAATGCAGTGAAATCTGATGTTGAGGCAACATACCAGCTTCAACACATCCTTATCGAGGGACATTCTCGAGAGAGCACAGGCTCTGCCCCACGTGGCGCGCAACTTGTTCTTGCCACAGAGACACAACCCCTCATCACTGACACCATCATCATGGCAAACTTGGGATACTTCCAATTCAAAGCAAATCCTGGTCTGTACAACATTCACCTCAAAGAAGGAAGAAGCCAGGAGATATATAGTATTGAGAGCGTCGGTGCTCATGGGTGGGAACCGGTAGCTGGTGACGAAGGAACGGAGTTAGTTTTGATGGACTTTCAAGGCACAACCGTCTACCCACGGCTCAAGCGTCATCCGGGGATGGAAAAGCATGACGTTTTGGAAAAAATTGGGCAGGATTCCGACACGAATCTGCTCACCAAAGGGTTGAAACTTGCAGAAGGTTTACTTGGCAACTTGAAAGGCAAACCTCTTTCAGGGCCACAACATGCCGACATTAATATCTTTTCCGTCGCCAGTGGACACTTATATGAACGGATGTTAAGCATCATGATAGTGTCTGTAATGCGCAACACAAAGCGCAGTGTGAAGTTCTGGTTTATAGAACAATTTCTCTCGCCGTCTTTCAAGCATTTCATCCCACACCTGGCGGAAGCATATGGATTCAGCTACGAAATGGTCACCTATAAATGGCCCCATTGGCTACGACAGCAGCAAGAGAAGCAAAGGGAAATCTGGGGTTACAAAATTCTTTTCTTGGATGTTTTATTCCCTCTTTCGCTCGACAAAGTAATCTTTGTTGATGCCGACCAGATTGTCCGTACTGATATGATGGACTTGGTTAATCTTGACCTGAACGGAGCTCCTTATGGCTTCACACCCATGTGTGATTCCCGAACGGACATGGAAGGATTCCGGTTTTGGAAGCAAGGCTATTGGGCTAACTATCTACGTGGCAAGCCGTATCATATATCCGCCCTTTATGTCGTCGACTTGCGCCGTTTTAGAGAACTGGCAGCTGGTGATCGTCTCAGACAACAGTATCATGCCCTTTCTGCCGATCCAGCCAGCTTATCAAATTTGGACCAAGATTTGCCTAACCACATGCAATTTCAAATTCCTATTCATAGTTTGCCGCAGGAATGGCTTTGGTGCGAGACATGGTGCAGTGACGATAGTCTCAAACAGGCACGTACCATTGACCTTTGTAACAATCCTTTGACCAAGGAACCCAAACTCGACAGGGCCAGAAGACAAGTGCCAGAATGGACCAGCTATGATGAAGAGATTGCGATTATTGAAGCAAAGCAAGGACTTAACCGCGCGCCAGATCCTCTGGCTGAAAAAGCACCCCGCAAAGCAGATGCAGGTCAAGTGGAAAGAGCAGCGAGGGGGCCAGACCAGCGGCACCAAAAGGATGAATTATGAAGCATCTCCAAGCAAGTGAAGCTGCTGCTTTGGCAAACATTTACAGCAAATTGGACAGAAAAAGTGTATCGTAATACGATAGTGTTGATCTTGGTTGATTTATATTTCGTTTCATTTTCTTCTCTTGCATGATTGGCAGGCAGTCAACGTAACACAAGTAGATGGAGTACGTGTTATCCTTCATCTCTGATAGGCTGTGTCAAAAAATGTGAATTCCTTGATTCCTTGATTTTGTGAATTTGTTCGGTAACAGACTTAAATGAAGTGGCGTATTTTCCTTTCCACGGCTGTTGTGTCTTGCCTAATTTTTTTGGCTAGCGAATGCAGCTCTCGGTCTCAAAATACTGGTGACATTATTGTGACTCAGCAAGGCTGCATAAAGGTCATCTGCAGTGAAATTTGCATCTATCTGCCCGACAAACATATCGGGTACTGACAGTGGTCACGTAAAGGGGTGAAGTGATTTTACATCCAACCAAGATGATCGCGGCAAATCAAGGCAAATGAAATACCATTCCAAGTAAATGATATTCGTCTTCGTATACTCTACGTACAATTCGACCAGCTGACGCCTCGTGTTATCACATAGCGCCGATAAACCAAACCTGTCAGTCATCCTTTGACTGAAACGACCCAACTCCCAAGCGAAGCACCAAGAAAAAAAAAACGTATGGTCCAACCTATGTAGATCAACCGATTTACAAAGCTAACTGTATATTTCGTAGTGGCCAATAAAATTTGCCGACAAGGCTGCCTGCAGCCCACGGTATACCTTACATTGCAGGTGCAGCCAGCTGTTCGGTATAGATGAGGGGTATCAAGGAGGCATGAAAGAAAAGTCTAGGTCGTTTTAAATATTGCTGAGCGACAGTTTCTCGAGTACTAGTTTGTAGTGAGGATGGATACTACGCCTCGCAGAGACTATCAACAGAGACTCAAGGTTAATAGGCATCGAATGACGTTTGTGCCTACGGTTGACTTGTTTCGCGCTCCTCCTTAATCGAGGTCATTACTGAGCCTACAGCCCCACCAGACAGTGAAGGTTGACTTGGTGGTGGCATCGCCGTATTTGATTTCTGAGTCGCGTTAAGATGTTGTCCGTTGTTCCCAACATGATTTCCGATCTGTGTTGCATTGACTTCTTCAACCTCTATTGTGTCGGGCTGAGCGGTGTTGGCAGCTCTCGTGTTTGGTGTTTCCGAGGAAATCTCTTTGTGCAGGGGAGATGAGTGAATGGGAGAAGCTGACTTCTTGCTCTGGGTGTCGCCGTTGCCGTTGTTACCCCCCCGTGAGGAGTTGCGCGGCGAGACACGTCCAGTCTGGTCATATGTGTTAGCAACGATCCGGAGCTATCACCAAACGCCACATACCTGTTTTGCCCAACGCAATCCGCAACTGTTGCAGAGGTCCCTCTGTCCACTTGGACCACGTCTCCACTCTGGTGTATTGCGTGTATGGCAGTTCGCACAATCTCTCACCATGTTACCAACACCTTTTCTACGTTTCCTTTTCTTCTTATTCGACAACAAGCCTCCAAGCTCCTCAGCAAGAATTCTGTTCACTTTCTCCATTTGCCTAAGCTCAAACTGCCAACTGGAGCATTTAGTTGTCCGCAATTCGTCAAATATATTATCCTCAGCTGCAAGAGCGGCGTCCTGCGTTCCCGGTACTAAGGCACCCCCGGCCGGCTGCGAGACATGACCACTCCCTGCGTTTGTGGGAGTAGCCGCACTAGAACGAGGTGTAGAAGAGCTTGCCTTGTTGGTGGCAGGAGTAGATGCTGGGGCAATACTCCGAGATGAAGCTTTGAGAAGCTTAGTCTGCGCGAGCAGAAAAGAAGGCTTCTGCCCTTCTGACGCATCCCCAGGATATAACGTAGTCTGTGCCTGAAGGCCCTGACCACGACGATTCTGTACTTCATGTTTACATACAACGATTTTCCCTCTTCTGGCCTGCTCGATCGAGCGACCGAATTCGGGACGAGACTCCTTGCGCATGAGGTCTTGAATGCTTGTACCAAGTAGTGACTCTGGCTGCAAGTCGAGTAATGACCTGACGTTCGACGAAACAAACAAGAACATGCCGGATGTCGATAACTTTGTCCATAGCTCACTGTCGCCAATACCTCCATTGACTTCGAGACTTTTGCGATTGAGAGCGAAAACGGGGCGTTTGCGGCCAACGAGAATTATGCACTTTCTGCCTTTGCCTTGCTCAACGAACAACGAACCATGGCTTTCGAACCAAGTGTAACCGCTTTGTTTTCGTCTGATTCTGAACACAATATTGACCTGGCTCCCAGCAGTTGCATCTTTCAACTCCCTTGTGACAGGAACGATATCAGATGGGTGGCAGACAGAAGAGAGAGAGTTGCCAACTAGATCTACCGTGTCGTATTCCAGCACACGTTTGGAGGACGGAGACAAGTATAGAAATAAACCCTTCAAAGATAGAACATGAACAACATCATCAGTGTTTTCCAAAAGCATTTTATCCCAAGATTGTTTGTGCCAGTCGGATACCAAGCCTTTGGGATTGAACTGTTGCAAAAGCGTTGAGACATCATCAACGCCTAGTGATTGGCCGTTTTCTGGTTCCCAGTGGCTTGAGGCAGGTGGATTCCAAATATACTGCCCAATATCGCTATGCTTGTAGTTGACCTTCACGCCACCCAACTCTTGACCCGAGATTGCGTCTGGGCACTCAACCAAGTCTATTTGGAATCCGATAAAATATCGAATCTCATCCGTGTCCCAAGGGATCGGTATCATAGTGAGCAAGTTGAGAAACGGTTTTCCGCCCTTCCGATAATTGATCAGGCTTTGCTGGACTTCGCGGCCCTCCTGTATCATTTTTTTCAAGTTGTACACAGCACCGTCATCAACGAACTCCCGCTTTGAACCAGATTCCACTTTGCCATCTGGTGCTTGCAGAAAGCGGCAGTTCTGGCCAACAATGTCATGGCGACTATAGCCCGTGAGATTTTGAAAATTGTCGGACACGTAAACAATGGGGCAATCATTCATTGACACATCGCAAACGACGAAGGCACATGACATGTCAACTGCCCCCAAGTTAATCTTTGGGTCTTTTCTGGTCGCTACCAGCCAAAGGGCCTTTAACATATCGAATCCGCTTTTGGAGTATATCGTCTTCTCCTTGTTTTCTCGGGTAGCCGCAGCAGTAATCGGTGTCGCAGGCCCAGATTTCGAGCTTGTTTGAGTGATGCTAGTAGAAGATGTACCTTGCTGTTGAGAAATGACCGACTCGGACGAAGAAACATGTCTTGACAAGGACGGCGGCAGGACTTGGCCGAACGTGTTGCCGCCCCTGCTTGCAGTAATTCCACTCGAAGCACGAGTTGCAGCTGGGTTCATTGTATTCATTTGTGCTGTGGAGATATGTAGCATGGTATTTGGACGACTGCTCATGGAGCCTGACACCGCATGGGAGGCTGCACTGATGGAAGAGTTACTGGCGGAAGGCTCGGTAGGAAACGCGTCATCAAGACCGGTCATTTGGCCAGTTGTGAAGTTGTTGTTCATGGCGCTGTCATTAGTTCCCCCTGTTCTGGGGACCGGAGAGGGCGGGAATAGCGCGAGGGGTTCATTTGGCATTTGATTAACATCAACATGACCAAAACCAGGTGGGTGCATGGATCCGATGAGATCCGATGAGATCCCAGAAAACTCAGCGGCGTCGAAGTTGCCCATTTGATCTGGCATATGGAAGTTTGTGTTGAGGCCAGCAAACGAGTGCCCAACCTGTTGCGCAAACTGAAATGAACCCAGGTCGGTGTGGCCAGCCCCAAAGGACAGCACGTCTCCTGGTGAACCACTAGATGACATACGTCTTGGACTATGAGGATCCATTGAAGGGCTTCCATATGCTTGTGGCATGCTCTTTCGGCGATGAATCTCGCTTTGGTTATTTCGAATGATATCGTCTAGTGAATCTCCTGGCATCATTGGCTGACCCGAGACCATCTGTGACATTGCAGAGGATGGCGGTTGCATTGACATCTGCGGACCTGAAACTACAGAATGGTTCATCATACCCATGGCAGTGCCCGTTGACGGTTGAGTAGGTTGCTGCTGTCGCTCCTCGCGCTGTTGCGAAAGCTGACGCCGTACCTCGTGGGGAGGCATCGCATTGGACGAGTAGTAGCCCTCCATGGCAACAGCATCTGGCTAGACGGGAATGGCTCCGTCGCCGTTTGAGCCCTGAATTGAGACGTAAGCAGGAGATAGGATCGGCGGGAGTGTCGCAAAAATCTAGGCGTGCAGATCTGCACGTGGAGGATATCGAATGGCAGCTGTGCACACAAACGGGCACTCGTAAGTTCCTGGTGACTGTTGTAATGCGGTTCGGTATAAACAGAAGAGTGGTCGGTAATTAGTAACTCGGATTTTCCGTGATTGGACGCGATCAGTAGAGTGGCCGGTGGACAGTTGTTAGTTGACAAGAGCCATGCACCAACAACGTTCAGGAAGTCATTTAACCACACTAAACGTGTTGCTCCGTCTTGGCACTGTTGCAGTGATTACTGCGACTGTCAATAGATTTTGTCGTCGTCGTCGCCGCCGCCGCCGTATCGTGGTTCGTCAAGAATTGCGCAGCCGCTTGCATCAGGTTGTACTGCGTACGTGATTGTAAAAGGTCAAACGAGATTCATGAAAGGTGGACGAGTGAGGGGGCGGCGGCCTTGAGCCAAGCCTTGAGCCAAAGGAGAGGTGGAATACGTCGGTGGACCGCTCGTCCCTGGAATTGTACTGGAGGAATGCAACCTCTTCTGCAGCACGGTCCCTGCACACGGGGGGGGGGGATGAATGTACTGCCTCTTGCAACCTTTGCAGTAGCTATCTTGGTGTCTGTAAGAAGGAAAAAGAATAATCAACGTGCAAGTTGCGTATTGTGAGACTAGTAGAAGCAAAATAGGGCGTTGACGAGACAGGCAGCGTTGCATTCTGGGTTCATGGGCGCAGGCAACCAGGCATATGTAGGGTTGATGACTCAGCGTAAAGTGGCCCTCATGTGTTTCACCAATAAATGCTGGGATTGTTGTCAGCCGAAATCTGTTTTAGCGTTGAATCCCAGCACTCTGTGACTCCCTCCCGTATAAAGGTATCCGAACAAGCAAGCGTGTCTGGCTCGGCTCGACGACTTGCTCTCCGTCTCACTGAACGGGGTATCAGCTCATTATTTGCTCATCGAGGGAAGTATTGTACTATTCTTAACAATTCAGTTATATATTCAGGAGGTTGAAATGACCAATACTATTTCAACTGATCGATTCTTCGAATTCCATGTTCATGTTTGTCACAGTTCATTCGTGTTGACTTTGTCGCAAAACAAGTCAATGAGCTTCGCCGTTGATGTAACAAACAGAAAGAGCATCAAGCAAATCTTCTGTGGATCGTATTCTCAGGCGTAGTGCATCTAGGCTCGCGTCTCTTTCAGCCCACAGTCCGCATGTAGATAAAGGCATGCTTCATTCATGATGTCCCGATCGGAAAGTAAGCAGAATGTGAACGTCATTTATCTGATCCATTTAATTCATCAGGCCCTACTTCTTCTTCTGACCATTCAAAACTGCAGCTAACTAGCCTTGGCCACAACAACGTGATCTCGCAGGCGCACGGTAATATTATCCATCTAAAACATAACTAAATCGCTCTATTTGCATCGAAAGAAATGTCCACGGACCTGGTAGCTATCGAGTTAGCAGAAGCGACGCGAAGCAGTTACATCTTAGAACATATCATCTTAATTGAAGTAACGCATAATTGTTTGTTGCGATTCTTGCGAGAATTGGCTGAGCAGAGGCATCGGATCCACATTTGCTGCAGTGAGCAGCGACTTGGCGGCAGAGGCTACTCTGCTGGCTGTCTGTCCTTGTATGGCTTCTGCCTCCAGAGCCTGGACGACGAAAAGGAAGAGCTTGCTCGCTTGATTGAGAATGACAGGGTTTCGTCTACGAAAAGTCACCCGGGTTAGCTACAGTCTCTAGGTTGGATTTGACTCTCACATCAACTCACTGGTCAATCAGCTCAGCCAAATATGCATATGCATATGGAGCTGCTTCTTCATCATTGACAACAGGAAGGGTGTCCACCCACTGCGCAATAACGGCTTGAGTGTCCCCTACATTGCCAGCGTTATAATGCAATATTTTAGCAATGGCGGCGCACGCGTTCTCCGTAGCGTAAACATTTTCGTCATTCCGAGCTTCCGACACTTGAGCTACCTGGAACAAATAAGGTATTGATCCGCCCAAGAATTGTGTCCATGCCGCTCCTCCGTGGTGAGCTGCCACACCAATTCCATACGCAGCGGCTTGACGTATCGCTGCTGAGGAATCTCGGCAGCCATCAACTAGAGGTTGCGTGATATAACTGGAGTATCGGTGACTCTCCGGTCCACAGTATTCAAGTACATCGTCTAAGATGCAAAGCCCCCATTGTCTCTGTGTAGGATCTGGGGACGTCAGGAAGGCTTCATATGTCGACATCAACCTCTCCCATGCTGGAAGGAAAGCCGCTCCATGATTTTTGAAGATAGAGTGGAACGCCTTGTTCATGTCTGACAATAAAGTCTGGTCATCCTCAATTTCTCTTTCAACATCTTCAGCCTCATCCTCAACGTCATCAGCAGTTGCTCCTTCCTTGTCTTCTGCTCGCTGGACGACTCTGTTTTGGTAGTCCTCGATCGCAGAAAGAACAGAGTCAATGAAGCCATTCATATGAGTGGCAGTGAGACTATCTGCCCCAACAACCTCTACAGATTCGTAAAAGCATTGATACATCTCGGCAAGCGTTTCGATTGAGGGCTCAGCGCTGAGTACTTCTAGAAGTTTTCCAACAGTTGCCGTCCAGAGACCCGCCAACTCATTGGATGGGCAGCCATAAGCTTTCTTATACGAGCTGAGCAGCTGTGGCACAAGCTTGGCTGAGATATACCGAACGGGATCATGGAAGAAGAAGGCAAGACCTGGCAAGGCAATCTTCTCCATGATGTTGGCTACAAATGGCGCAAATGCAGCCTCGAGAACCTGCGCATATACAACAAGCAACTCAATGGCCATATGTTTGTCATCCATAGTGCTTGTCCGAATGCCAATCATCTTCCCTTTGAGCGGGACGAACTCCCAGCCATCCTCTCCGTTCATTTGTTCAGCCTGCTCGTCGTCTTCAAGCAACTGTATATCTGCTTTTGCCATGGCTAGCTCTAGAAGAGGAGGCATGACATTTTCGAGGAATGGGACAAAATCAGAGCCCATAACACGGCACATACGGCCCCAGCAGTGCATCAAATACTGGGCTTGTGGATCATCTGTATCCGTAATATTGGCCTGAATGTTAGCCAAAAGGTTGACAAGGGTCATCGCATCTTGACCCAGCCGCTCTCGACCTACAGCCAGAGCAATAAGTGTAGCGCATTCCATAGCTTTGCCACGCAGAAGTCGATATTCCTTCTCACTTTGATTTTGAAGCACATTGACGAGAAGTGGCATAAGAGTGTCGTAATACTTAGAAAATGCCGCCTGGGCAGCATCGGCAATGGTGGCAATGGTAGACAAAGCCTGTTCCTGCACATAGCGTTTGTCGCTTTGGAGAAGCTGGAAAAGGTGTGACAGGAGATCGTCAAGATAAGGCTCAAGGATCGACTTCTCAGCTTCTTCACAGAAATTGACGAGGGCAGCCGCAGCGTGAGATTTGACTCGTGCCTCCGGCGAATTCAGCACAGGAATGACAGCCTTTAGAATTCGATCGTAAAAGTCGGTTTGCATCTTCGGCGCGAAGTCTGTGCTCATTTGGCCTAGTGCGTTGCATCCCGCCCAACGAACGCGAGGATGAGTATCCTGCAAGGCTGGTATGACCAAATCGAGCACTTGACTTAATTCACCAATCATCAAGTCGCGACACCCTTCAGATATGGCTGAAATTGCCATGAGAGCGGCGTGTCTATCCCGCCAAGCCATGGAGTTCATCATCCTAGGAAGCCAATTGAATGTAGGGGCCAGGATTGTCTGCCCACCTAGCTTGTTTGCCAGGCGATCCATGGTCTGCTCGCCCGCTACATGATTTTGATCGCTCTCATCTTGTTCAAGCTAAGATACTCAAGTCAGCTAACACAGCTCAATCACATTCAATAATTGGAGGTGCCAGGAATGAAGTCTCACGTCATCTGAAGTCAGCCACTCGGAAGCATCGTCATCGTCTTCTCCCAAATCGGTCATCAAGCTCAGGCACTGGGTGATCATATCATTGGTGTAGGATGGATCTTTGCGGCACATAGAAGGAGCGTAGTCGGCAAACGTAGCCATGAGCTCGAGCGCATTCTGGCGGCAAATGCTATCAAGCTCTTTATCCTGGATGACAGACACATTGAATTGCACAAGGTTTTGGAAAAGCTGCTTGAACATCTTGGGTGCCGTCTCAGCCAAGTCGATCAGAGCTAAAAGCGCCTTGCTCAAATCTTCGGAGTCTTGAGAGTCTTTGATAGGAGGAAGAATGTTTAGAACATCGGGGATCAGAGCGTAGTATTTGGTTTGTGACTTTTTGCTGAGTGTGCCGAAAAAGGATGCAAATGCTTCCATTGCGGCTAAGCGAACCTGTAACAATAATCAATTTTTGATTACATTAGCCTCTATTTTCTTTTTCTTTTCGGTGGGGGCATAGAAGGAAGAAATTCAAGACATACCATGACAGCATCATCCTGAAATCCTTTCTGGAAAGCCTGCAGTACCGTTTCTTCATGTTGCTTTTCGATGATTCCAGGCGTCGTTTTAAAAACCCGAAACGCGTTTTCTCGCTTTTCTGCCTCTGGCGCTTGACTCAGTTGAAATAGAACACCGAGCAATTCAGGCCACGAATCGTCTGTTGAAGAAGGACAAGAATTAGTATATGAGGCATGAAGTGGCCACTGCCAGGCCTCCCTGGATACGCACTGTTATCCGTATACTGCCGCGCAACCTCTGCAATGGCATCACTGATCTTGTTACGAACTGTACGATCTGGCTCGGTAGCGAGAGTTTCCAAGAGTTTTTGACGAATAACAATAGCTTGATCCTTCGCTAATGAGTAAAACAAGTCCACGTTGTTCCCTGCTTCTACCTTGCGAGTTTTGGAGGCAATTCGTCGAAAGATAACAGCAGCGAAAGATCGAGCCTAAGTTTGCGGTGTTAGGACCAAAATTAACATAAGAAAGAGGCAACATGTCTGCGTTGGGGCAATGGCCAGTGTGTAGGATTAGACATGACGTACGGCATTATCCCCAGCCCCTTGAATCTGCTCAGCAAGTCCCACTAGAAGGACTTCTGGTCGGTTACCCGTCCAGTTGTTCTGAAGATGCTCCTCGGCTTGAGAACGGGTGGCATTGTCTGCGGACTGGAGCGCTTGCAAGAGCTGTGTCAGCTCAGCGTGCACCTCGGCGGATAGCAGAGACATTATTGCGGCGGCTAGGCGGTATAAGCGCCGTGCTGCCCGAAGTCGGCACTTTTTTTTCTGGCGGCTTGCGGCGAGACGTGGACGAAGTGTGCAGGGGCGTAAGGACCAGCTCTGTCGTCTGGAGAGAATCAAGAACGAGATCAAATCCTGCCTCCCTTGGGAGTTGGCTTTTGGTGGGCGGGACAAAGTGGGGGAGGGGAAGATGCAAGTGGGCAGGCAACCAGAGTGAACTTTTAGAAACGCGGCCTAGCGTGGCTGAGAGACCCCTGGTCGCATGAATGCGTCGCGCCAAGTGCTCGCTGCCAGCAGCATTTCGACCCACCGTCAAAACCTACCTAGGTTTTTAGTCCATATGGACCTAGGTAGTTGGGAATTTGGGAATCAGAAATTGCAAACACTCGAAAAGCCAGGCTCGGGCAGAACACAGGCTGGTTGATCTCTTAACAATGAGAAAGTGGTGTCTACCTTATCAACAGTTGACCGCGCAGAGTACGAAATAAGCTCGAACATATCGCCTGGCCTGGATATCCCGCCCTTGTGACGCAATGAAACAATACATATGTCAAAAGAAGCGCATATTAACGTTTGTCTGACTTCAGCGTTTCAATTTTGTTGGTACACGTGACCTGGAGTGAGAATTAGCATGATTATGTATTGCTTAAGTATGTCGCGATTTTACCGTCCCATCGGTAATATCCGATGCGTCACGCCCCACCCCCGCCAGAGCTCCAAGAGATTGTAATCGTTCCTTATTAATAAACACACATGGAGGCAAGAGACATTCACTGCCTCGTGAAACATCGCCTAAAGCGGCACATGACCCATTTTATTGAGAGCTCGTATTCCGCCAAGGCTGCTGAGTGCTCTTTAACTTCTGAAGCAGCTTTTCCTCAACGATTCAAACCCCGCAGGATCAAAGACCCCCGCGACAATCAAAAGTCATCTTCAGGCATTGATGGATCCTCATTCTGATGTCCCCGCAGGTGAATCGGAAAGGACTTTAGACCAAAATGCTCGAAAACAAGCGGCGCCTACTGATGCAAGCGCCTCTATCGCCTCTAACCCTGACCAAGATGCAGCACCGAAAAGAACGCCGTCATTGAGCAATATCGACAAGTCGGCACATCGACAGAGCTTCGCCGAGAATCTTCGAAATGCTCCTCAATCACCGCGTCATCGTCATCCTTCCTTCACTCAAGCTGCAGTTCAGGAGTTGCTAAAACATCCGCCTTTAGGCCAGCGAAACGTAAATCCCAAGTTTGTTGGTCGGGAATGGGGTGAGATCACCACGGATGAGCTTGTCTCTCCAGAAGACGTGAAATGGGTCGACATGGATAGTAGTGTAGAAGATGCCACAAAGGTGAGTGAGTGTACGGGGGATGCTGGACGCCTCAAGTATTCTCCGCTTCATGCTTGTTTGAACTAGCGAGCTTGACTGCTGACTCTGTGATAGGCCCTTTTGAAAAGCCGAACAAACGTCATACTCGTGCGTAACAATACCTCGGATCGCGTTGCCACGGCGACTTTTGACTATTCAGACCTGAACGCGTATCTTTTGGTCGTCGTTGGCCTTGCCAAACCAGAGCCGGACCACGTTGAACTGTATAATGACATAATACGTCAAGCAAGAGAGGGCCAAAAGACGTTGCTTCGTCAAATACAACCCTTCTGCAGACAAGAGCCTTTAGTTGGGGTACCATCAACTGGCAATTTATCCCAAGCTATCGAAATTCTAGGCAGCGGAATCCATCGATTGCTTGTTACCAGCTCGCTTGGTGATGTGGTGGGTATAATGAGCCAGCTTCGCATGGTGGACTTCTTTTGGAACGAGGGCGTCAACTTTCACACGATTGACCGTTTATATCCCGTTCTGCTACGGGACTTGGGAATGGGTGCCCAACAAATAATCTCTGTCAAGTAAGTTACAATCAAGTTTCTCAAAACCATGCATTACGCATCGTTGGCTCCTGTGATCGCTGATATGATTTCGTGTATAGCTCGGATGCTCCTCTGTCAGATGCCTTGATGCTCATGAACGATGAAGGATTGACTAGCATTGCTGTTGTTGATAACGGCCAAAACGTTGTAGGCAACATCTCGACAAAAGACGTTCGTCATTTAACTACGACATCAAGTGCTCCATTACTTGGCGAGTCTTGCATGCATTTTCTATCTGTCATTCTGAGTGAGCGAGGGGTTGAGCAAGGACGTGATGCGTTCCCTGTATTCTACGTCACACCCCTGTCAACGCTGGCCCACGTTGTGGGCAAACTCACAGCGACAAGATCACACCGCATGTGGATTGTAGAGCCAGTATCTCCGTCACCGTCGGTTCCTGTCACTCCGATGATGGGCCCGCAACCATCGGCTAGCGGATCGTCAGCTCCTGCTGCCGCCATGCCTGGTGCTCGTCTATCTGGGAAGCTTAGTGGCGTCATATCACTGACTGATGTTCTTAACATATTCGCAAAGTCTGCGGGTTTACATCCAGCAGACCCTGGAGAGCAAAGAGCGAGGCGGAGACGTAGTTCCAGCGTTTCAGTTCGTCCTAGTCTGGACTCAACAAGGTCCAACATTGATTTTCGGGGGTAAAAATAGTGTGGTCATTTCAAGTAGTAAACATGCTAGAAGTCAAATTCACAGAAGCCATGAAGGTATGGAACCTTTCGGTCAAGTTTTAATGGGAACGCAGGCAGTAACATGACTTTTATTTCGAAGGGACCAGTATTCGCAAGGCAGTGACCATCGTGCAGGTCTCGTGTATCGCCCGAGTATACACTGTCCGTACTTAGCCACAACATAGCGGGACGAAGCGTATTTGAAGCATGAGCATTCACCAGAACGGATAACCAATCTACATGTTGTATGGTATGACAGTAATCGCAGCTGCGAACTTTGTTGCAGATTCTTAGCTTGCTGCAACTTCCAAGTTTGTTTACAGGCTGGTTCAGATCGCGCGTGAAGATGAAAGTTTGTTATCGCAAATGGATATTGCTGGCAGTACTGCTCACCATTTCATTTCCGAATCCATTGCGTTGGCGGCGCAGATGGATAGAAAAGGAAAAATCTAAAATAATTTGACATTGCGTGGCATCTTCCCATGGATTCTCGCCACTGATGAATGTTTGCCAGCAAATTACGCTATTCCATCAAGTGATCTCATGAGAGTAGAGGGAAGCAGGTTGTCTTCATACCCTGAGAGATTTGACCCGTAGACACGCGATCGTGTGAGAATAAGTCGTACTTGCACCTCCTATAACTGTCATGATCACCATACAATAACGGTATATATATTTGAGGTAAATTTATCATGTCCAGTTTACAGTAGTAATAGTTCATCTAAGAAATCGTCGAGTCTTATTAATCGGAATCGATCACCCCATCTCTGCGTCAACCCTGACTTTCGCCAGCGAGAAGAGAGACTCATGCTCCACGATACTACTTCAACGTACCAGCCCATCCTTAATGCTCTCTCGGCGTACATGAAGAAGCCATCCGAGTACCTGGCGGGCTGTGCATCACCAGTTGCCAACACAAGAGTACCTGGGCTATCGAAGTACTCCATCACTGATTCTGCGATACGTGTCTGCAAAGTCTCGTCCACCAAGTCTTCCATGAAACGAGCAACCTTGTGTAAAACAGCCATTTCGTCCGAGAAGGATGCATCGCCTCGCCCCCCATTGCCGCCGGGAGCTCTTGTTTCATTTATGCGCTTTCTCTCTCTAAGGTCAACACGATAGCCCAAGTTTCGGAGCTCTTGGATGAAGCGAGGCTCCTGGCGGTTGGGAAGAACAGAGCAACCTGCATTAAGAGTTATAGTCCTTCTGTTACGGACGAGTATTTCGGTAAGAAGTTGCAGATTCAACTGCGGCAAAGGAACAAAACGAGCATACTCCTTGATGGAGTATTTTTGTCGTAATGCGTGCTGGAAACTGATATTGATGTTTGACATATCTAGAAAGACATGGACCCCATTGGGCGCGATGGAGTTGTTGTTTGCCTCTATGCTGACATCTCCTGCTCTCAATGGCACTAGGCGTAATGTTAACGACTCATGTTGCTGATCCAACGAAAGCTTTGTGCCGAGAATAGGGGAGATTGGTCCTCGGTCAGCGAGCTTGTAAGACAGTATTGCGGTGTTCCGCATCGTTTGAGGCGTTTCAAATCGAGGCAGGTCGACAGAGTCCAGTTCAGTCTCAAAGGTATTCTCTCGAAAACAAACATCAGGTTCTTGGCCGGCGTCTCCTGGAATGTGAACAAGATCTACGAGCCTATTCGAAGGTGGAGTCGGCAGTCGTATAGTAGGCTGATAGGAGCGCAAGATCGGATCTGTCGGCTGAATATGTCCATAACCACCGTTTAGTCGGCGGGTATTTTCTTCTTCATGAAGTTTCATATTATCCATCTGTGTTTGAGGGATGCTGGGGACCTCAGATCTGCTTGGAAAGACATCCGAGCATGGCTCAAAGTAATTTTGCCGAAGCTCTCGTCGCACCTTTCTGAAGTCTCCAAGCTTGACATCTGAACTGAAGGATGCCTTGAAACTTTTTGATTGTCGATCGAAGCACACGCAATTCGCGCCGTGAGCCAACTTTTCAATATGGCCATGTCGACTCGAGCATCTGAGTGGTTCTTCGTGATATAGTTTTCGAAAATCGCCCAGCTTCGGCCATGAACTTGATGTAGCGCACTCGTTTCTTTTCATAATTGCGCTTGAGTCCGTCGAGAAGTCTCGTCGATTGGCACCGTAATCAGAGGTATCACATAGAGAAGTCGTCAAGAGCTTTCCCAGAGGATACTTTCTTCTTGAAGGCAACGTTGACTCGCACGTCTCGAAAGCACACCAGGACATGGCCCCAGAAACTCAAATGTTCATGACCAGGCCGATATAGCTGATAATAATTGATGCGATGATAGCAAGTAGATCTGTACCAAGTAAGAGATGGGTCAAAACTTGATGATATTGTGCATACAGGCAACTCAGGGATCGCCGACCAAACATGAAGATGAAGATGGCCGCCACAGAAGACTACTCAAATGGACAGCAAGTCATAGAAGCAGTATAATACATCGGGTAAATGACATGAAAATAGCACATCATTGTCGAAAATGAAGAAGCAATGTGGAGGCTAGAAATGACTGGAAAATATACTCGACAGGAAGCTACCTCACATCATTCAACAGCTTGAAGCACGCATGTTGGTCTTCACTGCTAATGGTATATAGGAGGACGATGCGCGGCACGAGCTACTATGTCCTTGAATGAGGCAGCTAGAATCATGAGAAGATGTTTTTTTTTTTTAAAACCAGAGGGCTGGCAACAAGTTGAGGTCGTGCTATGTGTTGAATAAACAGACATCATAGCCGCAGCCCTCCTGAGGCTGCGCAGTGCGCAGTGCGCATCCTGTTTTTGGCTTAGTGGGTTCTCCTCACTATTGAAAGGCGGGCGTTGATGATTCATTCAATGACGGAGCTTTAGTGGGCACTCTGCTTACGTACGAGCCTGTTCATTTATTCGTATAATTTGGCCACATGCGCATGTTGATTGATTGAGGCAGAGACCAGGCATTTAGCCACAAGCCAGATATCCGAAAGTATACTCATTTGTTATTCCACAGGCACAAAATTGAAGATGGTTAATGATTATGCGAAGTACCAACTAAATTCACTCGTCAGATTTAGAGCGCAAACTGCTCATGAAACTAAAAACCACAGAATCACCAAAAACACCAGAAACTTGGAAACCACTGTCACGAGGCCGTATTCCGAAACATTTGTTGCGCGGAGTGAAGATCTCTCTACTGATTGGTTTATGTCAGTCAGTTATTAATCACACGATGAAACCGCACCGTTAATGCCCCAAAACTGGTCAGCATCGAACGTTGACATGTCGTTCTTTTTCCACAAGTCGTTGAAGGCGGAAAATAAGATGATGTCTTCTGGGTTGCTAGCAAACTGCTTCTTGATGGAATGGAGAGCAAGCTTTTGATTCTCCAAGCTTGGAACTGCCACTCCGTTTGTTGCACCTTTCGTTGGCCAGCCAGTCTCAGTCACAACAATCTTCTTCTGCTGTCCGGAAATGGCGGATTTTATATTCGACATGGTTTTTTGCAGCCATGGTCCGGTCTCTGATGGCAAGATGGTGCCGTCGAAGAAAGCATGCGCATTTACGGCGCAATAGTCCGACTCATCGCAGAGCTCGGGGTGAGCTAGGACAGCGGTGAAAGTATCAACCGTCACCACAGGCCCATTATAGCCTGCTGCACGAAGTACCGACCGTGCCTTGTTCATGGAGCGAATGAGGTCTTCGGGAGATGCTTCACCCTTGTTCACAAGCTCATTGCCAACGCTGACTGTGTGAACGATGCTCCAGTTACCATTGATTCCGGAGCTTATTTTCACGGCTTCATCTTGAGCTGAAGAGGGGCTCCAGATTCCCAAAAACAACTGCATTCCGTGCGTCTTTGCTGCCGAATATACCATGGGAACTTGGTCACAATCGGTTCCGTAGATGCGGACGATAGAGTATGAGCCTGCCATTCTCTTGAAGTCGTCGTCTACATCTTGCTGGGTTTTGCAACCTTGGTCGGCACGGTACGGCGTGTACGACACACCAAACCGCTCCGATGTATTATTCTTGCCGTCAAGTATATCATATGGCCTCACTGTGTCTTTTGCTGCTTGTGAATGAGCTGTCTTTGAGGCAGTGATCAACTCCTTTGGTTCAGCAGGGGCAGCAATGCTTCCATCTTGATTGGCGGGTGGTTCACCATGGGACGAGATGACAAGTGTCTGCGTGCAATATGGTGTTGTAGCGCTGGTCGCTTCAGTCTTATTTGACGCAGCACTGGGAGCCAAGCTGGTTGGCAACAACAAGATGTCCTCAGTGGCTGTCCCGACCGGCTCGCCTGCCTTATTCACCCATTGAATAACTTCTCGTACACGTGTCGCCGAGGCAACCTTGGAGTCATAAACGATTATGTCAAGGCCATGAGGAGTATCCTGACGAACGTAATGCTTTCCTATAGTCAACGTATTAGTCGAATGAGACAAAACTTTGTTGGTTCGGTGGTCTGACCAGCTGATTGTACAGCGCTGACTGGCGTCAGCACAAGACAGCAAAGAAACCAGGTCACGGAGAACATTGTTCTGTTGCTGAAGTGACTGGAGTAGATTTGGTGGTGGGGAGTTTTCCCGGGCTTTTCGTTTCCTCTTCTTTTTGCCCAACGTTCGCTAATGCCAGTGTCGGCGTTGTGCCTGACAGCAAATCGAAAGAGGCGACTCAAAGTTATATGACAAAAGGAGTGACTCAAAGAGAATAACACCGCGGGAGGTGAAGCCTTTCGGTATATAATCAACAAGAACAAGTTCCAAAACAAGTGAAGGAATTCAAATATTTCAACACACTCGGTGGAAATTAAGGGTCAAACATGAGGAAACGTTATACCATGCTTAAGAGTTGGTTGACAGCTTCTCAGTTAGTCAAAACACAGCCAGCTGATCGGCGTCGCTACGGATGTCATAAACTAGTTGCATCTTTACTTATATAAATCTGGTCATCACGGCCAAATGCTTTCCATATGATCGGAAAAGAGAAAGATGTCAATAAACAAAACTCTCATCAGGAATGTGATGCTCGCTACATGAGACATGTAATGCCAGCACATGGCAAATCGTGGTGGGGCATAAGTTCAAGGCAGGCAGATGCACAACCACAACCCGACAGGTGTCTTCACGCCATATGTACCTAGTAACTACAGCTGGAAGTGCTTCTTGTTAATTGGCGGAAACATCAAGTCCTCGCGATAATTATGAGGCTGATGAATGAGGACCACGATAGGCGTCGGGCGACATGGTGCAGAACTCTGACTCAGGTTTCAAGGCATTGGTGATGGTATTGCATCGATTTTCCTTGACCTCGTGTTTCTTTCTTCCTCGGATCTAGATTCCTGGAAACTCTTTATGAATATGTCATATGTCCTTGTCTATGTTAACTATGTAAACGTAGGGCTTGACCAGTAAGTATGTATGAATGAATGAAAGTATGTGACCTGCTGGCCGACTGAGAGGAAATACTTAAACTCAATCGTGGACACATAGTGAGAGATAAAAGAGAGAACTTCTCTACACCATCCTGGTCTGTTTCTCGATAAGTTTACAAGAGTCTGCAGATATTCTTGCAATCTTGTAGGATTGAACTACACTCGAGGTTCTACGAATTGAGTCGCCCCGATTATTAAAAGGTCGAATTACTTTGCCGGGCGGAATGTTAAAGCACCTCGCGTGGAATGATTTGGCGGGTGACTCTGGGATTTGGGGAACAATTATCAGCCGCTGTTTATGTTTTCCCTCCATGCGGCGGAGTTCAGCTCGCGGCGCAATGCGGAGAGTCTTGACCGAGACAAAACAGCTCTATGGTATGCGGACTGCTAAAAACATATGGGCGTGACTATCAAGCAAGCGCTTCTGCGTAATCAGCACCCCTAAATGTGGCTAGTAGCTGCTAGTAATAAATACTAGGCTTATAGCAAATTTTTATAGTAAACCTAGTAGTTAGACCTAATATTTTCTATAGTAATTCCCTTCCCTTTATATATATTACTAAGTATTATTATAATTATAATTATAATTATAATTTTAAAGCTATTTACACTAGCTAAATTTATTTATCTCTTATAATTATAGAGTTACTTTATAATTATTAATTTAATAGCCTTAAGGCTACCTAAGAGGCTATTAATATAGTTTATTACCTTAAGGGGTATAACTTTATAATATATAGAAAAAAGCTAAATACTAGTAATCTAATATAAATTCTCTTTTAATACTATAAAGGCTAGAAGTATACCTTATAGTATAATCCTAAGGCTTATATTACTAAGTCTTATAAGAATATAAGCTTATAAATAATAGGCTACTTATATAGATTAATAATATTAGTATATAAGGGCATTTATATAATTAAGTAGCTAATAAGAAAGTAAGCTTATAATTATAAGTTAATAAACGCTACTATATTTATATAGTCTTAGCGTAAAGTTATTTGTAAATATAAGAAAGAGATTATTAATGCTTATAATCAGAGCTTTGTACTACACTACACTACATACTACACTACACTACATACTACACTACACTATATACTACACTACACTACATACTACATTACACTATATACTACACTACACTACATACTACACTATACTACATACTACACTACACTATATACTACACTACACTATATACTACACTACACTATATACTACACTACACTATATATTACACTATATTACATACTACACTACACTATATATTACATTACACTATATACTACACTACACTATATACTACACTACACTACATACTACACTACAAGGAGATTTTTCTACTACATGTAGTATTTGTAGTATTTTGTAGTATTTGTAGTATTTTCTTATATTTAGTAATATTATAGCTTATAATAGCTTATAATAGCTAATAATAGCTAATAATAGCTAATAATAGCTAATAATAGCTAATAATAGCTAATAATAGCTAATAATAGCTAATAATAGCTAATAATAGCTAATAATAGCTAATAATAGCTAATAATAGCTAATAATAGCTAATAATAGCTAATAATAGCTAATAATAGCTAATAATAGCTAATAATAGCTAATAATAGCTAATAATAGCTTATAGTACTTTATAATATTACTAGTGTTAAAGTTTAATTAAAATTAAATAATAAATAAAAAGCTTAAATATAAATATAAGTAAGTATAAGTAAATTACTATAAAAAAAGCTATACTTTTTAGTTATTTAGTATTTTAAGGTTTTTAAAAATATTAATAAAATAAAATACTTTTCTCTTTTATATTTTTTTTAAATAATAGTAATAATAGACTTTAAATATTTTTATCTTTTAAGAAAGAATTCTATAAGTAAGTAAAGAGATTATAAATAAGTTACTAATAGTTATAATAACTTACTTTTAAACTTACTTTTATAGATTTCCCTCTCTTTAAGTAAAATTTATAAATCTTAGTAAGAAAGCTATAGATTAGTTACTAATAGTTAACTCACTTTTAGACCCACTTTTATAAAATTCTCTCTTTTTAAGTAAAAGTTATAAATCTTAGTAAGAAAGCTATAGATAGGTTACTTATAGCTATAAGGACTCACTTTTGGACCCACTTTTATAAAATTCCCTCTTTGTAAGTAAAAGTTATAAATCTTAGTAAGAAAGCTATAGATTAGTTACTAATAGTTATAAAGACCCACTTTTAGACCTACTTTTATAAAAATTTCTCTTTTTAAGTAAAAGTTATAAATCTTAGTAAGAAAGCTATAGATAGGTGACTTATAGCTATAAGGACCCACTTTTAGACCCACTTTTATAGACAGCCTTATTACTAAGTAAGGAAGCTAAAGATAATATATATTATTAAACTTACTTTTAAAGCTTATTTTTTAATATCTTAAATATAAAGGAAAATATCTTATATATCTTATATATATTTATTATAAAAGGTTAAAGTCTTTTTTATTAAGTGTTTCTTAGGGGTATTTTTTTTCTTTATCTTGAAAAACCTTAATAGTTAATATAATTATTTATTATTATAATAAAATAGCTATATAGCTAGAAGTTCCTTTAATATATAATCTAAAATTATTCTCTTATAATAGAATATTTATATATATAAACATATTATTATTAGAGTTTAAGTCTTATTAATATATAATAAAATATAATTTCTTTAGGGTAATTATTATTTTTAAGGGTAAAGAAAGTATATTAAAAAGAATAGTAAATCTAAAAAAAAAGTTCTTAAAGTAAAAAAACCTTTAAAATATAGAGAAAAAATAAGTTTATAGTTTATAACTAAGATATACTATATTTAGTTACTATATACCTATAATTAGCTTAATAATCTAAATAAACCTAAACTTTATAAAATTATAACTAAATAACTAAATTATAATAAAAAAAACAGTTAATATTAACTTATTTAAGAAAATTCTAAGGAATATTATAAGATAATATAATACCCCACTTTTTTTTTACTAATACTACATTTGTAGTATTTGTAGTGTAGTGTAGTATTTACTACATTACACTACATATTACACTACACTAAAATCTACTACACTACATACTACAACGAAAGCCAAAATACTACATTTACTACACTACATGCAAAGCTCTGCTTATAATAGTAAGTAAAAACTAGCTATAATCCTTAGGAAGCTTTAATGTAATAATGTTAATAATATATAGGGTATTAATTATTATAATATCTATAACGCTATCTAAAGGCATTAGATAGCTAAGCTATTAGGCTAGTTAGAAGTTAAGTAGCTTTATAACTAACTCTATAATACTAATGCTTTTTTCTATTAAGATAAAAGAAATTATAATAGTTATATTATAAGGCTTTTTATTATACCTCTCTCTAGGCTTAAACTCTTAAAGAAATACCTAGATATCCTTTTCCTTAACTATATATGTAAAATAAATTACTTTAACCTTTTATTACTTAATATTTATAGTATTATACTATTAAAGAAAACCTTTTAATTTATAACTTACTTCCTAAGTAATAAGACTAAAGATAACTATTACTAGGTTATTAATATTATTATAAAGCTGTAAGGGCTTGGGCTTTGCCTAAGCATATTGCGAATAGAAGGAAGGGTAGGGGTAAGCAGGAATAGGTAAGGAGGAGCTTACATAAGAAGCTAAGGGGGTATAAGGGGTGCTACTAGGGATAGCCTCTTCTCCTTTCCCTTTTCTTCCTTAAGTCTCTTAATACTATATTAACGCCTTATTATAGTTACCTAGGGGCTAGTCTATAATAATTAAGAGACTTCCTTTAGTCCTTTATAATAACTACTAAAAGATATAATAGAAATACTAATAGATATATTAATAGATATAGTAAACACGCTTTAACTATAAGACTAACCTAGCTAGGGAATAATAACCCCCCTATCTAATACTATAGCACTACTAGTAGCTTAATAAGCCTAATTTAAGACACTTTAACTTATACTTAATAAGTAAATAGCAAAGCTTATATACCTTTAATAATAAGTAGCTATAAATACTATAGGACCTTTAACCTAACTACTTATTATAGCCTAACCTAGTGCCTTAATAGTTAACCTTACTTTACCTCTTACCTCTAACCTAGTCTTAACTATACCTAAGGTAAAATAAAAACCTATCCCTATAGGTAACCTATATAATAGTAATAAGGCCTTATTTACTATATAGAGGTTCCTAATAGAATATAAGCTATAGGTAAATAAGGACTTTATTAAAACTAATAAGAATAGGTAAATATTTATTTACTAAAACCTATTCTTTAAAGTCTAGTCCTAGGTAGTTACTTTCTTTAAATAAGGTAGTACTTATAATTTTAACCTAGCTAAATTCCTAGAATACCTTAGGTCTATGTTCTTTAATTTATATAGATAGGAGATAGCCCTTATAGAGCTTAACTAGATAGAATAAGGCCTAGGGGAGCTATTTTCTATATTCTTTATTTACTTTATAGAAAAGCTTTTATTAGTAAGAGGGGATTATTAGGGGGATAATATAAAGCTAGTAAAGCTTTAATAAGCGCTTAATAAGTATTTAAGAGAAATTAGCATAGGCTAGGGTATTAGCTAGAGTATATAGCATATAGCTATTATATAATATTATAAGATTATAGTTAATATTAAG
The DNA here is from genome assembly GCA_003814445.1 of Epichloe festucae Fl1. Lineage (NCBI taxonomy): Eukaryota > Fungi > Ascomycota > Sordariomycetes > Hypocreales > Clavicipitaceae > Epichloe > Epichloe festucae. The sequence continues at coordinate 2,146,954 of CP031385.1, read as the reverse complement.
GCCCTTACTATAGAGAATAAGTACTAGTTCTAATATAAACTATAGCTAGCTAAACTTATACCTTAAATTAATTATAAGGGTAATATACTAATAACTAAGGTATATGTGGTAAGGACTTAATTAGGAAAATAAAATAAGCTAGTTAAGAAGGAGAAGGGTCTAAAGCCTACTATAAATATATAATAGGCTAAATAGGTATTAGAAGCAGAGTTAGCTAAACGCTATTAGGAGGGATACTACTTATAATATAAATCTAAGGATTACTATATTTAGGAGTGTATATTCCTCTTACCTTACTACCTATAGGTTAGTATTAACTTATATAAAGTAAATAAGAAAAGCGTAAATAAGGAGGTAAATATTCCCCTTATAGAAAATAAGTAGCCTCTAAGTAAAGTCTTATATAAAGGTAAGTAAGCTAATTATATACTATAATATAGGATAACTATTTAAGCTATATAGAGTTAGAGTAGGATATAGTATAATATATAGACTAACTACTATTCTTAATTCCTATACTCTTTAATATATATTATTATATTAATATCTAGATTAATTATAGTTATAATTATTATAGTGCTATAAGTAAGTTAGTAGTAAAATAGTTTAGCCTAGAGCTTATATATTTACTAAAGAGAAGGTATATCTAGACTATAATAGAAATAAAAAAGAGAGGAAAAAGAGTATAGGAGAATACCTCCTTAATTACCTATATAGTACGCACTAGAATAGATATTAATAGCTAGGAGTTATTAGTGTATTTATATGTTATCCTAGGCCTTATATAAGATATTATACTTAGGATACTATAGCTAGAACATTATAATATAGTTATTTATATAGTAAAATAGTAATTAGTTATTAGAGTGGTAAAGGGCTTATATATCTCTAAAGCCTTTACATATAGGGTAAAGACTCTAGTATAGGGGATTATTAGGTCCTTATATGCCGTAGAAGTACACTAGGTATACTATAGGAAGGACACTTCTATAATGTTTATTACTATAAGCCTTAGGGAGATAATAATAGTACTATAAATTATAGTGCCTAGGATAAAGCCTAATAGCCTAGATATATTAATATTACCTAAGGAGTTAGCTAACTTTACAGACCTTTTTAATAAGGCTAGAGCTAATAGCCTACCCCCTTATTAGGGGTCCCTTAATTACCACATACACTTACGTAAGAATTATAATAGGTCTAAACTAACGCTCCCTTAGGGACTGCTATATAATATGCTAAGGGACTAGCTTCTAGAGGTTAGGCGCTAGATTATAGACTTAATAGATAAGGGTTAGATCTATGCTAGCTTATTATTAGCTATAGCTCTAGTCCTCCTTATTAAAAAGGCTAATAGGGGTTAGCGTTTTTATATAAACTATTACGCTCTTAATAAGATAATAGCATAGGATTACTATTCTCTCCTATTAATTAAGGAGACACTCTATTCCTTATCCTAGGTATACTAGTTTATAAAGGTAAATATTTATATAGTGTTTTATAAGCTATAGATTACTAAGGGCTAGGAGCACCTTATAGTATTCTAAACTAGGTTTAGGCTATTTAAGTAGCTAGTGTGCCCCTTTAGCCTAGCTAGCGCACTAGTAATGTTCTAATATTATATTAATAAGTCCTTAGGGGATTTTATTATAGTATACTTAGATAATATCTTAGTTTACTTAGGGGGATTAAGGAAAGACTATATAGCTAAGGTCTAGTTAATATTAGGCTACCTAAGGGCTATAGGTTTATACTTAGACCTTAATAAGTCTATATTTATAGTAAAGGAGGTTTAATACCTAGGATATATTATTATAGCGGGTTATTTTATTTATCTAGACCTAGTAAAGGTTATAGCTATTAGGGAGTAAGTAGCCCTAATAAAACTTTAGGGGGTCTATAGCTTCCTAGGGTTTACTAACTTTTACTATAACTTTATTAGTAACTTTTTAGAACTAGTAGCACTACTAATATAATTAACTAAGAGGAATATCCCTTTTTAATAAGGACCTAAAGAGAATAATACCTTTAATAGGCTAAAAAACACCTTTATTACATACCTAGTACTAGTATAATAGGACCTAGATCTCCCTATAGTAGTAAAAGCTAATTATTTAGGAATAGCTATTAAAGGATGCCTTTCCTAGTAAGGCTAGGATAGCGTTATATACCTAGTTACCTACTACTTCACTAGCCTTATAACCTTATAAAAGAACTATATAATTTATAATAAGGAATTATTAGCTATTATCTTATGCCTTAAGGCATAGTTAGCTAAGCTATAGGGCATTTCTAGTCTATTTATAATCTATATAAACTATAAGAACCTAAAGTACTTTATAACTCCCTAGTTAATATTAGAGTAGTAAGCTTAATAGGTAAATATACTTATACTATTTAATTTTTACCTTTAGTATAAACCTAGTATATAAGTATAGTAGCCTAATGCTCTTTCTTAAAGGGAGTAAGACTAGGAAGGGGTAACCTCTAAAATAGGATATATCCTATAACCTATTACTATTATATAGCTCTTACTAATACTAGATAGATAGTAGGATAATAGTAGTATAGTATTACTACTAGCTAGTAAGGTTCTCTTTACTACTAAATACCTTTAGACCTTATAGGACTAGGCTATTATCTCTAATCCTATATATAGTATTTAATTAAGGGCTATCTAGGAAAGGGCCTAGAGGTTTTCTATTAAGGCACTTATAAGAGAGTAAGTAGTAAATTATTCTATAAGCGCTTATAAGGTGCTTTAGTTTAGGGGCTATACCTAAGTCCTAGCGTAAGAGCCTCTTATAATAACCCTAATATAGTAATGCTATAATTCACTAGTAGTAAGGCACCTAGGCTATAATACTATATTCTAAATCTTATAATAGCAGTTTTACTAGGATAGGATATTATAAGATATTACTAGGTTTATTTATAACTATTATTACTATAGTAATTATAAGAGCTATTAATAACACTAGGGCTTACTAAAGCCTTTACCTATCCCTAACTAGTTTTAGTTATAGATCTCTATTAACTTTATAATAAACTTACTAGTACTATCCCTAGAAAAGCTATAATACCTAATAGTTATTATAGATTAACTCTTAAAATTTATTTAGCTTAAGGCTATAACTTCTATAGGAGCTAAGGAATATATAAAGAGGTTTAAAATAGTTTAGTAATAGTTTAGGGGGTTTCCCTAATTAATTATTATAGATTATAGTTTAGATTAATTAGGAAAGTTTTAGATAATATTATGCTCCCTAGTTAGGATTAATTAGTTACTTTCTATATTATACTACCTATAGACTAATAGTAGTATAAAGTAAGTAAACTAAGAGATATAGGTAATACTACATATTATAGTCTCTTTTTTATAGTTTAACTAGCTAGAATATCTAGCTACTTACTAGCTTATAATTAATAATAAGCTATTTTCTATAATAGAAGTTAGCCTAAATAAGCTACTATATAGCTATAACCTAGAGCTAGTCTAGTTATTACTAGATATATTTACTTCTATAATAACACTAAAGGGGTAAGTAGTGTAGTTTCTTAAGCACCTCTAGGAGGGTACTTATCTAGTATAAGCTATAATAGCCTATATATAATAAAGGCAGTAGGATATTATATTTACTTTATATTAGCTAGTAAAATAGTTCTAGGTTAGAGATAAGGTATAGCTTTTACTTAAAAATATTAAAACTAACTACCTCTTATAGAAACTTAATTAGGTAGTAGTAAAGTATATAGTTATAGAAGTCCTAATATTACTTATAGTATAGCTTAATATCCTAAGAGGTATTTACCTAGTATTTTATATAGACCTTATTAAATACGCTATAAAGGACCCTCTCCCTAGTTAAAAGCTCTAGGACTTCTATCTAGAACTAGAATAAGTCCTTATAGAGGGTAATAATAAACTTATTAAGAAATATTAGATTAAGTAAATCCTAGTGGCTTAAAATGCCCTAAGCTAGGGCAAGAGATATAATATACTTATTAAATAAGTAAGTTATATATAGCTTATATAGGAACTATTAGAGAATATAGTATAAATATAAGCCCTTAATAAGTTTAAGGTAAAATAAGGAAATATATAATATAATAATAAACTAAATTAATTTTAAAAGACTTATATACCTATAAAGACTCCTATAAGTACCTAAAGTGCTAAATTACTATATTTTACTACTATTACTTAATAAGGATAATTATCTATTAAGTTATTACCTAAATTACTAGGAGAAGATAAGTAAGGGTATACTACCTTTATTTAAAGTTATACTACTATTACTATAGCTATAGTATTATTATTACTAAGTAATAGTTATAGTATAATAAGTTATTTATTTTATTTACCTTAGGTATAACCTAGGACCTAGATAGTGTAAATAGGGTTAGTATAGGGAGTATATATAGGAGAGAGTATAATAAAAGACCTAGTAAGAGGGTAGTAAGTAAGAGGAGAATAACTAAAGGGAGGAGAAGTATTATTTCTAGCTAGAGAATAGCTAGCTCCTAAGGCTCTAAGAATATAATTATAAGTTAGACCTATTATAAAGAGAAAGCATAAAAGTTACTAGTAGTAATAAGAAGGAGATTTATTACTTAACCTAGTAATTTAAATATATTACTAGATTTTATCCTAGTAATAAGGCATTAAAGCTTAGAGAAGCGTAGTAAACTACTTATATATCTCTTTATATATTATAGTTAGTTTACTAATAACTTATTAGTTTTATTAGAATAAAATACTTATAGCTTACTATATAAAGTAAGCTATACTATAGCTAGCTAAAGGGCTAGTGCTAATAAAAGAGATAACTTTAAGACTAGTTATATTTATTATAGTAGTATTAGTAGTAAGGGATACCCTAAGGGCTAACTAAATAGGAGCTAGATTAAACTAAGCTTAAGTAAGAAAAGAGTTTTACTAACTAATAAGGTAATAATACCTTTAGGATAGTATAAGTATTTTCTTTTTTATTTCTAAAGTTTTAGGGACTCTAGGTTTAATAATATATATACCTAAGGTAATCTTTACCTTAATATTCTTTAGTATATAATAAAGATAAGGATTAGTAAATAAAAGCCTAGTGTACTATATATAGGTAAGGTATTACCTCTAATATAAAGGGTATAATTCTCTAGATTTAGGTAAATAATATTCTAGAACACTAGTAATAAGGGCCTGTTTTATATATAGCCTATAAGGGCACTAGACTAATTAGGGAGTAGTATATTATTTATTATCTAAGTTACCTTCTATAAGGAACTTACTAATAAAATAGGCTAAGGGTATTATAGGAGTAGCTAGGGGTAGAGGAGGGTTAGTTAGATTATAAGGTATATTCTAATAGGAGAATAATTATCTAAGAAAGAGAGTCTAATAGGATAAAGAGAAAGGTATAATAGAATTATAATAGTAAAGGGATAGTATTATATAAGGGAAGGTAAGACATAGAAAGGAACTAAGTAAGATATTTATATATAGTTTTAAACCTATATTAAGTAATTAATAAACTAGTAAGGGCAGGGCTAGAGACTATAATAAATAATAGGTTAGTAAGGTAAATACATTACACACACTATAAAACTAAGGCATAGAAGTAAGGCAGTTATTATTACTATATAATAGCTAGTAAGGCAGATGCGTTACGCACCTAATAATAATAAGTAAGGAATAGGATTAATTACCTATAGGATAATTTATAGGACTATTATAAAAAGGGGACTTATTAGACATACCTAAGTAAGGGTATATATAAGGGCTTAGGCTTTACCTAAGCATATTACAAATAGAAGGAAGGGTAAGGGCAAGTAAGAATAAGTAAGGAGGAGCTTATATAAGAAGCTAAGGGGGTATAAGAGGCGCTACTAGGGATAGCCTCTTCTCCTTTCCCTTTTCTTCCTTAAGTCTCTTAATACTATATTGACGCCCTATTGCAGTCGCCTAGGGGCCAGTCCATAACAAAAGCTTTAAAAAGACTTTTTAATCTAGAAGCCTTATATTATTATTATAAACTATAAAATAGCTTTAATTAATATACTAGAAAGAAACTTATATTTTAATAGTATACTATATATTTTATATTAGTAGTATATTAATATAAATATACTAGCTAAGTATAAGTGTTTTTTTCTAAAGGCTATATATAATAAAGAGGCTTAGTAGGCTATATAAGCACCTAAATTTATAGCTTTTTTAAAGGCTTAGAAAGCCCTTATATTATATAAATTAAAGGCTAATTTTAAGTAAGAATTAAAGTAATTTTAGTAGCCTAGTAAGTTCCTAAAGCTTACTATTAATTATATTATATAAACCTAGATTAATCTATAAAAGGAAAAGATTATAAAGTGCTTTATTAATTAATATTATTACTTTAGCTATATAGTTACTTCTATTATTAAGTTATTAAATACTATTATAAAGAGAATTTTAATGAGTAATATAAGTAATCTAACCTCTATTTTCTAATACCTATAAATATACTAGGTTAATTAATATATAAAGATATAATAGTCTATAAATAATAAATTTTATAAGATATTAAATCTATTATAAAAACCTATTTATAGTATTATCTATAATAAGGTCTTCTTTATTATATTATAGCTTATAATAAATAAGGAAATAGCACTAGATAAAGACCCTAAAAAAGCCCTTATATTCCCTTATTATTCTTATAAGCTTATTATATTATATAGTATACTTTATTAGTATTTTCTTTAGTAATATACTAAGGATAAGAAGCTAATTTAGCTTTATAAGGTTAATTAGTATTAGCACTAATATTATAATAGTTTAAGCCTTAATAGTAATTCTAATAAGAATAATAATAATTCCTAGGTAAGACTATTTAATCCTATACTAATATAAGGAAAAGATAAGCCTAAGGGGGCTCTTAGGTTAGAGAAAAGAAATCCTATTATAAGGACCTTATATAAGCTATTTACTTTTAAATATACCTAGGTAAGAGAGGCTAATAAGGCTTATAAGGCTTATAATACCTTATAATTACTACCTTTAATAGTGCTTACTATAATTAGTATAGTTTAAATAGCTTTATATAAGGTTATTAAAGTCCCTAATAATATTAATAATAACTTATATAAGCCTAGTATAAAGTATCCTTAGTTATATAAGTATATACTTAATAGGCTTACTAACTATAACTTTAATAACTTTAATACCTTAATACTAGAGATTTTAGATAATATTAAGGCTAATAATATAGGAATAGTTATATAATAATATACTTTACTATTATAAGATATATTATATATTAATAATTAGCTTATATAAGACTTTTAGGCTTAATTATTATTATAATTATAAGAGAGAGTTATAGTAAAGGTAATGCTAAAGGTAAAGATAATTTAGCTAGGGTAAGGGGTAGCTAGGGAGTAGTTAGATACTTAGTATAAAGCTACTATATAATTTACTATAGGTAGCTAGTATTAGTTATTATAGCTACCTTAGCTATATTTAGGGGTGCTAATTACGCAGAAGCGCTTGCTTAATAGTCACGCCTAAACATATGCACGCGCAATGCGCTGCACAACGGTCTACTAAGACTGAAAATATTCAAAAAGTTCGGATCAATTAACTCGACTTCACAAGTATTATGTCATTATCAAATCATCACGAGCCCTTTGAAATCATCACGAAATGCTTCATACTCATATTGAGCTGCATTACATAGTGACTGAGAAGGACCACTGGTATGGCAAGACATTTTATTCTCTACAGGGTTCTCTGAACCAGCCTTGTATTAGTAAAATCCAAGGCTGTCAAACCAAATGAAGACCTTTCTTGCCACGGCAACCTCATTCTCGGCGGCATATGCTAACCAACTTGGTGGCAGATGGGCGTGGTGAGGAGAGCAGCTCATACCATGCAAATATCCTGCCTACGTCAGCCCTTAACCCATCTTGCTGCCAGCTTTGCGAGTCATGACCTTTGTAAGCGCATGTCTTATGGTGGCGCCGGCCTTTTCGATGTCCTTTTTGGAGAGAGCAGATGTGATGCAAACCTTCAATGCAGGTTGGGCAACCCATTTGCCGTCTCGCGCTGAAATTGCGTGTGCATATGGCCTTGTCTTAAGTTTTGCGATGAGAACGCCGTTGGCAAGACACTGTTTGCATTGGTTAGAATGATTTGGATCAACTCATTAAAGGATGTATCTCGCAAGAAAGCGCGAAATAAAGGTAAAAAGGGTTCCTCAAGCGGGTGTGTCTCACCTCATCGACACATTCCAGCAGGATGCGCTCCTGGTCGTCAATACCAAGCTTTCTGGTCGTGATAGTCTCTGGCTTCAGTACAAGTAACATTATGGGATTTTCCTTAGCACTGGTACACACAACCCAGTCGCTGCGAGGGTCCAGTTGCAACCTCATGGCTTTGATGTTCTCTCGACATTGAGTGAGGATATCCGGATTTGACTGCAGAAGATTCACGGTTTCGCTTGCTGTCATGGCCAGCATGGCTGGAAGAGCAGCTGAGTAAGTATAAGCGGAAGAAGTAATGCGCTGGTGCTCAACGACATCCTTGGCGCCAGCACAGAACCCACCGCCCGCACAAAGAGGCCCTGAGAGGGAGCCTACTATCATATCGACCTGTTGAGGATCAACGTTCTGCGCTTCGGTAAGGCCACGGCCAGTTCGTCCAAGAACTCCGAAAGACCAGGTTTCGTCAAGAATAATGCGAAACTTGTACTTCTCTTTGAGCTCCACAAGTCTCGGGAGGTCTGTGATATCCCCGCAAGTCTCGAACAGGCCCTCTGTGACAACAAATCTTCGAGTGAGCTTCTTTCCTTTAGCCTGTTCAACTGCTACAGACTTCATGACTCTTTCCAAATCGTCCATATCACCGTGCTTGAACCATTTGATATTGCTTCGGGAGGCCTGAAGACCCTTTCGAATCGAGTAGTTCGCGGCTTCGTCCGCAATAATTACGTCACCGCGTTTGCAAAACGCAGGTATCACACTGGAGACAGTAGAAAAAGCTTGTGCATATATAATGCAACCCTCGCTCCCGAGAAAGTTAGCTATGTCGGCTTCAGCCTTCACGTGAACATCCTGAGTGCCGTAAAACTGCGGAGGGCCACATGGGCCAACGCCATAAGTTCTCAGGGTCTGAATAGCCTTCTCCTTGATTTGTTCGTTGGAGTTGAAGTTATAGAAATTATACGACGCGAGGTTCGTGACGGTCCGGCCGCTTGACAATTTTACTTTGGGTCCCGTGGGCCTTTCCTCGGGATGGACAGGTCAGCTGCAGGCCATCGAGAAGCACAGTTATGTATGTTTGGTGTAAGGTTAAGCTCAAGCGATAAAGGGACCAAGTCGGTTGGACTGTCTACCACCCAAAGTCGTATACCGAGGCACGATGCAGGTACATACCCAACGATGACTGGAATTTTTTCACTTTCTGCTTCTTCGAGAGCAGTTTTCTCGGAAACTAGCGGTTCCGGAACCCATTCGTCAATTAATTCATCGATTTCCTAGATATTGTATTAAATATTAGCCAAAGCAATCGCCACTTTCGAAAGGGAGCGTGATTTGCCGCGTCTCTCGCATTAAAATGACATCCAGGACATAACAAACATCTTCTCTGAGCTTGACAAAATTTTGTTTATGGGTTGAGTAAGATGGTGATAGTAGATACCGAATGAAAAACAAGATGAGTATGAGTTCAATGGCGGACCGCACGGGGTCGTTCTGGTAGCTTGAGCGAATGTATCTCAGGAGCACTGCTGAACCAGGGACTTTTTGGAACGCCGAGAGCGCTTGCTGCAGCCCATGGCTGAGCTGGGCTTGGAATAGATCAATCTCCATATGAACTAGCGGCGGTAGTGTACTGAGTTGGACGCTATTCCAGGACTTTGTGACGACAGGTGTTCTTAATTGCAGGTGGCAGAAGGTTGGGGTAATGCAACTGATAGGAGAGACGCTGGCAGGCATAAATGTTGTTACATGTATCTCATTGGTGCCCGCGGTCAGCCATAGCTCCACTCCGCATCAGCCAATGACCCAAACAGGCACGCCTCGAGTAGCAGATGGATAGTAACATCCAACGTTCGATTATCTCTCGCCTACGGACTACAATCAAGCACACAAGGTCATATTTTCATGTTTCCAAATTTTCAGAACAGCGCCCAAGACAAGTCACTTAGTGGTATTGTATAAAAAAATTAAATTCAATAATGTCCCTTCAAATACATATCTACGCGCAAACCAAACGCAAACGGAAAACACCTCTAGTAACTAATTGTCCACAGTCCGTTTTTTAAATACATCAAGTAGGCTCTGTGGCTTGTATGAAACAAATACTTGAGGATCCGATGAACATCTCTACCAAAACCACAAACCATACGGCTCCGCTACAACATGAGTTGCATTTCTGCAGTGCCGTGCCAGGTGTCGAATGTAATTCATCATCAATCAGGACGTAGCCTGAGCAGCGCCAGTCGATGATGTGGGACCAAAACCTGAAGGATATGTGTAGCTTGCAGCACCTGTCCCGGTGTCACTGCTTGCTTGCGTGTCATCGTTCTTCAAGAAATTTGGCTGCATCAGCGGTCCTATGCTGCCCTTCAAGTTGACAGTGTCATAGAATTTTTTAAGATCGCCTTCCTTGAGCACCTTCTTCAAGGCAACAGGACCGGCAATCAGTGCGACGAAGATTACAAACAAAACAAAGTAAAGAACCGCATATCGAACGACCCGCCGGCGTCGTAGCTTCGATTGCTTCACTGAGTATATAGGAGGACGAATTTGCTGGCTAAAACACAGTTAGCTGATGCCTAATAAGGGAATGATCAACTTCGCCAATCAACATACCTAGGCTTAAGCCAGAACAACATCGTGGAGTGAAGTTTGTCAACCTTCGGAACTAAAATGACCGGTAGCATCATAAACAAAAGCCAGTGGCCAAGAATGAAGTCGGCACCGAACATGCTAAGCTCGGTAATTTTGCACAGGAATTCTCGACCGGGTTGTGAAAGCGAGTGCCAGCCCATCGAGTACCATTTCCCGGTCCAGAATGCAATGTTAGACTGATCGGTCTTCATCTCGCGTGTAAGTGCAAGCGCCACAATCAGTTTAAATATGAAGCGCTGTATGGAAATGACGGCTATCATGCCGGCTAATGTGCGGGCGAAGTTTAAGCCTTCCAGAAAGAACATGCCTTCAAACGAGATCAACATGAAAAAAGCAGCAAAGGCATGTGCTATGGCGGCCAAGACGCTGCCAAATTTCTTGCAGCACATGCTGAGCACTGGGCCCATGCAGCAGGCCATGCCAAACATAGCAGCAAGTACTCCAGCATTAACGCCAATAGGTGCAAGTGAAATAACAAGTACTCGGACCAGGGCAGAAGTCGGCTTCGTGAACTTGGCATTATCTGAGTTGTTATCGGTGTTCACTCCAGTTTGTGCGTTGATAAATAAGTACGGTATCAGTGTCCAAACAACTTGCAACAAAGGGGACACGATTTCGGACAAGAAGATGTTGGCAATAGCAGCTCGTGGAACATCAGCAGACAATTTGGCGGAAGCCTCGCCGAGTGTCTTGCGCTTGTATCCGGTCGTTCTAGTCCGTGACAAACGGCAGAAAGCGATCCAGGATTGACCGTGGCTTCTTGAGTTGCCTCGAGACAACCATCGAAGAAAGTCCCGATAGTCAATAAAGAAATCATTCCATGCAAACTGGTGCGGGTTGTAAAGAAAGGGAGAAATTGTGAGGCCTAGGAGAGTGATCCAGAAATAGGTCAAAGCTGCTTGCCAAGCCGTGACGGTGGCAAAGAGTAGCATCATCAATAGTCGCGCGCCAAAGTAAATCGAAGGGCCTGCAAAACGGGAGTACAAAACACCAAACGGGATACGAGCCGTCGCAAAGCCACGTCCGGTACCAATATAACGAGCGCCTCCAAATGAAAGATCTTGTTGCACAGAGTTCGCGTAAATCTGGCAAACAAACACTTCGAAGAAAAGAGACAGCGAGAAAAATTGTTTCAAAAACCGTACAAGGGCACGCCAAACGCCCCTCTCCGTCAGTTCCTGTACAAGGAGAGGTACAAATGACAAGAAAAAAACGAAGAAGATGGAGAAAATACTGCGTTGCACCCATTGCATGACTGCATCGGTATTCGCGCATCCCGTGGGATAGAGGGGGTCCGTCGGCGGCTTATCAGGGTTGTATTCGCAAGGTATAGTTTCGTGTCTGAAAGCGCCAAAGTTGAGCAAACACAGCATGAACAACTGCACAGACAACATGATGAACATATTGTTGACGTGGAAGCCTGGATGAGCATAGTAGAACGACAGAAATCTATCAAGGGGCAGTTGTGTGCCAAGATAGTAGTACTCGCGAGAGAGCATTTGTTCGCCCATGCCGGTTCCAATCTTGGTTGTGAAATTCAGAATCGAGCCAAAACCGAGATCACGACCCTTTCCACACTGGTAATATTCGCAGTGCTTGATGCGACCACCACGAAGAATGGCATTCATACCGGCAAAAATGTCCTCATTCAAGTGCAGACCTTTCTGGGCTTTTGACACACCACCACGTGTCGTCATAAAAATTCCATTGAGAAAATCAGGGTGGCCGTAGTGAAGCTTGCCTCCTATCTGCGCCAATGTTCTGGCGAACAAGGTACCGAACGTTTGTTCCTTCCCTGCAGCGACATCACCTAGTATACCAATGTTTTCAGAAAAAATGTACTCTCTTGCACCAAGGATGGCAACGGGAGTTCGTATGTCGTTCTTCACACCTGGCGTGTATGGAGATATATTCTCGGTCTTCATTTCTTCAAATTCGGCCAACACACTGCGAATTTTGAGGCATTCTTCCAAGTAGTTATCCTGATTAGCATCGATAAGCTGGATGTATTCGCCACGATAAAAGATCAATGAGTGATTCTGATTGTCAGATTTGCCGTCACCCAGCACAGGATTGCCAGAAAGCTGAATCCTGAACTTGGGTCGTCGCAATCCGTTCTCCATGAGTTCCGAGTGGCCGTCAACAAGTGCCGAGTATAGTCGCGGTTCTTCGCCTTCCGCCAAGGGAGGCTCCTCATCCAAATAAGCAATTTGAAGGTCAGGATACGCTCGGAGCAAGAATTCGGCATTTTCCATTTCCTCCTTGTTGAATTTGGAGTAGCGCTGCATAGACACAACGATCTTGAACTTCCGGCGAGCCATTCGCTCCAACTCGCGTTCAAGTTTGTCAGAATTTCCGCCGAACATTTGAACAACTTCAGGATTTTCTACTCTATACAGAAGCTTGATAGCTCTGCTGTAATTCATGAAGCCAGATATGGTGCGATAGAGAGTTTGTGAGCGAAGCGATGCCCAAATTCTCGTTCGTAGAGTATATTCGGGGGCAGAAGATTTGAAACCAATGCAATAAAAAGGCAGATCATCGATCTTGCTCTTGGCTGTATCTTTCTCGTTCTTTTCTGGCTCTCCATTCATTTGTGCAGTCTCATCGGCGAGAATCTTGGTATCCTTGACAAAACAATCCCACTCATGTGGATGCAGTTGCTTGAGATATTCCAAAAGTGTGACGCGGGAATATGGCTCGTCCTCACGAATAATTTCACGAAGAGAAAGGAGAATTTTTTCGCTATAGTGAGGGATCATGACCGTAAACGTCGGCATGTTGTCAACTGGAAGTGGCTCCGGTATCGGTGTAGATAACGATTGAGCGAAGAATGAGATTCGACGCTCAGCCTCGCTCTGACTAGGAAAGAACTCGGTCTTGAAGGAATGATCTTCTTGTGAGACGAAGAATGTGGGGGCTCGCAGTGTCCTCTTGCCTTCCTGTTCAGAAGGGACCTGATGATAGAGCAGCTTTTGCACATGATCTATAGCCAACAAGTGCTCACGATACATTGAAATGACAATAGCATTCCAAACCTGGGAGATCAAGACTTTTGGTTTGTACTTGATCTCCATGTCCGTTGTTGCAAGAACTTTGGAGTAAATACGTTTGGGAAGGCGAGAGAAGATGTTTCTCCACGGTGTCCAGATAGAAGAGCCAATATAGAACGATCGAGCGATTGAAAAGATAGTGTTGAGGAGAACGTAAAAGAGATATGTATCCAAGAAAAAGAAGATCAAGTCGGTAAAAGCCATCAGGGCAAGGAGAACATAGTTGTGGTTTTTGCATAGCATAGTCTTGATAATGTGGTCACCTTGACAAGCAGGCGAAAAAATGGAGAGATACCGAATGACGTCTCGGAACGAAAGGGTCAGGTACACATACGACTCTCCAAACTTGGCACCAAACACAGTTAACCACAAGCCAAACGACATTGCCATGTCGTTACCTTTGAGTCGGGGCCAGCTAGCTGTGAATGTTTGGCTGGCAACGTACTGACGCGAATTCTTCGTCAAATAGCTGCCGAAAAGGCCGCCGAGAGGCATGACTGAGAAAAATAAAAAGGTAATAACAGCGATGATGAAATTGACAATGCCGATGATGTAGTCAATATCCACAGAGTTAGAACTTTTAAGCTTCGTAGGAAACATAAGCACCTTAACGGCAGGAGCGACATTCATGGCAAAAATGAGGAGCAGAACAAGAAGCCGCTTCGTCAAATGCTGTGCGCCAGCCCATCGACGTGGCACATACGCCCACTCAGCCAGAGTGGCGAGAACTTGAATCAGCGATGCAATGCCTCCACCAATAGAGACGGCGGCGAGATGTGTAGATCCGGCTGGCTGTTGGTTGAGTTGCTGCTGGTACGACGGACCGTACATAATTGAGGGTGCATTGTGAGCAGTGTAGAACCAGAACATTGTAAGATGGATGATCCAGATTCGATTAAAGTTGACAAGAAGGTGAAACCAAGATCTTGACTCCTTATAGGTTTTGAAGAAGCACTTCTTCCAATTGATATCTTTGAGCTTTGCGTAGCGCTCGGCGGGCGGTACGTCGACCAGTTTGCTCTTGTCTTGCATAACAATGCGCTCGATGCCTTCGGGATACCAAAAGAGCTGGTTACAATCGTCATATCCAATGATATGTTTGTGGTCTCGCTCACGGCGGACATACACCCCGTTAGCGATTTCATAGCCCTGATCGCGAACATATTGGTAAAGAGGAGTGATGACGTTGTTCAGATATGTGAATTCATCAACTGGTTCAACCAGTGCTTGACATGCGGGAGAGTTGAGGTAGTCATCAGCGCATTTGAAGATGAAGCATAAACACTCCGGCATGAACCGTACTTGGTTTGCTTCGCCCCAGCAAAGCAGGTACAGGGCAATCTGTCGAACCCGATCGTGTTGTGACATGCGATTCATACGGGTTTTCCAGCGAAACTCTGCAGCCTCAAGGCTGTCATCACCTTCCAAATCTTGAAGCGCGTCAGCTTCATTGGTATTGTCGTCGGCATTCTTCTTCTTCTTCTTGTTCTTTGCCTTGCGTCGCAATCCTTTTGTCTTACTATTGGCGAAGCCAACAGCGTCATCCAAATCCAAATGAGCAGCAAAGTACCATTTCCGATAATTGGCATTGTCTCCTCCGATATAATCGGCATGGAGGGACAGCAGAGCTTGATTCGGCGTCATTCGAGAAGCACGGGAGTCGAGGAGCGTCATTAGATGGTCGTACATGTTTCTCATGCTGTCTCGCTGAAACCCAAATTTGCCTGTCAGGTCCAAAAAGATGTCTTCAATTTCTTCTTTGGAGAGGGGGATCTGAGCATCCGAGGTCCACGCAGGATAAGGCTCTTTGGAACGCTGTCCAGCTGGCAAGACATTCCCGTAATCCATGCCATAGTTAGGTGTTGATGCACCAGAGGACCGGTTGCCACCGTACGAGATCTGCGACGAGGGAGGTCGGTATCCACGTTGGCCGTCTCCATAACTGTTGTAGCGCTCGTCACCACGACCATAATAGTCCATTTCTGCGGCTCGAGCCATGTCAGACCTCATCGTAAAATCACTGAACGTCTCAGAGTCTTCCTCTGAGCCTTGCCGTCCACCTTGGCCACTATACCCCTGATTGTAGTCCTGATCATAGTAGCCACCTTGACCATTGTAATATTCGTCCTGATATTGATCCTGGCCATCGTAATAGCCGCCATCCTGATGGTAAGGATTGTTCGGGTCTGCGTTGTAATATCCACTATAGGGGGTAAGAAACTGGCGGGAGACATAAGTGATCAGGGCTTACACGTACGATTCATCGTAATATCCTTCTCCACCATGTGCGCCTTGTGCCGCAGGTGCACCGCGAGCATCATAGCCATTGTCATAATACTGGTCGTCTTGGTAGTATGAGTCAGCATTAGCATGGCTTTCGCCCTGGTGACCATAGCCATCGTCGTAACGGTCATTTTGACCGCCCGGATAACCCGACATCGTTGTCAACTTGTCAATCTAACCGAAAATTGCCATAGGAAGTTGATGTAAAGCCAGTGAACAGGCAGGTGCTGAAAACGTTCGGGGGTGATGCAGCACAAGGATGGGTGTCCGAATACAGAGAAACGACGATTAGGCCTCGCCGTGAATTGTCTTCGCTGAGATTAACGAGTGATGGAAAACCGAATGACAAAATACACGTTTTGAAAGTGGTGAATTCTGGGAGAAACGTAATGAAAAGAGCGGAAGATTAAGCGTTTGGGAGATCGCGAACGCGTTGAGACACCTGTTACTAGTCCCATTTTCCGTTGGTTAGGGGGGGAGAAGCACGGGGCGAGCGAGGCGAGAAAAAGCAGACTTGGGTTCAGGAGACAGTTGTGGAGTCAGAGACAGGGCAATGTGGAGAATGGGTGGAGGGTGTGGGTGGGTAACGATTAGTCTGGCGGCGGGATAGATGCTCCAGGCGTTCGTTCCGATGCTCGCCCATCATGACTGAGCAAAATACGAGGGAGTGCAGGACGTCAGTAGCCAAAACTTGGAAGGAGAACAGGGGAGGTTGGGTGGTTGGGTTTCAAGGCTCATGAGGTAGCGTGTGTACGGAGTACTACTGGATACACTCTTCGCGTTACTTGTAAATTAGCAACACGAGTATCGCAACCGTCTTGGAACTTTGTGGAATCGAAGTGCGCCACTATTGGTCAGCCAACTGTTGCACACACATTCTTGCACACTACTAATGTAGCCCGCCCGGTTAAACAGCCCGCCCCTATTCAACGCGCCACCCCTTTCCTGGAAGTCTTTTCTTTTGAGGGGGGCAGACGGAGTACGAAGGTGATCGCTGCACCCGAGTGCTCATTACTGGTAGCCCCTGCATTCCTGTACGACTCCGCACGGAGGACAGATGCGACCAGATTTACATAAATGTCAGCACATGATTCGTACATATTACACACCGGACAGCCTTCAAGAAGTAACCAACAGGTTGCAATTTCCTCTGTTCTGCTTCTTATCAATTCAAGGAGACAGCGATCTCTAACGTGGTCCTGAGTCAGAGGTATACAGGAAGAGCAGACATTTGAAATGAGCAGGATCAATGAACACGTCCACGCAGTCAGCTCGGCATGCGTGGTGCTGAGTGGATCTTACTTACACGCCTGCTGGTGGGCAGACGACACGATCGCGAGGAAAAGGATTCGTCGATTCTACAGAGTACAGTCTGGCAAAAATCTGTATACCGATTAAATTTTGAGGACAAACGTCACGATTTACGGCAACCTGATTTCGCAGAAGGAGCCGAGATAACATGAGAACTGCAGGTCCAGCGCGCTACCATTAATTAAGAAACCTAAACACAAATGCTTACATCGCTTGGAAAAATAAATAGAAAATAGTACTGTGTTTAAGGAAAGCATTATGTCTGATAAATTATAACACAATTAATAGCTGTAATTCTACGGGGTAGTTTGCAATATAACCAAAGCCCTCGCGACTTGAAGCAGCTGGCGTGAGAGCCCTTGCCTACTTTTTTTTAGTAAAAAAAAGCGTGCGACGGCTTATTAAGCGGAAGACATTTTTTTATGTGTGCATCGTACAAAGAGGTTCTGCATACCACTCCAGAGAAATTTCGATGTAGACAAGTAATATTATCTCTTTCGGTATGTGAAGACCTCAGGAAGGCCACGAAGGCCAATCGGAATATATGCTACATAATGTAAATCATGGTGAGATCTACGTGTACCTGGCATCTGTTGCACGAAAAAAGAGGCGCAGCCGACTGGCCCCTAATTTGTGCGTTCATTATCCCCTATATGCCTTGCGATAGCATTTCTGCCAGATATAGTTTGCCATACTTGAAACCGAAAATACTAGGTCTTAGTACATCGCTAAAGTCTTCGCACACCCAAAAAGGATATCGTCTCTTTAAAAACGATAGTAGGAAAGTAACCCCTTGATAAGTAAAAGGTACCAATAGCTCTCTATAGATTATAGGTGTGCAGAGATATGGCTTTAATGTTAGAAAGTTTAATCGCTCATAATCCCCTATAGTGACTGCCCTAGGGCCTTATCGTTTCAAAGGATTTGAGTGGTACGAAAAACTCTGTATGGAAAAGTATGCTTTAGAGCAGGAACCGTGTATTAGGAGCAGTGGAAGACGTGCATTGCTAAGTGTAGCAACGCGCAATAGTGGTATAAGAGGGTATAAGAGAGGGGTATAGTAGCAAGGACATCGACATCACTCTTAATCCTAACCTTCACTCTGTTATATCGAACCCAGGCACAAGCCTTGACACCGGGTTAGTGCAGCCCACGGCGCCATCGCGGATGTCAGCGCGCACCGTACGGGTTGTAGCCCGATCCCATTGCGCCATGCAAAAGGATACGCATTGAACAAGTCTCTCTGACTTGCGCAGTTGACACCTATATTGCTAGGTCTAGAAGTACAGAATTCCTAACCTTTGATATGTTTATTAGTCACAACTGACCTCGGTCAGATGGGTACATAGATAATCAGCAAACACATAGCAGGGATGTTTCTTTCAAGCACGTGATTCCCGTGTTGCTGGGGCGACCAAGTGCATTAAACGGACATGTAAGCATCCCAACTGAGTTGAACTTCTTATTATTTTTATTTTGCTCTAGCGTGTCGAACTTTTTTTTCTCCCTCTTTTCAGGTAGGCCCTGTGTTCCCAGGCAGAGCATTGCATGAGAGATCATTGCCATGGTTCGGCTCGTAGATTGTTGTTCACTCAGTGACGACAATTTGTCAGAAGAGGCCCGTTTGTGGAAGCTCGAGGGCCGCAAGCCCTCTCAAACTCAGCATACGAAGAATGCGGCTTCAGCCATCACCCCAATGAAGAAGCACCTCGTCTTAAAGGCTGGTACGCCCAAAGTGTCTACTCACAAAATCCGGCGGTTGGGGAGCAGCAAACAGGAGACCAACCTTTTGTTCCAGCCATGGAGTCGGCAAGATGGCGATGGGTTCCAGGCCCTCTCTCAGAAAACCATGAGAGAATCACCGGCAAAATTGGGTTTATTCACTGAGTTCGAACAGGACAAGACTAGTGCATCACGAAACAAGTCTTCCAATCGAAACCGTTACGAGACAAAGTGTCAAACCTTCACAAACGACTTTGAGGAGCACGCTTGGCATTTTCCATCCATCCAAGGACAAGAGACTCGATCTTTGGTAGCTCGAACGATACCAGCAGAAGGCATTGATAATGGTAAAATTTCCAAACACAATCGCCATGTTTCATCAATACCGCAAGACATAAACGATGCGACACCGAAAACACTAGCTCGACAAAGTATATTTCAAAACCGCAATCTCGTGGTGGACTTTCCAACCGATGAGACGTATGCGCACAAAAGCACTTCTAAGATATGCCCAAGTCCTGATACGACAATGATATCCACAGATCTGCTGCGTGATGATATGGACCGAAAGCACAGATCCCTGCCAAGAACATTACCCCTCTCAAAGTTGTCAACCTGTCTTGATTCTGAGGATGCTGGCCAAAAAGGACCAGAAAGTTCAATCGATGGCACCATCTATCTCCAAAATACCTCTCACAATTTCCAGGACAGTCTGACCAATATGACGATTGCCTCAATAAAAGGATCAAACGTATTGCATCATGAAGACGACGAGCTTGGGGGGATTTTTGAGAAAATGCATTTGACATCTACTAGCCAATCTGAGGGAGGCTACGCCAATGGCGCAGAAAAGAGCTCTGTTACACTTTCAGGCCATCAGACTACGACTTTGAGCCCATCAGAAATGCTTCAACTGAAACAGACGCTGGCGCAAGATCCGGTTGATCGCCGCAACAGACCACAATCTGTGCAAGTATCGCTCCTGGCACTTTCGCTGACCGATCAGCAACAGATTGCTGGAAAAAGGCTGGCCAAAAAGAAGTTTCAAGCAGCGAAGCAGTCCTTAGCAAGGGAGTTCTTTGACGAAATGGACGAAAAGGTGGCGAGTGGTCGAATCATGGAGCTGACCAAGACCACGGGCGGTGTGAAACTGACATGGACGAAAAGCCTCAACACAACAGCTGGTCGGGCTCATTGGCGACGCGAAACACTTCGAAGCAGAACACTGGATGAGAAGGTCCTAAATGAGGAGCACAAACATCATGCGTCAATCGATCTAGCTGAGAAGGTTATTGACGATGAGAACAAGCTTCTCAACGTTCTAGCTCACGAGTTCTGTCATTTGGCCACGTTTATGATAAGCGGCACAACGACAAATCCGCACGGGAAAGACTTCAAGGCATGGGCTTCTAAATGCTCTCATGCCTTCCGAGATAGGGGTATTCATGTAACAACGAGGCACTCGTACGACATCGACTTCAAATATGTATGGCAGTGTGTTTCCTGTCGTTTAGAGTACAAACGACACTCAAGAAGCATTGACATTCAGCGTCACCGTTGCGGAAGTTGCAAAAGCGAGCTCGAGCAAACCAGGCCCGCACCCAGAGGTGGTAGCAAGAATGGCAATGATGTCTTAGTGCGAAGCCATTATCAGCTATTTGTGAGAGACCAGATGCCGCTGGTGAAGATGGAGAATCCTCATGTCCTGCAGCGAGAGTTGATGAAAATAATTGCTGCAAAATGGGCTACACAAAAGACATATGATATCACCAGCAGCCAAGTGCACACGCCTTCAATGTCAGGGTAAGAGGATACTGGATGTCCTTTTCTGGAGCATCCGACACTCATGGACTAAAGCACCAAGAGGCGGTCTACGCCTTGCTATAAAACTGTACATTAGTTAGCGTATGTGCCTCCTGGGTCATTAGGAATACGCTGTACTTTAACACATTCTAGCACATGTGTTCCCCATTTTGATAGATACTTCAATAGACAACCTACATCCCTAACAAAAGCCACGAGACTAGGTGCTTTGCCACATTCATTCACTATGCCCGTTTACAAGTCAATACAAGTCTCGTTGACCGGAGAGATAACAGGTTTTCAGATCCAGCGCAGCCTCATCATGCCTACCATGTCAGGTGGTTAGCCTCCATCTTGTTGAATATTGTCATATTCCCGCTGGTATCAGCCGCTATATGGCCCTCCGCATCGTTGTATACTAGTAGTGCCTTGAGGTGTGCCATGTTCTCCTTGTCGCCACTGTCAGTTGTGACACATTATGCAGTGTATCACAAGAGACTAAACAAAAACTCAGTACAGCGTACATCCCAAGTCCCAGCCGACCACGTTTAGAATGAGACGTAGCTGACTTTGTCTATATGAGTTTCCCTTCAAATATCAATCAATGACATCATCATAGTTAGTGTCGAGTCCTACCTGGTTTAAAAACTACGAGACATATTCGAGTCATCGCACGTCTACAACACGCATGATGCACAACTGCCTTTTGACATTTTGTGGAAGGCATTACATGTCTCATGTGTTGCTTTGGCGTTGCAGCAATGCCATGGTATGGTGTTCTATGTCGTCTTTGATGCACTACTTTCGAGAAAACTAGTACAACGGTAAGCGGCGATAACACGTTGATTCCTGTGATAATCTAGCTTTAAATAGCTTTTGATGTTTTTGGTCCAAATTTGCTCCGAGACAACCCAGCAATCTTGTATCAGAGGCACAACGCACGAAGGGTGACTGTCTTCGTGTCACTAAGAATCGCTTCACTACTTTGGTAATTTTAGGCCAGGGGTTAGTTCTTGTATTGACTAATTGTGAACTCTCGCCATTTACCAATATATGTCCCTCAGAATTCAACTAACTCAGGAATCTCCAAAGAGGCCCCAATCTTTGACTTTGAGGGTCTCCCAAATGCGAGCTGAATACTCCACTGCATCTCCAATCAGTTTACCTTGCTTTCCAAGTTCGAGATCAACTTCTTCCTCGTTGTATTCTCCTTTAATGTGCGGAACATTGATTGTTATTAATATATCCGTCTTGTATCTCTCCAAGCGCAGGAGGGTCATTATAATGGCAGTGAAGTCTGGTGCTGATGTCGAACCGCGTGAGTGTCCGATCTTGGGCGTTTGGGTTGCAATAAGAGTGTATGCTGGGTTTCTTGATCTGATTATAAGTTCAACTGTGGTTAGCCGATGGAACTATGAGCATAACGCGCGGCACAGCATTTTACATGTATGCACATGACGTACTCCAAACGCGTGAATTCGGTTTCTGCTGTGTTCCAGATCTTGACTGTATCAATATCCGACCCAACCATATCTTCAAGATGCGTCGTCATTGCACGGCCATCTATCTCGGGGCCATTTCCAGGTGCACCAACTCGTTCGGTGATATCAAAGATGATACTTGTGAACCCATCCTTGTCTATCCAGACTTCTTGATTATCGGGTACTTGACGTAGCTTACTTCAATCACATGAGTTCTTGTTAGTATCATCGATGACAATTTCATCAGATAGTGGAGGCAGCTGTTAAGCATCTCCTTCGTGTTCACTTAGGACTCACCTCACATCCGCGAATTTCTCTGGGAGATCGCATACAATGGCGCCTCCATACAGCGGCGTGCCGATATAACCGGGCATCTTTCTCTTGGTCGAGTCAATGGTCTTCTATGTCAGCTGTTTGGTCGCGGATCGCGACAGTGCATAGAGTCTGGGCCGGATACGTGCCAACCTGGGGTTTAAGTTGTTCGTTCATCTTACCGGAGCTTTTTCTTGTAGGACACCTTTCCGATGGATTTTGTCAGCTAGATCGACTTATGATTCTCGCGTGCCGCGCGATGGTTTGACGGATGTGTTTCATATAGAGGTTGCCATGATAGTGATCGTCAGCCCCTCAACAGTATAACAGTATGATGTGCTACACGATGGGCGCACTACCCTCCGCCTATGTATCAAAGCTACCCTAGACGTCACGTCCACATTATCTGGAAATTAAAGATGCAACGGATCGGAACAGGCGCACATTTGTTTTTCGAGTTGTGTAATATTGACTGCGTTTTCAGTTCCAATGATTTTTTACTACTCTATGTTTTATTTCTATGTAGCCCGTTTTGCGCTTGCGCTTCGTAATTTTACATCATCTAGATTGCAACTATTATGTGGCCCTGCTGAATCTAACCAATCAGCGCGGGATGTTATATGAAATGGAGACCTAAGCCACTCGCTCAACCTGTCGCGAAGATTTCCATCATATCTGGGAATAACTGTGAACCGAACATCCCCCGACATTCCACACCCCCGATTCTCCTCTTCAAGACTTGATACTCAAGAATCACAATCTAACCCCAATAGCACTGGTATTTCGCAGTCAATCTGACCGTCTCCAAGTATACACAATGGCCTGCACCTTCTGTCGCATCATCAAGGGTAAGCAGTCATTGCGGGCGGTGGTGAATCGGGCGAGATGAAGCATTGCTGGTCTCCAACCAGAAGCTAATGCGGCCACAATTGCACCACCGGCAGGTGAAATTCCCTGCATGAAGCTCTTTGAGAGCGAAAAGACTTTGGCATTTCTTGACATCGGGCCCCTGAGTAAGGGCCATGCTGTACGTATATGCTCAGCCATTCGCACGCATTTCCACAAGTCCAACAACCTTCTACTGCTTGCGTCATTACGCCTTGCCAAAGCTAAAGAAGGTTTGAACTCGTCCTGCTACTAGCTCGTTATACCCAAATATCACGGTGAAAAGCTGGCAGACATACCTGACGACCAGCTCAGCGAGGTTTTGGTAAGTGGGCTATGTAAATCATGAAGCCCCCGGTTCGACAAGCAAGTTAACTTCCACCTCAAAGCCTACATTGAAGAAGCTCGTAAATGCAACTGGGGCCACCGACTATAACATCCTGCAGAACAACGGCGCGATTGCCCACCAGCAGGTTCATCATGTGAGTGCTTATGCTAACGCCGCAACGCCCCGAAACTACCCGACTAAGTACATACTTCCTCGTCTGAAGGTTCACTTCCACATGGTCCGTATACCCCCTGCAAGTATGGATGCAGCTTCTTTCTCATAATGTACTAGATACCAAAACCAAACGACTCAGAGGGTCTTGGCATAAAGTGGCCATCGCAAACCGGCGATATGGACAACCTCAAGGCTCTTTGTGAAGACATCAAGTCTAAAATGTAGTGAGATACATCAAGCGCACTAAGAAGAAGTATAGGCACAACGCAAAAGCGTAGTTTACCAAACTGAATAGGACAGCTACATATCACATATCACATTTCCCAGCCCAGAGAACGCTATAGACTTGCTGATTGAAAGACAAAGTCCCTAGCTCCTTCCCTTGCCGCTCGCCTCAAGAGTCTACAGTATTCGCGAAACCACCTGTACAAAAAAAGAGCTGAATTTTTGTCATGGACAGTGATAATCATTCTTTCCAGTATGAGGGTGGAATGCACCTACAGTCCCTAGCAAGAAAATTCATTTGTCTGCACGAGGATGATGTTACACACCAACCACCATAATGATTCGTGATATTCTACATCTTACGAAGGTGCTTTGCTAGGTCAAATCTTCATGCCTCCCACTCTATTATCGCGGTCACATATGCAAGTATCGTGAGAAACATGGCCAGCCAGCTACGTATGACAAATTACTCATACGGCTACAGTGGTAGTGGAGTTTGCGTGTAGAAAATCATTCTTATCTATTACGCTGCCAATGTAGTACCGTCTGAGGAGCTGTCCTTCCCAGCGCCAATCGCACCAGCCTTTGTGTTTTTGTAACGGTACCAATTGACATCACCGTCGGGGCGGATGACGTTCTGTCTATCATATAGTGAGCGAGCTCTAACAAATGGATCCAGACGCCAATACCCATCCCGAAGTTTGGAGGCAATTTTCTCCCGCTCGGTCTTGATTTCCGCACTATCTGGGTGATTGATCCATCGTCGCGTGTTATCTTCGAATTGGGCATATAAGTCTCGTCTCTCCTCAAGGAGACGATGTCTAGCCGCCGTGTCTTTCATAAGATCGTTCTCGCCTTTGACAGGTTCTTGATACCTGTATGTCCAATCCTCATCCCCTTCGAGATCTTTGATGATCTGGTCGGGTTTGATAAATTCCTCTAGACCGGCCCTGTAATTTGTGAAGTGAACCTTGGCGGCAACGGCTGGATCAAGCCAGCCGCGGATTACTCTCCAAATCCCTGGATAAGGTCAGTGCTGATCAGCTCCAGATAGAAGAGAATGGCGAACCTTGGAATACCCATGGCGCATTATGGACCAGTACGACCCCAAGAGATTCTGGATAGTTTGCTTCGAAACACTGTATCATGAATTTTACAGGGTGATAGTCCATGTTGGCCAATGTGAACCCAGTCATATCAAAAATAATATTCTACGAGCATTCGTTAGTCGCTGAAGGCCAAGTGCCATGAGAAGTGAGATATAAAACTTGCCGCTGTGTCAACCGGTGGCTTCAGTGCGAGACGCGCGGTTTCAATAATGAAAACCGTGTACCTCTCCAAGCTCTCTGGGGACTGTTCACTAGCCTTATGAAGGCGAACTTTGACTACGCAGATAGGTCGTCCTTCCTTGTCCGTTCCATGCAAAAAACTTTTGCCCATGCGACTCTGCTTCAAGAAGTCCCTTCCGAGTTCCTTCTTCGCCCCGTCACCACCGCTTTTCTCATCAGCTGCTGCACCAGCCTCACCATTCTTCATAATATCTTGGTCAACCTTCATGGAATGCCTCCAATTCATCGCCGAGACGAGCATGACAAGTGCCTGGTCAATATTCCATTTGCGAGCTCTTAGGAAACGAAGGACCAAATCATCCGGATGATCATGCATCATCATTGCCCAAAATGTGTCCCGGATATCCTCAGGTTTCTGACTCGCCAGAATTTCTTGATATTGCTTAGTCAATCCGTATTTGTCTTCGTCCGAGTCGGCAGCTCTGGTGCCACTAGGGGCAGACGCACCAGGCTGGGAAGCACTTTTGAATAAGCCGAAGCCGCGCTTCTTTTTGGGAACCTTCAGCTCTGCGGCAGGCTTTTCATCGGCTGGGAATTTCTCAGCCGCCGCGACACTTCCGCTGTGTACACCACATATCCTGAAGATAGCATGCCAAAGCTTTCGCAGCTTATCCTCTTGCTCCGGTGTTAAGTTGCCATGATGACCTGGAGCAACTTCTGTAGCCAAATGTCCGAGGGAAAACGGGTCGTCGTTGATAGCGTCTTGACTAGACCCGTCCTCAATGAAAGCCCAGTATGCAACAGCAGTGGCAAGAGCAATACAAGAACCAATAGATATTATCACAGAGAGATGTATACTACTCCGTTTGAGATTGGCGGCACATTCATTTTTGTTTTGCAACGAATGTGCTTTGTTGACAAGGTTATTTCCAAGCTCGATATTGCTGGCCGAAGATTGCACTATGACGTCTAGACTCTGTCTGTGACGGGCGCTGGCAGCAGATGGCGCGAATTGTTTAATCAGGGACAGATCAACCCGTTGTTTGCAGTGCACGGCCCGAACAAACGGCAGAGAACGGATCCGTAGGCGCCGACCGAGAGTCCAAATTCTAGAGATTGAATTCGGAGGTGACGAGGCAATGCCTGGCAGTGTGCGAGTCGCAATGATGCAGGCGGGTGAGCAAAACGTCATGGATAGCAGAAAATATCGACAGTCCGCGTCTACACAACAAGCTGTCTACAAAACGGTATGGCCGAAAGACGTTCAGAAACACACTCGTTTTTGGCAGAGACACGTACTAAGTTAAGCAGTGAATAGAAAGCGTGTGGCAACGTAAGGGGAGCTACAGTGGGATTGCCATTGGGGCTAGGTTCTATGTAGTCATGCTGTGCTGGCCAGCTGCAAGGAACATAGGGCAATAACTTGTGGAACCCCAGTGATCGTCAACAAGGATTTGATGTTTCACTACCCTAGAGCTTCCACTTTCCGGCACTTCGAGCTTCGGAAGAGCAATTAATGATTCGTCTTAGATTCACATGTTATTTCCCCGCCCTCCTAGTCTGCGTAGCTCTTCATTTTGGACCAATCGGTTTCCTTGGTATAGTGAACGCAAATTCAGGAAACCCTGAGTCGTATCATTGTAACCCAGATTCGCTTGTCACAGTGCAGTACAACATGCGCGTGCGTAGTTGACCCAGATCATGACGCGTCTGGCGCGTTTGCACGCGCCTGTGGAGACAATTACGTTCTAAGCTATCTGCATTCGAAACATTTAACTCGCGGTGAAGACTTGCACCAGCTCTTAAAAACTAGGCAAGGACCGGGATTTAACAAATGAACATGCGAGATGGTGCCGAGGACCCTTGCGATGGCAGTGCCCGCAAGCGATCGAACTCTCGTGCGCGGCATTCTCGACCAACAACACCACTTCGACCGTCCTCGAGGTCATCTTTCCGGGATTCTGCTCGCGATGCTGGAAAGGACGCACCGTCTTTCCCCCTCAACCCTTTTGAGCCAGCTTTTGCCGAGCTCTCGGATGCCATGGCTGATCTCGAGGCCAACATGATGCATTTTCAGCTTATGCATGAGAGCCTGGCTCGATTCAGTGAATCTTTTGCAAGTTTTCTATACGGACTGAACATGAACGCATTTTGTGTTGACTTCCCGGAGGTAATGTTTATTTACTCTGGAAGGGTCTAACGAACATTGCTAAATGTATTACACGAGATAGGGCCCCATCCCCGAGTCGTTTGGGCGAGATCGGCGACAAGGAACGCCATCTGGAACGCCATCTGAGAGCTCAAGTAAGCTTGAGGCTGATATTGAAGCTACCTTCATGTGCGTGACCTGATCTCCAAAACGACCGCCCCTCCTATGTTTTGAAGCTACAATACTGAGCATGATACTAGGACAACTGACACCTCATTTGTCGACAACCCGCCGACGTCGATGAAACGACCATCAAAGCCTACAGCTGCCGAGACTCGACAATCCCGCCTGCCATTCGCAAGAGGGTCATCGACGAGAGGCAGGGTCAACAGGCGTACTCAACATCGAGGAGGCAGGTCATTGAGCGTTCGAGGACAGACTTTTAAATGAAAAAATGTAATTATGTCGCGTTCACCATGCGCAGACTGGTGCTGAAAAAAAAAAGCATACATCAGCTGCCGAAATACCGAGATGCATTTAAGTACGTGTAGCCATCTGGGAAGGGCACTGCGTGCAATATTAGAAATTGGACGATCACGTAGCTACCTACGTATCTTCAGACACCAATTTGCATGTCGGATTGTCGGTTGCCTAGTCGAGCCACGCCCTGCGCACCTGCAATTCTGCGAGTGTCTGGATCTGGCTCTTCACGAAGCTGCTTGACTCTGTGCCATCATATGAGTACGTCAACGCAATCAGAGTGGAAATTAGACATTTCAACGGATACACACCTGCGTTTATGTGGCTTGCCACGTATATGGGCTTTCAAGGTCGTCTCTGTATCGAACCATTTTGCGCATTCAAGACAGTAATTGCGGCCGAGTCCGGGCAGTTCTTCAGCACTTTTGCTGTCTTTGAACAACGCAAGATGCCTGGGCGATAAGAGATCTGCCTTGATCTGGTCGACATCTCTATGCTTTATTAGAACATGGATTTTTGAATTCGGTCCTCGCATAGCCCTACCTCATCTTCCGTCTTGTCTTAGTAATCGTCCGCTTGTTTCCGACACCCATTTTGTTGATGTCTAAGAGAGACAGGCTTTATTTAGTTATGTATGTCGGATTGAATGGGTAACTAGGGGTGTTCTGTTCCAACCAGCGCTGATTAAGGCTTATCGTCGTGAATGTGGTACAACCCGAATTTTTTTTTCCCACCAGTCCAGGTACTGATATTTTTGTGGGGGGGGATCGGTCATGTGGGGGCGAAATTACATAAGAGACTCGGGACTCTTCAAGACGGGCCATCTCTGAAGTTCTACCAAAAAGATTACGTAGTAATGATCTGTCAGAAGCGCGGAGGCGAGAACCTCGCGATGGATGGCAGCACCTAGCATAGCAGCGCGCAGTGGCCTAGCCAAGACCTAGTCACGTGCGAGCAAGGAGGGTTTTAAAAGGCTACCTAAAACCTCCAAGCCAGTGACCGACGCTTAGCTATTTATTAGCTATCTCGCCGCGACCTCGTGATCCTAACCTTCACTCCGTTCACAACCTAGGTATAAGCCTTGACATAATCATTGTATTGTTTAGTCATATGCCTACTGCGTTCTCTATAGTAGTACCACTGTTAACTATCTAAGATATTCTCTACCCTAATAGGACTAGCCTGTTTTTAAGATAGTACTATAACATTATAAATTCTTGCTTTCTTACTTTAATTATAATGATTTAGTGTCTTATACTCCTAGTCTACTATATTCGTGTTTAATCTTAGTGGTTAAAGCCTTTCCTAGCGTAAAGTAAAGATCTTTAGATTATTAATACAAAATTTTATTCTGAGGCCTTTACTAAGGAGGCCTTACGGGCCCAGGAGATACTGAGATACTGTACATACACCCAAATCTGCAGGAAAGTTTGTAGCCGAGCGGAGCCGAGCGGAGCCGAGAGACGGTTCGGAGCAAAATTACTAAACGAATTTGCCAGAGGGGCGAGTTACGTACGTCGTGATCCGAGGCACTAACAAGATACGTTAAAGAAGAATTAGTAGAAAAAGAAAAAGTTATGTAATATCGTGCAATGCCTAAGCAGGCATACGCGATGGGAGCATGAATAAGTATACGTAACTGGGTACCTACAGAACTCGGCTCGTGCTCATGCTTTGCTTGCATTATTTTCAGAAACCGCCTAGCAACAGGTGCTGTCTCTTTCGCGCCCAGAGAATCCTGCAAGATTATTATCTCAAGGCTTGTGACTGGCTAGGGCGCAGAGAAGCCCACCAGACTATGTAACAAACCTCGAAGCCCCATATTTCTTTTGCCTCTGCTCGGTAACATCTGGCCCAGGGTTGGTTTTTGTTGCCGAGCGGTAACACTACATACTCTCCACTCCCGAAGACATCTTCGTTCGCTACTCTTCTCTTTTCATCCCTATACCTTCTCATTCTTCCCTCTTCCACATTCTGGCTTCTAGAACTTAATCTCACCTAAGGCCGGCACAGATCCTCAATCACTCGTCTAGACACTCTTCTTTCTGCCTCAGTTGGCATTCCGGTCACGATGCTCGCACCCAGACAGGTTCTGGGCGGTTTTGCCCGAACTCGCGTCTTTGGTGGCAGTGCCAGCAGAGCTCGTCGTCTTGCTACTGCCACCAATTCCGCTTTAGACCGAAAGGTATGTTCTTTTCCGATAGGTTGTCCGGGTACTGCTTCACGGCCTATCCCATCAGGCCACCTAGCGACATCTAGTCGCGGCATGTGCGTGATTCCAATAATACTTTTCAATAACCACTGGCTTTTGAAAATTCTAGGTTCGCCAGAACATCTGGGAAGAAAATAATTTCATTAACTACAAAAAAATGTCCGAAAACCTAGCCATTGTTCGGAGTCGTCTCAACCGCCCCCTCACCTACGCCGAAAAGATATTGTATTCGCATTTGGACGACCCTCACAGTCAAGACATTGAACGCGGCAAGTCATATCTTAAACTACGACCTGATCGCGTTGCCTGCCAGGACGCCACTGCACAGATGGCCATCCTCCAGTTCATGTCCGCCGGCATGGACCAGGTCGCGAACCCCACGACGGTTCACTGTGATCACTTGATTGAGGCGCAAGTCGGCGGCGAGAAGGATCTGGCACGAGCTGTCAGCATTAACAAAGAAGTTTACGACTTCTTGTCTTCTGCTTGTGCCAAGTATAACATCGGTTTCTGGCGCCCAGGATCAGGCATTATCCACCAGATTCTCCTAGAGAACTACGCCTTCCCGGGCGGTCTGCTTATTGGCACAGACTCTCACACACCCAATGGTGGTGGACTTGGCATGTGCGCAATTGGCGTTGGCGGCGCTGATGCCGTCGATGTGATGGCCAATTTGCCATGGGAACTCAAGGCTCCCAAGGTTATTGGCATCAAACTAACGGGTCAGCTTTCTGGCTGGACTACTCCTAAAGGTGGGTTGAATTCTATCGGAAACTTGCATTTGAGTTTTACCTTGCCAAATCTTTGAACAATCTGTTTTCTACTTGAGCACTGCTAACTTAGCACCAAATTGGAATACTGCAGACATCATTCTCAAGGTTGCCGATATTCTTACTGTGAAAGGTGGCACGGGCGCCATCATCGAGTACCACGGTAAGGGGCGCTCCTTCCCAATTTGACATTTCGATCCATTATTTGCCAGGTCGCAGCCGCAGCGCACACATAATGGCGTAAAAATGGCCATTTTCACATTTCCCCCTCCCTGATCTGTTCAACTTTCTCAAGCTTCAATGCACCGACCAGTTTTGTCTATATGCAGTATGTGAGCAGCTTGGTTGCTCTTTTGACTCCAAACAACTCGGTGTAACATACTGTTCATTTCCCCTACACATCTACGCCGCTGTTGGACGACGCCAAACTTCCTATGAGTGGTTATCTTCAACTAGTGGACAAGGCTTGTGGGAAAAAATATTGCATCAGAACAAGCAAGTCACAATGAGCTTTGCCTGATCAATCAATGGCAATGAGAAAAGTTTCCCATTGAATTCCACAAGAATGCCCAGAGTTTCAGATATCGGCTGCACAAGATATGCTCCAGTGATTGATGCTCGCTGCCTGATTCATGCCTACGACCACACGACACACAACCAAACACCCCAGCTATGACAGAATCTTTCACACATTTGAGACCTGGAGGACTTGTTTCTCAGTTTCAACAAGTCTATCTGTGGTGGTCTCTTTAACGTTGTCCGATCAAGCACACAACGAATAAAAACCACATGGATTTGTCTTCGGAACTTGGACTACCTCCCAGTATCGTGGCCTGTGTTCTCATCACACACACACGGGGGGCATTCCCCATTCGAGAAAGTTAGTGCTGAAGAAGCTGCGTCTATAATTGCCGAATTGGAACAACGTCGCAGTGATTGCTACAGAGATTGGCGGAAGAAAAAAAAGGAAGCTCACGCCGATGAGGCTCATGCTATTGCACGAGTCCAACAAGGGGAACGTTGCAAATTGAATCTGGAATCGGCGAAAGATACAAACAAACGCTCGATGGCCAAGACCACAGAATTGAAAAGAATTCGCTGCGCGGTTTGCAATTCTTGTTTGCCAAAAGAACATCAAGTTACAGAGGCGTACCAGTGGTCCGCTTAAAAGCTTGAAGTGAAAAAGGCTGCTGGGCTCCATGGCCTCATTCGCGAAACTTGTGACAGGGAATTCCAATGACCTAGCCGCCTCCTGAGACATTTAGTGTCAAAGGAACATGTTGCAAGCGTAACACTGCTAGCTACCAAGGGCTACTAGCATACTTTCCCATTACACAACCTCTTTTTTTTGTTTAACTTGCTCTACACCTCGACCATATTTGAGCGTACTTTCATGAATTCGTTTCTGACACACTATATTACAGGACCTGGTTTAGATTCATTCGGAACAACTGGTTTCGCGACTTGCGCGAACATGGGAGCTGAGATTGGCGCTACGACATCTATATTCCCCTTCAACGACCGTATGTACGACTACTTGGCAGCTACGAAGCGCAAGGACATTGGTGACTTTGCTCGTTCCTATGCCGCAGAGCTTCGCGCAGATGAAGGGGCTGAATACGATCAATTGATCGAATTGAATCTGTCTGAGCTTGAGCCTCATATCAATGGCCCCTTCACCCCCGATCTCGGTACTCCCATCTCCAAATTTAGCCAAGCTGTGAAGGACAACGGCTGGCCAGAGGAGCTCAAAGTTGGCCTCATTGGGTCCTGCACCAACTCCTCTTATGAAGACATGTCCCGAGCTGCTTCCATTGCCCGTGACGCTTTGGACCACGGCATCAAGGCCAAGGCTGCGTTCACTGTAACTCCTGGATCCGAACAAATTCGAGCTACTATTGCGAGGGACGGTCAGCTTAAGACTTTTGAAGAATTCGGCGGCATTGTCTTAGCCAACGCTTGTGGTCCCTGTATTGGTCAGTGGGATCGCCAAGATGTGAAGAAGGGCGAAGCCAACTCCATCTTGTCTTCTTACAATCGAAACTTCACTGGACGAAATGATGGAAACCCTGCTACACACTCTTTCGTGACCTCTCCTGACCTCGTTGTGGCCCTCACCATTGCCGGAAGTTTGCATTTCAATCCCCTCGTCGACAAGCTCAAGGACAAGGATGGCAATGAGTTCCTGTTGAAGCCTCCAACAGGAGATGGCCTTCCTGTCCGCGGTTATGATACTGGCGAGAACACTTACCAGGCCCCTCCAAAGGAGCGAGCCAGCGTTAACGTTCAGGTAGCTCCTACGTCTGACCGTCTTCAGATTTTGCAGCCCTTCCCACCTTGGGATGGAAAAGATGCCAAGGATATTCCCATCCTTATCAAGGCGAAGGGCAAGACTACTACGGACCATATTTCTATGGCTGGTCCTTGGCTCAAATACCGTGGTCACCTTGACAACATTTCAAACAATATGCTGATTGGCGCTATCAATGAGGCCAATGGTGAAGCGAACAAGGTCAAAAACTTCACTACTGGCGAATGGGATGCCGTTCCCGCTGTAGCCCGTGATTACAAGAAGAAGGGAATTAAATGGGTTGTCGTCGGTGACTGGAACTACGGCGAGGGTAGCTCACGTGAACATGCGGCACTTGAACCTCGCCACCTTGGAGGTCTTGCAATTATTACACGAAGTTTTGCTCGTATTCACGAGACGAACCTCAAGAAGCAAGGCATGCTTCCTCTGACATTCGCTGATCCAGCCGACTACGACAAGATTAAGCCTGATGACAAGGTAATTCAATTTCAAATTCTCGAAAGCTGATGTTGATCTCGTTGCTGACTTTGATTTAGGTTGATATTCTCTGCACACAGCTTGCTGTTGGCAAGCCAGTGACTATGGTTGTTCACCCCAAGGATGGTAAATCGTTCGAGATTTCCTTGCAGCATACTTTCAATGAGCCACAAATTGAATGGTTCAAGAATGGAAGTGCCTTGAACACCATGGCAAAGGCTTCTCGAAACTGATTGTGGTTAAACATCGAAGAAGTAAGAAGAGAAATGATGATAATCGGTTTGAAGCAGTGGCTGCAAAGATTTATGGTCCTACGCCATTGAGATGATGAGGCAAGATCGTGCGTGGATGATGAGATCGATCGATGCTGGTATCCTGTAATTTCATACGTAGTCTGTATAAACTGAAATACTATGAAGATCTTCCAATTACATGATCGCTAGCTGGACATGCTAATGGTTTCGCGCTTTGTATACCGCTCTTTCAGCACGAGAGGACCCGGCCTAAGCCTTCTTGAGAGGTAGGCGCCTATCTACTTGAGCGTGCTAAAGCTTGTGGAGTCTCGCTAACTAGGGTCTGTATGTATCCAATTAGATAAAAGTAAACTAGAGATACATACAGACCCCTGGTTAACATGACTCCACAAGCTTTAGCACGCTCAAGGAGATCATTGTAAGCATGTACTACTGGGACCCCACTGTATAATGATGTTTCCTTGTGTATAAATCCCCACTTTATTTTTGAGTATACTTCCTAGGCTTGTCAAGTCAATCAAAGTTATTCCGGCTAGGTATAGCCAGCATCTCTGGTGTACAAGTACTTTTTACTAAATTCATTGTGTTGATAATAACCGTTGATAAAGAACACGCTTTTACCCCTTCAGCTTCAGTACTCCCTAGTCCACACATGTAGACACTACATCACCATATATATTACAGTATACTACGGTATATTGTTATGTATAATAACGTATTATGACACCCTGTAATACGGTGCAATACATTCCATTATACGACAATGAGTGAGTATTAATGGCCAAAGAAGTGAGAATAGAATCTCATTAAAATTAGTTGATATTGTGCCGCACTAGTTTATCCCTGCCACTGTTGGCCTCACTTATTATTGCGATTTTGCAGCATTCTATAACTAGAAGCTTGTTCACTCACTAGAGTACATCGCGCGTCACATCGTCAATTCATCACTACGAATTACGAATTACGTAATTATTGGCGCACTGCTTATTAGCCAGTAATGCTGTGCAAGGTGTTTTCTGTTAAGGCATCTGTCAAGTTAGTAGTAATCGTTCGTGCAAGGAAAGCAGTTCCAGGGAAAGAAATAAAGCAGTAATATTCTAAAATTGTGCTGCCACGCCATATCATACTGCATTGGACATCTTTAGGGGGTTGCACAGCATGCTGCAACATCCAAGCTTGATCTTTGTTTCTGGAAATCAGGTTTGGCTGCGGGAAGTCACCCCACCCCCCCGGGGGCCTAGCGTCGTATCACGTGGAGATAGGCTGATACTCGTGTTCCCCTTTGGTTACTCATGTCGACGCGAGTACGGAGTAGCCATATTCCTTTCCCAGCTTGGAGCTCCAGCGGTTGTATGCGACGCAATTTGCAAGGCATGGCTGAAGATTGAGCAACAAAATTTGATCATATCCCTTCATTTTACCTTTGTCCTTCATGATCCTTCACTAGCTTTAGTCTAGGCGAAGGGTTTTCTACTCAGAATAATCCACTACCCTGCTATCGACCAGGGACGCACGAAAATCCAAGCAATGCCCAATATTCAAGGTTTCAGCGCTGCGCGAGCCCGGTCATACGTCTTCCGATTGCCCTTGTTTACTCGAGCCATCATCTTGTTGATAGCGGTATTCTGGATCCTAAGCTTCCCTTCGCTGTGGAATATACAATTATGGGGCTCGTTAATTCCGGATGAGATCACTTTCGCAACAGGTGAACTCCCAGGCTTGCCGATAAATGCAAGGCGTTACGATATTCATTGTAATAAGTTAACTAACATAAGTCAGCATATCGGTTGTCAACCTTTCCTCTGATCCACCTTAATCTAATCCATGCGATTCTCAACCTCGTCGCCTTAACCCCCCTTATGGAAAGGTTCGAGAATGAGTACGGAACGCTCACTAGCCTGGCTTTATTTTTCGGCCGTAAGACCTCCTTGTTCCAATACCGAATTGGTAGAAAAATGACCTAATAAGACATTAGCATTGACTACGGTTCCTGCTCTTTTGTATGTTGCAATTGAGCGAGAAATCCTGAGAGAAAACACGAGCGTCATGGGAGCCAGGTAGGAGTGATTGCGCGACCACATCGAGTCCAAAAGGGAAGAGCTAACACTACACCAACAGTATGTGGGTGTTTCTGCTTCTGGGTATGGAAGGGATTCGAACTTACAGGTCGAACCCGCATATCATCATTGGAACGTACCACATTCCAACATGGACAACTCCGTTGTTTATGATTTTTGTTGTGGCTGCGCTGATACCTAACACGAGTTTGTTGGGCCATCTTTGTGGGGTAGCGGTAGGATATATCTGTACGTCAGCCCGATCTGCATTGACCAACGAATTGTACTCATCCCACTCGTTCAGGCGGTCTAGGCTATCTCAAATTCGTCGCCCCCCCTGAGTGGGCATTGAGATGGATAGAAACTCGACTTAATCTGCTATCAGTACTTCCTCACTATGTGAGTATCGATCAGAAGACCTACGGCCGATTTGGAGTTTTGCCATCCACGACACGAATGGGAAACAGTGCAGCTTCCGATTTGGTGGGCAGTACTCAGCGCCATGGCCCTTAAGGACGTGCATGACAGGATCGATAGCGTCGAAATGAGGCGAAATAATGAGTATAACTATTGTACGATATCTAGACGTGGAGTACACGGAGAAATGTTTGATCCATTTCGATGTTACGCATGGCCTTGGAGTTCACGGATATAATTTAGTCCTATGCAGCATGGTCTTAGCAAAACTCCAAAAGTGAGTTGTGCTCCTGTGTGATTTGAATCAAATATTTGCTCTGATCAACAGCGCTGTAGACGTCCAAGGGTCTACGAGGGTCTACATTCAAAGGCACATTCGATCCCTTGTGATACTGCTATTGCGAAATCGGTCTACGAAAGTCGATTGACAAATGCTTCCAACACCAAGACCACCAGCTTGAGGAATCAGTAACCCGCGTCGTATAATCCCTTCGTGTATAGTGGAAATAATCTTACGGTGCATGGAAGGAGACAGTACTCTATTAAGGGCGTTCAAAATGCAAGTACATCATTTCCTCTGTTGCTCTGAACTTTAAATGGATATATATCACCGACCATGGTCTCTTAAGGGGGACCAGGTTTTAGTGGATCCTGGCTGCTGGACCCCCCAGACCCCGATAACTGCAAGCTCTCTTGCTGCTATCACGTCTTGAATGTATTATTGTTCCAGTGCAACAAGTGCTCTTCGCAACCCAACTTCATCTTGCGGTACCGCTGACATGTCAAGACTGTTGTGTAAGTACAACGTACCTTGGAATCAAGGGTTTCATCTTCTCTTGGCCATTGCATAATCAAACTGCATCACTAACTTCAAGGACCGTAATCGACGTTAGCATCGGCGCTCTCCTTGCGCCGTGACCCCCGGATGCTCCAGCTTCCTCCCTACTTATCGCTTTTGTGTATTCTAGTCGGCGTAATTTGGCTCATCCTTTTACCGCTTGACCATTACTCCCGAAAAACGTACATTTCCGAAAATGCTTTACTTCCCGGCCAAGTTCACACATATTTTGGTGGTAGCGAGCACAATATTCTCCGAGCCCATAGACGCGAACTAGATACATTGATCGACGAGAGCAATCACGAGTGAGTGTTCTGAACAATCTTGCCCACTGTTGTAATGACCAGTTGAGGCTTACTGGTACAGAATCAACAATCATCTGGAGAGCGTACTCAGCGCAGTGGGGATTAAGATTGGCAGACAGAACTACACGTACCATTCCGCTGGTGAGACTTACAAAGGCGAAAACTTGTATGGGATATTGCAAGCTCCCCGAGGAGATGCCACAGAGGCAATAGTTTTGGTGGCAGCGTGGAAAAACATCGATGGCTTATTCAACCGAAATGGTGTTTCTCTAGCGCTGACATTGGCGCGATATTTCAAGCGTATGTTTTGGCTTCTCCAATTAGTTCAAGCATGCGGTGACCTTAGCTGTAGATTACTGATGATGGAGTTCACAGGCTGGTCTCTGTGGTCCAAGGACATAATCATTCTCGTACCGCCAAATAGCCGCACGGGCACCCAAGCGTGGGTGGACGCATATCACGATGCTCATGATACCCACAATGTAGCCTCGTTACCTCTCAAATCTGGCGCTTTGCAAGCTGCAATTGCTATCGACTATCCCTCTGATCAGCTGTTTGACGGAATACATATCGTTTACGACGGTACAAACGGACAGCTACCCAACTTGGACCTGATAAACTCCATTGTAAACGTGGCGGGCGGTCAGATGGGCATGCGAACAGCCATTCAAGGCATGCATAACCACGACGACTCATACCATCACCGCCTGACAACGATGCTCCGTGGCATGTTGAAGCAAGGGCTGGGTATTGGAACGGGGCCTCACAGCAGTTTCATACCATACCACATTGATGCTGTAACTCTTCAGCCATACGGCAACGGTTGGCACGATGAAATGGCAATGGGACGTGTCATTGAAGGGACATTTAGGAGTCTGAACAATCTGCTGGAGCATCTGCATCAGAGTTTTTTCTTTTATTTGTTAATGCAGCGAGACCGTTTCGTCAGCATAGGTACCTATCTTCCAAGCGCAATGCTGTTGGCTGCCAACTTCACCATCATGGCCATTTCTCTATGGGTAAAGAGCGGACAGCCCGCCCTCTCTGCTCGAGGACTGAAACTTGGGAGCACTCAGCAAGCAGGCAAGGAAAAGGCCGTGCCGAGAGGAGCTGTAGTTCGTTTACCAACAGCTCGACCAGGGGAGCGAAATCTTTTCCTTCCTTTGGGAATTGTAGCAGGTTGCCACGCCGCATCGATTGTGCCGCTGTGTGTATTCAATAGTGTAGACGGCTCTGTGAGTGTGCCCTCATTTCTTGGTTTTGTATTTCCCGGTCCTTTGCTGACCCTCGCATCTGCAGCTACTTCCAGCCGCTTTCGCCATCTTTTGTCTTGGCTCGGCAATTTTCCCTCCCATATTAGCACAGTTTCTTTCGAGCTTTTTTACAACGAGCTCACAGCATTTTCAGTTGACGAAGTCGTTTTCCTTACTTGTCCTCGGAATGGCGTTGGCCACCTTGGCAACATTGAATTTCTCTCTTGCATTTCTAGTTGGGATACTTGCTAGCCCACTGAGTTTTGTGCAACCTTGTAAAACCAACATTTCCAAGTACTCTGTCGCTGGCTTACTGAGTGCGATTGCACCCCCAGTCGTTCTCTATGTTTCATCTCGGCTCTCTGACTTGCCCATTTCAGAGTTGCTGCGAGAAGCTAGTTTCGGGTGGAATGTTTGGGCCATGTACACCCCTATCGTAGTATGGTGCATATGGTGGCCGGCCTGGCTCATTGCTATGATCAATATCTTTGACTCAAGCTAGCTTTGTTTCGGGGTTGCCAACAGCATGACGATTTTCTTCTATCCGAGATATTTTTCGGCCTCTGCAATATTGTATTTATTGAATTTATATACATTATTTTGTTGACAAGCCTATCAAAGTCTACAGCTGGTGTTGTCAACCTCGCTCGAGTCTTTTGACACTTCAATGCAAGGCATGGAGCCGCGTTGGGCACATCCCATCCATGCTTGGCTGAGCATGCATGACCGCGGGGCTCTTAACAGACCAACTGTACCTCCAGCATGAAAAGTAAATTTTACCAAGCTCATCCGCCCTTCATGCCGCCCACACATCTTTACCAGCAGATTCGATCCAATTGCCGAGCTGATTGACGTTAGAGTCCCATTCAAGAAGGCGCTGACGCATGTTGCCAATCTGCTTCATGTCTAGCACCTTGGGCTGTACCCAGGTGATATGGGCGACTTGGCCAACTTGATCAATCGTGCCCCGGAGTAATCCCAGGCTAAGAGCTTTCATGAACAGATGTTCAATTTCATTCTGTTGAACTTTCGTTTCTTGCGCGATGGTTGCGAAAGTCATAGCTCGATCGTGTGGCGGTCGCCGGAAAACAGCTTCTGTGAGAGCGGCGAGATATATCTTTTGTCGCAGATGGGTAGAGTGCTCATTCAATAATTTGTTCGATGAGATATTGTCTGACAGAGCATCGTAAGCGGCGAGATCGCCCCGGTTGAAAGCAAATAACAACTCTCGCAACCAGGCGTCGTCGTCACTGCGGGCAAGAGCATCAAGTATAGGATGTAGTAAGAGTTCTCCGAAGTTATAGATACTATTTGAGACTAGGGCGGCCACGCTCAGATAGTAAGCTCGTCTGTGACGTTCTTCGTCGGAAAGTGAGGATAAGTCGATACAGGCAAGGTACAGAAGTGAGGTTCGATAATAGTTTGCAAAATCCATTTTTCGCTAAAGTCAATTTTTTTTTAGCTTAATAGACCGATGCGCAGAAAGGGGACATACCTGGTAGTAGCCTGCATTGGCATCATAGAACGCTGCGTGTACGACCGTTTCAACTGAATCAAAAGAATCAAGGATCTTCTCAGCGATATCGAGGTCCCGCCTCGCATCGTCGAGGTTGTTCAAACTCAGTTTAACGCGCGATACGGCCACAGAAGCGAATACAAAAGCATCTTGCGAATTCTCGTTGTCGACTTTCTTTACGACAGAGGACAAGAAGGACAGCCGTTCTTGATCATCTGTTTAAAGGGTCAGCGCGACTGTATGTTATAATCTTTGTCTTGACGGAGGAAATGTTCATTTACCTTTGCACTGTGTAGCCGCTTTCAAAGCGAGATCTACGAGCTTGAGTTGATTTATTTTGTCAGCAAACTTCAAGATAAAAACCTTGTAGAACGCCAGACGTTGTGGTGCACTTTTCGGGTTGCTAAAGAATTGAACGAGTGAATCAGTAAGCTGGTGCCAAAGCTTGCGCTCCCAATACGTTTCGAAGTCCAGAACCAACGCCTGCAGTTCCTCTACTGCTCTTTCTCTTTGATCAGCGAGGAAGTCGGGAATCGTTTCAGTCGTCATCATGTTGAGAGACAGTGTGCGAAAACTGATAGGCTGCGCGACGTGTTGAGTTTTATTGCGTGCACGATGATAGTACAGGAGATCTCCAGTGATTGCACCAGTATGGTTACAAGTTTTCTTGAGTCACGAATGTAGTTGGAAGTCGTGGACAATATGTGATCGAAGAAAGGCTTTTAGAAAATCTATCGTGAGGGAGCTCTCATTGACGCGGCTCCAGCAGCCTGATAGAATATTACCTATTGTCAAGAAGTCCCACATGCCCACTCAACTAGCATGTTGTAGTTGCCGTACTGTCCCGTGAGAAATCACGTGATGCGAGCAGCCATCCTCTCCGTCGTGTATCTCAGATGCACCACAAGCTTTTGGGAGCCTAATAGCGCTAACCTCGAAGGGTGCTACAACCTCCGATCATCAAGCAAAGAGATTTTGGTGATGTATTTCCCTTTATATGCTGTGCGGCCAGCGCGTCAAGCCGCGCACAATACCATTAGCAGACGATGGCTTTCTGATGTTTCCATCACAAGGACTGGCAAGCCGATTCTTCGAGTCGAAGGTGGACGGTGAGTCAAGGCTTGCACAAGTAGTCATTATGACAACCACTAATATACATGGCCATTTAGATCGTCTCTTGGAGGTACTTGACTCACTAAGCTCTTGCCGACGTCCAATGCTTACAATTTCTCCAGGCCACACAGCGACAGTATTTGGCGCAACCGGACAACTAGGACGGTACATTGTCAATCGACTAGGTACATGCAACACCCTTTCTTTCATAGGGAACTATATGCTTATTACAGCATAGCTCGTCAAGGATGCACAGTTGTAGTTCCATTTCGTGAAGAGATGGCCAAGCGACATTTGAAAGTCACAGGTGATCTCGGCCGCATCGTGTTTGTCGTACGTGGTGAACCCAGCGTGCCCGCTCAAGGATCCTTTGCTCCCTATTAATCTGACTTAGGAGTACGATCTTCACAACACGTCCTCGATCGAAGCCAGTGTTAGACATTCCGATGTCGTCTACAATTTAGTCGG
Organism: Epichloe festucae Fl1; assembly: GCA_003814445.1. NCBI lineage: Eukaryota > Fungi > Ascomycota > Sordariomycetes > Hypocreales > Clavicipitaceae > Epichloe > Epichloe festucae. Next base: position 2,104,581 of record CP031385.1, on the reverse strand, counting down.
TCGTGATTACCCGACAAAGTACGCTCCTATGTTACCTTGAAAAATAATTCACACGGTTAACCACCTCTGTCAGAAATTTCTCACTCGAAGATGTTCATGTAGAAGGCACTGAGCGAATTGTCGAAGCTGTCGCAAAATACGATGTGGACCGATACATACATGTTTCGTCTCACAGTGCAAACCCGCAATCTGCATCCGAATTCTACGCTACGAAGGTTTGTCAAATAGCTTTGGGTCCTTATCTCGATTATTCTGACACTAGAAAGGGTCGTGGCGAGCAAATTGCGAGAATTGTTTTCCCCGAAACTACACTTGTCAGACCAGCGCCAATGTTCGGGTTCGAAGACAACTTGTTGCTTAAGCTAGCATCTGTTCTCAATCTCTTTACGGCGAACAACATGCAGCAAAGGTACTGGCCTGTTCATGTAAGCGACTGCGTCCAACTCCAAAGTATCCTTCAACGCTAAGTGGGTTTCGTAGTCGATCGATGTTGGTGCTGCCTTGGAGAAAATCATGTACGATGACTCCACTGTCGGTGAGACGTTTGAGCTGTACGGACCCCAAGAGTACAGCTTGAGTCAGATTGCCGCCATGGTCGATAAGGAAATCTTCAAAAAGAGGCGGCATATCAATGTGCCTAAAGCCATTCTCAAGCCCGTTGCCGGCGTTTTGAACAAGGCGCTTTGGTGGCATACATTGTCGGCAGACGAGGTTGAGCGTGAGTTCTTGGACCAGGTTATTGACCCCACAGCCAAGACATTCAAAGATCTCGGTATCGAGCCCGGCGATATCGCGAACTTCACCTATCACTACTTGGTAATGTTTCCCGCACATCGATGTCACTAGCGCTCATCTGACGTTTTCTTTCAGCAAGGATTCAGAAGCCAGAATTACTACGACTTGCCTCCAGCGACGGAAAAGGAGAAGCGGGAGGACAAGAAGTACATCCATGTGCTGGATGAATTATGAGGAACTATATGGGTGGGGCCTTTCGAAAAAGTGTGGTCTTGACAAGACAGAAACTCGGCGGAGGTACACAAATGTCGCGACTCGATTATTCGTCGGAAATTGTGTACATCATACAACCTATTGTGGGCAATTCGTTACATCTAATACTGTTTTATTTCGAATTTGAGTTTGACTGCGGTCGTGAATTATGACTCTTGCGCCAACGCAGCTACAAAGTTTATCGCAAACTTTGCTCAACCTTACAGCCCCCCCGTATTTGTGACCTTAGAGCTTGTACCTATTATAGGTTTTATTTATTACCGCGGCTATAAGTATTTAGATATTAATTATTTTACTAGCTAGGTATTGCCAGCAATTGTGTTATAAAAAATTAGATGCATTAGCCATAACCAATGACGCAAAAAATTTTTAAAAATCAATACTGTTTTATTTACTTTGTTCGCGCCTCAAATGTACACCGTACTGTTACTCGATGTTTATGCGGCGGCGTGTAGCTGTAATACTATCTGGATTCGCTCTTGTACTGGGAAGTTGAAAGTGACGGTAACAGACAATGGCCAGGGGGGATTTAAGATTAGCGGCATAAGAACGGGGCTGTTGTGAGACCGAAATCGGTAGTTTTACCACATATGTCGCTGGGAAAGAAGCAATCGATCTCCATGCGACAAAGCAGGAAAAGGTGGATTGGGTCCACATTTCCTCGTCTTCTTGTGAACCCTTCATCTCACACTTCGAAATACTCGCCAGTGTTCTTCTATACTCAACATTGATCACAAACATCAAAATCAGTCTCAAGCGAACGAGAGGACCCTGCTTTCCCGGAATTCCTTTGGTTACCCTAGATAGTGGTGACTTTATATTTGAACTCATGATGACCAACGATGACGAGCCAGTGTGAGTACTCGAAACCTGCCATAAGGCTCTTTCTTAGCACTGACTAGATTTACGTCCTTTGTTAGAGTTTTGTCTGCCCATGCACTAGCAGCATTGGCTGAATTCAACGCTGAAAGAGACGCGCACCAATCTAAGTTCAATGAGTTGAAAGCCCAAGCTGAACAGGACACCCCGTTGTCAATGGAAGCTTTCGCGGAAGACTGGAACGAATCTCAATTTTGGGTATGCTTTGACACTTCGTATGCGACTTTTACACTTCTCATGCGATTAATTTCTCGAGAGGAGCTAGATATAGACTGACTTGCTCCTTCGCACCCCCCTTCCCTACTCTATCTTCTCATCCGGCTCTTTCTCTTTGTTAACATAGTATGGTGTTCTCGAAGCTGACGTTGTGCGGTGGGCTAATAGTATTCGGATGAGACTGCTGGACTGCTGGCTGATCAACTGCTGGAAGGTACTTCTTGCGATTCAAGAATTGGTGTCATTTCGGCACCGAGTGTGTTTGTGGCACTTCGAAATAAATTGGTGAGGACTTCATGAACCACGGCCTCTGGCAAGACAGACTAAAAAATGGAAGTGGCTCACAAGTAGCCCAAATTGCCACTTCTGACGTGGCTATGGGACCAGAAAACAATAGCAAGATTTGCCATTTGATGAACGCCCAAGAGTCGTGCTCCTAGAACATGACGATCGGTTCGGTATCTTCTCAGAATTCGTCTACTATGATTATCAGCAACCTCTCAAGCTTCCAGGTAAGCAACGCTTTACGAAATTATCGCAAATAATTGTCTCCTGTCTTCGTGAACAGCTTCCTTTGCGCTTATCGCAAGATTTGGCTATCTCGATTCAAATGCAACCTCAAGTTGACAAATCGATCAGGGGACATGAAAGGAAGTCTAGATAGCATCATTTGCGATCCGCCGTTCCTTAGCGAGGATTGTCAGACCAAAGGTACGTCGAGAGACACACATCACTTCTGTTGACTCCGAGTTTGTGTCCATAACAGAAACATTTGATCTCCTATATCTAACCATGCATGCGCGTTAATGCCTAATAGCTGCACTTACAGTGCGTTGGTTGTTGAAAACTTACGATCCCACCATCCCCTTGCCACGGGTCGTTGTTTGCACAGGTGAACGAATGGAATATTTGGTGACGAGACTATATCGCTCTTTCAACGTTCGAACTACGAATTACGAACCTAGACATGCTAGAGGTCTTAGCAATGAATTCTATTGCTACGCAAATTTTGAATGCCCAGCGTGGGCGTGGAAGGCCTAGCCATTTTCAAGTCAAATAATTTACGATGGTCAGCGAAAGCTGGCAACAACCACACACTGAAGGCAACACAACGCAGGGGATCCGCCACAGGGCCGGCGCTGCCACGATAGTGAGTAGTGAGGCAACGGGTTTTTTTCTCCCATGTGAAGGTTGTTCCCTGTTGACGAACCCGTAAGGGTACTAGTAAATAGCCATACAAAAGAGCTGGCTGTCTAGCGTATCGAAATAATAACAATTTACGATGCGTACGAGTTTCTGTCACGTCTCGGGGACGATTGCGAGTCATTGACTCTCGACGAATGAAGTCTTGTGCTGATAGAATATCGGATGGCATGTATCCTAGTGAACAATCTTGTCCTACTTGAGCCAATATTTTTTGAAATCAAGTTGATCCCTGTGAAGAAAATTTCAAACAAATATTCGACGAAGTCAAGCATTAGTATAATTTATTATCGATACAAGTTGACTGGCAAATATTCTAGGCTAGAGAGCGGATTATATAAAATAACAAGTAGGCCTGTGCACCTAGAACCTCCGAAATGGTGGCTAATTCCACCTTGTGATCATTGAATTTGAACCACTAGATAAATTGGCCTTGTTAATTCACAATGACTTGACATTAGGCGCAAAAATTGCGAATTCAAGCTCACCTGGTCGCTAACGCGACAATACGACACGTAATGTCCGGTCTCTATTTCTCCAACATGGACAATAACGCTTAGCAAGTCGTATGTGCAAGACCTTTCCAGCTCCAAGCTCTCTCGATTGTCTCGATTACGAACTCTATTTGTGTAAGGCAACATATTCAGTTGCAAAGGAAATTGGACTGTATGATCAATCTTCGACGCGGCTCGATCATGTCTACCTTGTTTATATTCAAATCGCTGAAGGATGACCTGTTAGTCTTTGGGCAACTTTTGCAGCTATTGAACGTACTCCTTACCTTGAGTTGAATGGATAGAACGTTGGGCAAACGCTTGATACTCGTGTATCGTTTCGCTTGCTGCGTTGAAGAGCAGTTATGACAGCGATACTCGCATTTGTCAAATTTGACATATTCTTCATCCAAGCAGTCGTTCAACGTCAGTACTGGAGCCTTTTGACCTACTTTCTTGGCCCTTCTCTGCATCAATGTATCTAAACCAAGACTCAGATCAAGGAACGACTGTACTGTGTTTGTAGTGCCTTTGCAATTTTGACATGTTGTTGTTGTTTGCATCTTGCCATAGAAGGTTTGATGAACGATGCAGTTGCAGCTATGCTCAGAACCTATCTCTGGTTTCTTCCCGTCTCCGTTACGCTCATGTAAGTCTTCGGCCAAAAATTGAAAGAACTCATGGGCATCTTGCTCCTTCGTGGTGACAAGATTCTCGAATGCCTTCTTCTCAGAGATCCAAAATCCAGATAAAATGTTTGCCGCTGTATAACCGTTGGTATTTTCCAGGGCATAGAAATCTTGAAACATGTCATCCATAGCGCAGCTGAGGCAGTGAGGCACTGTACAGTCATTACTTTGGTGCCCATCGCTGAGATAGAAATTGCGTAGAAGAGGGTTATGCAGAAAACTTTGAAGAACAACATTCTGATAGCAAGTTGCACCGGCGTTGTAGATGCCCCGTAAGCCATTCGCTCGACAAGATGAGGTTGTTGTATTAGAACTTATGTAGCGAGGATCATCTTTTATCGAATCCGTAAACAGCTCGTCATGTTTCCGTTTGCGCCCTTCTCAAATTGGGTTTGTTATTATGCGCCCGTTGTATGCTAAATACTGGCGATATCGACTTACCGGAGAAGGATCCAGTCCCAATCTTTCGAACACGTAGTTCTTCCAATGTTGGGTCCCAAACCAAGTCATCACATATCTGACAATACAGGGATCCACTCCGGGAGTCAACGTCTAAATACAAGTCAGTTCCAAGTCCAGGTGTTGGTCTCTCTTCACATTGAACATACAGAACCGATGAGATTTTTTAGTCCCATGTCTGAGGCGGTCTTCCTCAGTGACAGTGGTGGGGCACTGCAAGCAGAGGTAGTTAGATGTCAGAGACGTAATCGGACGTCCTTCAGGATTCGTTGATGTCTGTGGTACGATCGGTGTTGAATCAAAAATGCCTCTTAAAATCATTTTATAATGTGCAATCGAGCTATTCATGACGTCCTGTCCCTGAGAGAGTAAAAGCTGGACGTGCTCTGCATCATCAATGTTAAAAATGATCTGAATGCAAGGTGTATTGATTCTCCTTACCACAGCCAAACACAGGGGTACCTGGCACGGGCGACTTGACCTTCGCATTCTTGGGGGAGGCAGGTGTTGTCGGGCGGGTAGACATTATTGGTGCTCGATTAAGTTGAGACAGGTACAATGATAGTGTCGCGTTTCTATTTCGGCCACAAGTCCAACGACTGACAATACGCGTTGAAAGAAAGAACCGCCACAGAACACGATTTCCTTGAACTTTCTATTTCAAAAATGGACGATCTATTAAAGTTCAACTGTCATGACAGATTCGGAATAGCAAGGTGTCGTCGAAGCTGATTAAAAGACCTTATGTTCAAGCGAGAGGGGGAAACTTGCGCAGGTAACTGGGTACAAATGGGTATAACCCGATCTTGCAATAGTGCTTGGCCGAGATATTTGCAGCATGGGTGTCCAGGAAGACATAAAAGACGGTGTAGTTGTGCAAAAGATTGCAAAGAAGCAGTGTGCCGATTATCGCCAAAAGCAAAGAAGGAAGTACCAGAAGCTGAGTGAGTGTGTATCAAACGTGACATTAACTCCTCAGCTTCCGTTCTGTTCGGTCAACGGTAGATTCTGCTCATTGCAAGAAGCTGCTATGATGCGATGAAGGAGCTTTGAGGTGGCAAGTGTTAATGGAAATCGATATGATAAGACTGGGGTGGACTCCACTCTCGGCCTGAAATAATTACGTACGCCGCCTGGACAGATGGCAACCAACTCAAACATTTAACACCCTTTTATTGATATTAGATGTCATTGTATCAAAAAAAAAAAAAATAGTGATGCGAACATTGCAGGACGTTCATTACTTTTCTTGGCATTTTCCACCGGCAAATTTCTCCAATTCAAGGCGGATTTTTCTCTTGCAGCTGCAATCTGAAGCCCTAGCATACAGCACGAACATCTTCCAGAATAAAAGCGACATATTAGCTTTCTAGATAGGTTCCCTGACCGACAGGAACATAATATGTTGACCGATAAATGTATCTCATGCGAATCTGGGCTTATGGCTTATCAGGCTCAAATGTGTCCACTTGATGTACCAAGTCACGTGCTGTCGTGGTTGCTCGCGACGCGTCGAAAACATGTCCTTCGTGATTATGGCCGCACACACCTCCTGCACCTCGATGCATATCTTCCGAACCAAATTCACTATACCTATACCCTGCAATGGCGTCACTGTAAGGCTTCAATACCTTTGATCGTCTAATAGCTTTCTACTAATATCACATCAGACCATTCACCCCAGTGAAGCAGTCAGCAGGCAAAGACTGTCAAGTTAAACGTCGGTCTCAAGACTCTCACGCTCTCGGCAAGCTTTACCAGCCTTTTAGATGTCCTGGTACTGCCTCGAGGTCAACTGTATCGGATAGAGCCTCTCGCAAACGAAGAAAGGTCGACTATTCTGGTGCAGATGGCAGCAGTGCTGAAGACAAATCCTATTGCAATGATGATCGTTTGGCACTTTTAACTCGAGATGTCAACCGATTCCCTGTTTTCCGAGCTAAGAAGAAAGAACATGTTTTCAGAAAGGCCTTTTCGATACCCTTGAAGAACAAGGACAGCACATCGTACAATCCTAACCGGCCGCCTCCCACCTTGGGTTTACGACAAGGCGCTGTAGTGGCTCCCAAGGCACTGCATGATCCAAGTGGCGAGTTTGCTATTGTGCTGTACGATCCAACGACAGATGAGAAATTTGATGGCCTGCTAGAACCCGAGCATACAATAGGTTCAGAAACCAATCATCATATAAAACTAAATGCACCCCTCGTGCATAAAAGTTTAGCAGAAATCCTCGGTATAAAGAAAAATGTGGACAATGACCAGCCCAAGGTTCCAGTTGTTCTTGACCCGAAGCTTGCCAAAATTCTCCGGCCGCATCAAGTCGAAGGGGTCAAGTTCATGTATCGTTGCGTGACTGGTATGATTGAAGAGAAGGCGAATGGCTGTATTATGGCGGATGAGATGGGACTTGGGAAAACGCTGCAATGCATTACGCTCATGTGGACTTTATTGAAACAGTCACCTGAGGCGGGAAAATCAACCATACAGAAAGCAATTGTCGTTTGCCCGGCGAGCTTGGTCAAAAATTGGGCCAACGAGCTAACCAAATGGCTCGGTGCTAACGCCATCACGCCTTTTGCCATAGATGGAAAAGCAACGAAAGAAGAACTAACGCGGCAGCTTAGACAATGGGCCATCTCCTCTGGTCGTGCAGTCACTAGACCAGTCATCATTGTTTCCTATGAAACCCTTAGGCTGAATGTGGAGGAGTTGAGGCATACAAAAATCGGGTTGTTGTTTTGTGACGAGGGCCACCGCCTGAAAAACGCAGATAGCAACACCTTTAACGCCCTCAATAGTCTGAACGTTTCTCGCAGAGTAATCTTGACAGGGACGCCGATTCAGAACGACCTAACAGAATACTTCTCGCTTACTAGTTTTGCAAACCCAGATCTTTTGGGCTCTCGGTTGGAATTTCGAAAGCATTTTGAGATTCCCATCCTGCGTGGACGGGATGCTGATGCTTCTGAAGCAGATCGCCAGCGTGGTGATGAATGCACCGGGGAGCTGCTTGGCATCGTGAATAAGTTCCTTATTCGCAGGACAAATGACATTCTCTCGAAGTATCTACCTGTCAAGTACGAACACGTCGTATTTTGCAATTTGGCTCCTTTTCAGCTCGATTTGTACAATTATTTCATCACCAGTCCCGACATTCAGGCTTTACTGCGAGGAAAGGGCAGCCAGCCGTTAAAAGCAATCAACATTCTCAAGAAGCTTTGCAATCATCCAGATTTGCTTAACCTTGCTGATGATTTACCAGGCTCAGAAGCCTGCTTTCCCGCGGAATATGTGCCAAGGGAAGCTCGAGGTCGGGATCGGGACATGAAACCCGAGTATTCGGGCAAGATGTTGGTATTAGACCGAATGCTCGCACGCATTCGACAGGATACCAACGACAAGATCGTTCTCATCAGCAATTACACCTCGACTTTGGATCTCTTTGAGCGACTATGCCGGTCACGGCAGTACGGCTCTCTGCGGCTTGATGGAACCATGAACGTTAACAAGCGTCAGAGACTAGTAGATCGTTTCAATGACCCAGATGGCGAAGAGTTCGTTTTCTTACTCAGCAGCAAGGCAGGTGGCTGTGGAATCAACCTGATTGGAGCAAATCGCCTTGTGCTGTTTGATCCCGATTGGAATCCAGCCGCCGACCAACAAGCCTTAGCACGGGTGTGGCGAGATGGACAGAAAAAGGACTGCTTTGTATACCGATTCATTGCGACGGGTACTATCGAGGAGAAAATTTTCCAGCGTCAATCGCACAAGCAAAGCTTGTCATCCTGCGTTGTCGACTCCGCCGAAGATGTAGAGCGACATTTCTCTTTGGGCAGCCTCCGCGAACTGTTTCAATACCGATCGAATACGACGAGTGACACTCACGACACCTTTAAATGCAAAAGGTGCAAACCAGACGGTAAACAGCATATTAAAGCTCCAGCTATCCTATACGGAGACACAAGTACGTGGAATCATTTTGTTAATAAGGCTTTGCAGACAATCCAAGATCTGCTCCTGAGGCAAGAGTGCGATTTAAAAGAAGTGTCGGCTGTTTTTCAATACATATCGCATTGACGGGGCTGAGCATGGATTGTATAATTGTTGTCCCTCAAGTACTTCCGTTTACCTGTATAGCAAGATCGTCGTTCAGAGCATTTCAAACGTTTCCAACGTTGTAATAAAATCGGGTGTATCATTTCAGCAGAAACGCTTAAACGCAATCGCGATGTTCCAGTTTGATGTACAATTCGTGTAACTTACTAAGTACAGCTTGGTAAAGCGTCAGATTAGGTCTTTGATTCAAACAAAATGGCAATTTTTCTGTTACAGTGTACTCCGTGGTACGGAAATCTCCTTGAGCGTGTTAAAGCTCGTGGAGTCACGCTTACTAGGGTCTGTATGTATCTCTAGTTTACTTTTATCTAATTGGATACATACAGACCCCTAGTTAACGTGACTCCACAAGCTTTAACACGCTCAAGGAGATATTAAAAATTGCAAACGCTGCCTTAGCTTTCTCAGTACTACCTGCACGGAGTGCCAAGAGTGGGCATGTGAGAGACGACCCACCAGTACTCAAACAGACTTTGCCATTTTTGCATAAATCCTGAATTTTCGTAGCACCCTGTCATCAGCTCTGGGCAGGCTTTGATAGCAAAGCTCGGTCCGTGGAACCTATTTTCGCGGTCAAGCTTTCCATTGATGGACGAAGAGCTTTCATGTTTTCGAATTGGCTCTCTCTTTGCCAAACTGATTTGCTTTCCCTGGCCCTTAAAACATCAAATTGAGGAACTGCTCCTTCTGAACACAAATATCAATATTATATCCCACAACGCAACCAATATCAAGCAAAAATGTCTCATCAGGGGACTCAAATAAGTTGCAGCGCCGGCTTTTCGACGTTCTATCTCCAGCAGATCACACAAGAGCTATCCGATGACATACACAAAGTCAGAGAGGCAGAGGACTTCAAGACGGACTCTGTTTCGTTTCTTGTTCATGCACTCCGGCAAGGGTCCTCTCAACTTTTGTCAACAGTTGAAGTCGTGGCAGCCGAGAATCAAACATAGACCTCCTCCGTCCACCAAAGCACTGCAATGCAATGCAGCACGATCTCTGAAGGGTTAACGGCATCATTTTTAATTGCTTAACTATATCTCCCCAGTGAAGTTCGACAAAAGCCGACTTGGTCAAAATTGCATTGGACGATCTTTACCATGAATTTTTTCCCATTTGGTTGCGCCCCAGCATCTTTGGCCAGGATCATGTCGCTTTCACTTACTCAGACACATTCGAATTCAGAACGAATCAGTGCAGACTGGTTATTTTCACTGACGGCCAATCTCGATCCACATGTTCTATTATTTAAGCAAATATTCACAATCAAAAATATTGATTTTTATAATTGATTTGTGCTCATCTGATTTTAGAAAGACATGAGGATTGCTGGCGATACCCAGCCAGTGTGACAATTAACATACGAGTAGCAGGGACCGCAGTGATAGATATGACCTGACAATCAAACATATAATTATAACTGTTTTAGTCTGTGTCAGACCGCACGTTACGTTGCGAACTACCACGAATACGAATTGTTAGTTCACGTTCCCTCCGGTTGAGTATAACCTGTAATCAGTTTGTGCACAGTATGACCCGCCGATGGAAAACAAATGTTTATTAATTTTTTACAGAGCTATTCTGTCCAAATATCAGAAGCCTATATGAAGAGACAATCTCAGAATATGGACATTGATGGTGAGGTTCTGCATACTGGAAAAGAAGCATGTACCTGATAAGGAGATCGTGATTACCATGCGGCCGGAGCTCACATTGGTTTCAAGGAGCCGCAGACACTATATTCGCTATGTTGAGGATAGTTCCTTTACTTGCATGTGTAGACAATTAAAGAATAACAACCACCAAACTGAAACCTCTGTTCTGTCCGTAATTCTAGCCTAGTTCGATCCTGGACGAGTTCTTTGTGTGAAACAATGGCCTACCCACCCACGCGGAATGTTCAGACTACGAGACGCTCACTCCAAGTATCACGCGTTACGATACGTATCACGTCATGCTTTCAAATGACGGGATAGGGGCTTGACTCAGGAACCGAGTCTATCGCAGTCGCGAGATATATGATTTCGCCTCTTATTCATATGTTGAATTGTGTGTATACGAGTACTTTCCTTGAAATCAGGTGAAACCAATTAACAATTTGTCTTTGATGTGTCGAGCCATTTCAGCAATCGACTGTGTGTATGGAGACTTTGGTGAGGGAAAAACAGCGCCGCGAGTCCAATGTATGTCAACCCGAGAATCGAATATAATATCATAGTTCTATGCAGAAGGCATCACTTATGTGCAATTACTATGAAAGGTAACGTCTCGTATATACCATATCGTTATATCTTGTTATTTCCCTCAAGAAAACAAAGGGGAAAACGCGGCGAAACGAGAAGAAAAGTGCCTGCCTGCACTAACAAATCATGTTGATGACCTTTATAGAGTTGGCCTGTCTCTAGTCAATTGCCAACGATTTCGATCAGCTTCTTTAGTTACCAACCCGTCTCGACTCAACTTCTCCAGGATCTGTAAGACACCTATACCAGCCGCTTGGTGCAGCTCGGCGGGAACATCGCGATACATGACTTCGACAATTTCCATCACAGACCACTCATCTCCTTTCGGGCGCGAGCCATTTGTTGCTCTCATTGTCTGCAAGACTTGTTCTATTCGTAATTGTCGATGCTCAACGTACTCGGCAATTTTCCCTGGACCATCTTCAAGTACGGGTCCGTGGCCAGGGTAGGCTTTGCCTGAAAACAGGCCTCGCATTTTGTCGAGACTCTGAAGATACGTTGACATATCTTCGAATACAGCGGTGCCATGGCCAAGAACATTGTCAGCTGTAAACATAGCGTCTTCTTCCGCCAGAACAAAAACCATATGATCTTTTGTATGCCCTGGGGTGTGCACCGCGGTTAATGTTACCCCATCAGCTGAAAACTTCTGTCCGTCAGAAATTCCAAGCTGTCCAGCTTCTGGTTCATTTTTGTAGACAATGGCCCCAGGAGCTACTGACAGTAAATCAGCAATGCCACCGGTGTGATCGTGATGCCAGTGGGAAATGAGGGCAATCCCCACTGTTGCCTTCTCCTCTGCCAAAGTTGTCTTCAGTGACGAGACCCAGCCCGGCATCCCTTCTCCTGTGTCGATGAGAATTCTCCGGTTGCCCGAGCCGACCAGGTAGGTATTCGTTCCCTGTAAAGTGAATTTACCTGGGTTGTTCCCCAGAATGCGGATGCAAAGCGGGCTGAGCCGCTGAACCTCGGGGAGGGTAACAAGTGGGGTGTTCATCCCTTCTTTGGAAGTTTCTTGTTACCAGGCGGGTCGTCCGAAGCAATTAAATGGTGGCGCTTTTAATATGCCTTGTTGAGCTTGCTCTTCGAATGTAGGGATCATGTTCGGTTTATGCTGCTAGCATTTCAGAATGTCTTCTGCCGGCGATAAGCACCAGGAGTGTGGGGGCTACGGTCGCACATTAATAATAATAGAGAGGTCCCGCAAAGAGCTGCCAAAACAAAAAAACCCACCTTACTAATTCACAGGACAAGTTAGCCAGATAATTAGTTAATAAGGATATTAAGTAAGTTAATCACTTAGTAAATTTTTCATTTAATTAGTTAGTTAGCTAGCTAGCGTGGCCACGTCAAAACTAATATGCATTAAAACGGTAACAACACTCAAACGAAGGCTGAAACTCTTTAAGCTCACACTCGATAGACTGGACTTGCATGGCTCTCACTCCGCTAAACATGAGTCCAGTGGGTAGATAGCATGCCTTAATACAGTGTGCCCGTCGCATGTACTAGGGTGCAAAGAAAACAAGGTAAGCAATTTTGAGCTCTTCTCATCCCTTTTGCAACGCCAGGTTCACAACGACTCTGATAGACGTTAATTTGCGAGGCATTTGGAGGAGGGGTATCGGGTTCTCAGCGGACGTCAGTCTTTGCCATAGACCTTCGCATCGCTTGTTCCTCCAGCACAGTTCACCTCACAGCCCGTCTCCTCTCATCCGTCAAAATCTACGTCTCACGAGAAATATGAGAGGAAACACTCTGCTGGAATTGAACGACAATTATCTACCATCTGTCAGTTCACTCTGAACAAGACCATTAGCTAGTCCCACCCAGTTTTGGCCACCACATGGCAAGCTGCCACTGAAAGACAATGTCAACGGATTTCTGGGCTGGCTATTTCAGTGGTGCTGTAGGCATACTCGTGGGGAATCCATTAGATATAGTCAAGCTTCGATTGCAGGCTGGTAAGACGGCCACAAGTGGTGCAATTTCCCAAAGAAATGCAGCCCTGGCAGCAGGAGCCGCTGCTCCAGTTCTAGGATACGGTGCTCTAAATGCTCTTCTCTTTGTATCATATAACCGGTCGGAATCCGCGCTCCAGAATGCCCTGTTTCCCGAAAATAGCCTCATTGCAACTTGGCTTGCTGGAGCAGCTGGTGGACTTGCCACATGGGTTATAAGCGCGCCAACTGAGCTTATCAAGTGCCGTGCGCAGATTTCAATATCTCACGATTCAAGTTGGCGTGTTGTGCGAAAGATTTGGCAGACTGAAGGTCTACGCGGTTTCTATGTTGGTGGGTTTCTAACAGCTGTCAGAGACAGCGTGGGCTATGGTTTTTACTTCTGGTCATACGAGCTGGCTAATAAGTACTGGCCTTTCATGACACAAGAAGAGAGTCATCCGATGCGCAACGAAGCTCCCAAAATTATGCTTTGTGGAGGTTTCGCGGGTGTTATTACTTGGGCGAGTGTATTTCCATTAGACACCATCAAGACCCGTCTGCAGGTTCAACAATCAGATTTCCCATCTGAAGCTTCACATTCGACACGAGGACTCCGCACTAGAAATTCGCATGGATCCAAACGGCTCGGGTCTTCAGATATTGCGCGAAACTTATTCAGGGAAGGTGGTCTGACCATTTTCTTCCGCGGTTTAACAGTTTGTAGCATTCGTGCTTTTATTGTCAACGCAGCACAATGGGCAGTATACGAGTGGCTTATGATGGAATTCTCTCAAGGGTATAAAAAGAAAGACTCTTCGAACCCAGATAGATGTAGTGTTGATGAGTAGAAAGTGAAACCTGTGTGTTCGCTGGCTCGTTGCGAGACCGCGCTCGCTCTGTCTCGTGTCCTTACTTAACACGGAATTGTTTTATACCAGTACATTTTTTTCTTAGAGATACCAATGCAGCCATGTCCCGCGCTTGAACCCTCGTCAGAGTATACACCTCAAGAAGGCTCAACCATGGTCCGCGCGGTATCATGACGTATTATAGATAATGAGGATCATCTTTGTCCACTGCATTAAATTTCCCAGGCTTGCGGGACTTCTAAACGCGAGCTCAGAGTTCCCAGTTTCATGTAGTTAGTTCACCTGGATACCTGCAAATGTGCTATATATATAGATTTACAAATTTATAGCACTGCTCTACTTTTCCGAAAATGGACTGCAATGCTTAATGAATGCAGAAGTTAAGAAATTACACCAGTTATCGCGCGTGTTTGGTCGAGGCATATCATTCCGGAAAGTAATGGTTTATGCTTACTCGAATAATGAATAGTATTGTAAAAAGGAAGTTACTTTGTGGTCGGGATCCTCCAGCCTTCCAAACCTGCTTTTTTTTGCCATTCAAATGCATTGTCATCGAATGCATGCAACCATTCACTCATACCACTCATCGCCTCGGCAGCGGTAGCATCTTCCACCACCCCTGTATCAAGTGATGCTGTCACTGGTCGTCGTTTGGACGTAGCATCTGGCGATGTGTTACGCCGTCTCCTTTTCATTTCGCGATCTGCTAGCCATCCATTTCGGCCTGCCAGGTATTTGACACTATGCCCAGCTCCTTCATGCCGGGGCGAAACACGGTTGATTGGTCGATCTAATGGCGGCCCGGCGAAGAATAAGACTCGACCAGCACTATCTTGTTGGAAATTTTGTCGAATCTGCTCGTAAAGAGCATCATTGACGCTATCGGGAAGGGTGTAGACCTCAGGGGGTCGAGGGGGATTATATATGTTTGCGGGTGTAGTGCCACTAGCAGCATTAAACTGCGTCCGTGCATGCGTGTGTTGTTGGTTCGTCATGGACTGGTTGTGGGCATACGAAGCATTTGATTGGGAATACGTGGATGCCAAATTCGAAGCATAGCCTGCCTGCTGTTGTTGCTGCTGATACTGCATCGGGCGTAAAGTCACTTGCGGAGTTGGCATTGCTTGCGGCGGTTGAGGAATAGGAACTGGAGTCTGTTGAATGTGATGACCAATAGGACCAGGGGTTGCTGGCTGAAAGTGGCCTGTGACAGGTACATTGTACTGAGCGGAGTTTGGTGATGGTCTAGGACTAGGTCCAGCAAAGCCAGGCTGATGGTTTCTCGCTATAGAATCCGTATGCATGTCAGAGGCTAACGATGGTGCTAAATGGCGCGGAACAGATTCTGAAGCTATATCGATCGAATTTGGCATAGATGATGGTGGCGGTGTAAACTCCGGTGGAGGAGAGTCCTATCATGTCGTCGTGATTAGCGCTGAAGGCATCCAATGTACACTGAGTCTTTCACATCAGGGACAAAATACACAGATTGATGTTGCTAACCCGACAAGCCTGGAAGGATAAATGCAAATACTTGGATGCTCATGTAGTGCACTGGCAACTTACATTTGATTCGGGTGGCCGCTGGTGTACGGCGCCGACGATGGGGGGAGCATTTGGACTTCCCCAAGTGGGTCGAGGTAGCTCATCACTTTCTCTGGCGTCTTCACGCAGCAAGTGTTTAATAGGGCTCGGCATCTTTCTCATCCGACGAGGTGCATCAAGTAGATCCATTTCGTAATCCTTGTCTCGCACTTCGTCAGGAACACAGCTTGCCCAGGTTTTTATCTTGTTGAAACGGAACTTCTCTTCATTGTACCGCGATTCGCAGACGTAGACCTGCTTGTCAGACGGAAGTCCTCTTGGTCTACCCTTGTTGAAACGAGTGACAAACATGACAAAGCAACGATCGAGCAATTCGCCCGTTTGATGATCTCGGTATTGGCCAGTCTTCACTACCTCGTGTTCAAAGAAGTGTTTATCGTACCGATGTACTGTTTGCTCTGGGCGGTAGTACCAACAGGCATTGACCCATTGCTGCCCTGCCCGATCTTGCCAGGTTCTGAAAATTTGAGCAACAATTGGCTTCGCAATATCGTTTGGATTTCGAATATGGACCCAATCGCCTGTAGAGCGTTTCAGTCAGTTCATATGGCTATATGTTAGCAGATGAAGTACGCGACAAGCACTCACCAACTCTCCACGTCTGTCCCCCATGTTGCACTTCAGACAATGGTAGTTTACCGTCCTCGTCCCTAAAATCGTCATCTGGCTTGGCTTTTTCTTGCTCTGAAATAATCCGAGACTGTTTTTGCAATTCCATGGCGGCTAGATACACCGCACTGTCATCTTCGTTGTACAACTTGGCGTTCTCAAACATGAGGTCGATGTCCGCCTGTACCTCGTCCACATTGTGATATTTCTTTCGTTTGGCCTTTTTCTTGATGGTGTCCAAGGCAATTGGATTGTGGATGATTTCGTAGTAATCTGCCATGGCAATCTTATCAGGCAGCTTTTCGAAAGGCGAAATCATAGGATTCCCTTCATGATCTTTCAGCTTCCTAAGACCACGGAGGATCGAGGATATTCGAGCCTCCATTGGCGTCTGTAACATGGGTGGCCGACCCCTCCTTTTGTATGTATCATCATCCTGGTCATCATCTCGTTCTTTACGCCCAGCAAATGCTTGGTACCCACGGCCATATCTTTTTCTTCGCTGTCGATGTCCGTCGTCTTCATTCCTTGATTCGTCGTCATCGTCTTCTTCTTCGTCTTGTTCTTCTTCTTCCTCCTCCTCCTCCTCCTCCTCCTCCTCTTCGCCGTCGTCCTCCTCATCCTCGCCTTGGGATCTCTGGGACGGAGAATCGTCCACGGGAGGCAGATCCCCAAGATCTGGCAGCTTTGCATCATCAGATGAGATCTCTCCGCTGGCGGCTAACTTCTTGAGTTCCTCGCCGAACACGTCTCGCAGGCGAACGGCGGCACCGAATATTGGTGCTGACGGGCGGTTGTAGACCTGAGCATTGTGACAAATTTGTGCAACATCTTTGACAAATTCTGAGAAGGAAGAGTATTGTTTTCTTTGTATTTTGCTCTGTGTCCAACGTTAGAACATTGCAGATACTTACCGATTGAGAACGGGGCTTACCCGGATGGTACTGAAGGCAATTGGATCACTGATGACGTCGAAATAGTCAGGTAGCATTCGTCGGTTTGGAATGCGCTGGAACCCTGCTGCTAATTCTTCACCACTTCGGAGAATATTAGTATTGCTTTCAGATGGTATGATCGCATAGGTAGATGATAAACTCTCACTCTTCTCGCACGCTGGAGAGGTAAGTCGTAAGTATTTGGATGATTTGAAGCATATCTACTTCGCCATCTCCAGGGGCATCGATCTCATAACCAGTATGCGCGCTACCCGAACTGTTTTTCATTGTAACATCTTGCTCGCCTTCTTTCACTTCGATAGATCCGCTCGCATCGTCGGACATAGAAGTGTCGTTGAGTGACATTTGTGAGTGCTATAGGACAAGAAAGACCAGCAAAAAAACAGAATACAACGAGCTGGCAGCATAAACACTAGGTTGCGTTTGCTAACCGTTTGCACACTCACGAGGGAGAACAATAAGTTATGGGCTCGTACCAGGTAGACGAACGCGATGGGTGCGAACGCGTACAATGCGGCGACATGCTGACTCAGCTGCGACACGGGGCCCTCCAGCTCGGGTCACCATATATTAATAACTCGCATCACGCTGTGGATTAGATTTGATTCAGTCATCCCGCTATTCATAAATCTACAGATCCTCCTCTATCCCGCATTAAATGATGAATCGTATGCTGCTCGATTGCTCACATACCTACACAGGCCCCCGGGAAGGCTTGTAAGTCCCACTGCATGAGGTGGCCAAAGGAATCGCGGCTGCGTTGATCAGGAATTACAACATGCGCGCAAGGTACAAAGACCCCAACGGCACTGGCGTTGTCGAGATTGACGACAATGCCACCGTTGGAACGCTTTTCGAAGCACTGAAAGCAAAAACATCATTCGACCATTTTACTGTCAAATATGGTCCGCCAGCATCGATGCACACCATCGATATGGATCAAATTGGTGTTATTGCGAAAAGCCTAGGGCTCCACGGTGAAACTCTAACCATCGTACCCTCGGAAATTCCCATCCCTCTGCGATGCAAAGAGCAGCCCAACAATCCCATTGCATTCGAAGATGATTGCATTATACCATGGCCAGAGAGGGTTGGAAATCTAGGTGAGACTCCAAGGCTCGATCCTCTTACACCGACGGCACCATATTAACCATGTACTAGTTCTTCGGGTGGTGCCCAGTGATAACAGTTGTTTATTCACAGCATTTGGTGGAGCTATACCCGGACACTTCCAATCTGACAAGCTCCGCCAGATGATGGCGGATTATATCGCTGAGCACCCCGAACTCTACAGTCAAGCTGTCCTCGGATGTGCTCCTGTCGAATACCAGCATGCCATACGCAACCCTGATCGGTGGGGTGGGGGGATAGAGCTGAGTATCCTTTCTACAATATTTGACATTGAAATTTGCACATTCGACGTCCAGGTTCGCATTGCCTGCTCTGTACACCAAACCACGCTCACACAAGCATAGGGGCAACACCTCATAAATTTCGGGGAAGAGAAGAAGAATCGATGTATACTGATATACTCTGGAATTCATTATGATCGTGTTGCGTTCAGTTCTTCCGATCACCCTCATGGTGACACAGACATAACAATTTGGCCCACCACAGACTCAGAGATACTAGAAAAGACTAGGCTCCTTGTTCGGAAACTAAACGCAGGTCAATACTATACGGATACGCAAGAATTAGTACTGAAGTGTGACCAAGCAGGCTGTGGTTGGATCGGAAACGGACAATTAGCTGCTAAGCAGCATGCCGATCTTACCGGCCATGTCGGTATGACGGAAATCCCTGATCTGGACGAAGACGATGTGTTGCGTATGTGTTCCATACCAGGCTGCAATTTCATAGGTCAAGGTAGAAGGGCGATCGTACAGCACGAAGGTGACACTGGGCATCACAAGTTTGATATCATACCTGACAGGGGCTATGATTAGCACCTAGCACCTAATTTCCTCACGCTTTATATAGAAAATTATATATATCTTCTTGTAGTACAATATACCCTACGTATTTTTCTTGTAGCTCTCTAAAACAATATAGGGGGGGTTATACACTTATAGCTAAATGGCAGCTGTTAGAGAGGAACGAAAAAATGGGGCATGTAGATTTGTAAAGTAATTCAGAGGCATCTGATCTCGATCCTACTAACTCCTACAGTGTACTCAACTCGCATATCTGATCTCAATTGTGATCATCCTGCAGAGGGAAATAGGTGAGCATGGTCACCGTGCAGTTCTTAGGAATTGGTCTTAAGCGCCCTTCCCCGATGTCAATGCTGGCTTGCTCCGTATGTTGTCGATATTGGAAATATTCAGGCTGAGGAACTCATGCTTGTTCTGCCATTTTTGTTGACTTATTGCAAACTCTCTCATTAGTGAGGGGGGCGGCGGAGGATCGGTGATTTTGGTGATGAGATATGCGGTAGAAGCCTCAGCAATGCCATACATGAGAACTCCGAATAAGGGCACTCTGATGAGTATGTAAAACCCCAGGGCAAACCCAAATAGCACCCCCTCCCGGCTCCGGAACCAGTTTTGTTTCTCTTTTTTCGTGAATATAACCCGTGAGAAATAGGGATCCAACAGCTCTCTCATTAGGTTACGAGAAGAGTAGTAACTTTGTAGGAATATAACCAGATATCTTCGAGGCAAAAAGAGACCCGTACTGAATATGAGAGCGGCCGAGCCGAGACCAACAGCTCTGTGGAAAGTATAAAAGCTTACCAACGGGAGAATGAGTGTTCCGATGATTGGCACATACGACAGAGCGAAGACTGCGAAAGATGTAACTGTTCTACGCGTGAATTTGGAAATAAACTCCAAGAATGGCTGTTTTCCACTGCCTGGGTTTTGATAGGATCTGAAATTAGGGTAATATAGTTCCCGTAAGCCACTCGGACTTTCATTTGAGTGCATGCGAATGTAGGTAATATCGACCCAATACAAAGATTGCATAAAGCTAGTGATTACTCTTAGCATTTAATAAAACAAGAAAACTAACTGCTTAGCTAATCTTTACTCACAGGTTGTCTAGCGTTGGTACAAAGTAGCGCATTATTGTCATGAGGAAGAAAGGAACCTGGAGAACGTACTCTCCCGTGAAGTTCAACCACTCAATAACTGCTTCATCCCATGATAGTGGGTGGAAAAGAGACACAAGTCGTAGTGATAGCTTAATAGCCATAATCTGCATTAACTGTTAACAAACTGCAACCATTCAAGACCTTTATGTAGTAGCATATTCACCGGTATAGCCACTAAAATTCGTATTCCCACACCGGCCACGACGGCATATGCAGCCTGTCTATAGTGCTCAGTGGTGAATATTTCCGGGTTTTGTAAAGCCCTTTGGGCTTCTCGCAAATTAGCTTGGTTCTGCCCGCATTCTAACCAAAACCCAGCACCACTCACCGCCAACCAGCGTAAGCTGGGCACCCCGGATGATCGCATTGAGTTCAAACCCAGATTTGTCAACAGAAAGAATTTCCATATTTGCTTCACTGTGGTGGGCCGTGGTTGTTAACAGAGCAATCGAATAAAAGATAGGATCTTGACAACGTGGGGGTTTTGAATGTGCTTCACTGTATGTGACATCAGGCGACCACACTACAGGTACATAAGTCAGCGGATGTGATCCACAGTACAACTTGTATGTGGATCACTATGGGGCGGCTACTTTGTACAGTCTAACCCCTGAATGATTTAGTCACGTTAACTACGGAGTAGGGTTTATATGTATCCAATTAGATAAAAGTAAACTAGAGATACATACAATTTGCGGGTCCCATAGTGAAGCCCCCTATAGCATCCTAACAGTTTCAAAGTAGTTATCTAAGGTACATTCGCTTACGCATAAATAGGCTGATTATAAATGTACTGCTGATTTTCCCTCTACAAGTTACTACACCACACTTTCGCGTACAATACACCCCCTGAATTATTTTACAAATCTACATAACAGGGGTAATTGAGCCAATCAGATAATAGACAGGAAATGAAGGTAGCAGGGGGTGGTACATTTTTGTACTAAGCACCTACATAGAGAAAAACGTACTCTTTTGTGGCGTTGTATATTTTTCCCTTGTAGCTCTCTACTACACATTCACAGCTGTTAGAGAGGAACAAATAACTAGGGCATGTAGATTTGTAAAATAATCCAGGGGTGTACTACTGTACACGTAACGTAATCTTCTGTCATTGTGTAAAATCAAATAGGGATTCTGAGCTTGCCTTTATCAATCACAAGCAAAAAATCTTCTTCTCACAGATGTATTGATAGGGCCGGGTCTTGCAGCACGTGATAATTAATCTTGGCATCCCCTCCCCCCTCCCCCCTCTGTTAGCAGCCTGTCTCTCTGCTCTCGTAGCTGTAGGCTGTTGTAGAAAATAGTAATAATGCGCCTCTGCTGCGAGTAACTCTAAAGACGATTATTTGCATTTTTGTTTAGCCATAAAACAGCTTTTTGAAAAAAAGAATGGGTCGGTTTTTTTTTGACTCTGAATTTAAAAAACAATTGGTTTGTGGCTATTTTCTGTCAACAAATGCGCTATATTACAACGCATTTAATTCAAAAAATGACCTATTTAAAATTTCGAACAAAAAAAAGATTTAACGAAGCAAACATTCTTATTACACATTATACTTTTCATTTTGTATGGAATTTTTGGATTTACCATAATATGCTGCGCCACGAATTTATTCTATTGTACAGCCTAAAATAAGAAAATGCCCACCTACCACGAAGTAAAATATTGAGGCGCACTTGATATATATTACAAGAGCATGCGTCGAGGATCCTCGATGTATTCCTTGATTTTAACAAGGAACTGTACAGCTTCTCTACCATCCAACAAGCGATGATCATACGTCAAGGCCAGGTACATCATTGGTCGAATCTCAACTTTGCCATTTACTGCCACTACGCGATCCTTAATAGTATGAAGACCAAGCACGGCACTCTGTGGTAGGTTGATGATTGGGGTGCCCATTAAAGATCCAAAAACCCCTCCGTTGCTTATAGTGAACGTGCCACCAGCCATGTCTTCGATGGTCAGTTTACCGTCTCGAGCCTACATATGATGTCAGTCAGTAAATAAACGCTTCGGTTGATGAAATAGATGATGATCTTACCTTTTTTCCCATGTCAGCGATGGCTTGCTCGATGGTGATCATGTCCATTGACTCGACATTACGGACGACTGGAGTGACTAATCCCTTCTCCGTAGCAACGGCTACAGAAATATCGACGTAGTCGCGGTAAACGATGGTGTCGCCGCCGTTAGGGCCTTCAATTGATGCATTCACGGCGGGTATATCTCGCATGGCCAAGACTGCGGCTCGTGAAAAGGCGCTCATGAACCCCAGTTTCACACCAGTCTTCTTCAAGACGTCGTCTTTGTAGAGCTTACGGAAATCCATGATGTTAGACATGTCAACCTCGTTGAATGTCGTGAGTGAAGCAGCGGTGTTTTGGGACTGCTTGAGACGCTCAGCAATTCGAAGGCGCATTCGGTTCATTTTGACCTGCGGCAAGAGTCAGTACTGGCCGAACAAATCTCAAGGGACCGAACATACCCGGCGCTCTTCTCGACTGCCAGTGCCAGACGTTCCGTTGGTAGCCTGCGTGGCTGGTGACGATGTGGTACTTTTAGGCTCTGGATTCGTGCTTATCTCTTTTTGCTGGTTGTTGGACTCTGTCTTGACTGGTTCTGATACCTTCTTGGACTGAGCTTTGCCTTCATCCTTGGATTGGAACTTGGTTTCGTCTGGGTTTTCTTCTTTCGGGGGAGCGGGCTCGTCTTTGGTATCGGCCGACGGCGCTCCGCCTAGCTCGATGCGAACGAGGTCCTGGCCAACCGTAACTGTGTCCTCTTCGCCCGCAAGGAATTCTTTTATGGTTCCAGACTCTGGGGCATTGACAGCAACGTCGATCTATATACCGCATCAACGTTGTGTCAGGTCGGCAAGCAAGCTAGGCGTCATACCTTGTCAGTCTCGATTGTTGCAATCTCTTCATCCTGTTCTACGAAGTCACCAATGGACTTTGAAAACTGCTTAAGTGTTCCTTCAGAGATGGATTCTGCCATCTGCGGCACTTTGACCACCTTGTCGGCGAACGTTCGGGCGATTTGCATTCTCGTTGGAAGTCTGGCCAGGAGAACCGAATGACGACCGCGCATTGTACGCAGCGGCGCCATGCGAGCGGCAGCAGCTATGCTTCTGGACAGCATGCTTGGAATCTTATGGTGTCTGAATGCAATGCGGCGTTAAAAACTGTGGGTGAGACCACAGGCAGTGCTTCCTAATGTCGGATGAAGTGTTGACCGATCAAACATAAGCGGCCGCGTAGTTAACAGTTGTTGTTATATGGGGATGTGCTGGTGATCGAGCTGTTGTGGGGCCACTGGGGAAAACCCGGCATGGCTAGTACTAAAAAAAGGACGCGTGCCAAAATTGCTACAGCTTTTTCTTATATGATTTATTATCCTTATCCTCCGATGCACTGACTGTGTAATTAATGCACTAGCGGTTATCATAAAGCTTTACTTATGGCTAGCTATATGCGCACGTTGAACCGGTGTATCTGGACACCGGGTGCATCGTGGTTCTGCGTATAATATTCACTAACTAAGCAGACAATAAAGGGCATTCCGCCAGATGAACTGACCCTGAGTAGAAAATGATTCGCGCGGCATAGTGTGTACTAAAGTATATTGAATGTATAAGTATAACAGTACGTTTGTCCTAATGATATCATACTTATTTTAAACAAGAATAACACTGAAACTACGCAAATGTGCAGGGTAAGTAGGTTATTAACTCGCATTGGGCTGTTCGTTAAAAGAAGTGGAAACATGGTGGTGGCAGATGTGGAGAGGAGCACACTGACGGAAGTGCGGACGTACCTTAGGTACGGAGTACACCCACTGTATATGTATTAGCGGTAGGAATTTGCAAATTATACCTTATGCGCTCCCCGAAGCAAACAAGGCGTCCAGGCAGCAACAGCAATCAGCGAATGCCATCGGCCATTCGACTAACCCTAGTTTCCCACTCCCCTACCAGATGCATGCATGCGACACGCGCATAAGATCGACGTCAAGAACCAGCTAATCGACAAGACAATAAGAATTGCTGCAAGATATCGCGCTGGCGTGACTAAACACAGAACTCGCTCCAGCCAAACGACCGCAGGTACCATGTCCTCGCGACGAGCGGCAATGTGAGGCTTCTTCTACCCAGAGAACACAGCACACTATCATGGACAAGCACTGAACAACCTCTGCTAATAATTTGACGCCATTAGTTCGCTCTACCGGCGATCATTGAAACTAGCTCTCGACTGGGCCGTCCAGCGTCAACTTTGGCGTGGCCAAGCTCTGTATATTCGGTCATTATTCGAAGCGAATCGGAACATCACCGACTCTAGGCAGCAAAGGGTACGTGTAAACTGCCCGACAGCGACTATTAAAACCAACATCGAAGCTGATAGCCAACTAGGCTCTTCTATCCGAGACTGAAAAACTCCTCGACACGTGGAAGCATCCGGATCCTTATGTCCCGCCAACAGCACCAGGAGGCACGTGTCTATAGCTTTGAAAATGGAAGAACAAGAACGAACGACTGACAGAAACCAACAGGCTCCAAATATGAGCGAAACCTGCCGTCACCAATTCTAGACCGTAAGAACCCAAGATATGCACCTTTAAGTATAAATGGTCAATGCGCGTTACTAATGTCCCCAA
The DNA here is from genome assembly GCA_003814445.1 of Epichloe festucae Fl1. Classification (NCBI taxonomy): domain Eukaryota; kingdom Fungi; phylum Ascomycota; class Sordariomycetes; order Hypocreales; family Clavicipitaceae; genus Epichloe; species Epichloe festucae. The sequence goes on along the minus strand of CP031385.1, from coordinate 2,079,529 downwards.
CCCAGCCCCTTCCCATCAGGTTAACAGACATTGAAGGAAAATCGAGCACTTTCAGCCGACACCAAAAGCAGGAATATGTAATATAACTTGAAACTTGGTATCAAATGACTAGTTGAACCACATAAATCATTTTATCGAGCTGCTACAACTGCCCTAAGTGATCACGGTGTGCAACATACAATGCACCAAACCGCATTCAAGACTCGAAGCATACACACAAACAGGGCCACACAGCCGCCGGGGCTGCCCCAAACCGCAGTGGAAGAAACACACGGCACGCCAAAGCACCGCACAGCAAGACCCGGGATATAAACATACAAAACCAAACGGAGAGGGCACTATGTTGAGAAAATGTTATCATTCATGACCGTAGCCGTGGGATTATTGTACAACCCTTGCGCGCAATAAAAATCAATTGACCGTAAACCCTGAACCGTGACCCCTTTGTCATGGCAACCCAAACCATCGCAATAAAAAAGACAATGCAACCACACTTTACAACTCCTGGCTTTGATTCTTGCCACTCTTGCTGCCAGTCTTCTTTGGCAAAAGATCTGAATAAGTTAGAAATTATTCCCATCGCAGACAACATGTGCAACCTACTTTGGTGGATATTGGGCAAAACACCGCCCTGGGCGATGGTGACGTGACCCAGCAGCTTGTTTAATTCCTCATCGTTTCGAATAGCCAACTGCAAATGACGGGGAATGATACGAGTCTTCTTGTTGTCACGAGCGGCATTGCCAGCCAACTCGAGGATTTCAGCAGCAAGATACTCGAGGACCGCAGCCAAGTAGACAGGAGCACCGGCACCGACACGCTGAGCATAGTTGCCCTTTCGGAGAAGACGATGAACTCGACCGACAGGAAACGCCAGACCAGCCTTGGAAGAACGCCTTGAAACTTGTCAGAAGGTTCAACTTCAATTCAATATGTGAGTACTTACGATTGAGCGTTCTTGGAGCCAGAGGCCTTGCCACCAGATTTGCCACCGCCAGTCATTTTGAGAACGTAAGTTGTGTGTTTAAGAGAAAAGAAGTGACACGGTACAGTGACCCAAGGGATGCGACGAGGAGAAAGCCTGCGGGATGCGATGATGATAATTGCAAGATGCGGGTTAGGAAAGGTAAGGTTTAGCGGGGGGCACAGACATTAAGTAGTTTTCCACGCGTGGTAGACGTGATCTTGGATCACCCACCACTGATGTGGCACCCAACACCCCAAAACGCGCTAGTCTTAGTTTGGAAAATAAGCGTGTCGAAGGAAAACAATCCGACAAAAATTTAGGCTAAGCTGCTGAGCACCGGGTCTGTGTCCCCTTTTTTGATATGCATGGCTTGTGCAGGAAACTTCTCATTAATCTATTATGCCACACTAGGCTTACCAGCCTATGTCTAGTTCTCATAGGAACGTGAACTGCAATCCTGATTCACGCAGTACACCAGTGACCAAAGAAAATACATTTTGCACAGTGGAGTAAGTACAGTAACCAACATTAATGCCATTGACTGTTGCTCAGAAGGAATCAATCAAGTAGTATAGACTCTCGTTCAGCTGTTAGCTCAGGTGTCATGCTTCTTTATTCAACCACCTTATTTGGATGCTTTGGTGTGCGATGGAGCTTTTCTCACTCCACACAGTTATGAGATCTGTAGCACGGGATCGGGTATGGTGACTAAACGAAGGTTCTCCAGTCTGCGAATGAGTCTATCGTTTGCTTTGCGCCAAAAATAACAGCTGACCAACATGGCTAACAGAAAGTTGGGGCACGGCAATGGGAGCTCCAAATCCAGGTGTTGGCGGCGGTACAGACATACAATGCCACGCGCAACTGCATACCAGCATTGTACCAACCATATCCCAGCATCATGAAGTGCCCCACTTCGCTCCCTCCCAAGCCAAACACGCGCAACCGTGGCGCGCTCCCGCCTGTCGGAGACTGCTGCCATCAGCAATCAGTAACCCACTTGCAAGTCTTCGCGTCCAGCTACAAAAGCCCAGCCCACCCCCCAATCTCTCGACGTCCGCCATCAACTTTCACCACCACCCGCTGTCTAACCCAAGCTCTTGACTGTTTCAACAGCCCGCTTTCTCAACCGTCAATTCCATTTTACTTCTAATCTCAACGCGACGCAAAAATGCCCCCCAAGGCCGCCGACAAGAAGCCCGCCTCCAAGGCACCCGCTACTGCCAGTAAGGCTCCTGAGAAGAAGGATGCCGGCAAGAAGACCGCTGCTTCCGGGGAGAAGAAGAAGCGCTCCAAGACCCGCAAGGAGACTTACAGCTCATACATCTACAAAGGTAGGCTCTGACAACTCAATCGTCTAATTTGATCGTATTTTCTAACGTTTGAATACAGTCCTCAAGCAGGTTCACCCCGACACTGGTATTTCCAATCGTGCCATGTCTATCCTGAACTCTTTTGTGAACGGTCAGTATATCTATGCTCTTCTTCTTGCAACTATACTAATTTTCTCCTTCGTCGTAGACATTTTCGAGCGTGTCGCCACTGAAGCATCAAAGCTCGCTGCTTACAACAAAAAGTCCACGATTTCCTCTCGCGAAATCCAGACCTCTGTTCGCTTGATCTTGCCTGGTGAACTTGCAAAGCATGCCGTGTCTGAGGGTACCAAGGCTGTGACCAAGTACTCATCATCCACGAAATAAGCTTGTGCATTTAGTGTTTGTTGGTTTTTGGGTCATTCAGTCTTGATATTTTGCGTGGCATTTGGGTGTCATGAAATCGAGATCCTCCGGGCAGAATATGCCTCTTATTTTGGGATTTTAATGCGTTACGGATGCTTTTGCTTTATGGGGGCAATGTCTTCACACGGTCACTGGGGTTTGCGGTTGTACAATAAATACCGAGAAACAGGTCTCGAGGAAATGGATTCGTGCACATGATATTCATTATATTGATATGAAGTGACGACCTCTTGATGGTATTGTGACCAGAATTAGCTGTGAGGAATTCGCTTATCCCAAACCAGCTCTAGATCGCCTCATCGCAAGCGACACTGGTTGTAAAATTCCTTTATTATCCGCTGCGCCAAGAGCAGTTCCGCAGCTCCAACCCATTTTCTCTAACATGGCTCTGCCACGGTTTTCGACGCCCAATTCTGGTGCTGCTGCTCCAACAATTTCACCCTCTTGATAACTGGCTGCGGTCTTGGAAGCAGCCGTTTTTTTTTGCGTCTTGTTGTTTAGTTTACCTTTACCTTTCATATCCAATCGAGGCAGGAAGCGACGTTGAATCCGGCCTACAGCTTGATCAAATGCTGCCTCAGAATATGATAGGGTTCTGATTGTTCGATATAAGGCAGGACGGCGCTGGTCTGCTTGCCCAATTGACTTGGATTTTACGTTAAACTTGTTGGCTAGCTCATGAATGACCTTCCGCGCGTGAAGATCCATGGGTGGGAAGGTTAAGCTTGTTATGGTGATATTGTCAGCTTGAACTCGTGTAAGACGCGTGAGGAATGGCTTTGGGAAGAGACCTACAATTCATTCTCTTCTCGCAGAAAGAATCTCAGTTCATCAGCAACATCTGTGATGGTCATTCCCAATGGGTATTTGACCCTGAGATCATTCGGAGTGGTCTTCTTTCGCAGCAAGCCTAGTCCATGGAGTTCCTCTCTTTGTTGTTTGCGTTCTTTTTTTCTGAGCCGGTCATTCTTCCAAGCCACCTTCAGCTGATATTCTAAGTCTGAATCACAATTGTCGAATGAAAGGTGTGGCGCCTGGACTTTTTTGCTCCTCCTTACAGGTTGTATGCTGGATCGGTCCCAATCCATGAAGTCGAAATCCGCTTGCTCCCGACTTAGGTTCTCTCTTGTTCGCTGAGTATTCCAAGCACTTGGATCCCCAGATGAATCTTTATTAAGAGCCGAGCTTGACCCCGACATTGATTCTGCAGCGAATGTAAGAAGGGCATGCTGCTCATTATAGCTGGAGTCGATGTCTTCATTATTGTCCACCTTTTGATGATACATCTGACTTCTGTCTGATGCGGAGCTATTCTTCTTCGGGCGCTGAAGGTTGTCTCTATCACCAACATACGACCCTCCATATGTCTCGTCATCCGAAGGATCCGACCCATAGAAGAGCTCGTCATCGCTTCCACCAAGATCAAGTCGAACATTTCCACCTTGTTCATATACGTCACCAAGCTCACCATTTTCTCGCATGTTACTGATATAATCAAGCAGAATATCTTGTTCCTCGCCTATACTACCACGGCCGCGTTCTTCTTTTCTTCGTCTTGAGAAATTTTCCATTGACGTTGCGGGTTTGGATCCTATAAGTGGAGAGCAGAGATCATCGGCTGGGTGGTGAGAATGCGCTGAGGCCACAGTATGCAAACTCGTTTTGTGTGAAGAACTTGTGATAGGATTGTCATCGTTATACGACTTTCGTCCTCGAAACAAAATGACCTCATCGCCGGAGCTACAGTCTGGCGAGGAATGTCTTTCTGGTACTTTAACTGGAAGCACTTGAGGTCTTTTACCCGTCATTTTCTCCCCGATCGTATCAATGAAGAAGACTTCAGTCGCCTGGTCGAGTGCAGACTCGGTGACTCTAATTTGAAGAGATGGCGTTGGGCTATTCAAGGATCCACTTTCATTGCGCAGAGCCGGCAGACTATGCGGTCGATCGCTTTCTTCTGTGTGAAGTTCTTGTCGTTTTTCGTGATGTGTTGTCGTGGCATTGCCAATATTGATACCGGCCTCATCATTGGAGTCGCTTTTGAGAGGCTCACTTAGACCAGAACTGACGAACTGTACAGGTTTGTTTCGAAGCTTAATCTGCACGCCCCAGACAGAATGATCGTGCAAAGATGTTTCTCGAGCTACATCAGCTAATGTGAACCCTGATATCGTCTGGAGTACGGTATTAGATTCCTGGTTCTTCATTTCTGAATTACCCGCAATTGGTGTAGGAAACACTTTTGTTGCGCTGCGTCGTGAAATTCTTTGTTGCTGTTCGCAAGCATCTCTGCTGACTGCGTTACCAGCCTTGTTCTTCCCAAGCCGGCTCCTTTTCTTCGATCGAGTCATGGTATTGATATCAGAATGTCCATTAAGACATCTAGAAAGCGCAGTAATAAAGTTTGAAAGATCTGCGTCGGGCAAGATTAAGACAGAAGTTAAGAGCCAAGACAAAATGCCGGGACAAAAACCAATGTTAAGGTCAAAAGCAATCAAACATGAAGTCCATCTGTTGACAGTTTGGTGTTATCGTGTTATCGATAAGACCAGGCCTTGCTGTTGGCCGATAGTGTGTCCAGCAGCCCCACCTTAACAGCAGGTAGCCCATGTTTGCGCTAACGTCAACGTCATGTGGTAGGTAGGTAGGTCATCAGCCAGTGCCATTAGCACATTATCTGCTCTTGATCCAGTCACAAGCTCTTCCTCATGATGTGCAATTAGAGAAGACGCGCTTTGAGGAGTTTTCGTTACATGCACAGTTCCGAGCCAAAACTGGCTTCTATATTCGCCTTGCACACTTTATCGGTCTCTACCCCGTAAGCCTTTATCATCAGAAACGGTATCGTGGTCGTGACCCATTACGTCTTTGGCTCTCTCAGTCCGTCAGGATTCATAAGCGTCCTCCACTCTGATTCTCCCGACAATCAACTAGGTCTCACTTCATGCCTACCTAAATTGCACAATTTGAAGGCGTGTACCACTGTCACCCGAAAGCTATCTAGCTTTTCACATGTTGTTTATGAAGCACTGGTCTATAACAAGGAAACCATTAACCGGTTTCCCAAGAGTTGCGAATTCATATCTCTCACCGAAAAAGCAAACCAAAATACCCAGGCCCTTCTAACTTCATTAACGTACATATCCCAGAATTCTCAGCAGACAGCTTGAATATCATTCAACTTCCACATGGAATCGGCCATCGCAAATGTGGACCTTGGCAGGTATCGCCGTATCGTACAGATGTTTTGGGACCCTCAGCCTGTCAATGATATGAGTCTGGACCAGCCAGTGTGGTGTTTGGGATGCGTGTATTCTCTTTCTGCAAATGGTAACAGGGTACAGCGTCTTGAAGCTCAAGAGAGAGGTCAGGTAGCGCAACCAGATACTCCCCATGAGCATACCGTATCAGACATATCAGAGGAGAGAGCCGAAACGACTGCAGTGGTAAGTTCTAAATATCTCCACGCAACAGAGTCAAACTCTTTCTCTGAGAGCCTGTCGTCATTGCTTGCATGTGATGAAGAGAGGGCACCTGGAGCTGGCTGGCCGCCCGCGTTTCTACAAGACTTTGATGCGCGATTTTGGATGACTTATCGGTCAAACTTTGACATGATAGCCAAATCCATGAGTTCAAGAGCGGCTACTGCATTGTCTTTATCAACGAGGATAAGAAGTCAATTAGTAGACCAAAATGGATTCACGTCAGACAGCGGATGGGGATGCATGATTCGTTCAGGACAGAGCCTTCTTTGTAATGCCATGGCCATTTTGAACTTGGGAAGAGGTAGGCTGCCTTTCAAATTCTATTTGAAGTACAGGCGAGACATCTCACATACTTACTTACATAGGGTGGCGCCGAGGAAACCTTCCAGATGAGGAACGACACCTGATTTCTTTATTTGCCGATGACCGTCAAGCCCCATATTCGATTCATAATTTCGTGCAGAATGGGGAGGGGCTATGTGGGAAATTTCCAGGCGAGTGGTTCGGTCCATCAGCCACTGCTCGTTGTATACAGTAATTTTTATAAAATCCTTTTGTTGTACACCAGAGGTACTGACTTGCCGATACAGAGAACTGGTGAACTCGCGAGAGCCGCGCCTGCGGGTGTATTCCACAGGAGATGGCCCTGACGTGTATCAAGACAGCTTCATGAGAATTGCGAAACCTGACGGGGAGAACTTTCACCCAACATTGATCTTGGTAGGAACGAGACTTGGAATCGACAAGATAACACCAGTGTACTGGGAGGCTCTCATAGCCGCTTTGCAGATGACACAGTCTGTCGGCATTGCTGGGTAAGGCCAAATCTTCGAATTAAACATAATCAGTCGCCTAGACTTCACACTAATGATTCTACAGCGGACGCCCCTCCTCTTCACATTACTTTGTGGGCTCGCAGGGGCATTTCCTCTTCTACTTGGATCCACATCATACACGCAAAGCTTTGCCATATCATACGGACATCACAGAGTACACAAAGGAAGATATTGACACATGCCATACGTCACGACTTCGAAGAATTCATGTGCGAGAAATGGATCCAAGCATGTTGGTTGGATTCTTAATCCGAACCGAAGAAGATTGGTTCGAGTGGAAAAGATGCGTTAAGCACGTTCAAGGGAAAAGTATCATCCATGTGGCTGATTGCGACCCGGCAAACGAGAATCGGAATGCTAGTGGCAGATCTGTGATTAACGAGGTTGAGCCTTTAAGTGATGAAGAAGAGACGGATATGGTTCATTCTAAGTAGAAAGGCGGTGAAGTTTCGAGCAGTATTTCCCCCTCTCACTTAAGTCCAAGACAATTGAAGACAATCGAAGAAAACTTCCAAACAGAACTTCAAGGTCTAGAGTTAACTGAACGTTTAAACGGAGAAAAAGCAATTTTACTAGATATCTATTTGAGCGATTGCCATATGATCAAAACGACTAAAACGCCAATATATCTCAGAGAAGAAATGATTCGAATGTTAAGTACCCAGAGAGTGTTCATTTTTCTTTCTTTCCTCTTGATATTTTGGCTTTCTAGTTGACGCAACTGCGTGGTTCGCCTCTCGCACATGATGGAAAAGGTTTGATCCCGAGCTGAACGTCTCGTGACAAACATTGCACTATGGTTGAACGTGTCAGTGTTCAAAATAATTTCAGTAGGACATTCCATGATATGCACACCTGTGTCTTTTTTTGCTACCCTCACAACTGCTCTTTTTTGCCGCCTTGCTTTGAGATTTCCTGTCTTGTTCTGGGGACGTCGACTCATGTCTTGAAGCGCAATGTTTCGTTCAGAGTTTGATAAATCGATCTCATCATTAGAGACAGAACGACTGCTGTTGCTATTATTGAAGCCCGGACGTTCTTTGCCTCAGACCGCGGGACGTATTCGTCCTCTCAAGTATCACTTGGTGAATCTGGAACTTTCTCAAGCTCCTCTTCGATTTGAAGGTCGTTTTCGCCTTCAGAGTCATCAATGGGTCGGCAATCTCTCTGTCCTGTCGTAGCACCAACAGGAAAATCTTCACCAATTCCATTTTGGCTGCGGATCTGTCCTCCCTGCGGAGGGATTTTGGTCTCGGTGTGTACAGAGTCTTGACACATACTTGGACTTAGTCCAAGATCCACGCCTTCCCTCTCCATCTTCCGCCGCAACTGCTGAACGGCTTTATTGTGTTTCTTACTGCGTTCGTGAACCTCGAGTTGTTGAACACTCTTAAAAAATTTGTTACAGACGGCGCACTGTAGAATCTCGACTTCTGATTCTTCCTCAATGTCCGAGAAATAATCCCCAAATGCATTCTCATCTCGAACTTGGGTCCAGTCAGGGGTTTCATAAGACCCAATCTTTTGTTGATTGGCAGCCCGCGATCGAGCAGCCTGCGATGCAGCCGCGCTACGTAAAGACTCTTGACGCTCTGCATCCGTTTGAGAATTTGGAACATACCTTGGATCTCTTCTGCGGACGAAATTGGTGAGAAACCGCACAGCTTCGTTGAACCGACGAATAGCATCTTCTCGGCACTTCTTATTTTCCTTTTCCATCAAACGACGTACACGCCGATCTGGGGCATCAGACAATCGATATTTGTCCTTCCAAGAAAACGACTTCTTGGTGGCAAAACCTGACCATGAAGTGTAGAAAGGTTTTACAACTGTCTGGTACTCATCATCTGAAAACCCAAAAGTCAGGTAATGAGGACAATCTACCTGGCCGAACTCGGCAGCGGTCTCTTCCTCGATTGCCAAATGCTCAAAGACTTCCCTCGCGATTCCAAAGAAGCCCGTAGATTCGTCATCAAAAGCTATTGTAGAATTGAATTTGCGTATCAAGTCTAAGATATCCTCCGTCGAAGTGAGACGAACGTTGTGAAGCGAGGTAGGGTCAGTGCTGCTGCTATGATCGTCATTCCCGGCTAGAATAGTATCACGGTGAGAGTCGTACCACGACCGTTCCTGGGGATCGGACAGGATCTCGTATGCTGCTTGGATCTCCGCAAACTTTCTTGTAGCCTCGTGCACATCATTGAGATTGCGATCTGGGTGCAGCTCAAGAGCCTTCCTGCGATATGCTTTCTTAATCCTGTCAAACGGTTAGAATAAGTTTCAAAGTATAGAGATGACGTTGTGTGAGCACGCACTCAGCGTCCGTGGCACTCCGTTCCACGCCGATCAGCTCATAGTAGCATATTTTATTCATTGCTGCTGTGCCATCTCCAGCTCCTGGTGAGGACTGCTGCGCACCCATGGCTCATACCTTTCAGGGCAGCAAATTCAAATGATTCAGTGACTTCTAGCTTTGCAGAACTTTTGCCCCCCTCGTCGGTAGTGAGTGTGAGAAGACTCGCAGTTCTCGCACACAGGGTCGTGATTATCAGTCGAAAGCAAGACTTCAAAGAGCAATGATATATTCGCCGTTAAAGCAGAGGAAAATAAAACAGACTCAAGGCTAATATGCGGAGAAATTGAGTGTGTACTAGTAATACTGCGTTTGAGCTTTCTTAGGGTTTTTGCACAGTATTATCCGACGCAATTATTGCACGTGTAGTGTAGTGTTGGGCGATAGATAATGTTGGGCGAGGATCATTGGGGCAAAAAAACCGTCAAACTGATTTATTAGCAACAACTCCGTAATAATCCCTAGGAAATCGCTATTAGATGCGCGCACCGACCTACCTAGGCGAAGTGTGCGACCAAAACTACCTCGTGTGATTCGAACACGGCATGGGAGCAAGGGGCAGATAAGCAACCTACTGCTACGCTTTTTGCTGGTTCGCGCATTCAAGCACCCATCTCTTTTGCTTTGTCTCCTTTATCTACCTGGGTTTCAAGACTTTTTGGCGTAGTCGGTGGAACTGCGGTATTCATTACTCATCGAATGGAGTGGGTAGCCGGTGGCGTTGGGGTCGCGACCTACTACAAACTAATAGCAAATGGATATTGTCTGGGCTCGGATATTGTTTCGCGTCATTTGGCATGTTGCAGCGGATTTCATTCGGAAGACTCTACCTCCAAGCAGGTGATTTGCATATGGCCACACTTCAGCTTTGGCAATGCAAACTCCCTCAACGAGGTTGACTTTAAATCACAGCTCTGCCATGGGCTTGTCACGATGAAGTTCGCGCGTGATTTTAAAGAGACTCTTGCCAGCCAAGGTGTGTCCCGTTCTCACTCGGCTAACCTTCCATCGTCACATTTCCAAGCTCCCTATTATTGCGAAGCCTTCTCAAGGGTAATGAAGCGCTGACATATAATGACACAACGTAGACTTTCCATCCCACTGGGTGAATAAGGCGATTCCCTACGGACAGCTGAAAAAATGTCTGAAGAAGGTTCAGCAAGAATTGCACGATTTGGGTCTTGATCCAGACACTCTTCGTGCACTGCTTGACCCGAACACGACAGCGCCCGTTGCGATCAAATACCGACTGAAAGGTATGCCTGTTCACTCATCACCGTACTTGATCCAAACACAGTGTTGGACCCTCCCGTTGACTCGATCTTGTGCATGAAGCCGCAAACGATTCCAACTTCGTCCGCCCAAAACTTACCGTATACGTCCATATGCAGAATGGTGTTGCCGTCGATGCATCTCTTACACCCACTTCTCGTGCGTTCTTTGAAAAAATAGCTGCAGAAATCCACTCCGATCACGGACTCGACACGAATTTGCCCAAATCTTTTTACACCCTTGTCCAACAAGATCAAAATTTAGATCACGATATGTACGAGAAAGTGGAACTGCCTCTGGTCTTCGATGGAGAGTTCTTCGACTTGCTACAAAGCGATGTCAACAATCTAGATGCGCTTCAAATGGAGGAACGGCAAAGGATGACGGCAGATGTAGCTGAGCTTGGTAAAGATATTTCGCTGGTGTGTCGAACTAGCCGATTTTCAAAGAGCGACCTTGCTCGGTGGCGTCGCATATTCGAACTATATCTCGATGCGGAAATTTTTTTTGGCACTCATGAAAGAGACCATGGCACCAGGTCGAGTCAAATAGCGCTGAAGCAACTTCAGTGGTTTCAGGGTGAAGTTGAGAAGAGAAGTCTGTCCAAGGATTTCAAGCTCGGCGAAAGCCAGGTAGCTTTTTCGAGATTCGTCAACTTGAATTTGAATTTGTTGAAAACCCTCCAGTTCCAAGAACTGAATAAGCTCGCCATAACCAAAATTTTAAAAAGTACGTTTGCACTCGCGATCGAGCTGTCCAGATCCACTCGTAGCTAATGAGCATCATAGAGTTCGATAAGAGAACATGTCTGGGCGTTTCCCAGACTTTTCACGCGACGGTCCAATCTGAGGGATTTTTATCCAGGGACGTTGCCAAAGATGTATGCGCTCAAATGTCACAGGAACTTGTCGCAGTTGTTCCGCAACTAAATGACTATTTGTGTCCTGTGTGCTTCTCTGTAGCCTATCGGCCCGTTAGACTTGATTGCCGGCACGTATTCTGTATCAGATGCATTGTGAAGATACAGCGGCGAAATGAAAAGCACTGTCCTTTGTGTCGCGCTGACGTTGTGATGAGCGCATCTGAAGGTAAGATCTCTCAAGTTTACGACTTCTGTGACGTGATCACATGTTCTAATCAACATTAGATAATCTTGATCGTACTCTCGAGAAGTACATGAAGAAGTATTTCGCCAAAGAGGTGAAGGAAAAGCAACGAGCCAACGAAATAGAAAGGGGCATAGAGGACTATGGACCTGGTTATATCCATCATGATTGCTCCGTAATGTAATCAGGTTCCTGAATCTTCCCATCTTAATAATTAAATTTTGGAGTCTTGTTTTGTGTTGGTACCTTCGTACGCAAGAGATGCTGGCTATACCTGGCCAGGTGAACATTGACTAACTTTACACTCATTCTAATAATAACTCACCTTTCATATACAAAATTCTTACTGTATTGGGATTGAACCACGCGGGCTTATGGTCATATGTGTGGACTCTTGCTGTTGAAATGGCCGGGATACTTCTTTTGAGAATGAGTTTGCGCCTTGATGCAGCAAGATATGCACGGTGATGTCGGTCAGACAGCCATCAGCCTAATGATCCGTTTTATTGATGTAGAGACCCTAGTAGTGATAGTCTGCTGAGTTTAGTTGTCAAATTTAGTCAAATACAGTGCTTAGACCGAATTGGCAAACGCTTCTGTGGCTTTGAGGGCCTTCATGAAAGTTCGTTTGAGCAAATCGGTGTCCTCCAAACCGACGCTCACTCGAACTAGATCCTCATGAACACCGAATTGCGCAGCCCATGCAAGTTCCTGATAATGAGCTAATAGAACATATGGGCTGCACAAAGTGAAGTTGGTCCCCAGGCTGGGGCCTTTCGCTATTTCCATCGAGTCGTAGAACGTTTGTGCTTGGGTCTTGTTCTCGAATACAATGGAAAGAAGCCCTCCATAACCTCTATCTGTTAATTTGAATTCATCATAGTGTTCTCTGGAAGAGTTGTACTTGGGATAGAAAATTTGCTTGACACTCGCATGTTGAACGAGTGTCGCACAAATAGCTTCCGCATTCGCGTTGATGCGATCTACCCTGTGCAAGAAGTCTCGACTATTCCTTTCCATGAAGACCACATCTTCGGCCCAGTACGTGTCCTCGTATACCTCATTCATCCCTCCTTTGAGGATGGTGTAATACTTACTCTTTGGGTTTAAGATTGCGCTTCCACCCATGACGTTTGAGTCGCCAGAAAATATCTTTGTCAAACTGCTGACGACAATATCCGCAGCCGGGAGGACATTGATATTCGCGAAAGTTCCAATTGTCTCATCCACGACAACTGCGAAATCAAATTCGTCGGCGAGTCGGCGAATACGTTTAAGATCTGGACTTATCAAAAGCGGATTGCCTGGAAATTCGCAGAACAATGCGAGATATCGACCCCCCGATCGTAAACGATTTTCAAGCTGGTCGAGGTCATCAGATGAAGCGTGACCAAGGAATTCACAGCCTGGACCAAATTTTTGCAGAATTTTGAGTGTGTCCACGTAAGGAAATCCAAAGCAAACACTTTTTAGCTGGCCTCTAGCCGCAAGAAGAGCACGGTGGGCGTTGAAAATAGCGTTCATCCCCGCCGGGAACAGATAAACATCACTTTCATGAAGACCCTGCATGCCTCGCGAGTTTGAGTTTACCGTTGTCAAAACATCAGTCTGCAGATCCAAGTCATGAACTAAAAACCCGGCAATTCGCCTCCGAATGGCCGACTTAGCACGCTCAAGGAGGACCAAATCCAAGTTCCGTCCGAATCTTTCCTCCAAAAAGCGAGAGCTCTCTAGTGATTCTTCAGTGCTCGCTAGACTTTGCACATTGGGCATCGTTCCGTCCATGCTAGAGTCATCGAAACCAGCTCGCTGGTACCTTTTTGGCCCTCGCACCGCCCGATTTGAAATGCCGTTTGGGGTTTTCGTGTCAGATTCACGAACGAGTAAGCCATCTTTGAGTAAACTATGACAAAACTCGGCTCGGCGACTGGATATTCCATCCCCTGTGTGTTGCCAGTATTGCTTGGCGAATGCGTATGACCACTCTGGTAACAACACAGCCGACACAGTGGGTGAAAGCTTCTTCACCAATGGAGCCACGGGTTCTGAGGCGTCTAGTACGAATTCGAGAATGTCCACCTTATGCGAAGAAATGGGTTGGAACTGGGTAACAAAGTCGACACACCGGTTAGCTGCCCCTCGAGTGGGAAATAGCAGAGCGTGCAGACTAGCATATCCATGAGAAGATACAATATCATACGCAAACGCTTCTATACTTCTATGTATAAAAAATCTTGCGACAAAGCAATTTCAGTCACAAGGCGTCTCAAGTGTATACGAGGGACAATGGGTATGGTGCTCGTACCTGGGATATCCTGTTGTCATACGCTCAACAACCCACTTTTGTCCTTCTTCATATGCAATGTTGGATTGCCACGTAGGCAGCGATACACTCACAGCCTATCTACAGTCAGATTAGTGGTTCCGATGAAATGGACAGGCTATAAAACTTACGTGGGCGGTGTCGGGGATAGACTCGCCAAGTGCAAATAACGACATGTTCGCTTTAGGGCAATGACTTGACCCTCTGACGGGATGATACAGGTTGATTTGTCGATAGTGTCTCAAGTATTGGATATCAACCCGGTGACTACTTCTTGATGTTGATTCTAGATTAATCGAGCATATAGCTGAACACAAAAATTTCACACGCTTCGGCACCAATGAACACACCTAGCTAATTGAGATGATAGGATGGTAGGAATAGTGGGGGCTGCTTGACTTCGCCCCGCTAATAAGGGTGTGATCCACGAAGCGGTGCAAACTTATAAAAGAAAAAAAAGAAGTGGCATTCAGTAATAGAAGCAAAAATTGATTTTAAAGATTCCGTAAGCTCCTACGCGCAAACAAATGAAGCTCTCCGTATCGTACTTGCTTACGACTGGGTCGGTTATGGCCAGCATACGGGGGACGACAAACCCCGCACGCGAGACAATAAATCAGAATTGAGGCAAAGACAGCAATGATCAGATGGCAACAATTGCTCGCGGGCAATCGAGATAATGCATGTCATACCCTTTGCCCTACGCAGCTTATACTATCACTTGGAACTATGCTATCCCCATCATCGTCCCACCTAGCGTGATTGCTGCCGCTTGTTCTCTTGGGCAATGGAACAAACCGTGCAGGTGCGTGGCCACTGCTAGGAATACTTAAAGGTAGAGGAATACGCCTAGCTGAGCAACGGCTTGAGGCAATGCTGTCACTCGCCCGTATAGGAGTGCCAGAGGCCACCATAGCAGCAGCAGTCGTATCAGGTACAGAAAGTTGAGAAAAATGAACGCCGGTTGTAATTCTGTGTGCCGCAGAGAACTGGCGTGATCTTGCAGATACATATGTCTCTTGTTCCAAGTTATCAGCAGAGCCCTGGCTTTGGTGCAGTACCGTATCAGAAGGTCCAAATGTCTCGACAAGTGGTATGCTAAAACCGTCTTGACCAGCTTCACGACTATGCTTTTCAGGGGTTTGCCCCTTGCCGACCTGGGACACTTGAATCTTGTCGCTGCCCGATATTGATGGATCCATTCGGCCCTTTCTCTCGTCTGCCTCCTGGCTATCGAATCCGTTTGATCTGTCGGCGGCCACTATACCTGGTCGCTTCAATTGCTGCGAAACACTCTCAAAATTTTGAGCAGCGAAAGCATGTTTATCAAATGAGGTTGGTCGCGTCCGGGTCATTGTACCCAATGATATATGTGGCTGCGAACTCTCATTTTGGGAGCGCTTTCGACGGTGTGAAGGACGTTGGCTCGGCACATTTCTGAACGGCTTGCTTTGAATCGGGATCGGGTTATTGCGAGATTCCATTCCATTAGCCCAGATTCCCCCTGGTAACGCTGCATCATCTGGAGATGGTAGAGATGTGCCCTGTCGGCAGTATGGGCGTTGGTCCTCCCTCTTGGAAATCGTTGTGTACGCAATTGCAGCCCCAGCTGCTAACCCAAAGAGTGTACCAATGACAGTAGAAATGGTCGCTGTTCCTAGGGTTCCCCGATCATCCCTCATGGGTGGGCACAAGTGAATATTCGAAGGCTTAGCGGGCAGTCCTTCCAGACTGGAAGTTGAGGATGAAGCAAACTCATGATTCCAATTTGACACATCCCAATCTATAACATGGCCAGATTGATAGTTCGCTGGTCGACAGCTACCAGCAGCCAACTCGTGTGGCACCTCGGGGAAATTACCAAGATCGTGATATACTGCATCAATTCTGTTGCCATCCATATCAAGAAGACTAGCTCGTATGCGATCAATTTGACAATCAGAGTCTCCCATTTTTTGTCTAGATTGGATTGAATGCGGGTATGCTCGAATCCCCTGAGCAAGAAACTTGGTCACAGCTGATTTAGAAGGTGCCGAAAGAAGCATACGAGACCTTCGTCGTTTGGCAGCATCAACTTGTCGAACTTCGAGGACCGGAATTTGCGAAGCCCCAAATATTATTGACGGGCTGCTCTCTGTTGATTTCTTAGACTCAATATAAAGCAAGCCAAGAGGTTGAAGAACAGAGGCAAAGAAAGAAGACGATGATGGTAAGTGTGACACTTCGAAGAACGGTAATGAGCCCTTTGTGTGGATCTCACCCATATCTCAGATGTATATTAGGTTGAAACTATCTCCAGATGGTTGGAAATGAAGAAAGCGCGACAATTTGAAAGGCGGCCGATGTTGATTAACAGAGTATGGTTTAAGCGGTGAATCGTAGAGTCATGATGATGTTGAATTAGGTCATCGTGGCGAGAGGTGTAATAGGTCTTGGTGGCGGCTGGAATTTACATACTATGCAGATATATAAACCCTCATATATTACTCTTCATTCATGTATGGCGGCCCGATCGCTGTCACGCGGGCTCGCTTGTGCCTGTCTACGTGGTGGCATTTCGTTCGTAGTCACGGTAGAGCAGCGGTAGACAGCGGTGATCGGCCCACTTTCTACGATACAGCGGTGAAGGTTGTAGAGTGGGCAAAAAACGAGCCTTGCAATTTTTGCGATTATTGAATGGTCAAACGTAGCCAGATAGTAGTAGTAAATCTACAAAATGGTTGCAATATGAAATCGATCATTAGTGGAAATGCCTTGGTTGTGTTCTCCAAATTAATAACAACGTTGACAAAATATGGCCTTAAAGCATGTAGAGCTGAATCTATCCCGGCTAAGAACAAAACAACCGAGTTTGGTTCTAGACTGGCACGTCACAAAGTACAATATTCACCTGCGCATCAGATATGGATTTGTTGTACTGCCGCTTGATTTGAAACTGTTAATTCGAGGTATCGAGTCTTTGCATACATGCAGTCAAATAGGAATCATCGACAAAGGGAAGTCCACATAAATTGGAGTGTACAGAAATGGCGAGCCGCAAAACATAACAGTACATTCACTGTCTGTTGCGTTACCATCATACCCGGAACACTCGATGATCACTCCTTGAAAGTGCCATTTGTGGACAGAAATATACTCCACATGCCACTGAGCACTACCTAAAAGGTATGTCGTTTCGGAACGAACTAGTTCAAGGCAGATGGATACTGTTTCCTCAGCAGCGACTCGAAGGAACCCTAATTTTTTTTGTTGAACGCTTCTCGGTTTTACTGGGAAAACATGAGAAAACGCCAAGTCCAGGCGACCCAAGTGTGAACAGATGTCACATCATCCAGCTTGTTGCATCGCTGCCGAAACTTCGTCAAAGCTTTCGCATCGGCCATCTCGAATAGCTTTGTATCAGATCCAACAATAAAATCATCTCACATACACAAAAAGAGAACTCTCGTCAAAGAATGTCCCAAACATCCTCAGCTGCATGGCAAAACTTGCTGCATGCCACACTTGCCGAAAGAGAGTAGTTGCTGATGGAAATTTTTTCGTCCACGATTGAATCTGCGAAGGTGTCGGCCCCCTTTGCCATAGCTCCAACGAAAACACAAATGCTCTCTTTGGAACCAATCGACTCCATATACTCACGGACGCGAACTAGCGGAGCCTCGAAGCTTAGGGTTACCTTGCGACAATTCGGAGGTAAGTGGTCTGTGATGGGGTTTTGTATGACACGGAGCAATTTCTCATTTGAGTTGGTTGACCGAATGGATAAACGATGAAGTAACTGCACCATGAGACCAGCAAATCTTTTGAATGTTCTTGGAATTCGCACAGAGGGTGAGACTTCGATCAAAACACCCTTCGCGGTATGGACATAGATCTGCAGCTTTCCAGCTTTATTGATGGGCGAGTCCAGTAGGGTTAATAAGCACTGTGCATTCAAGTTAGTCCAATTGAAATAGGAATCTTGGTTCAAGAGGAGATATGACCTGGTGTGTTATGTCCGGCCGGGCATCGCTGATATCACGATTCATCTTGCGCATGATGCCGATATGCTCGTCGCTGTTGAGCAATGAGTATTTATCCTCACGATGCAGACTCGTTCTGCTACTGCCGCCATGTGATGCCTTGTATGTCTCCAGGCTCGCGTTTGAAAGGACAACAATTAATCGCTGAGAGTCTTTATCGGTTGGCGGGATGGGCGTATGTTGCTCGGCGACGAGTTGAGGCAAGGCTGGAGGGGGCAGAGATTGTGTCCCTGCTGGTCCAATACGCGAAGTTATCATTAGCCTTCTACATGCAAATAAAACAAAATGGAAAAAAGTCATCAAGCGATAAGCGAGCCAGCAATGTGTATGGCAAGTGAGATTGATGGGAGGTCATACGGGGTCTTTTGACGCCAGTCCGACGACCTGGTGATGATGACATTGCGTCTCTCTTAAATGCTCGTAAATCATATGCCGTCTTTTGGCTGGTGAAGGTCTTTGGGACTTAGAGCTTCCCAAGCCTCAGGCGCGATTCGAAAGTGTACTTGGCTAAGAAATATTTCGCAATCGCCGGCCTCTATTACGGAGTACCAAAGTCGTGGCGACCCACATCACTGCTCAAAAAGTTTGGCAATCGCTAAGGTTTACCCCACAGCCATCGCGCTATTGGCCGAACTCAAAGCCTCACTCTACCTCTGGCAATATTAATTCCACTCAAGCAAGCGGTGAGCTGAAAGGAGTGCCCTTACAGTTGGGGTTCGGGTGGGAGCGAAACGATGGACGCATTACCTCTTTTAAACATTTTCTCTATGTTAATCACTGCGCGACGCTCTGAAGTGATATTGTAGAAATTTCATTGGAGATTCTAAAATCAAATTTCTCATATATCTTTGGGCGTACGAGGAACCTGAACCCGAATCGTCACGGAACACAGCCTCATGACCCTGCCTAGTCTCGAAATTGTCTCTTAGGTTCATTTTTGCCGTCACCATTTCTATCTGCACTGGGAAGATGTCTTCACAAATTGCTAAGGCAGCTCGACGTGTAACTCATGAGATTCATGGCGTTGTCGTTTCTTCAGCATTAATGCAAAAGACAGTCAAAGTTCGTGTTGGTGGGCAGAAATGGAACAAGGTGGTGAATAAGGTGAGTATCTGCCAATGCCGCGCATCAGCGGTGCAGCAGTATTTCTCTTGCCATATTTCTAAAGGTTAAGTTGACATTATTGGCAGTGGTTTCCTGACCTTAAACACTATTTGGTCCACGATCCAAATTCTTCATTACGAACTGGCGATGTGATTTCCATAGTACCTGGATGGCCAACGTCACGACATAAGCGACATGTCGTGAAACATATTATTGCGCCGTTCGGCACCCCAATCAGTGAGAGACCTCCGGTACCGACTCTAGAGGAACGAATAGCAGAAAGGGAAGCCAGGAAAGCTGCAAAGGACTCGCGAAGGGCAGCCAAACAGACCGACGATGCCACAGCGATCGTATGACTGACAATGGCCCCATGATGTTCCCTGGAAGCCGAGTTTAAATATGAATTCTGAATTTCATCATCCATATCCGCGGCATGCCGACACGGTGTTCGTTTTCTAGAAACGAGGGTGTGAAACTACGGCGTCTTGTACTAGGGCAGCATAACACAACATGTAACAATCCTGTCCAGCTACAGTTCAATTATGGGTTTGCACATTGAATTACTTGGATCGGAGCGTTACGGGGACTTATCAGAAATAGCGTGCCGAGTTGTACAATAGGATTCATTCAAGCGATTATGATATGTTGCTTTTCATCAAGAGAACTCTTGACAGCTGCATGTAAGCTGGTGACAGCTGGGTTAAGAAAAAGCGATGATAATTTTATACTTCAGCTGAAACGTTCAACACTGCAACGCTATTCATTCAAATCAATGATGAGATTATCTAACCTCCTCGTTCACCAAATTCTCGAGCCCAATCCTCATATTCCTTGAGACCGGCCTTGCCAACGCTCGGTCGGATTGTACCCAGACTAGCCTCAAAGTCAAGGAGGAGGATAGGACGAATATCATCCATAGTCATATGAAGCAATGCCTCTCCCAGTGATCGCAGGGGACCCATAGCAGCATCCTTTGCTAAAGCCGTGATATCCGAACCTGAAAACCCTAGAGAGCAATGAGGTAATCGTGTTAGATTGTGTTCCAGGAAATACATAGAAACGATAAGCCTTGAATATTGTCTCACCATCAGTTAACCCAACTAGTTTTTCAATATCGCTCGCCGATAGACCATGTTTCTGCTGCCCTAATAGGGTCCGCAGCTGCGTTTCCCTAGTGTGCGGCTCAGGTAAGGGGATATACTGTCGTCGAACAAATCTTCGCCGAGCTGCTTCATCGATTGCCCAAGGTATATTAGTAGCCGCAAGCACTAGAACCCTGTTGGCATCCCCCCTCTCCTTGTCCTTGTCTGTCGTCTCCCTCCCTGCAGCTGCTCGTTGCAGATCGCTCCACTGTATCAAGAACTCTGTCTTGATCCTTCTCGTAGCCTCATGTTCTCCCGAGCCAGATCGCTGCGATAATAGCGAATCAATCTCATCGACAAATATTATGCTTGGCGCTAGTGATTTAGCCAATCCAAAAAGTGCCCGAACTAGCTTTTCCGATTCTCCTAGGTATTTGCTAGTCAAGCTGGATGCTGAAATTGAGAAGAATGTTGATTTAGATTCAGTGGCGACAGCTCGCGCCAACATTGTCTTACCCGTACCCGGAGGCCCGAATAGTAACATGCCCCTGGCTGGCTCGCGAAGTCCCATAAATAGGTCCGGACGAAGGAAAGGGTAAACGACATTCTCTCTGAGTGCATTTTTGGCAATTTCTAGTCCAGCTATGTCACTCCAGTGAACCTCGTCTCCCTGCACGACTATGTCGTTTAAGATCTGTTTTGCAGCTCCTTCGTCGACCCCGAGTGGCAAATTTTTCAGAATAGATGCCTTGGTATTTCTCCATGTCGGATCAGCCGACTTGGCATCGGGGCTTCCCTCATCGGATGTCTGTGATGACGATCTAGACCTTATACCGGGCTTTGTTTCGGGCATTTCGGTCCTCTTTAAATGCGGTCTTGAAGTTGTACGACATGCAACTTCCTCAGTTTCGCCCGAGTGTCTCTTTCTAGGCGAAAGTTTCTGACGACCTCGACGAATATCATCATCTCCTCCCTTTCCTGTAGTGCTGATTTTGGACAAGGACTGATGCTGTTGGTTCGACCGTGCTGCTACCCCTTTCCGCCTGATAAGGCCATCTGATAGGTTCTTTTTCTCCGTCAGATTTGCCGAATCATCAGCAGGTGTAAAGTTACTCAGCCTCTCATCTCTGGCCATTCTTGAGGCTGGTCCTGCATTCACATTGCGAGCGGGATATACACTACCAGACCTGCTAGAAGGTTGGTCAACTGGATTAGTGTCTTGAGAGGATGATGAATTCAAAGCACTCGAAGCTGCGGAAACAGAAAGATGGGAGGATTTGTGCAGCGAATAGTCGTCGGATTGTCGTGTTAGAGCATGTGGCTGTGATTCAGTGATGCAAAACTCTGTCTCTCGGGATGTTACTAGCCGTCGAGAATGGCTGTCCCATTGTATTGGAGACGGTACAGACCGCAACTTTTCTGATGTCTGCCGTGAGGTCAACTGTGGTGGAGGCGCGCTCCCATTCGAGGGCGTCACTTTCAACGCACGGTCTCGTGGTCCTGATGCACTCCATGCTAGTGTTGCCGCTTTGCTTGGTCCTTCAGCTGCTGGTTTTGGCAACTTTCGGGTGGGCCAAGCTGATTTTTCTGAATGTTTGCTGGTACGTAAAGTTGTTCGCATCATGTGTTTTTCTGGACTTGTTGAACGCAGGGTCTTTTCAGACCGCGGTGGCTGATTGGGGGATTGTGATCTTGACTTTGCTTTCGCTGTTGGGTTAAATTCCAAAATGTGATTGCTACCGCTGGGTGAAGGAAGGGTCGTTTGGACTGATGAGGCTCGAAGCGGTAGAGGTGGCCGAGGAGGCGCCGCAGGGCGTGATAGTTCTGAGTAAGTCACTGCTGGAATGGTGCCTTGTCCTATAGAGCCCTTCGGTCGATCATCCTGGCTTTTCACCTCGTGCATCGGGCCTTTGGAGGTATTTGCAGCGGTTTTATGCGCTGAATCTTCTTTCCTAGAGACACGGAGTGCTTCTAAAAGGTCAATCCTCTCTTTGCATTGAAGCTCAAGCTGCTTCAGAGCCTCGACCAACGCCTTTTCCGTGTCAGTCTGCGGTCCATAGCCTGGGGTAGCCTTGTTGG
The DNA here is from genome assembly GCA_003814445.1 of Epichloe festucae Fl1. Lineage (NCBI taxonomy): Eukaryota > Fungi > Ascomycota > Sordariomycetes > Hypocreales > Clavicipitaceae > Epichloe > Epichloe festucae. The sequence continues at coordinate 2,057,161 of CP031385.1, read as the reverse complement.
CCCTGTGCTCGTATATTTGCTCGAGGGCATGCTTCCAATGTCGCGTCGCCTCCGTCTCATCACCCTGGAGAGTGTTCTTGTCAGTAGTTGGGATGGTACCAACCACCTTTTGTGGTGAACAACGTAGAGGGATGAACCTACCTGACTCTCATAATAGACTGCCGTGGAGCAACTCAGATAGCTATCATCGTAGGTTTTCTGTAGAGCCGTAAACACTTTGTTTCTTAACATAGTAATGGTCTCTCGACACGAGAGTCTGTAGTTGGGTTCCGATGGTCTGTTATTTTGTTTGGTATTGTGCCTCGCCGTAGGACTGCCTCCTCCAGCTGAATACCTACTATGTGTAGGTATCCAATCGAGGATATTGTTGTAGTACGCTTAAGAGCTCTGAAATTCTGATGCAATGCACTTCCCGCAGCATGAAATCAGGTTTGCCCAAATTTTGCTGATTGGGATGTCGGCAGCGGCTAGCATATCCTTGTTGTCGTCCACGCACTAGTAGTAATGAGCGGAATGGGGCACTAATGAGATGGATGCGGCCAGTGACGTAAGGCGGAGTGGGCGGTCGCCGAGAAAAGATGGTTAGGGGGTGCTAGTAGGCCTCTACGGAGTACCCTACCTATATGTAGAATGGCCACACCACAGACCAAGGTAAAAAATAGGCGTGGCTATTAAGCAAGCGCTTCTGCGTAATTAGCACCCCTAAATATAGCTAGTAGCCGCTAGTAACTAATACTAGGCTTATAGCAAATTTTTATAGTAAACCTAGTAGTTAGACCTAATATTTTCTATAGTAATTCCCTCCTTTTTATATATATTACTAAGTATTATTATAATTATAATTATAATTATAATTTTAAAGCTATTTACACTAGCTAAAGTTATTTATCTCTTATAATTATAAAGTTACTTTATAATTATTAATTTAATAGCCTTAAGGCTACCTAAGAGGCTATTAATATAGTTTATTACCTTAAGGGGTATAACCTTATAATATATAGAAAAAAGCTAAATACTAGTAATTTAATATAGATTCTCTTTTAATACTATAAAGGCTAGAAGTATACCTTATAGTATAATCCTAAGGCTTATATTACTAAGTCTTATAAGAATATAAGCTTATAAATAATAGGCTACTTATATAGATTAATAATATTAGTGTATAAGGGTATTTATATAATTAAGTAGCTAATAAGAAAGTAAGCTTATAATTATAAGCTAATAAACGTTACTATATTTATATAGTCTTAGCGTAAAGTTATTTATAAATATAAGAAAGAGATTATTAATGCTTATAATAGTAAGTAAAAACTAGCTATAATCCTTAGGAAGCTTTAATATAATAATATTAATAATATATAGGGTATTAATTATTATAATATTTATAACACTATCTAAAGGCATTAGATAGCTAAGCTATAGGCTAGTTAGAAGTTAAGTAGCTTTATAACTGTCACGGCTTGCACCGAAAGGTTATAAATGAAGTGATAGCTAAGACTATCGCAGTCGCTGCTAGATAGATACTAGCTAGGGGCAGGTGTGTGAAGGTTTTAATCTCTAACCTAGCACTAATAATATATATAGTCTTTAATAAATACCTTACTTTATAAGCATATAGCTATTTTATAGCTAGCTAGCCTCTTTATTATCTATATAGCCTAAAGGTTCTTTAAAGACTTACTTTAATAAATATCCTATCTCTAACCTTTATGCTCCTAATATAATACCTCCCCTATATATAATTAACCTTAATTATAAAATAAGCTACTTACTTAAGGCATAGTTACTATATTAAAGCTTTATAAGGAAAATAAGATAAGGTACCTTATATTTAAATATATAAGTAAACAAAAAGAAATAATAATAATAATACTACTAATTAAAAATAACCCCCCTTATTATAGTTAGTAATATCTAAATAGTAGCCTATATATAGCTTTAATATAGTAAAATAAATATTATTACCTATTATATAGCTAGAAGAAAAAAAATAGATAACTTATATTAATTTTTATAATTAATTTAAATAAATAAGGTACTTAATACTATGGTTTTAAATAGTCTAACTAGAGGGCTTATATTATAGTTACTATAAGTTTATAGCTATTAGGTATATATATATTTAGTAGTGCTAATAGTTATTATTATAATTTACAAATCACCTATATATAGTGCATTAAATTACTTAAGGGGTCTAGGGTTAATATAAAAGAGACTAATTTTTCCCCCCTTTTATACACTTCCTTTCTCTTATAATATCCCTTAACCTTATAAGTTACTCTTACTAGCTAAATAGTAGCTCTCTTATTACTATTACTTAGTAATTACTAACCTCTTTTAGTCCTTAATTATTATTATTATTTATTCTTATTTATCTTAGTTTTTTACCCTTATTTAGCTTATAAGTTTATACTCTTACTAGTATTACTTCTTTATCTAGTCTATTATAGCTAACTTATAGCTAGTTTACTATATCTAAGTCTTATACCTAAACTTTACCTTTATTAATACCTTAAGAAAATCTATTAACTAAAAAATCTCCTATAAAGTCTCTTATAAAGTCTTCTCTAAAGTAAACTTCTTCTAAAATCTTATTATAAGTTTATTATATTCTTATAGTATCTTTATTACTAGTAAAATAACTTTAAAAAAGATTTTATATATATATTATTATTAGTAAGTAATAATATAAAATATCCTCCTAAAAAATAGCACTTATAAGATCTTAGGATACCTTATTAATAAAAAGACTTTCCTAGTAAAATATAATAAATCTTTAAGTATAATTTCTTTACTTATTTATTACTTCTTTATAGCTAATATTTAATAGGCTATTTAATAAAATATACTTATTACTTCTAAAATAATAAAAACTATATTATAGTATATCTCTCTTAACTAGAATTTACTTACTTATTACTAATATATTACTAGACTTTAGCTTAAATTATATAGCTTTATAATAGGCTATTTAAACTTATTAAAGCTACTCCTAAAGGTAGCTATTACTATTAAAATAAAGTAAGTATAATTTTATTACCTAGATACTAGATTACTACTAACTTACTACTAGCCTATTATAAAAGTAAAGAAAAAGCTATAAAATACTATTCTAGTTTATAAAAATTCTAATAAGTATAGTTATATTTACTATACTTAAATATTTACTAATATTACTTATAAGGTAAAATATAATAAATACACTATAATAGCATTACTAAGTAATACTATAAATCTAGAGACCTAGATTAATATTTTAAATTATCTTTACTTTATAGCCTAAAATATCCTAAAGGTAAGCTTTCTTAATATATATAGCTAATACTTAACTAACTTACTAGTAGTTTATACTAAATACTATTAATTTACCTAAATATATTAGTCTTATTAAGCTTCTTAGTATACTTTAGGTTTATATATATAAAGAGAGGGATTTTAATAATAAAGATACTTCTAAGGCCTTTTTCTCTATAGTTCCTATAGCTATTACTAATAATAAGGGACTAGTAGTCTTAAGGACTAACTCTATTATAAAGGGATAAGTGCTTAGTAGCTATATAATAAATTATTTAAGTTATCTAAGTAAATTAACTTTATTTTCTAATATCTTTAGTATATTAAGTTATAAATTATAATTACCTTATATTAACTTTACTACTTAGCTATTACTTATAGTTATTAATAATTTCTCTAGTAATAAAATCCCTTTTTAATACCTAAGAATTCTCTAAAGTATTATAGCCTTTTTATTTAACTAGATATTTATAATACCTTTTATTATAGTAATATAAAATAATTCTCTTAACTTTAAACTCTTATTTATTATCTTTAATAATATCTTATAGTAAGAACGCATTTTTCTATATTTATTAGGTTCTCTTTAAAAGGTTTAAGACTAGTAATATTAAATATATTATATAATTAAGTCCTAGGTAGTAATTTTAATTAATATACTAATCTATAACTTCTAATTACCTTTTTAATCTTATAGAGGCCTAGGTACTTTATAGCTAGCTTCTTACTAGGGTATCTTAGGTTAATATTCTTTATTAATAATAAAATATAGTTACTAACTTTAAACCTTATTAGAGTTCTTTTTTAGTTATAATATTTTTTATACTAAGTTTATAAGTTACTTAAAAGTTACTTAATTATAGTATACTTCTCTCTTAGTGCTAAAACTTTACTTTTAGCTTAATTATTTACTAAAGGGATATTTACTACTACTTACTATAGACCTTTAGGATTATAACCTTATAATACCTTTACTAGTGTATAGCTATATATTAAGTAATTACTTATATTATATATAAATTACGCTATTAATAGGTTATTTACTTAATTAGTTTATTTAGTATAAGTAAAAGCCCTTAAATAATATTCTAAGACTTAGTTTAAACGTTTTATCTAGCTATTTATCTAGGGGTAAAAAGCAATACTAAGTAGTTACTTAGTTATAAGAAAATAATAAAAAGTTATTTAGAAACTACTAGTAAATATAAAACCTTAGTTTATTATAATACTTTCTAGGGCTTTATAGTCTTTAAAAATATATTCTAAGAATATAGTCACTAGCCTATTACTAGTTAGTTATATTAAAATAAGGATATAAATGCTATATTTTGTAAAATAGTTAATAATAACTAGAATTACATTATAAGTCTAATTTAAGTCTTTTACTAGTAAAAGTCTAGTAATAAAATCTATTAATAATTCTTAAAAAGGGTAATTAAGCACTAGTAGTATAGCTAGCTTACTATATAGTTTATAATGCCTTAGTTTTAAAGTCTAATAATTTATATAAGTGCTAATATATACCTTTATATCTTTCTTTATTATTAGCTAATAATATTAGTTTATAATCTAATAAAGAGTTTTACTTACTCCTTAGTGCCTAGTAATAAGGTTATTATAAGTTAGTAATAAAATTTCTTTTCTTATACCTAGAGAAATAAAAACATAATTTTTAAATATTAATAGCTTAGAGGGTTTAATTAACTATATTTAGGATATAGCTATATTACTACTTTTAAGTAACTTTAATTAAGCTATAGTAAAGTTATTACCTTACTACGCTTTATATAATAAGACTTAAATTAAGGGTTTTAATTCTAAGCTTTTTTCTAGAAAGTTAGAGTTAAACTTAGAAAAGGTTCTTTAAATAAATTAAATCCTAGCTATAATATCTCTATAAGTAATTAGTTTAATAAATACTTCTAGTCTTATAGAGATATAGATAAGTAATATTTTTAAGGGGTGCCCTTATTACTTACTAGTAATAACCTATACTAGTTTATCCCTATTAGAAATAGCTAGTTTAATAGGAAAATTAAAATAATTAAGTAATAAATAATATATACACTAGGTACTAATAGTATTACTATAGCTAGCTTATTACTTATTAATAGAAGTATAAAAAATATTAAATAACCTTAATAATATAACTCTTCTAAGATTATTTAGATTATTAGGTTCTTTAAGAATATAGTTAAGTTATAATTTTTTAAAACCCTAGATATTAGTAGTATTATTATAGTGTTATTATAACTAACTATTAGTTACACTAAGTAACGTTTTTATAGAACCTATAGCACTAATAATATTACTATAGTGTTTCTATTACTTAGTATCTATAAATTTAAATAAAAAGGTAAGAAGTTATATAGTTATTACTTTCTCTTTCCTTACCTTACTTATAAAATCTAGTTTTCTTAAAAGTAAGTAAGTAGGATTTAATTTCCTTATATAATATATAATCTTAAAATTAAAAGAATAAAGCTTATTAAGTATAGTTACTTACTTACTAGTAAGCTTAGGCTTTATAGTAAGATACTTATAGTTTAAGTAATTTATAATAACTTTAATTATATAAGCTAAATAAGTAAGATAATATCTCTATATATAAAAAGCCTCTTAGATAGCTAATAATTCACTATTAGGTATTAAATATTATAATTTAGTATTAGTTATTTTCCTTAATATAAATATAACTAGGTACTAGTAACCTAGCACTAATATTATAAGTATAGCCCTAATTATATATCTAGATATATCTATCTTTACTCTAAGATATATAAGTAAGTTAAAATACACTAGAATTAGCGCTTCCTAAAATCTTTATTAAAGTTCTTTAAATACTACTAACTTATAGGGTTTTAGTTTAAATATTACTAGTTAATTCCCTCTAAGGTAATCTATTAGTAAAATAATAACTTTACTATACTATTTAATAAAATAGTGGTAAAATCTAGTAAAGCTAAGAAATAACTAAATATTAAAAACACTACGTAGTATTAGCTAGGTTATAATTACTTTAACTCTTACTAAGTCTATTATAATACCTTTCTTTAATATCTTAAAGCCTAAAAATTTAACTTCCTTAACTAAAAATTAATACTTCTTAAGGTTAATAAAAAGGCTTATCTCTTTAAACCTATATAAAACTTATTTAATATACTCTATATGCTCTTTAACCTTACTACTATATATTAGCATATTATCTAGATAAATAATATAAGTCTTATTAATAAGTCCTTTAAGAGTATTATTAATATACTTCTAAAAAGTCACTAGTATATTAACTAGTTTAAATAGTATTACTAGATATTTAAAGTAACTATATTAATAATAAAACGCTGTTTTTTACTTATTACCTAAGTAAATATATAGCTAGTAGTATATATCTTTTAAATCTAAGACTATAAAAATAACTACACTTACTAATTAATTAAGAATTTTAGTAATAAGGGGTAAAGGGGCCTTATTCTTAATTATAATCTTATTTAGGCCCTTATAATTTATATAAAGCCTTAATTTCTTTTCTTTCTTTAGGATAAATAAAATTAAGGCTTTAGCTAGGCTAACTAATCTTCTAATTTACCCTTTAAGCTATATACTTATAAGGTACTCTTTAAGGACCTCTAGCTCCCTCTTAGCTAAATTATATATAAGCCCCTAAGGTAGTGTTTTCCTTTCTTTTAACTTAATAGTATAAGTATAACCTCCTAGTTTAGGAAGCTTACTTACTAACTCTTTAGAAAAAATATCTATAAACTCCCTATATTCTTCTAGGATTATTAATATAAGGTGCTTAGTACTCTTATCCTAATTTAACATAGCTTCTTTATTACTTATGTTTTCTAGAATTAGTATAACTATAATACCTTTACTTTTTTACTATAAATAAGCATACTCTAGGATTTATATAGCTACTTTACTATTTATTTATATATCTATTATTACTAGGTTCTTTAATTAGCCTTTTCCTTTTCCTTTTTGATTTTTATTTTCTAAAATACTTAGCCTAATCTTTATTACTCTTAATAATAAAGTAACTACTACTATTTTTTTCTTCCTATATACTTACTACTTACTATAAGTAAAGGAAAGATATTCTATTATTACTAGATAACTCTAGTATTTATGCTTTTAATATATAATTATAGGTAAATGCTTTTTAATCTAGTTTATACCTAGAATTATCCCTTTACTTATATTAGTAATAAAGTAACTAACTTAGTAAACCTTTATAAATCCTATACTATCTTTTATCTTTATTAATTTTTTTAAGATTCCTTAATATTAAATTACTTTTTTACTTATACTCTTTAGTATCCTATTTAATTAAATTATATTTTCCTAATCCTTTTTTAATAATAATTTTAAATAAATTATTAAAGACTATATACCTATATTAAATAGCGCTTATATAGCTAATTACTAGTTATCTTATTATAGAGATACTTATATTCTTATTTTATTATCTATAGGGTACTCTATAGTAAGATTATATTCCTAGGTCTATGCTAATTAAACTAGTATTATATTAGGAAATATAGCTTTATTACTACTCTTACTATACTTCTTAGTTATATACCTAGTACTTTTATAAGTAAAATAATCTAGTGCTTAATAAGCTAGTAATATATACCTAGGCTTTTTATATTTATAGTATACTAAGGATAATTTTTTCCCTTAATCTTTACTTTATTACTATACCTTATTTATAGGTAATATAAAATAAGAGTATTACCTTTTCCTTTTAGAGTCTTAACTTTTTTTATTACTTTAGCCTAAGCCTATTATAACCTTTACTTTCTTACCCTAGCCTTATAGTTAGCTTTAAGTTATTAGAATCTCTTAACTAATTATTTACTTTCTTATAGTATTATTTAGGCTATTTAAAAAGATTATAATTCTTAGATATATAGGGATTTCTTTAGGTAACTTAGCTTTTACCTTATCCTAGGCTTATATAAAGGATTAAAATAATTAGTTATTTTTTTACCTAAGATTTAGTAATAACCTTATTACTTCTAAGTATCTTATACCTATATCTATTATTTCTATTTTTAGCTATTTTAGAAAATTTACCTAGGTAATTAATAAATAATTTATATGCCTATTTATAGCTATATAATGTATTTACTATTGCTTTATATTACTAGCTAGGTAATTACTTATATACGCTACCTTAGTTATATTATCCTTAAAGGTATAGTAGTTTAATTTAAATAATATATCTAAGTTTACTAAGAAATTCTATAGGCTTTTATATATTTCCCCTTTATATATAAGTATTTTTATCTATATTTTAATAAGATTACCTTACTATATAATTACTACTAAGTTACTATAAACTATAGGTAAAATTATAGCTAATATCTAAGGGGTAATTATAAGTCTAGATTAAGGGGTAATTATAGGTCTAGTTTAAGGTCTAGCTAATCCTAGATTTACCTTAAGCTCTCTAATTTATGCCTTTATTTATAAGACCTCTTATTTCCTTTAAAGGTAATATAGCTTAGCTTATATAACCTTATAGTATTATTATAATGCCCTTTTTTCTTTAGTTATATTATCTATACCTTTACCTAAATTAGAATTAAGTAGCGTTTATTATACCTTATTATTATCTATAGTTTTAGATTATAGGGGTTCTTTAACTTCCTAATTATCTATAGCTTTATTATTATAAGGTACTAGTGTGTTTCTTATAAATCTTTAAAGCATTAGCTATATAATAATCTAGCTAATAGTTTATATCCTTAAAAAGGTTAAGAGAGATTAATTTATTATAGCTTATACTAAAAGGTTATAAATAAAGTAATAGCTAAGACTATTATAGTTACTACTAGATAAATACTAGCTAGGGGTAGGTATGTAAAGGTTTTAATCTCTAACCTAGCACTAATAATATGTATAATCTTTAATAAATACCTTGCTTTATAAGCACGTGGCTATCTTATAGCTAGCTAGCCTCTTTATTATTCGCATAGCCTAAAGGTTCTCCGAAGACCTGCTTCGATGAACATCCTATCTCTGACCTCTGCGCTCCTGACAATAACTAACTCTATAATAATAATGCTTTTTTCTATTAAGATGTCATAGTCTAGCCCTAAGGGCTAATCGCGGGTGCCTGCGCCACTATGTGGGTGATGTGCCCAATCCCGTTGCGCCATAGAAGGCAACAAAAGAATACGCATTGTATAAGTCCCTATGACTTATGCAATTAACACCTATATTGCTAGGTCTAGGCAAAGCCTAGATTATCATATAGGCTCTTTCCCTAGGTAATCTCCCTCCTTAGCTAGTAATACTACGCATCCCCTAGGGACTCTCTTTATTATCCCTATAAGCCTAGGAAGAACCCTATTATAGCTGCCCTATAGTATACCTTTATACACGTAGCTAGTTTAAACCTATGACCTTAGGTGACTTGTACAAATATCATAGTCTAGCCCTAAGGGCTAATCACAGGTGCCTGTGCCACCATGTGGGTGATGTGCCTAATCCCATTGCGCCATAGAAGGCAACAAAAGAATACGCATTGTACAAGTCCCTATGACTTGTGCAATTAACACCTATATTGCTAGGTCTAGGCAAAGCCTAGATTATCACATAAGATAAAAGAAGTTATAATAGTTATATTATAAGGCTTTTTATTATACCTCTCTCTAGGCTTAAACTCTTAAAGGAATACCTAGATATCCTTTTCCTTAACTATATATATAAAATAAATTACTTTAACTTTCTATTACTTAATATTTATAGTGTTATACTATTAAAGAAAACCTTTTAATTTATAACTTATTTCCTAAGTAATAAGACTAAAGATAACTATTACTAGGTTATTAATATTATTATAAAGCTTTAAAAAGATTATTTAATCTAGAAGCCTTATATTATTATTATAGACTATAAAATAGCTTTAATTAACATACTAAAAAGGAACCTATATTTTAATAGTATACTATATATTTTATATTAGTAATATATTAATATAAATATACTAGCTAAGTATAAGTGTTTTTTCCTGAAGGCTATATATAATAAAGAGGCTTAGTAAGCTATATAAGCACCTAAATTTATAGCTTTAAAGGCTTAGAAAGCTCTTATATTATATAAATTAAAGGCTAATTTTAAGTAAGATTAGAGTAATTCTAGTAGCCTAGTAAGTTCCTAGAGCTTATTATTAATTATATTATATAAACTTAGATTAATTTATAGAAGGAAAAGATTATAAAGTGCTTTATTAATTAATATTATTACTTTAGCTATATAGTTACTTTTATTATTAAGTTATTAAACACTACTATAAAGAGAATTTTAATAAGTAATATAAGTAATTTAATCTTTGTTTTCTAATGTCTATAAATATACTAGGTTAATTAATATATAAAGATATAATAGTTTATAAATAATAAATTTTATAAGATATTAAATCTATTATAAAAACCTATTTATAGCATTATCTATAATAAGATCTCTTTTATTATATTATAGCTTATAATAAATAAGGAAATAGCACTAGATAAAGACCCTAGAAAAGCCCTTATATTCCCTTATTATCCTTATAAGCTTATTATATTATATAGTATGCTTTACTAGTATTTTCTTTAGTAATATACTAAGGATAAGAAGCTAATTTAGCTCTATAAGGTTAATAAGCATTAGTATAAATATGTAAGGGCTTAGGCTTTGCCTAAGCATTGTCCGTATAGTAGTTAGAGAGAGGATTAGTAAAAGTAGTTAGGGTAAGGAAAAGGAGGCTTATATAAGTAGCCTAGGGGGTATAAGGGGCACTACTAGGGATAGTCTCTTACCCTTCCTCCTTTCTCCTCAAGTCTCTCAATACTATATCGACGCCCTATCGCAGTCGCCTAGGGGCCAGTCCATAACAATTGAGAGACTTCGACCATGACATTTGTACAAGTCACCTAAGGTCATAGGTTCGAACCGGCTGCGTGTACAAAAAAGGTGCACTATAGGGCAGCCACAACGGGGTTCTTCCTAGGCTTACAGGGATAATAGAAGAGAGGGTCCCTGGGGGATGCGCGGTATTGCTAGCTAAAGAGGGAGGTCACCTAGGGAAAGAGCCTATGTGATAATCTAGGCTTTGCCTAGACCTAGCAATATAGGTGTCAATTGTACAAGTAAATGATAACTTGTACAATGCGTATTCTTTTGCTATGGCGCAATGGAATTGGGGTCAAACCCACATGGTGGCGCAGGCACCCGCGATTAGCCCTTAGGGCTAGACCATGACAAAATATTATAATAGTTTAAGCCCTAATAGTAATTCTAATAAAAATAAAAATAATTCCTAGGTAAGACTATTTAACCCTATACTAATATAAGAAAAAGGTAAGCCTAAGGGAGCTCTTAGGTTAGAGAAGAAAAATCCTATTATAAGGACCTTATATAAGCTATTTACTTTTAAATATACCTAGGTAAGAGAGGCTTATAAGGCTTATAAGGCTTATAATACCTTATAACTACTACCCTTAATAGCACTTACTATAATTAGTATAGTCTAAATAGCTTTATATAAGGTTATTAAAGTCCTTAATAATATTATTGAAATGTAGGGAGCTAGTTGCCAGCTGGCAACAGCTGTACAAGTGTAGCTTCTACGGTCGGGGACCAATAGAGCCACCACGTTAAATATTCAACGCAACGCAACGGAAGGTTTTAGCAGTTATTAACTAATTAAATTCAATCTAGATGACTTTTACAATATCTTATATACTAATAGAATTGATTTTAGTGATGTTATACGGGCAATGCGGCTGTTGGATTGAGAGGCCTAGCTATCTAGCTAGATTGAAAAGATCTTCTTCCTCTCATATACCCACTAACTGTATTGGTGGATCCGGACCGCTAAAAAGGTCTTATAGGCCACTTTTTGTTTTCCGCAAAATTCATTTGTATGTAAAATCCAAAAAATCGACTTACCACCATACAAACTAGCAACCCATATGCACCAAATTTTGGTCCAAAAAATATTCCTATATAAAATAAAAACCCTGTCTTCTAGCTTTAATTTGCTATATGTAAGACTTTTGTATAACCTCTAGTTAAAGAGAAAATCGCTGTCAAAGATAGCTATAGGGTAACCTACTTACGTCACCCTAGCTTACCTAATTACTAGTGGCGCTACGGTTGTAGCTGCGCTTGCAGCCACAACGTAATTGAATAATCCATAATTGATAATTGATTTGGATTAGTTATCCACACAGTCAGTCGTAGCTGTTGACAGCTGCGACGCAGCCATTGACGGCCACCTTTGCGACCATTGACAGCTGCAGTGCAGCTATCAGGCTTGCAATGCAAGCTAGTAATGGAAAGGTCCTTTAACTAGAAAGGGCTAAAAATAGGTCTTATTTTTAACACCCTCTCTACAAAAGAATTACGTATAAGCTAATTAAAAGCGTACAAAGTGATATAGGGTAAACAAGAACTTTTTAGATAAAAACAAATAAAAAGGGAAAAACAGGACAAGATAAAAGACCCCTTTTTGAATTCCTAGCTATTGTTAAATATAGCTCCCTTTTTAGCGTTGTTTTTGGTTCCCTGTTGAAGGGATTTAGTTGTTGGTTTTTAGTGATTATTAAGCCCTAAGAGCCTAATAAAAGCCTGATAAAGAGGCCTAGATAACGGTTTTGTTAGGCTATCTGCAGGCATTGACTTCGTATCTAGATATTCGATCTTAGCTAAACCCTCTAAAACCTGTTGCCTAATATAGTTAAACTTTAGTAAGGTATGCTTTGTATGGCTATGTAAGGCAGGGTTATAGGCAGTGGTTATAGCGCCTTAATTATCGCAATATATCTGGATAGGGGGAGAAATAGGGGTTTTTAGCTCCTTAAATAAGCCCTGAAGCCACTATAGCTCCCGGAAGGTCTCGCAGATAGCGTTAGCTTTAGCTTCTAATGTTAATAGAGCTATCGTACTAGCTTTCTTTGATTTCTAGCTAATAGGTCCGCTAGCTAGCTTAAATAGATAAGCGTAGGTTGATTTAGAGGTCTTTTTGTCCCCTGCAAAATCACTGTCACAATAACCTATTAGGCTTTTACTAGCTATACCTTTAGGGTCTCCCCTATAGATTATAGCAAGGAATTTAGTCCCTAATAGGTACCTAAGCAAGTTTTTAGCTGCTTTTAGGTACTCTATATAGGGCCTAGCTAGTGCTGTAGATAGCCACTGAAGTGTAAAGGCCACGTCCGGCCTTGTAAGCAACATTAGGTACATTATAGTCCCTATAATACACTAATAGAGCTTGATTTCACTAGCTATTAATAGCTTAGTAGTCTGCGTAGCTAAAACGCCTGGCTGAAGAGGTATACTAATAGGCTTACTATCTAGCATATTAAATTAATTTAAAGCCTCTAAGATATACTAAGATTGATGGATTTTCAGTATCCTATTAGGTCTATCTTGTACGATTTAAACCCCTAAGAAGAATTCAGCCGGCCCCCTATCTTCTATTAGATAGACTTTATAAAGTTCCTTTTTAAGTCTTTAGATGTAGGGTAAATCCGGTCTAATTAGAAGGCAGTTATCTACGTACGTGATGATAAAGGTTTTGGTGGAGGTATTATAGAATATAGCTAGGTCAGAAATTAGAGGGCTAAATCCTAGGGACTTTAGCACTGCTATTAGTGCTTATTGCCATTCCCTTGAGCTCTGTTTTAGGCTATATAAAGACTTCTGTAATAAAATTACTTGATCTTTAGAAGGTTTATAGCCAAAACTTTTAGCTAATTTAGCTAATTTAGGATTTGCTTTAAGGAATTTGATAAATCCGTCCGGAATAACCATATAAATCTGTTGTTGTAGCTTACTATTAAGAAAAGCTCCTATAAAATCGACCTATTTGATTTCCTAGTTATTCTAAGCCGCTAGGGCTAGTAAAATCCTCTAGCTAGGGGGAATGCTTGTTGCTGCAAAGGTCTCTAAATAATCTAGACCTTTGATTTGCATAAATCCCTTAGCAACGAGTCAGGCCTTGTATTTTAAAGGATTATTTTCTTTATCCTTTTTAAGCTTATAAACAAGCCTATTCTTTAGTACTTTTCGGCCCTTAGGTACTTAGTCTTTCCCTATAAATTTAAAAGTACTAGCCTTTAGAAGCTGTTCGTATTCCTTATACGTAGCTTCTATCTATTTATCCCTTTTAGGGCTAGATATAGCTTGCTTCTAGGTCTTAGGTTTAGGGCTATTAGGGTTGTTTTCCTTTAGCTTCTCCCGTACCTTAAAGCAGATTTCTTTTATAAAATCTAGAGAAGAAGGGGAACTAATATCAACATCTATGGGGTCAATATTAGGGTCGAAGTCGGTAATTTTGTCAAAATTAAGGTCCGGAGTCAAAATCTGATTTCCTAGTAAAGTTACGGGCGTGGCCTCCTCTAAGGCCACTAGAATCGGTTCCTTAGGGGGTTATACAGGCCCTATAGGGTGTTTTTCTTGACCTATAGGGGGACCTCCTATATTGTCTATAGGGTAATCCTTTAAACCTTGATTTAGATCTTGATCTTCTAAATCATTTCCCCCCTCTAAAGGGTTATCCCCTATAGAAAGCCTAGGTAATCCTTTAGAGACAGGACCTATAGGCTCTATAATCTTAATAAAGCTAGTCTTTGTAACTAGCCTTTTAGAGGGGATGTACACTAGATAGGTGTTGGAACCTAGTGTAGCTAATAACCTTCTAGGGATAGTCCTAGCTACTAACTTCTAGGCTTTAGGTTGTTTTTCTAGGGGGATTAGAATCTCACAGTGAGATCCTATGGCTCTAATACTGCTAATATTAGTTGTACAGGGCTGATTTAGCTCCCTAGCTAGCAGTTGTTTAGGGCTTTTATCCTTAGTGGTATTAGCAGTTATATTAACTAGGTTAACAACTATAGGTAATACAAAACACCATAGATATAAAGGTAATTTTGCCCACTAAATAGTAGCCCTTAATCGATCTAGAATAGTACGAATTAAACGCTTTGCTAATCCATTTTACTCATGGATATAGGGACTAGAAGTTATGAATTTGATCCCTTTAGAATTTAACTAGCTTTGACAACTAGAATCGATTTCTTGGCCCCCATCAAAGTGAAGGTGCCTAGGATATTGACCTAGTTGATTTTTAAGCCCTCTGAAGAAGCCCTTAATAGCCCTATAAACAGTTAGGCCTTCCTTATTAGGTAATAAGAACACCCACTTATATCTAGTTTTTCAATCAACTAGAAATAAGCAAATTGACTGTTTATTGTACGGTACAGGGCTGATTTTTAGCGTATCCCCCTCTATTCGATCTAGAGCTCTAGGGGGGTTAGGGATAGCTAATTTCCTAGGTCTTCGTACTGCCTTAGATTGATCACAAGCTATACATTTAAAATCTTTATCCTTAATTTTAGAAAAATCAGGGATTCCTTTAGTTATAAGGCTTGTTTTCTTTAGTAAAGGAAGCCCTAGGTGCCCTAATCGTACATGCCATAGGCTAGCTAGTTCTAGTAACTTTTGATATTGAAGGTCTTTAGGGCCTGAATTAGGGTCTAGATTCGAGTCTAGATTAGGGCCCTCTCTGTTAGTCCCCTGCTGGGCCCCTTAAGAACCATAGGCCTCTTAGGGAGGTATTAGGGACCTTTTTCCTCTACTAAGGCCCTCTAACACCCCTAAATCTATATCTTTAGATTTATAAGGGACCTAACCTGGGGCTATAGGCGTTGGAGAAGGGACTAAATCCCCTAAATCATCCCGTACGATTTCTTCAATATCATCATCATTTTCGTCGATTTCAGCGATTTCGTCCAAATCAGAAGCCTAATCCGGCTTTTTAGAGGGAATTTGAACCTCTATAGGGTAGCTAATCGGATAGCTATGACCCCTAAAGCTAGCATAGGTAAAAGGTCGGATATAATGAGATTTTTTACAGGGCCCTTTATGTAACGTCGGTGTAGATTGGTTTTTAACGTGAAAGAAAAAACCATGTTTTTCTATATCTAGGGCAGCAATACAAGACCTATCTTTAAGATAAAGATGGTTTTTTATAAAGCAACCGCTAGATATATAGTGAATAAGGCCACTAACTATATTAACATTAAGCTGAGGAAAATATAGAGCGTCCTTTAGCACTAAGGTCCTATATTTATTAGGTTTCTTTTGATATAAGACCTCAAAAACAGCACTACCGTGACCCTTAGGATAAATAGGGCTACCACCGGTTATAATAGGGTCGGATTCTCCCTTCTTATAAGGGGTATAATCCCTAAAGACCTCCCTAGAATTAACTATATGTACAGTTAAACCTGTATCATATAATAGGGCCTTTTTTATGTCTTTACTGTAATAATTAAAACCATTTAAGGTATTAATTTCTTGTTTATCATCATCCGAATCACTAGAGCTAGAATTAGAGCTACTATCGCTAGAGCTCTTATAACTAGTCTTGTAATTACTAGGTTTCTTATACGGATCAAGTGCTCCGTTAGAAAGGTTGTAATTTCCTAGCATAAAAGAACCCTCTGTAAGTTCTTTAGTATCCTTTTTATCTGATTTTTGACCCTTTTGCTTCTTTTTCTTCTTATTAGAATTAGAAAAGCCCTTATTTTCTTTAGAGCCTTCTTTCTTCTTCTTCTGACCTTTAGGGGCCTTTTCCTTGTCTTTAGCACCCTTTTCTAGGTCTTTAGCCCTATAATTCAGGGCTTTAGATACCGTAGATGATTTATCCCTCTGTTCAGCTAGAAGGTCTGCCATCAGAAATTAAAGGTTTAGGGCATCTAGGGGAGCCCCTATAGCCCTATTCGTGCGCATGCTAAATCGTTGCCTCTTAGCCCACTGAGGGAAGGTTGATTTTAGGGATTAAAGATATTGATTAACCTGATCTATAGGATTAATCAGGACCCCTAAAATCGATAATCTAGCTAGTAGATTATTAAAAACTGCATTAAAGGCTTCTAAAGTCCCCTTATAACTATGAAAATTCAGGTTATGAAATTCAGAATATAGGGACCCTCTCTGGATTTTAACGCTATGTGAATACTGCCGTATAAGTAAATTATAGGCTTCTTTAGGTGATTTTTGCCAAGTTATAGCGGCTTAGGGGCCTTCCGTATAACTATCTCTTAGTAACATAAGAATAATAGCTTGGTTAGCGTCCCCTAGCGCCCTAGAAATATCCGGATTATCTAGAAAATTAGGCATGCCTAAAGCTCTAAATTGGATAGCTAGGGCTTGTTTCCATTGATCGAAATTTTCAGCTCCTTTAAGCTTAGCAGTCTTAGGGAAGCTATAAACCCTCTTATTAAATTCCTTAATAATCGAATTATTAAAGGCAGCTTGTACAGAGCTAGATTCAGGTGCCTTATCTTGCTAAATAGGCTGCTGAACTTGCTGCTAACTAGCGGGCTTAGCAGCTTCCACACCCTCCATATCTCTATTATTAACAGCTATAGTCAGAGCCTCTAGCTTCTGTAATAATAGATCGATAGCATCTTGTTGCTTAATAACCTGCTCTTTTAGCTGGTTATTTAGAACCTCTTGCGCACTAAGATTAGGGGCAGAAGGCCCCTGACCTTGTTGATTGGTATCCATCTTCTAATTTTATAGAAGGGAAGTCTTCTATCCGTACTGAAATTCCTTTTTATAGAAGGGAAAAGCTTCTATCCGCGCTGAATTTCCTTTTTATAGAAGGGAAAAGCTTCTATTCTGGCTGAATTTCCTTTTTATAGAAGGGAAAAGCTTCTATTCTCGCTGAACTTCCTTTTTATAGAAGGGAATGCTTCTGTATCGCTCGTGCGCTTCCTGTTTTATAGAAGGGAAGTCTTCTGTAACCACAATGATTCCTTTTTATAGAAGGGAATTAGCTTCTATCTCGCGGGTCCTTCCTATTTTATAGAAGGGAAGTCTTCTATAACCATACGCAAAGTGCACTAGAAAGAATTTTATAGTGATAGGCCAGGCTCATAACCTATTGAAATGTAGGGAGCTAGTTGCCAGCTGGCAACAGCTGTACAAGTGTAGCTTCTACGGTTAGGGACTAATAGAGCCACCACGTTAAATATTCAACGCAACGCAACGGAAGGTTTTAGCAGTTATTAACTAATTAAATTCAATCTAGATGACTTTTACAATATCTTATATACTAATAGAATTGATTTTAGTGATGTTGTACGGGCAATGCGGCTGTTGGATTGAGAGGCCTAGCTATCTAGCTAGATTAAAAAGATCTTCTTCCTCTCATATACCCACCGACTATATCGGTAAATCCGGACCGCCAAAAAGGTCTTATAGGCCACTTTTTGTTTTCCGCAAAATTCATTTGTATGTAAAATCCAAAAAATCAACTCACCACCATATAAACTAGCAACCCATATGTACCAAATTTTGGTCCAAAAAATATTCCTGCATAAAATGAAAACCCTGTCTTCTAGCTTTAATTCGCTATATGTAAGACTTTTGTATGACCTCTAGTTAAAGAGAAAATCGCTGTCAAAGATAGCTATAGGGTAACCTGCTTACGTCACCCTAGCTTACCTAATTACTAGTGGCGCTACGGTTGTGGCTGCGCTTGCAGCTATAACGTAATTAAATAATCTACAATTAATAATTGATTTGGATTAGTCATCCACACGGTCGGTCGCAGCTATTGACAGCTGCGACGCAGCCATTGACGGCCACCTTTGCGACCGTTAACAGCTGCAGTGCAGCTGTCAGGCTTGCAATGCAAGCTAGTAATGGAAAGGTCCTTTAACTAGAAAGGGCTAAAAATAGGTCTTATTTTTAACAAATATTAATAATAACCTATATAAGCCTAGTATAAAGTATCCTTAGTTATTGTGTGGCTAGGATTGTGACCTCTCGAGACCTGTCACAAGACCTTCGGTCTCTAGACCTCGGCATCGTCAGATCTATCGGCATCGCCGGATCAATCGGATCCCTAGTCATGTGACTATCTAGCTAGATAAAATCCCTAGATTCCCTCCCCTTTCATAGAAAATTAACTCTCCCTTTGTTGCCTTTAGCTTGGATTATTTAATTAATAAGATAACCTAACATTGTGTTTAACCTAATAAGATGAATTTGATCTGACATTAAAAAGAGACCTCAGCAGCTTGGATCCTCGCGATGGATCGCAAATATCGCAGACCTAGATCCCGTTATCTAGGTTCTGGCTTCGATATCGTTAAATTCGTTAGTATCGTTAGTATTGTCAATATCGTCGTTTTTGTTGCTATCATTATCGTCGTCTTTTCCGTCGTTTTCAGGTGGTTGTTTTCGCCCGATAAATGTTATGGACTAGCCCTTAGGCGACTGCAATAGGGCGTTAATATAGTATTAAGAGACTTAAGGAGAAAGGAGAAAGGGTAAGAGGCTATCCCTAGTAGTGCCCCTTATACCCCCTAGGCTACTTATATAAGCTTTCTTTTCCTTACCTTAACTACTTTTACTAATTCTCTCTTTAACTACTATATAGATAATACTTAAGTAAAGCCTAAGCTCTTATATATACCTTTACTTACTTATTACTAATAAACTCCCCTTTATAATATCCCTTAGCAATATATATAATACCTATATTATATATACCCTTAGTTATTATAATAAAAACTATCCTTATTAATAGCTATCTATAAAGCATTTAATAAGCACTTACCTTACTACCTTATTATTTATTATAATAACCCCCCCTTACTTCTAAGTATAGTTTTATAGTGTATATAATATGTTTACCTTGCTAATAGGTTATTTATTATAGATAACTACCCTGCCCTTACCTATTTATAACTTACCTAGTATAAGTATAATATCTAGTATAAATATCTTACTTATACTTATACTATTTTACTTTTCTCTTTATATAATACTATCTCTTTATTATTATAATTTTATTAAGCCTTTCCCTTTATCTTATTAGCTTCTTTCTCTTAATTAGTTATTCCCTTACTAGAAATGCCTTACTATTAAGCCCTTACTCTTACTTCTATAGCTACTTTTATAGCTACTTTTATAATACTAATATCCTATTTTATTAGTAAGTACCTTATAAAAGAAAACTCTAATAATAAATAGTATACTATACTTAAGTTAGTTTAGTGTTCTTATAGTTCTTATATTAAATAAGCTCTTACTACTAGTGTTTTAAACTATTATCTATTTAGAAATAAGGAATTATATTTTTCTTATTAGTAGTACTATATTACTTATATATAGTATACTAGGCTTTTATTTACTAACCTATAACTTTACTATACCCCTAAAGATCTTAAGGCTAAAATTACTATAGGTATATATATTATTAAACCTAGAGTCCCTAAGACTATAAATATAAAAAAGAAAATACTTATCTTATCCTAGAGATATTACTATTTTATTAGTTACTAGAATACCCTCCTTAACTAGGTATAGTTTAACCTAGCTTTTATTTACTTAGCTCTTAGGGTATCTCTAGCTATAAATACCCTTATAATAAATATAACTAGCCTTAATATTATTCCCTTTATTAGTACTAGCCCTTTAGCTAGTTATAGAATAGTATAGTTTATATAATAAGTTACTAGTATTTTATTCTAATAAAACTAATAAGTTATTAGTAGCTTAAATACTATATATAAAGAAATATATAAATAGTTTATTACCCTTATTTAAGTACTTACCCCTTATTACTATAGTAAGAACTAATACTATTATTAAATTACTAAGTTAGGTAATAACTTCCCTTTTTATTATTACTAGTAGCTTACTTATCTTCCCTTTAAGTTAAGGTTAATAGGTTTTTCTTTTAAATATACCCTTAGAAACCCTAAAGCTAGCTAGCCCCTAGCTAGAAATAATATTCCTTATCTTACTAAGGTTATTATTCTTACTTACTATTCTCTTACTAGTGCTTTTATTATACTCTTACTTACTTATACTTTATATACTAACCTTACTTATATTATTTAAAACCTAGGTTATATTCTAGGTAAATAACTCTTTATATTATAACTATTACCTAGTAAATATATTATAGCTATATTAATAAAGTACTAACTTTAAATAAAGGTAATATATACTTATATAAGCTCTTTTATTAATTTAAATAAAGACTTAGAAAATAATTATTCTCTTTAAGTAATAGTAGTAAACTATAATATATTAGTATCTTATATATATATAAGAGTCTTTATAAGTAAATAAGTTTTCTAAAATTAATTTAGTTTATTATTATATTATATATCTCCTTATTTTACCTTAAACTTATTAAAAGCTTATATTTATACTATATTCTCTAATAGTTCCTATATAAGCTATATATAACTTACTTACTTAATAAGTATATTATATCTCTTACCCTAGCGTAGAGTATTCTAAGCTACTAGGATTTACTTAATCTAATATTTCTTAATAAGTTTATTATTATCCTTTATAAAAACTTATTCTAGTTTTAGATAGAAGTTCTAAAGCTTTTAACTAAGGAAAGAGTCCTTTATAGTGTATTTAATAAAGTCTATATAAAATACTAGGTAAATACCTCTTAGGATATTAAGCTATACTATAAGTAATATTAGGACTTTTATAACTATATACTTTACTATTACTTAATTAAGTTTCTATAAGAGGTAGTTAGTTTTAATATTTTTAAGTAAAAGCTATACCTTATCTTTAACCTAGAACTATTTTACTAGCTAATATAAAGTAAATATAGTGTCTTACTACCTTTATTATATATAGGCTATTATAGCTTATACTAGATAAGTACTCTCCTAAAGGTACTTAAGAAACTATATTACTTACCCCTTTAGTATTATTATAAAAGTAAACTTATTTAGTAATAACTAGACTAGCTTTAGGTTATAGCTATATAGTAGCTTATTTAAGCTAACTTCTATTATAAAAGATAGCTTATTATTAATTATAAGCTAGTAAGTAACTAGATATTCTAGCTAGTTAAACTATAAGAAGGAGACTATAATATATAGTATTACTTATACCTCTTAGTTTACTTACTTTATACTACTATTAATCTATAAGTAATATAATATAGAAAGTAACTAATTAATCCTAACTAAGGAGTATAATATTATCTAAAATTTTCCTAACTAATTTAAACTATAATCTATAATAATTAATTAAGAAAACCTCTTAAACTACTACTAGACTATTTTAAACCTTTTTATATATTCCTTAGCTCTTATAAAAGTTATAGCCTTAAGCTAAATAAATTTAAAGAGTTAATCTATAATAACTATTAGATATTATAGCTTTTCTAGGGATAATACTAGTAAGTTTATTATAAAGTTAATAAAGATTTATAACTAAAACTAGTTAGAGATAGGTAAAGGCTTTAGTAAGCCCTAGTATTATTAATAGCTTTTATAATTACTATAGTAATAATAGTTATAGATAAACCTAGTAATATTTTATAATATCCTATCCTAGTAAAATTACTATTATAAGATTTAGAATATAGTATTATAGCCTAAGTGCCTTACTACTAGTAAATTATAGTATTACTATATTAGAGTTATTATAAGAGGCTCTTACACTAGGACCTAGGTATAGCCCTTAAACTAGAGTACCCTATAGGCACTTATAGAATAATTTATTACTTACTCCCTTATTAATACCTTAATAAAAAACCTCTAGGCCCCTTCCTAAATAGCCCTTAATTAAATACTATATATAGGGTTAGAGATAATAGCCTAGTTTTATAAGGTCTAAAGGTATTTAGTAGTAAAGAGAACCTTACTAGCTAGTAATAGCACTATACTATTATTATCTTATTACTTATTTAGTAATAGTAAAAGTTATATAATAGTAATAAGTTATAGAATATATTCTATTCTAGAGGTAGCCTTTTCCTAGTCTTACTCCCTTTAAGAAAGAGTATTTAGCTAATATACCTATATACTAGGTTTATACTAGAGGTAAAAATTAAATAGTATAAGTATATTTACCTATTAAGCCTATTACTCTAATATTAACTAGGGGGTTATAAAGTACTCTAGGTTCTTATAGTTTATATAAATTATAAATAAATAGGAAATGCCTTATAGCTTAGCTAACTATGCCTTAAGGTATAAGATAATAGCTAATAGTTCCTTATTATAAATTATATAGTTCTTTTATAAGAATATAAGGCTAGTGAAGTAGTAAGTAACTAGGTATATAATGCTATCCTAGCCTTACTAGGAAAGGTATTCTCTAATAGCTATTCCTAAATAATTAGCTTTTATTACTATAGGAAAGTCTAAATCTTATTATACTAAGACTAGGTATATAATAAAGGTATCCTTTAGCCTATTAAAGGTATTATTCTCTTTAAGTCCTTATTAGAAAGGGATATTTCTCTTAGTTAATTATATTAGTAGTATTACTAGCTCTAAAAAGTTACTAATAAAGTTATAGTAAAAATTAGTAAACCCTAGGAAGCTATAGACCCCTTAAAGTTTTATAGGGGCTAATTACTCCCTTATAGCTATAACCTTTACTAGGTTTAAATAAATAGAATAACTTACTATAATAATATATCCTAGGTATTAGACTTCCTTTACTATAAATATAGACTTATTAAGATCTAAGTATAAACCTATAGCCCTTAGGTAGCCTAGTATTAGCTAGACCTTAGCTATATAGTCTTTTCTTAATCTCCCTAAGTAAACTAAGATATTATCTAATTATACTATAATAAAATCCCTTAATATATTCCCTAAGGATTTATTAATATAGTATTAGAATATTACTAGTGCGCTAGCTAGGCTAAAGGGGCAAACTAGCTACTTAAATAGCCTAAACCTAGTTTAAAATGCTATAAGATACTCCTAGCCCTTAGTAATCTATAGCTTATAAAATACTATATAAATATTTACCTTTATAAACTAGTATACCTAGGATAAGAAGTAAAGTGTTTTCTTAATTAATAGAAAAGAGTAATAATCCTATACTATTATCTTATTTAAAGCGTAGTAGTTTATGTAAAAACACTAATCTCTATTAGATTTCTTAATAAAAAGGACTAAGGCTATAGCTATTAAAAAGCTAGTATAAATCTAACCCTTATCTATTAAATCTATAATCTAGCGCCTAACCTCTAGAAGCTAGTCCCTTAGTATATTATATAGTAGTCCTTATAGGAGTATTAGTTTAGACCTATCCTAGTTCTAGTGTAAGCATATATAGTAATTAAGAGACCTTTAATAAGGGGGTAAGCTATTAGCTCTAGCCTTATTAAAAAGGTCTATAAAGTTAGCTAATTCCCTAGGTAATATTAATATATCTAGATTATTAGGCTTTATCTTAGGCACTATAATCTATAGTATTATTATTATCTCCCTAAGGCTTATAGTAATAAACTTTATAAAAGTATCCTTTTTATAGTATACCTAGTGTACTTCTATAGTATATAAGGAACTAATAATCCCTTATACTAGTGTCTTTACCTTATACTTAAAGGCCTTAAAGATATATAAGCCCTTTATTACTTTAATAACTAATTACTATTTTACTATATAAATAACTATATTATAATGTTTTAGCTATAATATCCCTAGTATTATATCTTATATAAGACCTAGGATAATATATAAATATACTAATAACTCCTAGCTATTAATATTAATTCTAGTGTATACTATATAGGTAATTAAGGAAGTATTTTCCTTCCCCCTTTTTCCCCCTTTTTTTATTTTTACTATAGTTTAAATATACTTTCTTTTTAGTAAATATATAAGCTCTAGGCTAAACTATCTTACTACTAACTTACTTATAATACTATAATAATTATAACTATAGTTAATCTAGATATTAATATAATAATATATATTAAAGAGTATAGGAATTAAGAATAGTAATTAGTTTATATACTATACTATATCTTACCTTAACTCTATATAGCCTAAATAGTTATTTTATATTATAATAAGTAATTAGCCTATTTACCCTTATATAAGACTTTACTTAGAGGCTACTTATTTTCTATAGGGGAAATATTTACCTTCTTATTTACGCTTTCCTTAGTTACTTTATATAAGTTAATACTAACCTATAGATAATAAGGTAAGAGAAAAGTATACTCCTAAATATAGTAGTCCTTAGATTTATATTATAAGTAATATCCCTTCTAATAGTATTTAGCTAACTTTACTTCTAATACTTATTTAGCCTATTATATATTTATAGTAAGCTTTAGACCTTTCTCTTTCTTAGCTAGCTTATTTTATTTCCTTAGTTAAGTCCTAGCTATATATACCCTAGTTATTAGTATATTACCCTTATAGTTAGTCTAAGGTATAAGCTTAGCTTACTATAGTTTATATTAAGACTAGTACTTATTCTCTATAGTAAAGGCCTTAATATTAACTATAATCTTATAATACTATATAATAGCTATATACTATATACTCTAGCTAATACCCTAGCTTATACTAATCTCTCTTAAATACTTATTAAGTGCTTATTAAAGCTTTACTAGCTTTATATTATTTTTCTAATATTTCTCTCTTACTAATAAAAGCTTCTTTATAAAGTAAATAAAGAATATAGAAAATAGCTTCCTTAAGCCTTATTTTATTTAGTTAAGCTTTATAAGGGCTATTTTCTATTTATATAAATTAGAGAATATAAACCTAAGGTATTCTAGGAATTTAGTAAGGTTAAAGTTATAAGTATTACCTTATTTAAAGAAAGTAACTACCTAGGACTAGACTTTAAAGAATAAGTTTTAGTAAATAAATATTTACTTATTCTTATTAGTTTTAATAAAGTTCTTATTTACCTATAACTTATATTCTATTAGGAATCTCTATATAGTAAATAAGGCCTTATTACTATTATATAAGTTACCTATAGGAATAGGTTTTTATTTTACCTTAGGTATAGTTAAAACTAAATTAAAGGTAAGAGGTAAAGTAAGGTTAATTACTAAGATACTAGGTTAGGCTATAATAAGTAATTAGGTTAAAAGTCCTATAGTATTTATAGTTACTTATTATTAGAGGTATATAAGCTTTACTATTTACTTATTAAGTATAAGTTAAAATATCTTAAATTAAGCTTATTAAGCTACTAGTAATACTATAGTATTAGATAAGGGGGTTATTATTCCCTAGCTAGGTTAGTCTTATAGTTAAAGTATACCTATAGTATTTATTAATATATCTATTAGTATTTCTATTATATCTTTTAGTAGTTATTATAAAGAACTAAAGGAAGTGTTACGTGCAGGTTTGGCACGATGTAAGGCGAATCCGTCAGAGGGGCTAACGGATCTACTATTGTAAAGTTATACTAAGTTTGCTATAAGAGTTACTATTAGGTGTAAGGTAAGATGTCTAAAGAAGGTTAATTCTTTCTATCTAGAGTCTAAATCTAGTCTTATATACGCTTATATTTAGCTCTGCCACGTAATAAGTGCTAGGCATGCCTTAAAAGATAACTATCCTAGTTAGAGGTAGTTAGATTATAACTAGATTTATACTTTACCTAGCTAAGTAAATTAACGAAAAATTATCTATTAAAATCGCATAAAAGAAAAATTCAGAATAGCTATTGCCATGTATTATAATAACTTTTTAGCGCCCTATATCCCTTAATAGGCCCTCTAGAATTATTATGTTAAATAATACATTTAACCTTTCTAAAATTAATTTTCTATTTACTACCTTCCTATTTTCTATTGCTAATTTCCTATTATATAGCAAATTCTTAAGTTTTATTATACTAACTATTTCCATTCTAATTTAGTCTAAATTTATTCTCTTAGTCTAGTAAACTAGCGAATTTATCTAGCTTTTAGCAAATTCTTAAATTCTATTATACTATCTATTCCTATCCTAATTCAGTCTAAATCTATCTTCTTAATCTAGTAAACTAGCGAATTTATTTATCTTTATTACTTTAATAATTAGTAAGGGTAAAGTTAGAGATACTGTTTGTCTCTATATCACTGCTATTTTTAATTTATCTAATAATATAGGTAGCGTTTTATTTAGGCTAGGTAAGACTAGTATTACTAGCGCTCCCTATTATAAAACTATTTAGTTCTTTACTATTTTACTAAGTAGCTTAAGCTTCTTTATTAGCATTAGTAGTAGCGCTATTTCCTTCTATAGATATTTATTACCTAATCTTAGTGTTTTTTAGCGTTCTTTATCTTATAGGGTGTTAAATTTACCTAAAACTAGTGTTATTAAAGACTAATTTTTCTTGCTTAGTGTTAATAGCAAGCCTATCTTACCTTATAGTTACCTATTACTTAAATTTAGTGTTACCTAAGCTAGTATTACTAGAGTTAGTATTACTAGAGTTAGTATTACTAAAGCTACTCTTACCTTCCTAGTATATTCTTTATATCTTTTTTACTTCTCTATTAGCTTATTAATAGTTACTACCTAATCCTATATCTTTTTTAATATCTCTATTACTATATTAGCTAAAGCTATAATCTTTTCCTTATACTTATCCTTTTAAACTATGCTTTATTTTAAAGTATTAATTTATTTATTAAATTTAATTAGTGTTTTACCTATATTAAGTTTAGTAATTCTCTTTTTCTAGTCTTTTAATATATCTAATATCTTTAAAAACTTATCTTAGACTACTATTACCTCCTTTTATATTAAAGCTATTAGTTAGTAAACTTCTTTTACTAAATCCTTTACTATTATATATGCTTTATTTGCCTATCTTCTAGTGTCTTTAAATCCTTTCTTTACCTAGTTAACTTAATTAACTAGGTTATTAATCTTACTTTACTTATATTATTTACTCCTTTCCTTATCCTTCTATAATTCTAATAATTTCTATATTAACTCCTTCTCTATGCTAATATAGAGTAAGTTTACTTATCTAATGCTAGCTAAAGCGCCTATAATTATAGCATTTACTATGCTATATTTATTAGCAAAATAAAGAGCTAAAAGATCCGCTTATAGTAGCAGAGATAATATGCTATTATATATAGCTATCTACTATTTACATTTAACTATTACACTATTATAGAAAGCTACCGCTACTATTTTTACCTAGCCCTTTGCTTTTCTTATTACTTCACATTCTATTAGATTAATAGTAATCTAATATATAGGCTTTCCTACCTATCTTACTATAGCTTATTTTGTAATTAATATAGCCTTTTATTCTTTAAATATAGTAAAGATCTATATAATTACATTTTACTATAATATAAAATACATATCCTTTAAGTTAACTTCTAATCTATTAAATACTATTATAGCGCCTTTAAGGGCAAATTTATATATATAGGCCTATATTATATATTTAATGTCCTAATTACTATTCTTATAACCTAATTTAGTGTGTCTAAACTTACTAAAACTAACTCCTTTAATGCTCTTTTCTTTATATTTTATATTAAACTCTTCTATTACTCTTTTACACGCTACTATACTAATATTAGGTATTAGTATTTAAGCGTTAGTTCTAGATCTAGGCTTCCTAAATCTAAGGAATAATAGCTTAAAATTAAGGTCTGCAATTTATTTATAGACCTATAATAGTCTAATAATATACTTAGCAGGTATTTCGCTAATATTATTATTTATCTTACTTTCTGCGTCCTTATATTTACCCTTAGTGCCCCTAGCTTTAGTCTTCTTATTACTTTTAGGTTTAGACTCTAGTTTAGGACTATCCTTAGTAAGGTTAAATCTTACCTTATTACTATTATTTTTGTTTAATTTATTAGTAAAATCCCTATCTTTCTAATTTACTTCTATTTTCTTTAGTTACTTTTATCTTATAACTCTTATATAATTATCCTTAATTAAATCTTCTATTACTTATTTACATTTCCACTACTCTATATCTAAATCTAACTCTATACTTATAAAGTTATTATTATTATTATAATTACCTTACTCCTTAGTGTTAACTATATCTTAAATAACCTTTACTATATTAATATTTTTATTATATCTCTCTATTAATTATAATAGTATATCTAATTTATCCTATCTTATTCTTAGTTTATCTAAATACTACTACTATTATAACTATATAATTTGTTATATAGGGCGTAAATATATCTCTAGCTAATTCTAATATTTTACCTAACTTAAATAGCATTTAAAGAACTTTTTCTCTTTATAATAGGTTATAGTTCCTAGTTTTACTAAAAGCTTATTTATTTACCTAATATATTTAGCTCTTTCCCTATTAGTAGTGGATTACTACTATCCTAAATCTATAACTATAAGCTAACCTAATAGTTAATTCTATTATATTAAAGCTAGGATCTAAATATAAAGGTATCCTACCTATATTTACTTATAAAGTGTTTAATTATATATATTAACCTTATTATTAAAACAAATAAAATCTAGTATAGCTTCTAGGTTATAGTATAGATTTATATAATATCTATAAAGCTTATATTTAACTTCTAGTGTAATGTTTTTATGTTTTACTTAATGTTTCTTATAGTTATTATAATTCTATATTTCCTATAGCTAAATTAATTCTATTTCTTATAGCTTTTAGAAAACTTTATAACCTATATTATTATCTTTAGGCTTATAGGCTATTAAGTAAAAATAAGACTAAGATAGATTTAACTACGCGTAGGTGGTAGTGGTGTTAGAGAATAATGCAAAGTGAGAGTATAGTAAGCTTCCTCTAGTTAGCGTAAAAGAGTAATATATATAAAAGGGTCTAGTGGCTTTGATTTATCCTATTAAATCTAGCTATTTGCTATTAACTTTTTTCCTTTATTATTACTATTCTATAGGCAGATTAAGGCCTTTCTTTACGTATTCTCTTTGCTAATTAATTAGGTTTTTCTTAAGGTAGTCTTCCACTATCTTAGCTATATTAATTCGCATTTTGCTTTTAGCTATCTATTAATTATCTTTAGCTATATATCCCTTTTATCTAATAAGGAATTTCACTCTTACTATTTTAGTCTGTTTAAAAATCTTAACCTAATAACCATAGATTTATTTAATCTCCTAATAATTCGCTTCCTCCGGATTATTAAATGTAATTAGCAGCAAAGCTAGTTTTTCCCTATTAAATAGATCCTTTCCTTATGCTAGTTTCTATATCTATATTACTAATACTACTAGATAGACTTAAGAGTCTAGAGGGAAATCTAATTAATATACTAATAGGTTTACCTTTTCTAGTACCTTATATAGCCTTACTCTCTGTAGTAACTATTTTTTCTTAGGCTTACTAGGTAACTTATATCCCTTATATAATTATAAATATACTATATCTCCTATATTAATATTAACTAGTTTATAATAATTATTATACTAGATCTTAGTAAGGGCAGTGGCTATTATAATTACTAGCTAAGCCTTATGCTAGTATAGCTTTTATAATACTACTATATTATTTACACTAGCCCTAGTGTTAGTTATGTTATTTAAAGAAAGAAGGTTAATAATGCTTAAAGGGCAAAATCCATATAATAGCTTATTAGGAGCCTACCCTATGCTTACTACTTTAGTATTATTTAGTTAATACTATAGCGCTAGAAGTAGTAATGTTTACGCTATATCTAGGTCTATTACTATATAATATTAGATTATAATTATTACTATCTAATTCTTCCTTTCCGCTATTTTATCTATTTAGGGATAGTATACCATGCCTATAAGAAGTTTAACTCTTATATATCTAAATATCTCTTTTTATATATTAGATATGAATTTTAGGTCTCTATTGCTAATAATTTGCCTTAGTAATCCCTAATCTATAATATATAGCGCACAAAGGAGTAATTTCACCTAGATTTCTACTAGGTATATAGTGTGCCCTAGTATTAGAAGAGTCCTTTTGCTAAATAGGTAATTTACTAGGCATAACGAATTATGTGTTATATATCCTTCTATTTGCTATATTATGTTTATAGCTAATACTTCTAGCATATCTATAATAAAATTAAGTAAAATTATATAAAAAGGCATTAGTTTTAACTATAAAGGTTATAACTCTTCTAGTGGTTTTAAGCGATTAATTACATTCTCCTAATATACTATATAATAAGCTATATAGTCACGAATTTATTAGCTTATTTATAGGAAACACACTAATTAAAGCTCCACCACTATCCTAGTGATTCTAAAATATTGCTATTTATTATAAACTAGTTATAGTATAGATTTAACCTCTATTATTAGAATACAAAGGCAGAAAAACCTATCTTTACTATAATAGTATAATAAACTATCCTCACGCAAATCCCATTTATATAGGGGAATTTTCAGTCTAATCTAGGCATTCTTTGCCGCTTATCTCTCTTAGTACGCTCTTATAGCTATAATAATTTAGCTAAACTTTTAGTTGGATTAATACCCTTAGATAATTCTAGCCTTAAGGTTATTATTAATTATTATAGTTATAATGTATTCCTTAGTGGCAAAATATACGCTTACGTCTAGTTTATTATATTAACTTTTTTACGCTACTTCCTTATAGGTTACCTTTACTAGTAACCTTAAAAGTATATCTAGCACTACATTTAGCACTCCTAGTATATATATTACTTTTAAGTTAAATTATAATAGATAATTTATAACCTTAGCTAATTTCAGATTAGCCTTGTCTAAATCTATTATTAATAAGGAGGTATATTTAATAATGCCTTTTGCTAGAGAATGGTTAGTTAATATATTAATCACTGCGTTATTAGATTAAACTATTTTTTAGAGCTTCCTAACACTCTATATAATTATAGCCACTTCTACTTTAGTTAAACTATATTATTTCTTAACACTTAATATTACCCTTAAAAGAAATAGGATTAGCTATATTTAGTTACTCTTAATATCCCTTCTAGAAATACTTTAACTATCCTATTCTTTTTATAATTAGAACGCGTATAAACTAAATCCTTCCTTATAGGCATTAATTTTAAGAAAAAGCAGCTTCTTTAGATTATAATGCTATAGGGTCTATTTCTTACTTAAGAATGTTTTAATATCTTTAAAAGCCTTTTTCTTCTCCTTAGTTAGTAAAAACGTCTTTTATTATATTAATCTTTTCTATACTAGCTTTAAGATACTAGTGATTTTCTTATCCTTATTATAAAACTCCTTTAATAACGCTATTTTTTATTCCTATAATAGTTAGATTTATATATTAAACCATAGGATTCTATTGCAAAGGAAACTAGCTATTTTAATAAAAGTTTTAAGACTTAATAAATCACTTAGAAAAATCATTTTTTAAAAGGCTTTAAGTCTATTATTAGTGTTAATAATTCTATTACTATTTATAATAAAACTAAGTAGTTAAATAGCTAGGTAACTAATAAAGGACTTTTTTATAGCAATTATTATCCTATTTTCCTTAAGGATTTTAAGCATAATATTAAGGTAAACTAAATGCTTCTTAATACTATTTAAAAATACAATAATATTATTAATATATACTTATATAAAATGTTTATATTTTCAAAATAATTTATCTATGAATTATTAGGTAAAAGCAAGGGAATTCTTATATCCTATTAAAGCTATATTTAATGCCTTAAGGCCTTAATTTAATATAACCACTATGCATGCCTAGTGGTCTCTCCTAACTAGTAGCTAGTAAAAAAATCCTATTTTATTAAATAAAGAATAAACCTCCTTACCATAGGTATTATCTATAATATTACTTTAGTCTAGTAAAGGGTATATATCTAGTATTACTATATTATTAAGTAGTCTTATATTAATTATAACTTTTCCTTTCCTTTCCTAACTAGTTTCTTACTAGACTATAAACACTAGATATACTATAGCTACTAGCTTATCTAGATATATTATCTTCCCTTTTAGGTAGAGTTTATTATATACTTTATTAAGTTTACTTATATCTTAGCTACCTAATCTATAAGGTCTAATTAGCTTTATTTAATATTGCCACCTATTAACAAGATTAATCCTTATTTTCTTATCCTTAGGTATAGGAATAATGCCTCTATCCTAATAGATATTATATTTATTAGAAAGCTAGATAAATTTACTTATAGCTTTATGGTTAATATTAGCAATTTACACTCTAAATTTATTAGTAGTATATAGAATCTCTTCTAGACATAAAATCCTGTATAATAGCACTCCTATATTAACTTTCTTTAGGTTAAGCTTATCCTTTTCCTTATTAGATTTATTACTATCCTTATCCTTATTTTCTATCTTCTCTATAATATCTTTACTAAAATAAGTATAATACATAAAAGGGTTATTAATCGCGTGGTTAGCATTAACTTCGCTAGCTACCGTTAGCTATATAACCTTTTTATGCTTATAAATTATAATGGTTTTATTAGTTAGGTTATAGGCAATTATTTGCCTTTAGCTAGTGTTACTAAACAAAGTATTAGGAAAATATTCTAAATATAACTACATATAATATACGCTTATTTTCTAATTTCTTTATGCTACTTTCTAACTAACTAGTACATATACTAACGCTTTTAGCAGAATTAACACTATTTACATAGTAACTACCCTCTAATAAGAAACTTTAGTAGCTAGCCTAAAAATCTTTACTAGTACTATTATACTATAGACTAACTAAAAAACCACCCTAGGGCATATAAAATTAAGCTTTGCTTTATACTTATAAAGGAAATTCATTCCTAGTAATAGTTTTAGTCCTAGATTTAGTATTATATTTACTATTACTATGAAATATCCGGTGATTTTAGTTCTATAAGCTATCCCTAGAATATAAAAATTAAACATAGCTTTTTTAGTTATAAAAAAGGAAGACCTTACTCTAGATATAGGCTTAGGTTCTTGCATTACCTATTTTACATTTAATTTATTTTGCTAGAGCTATGCCTTATCCACTAAAATTAATAATATTCCTAAGTTAAGGTAAATCTAATAACTCTTACCCCTATTATTAAACTTAATATTAATCTTTAAATATATATTTACTTACTTCCTATTATATTTAACTTCTTATAGTCTTATAATAGCCTTAATTACTTATCCTAGAACTAGTTAGTTTAGCTTTATTAAATCTATTCTTATAGTGTTTTTATTTGCTTCCTTTTTAATATTTTCTATAAAGTAAGTTTTAATAAAATTTAAGTCCTATACCTAGGTTTCTATATAGTTATTCTCTTTAACCTCCCTTTCTTTAGCTATATAATAACTATATTCCTAAAGATAGGTCTTATATTATTATACATTAGAATTATTATTATATACTATAATATAAGTATATTCCTTATCCCTAGTAAACGGTTTCTCCTAATATTAAAATTACCTAGGCCATTACTACTAGCTAAACGCCTCTAATAGTCCTAGATCCTATGATTATTATTTATTACGTTAGACTAGGGGGTTATCTTATTAATTCTAACTAAAACCTAGACGCTCTCCTCTATTCTCCTGCGGTCTATTTCACTATAGTCTCTGGTTTTATCCCTTAATCTATGTATTTTACTAGTATAGCCTTAGTTAGAAAAAACCTAAGGATCTTTAGATATTCTAATTATCCTATTTATAACGTTAATTTCCTAGCTAAAATTATATATTTAATAGTCTATTCTAATTTACTTAAGCTTTATTCTTATTCTCTTCTAAGTTACTACTAGATATCTTAGTGTTAAAATAAACTTTTAGCTTCCCTTTGCCTTTTCTAACTATAAACTAATCTTTACTTTATAAGTAATTATATAAATCTTACCTTTTATTATTCACTATAGTAATATAGGCTAATCTTATATCTATTATTATTAGAACCAGATATATCTAGCGTAATCCTAGATAAAGTTTAAGATATAGGCGCACTAGAAGCTAATAATCTATTATTTTGCTATTTACTCTAGTATACTAGAAAATTTTTAACGCAAAATCGCGAAAAGATATGTTATTCTTAATATCTTCTTTAGTGTATTTTACTTTATTAAGCTACGCTATTATATCCTAGACTTAAATGCTAAATTCCTTCTAAACTACCTTAAAGACTAATAGTATATTGCTAAATATAGTACTTTATTCTTCTAAATTAAGGTATTATTAGTACTATACTATTATATCTCCTTAGAATAGTATCTAGATCTTCTTTTAAATAATATCTTATTAACTAGGGTTAGCATAATATAAGTAATCCTTAACTACCTAAACCTATAATTTAATATTATAGAAAATAGTCTACTTCCTATTATATATTATAAGGTCTTTGCTAGCCTCTTCTAATTTATTATAAGGCTTAAAGTGTCTAATATCCGTGATTTTCTATATTAAATCCGCGTTTTATTTCGCGTTTTCTATCTATTAGTTATCCTAATTCTAATTAAACGCTAGATCTATTCTTTTTCTAGGTTAGGAAGTTATATACTATTCTAGTCCTAGGGAATACGTAGTTTAATACTATATCCAGTGTGAATTCGCCTATTATTATATAAAATCCTATAGGTACTATGGTTACTAATACTATTAGTACTATAGGTATATTAGTTATACTAATAGTCTTACTTTAGTATCTAAGTAGCTATTATACTAACCCTAGTTATTTAGTAAATGTAATATTCCCTAGGTGGCATTTTGCGCTAATAGTGTTAATCCTACTAAGGCATTTATACTTTATAAGCTTCTAATTTTAGTTATTAGTCTTATTACTAGCTAGTCTATTCCTACTATTATTTTAGCTATTATCTCTTTCTACGCGGCCTAATATTACTTTATTACCTCCTATAAAATCCTTATAGTATTAGATTTACTAATCTTAGTATAAAACTCCCCTAGATCTTATAGGTTCCCTAAGGATCCTAACTAAAGGTTATAAAATTCCTCTAAATCTAGTAAGTTCCTTAAGAGTCCTAATTATAAGTCCTCTAGATATAACCCTATTAGCTAGTTAGGGGGTTTAGTACGCTAAATAGTGGTGTTATTTTTAGGATAGTTTTTAATCCCCTTTCCTTTATTATTCTTATCCTTATCTATGCTATTTTTAGTTCTAGTGATTATAGTGCTATAAGTAAGGCTAATATCTTTAGATTATCCTTCTAATGCCTTACTACCTTCTAATCTAGTAGATTTATTAAGAAAACCTATAGATTTAGCTTTATAAATACATAATTTAACTTCCTTTTACGCGAGATATATAGCTTATAAATCTATTAGATTCTAGTAAATAGGTGGTTCTTAATATATTAGGTTTTTGTGTCTTTTAAGTAGTCTATTATTAAATTCGTATTTCGTAAGTTTAATTAAATCTTCTTGTTCCTTAGTTCTAATAAGTTATTATTTTTAGTACTTAAATATAGGGTTTGCTTTATTAAAAGCCTAAAACTAGTGAATAAGTTATAGTTTATTTTTAGTAACTAGGAAGTTAGACTAAATATCTGTGAATTAATGTTATAAATAATTAGATTTAGATATATGGTTTTTATTTCTAGGTTTCTAGAAGGGCGTAATAAAAGAATCTCTAATTACTACTAAATATTACGTATAGGTTTAGTATAATATAAGGCGAATCCATTAGAGAGGCTAATAAATCTGCTATTATAAAGTCATACTAAGTTCGCTATGAGAGCTACTGTTAGGTATAAGGTAAGATGTCTAAAGAAGGTTAATTCTTTCTATCTAGAGTCCGAATCTGGTCTTATATACGCCTGCATTCAGCTCCGCCACGTAACAGGAAGTCTCTTAATTATTATAGACTAGCCCCTAGGTAACTATAATAGGGTATTAATATAGTATTAAGAGACTTAAGGAGAAATAAAAAAGGGTAAGAGGCTATCCCTAGTAATGCCCCTTATACCCCCTAGGCTATTTATATAAGCCTCCTTTTCCTTACCCTAATTGCTTTTACTAATCCCCTCTCTAATTACTATACGGACAATGCTTAGGCAAAGCCTAAGCCCTTATAATAAATTATATAAGTATACACTTAATAGGCTTACTAACTATAACTCTAATAACTTTAATACCTTAATACTAGAGATTTTAGATAATATTAAGGCTAATAATATAGTAATAGTTATATAATAATACACTTTACTATTATAAGATATATTATATATTAATAATTAGCCTATATAAGACTTTTAGGCTTAATTATTATTATAATTATAAGAGAGGGTTATAGTAAAGGTAGCGCTAGAGGTAAATATAATTTAGCTAGGGTAAGGGGTAGCTAGGGAGTAGTTAGATACTTAGTATAAAGCTACTATATAATTTACTATAGGTAGCTAGTATTAGTTATTATAGCTACCTTAGCTATATTTAGGGGTGCTAATTACGCAGAAGCGCTTGCTTAATAGCCACGCCCTAAAAAATGGCATAGTGAGTTACTGTTACGTGCTAGAATTGACAGTTAGCCTGTCACCTTAGGATGTGGCCTGTCAATGCCACAAGACCTTAGATGTGGCTAGCACGTGACCTAGAACCCCTATATTAGACAATAGCTCTAACCTCTAGCTAGTTAAAAGAACCATTATCTTCACACTCATTATATCATACACTTCGTATCGTAACAAGTGGTAGCAATTGCTCTCTAATCATTGCGCACCTCTAGCGCTTTTACTGCTAATAAAAGCCACCAAACTGACTATTCGTTAACCAATCCACCAAGCCTGTCAAAGCTATCCCTTTTAATAGGCCTGATAGTCTCTAGGCATCGCGCCTATCGTCAGATTCGTTGACCTTCAATCCGACCGTTAGAACTGTTGACCTTCGTTCTGATCGTCAGATTCGTTGATTTTCAATCCGACCTCGTCAGATTTGTTGACCTTCAATCCAACCGTCAGAACTGTTGACCTTCGTTCTGATCGTCAGATTCGTTGATTTTCAATCCGACCTCGTCAGATTCGTTGACCTTCAATTCGTTAACTTCAATCCAATCGTTAGATCTGTTAACCTTCGATCTAACCGTTTGATCTGTTGACTTCGATCCGACCGTTAATCTGACTAATTGATCAAGCTATCCCTTTAGCTAGGCCTGATAGCTCCTTAGGCATCGCTCCCATTGTCAGATTCTTCGATCATCGAAGACCTTCGATTTGAAGACCTTTGATCCGTTGATTTAAAGACCTTTGATCCGTTGATTTGAAGACCTTCGATCCGTTGATTTGAAGACCTTCGATCTGTTGATTTGAAGACCTTCGATTCTTCGACCTTCGAAGACCTTTGACCTTCGACTTTCGACCTTCGATTTGAAGACCTTCGACCTTTAAAGACTTTCGAAGACCTTCGACCTTCGATCCGTTCAATTGATCGTGCGAATTCGATCGACCCGAAGACCTTCGACCTTCGATTCTTTGACCTTCTTTGA
This sequence comes from Epichloe festucae Fl1, assembly GCA_003814445.1. Classification (NCBI taxonomy): domain Eukaryota; kingdom Fungi; phylum Ascomycota; class Sordariomycetes; order Hypocreales; family Clavicipitaceae; genus Epichloe; species Epichloe festucae. The sequence continues at coordinate 2,018,662 of CP031385.1, read as the reverse complement.
CCTTCGACCTTCGACCTTTGACCTTCGATTTGAAGACCTTCGATCTTTGAAGACCTTTGACCTTTGAAGACCTTTAACCTTTAACCTTCGATTCTTCGACCTTCGATTTCCTTCGATCCGTTCGTTGACCTTCAACCCGACCGTCAAATCTGACAAATTCGTTAATTCCGATCCAATAAAGCTCGCTAGATATAATGCTTCCCTTACACCAGCTAGATTAGTGTGAGCAACAGCGATTACAGCAGCTTTACAAGCAAGATCATTAGCGCCGAACCTGTGGCATCTGCCAGAAGACCTTCCCTTTAAGAAATCAGGTCTTTTAGCATCTTAAGGACCTATGCCTAGCTAGTTAGCAATATCAACAGATTCAACAGCAGCTGGTTCAGCAATTCCAGTGGCAGCAAGAATAGCATCAACGGGACCTTCAGGACCTAAGGACCTGATATCTGTGGCAGCAGTAGCAATTAGAGCAGCGATTACAGTAGCAAATTCAATGGCAACAGCAGCAAATACAGGACCTTTAACAGAAGCTAGCGATAGAAGAGGATGACTTTTAACAGCTTAAAGACCTCGTCAAGGAAGTCTTTAAAGAGCGCAATGACCTTTAAAGGCAGCTAGCCTGTTAGCAAATTCGTCAGCAAATTCGTTAGCCAATTTAACAGCCTGACCGAATTTAACATCCTGACCGAATTCGTCCTTTGCAACGCTTGTTGCCTAACCCTCTACAAAGCTCGTTGCCTAACCCTTTGCAACGCCCTCTGCAAAGCTCGTTACCTGACCCTCTGCAACGCTCGTGGCCTAACCAAGCTATCAATCATCAGATCTATCAGCCAGATTAATGTGACTATCCGTACAAATCTAACAGCGATTTGGATTATCAATCTAATCGTCGACCTGACCGTTAACCTGACCATTAACCTGATCAATCCGATTAACCTGATCAATCTGATCAATCTGATTAATCTGATGATCAAATTAACTATGATTCAGAGCGCCCGTTTGACTTGCACTTCGAATCAGATATACAATTCCATGATTATCAATCCGACCGCTATAGTTACAGATCCTGTAGGTTAAGTTATTAACCTAATAACCGATTTAATGACTAATTCAATGACTAATTCAATGACTAATTCAATAACGAATTCAATGACCGATTCGATGACCGATTCGATAACCAATTCGACGACCGATTTGATGACCGCTAGACCTGACGATCTATCTGACTGAATTTCCCTTACAAGAGCCCGTTTCCTAGCTTATTGCAAATTCGTTAGATCTTAGATAGCTAGGACAGCTATCTCTTTTATCCGTGGTGCCCGCATTTGTTACATGCTAGAATTGACAGTTAGCCTGTCACCTTAGGATGTGGCCTGTCAATGCCACAAGACCTTAGATGTGGCTAGCACGTGACCTAGAACCCCTATATTAGACGATAGCTCTGACCTCTAGCTAGTTGAAAGAACCATCATCTTCACACTCATTATATCATACATTTCGTATCGTAACAGTTACGGTAACTTCGAAGAAAATAAAGTAGACCTATGCGTCCTTATTGTGAACTCTTTATATTTTGTTTTCTTCCTAGTTATAGCTAATTATTAAGGCTAAAGCCTAGGTTATGTAATAAACTAGCCTCAGGGCTCTACTGCACGTAAGCGTTTAGAGTGAGAATAGTATTCTTATTCTTATTAGGTAGAAGAGCTCTAGACTAGGGGCCACATAGGGTCCGGATTTATAGCGGTTCGTGTTTAGTCCGTTCGCACGCCTCGATCTAAACTTGACCCGAGCTTGCAGTTCGAGTCCATAATAGGTTTATATTATAAAGTTAAAAGGTTAGGATGTTACTGTTAGTTTCACAAGGCTCCTGATATCAGGACTCCTATCTTTCATAGGGACGGAGACAAAAAATAGATAGTATGCATCGCAATTACTTATCTATTCTAGGCTATCTTAGCAGGGAAGGAAGAGGTTGCAAAAGAGAAAAGGTTGTGTGGAGGTCACGTGACTAAGGGCCACGCTGACCTCTGCGCGGTCGGCCCGCGCAGGCAGCCCTCAGTAACGAAGGAATAGATATCATGCTTGTTCTAACAGTTACTAATAAGGAGCTATGTAGGAAAGAGGTATATTAATATGAGTTTCTTATATTTTTTCGAGGGAAAACAACACCTACTAAGACACAATGCTAGCTAACACACACGTAGGTGGCTAAGGCTGCGCACGTCACGGGTTGATAACCTTAAAAGCAGTGATCGTCGCGATACTAAATTTGTCTCTATTCCATGGAGATAATCAGATTTAACATTCGTTCAGATTGGAAATGACTTGTTAGTTTTATAGGGGAAATAATTCGTATATTCTATTCTACCTCTAAAGCACAAATAAACCTTAAGCCATATGAGCTACATTATAACATTTGATCAAGTTATATAAGGTATAGATTTAAGCTAGCGCTGCGTGTAATGATGACGCAAGGCAGTAACGGCTCTTCACAGGCTTATAAAGACGCGAGGTCCCTGGGGGGTGCGCGGTATTGGTAAGTCACCTAGGGAAAGGAGCTATGTGATAATCTAGGCTTTGCTTGGACCTAGCAATATAGGTGTTGATTACGCAAGTACATAATGACTTAGTTAATATGTATTCTTTTGCTATAGCGCAATAGGATTAGGCTATAACCCGTACAATGCGCGCTGACATCCGCGATGGCCCCGTGGGCTGCACCGTAACATACATGAATGATTCTGCCATGAACTATATGAACATTGAACGCCGAGTACATCGACCCATTTACGGAACCGCCCTATGTCAAGAAAGCAGAACTCGGATATCAGCTGAGGTTCTTGGAAACACTGAGTGTAAACGTTCCTGATCAAGAGTGCTGTTAGTCTCCTCTTTACGCAGTTCGCGTTCCAATTTCTCGAAATCTCTGCAAAACATTTCTGCTGCTTCCGCAGTTATTTGGCGGGCCAACAGTGCATCCTGTATGTATCTTATTCTATCGTTGGCATCTATTAAGGCAGAAGGGAGAAATTCATCAAGTCGCTGACTCGCTGCGCTGAGGGCATGTCTGCTGGCATCCGTTTTGACTGTAGTTATGCCATCGATTCTCTTGATGAGTGCCGGCTCCAGACCGGACTCCAGGTGGAAGAACTCATACTGGCTCTTGACAACCTTTACTACCTCGGCTTTGACCCTTCGTCGAAGTCGGCCTGCTCGCTTTTTCGTAAAGTCAAATGCATCAAGACATTTTTCGGCCAGTGCATTGAAGTTGATGGCGAAGATGGAGCCTTTCAAAGGGGTCAAGACTGTAGCCATGTTTTCACATGCAGACAAAAACGGCTCGAAAGCATCTGACAACACCACATCGAAATCGGAATCTCTTTTTTCGGGCGGTGACAGAGACGAGTCATACGTCTGCATGATAGCCCTGAGCTGTTCCAGAGCGTCAACAAAAAACCTTGGAGGCGTCAGATCCGCAGGAACGTTCTGTGATTCGATTTGCACAGAAGCAATACTATCCTTAATTAACGAGCGGAATTGACGTAAAGCTTCTGCCTCCAAATTCTGTACACACCCTAGTAAGTTCGTCGACGAGCCGAGCAGTCTATCGAATGTGATTCGATAGAAGCTCAGAAGGGTAGCTATCTTGTAAGCTGGAACGATTTCTTCGTTGGTCTGGATAATCTGTTCAACGCGCTGCCGCAGTAGCCTTGCTGTGCCAGACACATCCTTATCAACGAGATTACCAAGTGCTTTGAGGGGGTTGAACTCGCTTTCGAGACCTCCGTCATCCGCTACAAGCCGCCAAACCTCAGTGTCTCTGCCAGATCTTAGCCCTTTTACAAGCTCTTCGCCTTCTGCGATAAAAAGAATTTCCAATGCCTCACGCTCGCTGACCGCTGTTGTATGCACCCAGGCCAACATATCTCCTACATAGCGCAACGTGTCATGGGCTGTAAGGTCAATCGGTTTGACTGTGTCATCAACATCCCCGAAGGATGATATTCCCGTCAGAGCGACGTGAAACGCTTCCGACAGTATACGCTCTCTAGCTTCGGAGAACAAATCAAGACAACTTTGAAAAAGCGATGGCCGTTCCGCCAAAATTCTTAGAGCTTGCCTTATCGACGAGCTCATCTGCGGATTCTCAATATTCAAAGTCTTGAACTCCCGTTGTGTCCAATTATACAGCTTTTGAAACCCCATATTGAGGTTCTTGTATGCCTGTTCCATCAAGTCCAGCCCGAATGTCTGGTTTTCGAGACCAAGGAGTACCTCGCAACTTTTTATGATACTTTTCGCTTTGCACAGTGCGGTGAAGAACCGATTGTCAAGCGGCTCAGCTGTTGACGTTAAAGAAATGATCTCGGCTTCAGTCATAATAAAACGGTCCTTGAAAGCCACTAGGATGCTCTGCCTGTTGCGAAGAAGCTCTCGCTTCTTCAAAAGGGACGTAGTTTCGTGCACGGTCGATGAAGTTTTGTCTTGAGCCATTACAACCTGTGACTTCATGTCTTCATATTTTGTGTTTAATTTGCCAAGGACAGTCTTGACATGATTCAATTGCTAGCTCTGGTGTTAATTCTTTCTCAATAGCCCGAGTGCTGGTGTAGGATATACGAACCTCAGCAACGCGGCCGAAGTGATCAATCACCAATCCGTTGCATTCCATCACATCTCTTTGGAGTTCGAGGCGAATTTGTCGTCTGGTCTTTGCATTGTTTAACAAATTCCGCTGGTCGAACAGTGAGAGAGCTTCACGAAACTCTGTGTCGGAAAAGGACGTCGAAAGCACTGACGTAACTTTTGATGAAAGAGAACTCGATTTCTTAGACGGACCCCTTGTTTTGTGGCTATTAGCATCTGGAGGCTCGTAACTGACTACCTCCATTCTGGTTATGACTATTGATAGCCTCCGTTGAGCAGTCTCTGTATATATCCCCTTGTGCTGTACTTTTCTTGTGTTGGATGTGCAAATATTCGACCTAGGCTCCGCGCATTGAATTAGCTCAACTCTTATCGGGACAAGAAATTGTTATGTCTGTGGAGCGGATTGTAGTGAGGGTGCTAGAGATGGCCATTCTTATTCGACTCGCCGTGGCTGCACTGAATAAAGGATCGGCGAAAACAAAAGATTGGATGGTCTGCGACACGCTTTCATTGCCCTGGACACATGAGTGTCAACTTACTTACCTAGGTGAATGGTAGATAAGTAGGTAGTAGGTACTGAGGTGGGCTATCTAAGGTCTGGGTGAGAGGCCTGTTATCTCGGATAATTCACGTAGTTATTCAAGCATTGGCATAATTAAGCAACACATAAACATGCAGTACATGATACTTGAGTCATTTTAAGCAAGCGGTCAGAGAGCAGCTGCCGATATTATACCGGTTGTGGCCTGGCGGAACTTGGTGGAGCACTCCACGGCGCATGTCATGCTTTTGGCTGGCACCTGACTGCTCCGGTGACATGCTGTTCCACGCCACGACAACAGTCATGCATAAAGAACTTGAATTAATGACATTGTCAGGCAGCGACCATTACTAACAAAACTCCCCTAGACAACCAACCTGTCTGATACAAGTCACTTCAGCTAATTATGGGCAACGAATGAGTTCAAATACCTTCGAGAAGGGTACGACCATCCTGGCAGTTATCGTAATGCAATCAATTGTCCACTTATTCGACCATCACATTTATATTCTGCATCGTGGCGACTTTCTTCCAACAAAGGCAAGCTTTTTCGACTGAAAAAGGATCTCACAGTAAGACGCGGAATTGTCGAAGCTAGGACGATAGTCAAAAGCCATTATACAAAAATCCCGAACATAGTCGAAGAGAACACACCACTTCCGCTATTCTGCTCGAGGTTAGCTTCTTGCCGGGCATATTCAAGCTACCCTTTATAGTTCAGCTAAACGTGCTGCTGTGGGAATGTCACGTAAGCCTATTTCAGAAGGCACGCCTAGGTGGCTACTTAATGAAGAGGATATCGAAAACGATGTTCCGGCATCCCTTCTCGTGGAAACAAACGAGCGATTAGTGCAAGCCTCCTCTGAGTCTCCCCACGTAACACGAGATTATTCATCAACACACCGCGAAATGCTTGATCGGCAAGCAAAAGCACAGTGGCAAACTGCAAACCCCCAACATCGGGTCCGTCGAGACAGCCAACAGGGTTCCGGCGGGCTATCACAACCTCGGTCTTTGACAAAAAGCCTGGTTCCGGGTGGACACCGTGAAAAGGCGCTTTGGAGATGGGTCAACATCTCAAACCTCGACAGCTTTATGCGTGACGTATATGACTACTACGAAGGCGGAGGGTTGTTGTGTATCCTCTGTGCAAATGCATTATGGCTTCTGTATGTGTAACACCTCAAGACTATCTGTACGTGTTTGCTGACAGCGGAAAGGGAGACTCTCTTCGTGGCAGTGTTTTTGACCTTTCTCACTCAATGCGTTGACTATGGCAAGGTACCAGAGAGCAAATCCTTAACTCAAGTCATCATAAAGCAGTGCACGCGAAGAATGTCATTTGCATGGAGTTTCGGAATTTGGCTGTACTCGTTTTTTTTTATATGGAAGTCTGTACAATACTTCTTCGAACTACGTCGACTGGTTTACGTCAAGGACTTCTTTATTCACTTACTCGAAATTCCAGAGCAAGACATGCAGACAGTCTCCTGGCAAGACATCGTTGCACGAATCATGATATTGCGCGACGATAATCCCAAAACTGCAACAAATATTTCGCCGAATCTCCGCCGTTTCATTGGAAGTCAATCGAAAGAAAGACTGGATGCCCATGATATAGCCAATCGCCTGATGCGCAAAGACAATTTTCTGATCGCTATGATCAACAAAGACGTCTTAAATCTTTCGCTGCCGCTACCATTCATCAAAGGAAAACAACTGTTCTCAAAAACGATGGAATGGTACTTGCACTACTGCATTCTCGATATGGCATTCAACGAATTTGGTCAAGTGAGACAGGACTTCTTGCGTGCTGATAGACGCTCTTTGCTGAGCCAGAAGTTGCGGCAACGCCTGTACTTCGCTGGATTCCTGAATCTTATATTTGCGCCAATAGTTCTGGCATATGTTGTCATTGTATACTTTTTCACGTACTACAACGTGAGTGTGATCTCAAAAGGAGCCGCCTGGCGAATTGACTTGTGCTGAACAAAAAGCTGACTAACACGAATATAGGAGTATCAAAAGGATCCGAAGTTGGCCGCCACCCGAAAATACACAGCGCTTGCAGAGTGGAAGTTCAGGCAATTCAATGAGTTGCCCCACATTTTCCATGAGAGATTGTACATGTCGTTTCCCTTTGCGACACATTATATCGACCAGTTCCCCAAACGCATGACTGAAGAATTTGCCCGAAGTGTCTCTTTCATGTCCGGAGCCATAACAGCAGTGCTTGCTGTCTGTACTATTCTCGACTCTGAACTGTTTCTGGGGTTCGAAATCACCCATGACAGAACCGTTTTGTTCTACCTTGGTATTTTTGGAGGCATCTGGGCTATAACAAGGGGGATGGTGTCCGAAGATACCACTGTATTCAATCCTGAATTCGCTTTGCGAAATGTCATCGAATATACGCGGTTCATGCCTGACCACTGGAAGGGACGGTTGCATAGCTTCGAGGTGAAGAAGGAATTTTCCGAGCTCTACAAGATGAAGGTGGTCATCTTTCTGGAGGAAGTATTAGGCATCATCACGACGCCAATGCTTTTGTTTTTTTCCCTCCCCAAGTGTGCGGAGCAAATCATAGATTTTTTCCGCGAGTTTACCATTCATGTAGATGGGCTTGGCTACGTGTGTTCCTTCGCGGTGTTCGATTTCAAAAGGGGTGTAGGACAAGCCGCTCATCCCAAGAGGGACTGTGACATCAGAGAAGACTATTATTCGACCAAGCATGGAAAAATGGCTGCCTCATATTACGGATTTTTGGACAATTATGTCATTAACCCCAAAACTGGAATTCCAGGACAAATGCCGCCAGGCAGTCGCGGACAGTTCCACCCACCACCAGTCTTTCCTGGGCTCAGTTCACCATCTCTCGCTGTCGATATGCAGAGTTCGAACATAGCTCAAACTGAATTGGCGAGACACCAATGTCATACAATCAACCCTCCGCCAGGAAAAGCTGGCAGAGATGTGACAACATCAATCCATCAATTTTCCCCGATGGCATCAATTTTGTTGGACCCACGCAATCAACCATCAGGCCCCTTGCTCGGAGCGAGAGGCTTATATAGGCCCCATCATCCCAGAGATTTGATGTACGGAGAGCCGCTGAATTTCGAACAAAGCTTCATACACGGGAGCAAAAAACGAAAACCTGTAGAGGAGGAAGACGATAACTTGGAAGAAGGCGGGCTGTTGGGCGACTCTGCATGGGAAACTTCACCAGGACATGGCCTTAGTCGCGAGAATAGCTCGACGAATCCAGAAGAACCACAGGACGGCGTACTGGGACTTATTCACCAGCTGCGGCAAGCTCAGCATAGCCGTCGAGGGGGCGTGGTTTAGGCCCAGACCCAAGCGGATGGCAGATATTTCTAGGTCACCACGAAAGGGGAGATCGAACAAACTAGAACTGGGTGTATAAATTTGATGGTCAATAACCGCATCACCAGATTTCATAGCCAACTGTTGCCAGAAGCTGCATCCAGACATCCAATTATTAGCATAAAGTGAGCCATTTATGATCGCGTCACTGATTAGGCATGTTTATGTGAATTAATTATCTGTATTGCTCTCAGGATGATACCTGCACCATGTAATGAGGGTTCATAACCATAGCCAAACAGGTCATTGTTCCTGATTAAATGTCAACACCAAGTCCACCAGCGAAATAAAATATTTAGTGGTGACAAGCTTGTGGCAATGACTTCGAATACTATAACTGATAATTTGTCGACGATGAGTGTCTTCAAGCCGAGGCTAATGAAGCTTGTTCCCCCACCTGTTCAGATCATGCCTCACAACGCAAATTACTACAAACTATATTCTTGAGCAATGCTCCCTGGCTGGCAGCTGGCAACGATGAGCCATTTGTTATTCTATTGTCAAATTCAATGCATTCACAACAACCATAGGTCACAGGTTAAAAGGTTCAGTCAACGGAGTTCGAAGCCGAGACTTGAGAACCAAGGCTAATTCTAGCGCTCGGAGCCTCGCCCATTGTACTGGCATCAATAATTAATTATTGCTACATGTACTAACACCAGTCACGGGACCGGTCAGTTGCAAGCACCCACACCGCCTTCTATAGGCCTGAATAAGTTCCCCTGATGCATGGCTAGTCATCGGCTGCTCCTGGTCCGCCCTTATTAATACTACCTGTCGTAGTTTGTGGCTCCTTGTCTTTGCGCCGGATTCCGAGGCCGTGAACGGAGCACCTGTCACGAAAATATTTACAACCAACTGGCCTCATCCAAATTTTCCAACATTGTTGATTGTCGCGCGACTCCTGGTCTGGGTCATGTGCCTTCTCCAACTGCCTACCGACGTACGTCTTTCTACATCGTATAGCACACTCGACCGTTCTTCGATCAAAATTTTCAATTCTCAACTCAGGGCTGAGTAGGCGTCGCATCTGAAGAACGCCGCTTTACCTCCGCGCCGAGCTATTCCCACCTTCGATCAAGATTGCCCAACCAAGCCAGCTACGAGAGTCTCATCAACCTTATATTTCGCCTGTTACTGCCTTTTGAGTCTGTCTGGCCAATCGCTTCGGCGCAATCGTTGCCAATCTGGCTGCCCTGGAGTCTAAAGTGTTCGGCGGAGCTGAAGCTGTGGCCGAAATGGCCCAGCCAAGCGCCGAGCAAGGGGAGGATTATGAGTAAATTTCTTCATTGCTTTCTTGAGGACGATGAATACCAGCTAATGCAACCCACCATCTGTTTGTAGCTATGAATCCCTCCCCCCAAATTTCTCCCTGCTCCAAAATATGGCTGCTGGAGCCTTCGCGGGCATCGCGGTACGTCCCGACTTTCTGGACCTTCCCCCGGTCCAAACATTACGGCGTGTCATGCGTCTTTCCATATGTGTAACATGCCGCTAACTAGGCTTCGTCAGGAACATACTGTCATGTATCCCATCGATGCAATCAAGGTACAAGCTACTTACCTCTCCGAAGCTTGTTATAACGTTGACTTAACGTCGTTGGCGTCTCCATATTCATCTTTACTGTAATCTGCTTTGCTGACCCAACAACTCTAGACGCGGATGCAATTGCTTAATACCACCTCTAATACAGCTCACTCGGGCGTGCTCCGCAGTACCTATCAGATGGCATCAAGGGAAGGCTTCTTCAGCCTCTGGCGCGGAATGTCTAGTGTTATCGTTGGAGCCGGTACGATAGTGAACAAATCATTTGTCCGCATTCTGTATATCTACTGAATTGGACTGTCCAGGCCCAGCACATGCTGTTTATTTTGCGACATATGAGGCTGTCAAACATGCTATGGGAGGCAATCAGGCTGGCGTCCACCACCCATTAGCTGCCGGTAAGTTGAGGACCTACAACAAAATCTCGTTATATTCGTAAATACTAGCAACCATCTAACGAATTGCACTTGACAGTTACTAGTGGAGCTGCCGCTACCATTGCCAGCGATGCTTTCATGAATCCTTTCGACGGTACGTTATTTTGGTCGTCATTATTCGGTCACATGAACAGATAAAAACTAATACATTGTCTCAAGTTATAAAACAACGAATGCAAATTCAGGATTCGAGCAAAATGTACAGATCTATGGTCGATTGTGCAAAATTTGTGTATCGACATGAAGGCATAGGAGCTTTCTACATATCGTACCCGACCACTTTGTCCATGACTGTGCCATTCACCGCTTTGCAGTTTCTTGCGTACGAATCCATTTCAACGGCCATGAATCCGGAGAAGGAATATGATCCGTTGACCCACTGCTTAGCGGGAGCAATTGCAGGAGGATTTGCGGCCGGTCTGACCACACCCATGGACGTCATCAAAACGATATTGCAAACTCGCGGCACATCATCGGACCCACAAGTCCGCAATGTTAATGGCTTCCTTGGTGGTTGCCAGCTGCTTTACCACAGGGAAGGCCTTCGAGGATTCTTCAAAGGCGTACGCCCAAGAGTCGTGACAACTATGCCTAGCACTGCCATCTGCTGGTCAGCATACGAATTTTCAAAGTACGAGTACAAATTTCATATCGCATTGAGTCAATGCAGCTCTCTCTGAGTATCAACTAACAATTGCACAGGGCCTATTTTATTAAACGTAACGATTCGTCATAAGCAGGCAACTTTTATATACCTAATAAAAGCACAATTGCTGAACACTGGACTAGGCTATAGTATTTTGCAGAATGGCTGGGTTCCCGTGGCCACTATCGTCAAGGGCGTCGGATGTAAACTTTCTCTGTTACTTTAAATTTCTTCTTTTTATTTTTCACCAATACTCCCTTTTCCCAGAAAGCCTTGGATTGTATTTCTGGTCTATGTGGTTCAATTCTTGCATCAGTACATTTTGCATTCAACGCCCCGCACTTTGGCTACCAGAACTAAGCTTGAGTAGATCGTCTTGATTGTTATGGGGGACTCGGGTGCTGTGTTTACCGAGTCAAGATCGAGCTCTGAGGATGATACTAATCTAGCTGAACAATGAATGAAAAAGGAACGACGTGGCCGCACATCCAAACTTTACGTTTTGCCTCTATGAATGTCGCTAAGCTAGTCATGTATCAGAGAGGATTATATTTCGAGGCCAACTAAATCGTTTGAATATGCGCATTTCGCCTTACATACCAATACTGCCTCAATGATGTTAAACTATGATAGTGATAAATCTTGAGCGATAGAATGAAGAAAGAAGTGATTTGTAATGTCAGTCGGTGTCTTTCCGCCCAGCTCCCATTAGCAAAACTCTGAGAACTGTTGAACATACTACTGGTAAATGCCCGGATTGACTCTCTTTTACAAGTGACGGATTCCCCTAGGATGATTCGGCCAATAGGATATAATATTTTTATTTGGCCTGGATAAGACAAGAAGATGTGCAAATAGGACATTGACTTAAAACCCAAAAGGACCTCCTCCACCAGGAAAATGGAACTTGAAATTAGCTCCACCCCCGCCCTGTTGATGGAACATGAACGGGTGCCCGCCGCCTCCAAATGGGCTTCCTTGAAAGGGGCTTCCTCGATCTTGAGAGTTTGGGTCATCCCCTTGATCGAAGCGGGCACGCAATTCCGGGTCGCTCAGGACTTCGTAGGCCTCGTTAATCGCGGCCATCTTCTTCTCTGCCTGTTCTTTACTGATACCTTGCTTAGCAGCCTTGTCTGGATGATGCTGCTTCGATGCTTTTCGATATGCCGCTTTTATTTGCCTTTCATCAGCATCACTAGCCACTCCGAGTACTTTGTAGTAGTTCTTTGTCTTGCTGCGCTTTAATGCGACCTGTGCCTTGTTTAAAATGGGATTGACTTTATCTCTCTTGTCAGGCCGAAGCTCTGCTGCCTTTTCGAGAGTTTGAATTGCCGCCTCGAATTCTTCGCGTTTGAGGAGAGATTTGCCTTGATAGACAAGACCCCAAAATGATTCAGCGTCTACTTTAAGTGCTTCCTCACAATATCTTGACGCCTCTTTATGATTTGACTATTAAGTGTTAGACCACTTCGTAAAGTTATGCAGCGAGGATATGATTGCAACCGAAGAGGCTGAGCCCCGACAGGACGAGAAAAGAACCTAGGACCGAGCAACAAAAAGAGGCGGACTTGTATACTTACTTCAGAGTAAGCTTGGCACACCATTTCTACCACTTTCTCATATAATCTTGTCCTAGCTTTCGCCGGTATCCTTCCTCCGTGTTTCAATTCATCAATTTGCGCCCTGAGATCTGGAAGCAGGCCCGGTTCCTCAGTGGTGCCTACCAATGCTCGCCCTGCCATAGTAATCTGACCACGACTGAGCTGACTCTCAATCTTTTGAAGGGCTTTATGAACGCGCTTTTCCTGCTTATGCAGAGCCTTGCAAACCTTTGAGTCGGGGTCAGAATGTAAACATTTTCTGATCTGTGCTAGGCCATTGTCGAAATCGGCAAGGCCGTAAAAGGTAGTAGCCGAGATAAGAACGTGCGGGTCAGTGTTACCAGGTCGGAGCTGAATGACATGATGCAAATCGCCCATACCCTCCTCAACCTCTCCACGTTCAAATCGGCAACGGGAACGCAGCTCACGCAAGCTCGGGGCCCGAGATGCAATCGAGATAGCCGCGCCAGCATGGTTAATACATTCCTCCCATTTTCCATCTTTTTCTGCGGCCGTAGCTAGCTCAGCGGCACTTTGAGCCTCAGCGAGCCCCAGTACTTCGAAGGAGTCCTGATCTTTCTGTGCCAGTAAATACTCTGTGCGGGCGCCTTCCCAGTCGGCAACCTTGGATTTTATTCTCGCTAGCTGAAGATGAGCTCCTTGAAAACCAGGTTTCAACTCCAAAACCTTGCCGAAGTCGATGCTTGCTTGGTTTGGTCGGCCAAGCGAAAGATAAGTTGTGGCACGTTTGAAGAACGTCAGGTAGTTTGATGGATCCTTGGCGACGGCGGCATCGTAAAATGCGAGCGCCTCAGTCGTTTCACCCTTAGCAAGATGCGTTTGTGCTGACGTCAATAGGGCAGAGACTGGGAGATCTGCAGGTATGTCTAGGGCGACGATTGAGGTAGCGGATGCAAGCAAGCTTGCCGTGAACACCAAGTTGGCAAAATCTAGTCGCATTATCGACAGACTATGGGATGGATTGTATCGAGAAACGGCAGTTGATGGAAAGACGCGATCGGGGAATCCCGAATCCTGGCTTGTCAGAAGTTAGAGGCAGAAATCACGGATGAACATATGAGAATTGTACCTCGATCACCGCGACGACAGAAGCTGGAGGCTCAATGAAGTGAAAATGCGATTGCGATTATAGCGGCACAAAGGGCCGTTTAAGTTGACCAATGGCTCTGAAACTAGAATTGATTGGAAGTGATGAATGACGTGTGACGAACTTGTCTAAGAGCATTTAAATGAGTGCATTTCAGTATGAAGGCTAGGATATCTGGTTTCAGGATACTGTGTTACCTATTATCGGCCACTCAAAATTGCCAACGTGTACTAAATCCATTAGTGGGCCCTGCGTAGTCGGTATCTTGCTATGCGTCGAGCTCTGTACGGACGTACTCCGTACATCTTCCGTTTTAGGCTTAGTCCGTACGCACTCCACCTATTTAACATAGACCTTTTGTCATAAAATCACAGTGTAACTCAGAGGTCAATACCACGGTAAGCCAAACCAGAAACCCATCAACGAAGCTATCTATGGTTTTTGAGTCACAAAAGTTACCACTATCAATCTTTTGCGACGCAAATGAGGCAGATGCTTCTCATAAATCTTTCCTGCCCGAATATAGTTTAATTTACGACCCGGTTTCATGGCTTATCTACGCCAAGACGATTCGACGACCGTGTTTTCCCCATCTGTTGCTCGCGTCGCTGCGTCTACGGCAAAGGATTGGTCATATGTAGATTCTTGGCTCTCTAAACTCCTACCGAGCCAAAGGCTGCCTGAGTACGAACGCAATTCTGCAACTTTGAAGGCGCTGCTTACATTAGCGGGCATCAACGAAGCCGCGAACGATGATCGAGATCTCATATCTACCGCGAGCAAGCTGGCGCTAAGAGATAACGCTGGCGCTGAAATTGCTACGAACTTGACAACAGGAACGTGCTGTGAGAACGGGCTGGTGATTCGGAATTTGATTGTTGCCAAGGTCACAAACTACCTCACAAGAGAGGGGAAAATTGCTCTCGAGGCACTAGCAGACACGTCTGTACAACATAGGATCGACTTTCCCATCCCCGAGGACTTGTGCAAAGAATTCCTGAATCTACAGACTTCGCTTTTTGAAACAGAGCAGGTGATGACACAAGTCAAGGCGCTGAAAGAACACCTCACCCGTGAACTGCAAATTTCCGCAGAACATTTGGCCCTGTTCCAGGGCCCCAACTATACTTTGCCGACAGAGTTGTCTAAACAAAACCTTGATCTGCAGCGAAAGACGAAATTGAAATCAAAGCAAATACTAGATGCCAGGGAATGTTTGAACACGCCGTTTTCAAGACCTCGGTTACCTTGCACCATCGAGTCTGTAATGAGAGAAGAACAGCAGCTCCTTGGCTTGTTAATCGAGAGAAAAACCCTAGATTCACAAATAGCCGCTTTCCGGAGATTGCCAAGTGATCCCGAGAGAGCAAGAGATCAACTTGAGGGCCTTCAGGAGCAACTCAGAAGCTTGACGGCACAGCGCGACCATGTATTTGAAGGACTAGTAGAGCAAGCAAGCCCACTCAAACGTCGTTGAGCCAGGAGTAATCATTCTACAAGTACTAGCTATATTCTGTTCTTCGTTTCGTACTTTGACATGTTGTGTCGCTGCGTGGTGTACTTCTCAGCTTCTTCTGTTCTTGCCCGAGACAGCGCCTCCAAGTCTTCCAAACTGTCTCCCAAGACCGGATTTCTTGAGCGGAGCTGTGGAATTGGCCTCTTTAACCGACATCATCGGCGTGACTCCTGCCGCAGGAACTCGGACACTGCTTTTGGGCTCTAGTGAGTCATCGCCGACGCGAAGATCAGCTATACCTGCCGCAGAAATATCTTCGCCGTCTAGATTAAGTCGTTGCACCCTCCTCGCCCTTTCTTGCACGCTGCGAAACTTCTCCAACAATTCAACCCACCTGATGCCACCATCCTCTCGGCCCTTGAGTCGGTTGGGTCGATCGTAATTCGGATTAATAGTCGACGTCGCCGCGCTTATCATGAGAGAGTAAGCATGGGTATTTCGGGTGAAAATCCTTTTTATTTACAAGTCGGTTCCAACAAACGTCAGATCGGGGCTTACCTGCGGGGTGCAACATGTAAATATCCTATTGAGCTGACACTATTGAGCCTATTTTTGAGAGCTGCGAAGGCTGATGATTGCGGCAAAAGCATGAGTATCCCATACATGCATTTGTACAGATATGGGTACTTTTCTGGCTCGAGCAACTGAAGTCTCAAATCTATGTTTCTGTGTTAACCGTGGAATCGAACTGGATCGCGAACGCATTTACATGTGAATACTGGAGACTCGATCAACTGAACAAGCTTGTCCACCTGGATCAACACATTGACGGTCATGTCCAATTCGCCACTGGTTCAAGTTAGCTATCTGGGGCCTGTGACCCGGATAGGTGCCATGCGAGTCTCACAATATCTGAAGCAGATGGTAAGCCTGCTCGTATGCTTGCGACAGCAGACACAGTGAAAAGGTGGCGACAGCATTGTAACACCACGAACGAAACAGCGCCACAAACAATGTTTGTCCGTCCTTGGTTTCAAGGTTCCGCAGCCGCTTACGAACTTCGGCGAGTTGTGGGGCAGTAATGAGATTGTTGTTCAAATTCTGGACCATGATGCTGGCGAACTCAACATCCTCTTCCTTCTCTATACAGTCGGCCAGTGTGCGATAAATGCGTTCAGGACTGAGGCTAAGGCATAATTGCCGAATGATCAAGTTGCCCCTTGTCTCCAAAAGCTTGCGATCCGTAGAAAACAGCTGCAGCAAGTTAACCATGAAATTCGCAAAATAATCATCCTCACTGTTCCGAGAGATCTGTGAAAGCAGCTGCAAGTCCTTTGTCACAACCGCGTCAGACGGATCAGACAGAGTTTTAAGCAAGGCAGGAAAAGTACCATCATTGAAAGCCAACACTTTTCGGGGTGCCTTTCTGTGAAGCATGATTAGCCAAGTCAAAGCAGCAACTCTTGTTGCTTCGTGATCGTTGAGGAAAAGTAGTGTAAGAGAGTTGACAGCCGCCGTATAATCTAGGTCTGGAGACGGCACCGCTGTCAGGATGCCGCCGGTTGAGGTAGACCTGCTTTGGCCCGGGCAGACGCTATGATTATCCTGTTCTCGAACGCTTGAAATTGAGGCCCTGTTGCTTTGCGAGTCATCGGCTCTTTCGCGGGTCAGAGCAAGCCGGGAGGCGGGCCGATGTTGGCTCTGCGGAAGAGACTGGCTGTTCAGGCCCGATTCATCCGATAATGAGACTACATAATCCATAAGGCATGTGTTGACTCGAGTAGCGGCTTGATAAATGGTTTCCTTATTACTAGCCATCGCTGGTAACATATGCGCGAGAATCTTGGGGGTGAAAGGTAACACCTCTTCCGGTGATATATCGAGAAACTCGATGATCCATCGCAGAGATTCTAATAGACAATCTTCATCTGTTTTTTCGTCAGAACGTTCCGCTTCCTGTTTTGTTTGAGTTAATGTGAACAAACCTAGAGGAGAATCCAATGTCGCCGTCAGAATCTCTAGGATATGCTTATAATTAATCTCGACATCTTGACCGGGAATCCAGTCTTCTTCAGTACTCTCAACGTCCTCATCAAATGCATCGGAATCGATCTCGTCTCCTTCTTCTAGATTTGGACGGATGCTCTCTGTGTCCATCGAATCTTGCCGCTTCCTTTTCCCACCTTCTCTGGATCTTCTACTCTCCAAAATCCCCCTTTTCACGAGAGCAATCCTCTTAATCTCGTTTAAGAATTTGTCTAGGCAAGACTGAGTTGCGGTCCGAACGTCAACATTCTGGTCTCCAAGAAATTTGAGCAGGCCTCCCAAAAATTCAGGAAGACATGTCACAAGCTCAAGGTCGGGAATAGAGTCTAGCAAGGTTATCCACCCAACAAGGAACTGTCTCGTAAAGGGGTTAATCACCCATATCCTCTCTTTCAAAAGAGGAATAAATCTTGGCAGAGAGAACGCTGTAGGCAGGTGAATGTGTTGATTTTCCATAGATGTTTTGTCATCATCAAACGCGGGCGGTGCTTCTAGCACTGACACGTACGAAGCAGCTGACTCGGCTACTATGTCTTTGACAAGCCGATCGAGCAGCTCAGCACCGTTTTTTACGGATAGTTCGGAATCAGCTCCAAGCTAAATGCTGTCAGTGCTCATGTTCATGTTCGATACAGGCTTGGGGCTGAAGCGGAGTTTCGTACTCTGCAGAGTTGATCAAATATGCTATTAAAATAGACCAAAATTTCACCCTTTGCTACCTTCGCAATGTTGTACATGGCCTCGCATGCATAGTATCTTACACGAGCGTCTTGGTCTGTGAAGCACGCCAGAACTGGTGGAACAATTTTGGCAAGATATCGGGGGAGGTCCTAGGTGGTACGGTTAGTAACTCTGTCCGTCAAATTCTTGTGAAGAGTATGAGTATTTGCAACAAGTAACGTTGCCAGTCGCTATCCCGGATGGCAGAAAACATCAGACTGCATTTGAATATGCGGGATGTAGCACGCAAGTGTGCAGCCAAACATCGAGCCAGTGTATTCAATTGGTATTCATATTTGGTTACTTACTGGGCCAAGTGCAATTGCAGCCGCCGCTAGTCCAATAAGCCCCCCATTCCTGGCATGCGGCTGATGAACAGCATAAGCATAGTCATTGCAAAGTTGCTCGAGGATATCGTGTACTCTTTGGTGATCTTTGGATGCCACGAGCTCTCGTATCACTCTCTCTAGCCTGTTCAAATTAATCATGTCAGGCATATAGTCAACGGTATCCAAGCCCCCATCAAAGGTAGCATGGATTATTTGAGGGGGCCTCGGGAACAAGTGCGGATGAAGAGTCACCTACTCAAGAGCTCCGACTTTGCGCTTGTCGTAGAGTTTATCGTTCAACGCCCGTTGTATATTCGCATCCATTTTGACCCTTAAAGCATGCTTGGCGGTTTCCGACGGACAATAAGGAGAATGGTAAGGCTCTGGTCGAAAATACGGGACTGATTATGCAAATTCCAACCTCTTTGACGATTTTCGATTAATGACAGGTCGCAATGAGCAGTTGCGAAAATAGGCCAACTGGAGGTTCAGCAGGAGGCTGACGCCAGTGTGAGTGTCTTCGAAAGGGCTCGCATTCAATCCTGGCGCATTGAGTGCATCTGACAGTGATGGAAGATGACTTAAAATGCATACGTTGGACAGAAATATGATAACCCTCGGTCTATGAGGGATTGCTCGTATAGGGCATGGACAATGAGCTGGCATTGATGCTACCAGGAGGTGGTGTCAAGTCACCTGCTCTCCTGCGCCATCTGCGCCATCTGCGCCTCAGTGGTCAGTGGTCACCTAGTTGCTTAGGTACCTAGGGTAGGGCCGCACCTTATTACATACATAGGTGGGTATTCAACGCTCAATGGACCATACATGCTTCGACCTGAGGAACCTACGTAAGATGCCTCATTATATGACTTGTGTACTAAACTTAGTACTGGAAGCGAAAAACATTAATCTAACGAAATTTCCATCGTGTTTCTGGTGCCGTATCTACTAAAAAGCACAGTGATTCGAGTAAAAATGTGAGTCGCAATTAAAACAGATCGTCGTCCTTACCAAACCCGAAATCGGCGGAAGGACAATCTGGAGCAAAAGATTGACGCACTACGTGCCATACTTCCGGCCAGTTCAACGGCTGCTAGCCGATGCCGCCGCTGCAAGTTCCAGTGGTACTTTGGATATGTGTGCGCCTACATATTGGCCGACGTAAGCTTTCAAAATTGGCGAGTAATTGAAACAGGTCTTGCAAGACCTGTTTATAGCAAATTTGTCAGGTAATATGAAAACATTGTAAAATTACACCGTCGAAGCTGAAAGTGTGGAAGTAGCAGACGTTTTAGCCACTTGTCCAACAGCGACCCGATCTCGCTGAGTTAGGTTCCCTCGCAAGACTATATATCCTCCTTGATGCATGGTTTAAAGCATGCTCTCTCCTACTTGATAGCGAAGGGCACCAGGAACTTGAGAGCGTTGGGAACGTAACAGTTTCCAGTTCATGATTCCCGTTGATCAAAAGTGAATGGCCTTGGAGCTGGTGGCCATAGCAGCCTCCTTGAATGCTTCCGCTAATGTGGGATGAGCATGGCAGGTTCTCGCGATATCCTCAGTGGACGCCCCATACTCCAAAGCCAAGGTGCCCTCCGCGATCATTTCACCAGCATTAGGGCCAATGATATGAACACCGAGGAGCCTGTCCGTTTCTGGGTCTGCCAACATCTTCACGAGGCCGTCAGTGTCCAAATTGGTTTTGGCACGCGAGTTTGCGCTAAAGGGAAAGGTGCCCACGCGATATGGGATCTTTTGGTTCTTGAGATCTTGCTCATTCTGGCCAACCCAGGCCACTTCAGGATAGGTGTACATGACAGAGGGAATGCATCCATAGTTAACATGGCCATAGCCCTTCTTGATATACTCCACCACAGCAACAGCCTCTTCCTCAGCTTTGTGAGCGAGCATGGGGCCGAAAGTGACGTCTCCAACGCATCGAATGTGGGGTATCTTGGTTCGATATTCCGAGTCAATAATGACGCGACCGCGTTCGTCGAGCTCCATGTCAATATTCTCGAGGCCTAAACCTTGCGTATATGGTCGTCTACCGATAGCAACCAGTACAACATCGGCATCAAGCTAGTATCGATATTAGCAAATGTACTGAGGTGTTCAAATAGTCGCATACAGATGTTCAGCTGATGAAAAAAGCTAAGGGTCCTACAGTTTCTGATTTGCCACCCTTGGCAGCGTCAACATTTAAGCTGACCTTGTCTCCGGAATTGTCACCGCTGACGACCTTGGTGTTCAGTTTGAAATCCATGCCCTGCTTCTTCAAAAGCTTATGAGTTGCTTTTGCAATTTCGGCGTCCATACCGGGACCACCAATCTGACCAAGAAATTCGACTACAGTAACTTTAGTGCCAAGGCGAGACCACACAGACGCCATTTCCAACCCAATGATACCGCCACCAATGACAATCATGGTCTCAGGAATTTTTTCCAAGGCAATGGCGCCAGTGCTGGTGATGACACGTTTCTCATCAATTTTCAGACCAGGGAAAGGAGTGGCTTCAGAACCAGTTGCGATAAGTATGTTCTTTCCCCGGACAGTCGTCTCTCCACCCTCGTTGAGAGACACCTTGATATCATTTTCGTTCACGAATGAAGCAGCGCCTTTGATGTAATCGACGCCATTCTTTTTCAGGAGGAACTCCACACCTTTTGTAAGGCCATTGACTGCAGAGTCCTTGGCTTTCATGAAATTGGGCAGGTTGAGTTTGACTTCGCCGACTTCGATACCGCGATTCTTCGTGTCGTGCAAAATTTGGTGGTAAAGATGTGAATTATTTAAGAGAGATTTTGATGGAATGCAGCCAACGTTGAGGCAGGTTCCTCCGAGAGTCCCACGCTTTTCGATACACGCGACCTGAGAGTGTGACGATTATTAGTAGTCGCAATATCAGACATATTTTGTTACCGTTCCCAGTCGTACCTTCATGCCCTCTTGTCCAGCCTTGATGGCGGCGACATATCCAGCAACACCACCTCCGATGATGACGAGATCCTTCTCCTCTGTGAAACTGGTTAGCTGACGACTATTATGAGAAAATTCGACTTTGTCAGCAGTAGTAAACAAGTAGTATACAAACCAGAAACAGAAGCAAATTCACGACTCCATCGAGCTGGCATTAAAGACGAAGCAATCTTAGGTAGTCTGGTAAATCATATTATTCAGCAATGACAATTAACAGAGATATCCGAACAGGACGAGCTGCGTTGGATGAGCGATTAGCTTCCAAACTTACGACTGCTGCTGCCAGGACGACGGCCTGACGGCCTTTCTAGAGAGAAGTCTGCTGTTAAGCATCATTACACGCCAATTTATGAAGTATATGTTGGTCGACGACGCCAGGTAGCATGCGAAGTTAGAAGAGGGAGTCAAGTTGGGTAATGTGTTGTAAATGTGTCGGAGAGCTCCCTCGAGGCTCTGCGTCGAAAAGCAGGTGGGTCTGGTCTGTCGCCTGGGAATTTTTTCCTGGGACCTGGCGCTCCCTACCGATGAGAGCAAATGGTTGCCTTCATGCCTGAGGTTAGAAGGGTTGAACCCACCTCCAATGAGTCCACGTGAAGGTGCTTTATTAGACTGTTTGTCACAGAAGGACCAAAAGCAACAACGCAGGAAGTACATACGTGCGTAATAGTTAGATGGAGTCATTTGTATTACATCACTTTCACCAAGCCCGGTAGGCATGCATTGATAAGACAGAGTTGTCAAATATCTAGCTAGTGCCTGCATGTAAACGTAGCCTATGAAATGCCTTTGGCGCAAATTGCCTCGACTTTCAAGATATTTATCAGTCGTATCTCTTTTTCTTATCTTCACCAACAAGTTGACGTCGTAGTAAGATCTAGGATTTAGTCGAACAAGACAACGCAAATATCAGCCGTTGTAACAATATCTTATAGAAGCACATTGGTAACCTTTGGGGTGAATATGTAGTCTGTTAATCTAGGCCGAGATATTATGAGATGTCGGACACAAGCTGGTACTAAATATTACTGCACCTTCTGTCCATGAGAATCACGAAACGGAGGTTTGTGTTGCTATGTTATTCCGGAGGTGGCCCCAATGATACCATACCTCGGCATTCTAATTTTCGGTCACTTTAGAATGCCCCCCAATGCTGGACTTTGTTGCACAGCCATCTGAGCCTTTTCTATCACATCTTTAAGGGTTTTCCTTTCCCTATGCCCAACAGCTGTTGCATTAATGATCCTGTTTCTCAAGAGCCAATTTAAACCTGCAGCCAGACCAGGTATTTCTGTTGCTGGACCGAACGTACGCTCAACTTTTTCGTCTCCATGCGATCTCTTGCCTGTACATTTCCGCAGAAGGCTAAGGATGAACCACTCAACGAAGATTGACGACCACGCATTCAGTTTTGGAAGTTCCACCGGCTTGAGGATAGTAATACTCAGAGACCCATCGGCCACCAGGGATGCGTAGAACTGCGCAACATGTCTCAAACGTCGGTCATTCTTCATTCTCTCTCCTTCCATGGTCTCTTCATCGTCCTCTTCTCCTCCAAACAAAGATTCGCCAAGTCCTCGGAACATTCCCCACAAGCGATTTTGGAATGCAAATCTGACCCTGCCATTCGTACAAGCTTGGCGTCCTACCAATGCATAGTATTCGTTGTAATGAAGTTCACTCCCCACGCATTGAACCAAGACTCTCGTGATCTCCAATTGTTCGTCCCGTTTTAATCTCAAATTTGCAAATTGTCGGTATCCATGTTCAGAGTCAAGCGCAGACATGATGGCAGTAAAGATGGCAATCTGTGAAGGAGTGTTGAGGCCTTGCGCCTTGGCCTTATTTGGGAAGTCTGGCAGCACAAAATCCATATCCTCATCATCCGGAGCCTCATTGAGGGTGGTCTTCGCTTGCCCACTGACCAAACTCGCCCTCTCGGCTGCATCCCGATATTCAGGAACACTTGCCCCAACCAGCCACCATTTGCCATGCCTGTCGACGTCTTCAATGTCTTTGAGGCGTATACCCATCGGGGTCAGTCCATCCAGTCGACGGGATTGAGTTTTGAGTTCCCCAAGACGCTTCTTCATGCGAAGTACGTGCTCGGAGACGATAATAGATTCCGTTCCTTTGGCCTTAGCCTTGCTGTTCTTCAAGTCTTGGATAGTCTCAACCATGAATTTGGTTCGTACAGAGATATTTGAATATCCAATTCTGGAAACAGCCACGTTCAGAACATTCGAAACATGCTGAAGGGCTTGAGGATCATCCCTCCGCAATAACCTGCCGGCCATGCGACATACCCTGAGAAGAAGTTCCACATTGAGCTCAGAGAGGTTGTCCAACAGTCTTTCCATATAATCGAACACGATAGTGCAGCCGACAACTTCGAAAACATATAGCTGGGTCAAGAAGGTAAGAAGGTTTGAAGGTTCTTTCCTAATGTGATTGCCAGTATAGGTCAATGCGTAGTTATATTGCTCGCTGAACTCTCTCACTACCCGTCTCACCAAGTGCGATCCAAAACTAGAACCTGTGATTTTATAGATGGCTGCGGAGAACCCGCCAATAAGAACAAAGAATTGATCGGGAAGAGTTTCCGACTTGCGCATTTGCGCCAGGATGGCGTCAGTGAGGATCTCAGTTACTTTCCCACGTGCATGTGACTGATAAATTCCCTCGACAGATTGGGTCAGTGAAATGAGACAGGCATCAGTCAGCCGATTAACAACGCCTTGGAGTCTTTTCTGTAGTTCAGTGTCTTTTTTTCCTTCTTCTTGGTGTCTCTTCGAGGGTGGAATGTATTTCGCAAGATTGATCCCCCCCGTTGGTGCGACATATGGGTTTTCTCTCGGTCTTGGCGGTGATTGGAGAATTGTCAGCACCTCAGAGGTGTCATCGAAACCTTCGAAGGATCCATCACTTTTTTTTGTCAAATCGTCATCATATTCACGCTCAACCCCATCAGGAGCATTGCATAATCTTCGCTTTGGTTCAAAATTATCCAGTCTCATCTCGGGGTGATTAGAACTGCCATGCTGTGATGATTCGCAGTCAGAGTCGATAAGCATGTTACCAAGATCGCGTTCAGTGGAGGATTCCGGAAGAGCATTATGTTTCCTTCGTTTAGAAGATAACCAATTGTCATAAGCAGCTTTTCGCTTTCCTTGATCATCTTCGCTAGTGGAATCACCGTCCACCACCCCTCCTAGAAGTTCATCGAGACCATCGTCCTTGAATGCTCGAGGCAGAGACCGACGACCTTTTCTGATACCGAGCTTTCTCTCAAGATTTTCGATTTCGGCATCATCTTGGGCAAGCTGCTTCAAAAGTGTCTTAGGCATGCTTCCATTCTCTGTCTGCCGTTGAGGCCGATATTTTGTTTCATGAAAAGAGTGGGAAGCCTCTGACTCGTCTGTTCCGCCCTTGAGGGCAAGTTCTGTGCCAGCATTCTCTGGATCAAGGCCTTGTGCCGAACTGTTCAAGCTTGCGAATAACTTTGAGCTTGAGCCTGAAAGGTCTTCGTTGAGAGTATGATGTACTGTAGGCATTCTTGGACTTCGCTCTCTATTTTTATACTGTTTTGAGTATTTCTGGCGCTTCTTAAATACTCTTCGCTGTCTTCGTAACTCTTTTCTTGGGGACTGTCGAGCTCCGCCTGAGCTTGCGTGGGATAGGAGGGCTGTATTTTGGTTGGGTATAATAGATGCAATACCCATGCGTTTATAGAGCTTCTGTTGCAACTCAGGAACAGAAAGAGTAGGCATTTCAGGATTTCAGATATCCCACGTTCCACCAGCCGATGGAAAACTGACTGCTGCAGTATCAATAGATGTGCAGACGTTGATAAATTGCTGCTGGTTGATGCCATCGGCTGTGCCCTGAAAGCTCATAACAACTTGGGAAGTGTTACAGAGAGCCAAGAATGAAGGTTTACTGAAGGTAAGAGACAGAGCGGTGAATGATTTTAGTAAATTTGGCATCGAACAAATGGGTTGTGTAGGGGGACAGATTTACTTGTGTTTATATGATACGGAAGTGACCTAAAAAGAAAAATAGAAAAAAGTGGAGCAACTGTGGTTCGACTCAATGGACAACCCATCCAGACGGACTGTCTACGGCCGACCGAGGTCGACTTTGCCCCTCACAGAACCACCTCCATCGCAATCTGCCCGATTCCGAAGCAGTCTTCAGCGGAAGCAAAGAGATTTTATACGGAGGTGATCAATCAAAAATGCAACTGCAATGATCATCGAAATGAGTACAGAGCATTTGAGCCGAGACGAGGTCAGTATGTTGGCTTACGTGCGCCCTGCTAAGCCCCTTCGAGGCGTAGATGCCAATTGTTTTTCAATACACTAAACCGCCGCACACCAAGTTTTTCGACAAACTTGTAGAACTTTTCAATCGAAGGAGAGGCACTGATCACGGCGCCATTTATCTGGTTCAAAAACGATGTATGTAGAGTCATGCCGCTGCTGTCGAGAGTCTTCCAAATGAGCTCGCCTCCTATTTCGTCACGACAAACATCCCAACCTAGCCATTTTCGTCAGCATAGAGCCGAACACTACTAATCGTTTCGCAGTTTCCTTTGGCCAAGCGAAATTGAGTGATAACAACATGCTGACTCACGAGGATGGTGGAGGCCCAAAGCCCCTGATCATAAGAGCAACTAATGGCAAGTCAAAAAGGCAAAGAGATCTGAAGGTCAAGATGTCGACAATTGTTCAGCCTAATGATATTGAAAGCTTCTATGTCCAATATGCCGATGTTTGTAAGGCAGGGATGGCTGCGCTCAAGCCAAGGGATCGCAGCAAGAAGAAGGCCAAGGCAAAGAAGAAGAAGACAACGTCATGAGATTAAAGTGCACACGCATTAAGAGTCACGATTTATGCAGTACCTAGATACCCGCACGGGCTTGGGAATGCGGGTAGTATTGCATAGATGGAGAGAAATGGTTTACAAAACAATCGAGAGCTGAAATGATGCAACATGGTTTTCGGCAACTATCCAAATAATCACTGACGAAATATTCTTCTGTAGCCAATGTGCCGAACTAGGCTTCTCCTGCTCTATTTACCATGTGCCGGGTTAAGAATTAACTTGGGAAACAATGATTAATGAGGAAAGCCTCGTTCGCAGCGATACGAGCCGTGATGTCAACTCCTTAATGTAGACACATGCCACAATATATTTGTTGAAACAATGCATTGACGCTGAACCTACGATGGGAATATAGGTATATACCATTTCAAACACAATGTCAATCAATTCCTAGACAGCATAGAGTCCTTTCTAGATCCCATGCTGACTAGATTTATCACATGCTAGAATTCGACTGTGAGAACTTTGTTGCGAATGGCTAGCAGGTCTTGGTATTAATACACCTCTACGATCTTGAACTGCATCACAAACTCGTCACCGGTTGAGTCCAGACAAGCTGAGTTAAGAGATGCCATGCGTCTTATCCAGCTATATTTCTCACCTTAGTTCGAGTGCCGCCATCCCATTTCGTGCCAAGTTAACGAATGACATAGCCTTATAGCCACGTTTCAGTATGTCAACGTTACAGGGCCATGTCCTGTTGGAGCGTTGAGCCCCGAACCCATTGAACACTTTCAATAACGAACAGGAAGAATTACTAAGAACAAATGAGCAACCAAAATAAACATGATGGCCATTTGGGAACATGATATATGGGGAATGTTGTGTGGTTGCCATTGTCACGACGGAAAGACTTTGGCTGAAATTCAGGGTAGCCAAAACAGAAAAACAGAAAACCCTCTGTTAACTACATGATCTGGTCCTGAGTGAGACCGGCATGAGCATCAGTCTCCATGTTGTCGCCGCCAGCCTGGTTGAGATACTTGACGAAGCCCAGGTTCAGCGGACGACCGCCGTATTGATAACCCTGGAATTTTGCAATAGAAGTCTCAGCAGTATCGGCACTGTCAAATCGAACGACGCCAGTGCCTCTGGACCGACCACTAGGCTCATACTGAATCTCAGCCTGTTCCACTTTACCAATGGTCGTGAAGAGATCTACAAGATCGTCATTGCTCGTCGACCAAGGCAACTAATGAAGGATTAGTAATTTGCAGTCCGATAATCACAAAAACAAAGGTGTTATAACCACTCACATTACGGACATAGATAGTCTCGCTCTTTTCGGAACCGGCCGTGGCGCCGTCAGTGAAAGGGTTCGGGGGGATTACAGCAGCAGCGGGTGAAGGGTCGAATGACGCTCCTCCAGTAAAGCCACCACGACCGACCATGCCAAAGCCGCCACGGCCGCCACCATAACCTCCGCGGCCGAAACCACCGCCAAATCCTCCTCTCATGCCACCTCCATAGCCACCACGACCTGGAAAGCCCGTCCCACCGGCGCCGGCATAACGATCTTCGCGGACCTCTAGCATCCGGCCTTGCCAATCATATCCATTAAACTGCTGAATGGCATTCCGAGCGTCGTCAGGGTTTTCGAAAACAACGATACCGGAGCCCTTTGGACGACCATCAGGTCCACTATGGACATCGGCGCGGATGACACTGCCCGAGCGAGCTGACAAAGGGTTATTAGCGAAGTCCAAATAGGGGACAAGTCAAGCACAAATACTTCGTTCAGAATACTCACCAGCTTGCCGAAACAGATCCTTGAGGTCCTGCCACCCAACATTGAAGGGAAGCTGAGGCTAGTCAGTGCTGCTACGGGAAAAATCAGGACAATGGGTTAAGACAAACGTTGGCCACATAAATCTGCCGGCCACCTGCGCAGGGAGGACCACCATATCCTCCTTGATTACTGTTGAACCCTCCTGGCATACCTCCACTAAATCCGCCGCGATTGCCACCGGTGGCACCGGTGAATCGAGGCTCTGCTTCGCGATCCTGTTGCAGTAGTAAGCATAAAGCGCAACAAAATGGAATTAGGTTATAATCACCTCTCGGACGTAAACTAGACGACCCATCAAGTTTTGGTTGCTGAGCTGAGCAACAGCTTGTTGAGCCTGTTCTCTCGTTGCATACTCCACAATTCTGTGGTTGCACCGTAAGTACTTGCTTATTTCTGCATGCATCAAATCACAAGAGGAACTCACCCGCATCCCTACAGTCATCCAGGACATCGTCCATACCCGTCAACCCAGCCATCCATCAAAAGCCAACAAGGGGATATGTGCAAAACAGAGAGGAGGGAAAAAGGAACAGAAGAAAGCAAGGAGAAGGACACAACGCCAGCCAAAGACTATTATGATAAAGCCCACCTTCGACATTCCATTCGGAAGAAGTAACACATCCGCAAAGAGCACTTCTCCGGCTGCAAAAGAATGGGTTAGCTTTGCTTACAGGTGTTATTTATATCAAGTATCTTACCCTGTCTCATGAAGTCCTTGAGGTGGTGCCATTTTACATCATAAGCAAGATTCCCAACATAGACACGGCGGTCTTGCTGTGATGTTTCGCGTATGTTGCTCATCATTTGTTCTCTCGCTACAGCTCGTTCCTCATAGGATCGTAGCGGTGCTTGTCCCCCGTAGCCTGCACTGGATCCTCCACTTGGGGCTCCTGTTCCGGTCATGGGCGAGCGATCGCGGCCGCGACGATATTCGTCTCTGCTGTTTGACCTGCTACGAGGTGAGAACGATCGTCTCCGAGATTGTCGACCTGGGCTTCTGGAGCGTCGACGGGGTGATCGGGACCTCTCTCGCTTTTTTTGTGTGTTAGCCTCTGGCGGTCAGATCATTGCAACGAGACAGCCTCTGCTCGATGGATAAAAGGACAGCTTCAGGGACTGAAGAAGGAAGGGAGGGTTATGCAACCATCCAAATTCAAGGAGCGAAACAAAGCGCCGTGCACAAAGGAAATTTGTCATGCGATCATCCAAAAACAACAACGCATTTGCAAGAGTGATCGTTCCTTTCATTCGAAGAGGCAGCCTGATGTACACAGAAAGGAAAAACAAATAGCCTTCTTTTTGTGTTGCCATGCATTCAGGTTCCTTATGGTACATTTCGCCGTCCTCCTCAGCGAAAAGGCATATCTCAAGCAAAAGGTCGAGACGATGAGAGAAAAGGAACAAGAGAAATTGAGGGAAGCTGCCATGCATACAGAGTGACTTACGGGTCGATAGGTATCGCCTGAATCAGCTATTCAAGAAAAGTTAGATGTCTGAATGGCCGCGTGTTGCCGACAGAGAGGCATTAAATGACAGGCGATGACAACCACAGAGCGGGAGACAGAAAGCTAGGGAGGAAAGAGTGTGGGGTTGTATCAGAGAGAACTGTTTGGCAAAGTAGGTAGGTGTGAAAACATGCAGGTAAGGGGGCCTTGTGATAATGCAGTGTATGATGAAATGCGAGTATAATGCAAGTAGTTGTGAGTAGACACAGTGCCAGGGTCAACAAATGTAGTTGAGCACCTAGATAGGTAGGCAATCACATCAATTTGCTCTGTGATGACATATGAGCTGTATCGTACATGGGCGACCCGCAACATTCTGAGTAGCACGGAGACGAATAGGCAGAGCATTCGTCGCATTCAGCAAGGGGAAGCTCACACAGTAAAAAAGCAGAAGCTAGTAGAAGCCTGATTTTCACAGGCGTCGTTGACAGTGTAAAGAGAGGTGCGGGTAGATGCAATAGAGGGGAGGGGAGGGAGTTGGACGTACCCATGACAAAGTCTAAAAGCGTTGCGGACAACGAGGCTTTGTGCCCGATGCTCGGTGAAAGGCGAGCGGGTGTCCCAACAGGAGGGTAGCTCAAGCCAGGTAGCGGGCAATGGTCGGGAATATGACGAAAGGCGAACGGTCTGGTTAGGGAGAGAGACCGGAACAGTCAGCAAACAACAGGTTCTCGCATAAATGCAAGCTAGATGCAACAAAGGTCAGAATCGGGATGGTGGCGGCGCGACGAGGAGGGGTGGGAGGACAATTGGGTGAGCTTGTCAGAGCAGGTTGACAAGAATGAAAAAAAACACGCCGACAGCTCGAACGAAATTGAGGCAGCGAATGGGAGAACACGGGGGAAAAGTGACAAGGGGGTCAAGCTGCAAGCTACCCTACCTCAGGTGCAATGAGTCAACCCACTTTCATCAACAAATAAGTGATTACCCGTGAACAAGCACAGGAATCGAGAGGAGAGTGTGACACAGAAGCACCGCGAGGTAGAGGCTGTGAATAATGTAGGTACCATATACCCCTTTTCAGGTGGATAGTATCAACGGGGACTGAAATCTTCGCTGCAAGACCAACCACTTACTAAAGCTCCGCGCGTTCGATGATTGGCGAAGTAAAGTGATGGTACGGAGTGCTCTGCTAAGTACCCGGTATGTGTGGTTTTATCGAGGGGAAAGAATGCGCACCAGTTTCGAGCCAATCTGTGGCCGAGACTCGTGAGCTGCACACAGCGAAGAAAGAGGATGTAAGGTGTATATTAGACAAAATAGTTTGATGGGGGTCTGGTCGCGGAAGCGTTGCTCTGCTTGTGTGATTTATTAACGAAAACTTCACCTGACTAGTGCGACAAACCGTGTATACGCACGCGTATACTCCGTACACACTAGCTAACCATGCCCCCCCCCTCCCATAAAGACCTAACCTAAGTATACTTTGTAAGTGAATAAGAAAATCATTTGAATTTTTAATTGAAGTAAAATAAAAAAGGTTATTCATTAATAAGTATATTTAGGTTAAGTCTTAGCTAAGTATAGTTAGGTAAGCATGTATAGTACATGGTTAGCTACTCCGTTGTGTGTATTATTTTAGTGAAAGGCCCCGCAAAGTCACTCGACCCACAACACCCTTATAAGTCGCTATAAGTGACATCTAGAGTCTAGAGCATAGGGAAACCCACTAAATACTAGGTATTTTCCTAAGATGAAAGTACTTATAGCTCTATAGATCTAAGATTACATAGGCATGTAAATGTAGCTTCTATGAGTAAATGTTAATTGCACACAAGCCTATGTAGTTACTAGTGACTGCTGCGATGTTAGGGGCATAGAGGCAGAAAGGGCAGAGAGTGACAGAGGATCTTCGGATCCCCTAGGGAGCTAAGAGCTATCACCTAGCTACAAGCTAGCCACGTGAAAGTAAGGCAAGGTATATAGCAAATACTACCTATATAAAGGTAAAAGGTTAGAGTTTAAAATATTTATGCACTTACCTATAGGTTATACCTTTCTAGCTACGTGTGAGAATCTAGTCATCCTGTTATGGACTGGCCCCTAGGCAACTGCGATAGGGCGTTAATATAATATTAAGAAACTTAAGGAGAGAAAGAAGGAAAGTAAAAGACCTGTCCTTACTAGTGCCCCTTATACCCCCTTAGCTACCTTATATTAGCCCCTTTTCTAGCTATACTTATCTATACTATAGTAAATACTTAGGTAAAGCCTAAGCCCTTATATATGCCCTTACTCCTCCCTCTCTCTTACTAATCTTAACTATAGTCCTCTTACTATTATATAAGTTATATATAATGCAAAATTATATTATTACTATCTATAGGCTATTAATTTATTAGGATATATATAGGTATTACCTTACCCCTAATGTAATATAAAGGCTATTAATTAGTATTTAGCTCCTAGTAATATATATAATATATTCTCCTAGCCTTATATTATTATTATAATAACCCTAGCCTTACCCTTACTAGTTTATAACTTATTCCCTATAGGTATAATCCCTTACTAAAACTATCCTATTTGTTTTTATTATATAACCTTACTTTCCTTATATAACTACCCTTTCTTAAATACTATAGTACTATTACTCCTTCTTATTCTATTATCTAAAATACCCTTTATTCCCTTATTAAACTCTTACTAAATATACCTTAATATAGTACTACTAGTTATATTCCCTTATATAGTATAGCTACTCTTACTATACTAACTATAAGGTCTATTAGTAAGTTCCTTATTAAGGGGAACTTAAATAATAAGGAGTATATTACTCCTAAGGTAATGTTTTAACTCTATAGGCTATATATTAAGAGATACCTTACTATAGGTATATTAGATTATTACTCTCCTAAAAGTAGTAAGTCTTACCCCTTATATTAGTAAAACTATATAACTTATATTTAGTTAACTAGGTTTTTATTTACTAACCCTTAACTTTATTATTATTTAAAGGATATTAAGGCTATAATTACCTTAGGTATATATATTATTACCCCTAGTATTACTAAGACTATAATAACTAAAAAGAAAATACTAGTGCTTTCCTAAAGCTTTTACACTCTTATTAGCTAATAGACTATGCTTTTAAACTAAGCTTAGTTTAATCTAGTACTAGTTTATTTAGCCCTTAGGCTATCCCCCTTTACTAACTCCCTTACTATAAATATAACTAGACTTAAGGTTATTCCCTTTAAAAATAGTAGTTTCTTTAGTAAATATAGTATAAGGAACTTTATATAGTAAGTTACTAGTATTTTATTCTAGTAAAACTAGTAGCTTATAAGTAATATAAACTCTATATACTAAGAATTTTAAGATTAGTCTATATACTTCCTTAAGGCTCTCTTACCTTAATACTATAGTAGTAACTAAAGCTATTTATAATATATTAAATCTAGTAATAATTTACTTTCTTATTACCACTAAGAACATTCTTATCTTAGGACCTAATTAAGTCTAACTAATTATTATACTAATTATACTATAAGTAGTAGTAATTATCCTAAAAGTAAGATACCCCTAGCTTATACTTATTTTATGCCCCCTAATTACTAGTCCTCTCTTACTATCTAGTGTTAAGGTAGCTATTAAGTTTATTATAATATAGTCCTTATCCCTAGTAAATATAAGGAGACTTTAATTACTATTTTATCTAAAGATAATAATAACTTTACTAATAACTATAATATAGTAAATAAAGGATTCTAAGTATATTTTAGTAGTAAATAAGAAGTAGTAAGTTATAAGATAGGTATACCTTATATACTAGTAAGATAACTTTAAGTTTATTTTAGAGGTTAATATAAGATAATAGGTTATATAATAAGCATGCTTTATATGCTAGTAAATGTTTTTATAAGTAAATAAATAGTTTATAATTAATTTAGTCTATTATTATATTATATATCCCTTTACTTTACTTTAAACTTATTAAGGGCTTATATTTATATTATACTCTCTAGTGGTTTCTATATTAGCTATATATAACCTACTTACTTAATAAGTATATTATATCTCTTACCTTAGCCTAGGGTATTCTAGGCTACTAGAATTTATTTAACTTAATATTTCTTTATAAGTTTATTATTATCCTTTACTAAGACTTATTCTAGCCTTAGATAAGAGTCCTAGAGTTTCTAGCTAGGAAGAGAATTCTCTATAGCTTATTTAATAAGGTCTATATAAAAAACTAGGTAAATACCCCTTAGGATATTTAACTACACTATAAGTAATATTAGTACTTTTATAACTATATATTTTACTATAACCTAATTAAGTTTTTATAAGGGGTGGTTTATCTTAATATTTCTAAGTAAAAGCTATACCTTATCTCTTACTTAGAACTATTTTACTAGCTATTAAGAAGCTAATATAGCGTCCTATTACCTTTATTAAACATAGGCTATTATAGCTTATACTAGATAAGTACTCTCTTATAGGTACTTAAGGAATTATATAGCTTGCCCCTTAGGTATTATTATAAAGGTAAACTAATCTAGTTATAACTAAATTAGCTTTAAGTTATATCTATATAGTAACCTATTTAGGCTAATGCCTATTATAGAAGAAGACCTATTATTTATTATAAGCTAGTAAGTAGCTAGATACTCTAGCTAATTAAACTATAAAAAGAAAACTATAATATATAGTATTACTTATACCTCTTAGTTTACTTATTCTATACTACTATTAGTCTATAAATAATATAATATAGAAAGTAACTAATTAATCCTAACTAGGGAATATAATATTATCTAAAATTTTCCTAGCTAGTCTAACCCTTAATCTATAATAATTAATTAGGGAAATCCTTAAAACCTTTACTAAACTATTTTAAACTATTTTATATACTCCTTAGCCTTAATAGAGGTTATAGCTTCTAACTATATAAACTTTAAGAGTCTATTTATAATAACTATAAGGTATTATAGCCTCTTTAAAGACACTACTAGTAAGTTTATTATAAAGTCTATAGAAATCTAAGACTAAAACTAGTTAGGGATAGGTAAAGGCTTTAGTAAGCCCTAATACTATTAATAGCTCTTATAACTACTAAAGTAATAATAGTTATAAATAAACTAAGTAATATCCTATAATATCCTATTCTAATAAAACTACTATTATAGGATTTAAAATATAGTGTTATAGCCTAGGTGCCTTACTACTAGTAAGTTATAGTATTATTATATAAGAGTTATAGTAAGGGGTTCCTAAGCTAGAATCTAAGTATAGCCCTAAAATTAAAGTGCTTTATATATACTTATAGAATAATTTATAACCTACTCCCTTAATAGCGCTTTAGGGGGGAACTTTTAGGCCCTCTCTTATATAGCTTTTAATTAGATACTATATATAGGATCTAATATAATAGCTTAGTCCTATAGGGTCTAAAGGTACTTAGTAGTAAAGAGAGTCTCCCTTACTAGTAGTATTAACACATATAGGAGGTATAGTGCTAGGCTAGTGTTATCCCTTAGCTTACTTAGTAATAGTAAGAGTTATATAATAGTAATAGGTTATAGGACATGCCCTATCCTTAAAGCTAACTTACTCTAGTCCTACTCCCTTTAGGATAAGGTATCTAGGTATTTTGTCGGGCGAAATCAACCACCCGAAAACGACGGAAAAGACAACGATAATGAAAACAACGAAAACGATGATATTGATAATACTGATAATACTAACGAATTTAACGATATCGAAGCCGGAACCTAGATAACGGGATCTAGGTCTGCGATATTTGCGATCCATCGCGAGAATCTAAGCTAAAAGAGGTCTCTTTTTAATATTAGGTTAAATTTATCTTATTAGGTTAAACACAATGCTAGGTTATCTTATCCATTAAACAATCCAAGCTAAAGGCAATAAAGGGAGAGTTAATTTTCTATAAAAGGGGAGGGAATCTAGGGATTTTATCTAGCTAGATAGTCACATAACTAGGGATCTAATTGATCCAGCGATGCCAATAGATCTGACGATGCCAAGGTCTAGAGACCGAAGGTCTTATGACAGGTCTTAAGAGAGGTCTTAAGAGGTCTCAATCCTAGCCACATAACACCTCCCTAACTGTTTTCCCTTTTCTAGCCCCTAGGAAAGGGAAAATAGTAATAAAAAACAACAAAAGGGGAAGAAGTAATACAATTATAAGATAAAAAAAAAATTTCGTGATTTTCAGGCCCCCCTATCCATTAATCCATCAATTAAAAGGGTTATCCATCAAAGGGGGGTCATTATCAGAGGTCTTATTAACAGTCCAATCAATTAATCCGTAGCAGAAGACCTTTCTAATAGTCAGAGACCTCTTCAATTATCAGAGGAATCGTCAGTCAGAAGGGTCTTTAACGGCCAGAGGGGTTATTAGCAGGCAAAGACCTCATCAGAAGACCTTCTATCAGTCAGATTCCTCTTCAATCATCAGAGGAATCGTCAGTCAAAGAGGTCTTTAAAGGTCAGAGGCCTCGTCAGACAGCCTAATCAATTAATCTACGATAACGGAAGCTTTCGTAAGCGGTCGGAGACCTCATCAGCGGTCAAAGACCTCATTAGAAGACCTTCTATACATTAGATTCCTCGTCAAAGGTTAGGGGAATCATCGGTTAGAGAGGTCTTTAACGGTCGGAGGCCTTGTCAGAAGACCTTCTATTAGTCAGATTTCTCTTCAAAAGTCAGAGGAATTGTCAGTCAGAGAGGTCGTTAGCAATCAGAGGGGTTATTAGTGATCAATCTAGCCTAACGGTCAGAGCCAGAATAACCGTAGGTCTAATTAATTAACTAATCAATCCATAACAGAGGGTTCGTCAACGGCAGAGACCCCTTCAGAAGACCCTCTATACGTCAGATTTCTCTTTAAAAGTCAGAGGAATCGTCAGTCATAGAGGTCTTTAACGGTTAGAGGTCTCATCAGACAGTTAGATCAATTAATCTATAATAGCGGACCTTTTCAATTAGCAGAGGCCCCTTCAGAAGACCCTCTGTACGTTAGATTCCTCGTCAAAGTCAGAGGAATCGTCAGTTAAAGAGGTCTTCAACGGTCAGAGGGCCTCGTTAGTGGTCAGAGACCTCTTTAGAAGACCTTCTATTGGTCAGATTCCTCTTCAAAGGTCGGGGGAATCATCAGTCAGAGAGGTCTTCAACGGTCGGAGGTCTCGTCAGACTGTCAGATCAATTAGTCTAACAACGGAAGCTTTCGTCAATGGCAGAGGCCTCGTCAGAAGACCTTCTATCGGTCAGATTCCTCTTCAAAAGTCAGAGGAATCGTCAGTCAAAGAGGTCTTCAACGGTCAGAGGGCCTCGTCAGCGGTCAGAGACCTCTTCAGAAGACCTTCTATCGGTCAGATTCCTCTTCAAAGGTCAGAGAAATTATCGGTCATAGAGGTCTTCAACGGTCGGAGGCCTCGTCAGACAGTTAGATTAATTAGTCTGACAACGGAAGCTTTCGTCAACGGCAGAGGCCTCGTCAGAAGACCTTCTATCAGTCAGATTCCTCTTCAAAAGTCAGAGGAATTGTCGGTCAGAGAGGTCTTCAACAGTCAGAGGCCTCGTCAGACGGTCAGAGGGATTATTAGTAATCAATCTAGCCCAACGGTCAGAGGCAGAATAACCGTAGGTCTGATTAATCAACTAATCAATCCATAACAGAGGGCCTTATTAGCGGTTAGAGACCTCTTTAGAAGACCTTCTGTACATTAAATTCCCCTTTAAAGGTCAGAGGAATCATCAGTCAGAGAGGTCTTCAACGGTCAGAGGTCTCGTCAGACAGTCAGATCAATTAATCTAACAATAGAAGCTTTCATTAACGGCAGAGGCCTCTTTAGAAGACCTTCTATACATTAGATTCCCCTTCAAAAGTCAGAGGAATCATCGGTCAGAGAGGTCTTTAACGGTCAGAGGCCTTGTCAGACGGTCAGATCAATTAATCTTTAATGACGGACCTAGCTGACGAAGATTAGGTTAAAGGTCTAATCATAAAAGACCCGATTTATTAAAGGTCAAATTCGAAGGTCTAGATGCTTGCCTCCCTAACGGAAAGCTAAGCAAAACTAGGGTATTAAATCAGTTTAAGCTAGGGCAGGTCAGAAGGTCAAAAATCAGAAAAGAAGGTTAAATTTAGAAGGAAAGGTCAAAGCTAGAAACGAAGGTTAAAGCTAGAAAGGAAAGTCAAAAGGTCAGAAAAGGTTAAAAGGAAGGGTTTAACCTAGCTAACCTAGGTTAAGAGAGAAAAGGTTATAACGGTTGCGATCATTTAATTTAACAAATCCGATGATTTTGATGATATTAGACTAGTTAGATGACCTTAATTAAATAATCGGAATAAAGGGATTTAATCTAGCTACCTAGATCAAAGGGGAAAAGGTCGTGACAGTTCTAATCAATTAACCTAACTAATCCGACGGTTTTGACAATTTTAAATCAAATGATCGGATTAAAGGGATTTAATCTAGCAACCTAGATTAAAGGGAAAGAGGTAAAACGCTACTAATGATTATAATAATCATACAAAGGGATAACCAAAGGGGGAAATAATAAGAGAGGTAATGTCAGGAGGGGATTATTAAATTTAATGGCAAAAGGTCTAATAGGACTATTCCCCGTTTCTCCACCATTTTTGTCAGGCGAAAACAACCACCCAAAAACAACGGAAAAGACAACGATAATAAAAACAACGAAAACAACAATATTAACAATACTAATGATACTAATGAATTTAATGATATTAAAGCTAGAACCTAGATAACGGGATCTAGGTCTGCAATATTTGCGATCTATTACGAGGATCTAAGCCAAAAGAGGTCTCTTTTTAATGTTAGGTTAAATTTATCTTATTAGGTTAAATATAATGCTAGGTTATCTTATCTATTGAATAATCTAAGCTAAAGGCAATAAAGGGAGAGTTAATTTTCTATGAAAGGGGAGGGAATCTAGGGATTTTATCTAGCTAGATAGTCACATGACTAGGGATCCGATTGATCTGGCGATGCCAATAGATCTAACGATGCCGAGGTCTAGAGACCGAAGGTCTTGTGACAGGTCTTAAGAGAGGTCTTGAGAGGTCTCAATCCTAGCCACACAGTATTAAGCTTATATACTAGGCCTATAATAGAGATAAAAGTTAAATAATATAAGCGTATTTACTTACTAAGCCTATCTCTCTAATATTAGTTAAGGGGTTATAAAGTATTCTAAGTTCTTATAGTCTATGTAAATTATAAACAAATAGGATATGCCTTAAAGCTTTACTAACTATACCTTAAGATAAGAAATAATAGCTAATAGTTCCTTATTATAAATTATATAGTTCCTTTATAAGGATATAAAGCTAGTGAAATAATAAGTAACTAGATATAAGACATTATTAAGGCCCTATTACAAGAGATATCCGTTAAGGGCTATGCCTAAATAATTAGCTTCTATTACTATAAGGTAGTCTAGGTCCTATTACACTAGCACTAGATATATAATAAAGGCATCCTTTAATCTCTTAAATATATTATCCTCCTTAGGCCTCTATTAAAAAGGAATATTTCTCTTAGTAAGTTATATTAGTAAAGCTACTAGCTTAGAGAAGTCCTTAATAAAATTATAGTAAAAATTCGTAAATCCTAGGAAGCTATAAACCCCTTATAATTTTATAGGTATTACTTACTCCCTTATAGCTATAACCTTTATAAGGTCTAGGTAAATTAAATACCTTACTATAATAATATAACCTAGGTACTAGACCTCTTTTATAGTAAATATAGACTTATTAAGGTTAAGGTATAAGCCTATAGCCCTTAAGTAACCTAAAACTAGCTAGACCTTAGCTATATAATCTCTCCTTAATCCCCCTAAGTAAACTAGGATATTATTAAGGTAAGCTATAATAAAGTCCCCTAATATGTCCCCTAAGGATTTATTAATATATTACTAAAAGGTTACTAGCGCGCTTACTAAGCTAAAGGGGTAGACTAGCTACTTAAATAAACTAAACCTTATATAAAATACTATAAGGTACTTCTTACCCTTAGCTATTTATAGTTTATAAAATACTATATAAATATTTACTTTTATAAACTAGTATACCTAGGATAAGGAGTGTAGTGTCTCCTTAATTAATAGGAGAGGGTAATAGTCCTATACTATTATCTTATTAAGGGCATAGTAATTTATATAAAAACGCTATTCTCTATTAGCCTTCTTAATAAGAAGGATAGGAGCTATAGCTAAAGAGAAGCTAGCATAAATCTAACCCTTATCTATTAGGTTTATAATCTAATACTAAACCTTAAGGAGTTAGTCTTATAGCATATTATATAATAGTCCCTATAGAAGTATTAGTTTAAACCTATTTAGGTTCCTATATAAATATATATAGTAGTTAAGAGAACCCCTATAGGGAGGTAAACTATTAGCTTTAGCCTTATTAAAGAGGTTTATAAAGTCTGCTAACTCCTTAGGTAATATTAATATATTAGGAATAGTTAGCTTTATCCTAGGCAGAGTATTGTTTGTAGTGTAGTTAGTGTAGTTTTTAGGAAAATTTGTATTTGTAGTGTAGTTTTTTTTTTCTTGTAGTTAATGTATTGTAGTTTTTTTTTTATAGTTAGTGTATTGTAGTTTTTTTTTTTTTATAGTGTAGTGTATTGTAGTTTTTTTTTGCTTATAGTGTAGTGTAGTTAGTGTAGTTACTAACTACACTAACTACAAAAACTACAAATGTAGTGTTAGTAAAAAAAAGTGGGCCTTTTTATTATATAATGTTATTATAAGGATTAAAAGAAAGCTAGTTATATAGAAGCTTTTATTATTACCTATTTTACTTAATTAGTTATAGAATTTATAATATTTACCTTTTTTTAAGGATTTTACTATAACTAGGGTTATTTATAATATTATACCTTTTTAATAATACTATTATACTTATTACTTTATTTTACTAATACAACTTTAAGAAAAACCTTCTAATTATTTTATTTACTATTATTATTAATTATTTTATATTTTTATTATTAATTTAATTAAAAAATACCCTAAACTAATATAATTAAATTAAATTAGAAATCTAAATAAATATATAAAAGTTAATAGAATATATACTTAGTACTTTAATATTATTATTAATATAATAAGAACTTAAAAAAAGCTTAAACTATTTATTTACTATTTAAACTAATTAAATATTACTTTAAGCTTTATAATTCTAAAGCTTTAAGAAGTTATATATAGTAACTTTATATATATTATTACTATAATATATAAAGAAAGAATATAATAAACTAATATTTATAGTATATTAATAAATAACTAATAGTATTATTTTAATTACCCTATATAGCTTAATTAAGCTATAAAAAATAAGTTTAACTTATTTTTAAAAATAATACTAGGAGTCTAGGACTTAGTTTTATATAATATACTATACTTATTATAAAAGGTAGTTAAAGTACTAGGACTAGCTATATAATTAGCTATTTAGTGAAAAGAATATATATATACTTATTATAAAAGCTTTAATAACCTTAATTACTATTATTTTACTTTTATTATTATTTTAAAAAAATATAAAAGAGAAAACATTTTTATAATATTAATATTTTTAAAACCCTTAAAATACTAAGTTATTAAAAATAATAGCTTTTACTATAGTAATTTACTTATAATTACTAGTATTTATACTTAAGTTATTTATTAGTTATTTATTTTTTATTAAACTTTAACACTAATAATATTATAAGTAATCTTAGTAATCTTAGTAATACTAGTAATATTAGTAATATTAGTATTATAAGCTATAATAAGATATAATAAGCTACTTATATTAAGTTTACTAGTAGTTCTTTTTATAGTTTTTTTAAAATAAGTAATAATAATAATTTATAGAAATAGTAAATAATATAATAAGAAGGTTTTTCTTTAAGTTATATTAGGGAAATAAACTATTAAGTTAAATAGTATTATTAAAAAAGTATAATATTATATATAACCTTACTTAGTTATAATAAAATTATAAAAATAATATAATATTATAAATTCTATAACTAATTTAATAAAATAGGTAATAATAAAAGCTTTTATATAACTAGCTTTCTTTTAACCTTATAAATACTAATAACTAATAAAAAGTCTAATACTATATTTGTAGTATTTGTAGTTAGTGTAGTTTAGGAAAAAAAATTTGTAGTGTAATGTATTGTAGTTTTTTTTTTTTGTAGTTAGTGTAGTGTAGTTTTTTTTCCTTGTAGTTAGTGTAGTTTGTAGTGTAGTGTAGTTTGTAGTGTAGTTACTACACTACACTACAAATACTACACTACACTACACGTTTTAGTGCAATACTCTGATCCTAGGTGCTATAATCTATAGTACTATTATTATCTCCTTTAAGCTTATAGTAATAAACCTTATAGTAATATCCTTACTTTATTATACCTTATAAGCTTTAGTAGCATAAAGGGATTTAATAATTCCTTATACTAGTACTTTTACCCTATAAGTAAAGGCCTTAGAGATATAAAGGCTCTCTATAGCTTTAATAACTAGTTATTATTTTACTATATAAACTACTATATTATGTTACTTTAGCTAAGGCATTCTAAATATTATATCCTAGGTAAGACCTAGAATAATATATAAATATATAAATAACTCCTAGCTATTTATATTAATTCTAGTGTATACTATATAGGTTATAGAAGAGATATTTTCCTTAACTTACTTCCCCTTTCTTTCTATTTTTACTATAGTATAAATATACCTTTATTTTAGTAACTATATAAGCTCTAGGCTAAGCTACCTTACTACTAATTTACTTATAGCACTATAGTAGTTATACCTATAATTAATCTAGATATTAATATAATAATATATATTAAAGAGTATAGGAATTAAGAATAGTAGTTAGTTTATATATTATACTATATCTTACTTTACCTTTATATAATAGTTATAATTATCCTATATTATAGTAATTAACTAGCCTATTTGCCCTTATATAAGACTTTACTTAAGGGCTACTTATTTTCTATAAGGGGGGCGTTTATCTCCTTATTTATGCTTTTCTTATTTACCTTATATAAGTTAATACTAACTAGTAAATAGTAAGGTAAAAGAAAAGTATACTCCTAGATATAGTAGTCCTTAGATTTATATTATAGGTAGCACCCTTCCTAATAGTATCTAGCTATCTTTATCTTTAATACTTATTTTACTTATTATATATTTATAGTAGCCCTTAGTCCCTTCTTCTTCTTAGCTAACTTACTTTACCTCCTTAGCTAAGTCCTAGCTATATAAACCCTAGTTATTAGTATATTACCCTTATAGTTAGTCTAAGGTATAAGCTTAGCTTACTATAGTTTATATTAGGCCTAGTACTTATTCTCTAAGGCTAAGGCCTTAATATTAACCATGATTTTATAATACTATATAATAGCTATATACTAATTATTCTAGCTAATACCCTAACCTATACTAATCTCTCTTAATTACTTATTAAGTATATATTAAAGCTTTACTAGCTTTATATTATCCCCTTAGTATTTCTCTCTTACTAGTATAAGCTTCTTAGTAAAGTAAATAAAGAATATAGAAAATAGCTTCCTTAGTCCCTATTTTATCTAGTTAAGCTTTATAAAGACTATTTCCTATTTATATAAATTAGAGAATATAGTCCTAAGATATTCTAGGAAAGTAATAAGGTTAAAGTTAATAGTATTACCTTACTTAAAGTAAGTAATTACTTAGGACTATACCTTAGAGAATAGATTTTAGTAAATAAATATTTATTTATCCTTATTAGTACTAATAAAGTCCTTATTTACCTATAGCTTATATTTTATTAGGAGCCTTTATATAGTAAATAAGGCTTTATTACTATTA
This sequence comes from Epichloe festucae Fl1, assembly GCA_003814445.1. NCBI lineage: Eukaryota > Fungi > Ascomycota > Sordariomycetes > Hypocreales > Clavicipitaceae > Epichloe > Epichloe festucae. The sequence goes on along the minus strand of CP031385.1, from coordinate 1,975,178 downwards.
TATAAGTTACTTATAGGGATTAGTTTTTATTTTACTTTAGGTATAAGAAAAGCTAAGCTAAAGGTAAGTAATAGTATAAGGTTAACTATTAAGGTACTAGCTAGGGCTATAGGGGGTAGTTAGGTTAAGGGTCTTATATTATTTATAAACACTTACTACTAAAGGTATTTAAGCTTTACTATTTATTTACTTATTATAAGTTAAAGCGTTTTAAATTAGGCTTATTAGGCTACTAGTAGTACTATAGTGTTAGATAAAGAAGTTAATATCCCCTAGCTAGGTTAATCCTATAGTTAAAGTATACCTATTATATTTATTAGTGTATCTATTAATATATCTATTATATCTTTTAGTAACTATTATAAAGACTAAAGGAAGTTTCTTAATTATTATAGACTAGCCCCTAGGTAACTATAATAGGGTATTAATATAATATTAAGAAACTTAAGGAGAGAAAGAAGGAAGGTAAAAGACCTATCCTTACTAGTGCCCCTTATACCCCCTTAGCTACCTTATGTTAGCCCTCTTTCTAGCCACACTTGTCTGCACTATAGTAAATGCTTAGGCAAAGCCCAAGCCCTTACACATCCCTCTGTTCATCACTATCCTAACTGAAGTCGTGACATGCGAGGCCTCACACTACACCCCCTAAATTATTTTACAAACTTACATAACAGGGGGAATTAAGCTAATTAGCTATTAGTAAGGAAACGAGGGCAATAAGGACTAGGTTTAAAAGGTACCATTTATTACTAGTACTTTATATAAAAATAAAAATATTCTTTATAGCACTATATACCTTATGTATTTTCGCTATAGCTCTTTAATAATAGTATTACTTATAGTTAATTATAGCTATTAGAGAGAAACGAAAAACTAGGGCATGTAGATTTGTAAAATAATTCAGGGGGTAAAGTGTACCTTCACCAAAAAGATACGCTGAATTGATTCTCTCTGCGACGCTCAAAAATTAACTACCGCGGGGGACTGACGCTGTCTTGCGCTAACCCCACAAGCCAGTGCTCAATTCTGTCATGACGTGTTACTTTATAAAAACAAACATCAACAATCATATTCAACGCCTGTACAATCACGGCCACGCTGGATGAATTAAAGGCAATTTTGCAGTGATGACGGAATTGTAGCCTTATCTACTCCCCAGCAGTACTGTCGAACCCATTCGAGCTCGATATTGATTCTGAGTACCGCGCCATCGATCGAACATGGCCGCTCTGTGTCGATTCGCACCACGCACTTGGGCTTCTCGTCTCCAGCAAAGGACTTTTCACTCATACGAGAACACTCGCCCATTGCAGTCATCAAGTACCGTCGAGGACGCCATTCTCTCTGCGGCGTACCGGCACGTTCCGAAACATGGATTCTCCCATCGTTCCTTAAATCAAGGAGCTCGCGACGCAGGTTATCTTGACATTAGTTCTAGCGTACTGTCAGATGGCGTATTCAGCCTCATTCGGTTCCACCTAGTCAGACAAAGGCTCAGCCTTGCACAAAAGTGTCAAACTATGTTTGAGACCAACGATAAGAACATATCTAACGGGGCTACCGGGACCAAGATTGCCGATATCATATGGGCAAGATTACTTGCAAACAAGAATGTTATTCATAAATGGCAAGATGTGAGGTTATTGTTTCCCCTTGTATGACACGCAGCTGACGGCCTTTAAATGTAGGCACTAGCCGTTATGGCGCAGCCCAGCTATGTTACACTTTCTATGAAGGAACTCGCACTGCTGTCGGACGAGATATGGTACCTGGCTGGCGACAAGTCTGTCGACTTCTCGTGGTATCCGAAACGAGCATCACTATCGATAGTATACAGCACAAGCGAACTTTTCATGACCAACGACAAGTCTCCTGGATTCGTTGACACGCATAACTTCATGTCAAGAAGATTAGACGAGGCGACAACCATGGGAGGGCTTATCGGTAGCATCAGCACCTGGACCAATTTCACCGCGTATGCAAGCGTAAACGTGCTCAGAAGCAAAGGTGCGAAGTTGTGATCATAGAAGTTTGATGCTCACTGGGGCAGATTACATCCTGTGTAGAAACTAGAACTGTACGTTATCTAATCAGAAAAAGGCTACTCGTGAATGAACTCCAGCTGAAGACTAGCTCAACAAAACACAGCATCGTAATATCTCGCTGCTTTGGCCTTCGTAAATCACTCGAAAACACTATTTGCTCAGATCAAAACTCCCCCAGATACTCCGAAAAGCAGGATAGGACAATAGACTACAAAACCCAGCGCTGATCACCATTATGCCAATGTCCGTTGTCGAGGATCAGTCAGTCTAAGAAGTCGAGGAATTAGCGTCCGTTCATCGGTCAAATTCCGTTGACAACAGCATACCGGATGATTTTCACGTCTTTATCCAGCCTGGCCCGACCCTCTATTGCGTTGGGCGTGATTAGAATATACTGCCTCGATACAGAGCGACGGGCGGTGTCAACCTGGTTGTGCTGTTATTAATTGCCAGTCTCTTAAATCGCAATCGCAGTCAAGTGGTTGGAGGAGTGTGAGGCTCTTACAAGCATATTTGTGCTAATAGCTCTGTTGACATTATCCATGAATACATCGAACTCGTCAAGACATCGTATAGGCGAGCCAATCGCCTCCCATACCGACAAAAGCATGCATATTGAAGAGAATGACTTTTCACCGCCAGACAGTGTTTTTGTATTTCGCCCCGTGGAACTCTTGCGTGTCTCATCGGGTTCAATATGAATGTTCACTCTTCGACTGCGATGGTCAAGGTCTATCTTGCCTCTGAAGCCACGTTCGCTTAAAAGATAATTAAATTGGATTCGGATGCGAGCGCTGATTTGGCGCTGAAATTGTCGCCACAGGTTTAATCGAGCCGCAATTGCGTGTTTTAAGGACTTGACCGTTTCATCAACATCTTGAATCTGCCGCATGAAGGCGTCGTACTTGATTTTAGCTTCGTCAGCGCGACTGTATATTTGTTGCTCAGTCGCCCCTAGTCGAGCCTCGCGAAGCGCCAACTGCTCACGTAGTTTCTGGTATTTCTTCTCAATACTCCGATAGTCTTCCCCATCTGGAATATGTACCCGACCGGGAGCTACTTCTTCAGCTTGTCGAATGAAGTCTTGAACTTCCTTCGATTTCTCGGCACATTTAGCCTCAGCTCGATGGAGTGAGGATTTCTCCAAGTCCGCCTTTTCATAAGCCTGGTTCTTGCGGCCAAGGGCGATTCGCCTCGAAGACTCAAGCGTTTGGCACTTTTTTTCTGCTTTAACAAAACGATTTTGGAAGTCTTTATGATCATTTCTCGCAGCTTCCAGCTCTTTCTTAGCCTTTTCAGTCTTGGCGTTGAGCTCCCGCTTCTCCAATGCCATATTGCCGTATTGAATGCCCAGTCGATCTGCTTCCCCACGCTTTGCGGCGAGCGTGGATTGCAGCGAATCTAGACGCGCATCAGCACCTTCAAAGCTGTCTAAATCTTCGGAGATTTCTTCGATGTCGGCGAGCGTTCTTCGAATATCATTTTCAAGTCCCGTAATGCGCTTTTTGTGTGCATCTAGCCCAGACTCGACTTCTTGCAGATATTGTTGTTTTTGTTGCTCCTCGGCGATAATATCTCTCATTTCCATCTCAAAATGTTTCAAGTCGTCTTTCAGCAGAGCTAATTGTCCGGCTGAATCTGACTGCATTCTCGGTCGCGCGTTAAATGGTATCACAGGACTTGTACCAATTGTGCCAGCTCTATTTGTTATTCGTAGCCCGTGGCCGCGTTTTCCTTTGCCGTCGTGAAAACAAATGCAGGCTGCAACGTTGTGCGGGGGACCGTCATCGATCATAACTTTTTCAGCCTCTACTCGATTCTTGACCAGAATGACCTTCTCGATCTGATTGTTGATGATCAATTGTGACCGAACTAAGTCATCATCAAATTCCAGGATGCGTAGAATTGTGTCGAATTCCTCAGCTGGTTCCTGGTTTTTGGTTTCGATTCGTCCACCATAGGCGATGTATACGGGTGGCGGCCGTTTGACACCAGACTGGCGAATCAATGCTGACAGGCGGGATTGGTCTCTTTTGCTCTTCACAACGAACGCGTTCAGAGCTTCACCGAGCGTTTTCTCCAAAATGCCCGACCATTCAGGCCTCAGAAGTCTAATGTGAACACCCAGCGGTCCCAAAGGTTTGCTATCGAAACCTGAATCCGTGGCAATGTTCCGTACCAATTGTGAGATGTCCTTCTCAAACCCATCATATACAGAGCCTGTGCTCTTTTCAAGCTCCTTTATCCCTGACTCAACCTGGCGAATGTCATCTTGCTTGCGTTCCTTCCTCTGAATTTGCCCCTTGATGGATTCTTTGACTTCCTCTCTTTTAGACAAGAAAGATGGGAGCTGTTGCCTGCAGTCTTCAACCTGACGATTCAAATCGACCTGCCTAGCCTGTGCGATCTGTATTTCAGATTCCTTTTCAGTCCGGGCAGAACCAGTTGATTCGTTGAGCCTGTTCGACTCTTCTTGAATCTTCGCCTCATACATATCGATTTCATCTTTTGCTGTTTGGAGGCGGGCGTGTGCATCTCTCTCCTCGCGTAGTAAATCCGCCAATTCTTTCTTTGCTGTATTCCACACGCCTTCCGCGGTCAGGATCGACTCCTCGATAGCTCCAGATTGATCATTTAATTCGTCCCTGGCGGCTTTAGAGCGATCTAGCTTTTCCTGAACATCATCCAATGCCTTGGTGGCCACCTCACAAGTGCTTTCTGTCTCACAAATTTGTTGTGCTCTCGATCCTAGCTCTGCAATCTGTTTCTCGAGAGCTTGTTCCTGCTCCACAACCTGTGACCAAACTAGTTGATTTCTATAGTGTCGGGCTCGTTCTCGTAGGCTGCTGTTCTTGCTGACAGTCTCAGCAAGCCTTTGCGACTCCTCCATCTCCTTTTTAATTTGATCAATTTTCCCGTCAAGGTCTTCCTGTAAAACAAGCGTTTTGTCCAAGGTATCTTGAGACATTTTATAATCGTTGTCGAGCTGCTCTAGCTGCACCCCAGATACGAAGTATTTGTATTTTTGGGCCGGGGTGGCAGAGTTGAGAAATTGCCGAGCATTATCTTGAGACAGTACCATCAATGGATTGCCCATTTGCAACGCATACCACTCAGATATCTCGTCCACTTCTTGCTTCTTTGTTGATATGGTGCGGCCTTGCTCATTCTTGATTTTGAACCCGCTGCTGCCGGATTTGGAAAAATGCCGCTCAACGATGATTGAATTTCCATATACGTCAGGTTGGTATGCGTCGGATCCGGCGTTCTTGATTTTTACAACAAGACTTCCATGATCTTGTCCTTCCTTCACAAACGACTTTAAGCTGCCGCCTCTATTCGTATCGCTCGCTTTGCCTCCGAGACATAGCGTCAAAGCCGTGAGAACAGCACTCTTCCCACTGCCATTCTCACCAACAATAAAGTTGATCAGAGGGCCAAGCTCTACATGCAGTCTTTCGTGACACATAAAGTTATAGCAGGTGATGCTCTCTATAATTCCACCCTCTGCAGCCATGTTATTACCAACATTCACCGGCCGATGTCTGAGTTTCTGCGTCGCTTCGAGGTCATCTTTCTCTGTGTTCTGCAGATGCTTGAAGCCAGCATCTCTCATAAGTTCGTATTGGGTCTGAGGTGGCGGAGGTATATTATCTGTCCATTCGTCGGGCTCGTCTCCGGAGGCTGATTGAGCATCGTACGCGACGGATCCATGGCGGATGTTGGTTGGCGAGTCGTTGGCTGACACTCGGGGCCGCTTCCTCTAGTGGTCCAGATTTAGTCCACATGTTTAAAATCTATCGCTGCAACTCTTACCACTTGTGATTCCTTGGCCGAAGGCGGAATGGCGTCTTGTGCTGGCAAGACATCCTCCTGGCCTTCGGTGCCTGTAGCCCTTCTGGCGCGCTTGTGTGACGCCATTGCAATCGTGTGTGAAGGCTCAGTAGCTTGACCAGTTCTTTGCGTAGATAACAGGTCTACTCTGCAATAGACTTTCTTGTACTTCCTTTCCCTTCTTAAGGTAATAGACTGTTTTGGTGGCCCATTGTCCGTGGTGCACGGGCTCTGGTAATAGATGAAGACCGCTTCTGTCTGGGTACGAAAAAGTAACTTAATAATAAACTCGTCAATTAATAGCTGGCAGACGCGATAGGCACCGCGTCAGATAGCGGGGCTTTTTCGCCGCCTACCCTAGATGTGGTGGGTAAGTGCATCTCCTAGGGCTCGCAACTGTACTAACAAGGTTCTAAGGTAAATTACAGTTCTCAGATTGAGACTACTTAAATATGCTGGATTGTATGTGATAGTCTAAGTACTATATATAATATGTCTACTAATAGGTACTTTAACTACGGATTATAGATACGTAGTCAGTAGGGCACTTGAAGTCACGGTTGCAGGTGTGAGGGTAAAAGCCCCACTTGAATATGTGCCACGTCTGTACCAGGTCTTAGGTGCCTAGAGTCTTTTCATTGTCAAAGCCAAAGATGAACATTCTGATTGCACGCTGGCATTATTCGGCTTGCAAATTAGCAAAATCTGCTGCTTCCCGAGGCAGCCTGCAGGAGTATGGAACATGAGGAGGTTGCCAATCAAAACTCGGTAATTGGACGGGGGAAAATCGCAGAGAACTGTGTTGAGTACTATCTTTTTATCATCGACCAACAGTTAGATAACACGACACACACTCAGTCGCTTGAAGCGGTTAGAAAAGCTGCTACTGAACTTTGTCAAAGTCTGGCGAAGTCCTATATTTGGCAAAGAGATGAATTCTCTGTTGAGCTCAAGATAAGTCATGGTGCGCGCAAGTAATTGGAATCTCGCTCCCCGGCCTGGCCGATGCTAACTCATGTTTGGCCATGCTCCCACAGGATTAATGTTTCTATATGGAATCACAGATTATGGAGAGGCTATCGAGGACGAGTGGCTAATCGTCTACATGCTACGCGAGTTGACCAAATCATTCCCTTCCCTTTGGATCCGCGTAGCAGATACCGATGGCGAATTTCTGCTGATCGAGGCAGCAAACACATTGCCGGACTGGATCAATCCCGAAGTAGACGAGAACAGGGTCTGGTTGCATCAATCAAAACTGTACATCATCCCCATGCTGGACAAGAACCATGATCAAAACGATGATAATGTGGGAAAGATCAGCTTGCGCCATGCTGTTGACCATCTGAGACACCAGCCCAATACGTTACTTCACTCTGCTCCAATCGAAAGAGAAGCATTCTATCGACTTCAAAAATATCCGGACTTCGTGAAAACGTCTTCACACTTCTCGTTGGTAACCGTACCGAGAAAACTCGCATATATTTTGCATACAAACCCCAAGTCTATCGCAATGGCTATTGAGATGTTTTATCTCCGAGATGCCATTTCTTTGCAACCCATCATGTCGAAATCTAGTCAACTCGTATTTCCTCCTGATGATCTAGTTACGATCAGTGTTCAGTTTAGCAAGATACTTTTTGCTCAACTCAGATCGCAGCGTTTCGAGCCTCCTCATAGATGGCGACATCTGTTTCCAATACCTTCACATAGCCCCGCTTTCGCATCTGCTCAAAATTCTTCTTCACAACTTGATTTGGGCATGAAGACAACGATCGGATACGAAATGCTTGCCAGAATCGCGAACAAGAGCAAGCATCGAGTGGTTCGGGAATTGGATATTATACTGCAGGACCTTGCGGAGGACGGAGATGACGCATTGCCTACCGACAGAGACATGGAGGATTGGCAAGATAACAAGCGCCATGATGACGATCGTTGGTTAGACATTGACTTCTCAGAATTTGAACGACAGCTTGAAGGTCGACAATCCAGGCGGCCCGAGGAAGCACCTCCTGGACTCAATGATGTCGACACACAAATTGATCTGAAGAAGATCGTGTCTCGTTTTGAGACGTTCCTAAATGATGAGAAAGCAGACACAGATGGCGTCAACTTCGACACGATGGACGATGACGATGATGAAGATGATGACAATGACGACGAAGCATTGACAAATCTTGATGGAGAAAAGTGTTCTGAGTACGAGACTGTCGAGCTCAACGAGGGAGCTTTCGCGCAGATAATGAGGGATATGATGAGTCTCCCTCACGATGTTGCAGCGGGTGCAGCGGATGACGCGCCGTGCGAATTAAATGACAGTTCTCCATCAGTGTCAATAGAAAACCAAGTCGAATCAAATGAACTGCAACAACTAGCGGCGCAGCTTGAGGCCGAATTGAAACAACACGGAGCTCTAAGTCTCACACCCGGCGACGATTTGCAGGGCCTAGAGCGGAATCACTGGCAAGCTCAAGATGGACAGAGCCAGTCGGGAGTCAGGTCTAACAATGCAACTGATGATGACGTGGTCAACGTTGACTACCACCTAGCCAAAAACATCTTGGAAAGCTTTAAAAGTCAAGCGGGAATGGCCGGACCAGCAAGCAATCTTTTAGGCATGATGGGACTCACGTTGCCCCGGGATGAGGCTGATTAAGATCATAGTCAAACAGGCCCCCCCCCCTTTTTTTTTTTGGCACGAACGGGCTTGGCAAGTAACGCGGATAATAGTAAGTGTCATAATAACAGTTAGATAGGCTATCATCTTAACTGCTCTGTTGCCCGAGAAATGCAATGTATATATAGATAGGTATGACGATCATGCAGTTGAATGGGAATGACAACAACATATGGTGTGGCCCACCAGTCAAGACAACCTCCTTTGTTTTGCCGGAGGTAGTTTTGGATCAACATTGTGCCGTCTGAGTTCCATGCAGCTGCCAATGCTATCCAGTTTGGTCAACGCTTGAAGCAGCCTTTTCCGTGCAGGCAATTCTCTGTCATCACTGTCCAGACCCATTCGATAGTACTCTGTGACTATTGCGACTAGTGCATGATAGCATTCGTATAGGAGCACGCGCACACGAGCCTGTGTTGAATCCTTTTCGAGATTTGTGGTTGTTTGCGAGTTTTTGGCCTGACAAAGTAGCCCAGTCCAAATGTCTGCATTACCGTTTTGGCTTAACACCGAAGTGAAGACTGGATCCCCAAATACGCTATCATACCAATCTTGTAAACCAACAACCTCGAGAACGCTGAATGGGTCCCGGCCGTTGGCATGTTTGGTCTCGGTTTCGGTCTCGTCCGTTATTCTTATATCCTTATCAACTCGGTAAGTATCGATATCAGCATGTTCTGATATCGTGGAAGGTGAACCTGTAAGCTGATTGTGCTGTGAAGTAAGAATACTATGCGAACATTTCTCCAAAGGATGGTCCGTCCCTTGTTGTTCGCGAGGATGGATCGCAGCGACAAGAGTGTTCAAGTCTTGACCTGCATCCAATATAACCAGTCGAGGCACCGTCACCTCATCGAGAACGTGCTTGAACCGGCCAGCATGGCGTCTAATTTTGTCATATGGAACTGATATGCTAACATCCTCAGCATCTCTTAAAACTGACTCGAGTAGTGAGAGAAAAGCCTCGGACCAGGACCGGTATGCGTCACCCTGAGTATGATGGCTTGCCGTGCCACGCAGAGTCATGTCACTGCGCCCAAAACAAGGTTCTAGAATTGCTGATGTTCTGCCAAATCGGCTGTTGGGTGACTCATAAGTTGATATATCGTGTATTAGCTGTCCTATTTGAAAATCGACAGATTTCCGTTGCTGCTGCGATAAGGTTTCGGTGATGGATGAAATTGTGGTTCCACGAAGTCGACGGGTTAGAAGATACTCGATTCCGTCTGGACAAGTCATGTATCCTTGTTTAATAACCTTTGGTACGAATTTTTGGAAGTCCCTGCAGACGTTCGAAGATTGTCTGTTTTCCTTCTCGGCCTTGGTGTCATTCAGCGGTTCCTTTAGCTTGGATCGCTCGTCATACATAGATGAGCTCTGTTGGTGGCTCGAGAGCCAACGCAAGAGACCTGCTTCAGCCTTTAAAGACAGGCATTCGAACCGAAGAAATCGTGCTGGGGTTGGTATCAGCGTCAATATGAATGATTCTCCCTCGTCGGATTTTGCGATGAAATGTACATGCAACTTGTTAGAAGCGACGGGGCCAACTCTCTCCACCGTAAGGCGGCTGGCATCATCCATGATCATAACCTGCAGCGAATTTTTCATGTCAAATGTGCTACTAAGAGCGATCCTGGGAGATTCTTTGGTAACATGAATGTCAGGTTCAGCCTCGGCGATTCTGTGTAGCACATCACAGCCTCCGGCGGCTCGCATGTGACAACGAGGTAAGAAATGGGTTTTGTGATTGAACGTCCGAGACATCGCTGTTCTTCCCACGTGTGATACTCGAAACTTCAATTGAAGCGCGATATTTTCGCGGAAGTAGCCAAACGCTCTCGGTGAGACGTGCGGAACAGTATCAGGAGAACAGGAACCGCATACTTTGTGATACTGAATTTATTCAAGCATGGCCACAGCTTATCATCAGAAGAAGAATTTATAAGGCACGGGCACCGAAGTTTGAGTGTTGGGTAAGATTTTGAGTAAATGCGAATAGACGTTTTGTTTTATGCAAACCTTGGTGGCTCACGGTCTAGCACTGAACTGGTCGGTCGATGCCCCCCCCCCCTCTTCTTCCCCCGAAACGTCGGAAGACGAGTTCCACTACCCAGGTAGTAAAGATGTCTTGTTCATGACGGCAGCCACGGACAACCAAGACGGAGAAGCAGTGAAGCAGGCATGTTCACTGTTGCATTGACGGCGTTATGCTGGGTCTCGTATAAGGGTTCTGCAGAAATTAGGTCAGTACTCGAGAACAGCGTACCAGCTAGGTGCCTATTGGTGCGGCATGCTGGGAGGAAATGAAGGCCAAGGACGAAATAAGCTTTTCACAAAGACAAGTGACCAAGGAAACGAGACGCCCAGAGGTCCACAAAGGAATCCGTGTCGAGGTCGTGTATGCGACTCGAGGCAGTCAGTGAGATGTCAATGAACAGGTCGAGAAGGGGTGTGATCCGTACTCCGCACTGGCGCGTACGATACAGTATTACTGTAAGTACTGTAAGCCCGAGAGTACTCCGTAGATTTTACTGGAAGTTGTCAAGTCTCAATTCCCAGGCCTGCGGCGACGTGCTCGTCAGCCAAGAAAGCATATGCGAAGCAGGGTGGCATTGAGGTGCGCTGTCATTGGCTTACAACTAGCGAACTCGCTTCTTTTCACCAGTGCGTTTGGAATCCCGGATTGCCACACTTATGCGACACGACAAGTCTTACTCGACAGGTACTAATAATTGGCCGAACTTAAGCGAGAAATCGGTTGGGTTCCGCGGCCCACGCTTTGAACGTCGACCGACCTTTTCCAATTTGCTCGAAATTATAGCCTTACCGGCTCTACGGAGATATGCGTGCTGAAACCGGCAATGCGCCGCACGGTCTAGACTAAAATCCCAGCTCCGAAACCTCATTTCTACAAGTTCAAGTGAGGGTAAGGCAAACTCAGGACTGTGACCTTCCATTTCAATAGCTACCTAGCTAGATAGATAGGCAGGCACCTATGTATATCCACAGATGTATATCCACAGAGGAAGCTGCTTTTGCGCGATTTAGAAAAAGGGGTAATAAAATACATCAAAGTATGGCACGTTTGCGTGTCGATACAAGTCAATACATCTTCAAAGGAAACGAAAAGTCGTGGGACAGTGATGCTGTAGTTGAGTGTTACAGCAAAAGTGGTAATCATCGACAGCATTGTCCTCGGCTAAGTTGACTATCAGTCATCTGCGGGCCAGAGTTGGTTCTTCGCCATGTTGTCGCATATCAATATCGAATCCCTTGACGAGCGGCATCAAGCCCAATTACACTTTCGCTCGAGCCACAAATTCGGGCATCATGGCACCTTTATACTTCTCTGCTAATCTCATTAACCTGACAAGAATGGTTGCAAATTTGATACAGAAACCTGCGGTTTCAAGTGGTCTAGTTATGAGTCTTTGCCCTCTGGGATAGGTAAGTCATAAAGAGCGCTCATATTGAACCGCTTTAGTGTGCCCCATTTCTTCCCATCTACAACCGATATTCCGCAAAAGAGCTTTGTTCCATCAGCTTCGAAATTTCCCAGCCGACGAGCGGGTGAAAGAGAAAGAGACCTCCTACCTGGAAAATTTCCACCAGAATCACCTTGTCTGGACTGCTCAGATTGACCTTGTGTCTGACATCTATGAGATCGGCAATCTTGTGGATGACTTCGTCTGACTTGAATGTCGTATGATTACGAATGTTGTGGCGGATGGCATACTAGATACAAGTTGGAAGACGGCGATGATTAGTCAGGACTGTTTTGTGATGTATAAGTAGTAGTAGCGGGCATGCGGTATATACCGTGTACGCTGGGGTTGACTTGACCGAGTTGGAAGGTTCCAAAACCTGCTCAGAATCTCTCGTTGGTTCTTCCTTAAGGTGAAACCAAGACGATAACACCGTGCGGGCTACCTTGTTGATACCGTTCTCTGTAGCCTTTTCTGTATCAGAGACTGGCGTCAGCCGGTTAATGTACTTACATCTCCGGTTTCTAGGATCTGCGCATGCCTGAGCATCTTCGCACATCTTCTGAGCAAGAGCGACTGGCTCGACTGGCTCCATAGTTTTCATGAAAAACAGACATTCGATGCCCGCAGACACAGGCGTGAAAATTTGTCTGGACTTGACTTTCTGTTGCGACTTCAGGCCACTCAGCTCTGCTTCAATGGATGCCTCTATATCTTCGTCTTCTTCCCCACCGATGCGTTCCATCTCATTCGTTGGTGCTTCAATACCATAGATGGTCTTGCCGTACTGAATAAAAAGAAAAGCATCACAGTTAGTCATGTCGAAGATGCCGAATTCAGCCACGTCCACGTGCACAAGAATGTGTTCAATTGGGGATATTTTCATATACGCATTGAGGATGGAATGACTGTTGAATGTTCGCCGATAATAGGTGAGGAAAGAAGGGACGACGGCGACCGTGGGCGAACAAGTCTCGGTCAGGGAATTCATACCTCGTCACAAAGGGTCTTGAACTCTCGTATGGCTTTGTCTCTCATACCTCTTGCAAAGGTAACCCATATACCTTGGTCGTCAATATGGAAGGTCGTTCCAAGTTCAACCTTCTCAAGCATTCTGTCCCTGTGATGCGGAGTCTTCCATCTGCCAGCACTTCCTCTCTGAGTCATTAGACGTCGCATTCTATTAGCAATGTTCAATCCATCACGTTCAAGTCCATGGTTCAACTGCTCTTGACGCATACCTTGCTTCTCTTATAGGAAGCGCCGCCATCGGACTCTGATAGTCCCTTCCGTTTTTGCGATGCATCAGGCATGATTTGGATCGGCACGATAAACAGCAAAAAAAGAAACCAAATTTTTTGAACACAGTGCTGCTCACTCAGTGCTCTTTCTGGTCCTTGGTGTTACTCGCGATGGGAATTTTTAAGGCTTGATGTGTGCTCCGCGATATTAGTGTATTCTGTCCTCCGGTTCGCTTCGGATTCTTGCCTGGTCGAAAGTTTTTCTGGGTCGTGGTTTCAGTAGTAGTGGCCGCCTATTGTGACCAAGCAACGTGGGGTAGCCTACCTACCCTATAGATAGATGTACGCAAAAATTGGCCTTTTTATTGCACTGCTATCATAAACCCAGATTTTGTATTCTTTGGTGACCGACAGCGGATGATGTATTCACTTGTTATAGCCAAGAGATGCCCCTACTGGGGGGTCGCGTCAAGTCCTCCGTTTCACCTTTTCCCCCGCGAACTCCAGAGGCGAAGAAAGCCATCAAAGCAGCGGCGAACGATAATTAAATACCTTCCTAAACATGTGCTTACTATGAATCATTCAGCTCGGGCATTTGTCTTAGCACTGGCTTGTGCTGTCATCACAAGCGCCCTTGGTGCATCCTTCTTTGGCATGTGAAGCTCCACGAATTGCATCTCTCTCGCAGCGCTGAAATCATGATCGGCGAACAAAGAACACAGTTCGTCCTTTGTTTTGACAGTGTATTTTTGAGCCACTCCTTTACCTCCAAACACATCAACGAGACCCTTGTTGTCCCATGCGACAATATCATTGTACGACGCATCCATTCCATGAATGAACCTTTCAATAGTGAAGCCTTCGTTGCAAATAACAAAACTGCGGCCATAGGTCAGCATTTGAATTAGAAAAAAAAACACATCCAGTCTGAAGGGAAGAGGACAGGGTCTAAAAAAGAGACCATGGAGACAACCGGGGGAATAAAAGGAAAAGGAAAGTCTAACATGATTGCATTCAGCTTGTGGCGAATCATGGTGCTGACTTCTTGAGCGGTCAGCTGAAATGAGCCATCTCCCACGAAGAGAATTGTCCTTCGACTGCGACCACTATCTCTTGCTGCCAGAGCTGCACCCTGACATGCACCAACAGACCATCCGATACTTCCCCAGAGAACTTGACTCAGCGCAGTTACGCCTGTCGGGAATTTGGTATCCCATATGCCGAAGTTTGCCGTCCCCGTTTCCGTCACCACAATATCGTTCTCTCGAAAAAACTCGCCTACTTTTGGCCAGAACCATGCCTGCGTGATTGTAGGTGATTCATCTTGATTGGCCTTGACTTCATTTCGTACAGCAGGGGTTTTCTGAATGCTGAGTTGCCGTGGGTCAACCTTTTGGACCAACTTCTGTAGGACACCCTTCATCCTAATACCGGGATAGGTAGAATATCTCACAATGCAGTGGTCACTGTGGAGATCAATGCTCTTTAGCTGCGAAGTTCTATAGGAGAAGCCGGCGGTATTGAAGTCACTCTAACGTTCAAGTCAGCTGTCAATACGAATGTAAAATGTATGAGCGTCGAATCACCTTGAGAGCGCCAATTGTAATGATGAGGTCTGATGCCTCTACGATATTCTTGACCTCCAAAGGATGTGAGCCATCACCAGCATAGACACCGCCAAAATTGGTGTGAGACTCGTTGATAGCGCTCTTGCCCATTGGCGTCACGAAGACAGGTAATCCGGTCTTGTCAATGAGGTCGTGTATCTCTGAAAGAACACGATGTCGAATGGCGCATGCGTCGACAAGAAGCATGGGATTCTTTGCCGAATTGAGGTACTTCAAAATGACATCTACGACGTAGTCCTCCTTTTCTGCATCGTTGGATGGCTCAGAGAGGTCGATTGCCTTGCTCAACCGCGCCCCTTCCACTTTGGCCTGCGCCATATCTGTGGGGAGAGTAATGTAGACTGGCCGTGAATGAACCCAGCACTGACGAAGGGCGTGATCGATTTGGTCCGCAATTTCTGCCGGGTTGTTCAGCTTGGCCATGTCGCATGAGATCTGAGCACTCATGTTGGCGAAGACATTAAAGTCACCGTTCCCAAGAGTATGGTGGAGCAACATGCCATTTCGCTGAGAGACGGTAGATGGATAGCCGACAATGTGAACGACGGGAATGTGCTCAGAAAAGGCTCCCGCGACGCCATTAATGGCTGAAAGTTCTCCTACTCCAAAGGTAGTTACCAGAGCTCCAATCTTATTCACTCGAGCGTATCCATCCGCCGCGTAGGCTGGGAAAAAAACGGTGATTAGATTTGGTCTTCGCTTGGTGAAAGCGATAGGTCCTTATTGTTCAAGTATGACCTGTGATGTTGAACGACTTGGTTGTAACTCACCCGCGTTAAGCTCGTTTACGCTGCCAACCCATTGCAAACCTGACTTGTGGAGATAGTCAAGTGCAACTAGATTGTAGTCTCCAGGTACACCATGTACTGACCGAACACCGACCTCATATAGTCTCCGAAATAGGTACTCTGATACGTCGATTGGCTGTTCCAGACTTTGCACTCGTATATCCGTCATTGTTCGATGCGGCTGAGTTTGGTGAGACAGAACTGGGCGTACGATGGTGAAATCCGAGCTAGATTGAGTTCTGCGTTAGGAGGATTCATAAGGCCAGGGCCATGATCGTGATCATTGTACTGACTAATCAGCAGCGGTATTTCAAGCTAAGATCTTTGCATTGGAGCGTGTATGGTAACGGGCTTGGAGATACGGCGGACCCAGCGTGTTTCAATGGGGTGATATACGAGTTTGAACTTTTATGACGCCCACCAGCTGTCCGAAGACGGATGCTTCTGGTCTGTCATCATGTCAAGATGATGTAATGGAAGGGTGTGGATAAGGAGACCCCACCACTCCGTATGTACATCTCCGGAATCACCGGCAAAAAAAAAAAAACGTACGACATCATCTATTATCACGCATAGAAGAGGGCCTGCATCGGAAAAAGCAGGCGATCAGAGTCGGGATCACTTCAGCCACGACTGGTGGTGTACGGACACGAGCCTGGCTGGTGATTCCCGCGGACAGGCAGAGGGAATCGTGGTCCAATTGTACAGATATTTTTACAACCCGCTATCCACTATTGAGCATATTAGCCAGCCCCTCCTGCTTTACAGGCCGCCATTCCACATGAAACAAGAAAGCCGGTGTTTTGGGTGACATCATGCTCAACCTATCCTCGATATGGAGTTCGGAGAAGTGACGCAGGACATCTCTGTTGCCTCGGCGCTCAGTCGCATCGTCCGTCCTTCCATCCGGTGCGCCAGCGCTCTTGCCATTGCGAACAGTCGAACTGTGGTTTGCCCAGTTTACGGTTGACTTCGTTGTGAGCACCGCATAGCCATTTGCCGAACTCATCACGACTTTGGACTCGGGGCATCTCCTTCCCTAGGTAACTTTGGAAGTCTTCCGCGCATACCCAGCATGGATAGAGCTTGGAGAAGAGTTTGACGAAGCTGAGGAGATCGGACTGCTGTGACATGGAAGGCACATCTGGGTACGTGGCCGCGATGGAGTGAAGAAGTGTCCAAGTGCCACGTCCGAGGGTTTCGACGTCTGGAGGACAATCGCCACGAGACGCAGGGGGCTTCGTCACAGCTGTGACTGATGACCCTTTGTCGTTGGCTGCAGCGTCTTGCCTCGCCTTGCCCCTCGTCATGTCCCGCCAAGCTGCAAATGATGTGCAGCTTCGACACCTGCGTAAACTTCCATCAGCGATTCCATCTGGGTTTGATGACTCGCATGGCACACGTAATGGCAACGGTATCGTGAGAAGGACTTACGGTTTGCCATCTTTGCCTATGACGACGCCCCTTGGGGGCTTTTCGGATTGCTCGTGGCCCAAGGTATTTGCTGCTGTCGCCGTAGATGAATCTGTGTCCTGTCCATCATTCGCCATGCTGAAGCCTAGTCCAGTAACACCTGGTCTGCGAGAATTCAGCAAGATTACCGCGATGTGATCAGGAATCTAGAATATTAACAGCCCTTGTGTTTTAGAAAAGTTGTTGTCGAACAATGTTTATAGAGTTGGTTCGTGAACCTTCTACTGCGCGAGGCTGCGGTCTTATCGATAACAGGCGATCCGTTTGGTATTGACATGCCCGCCTGAGGTGAAAACGATCCACTAAACTCACTGGCATAGGGAGTGAAATCAAGCATGAGCATGTCAATGGTTGACTCGACACAACTGGACACTTCACGCCTTCAACTATTGGACTCATTTGTAGGCTAAAGCAAGGACGAAGAAGAGAGTCTCTGAGTTGCCCGTCGTTCCTTTCACTACGCTTTAGTCTGAGCCTTCTTTACCATCACAGACATGGGTGCCGACTCTAGTGGTGTCATGAACGTGCCTGTTTTATTACTTAAAACTAAATCAATTCCCAGTGATTCTTATGAAGAAACTCTCTCGTCACTGCGATTCTCGAAAGGCAAAATTGATGGCAAATTCGACCCTCATTTCTTGCCTGTACTACAGCATCGTTTTGATGACGAGGGAATCAGTACCGTGCGATCTCTACTTCTGGCCCAGAAAATCAGCGGCCGTTGTGATGCAAAGTATGGGGGATTCATATTCACATCTCAACGAGCTGTTGAGGCATTTTCGCAGGTGATTAGGGATGATAAAGGTATGCCACAACTATATCAACAGAACCATGGTGCTCATTATACCGTGATTCCATTCTCGTTGAATCGCCCATTCCAGCCAGAATCGAGGCACTCAACTGACACTACTCGTACAAAGAATCAGAGATTGCTACAGACTGGTCGCATCTTCATAAGGTACCGATCTATAGTGTTGGCCCTGCCACTACGCGTGCTCTAAGTGCCGTTCAATATCAACCACCGCTGCAAATCTTCGGGGAACACACGGGAAACGGCGAAGCCTTGGCAAAGTATATTCTTGAGCACTACCGTCAGTGGTACCCTGATCGTGATACTCTGCCGCCCCTTCTATTCCTCGTTGGTGAACAACGCCGCGATATCATACCTCGTATGCTAATGGACCTTGACTTGGCAATCGACAAAAGGATCCAGGTAGATGAGGTTGTGGTATATGGAACAGGTGTCATGGAATCGTTTCCAGCTGACTTTGGAACCATGCTAAAGGAGACGAGTCGTGCACTTGAACGCTGGGTTGTTGTCTTCTCCCCCACAGGTTGTGATGCCATGCTCCAGGGTCTTGGTATCCTCGACCCAAACTCAGGCATTATCGATTTGAACGGGAGGGATGGAAAGACATTTGTTGCGACCATCGGTCCCACGACCAAGGCTCATTTGGTCAACATGTTTGCCTTCGAACCCGATGTTTGTGCCGAAAGACCCAGCCCAGACGGGATCCTTCGGGGTATGATCAACTTTTCGTCCCTGGGGGGTCGAGCTGAGTTGAGTACGTCATCAACTCTGGAGGAACAGGAGTCGAGTTCAACTTGGTGGAAGGAGCTTTGAGATGGAAGAGAACGAACGACTTATCTCAACACTTATTGGAATAGCTTCTTTAAATCACAAAGCTTGCTCCGTTGTTAACAAGCCTGGCGAGTTGTACCGTGAATATGCTGAACGAATAGCCCCTGGGAGCACGTTGTGTACTTGAGGAGAATGGACGTAACCGTACGATACAACTGCACCCATCGTGATCTAGTTGAGCTCACACAAGATCGCTAGAAACCCTCAACGTTTACTTGTACAGATGTATTCACACCTATGGGTGCAATGCCGTTTGTCTGCTCTCTCAGTGCCACTATAGCTGGCGTCTTGTATTTAGCTTAGCCGTTGGCGGAAAACAGCCGTACCTGTTGAACCTCTTCCTTTGGTCGAAACAGGAGTGCCAAACAGTCAGAAATGAACCGACGTTCAAGTAGAAAACTATTCATTTTAGAGGGCGCGGAAACTTAGGAGGCAGTAAACATGGTCTTGATGCCCCTCTCATGCACCCAGAACCCAGACTTCTACCCCTAACACACCAAACTTTTCCCCTGCATCACTCAGAGGCTCGTTGCCAAACGTATCGCATTGTGAACTGTGCCCAACATCCAGGGTGTCGTCAAGCCAAAGACCATAATGGCCTCCGCCGGATCCAACTGAAAGGAAGCTTGTTTCGCAATTAATGTAACAGTCATTTAAGCCGCTGTAAGGAAACGCTTTAAACCTGACAGAATCGGTAGGAGTTGAGGTTCCGCGTCCCGAAGGCGGCTGTGATGCCAGAGTTGTACTCCGCGTAAGGTGAGTGGTATCTGCAGAGGGCGGTAATGGAAGGGAGGCAAGCGTCGAAGCTCTCCACAGAAAACACTCGCCATTGCCGAAATATGATGGGCTTGGGCGCGGATGCTCGGACAAATACGCGCCAAAGGTCTGCAAAGATCAGCAAGCCATAGCATTCGTCAGCCACGGTCGCCACGGAAATACAAAAATGTCTCGAGACGGGCAGAAAGAAAGAAAACAAGAGAGAAGAAAGAATTGAGACGCGCAAAGGCCATCGCACTCACCCCTCCCTCTTGGTCCTTCACAACGAGGACGAAGCCAACTCTACGACCTTCCAAAGGCCGACATTTTTGATACAACGTGGACAAACTGGCCCCATCCTGCTCGAGGCTGTAAACCAAACGCCAGTCCTCCACAATGCGAAGCCTTTCAGGAATCATGGCCCGAATCTCTTCGGCGACAGCTGTCGTAAGAAGTCTGGACGGACTTGGTGTGCTTTCGCGATATCCATGTAGAACCAAAGGCTCAAGCGGCGGCGGCCGAAACAGATTGGCGGTCGCAGCGCGTTGCCCAGCAGATGTGAAGACTCCATTCGCGCCATCTTCATTCTGGTGGCCCTCAGTGTCAAGTTCGCTGCCGACTTTAGTGTCTTCGGTTGAAAAACGTCGCATCAGCCCTGTCCACATGCTGCGCAGTTCTCTTCCCGGTTGTAGTAAGGCTGGCAGCAGAATTAGGGCCAAGGCAAGTGTAAGCAGTCGTTGGCCGGGTCGTTGAGCGCCGACGTATCATGTGAGAGGACAATCGCGGTCGGGATCATCGAGGTCTTTGGCGCGTGGATTGAAGCGATGGTGAAGAAGATCATGCCGCTTCCATACTTCAGGCAGAGGAAGGAGTTTGACCGTGCCGGGGGGGCAAGGACAACACAGAGCTGTGAAAGGTAAGGTTGAGAGATCTGTGCCTTATAGTACAATCCTATTAGGAGGGTGCTTATGAAGAGAATGGTATAAGAATGCTGTTGTAATGCGATGATTCAGATGGCTCGACAATTGACTTGTGCCACCCGTAGAGTTGACGAGTGGGATGACAAGTGGGTTGTGAAGTAGACATGTGGCAGGTCCTCGCCACCAGGACACTTCGGGGTCTGGTACGAGGCCGGGCCGTATTACCAGATGTATTTACTAGCTTAAGTGGATGCCTCAGCAACACAACCGATGTTAATTCAACCCCAAATGTCGGTGTTCTCAACACCGTTTTACGCTTGATCTTTTATCTTCAAAAGTTTTTTTGCAACAAACTGTCAACTGTCGGCAAGGGCAAGTGGATAGGAGTGTGTCTGGAACATTTATCAACAATAGAATGGCATGTGCAGAATCCATTGTGCAGTACAAGGGGAGGGAGAGGGAGTGGGAGTTCGCGCCACCTACCATTCCTACTTTGGGCACTTGAGGATGTATGTATGAAAATAGTTACGAAATTAGCAGGCATCTAATATATGTAAGTACAATAGCTGATCGGAGTCAATTGCTTAACATTCACAAGGTCGTTGTAAGTTCAATTGCCGCCTGTTACGTGCTAGAATTGACAAGTGGCCTGTCACCTAGGATGTGGCCTAGGTCAATGTCACGAGACCTCGGATGTGGCTGGCACGTGACCTAGAACCCCCATATTAGACGATAGCTCTGACCTCTAGCTAGTTGAAATTCAACAACAACCTTCACACTCATTTATATCTGTTACGTGGCGGAGCGCAAAGGAGACTAATAAGACCAGATTCGGACTTCGATAAAACGAATTTAACTTACTTCTAACATTACACATTACCCCTAATAGTAGCTTTCACAAGTGAACTTAGTATGACTTACGACTATTAAATCCGTTAGCCCCTCCAACTATTACGTGCTGGTTTGGCACGATGTTAGGGCGAATCCGTTAGAGGGGCTAACGGATTTAGCGGTTATAAGTCGTACTAAGTTCACTTGTAAAAGCTACTATTAGGGGTAATATATGTTGTTAGAAGTAAGTTATATTCGTAAAGTCCGAATCTGGTCTTATATCAGCCTCCTTCGTGTTCCGCCACGTAACACTGACGGATTCGACCCCTTATCGTACAGAGTCAGCATGTCACAATATCGTACGTTTTATTTCG
Organism: Epichloe festucae Fl1; assembly: GCA_003814445.1. Classification (NCBI taxonomy): domain Eukaryota; kingdom Fungi; phylum Ascomycota; class Sordariomycetes; order Hypocreales; family Clavicipitaceae; genus Epichloe; species Epichloe festucae. The sequence goes on along the minus strand of CP031385.1, from coordinate 1,953,478 downwards.
TAACACCGCCACAATTGCATTCTCTACATTCCGCTTAGCCAATAACTAACCCTAAGATAGCTTAGCTCACAATCACAATGGAAAATAACAGTATACCGCCTAATTTCGCAACTATAGCAAATAGCTTCCAAGTTATTAGTACAGAAGTTGCTCGAATGCCGAATATCCCTACACTCGGCAATAACGAATTGCTCTCAGAGCTCGATCGTCTATTTTCGTCCACGTCATTAATGCAATAGGATATTGAGTCTATCCAGTTTGTCGGGCGAAAACAACCACCCGAAAACGACGAAGCTGACGATAACGATGAAAATGACGATGTTGACGATATTGACGATTTCAACGATATCGATGATGGAACCTAGATAACGGGATCTAGGTCTGCGAGGTTTCCGATCCATCGCGAGGATCCAAGCCGAAAGAGAGGGTAATCTATCCATATCAAAAGCCCGGTATCATGACAGCGAAGGTTTGCGATCCACGCCTGGGATCCAAGCCAGAAGGTCTCTTATCAATATCAGGTCATCTTAGCAATCGAACAATCCAAGCCAAAGGAAACAAAGGGAGAGTTGATTTTCTATGAAAAGGGAGGGAATCTGGGGGTTTTATCTACCTAAGAGGTCACATAACTAGGGATCCGATGTGGCCGAATTGATCCGACGAAGCCGATTAAACCGAGGTCTAGAGGTCTTGTGAGAAGTCTCAAGAGAGGTCTTGAGAGGTCATAATCCTAGCCACACACCGGCAAGAAATAATGTTAATGCGCCATGACATTACAACAATTGTCAGGAGCACGGAGACACTCAGGGCAGAGAGGCACGGAGGGTTCTCGAATTCTCCTGATGACCAAGAGCCGTCCTCTAGCTGCGAGTTTGCCACATGTACGTAGGTGAGGTATATAGTGTGTGGCTAGGATTATGACCTCTCAAGACCTCTAGCCTCTAGACCTCGGGCCTCTAGACCTCGGCTTCGTCAGATCTATCGGCTTCGTCGGATCAATTCGGCCACATCGGATCCCTAGTCATGTGACCTCCTAGCTAGATAAAACCCCTAGATTCCCTCCCTTTTCATAGAAAATCAACTCTCCTTTTGATACCTTTGGCTTAGATTAATCAAATGTTAGAATGACCTAATATTGATAAAAGAGAGCTCTAGCTTGGATCCTAGGTGATGGATCGAAAACCTTCGCTGTCATAATACCGGGCTTTTGATATGGATAGATTACCCTCTCTTTTGGCTTGGATCCTCGCGATGGATCGGAAACCTCGCAGACCTAGATCCCGTTATCTAGGTTCCGTCATCGATATCGTTGAAATCGTCATTTTCATCGTTATCGTCAGCTTCGTCATCGTCACCGTCAAATCCGTCGTTTTCGGGTGGTTGTTTTCACCTGACAAAATAGCAAAGACTGCCTATATTTAGGTAGTAGGTTAGAGTTTCAAACCTTTACGTACCCACCCCTAGGTAGCATCTGCCTAGCAGCGTCTGAGAATCTAGTCAGCCGTCTGTTTTATTATCATTCCGACCACAGTCATGACAACAATGCGAAATGATATAACGGCTATCTAGCTAAATATGAGAGTGGCGTAAGTAAATGTACTCATATATTGCATATTAGCTAACAATATAATTAGGAATTGGAATCTAGCTTCAAAACTAGCTAATAGTGTGGTCATTCTTAGGGAGATGCCACTAGCCCCGTTGTATAATATTAAAACTGGTGCAATTGTAGCTAATTGTCCAAACACTCTGAGAGAGTTGGAGCGTTGCAATGGTAAGTTAAAGTGGTACAAGAAAGAGCAAATAGCTAACATTTAGAATATATAGCGCGTGTTGCAAGAACAATCTTACAAGAGTTAAGGGAACCTGTACCACAACGACTTGCAGCAAGACAACGAAAATTGAAGTAAGTATTTGGTATTCAAACACAATTAGTTCCAAGAAAAAACTTGAGGGTTTTTTTTTTAAAAAAAAACAGTTATTATAACTCTGCTGTTTTTTCTCTCGCGGGTCTGGTCAAGGAATTGTTGTATGAAATACGAGAATCAAAGCATTAAAGTTCCACACATATCGAACAATCTGTTTCGTGTACGTCAGTGCTAATGCCCACCCACTACTGTGCGTCTATGCTTCACGATCTTGTCTTTTTTTTGGTAGTTGCCATGTCGCCACCCTCAATGCAACTCTGATGCTCCATTCAGAAATCAGCTTTGTGTCGTCATTATGGCCTGGTGTGAAAGCTGTGGCTACGGGTTTGTCGGCATGCATTATTTATAATTTGTAGCATCTCATTCTCTCCCATCAATCCAAACAAGATCGCATCTACCTCATTATCTCCTCGTAGATCAGTTGTTTCAGTTGTTCCTTGCTCAAGTTGTCTTTGTGCTTGTCGAAGTCGAAAAATTCTTCAGGGATCGGTGGTGCAGTGGGCTCGTCTTCCGGATCATGATAGGGTTCAAGATAAGGATGCTTTAGTGCTTCTTCAACCGTGATACGCTTGACAGGATTGAAGGCGAGAAGTTTCTCCAGTAAGTCCAAAGCCAGATCGGAAGTCTTTGGAAACAATGTTCTGAACGGCACTTTCTTCTTGAAGGGCAGGGATCGAATATATTCTCTAGCGCGTCTCGACTTAATGCCATAATAGTCTTCCATCGTAGGTGTGCCAAGAACATCCAGGATGAGAGTCAACTGGTGGTGATCTGTGATCAAACCGGATTTTCGTTAGTGTATCGGTCAAGACCCCGACTAGGTAAGTTTGAGTTTGTGTGAAAATTGGAGACACAACGTGACTTCCACAACAAGCATTTCCACTTACAATCTTTGCCCGGGAACAAGGGCTTTCCGCTGAGCATCTCAGCCAAAATACAGCCGACGGACCACACATCGATTGCTTTTGTATACTCCTTGAAGGTGAGCATAATCTCTGGCGCGCGATACCAGCGTGTAGCAACATATTCCGTCATGAAACCAGAATTATCTTCCTGGGAAGCTGCAGAGCGAGCCAGGCCGAAGTCGCAAACTTTAAGATCGCAATTCGCGTTGAGAAGGAGGTTTGATGGCTTCAAATCTCGATGCAGAACGTTCGCAGAGTGCATGGCCTTCAAAGCGCGCAGCGTCTGGTAGATAAAGTATTGGCAATGGTCATCTGAGAGATCTTGCGTGCGGATGACTCTGTGCATATCTGTTTCCATCAACTCCTAAATGGCAGTTCATCATCAGCGAAATACTCCAAGACGCCAGGAATCTCACCCTCAAATCGGGAGCATGTTCGGGGGACTGCGCTTACCTGAATGAGATAGACTTCGTTGAAGGTGTCATAACCTCGAGGTTTCTGAATGTCGAGAATTGAGATGATATTCTCGTGATTGAAGTAGCGCAAAAGTTTCATTTCGCGAAGTGTTCGGAGACAGAACATGGAATGGTCAAACGGAGTGATCTTTTTAATGGCAACTTTCTGCCCAGATGGCTTGTGTATCGCAGAGCTAGGCACCATTCATGTAAGCAACGAAAGTATTCAGTTGCGCCAATTGAGCTGGCTGGCGGATATCCATGTCACGAGAGATGTTGTGTACATACCAGACAACTCCGTACGCGCCTTCACCGACGACATCTTGAATATCGTATTGCTCGCTGACGTTGAACGAGATTTTGCGAGAGCCTCCCGCATTCGGAGGATTCGAGCGAGACATGCTGCGTCGAGATGGTAATCGTTGGCTGACCTACACGAGGGTTCGGCGGGGTAAGCGGTGCTCTGAGAGGGGTTTCGAAAGTGTATCGGTCGACGACAAATTGTCGATGGAGGTTAGAGACACCCGGCGTTGCGATGACGAGAAAAATTTCCTTCTGTTATGACTGGAGACGGAGCAAAAAGAACGGCAGCCCTGCTTTTGACGGAATAGGAGTGACGATGTGAGATGTTGCGAGCCGAGAGGGATAGGCGCACCCTGCGGTTTGGGCGGCGGAGCTCTACGAACCACGTTCCCCCGCTTGGGCCTCGTTTTGTCAGTCGTTGTCGCCGTGTTTCTAACGGCAAAGCCCGTCAAGAACAGCTTCAGCTCCCAAGGCCAAACTCTGAGGGAGGAGTATGATTGTGAAGAAACTGTGACGAAGAGTGTCTATGGTTCGATCAAAGACTACTGCAGTGTTGCAAACGAGGATGAAACGGGAGATGAGGAGGTAGGAAACGATGGTGAAAGCACCGCAGAATGCCTGCTACTGTCGACACATACAGAGCAACTGGTACGTACGGATTATATGGTGGGGTTCGCTTCGTCAGGTGGAGAGAGGGACCTGCAGATTGAGGTCGCTCGGGCTTCGTTGGCTGCAAGTCAAGCCGAAAAAAAAAAAGGAATGATTAAAGTGACAGTACGAGTGAAGCATGTGCAAGCTACTCTTGACGGCTGGGCTGAAGGCGAAGAGTCGAATCTCTGCCTGAACAATAATAATAGCGATTGTTGGCTGCCGATATTTTTCTGTCTGCCGGGACTCGTTCGCCGGACGCGGCCTTTTTTAAAGAAAATGGGGATCTGAGCCCAAGTCCAGCATCTGTCTCAAAGGCGCCAGGGGGTGTCGAGGCTTATTATTCACAATCCGGGCTAACAACGCCAGAACATCTCCTCTCAGCTGATTCATTCGTGATACAGCCGTGGCTCAGGCGATTCTGCTTCAACTGACCAAACAAAGAACAAAGGCTCAGCAAGAGCATCAGCATCAGCATCAGCATCAGCATCAGCATCAGCACACGAACACGCACACCAACCAGACTTTCCTATCATCGACCCCCATCTAGCTCAAGTTGGTGTCACCGCTACGAGTCCCAACAGTGGGGGGAACCCGAGGTCTTGCCAGGCACAGGTACAAGGAAGGAGCTTTGGCAATGGCATGTGCCCCAGATGAATGAATTGTCTTTGTGCGACGGCTTGCTCATTTGTGAAGCATCAAGTAAGAATAGCTATCCACGAAGCTGTGGCATGGATCGAAACGGGACCCACGATCAGAGCTGTTTTCAATTACCCGCATGGTAGCATAGCCTACCACTGTCATCCCAAGAATAATGTAAAGTGGCCTATATGGTCCGCGGTATAGTTAAAGTTAAGCCAGTCTTACTTATCAAGGGGATCTCGACCCAGCCGCGGTACCGAGCAATAAAACAAATAGAAGCCAGAACGCTGCAGAGTGAATGCTCGACCGTGATGGCAACATGGCGTACTCCGTATGTAGGGGTTTCATAAGAGGATACGCCACTTTTCTGTGTGCTACTAATAATACTCCGTACCAAAGCGGTATAAAGAGCCTCGAGCCTCGCCTCTCGTGTGATGAGCAAAAACGTCCTCAAATGAGGAGAGTTGGATGTGACAAGTCGTCACTTTTTGATCACACCTTTCCGTCACATTGCTAGGGACGACGACCATCTTTTCATTGCGAGACGCAAACATCATGCCGTCCAACAGTCTCCATCAGCCAATAAAGACCTTCTGCCACTTCAGTTTCCGCTTCCGTTGCGACCAGCTTGTGGAGTGGTGGAAGGATGGGATGGAGGGGGGCAGGTGTGGGTGGGCCCATTTGCCGTCACGTATCACGCAAGGGCAGCGGCAGCGGCTACGAGATATGTAGGCATGCGGGTGGAATTACGGAGTAGACAGGAGACTTTTTCACCCATGGCTAAAATCATAAGACGTCATGTTTGAAAAAGCTATAGCTGTATACTAGATAATATCCGAATGCATCTTCTTATCCACTGATCTTTGCATCTTCTTTATCTTGGAGGGGATATCATGTACTTGATATACGTTATCCGTAGAGACAGCCATCCCTCGCTACCTGGTCATCGGTGCGCTGATCTGGGATGCTTCAAGACGCTGTGTACGGTTGTCCTTGCTTTTGCGGTACAGTAAACGATCACACAAGTCTGCACCTGGAGCTAGTATGCCGACACTGTTTCATAATTTTCCCAAATCTATCCCCAAAAGGGGCTGGCTGGCGCCGCGCAATACATATGCTCTGCAAACCGGAGCACTTAAGGGTAGATAGAGATGACCTTTCGTCAGTTTCCAGCAAAGGCGGGGGGGGGTGAAGATTCAACAACCCATTCGCTCACCACATTTCCAGCCCGGATTCTCCATCATCTTCGAACTGCTAAACGTATTCATATCTACGTGACAGACTGGAAGTTCTTCTTGCCCAGTGACTCGCCCCTCGGTATGTACAGTCATGCCTACTATTTACATGGCATGGAGAAATTTCGAGCCCCTGCCTGCAAAGCATGAGGCGCTAATCTCAAGTTGAGTCGACCTTCCAGGTGCAGAATTTGCTGTCAAGTATCCCCCGTCGGTCGTGATTCTTCACCACACATCTAGTGTGTGACCAGCCCCTCATAGTCGTGATTCCGGGTTTCAGGCGCTTTGTCAATAATATCCCATTTGCGGTAAACATCATAATCATCACCTGCAATACGTCGCTGTTCCTGAGCAATTCAATCGCGTCTTGTTTGTGTTGCTGGCTCTCAATCATCTACACTGATCAAATTGCCTCGTTGCATTGCTCCAGTCTATGAATTGGTTATACCAACCCTGGTCAAGCATAAGTTCATTGTCGGCATGCCAGACCAGGCCACTAGTGGGATTTGTTCCTCCAAAATATTCAAGGCCCGCATCGTCCGCTAACTAGCTTTTTTTTTTGTCATTATCCTGCCGCACGCCCTGGCGCCAACAAAGAGCATACTACAATTTCCGCTGACTCGTCGGATTGTACTGGTACCCGCATGCGACCATGGAAGTCATTATTGTACCACCTGGTCCAGTTAGTACAAGGATACCATCCGTGATGCCAGACTGGATGTCTTCGGCGGAGACTGACCAAGCAATCTCGGTCGACTGTGGACTCTTAAAAACTCACCTTTTCTCTCAGCACACCGAGCCACTGTGCAGCACTCACCCCTTGGTCGGCGCGGTCTTCTACTAGCAAAGTTTGAGCCCACAGCTTCAGACTGGGCTCTCCGTCCTCCCTGACTATGTAGAGATGCGGTACAGTGACGCTTCCAACGCCCAGAGACTTGTGGTCCTTGCTCTTCTGGATGACGGCTCTCACCCTCTCGTTGAAATCGTTGTCGAGCTCCGGAATCCGGCCTTTTCCGACTTGAACCTGCGAGCGATCCTCAACACCGAACACATCGGCAACGAGTTGGGGCACAGCGTCTCGTCCAATCCAAATAAACTGTGTCTGTCCATCGTCGATCAAATATAGCCCGTAAGGTACGAGGCGCTCTGACGACAGGTTGATAGCTGGAGGAAGCACAATGTGACCGGTCTCTTCATCGGGTGTTCCTGCATTATCAGGCATGTCATGTAGCGAATACATCCTGGGGTAAACGTATCGCATCAGTAGTGGCACAGGCAGGGTAGAGAGTAGACACAATGCTGCTGAGCGGATATCCGAAGGAATCTGTGTGGACTTTCGCAGTCCAACATTCTTGATCAACCCCAAGAACAGAACCGGTAGACCACGCAAGTTGGCGGGGAACTGCAAGCCACCACCACCCATGCTGCCTCCGGCGAGTTCCTTCTTGAAAGTCTGCAGCAATTCAGTGAGCTTAGCTTGCAAAGCATCCCTGGCTGCTTCCAAACCACTATCGAGGGTCCGCTCGACCGCTTTGTGGCTGAAATAGGCAGTGATTGCACACTGATCCGCGGAGGCATAAATATCGGACAAATTGGTTGTAGTCGGGAGGGACAGAGTCAACACTCGGATGCGTCGTTCACCATTGCATGTCGTGTGAAGCACAGCAGCCTGCATGCAAACGAAATTTTTGTTCAAATTCTCGTCAATGGCCACCTCAACCACGTAGCACTGGTCGCGAGGAAAAGCAGGGAATGCACACAAGTCCGAGCTGCGGTTAAAGAAGTTGCCGTAGAATGCGTTCATGCGCAAGCCGGTTGTAGCGCGGACACGAAGCACTGCCTCGAGACCAATCTCTGATGATAGATAATCGCTGAACTCGGATGCAAACTTGAGGGCATCTTCTGGGCGTGAGGCATGCCAACCGGGATAAAACCAAGTCTGACCACCTGTATACCTCGGGAGGTTGCTGAGAGACGCAACATCTTGATACTGTGAGGAGAAGAGGAACATATCAATTGAAACTTGATTCTTGGAGCATTCAACTGCGAAACTCTTGTAAAAGCTGTTTGCAGTCTGCAGCAGACTCCCTTCTCTCGATGTACCAAGAAGTTTCTTATCTTCTCGCATTTCCAATTTACCATCGCCAATATTTGGCAAAGACGATGTCAGAACCACAATCTTTCCGCCCAGGGCAGAGATAAGCTTGTGCCCGGCCCTCAGGGCTGAACCCATGCAGGAACTATTGCTGTGATTGCTCTGGAACATATCCGGGAGCTTTTGCAGAAACTTTTCGATGCTCTGGCGGCTTTCTGTCAAGGATACGAGAAGGTCATGGGGAACTGGAAGGAAGGGTTCTTCCAAATCGCTGACAACAAGCATATTGGTCTCGCCATTCTCATATTCATCCTTTGGAATAGAAAAGTAGTGCAGACTGTTGTCCACTGCGAGAAAACCTAATCGGGTGCGTCTATCCGCATTAGGAATCCGACTAAGGCTGTCGAGGATTGTACGAGCACAAGTTGCCAGCATGCCATTTGACACGGCTGCATAGCTGACATCAAACAGGAACAGGTAGACCAATGGCTGCGGAGGTCGAACCATGTACTCTTGAGGCGCAACGAATTCAACAACAGAGTGGTTCAATTCATAACGCTGCATTCTGTCCACAGTCTGTTGAGCTGCTGCGTCCCAATCAAAAGCCTGGGGAACATCATTACTGAGGTTACACATGTTGCATCTCCAGCGGTGACCATGATCCAGAAAAGTGACAAAAGGGTTGATGTATGTTCTGCATCGGCGACAGCGTGCAATGATCTGGTCTTGAATGACAGGAATCTGGTCCTCGTCATCGTGAAGTGCGCCGTATGGCTGGATGACAAGGGCAAAAGGCAACTTGGATTTTTTGAGCAGCGAGTTGGTCGTAGGGACGGCATTGAGGGTGGATCGAATGTACCGTGGTGAGCAATTGGCATCAGGAGAAGGTGTCACGCTTGACTATGGTAAACCGAATATTGTCAGAGTGTTGTTATCGAGTTACCTGCAGAAGGAGATGGCTTACATTGGGCGGGAGAACGATTGGAGGCGGTGGCAAGTCCAGTTCTGACACTGAGAAGGGACTGTTCATCAAGTCAGTAGGATATAGTTGATTAAGAGGGCCGACTCGAGCAGGCTGTTGGTTGGCGACAGCTCCTGGTTGCTGGTACTGATGTTGTGGTTGGGCCCCAAGTTGCATCCCTCCCATGCCTTGAGTGATGCCGGTAACTCCCTGAGCAGCAGGTTGAGAGGCAGGAGCAACATATCCTTGATCGGGGGCTTGATAAACAACATAAGCTGCTTGTTGTTGGGGCTGATTCGGTGCCAGTGAGTACTGGTAGCCTTGGCCGGCCACGCCTTGCTGGGCATCAGGTTGAGAAAAGCCTTCATAGAGATTAGCTGTCTGTTGTGAGCCAGGAAATCCGTATTGCTGGCCGCCGCCTTGCGTCAGGCCGCCAACCGCAGCATTGGCGCCGGACCCAACCTCGAATGCCTGCGCAGCGTATCCTCTCTTCTTCTTTTTAGACGGGGCGGTACCAGCAGCAGCATCTTGTTGAGCATAATCATCCTGAGTAGTTTGCTCGAACTGCTGCGGCTGACCGGGATACTGCCCGTGGCCTTCGCCTGGGGGAGCCGACATGTCGAAGACGGGCAACAGGGAGCGGTGATGAGGATGATCCGAGAATCGTTAGGCGAGGCGGGGGCGGATTAGAGACGGTGAACGAGGGACGTGGGTGCTCGGAAGGAGACGACCGGAGGTGACGAGCTCTGTTATATTACCGCAGGCACCGTGGGAATGGAATATTGGAAGTTAAATCCGGCCGCAAATTCAAGATGGGGCCGTCCGGAAGGAGACTGAGGGAAGCTTGAAGCGGTGGAGGAGGTATCGTGTCAATTGGGTCGGGCAGGCATGGATGGGTACTAGCAATGAGGTGTGTCCTCGGCGCGGGTGGTGGCGGGTGTTGCAGGGCTCGTTTGCAGGGCTCGTCGACTCGGAAAGACGTCGGTGCAAGTAGTGGCCAGCAAAGCAGAAGCAAGTGGCTCCCGACTCGACTCGGTGGGGCGCAATAAGAAGAAGCACGCATGATGGCTCTCGATCCATCTTGATCTTGTTAGTATTATTGAATGGCATAAATGCCGACAAAAACCAGCAGTTGGCGATTAAGGCGCTTTCGATGTTGTTATCCTCCAAAAACGACTGAGGTTGTCATCGTCTATTGGCCAATCAATACCCAGCTTTAAATCCAACGTCCCATACTACATACTGTCACTTCTTCATGGGCACAAAGTTGAGTGAGTACCTCGGTCGACTTCAGTTGCATAACCCGTGTCCCTAAGCTGCCTAGAAACTGCCCACCCTTCACGATCGGTGCATCTCTTAGAAATGATTTAGTGAGTATCTCGATCCTGTTATTGGAGCAGCGTGTTGTGTCTCCCCAGAGCAATGATGAGCTTAAGATTTAGCGGGGTCGCTTGATTGTTTGTTGGGATGAACGAAGCTGGCTTGGAGCACGGCGCCATACGACTGGCATCTGCGAGTACATGATTTCGAGACCATGCACATACCATAAACTTGGGATCGCGCGTAGAGCAGCGAGTCCTGTATGAAATTATACATCTGCGTGCCATAAAATCGCATTCTTCGTTTTGCGGCTGGGCTGGAGCATGCCCGTCTTGCTGCCACAAGGGGGGGGGGGTCCAGTGGTACACCTCAGTCAGCATGCATTATTAGTAGAGGGCTGAAGTTGAGGCTGAGCTTGAGGGAGCCTGCCGGGGACGGACGACAAGTCGCGCATAAGCTTTCGTGTACGGCAACGATGCTCCTCTTCGTCATCTGGACAAACTTCTTCCTTCTACCTCTCTCAGTGTAAGCGCGGAATGAAGCTCGAGTAATAATATTAGCAACACTTTCCAACTCGTTCTCAACGGCCCCGGGCCAGGCAATTGGAAACCGGCCAGACTGTTTCAGCATCGCGGTCCCTGTACTTATTATCCACCTTGAACCCTCGACATTTCGGCGTTCTACTTTCAGGCACCCTGTGGACCTGCCTGGACAAGTTGAACAACTGTTGTTGGCACAGTGGGTTCGACGGACTCTGCCTCAACCGTCTTTATCTGCACCGAACCAAGACTCCCTCGACTTCTTACTTTCTGTACCTGTTCCCAGTGCTGACAAGAAGATCCCCAAGACGCCAATTTCGCGACCTACTTTCCTCTCGAAGACTGTTTTGCGGCAGCAAGCACTAATAGTACCAAGTCGGTTGCGCCTTTTCTCCGCCGCCGCCTCTCGGGGCCCTGTCTTTTGCCTGGCCTGTCTGTCTCTCTTGCTTCTTTCCCCACGCAGGCACTTTTTAGTTGCCGCAGAACAAGTACATAGCGACTTGTCATAATCATGGCTTCTACTATCGGGTCAGTTTGTCCTGCGCGAATGCTTCCCATTCATGGCCAAACTTGTGCGTGTGAACGCTCATCGTACCCAAAATTTTCCACTACGGCATTCCTCTGAAACTTCGACCTCTTTGATGCGCTTCCGTTCTTAGCGCCCGGATACTACTTGACAACGATGAGAAACCTTTCATCTTCAATGAACTGACATCTTTGCTCTGGAATTAGGAAACTCATCCCCCTTCTTATTGCAATCATCTTCGTCTCCGCCATCGGATGGGTCCTCTACCAAGTGTACGACTCCGCTACCAAGATTCGGGACACGGCGTCTGAGCGCATGGGAAAGAACAACGTTGTCTTTACCAAGGATGGAGTGCGAGTGGGCGTCAAACATGTGCAGAACGAGAAATATGTCGACAAAACCCAGAGTTGGGTCGTAAAAGCTTGGAACCTCGGGCAACCCAAACCCGACGCTGACATGTAAGCCTAACAAATCCCCCCCCCCCCCAAAATAAGAGCTCCAGGTTGCATGATAGCCTGTACAAAGTCAATCGCTCTGGAGTAGACGCTGACTGAAGGGCACAAGTAGGCACAAAAGAAAGAACTAGGATCGATGATTCTGCTAAATATATTTGTTGACCTGAAGCGGCGAAACGGTTGCTGGCAATAACTTCTCGTCCTTCGAAACGACGTTGATGCGCGAACGAAGACAGTGTGCATTTTTGATGAGGTCGTGCGCCGAATCGTCTCTTAGTACGCGTTTGACCATATTCACACGGTCCTGTCGGACTCAATGAGCCACAATCGAATCACTTCTCCCTTGAGAAAGTGTTGTCGGGGTGCAGGGAAGGGGCCCGAGGAATTCTATGAACATTATTGACACATTACTATGGATCAGGGTTTTTTTCATATCAAGTCCTGCCTGATACCTGAGTGAAGGATCGAGCATCAACTCGTTGATTGCAGTCTAGTGTCACGGCGAAAAAGATACTGAGGCTTTTGCGATGATATATGAAGAGCATTCTCTGGCATCTTGAAGTCGATAGATCGTAAGAGGTTACGCTTTCCCCCCGTCAATCCCCAAACGTACAACACTTTCAAGAAACCCATCATATGGACATGAGAGTGCTCCAATCAAAATATCATCATGCCGCGTGTGTAACACGCGCGCACACGCACATGTACATGTACAAATACGCAACCACAACCAAGGCAATAATTGGGCGACATGACATTGCAAATATAAGCCAAAGCACCAAGATTAACCCCATAAGAACTCCGCAGCAATGCTATTACATTACAAATTGGGTGAAGTTCATTAGACCTTATCCTTTTATTCCTGGGCGAACGCACACCCACCCACCGTGTTAGGCATCGACTGCGGTGGCTGATGCATCATGTCCCGTATTTCTCTGCTGGCGCAGACGGAGAGACCGTGTCTCGCGTAATTTTTACATGTCTCGATTCAAAGGCAACACCACATGAAATCGACATGTGCGTCTCGGATGGCGCAACCAAGAAGTTCTTGATTGAGAGTGCCAGCCACAAAATCGACCACTTTCTCAAATCGCTGTTGTTGTGAAATGTTGGAACTCGAGCCACGTTTTAGATCTCCGTTCGTCAATGTTGCCGGATTTGTTCATAGCCTTTGTGAATATGTTGATAGCTTCTTCATCCAATTTCGCTTTCTCCACCGTCTCATGTTGGGGTACCAAGGGGCTCGCAACAAAACTCGGGGTCGGACGGGGCAGTTTTGAGGAAGGCTGCTGCAGGAAATCTTGCGTCATAGGGAATGGTCTTGCAAATAAGCCGTCGCGGCAGATGAGCATCGAAGGAATGCGGATATTTAACTGTGGGAATGTAAGTAAGATGCTCGGTTTTGGAGGGATGGGACTGTGTTTGAGATAATGGCCAAATAGATCAAAGAAAGCTATTGGTGAACACAAAAAAGAAGGTGGCCATCATGTGCGCAGACGAGGACTAACCTGAGTGAGCAACAGTGCGTACCGTACCCCGAGGTGAGTCCCAATATACTGGAGCCGACCACGAACCCAAATCCTTTGCGAATCTGTCAGGTAGTCCAGAGAGTGTATAAAACCAAGAGGCCATGTCATGAAATAACCAGATAAACCCTTTGATGAATCGTCTTCGCCGCAAGCAAAGGTTGACAGGTTCGCACGATCGAGTAGATCCATGCGTTTACAAAACCAACCTAATTGGTAGGGCACTGAGGAGATCACGTCTGTGACAATGTCTATTGTCGTGCGAGCAGCGTTGGCGTATTCGGGGGTGGTTCTGTAGTCGACTGGGGCACAAACCCAGGCTGCACAACGAACAATAATCGAGTTCAAAATGATTCGTCCGCAACGAAGCATGTTCCAAATCGTAGCGACCCAAGTATCGTTATAAACATCCACTCGTCCAGGATATACTTCAGCTTTGGTGTAGTCTCCATTTGGTACGTTGTCCTCCCATGTGGCAGTTTTGCATTGGAAATAATCGGGAAGGTTCTTGCACCAGCTTGCACAAGCCTGGTCTTGCACCTGGCAGCGCCGAATGACGTCGATGATGATTTCCATGTTATCCGGAGTTCGCGGAACCGTAGTGAGAAGGCGGTTGACCTCGCATCGCAATTCCCCAACTTTGATGCAAAGTCGTTGGCATTCTGCAGCGTGCCTATCCCTCACTGCGTCTTCGATCCACCACGAGGCGTCCATGCCTGGAGCTTTTGATGTACTCATACTATGGATGATCTGAACATTTGTTAGTCACGGAGCGACCGAGGTCGAGGGTGGTGGGACGCTTGATGAACTCAAAAAGACAATTTATAGCTTCATGCATGGGCAGCGAAGGTGGACTCACCATTTGTGTGCGGACTGCAACGAACATGTTGAGACCAACTTTCGTCCGAAGCTGCTTGCGGCCACGCGCTTTTGCGAGTTGTATAGCCCCCTCGATATGCGACCCCCAAGCTAGCATGCCCATGGTTTTCGCCGTTATGTTCTCAAATAAGCCTAATAGGAGGACTGCTGCCAGTGTGGTATCCTCTTTGGCAACCTCAGGGTCCCGAAGGGCGGCAAAAGTAGTCGATAATGCTTTCGTATATTTTCCGAGCGCCTGTTTCTCGAAGTGATTGCGATTACCTACGCCATTATTCAGAGATGCCAGTGCGCAAGCCTCGAATGCGTATTTGTAGTGAACGGGTACTTTCTCGGCCTTCAGGAGGGGGACAACAAAGTCCATGAAACCGATTAGACTACCATGCCGAGGAACCAATACATAGTTGGCGATGAAGTGACAGGCCGCATGATCCTCCAGAGGTATTTGAGGGGTGCTTTGGACACGAGATAGCTGAGATTTGGGCGTTGTTGGCGAACAAGTCCCGCCGCTATCAGATGATGCGACAGACGATGGTGACGCACCCCGGTCCGCCTCTCGTCCTTGCTTGTGTGTGAGTGCCTTCTTTGACGCTCTTCTTGCCCTCCTTTCTGTGGCTTGAGTCTCGTTGCGGAAAACTAAGTCGAACTCGTCCTTATATCCTGGACATATCCTCCGACTCTTGGCGCATTGATTACAGGTCGGTTTAGTCTCATCGCACTACACGGGCTTGTGGTCAATAACATAGCAACATCGAACCAAGTGCCTTGTTTCAGGAGTACTGTACCTTTATGCGGCGGGTTCTGCACATCTGGCAACCCCGCGAGGGTTTCCCGCAGTACACCATCGCACAGAAAAAGCACCGACAAGGTACTTGATAAACGTTCGATATTGCGCAGGTTTTCAGAAAACACATCCGTCGATGATACAATCCTTTCGACAGTCCGACCTGGGATGAGGTGGTATCAATATTTTGCAGCGCGACTGAGCCGTGACGTGATTCACAATACTCCAAACCCGAGCCAAGAATCTTAGATGTCCAGTGGCACAAGCAGAGGCTGGCGATTCCGGTGCCGGTCGACTTTGGGTGGGAGAGGTCTTACGAGACGAGCGGGGCAATTCAGTAAGGACAGAAGAAGGACAGTAATTGAGCTAAGCACACTCGTCGATAATGTCGTGATCGGTCGGAGTGATGAGATGAAGAACCACACGCTAGCTCTCAAAGTGCGCTGTGCGCTGAGTAGGGACCAATCTTCGGGTGGGGATGGAGCTTGCTTGGTTCGTTCCACAAGACTGTAAGTGACGACGACGCTTCAGTCCCAAGTTGTTTAGAGGCAGCTGAGCAAGGTGCGAAACAGATGATTCCGGTATGCGAGTTGAATGGCAGACGGTGGGTGAAAAGGTTGAAGGAGGGTTGACGACAAGTCGAGGCAAATCGGGATGGGAGCCTGGACGCAATGTCACCACGACTTGCCAGTGGGCCAGGCCCGTCTTGTATTTGTTAATATGTATGGATGGACTCGTGGTTCCTGTCATAATAGAGGTGGCTACGGGGATGCAATCGACATGAACATGTATTATATGGGGCTTGAACTGCCAATGAAAGCAAACGAGACTAATCCGTAGAAAATAGAAAACGCGCGCTGACAAGTGGTCGACGAGTTGGGCGTGTGGGCGTGTGGGCGTGCAAGCCTGGAAGGTGCGAGGGATGGATTAGTGGATAGGAGTGGGGAGGTTGTACGAACATGTACATAGGGAACTGGAAGATTGGGGTCGGGCAACTTCTAGGACACACCAGAACATGTTCACAGAGAGGGGCGTACAAATACATACTAGGCTCTCTCTCTCTCTCTCTCTAGAGAATACGGAGTAGAGAGTACAGAGTACTGCGTAAAAGCCTGCCTTTGAAAGCACCCGACCCCAGAGCCTGCCTGATTGGATGCAATGATCCGCCATGCAAATCCGTAGACAGGCTGCAAAAAATGGATGGCGGCGAAATAGGCCAGATGTACTCCGTACGGAAGTAGCAGTCACGACTAACCGTTTTGTGCCTACCTTTTACGGAGTACATACGGATCCATCCGTACATGTAGCATGCATCAACCAGACTATTCGTGCTTGAGGAGTTTTTTTTTTAGTCCGCCCTGGAGAAGATTTATTAGACAAGCGATTCTATTCCATGTTCTTACAGCTGTAGATGGCCAACCCGTCCCTAATAATTTGCGTTGTCGCGGCAAGATCAGCAACGCCACAAAACAAGGAGCAGTGGTCCCGACCACTGTCGTCGTTTAAATTGGCTGGAACGGCTCACCGCGTCAAACAATTCTTCACGATCTCTCATCTCGACGGCGGGGCTGGACGGAGGCGTGTCACCGGGCTTTGCGTGGAAAGGACCTGCATTTTGACATGTATTCCGTACATATAATTTGGGTTTGGCCTAGCTAGCACTGCCCAAGTGGGCTACCGTCACAGCCTAATACAGTGTAATGTGTGGCTGCACGCCGCTGCAGCCTTGCATCTTGCTCCTGGTATCTCCTTCGTTTCCATCATGGGGTTGGCGGGATCCGTGCGCATCATGGGCTGCTGCTGCCCCATCCGTGCCCATCCGTTGTGTGCTGTACATAGTGCTGTGAAAAGAATTTCATTTGAGAGAAAGGAAATAATAGGGGTGGTGGTGGACTAGAGAAACGGCGCGCCCGCTTGGGATGAGTGAGACGAGACGAGACGAGACGAGGCTGACACTAATAAGCGTGAGCCGGTAATTGCATCACTAATAGTAAGTACGGACTACTCCGAGCCGATACTTTGAGTATCCCCTGGGTAATAGCTCTACCCTGAGACCAAGGCCATTCATTATTACGCCAAACATCGATTTTTCTTGTCTCGAGGCCATGGCCGGAAGCTTCTGTTACCGCAGCTTGCTTCGGGCATTACATAGCAATGTTTGTTGGTGGATGCCAAACACGGCAGAAAATGGTTATGAACAACCATGAACATCTTTCGGATTGCACCCTGGCTGCCTGGCGGGTAAGGATCGTTTGCCTTTGTGACGCTTAATTATTACTGGAGCGGAAGGGAGCCGCATTGGTAACACGTCTTCAGCTTCCTTGACTTTGGATCTCGACGGGTCTTTCTCTAATTAAGAGGCTGTCTTCCGACACGTGGCGATGATTCCTTGCATAGCCGAGTACGAGCAGCGGACGTCGATGTTCCTCCATGAGACTACTTTCAAAAGTTGTACCAGGAGTACAGAGTAGTCTGTCCCAACGACGACGTTGCCGCCGACGTTGCCGCCGATGTGCTTGGGTGAGTGGGCCGGGGTACCAGAGAGCAGAGCAATCTACGGAGTAGTCCGTAATACATCGTACAACCCAACCAGCCCAAGTTCATAACCTTTGTGTGTCTGCACGCACTTGAATTGACCCTGCCTGGTGTGCCTGCTTCAAAGATAATAGTAAGAGGTGGTTGTCTTTGGAACAGGGCCAGATGATCAAAATGATAGTGAATCGCAGTTTTGCCGTTGGCCAACAAGCATATTTATTACCTTTCAAGGTCTTGACAAGGATCTTCTCAAGTAGAATAGATAGTCGACTATTCATCTGCTTCTGCAATGATGAGTAGATGAACAGCTGCGGGACATGAAGAGACATGACATTGATATAGAACTCATGCGTCGTCAGCATATATTTATATTTTTACTTTGACGCCGAACTTGCTCGCTTGACGTTCTTGCAGTACGGAGTACGAAATACGGATATGCACCCCTGGTGCTTGGGACTCTGCGTCTTCTCTCTGTGCAGCCAAGTACGGATTACTCCGTAATAGACCTTCCGCTTTAGCTTCAAACAGTCTTGTCTCAATCGACCAACTGCCGGGCCCACAAATCAGGTCACATTAATAGCCATGATACTACAGATTAATATACACTCTGTAGTTCGATTCACGCCAGGATGAGACATGGCGGTAATATTCGCAGTCTTCTTTCTGGGAGAGTGTTTGACCACCAACCGATGTGCATGCTCTGCCTTGGAGCTATGTATGTATACACAATAAATCGCAAGTGTGAATGAGCGTTTCGTCGACGACGCATTGGGCTGTGATTTGAGCATCGATTCATGCATGCCCCTGAGAACTGTCTACATATTACTATACATGCATATTATGTACTTCGATAATAGGGCCTTACTAAATCAGGTCCTTCAGTTCTCCGCAAGTGCTGCGAACCCGCCTCGGCCTCGCACTGGCATGTGGAGAAACCAAGGTTTGCTTGCTGCACAGAACGGAGAGGGTAAGGGTAATTATATTACCAGCAACTTGCATTTTGGACGGGAGAGAAGGGGGGTGCGTTGTGTACCGAGGTTGCTGCTGTATTACCAAGTACATACACGCGGGTAACTTACTGCGTAGATCTAAAGAGAGATGACGGACGGGTAATGCCGTGGAGTTTCTGGCCAACCCCTAACCCTGCAACAATCATGATTGATCTTCATGTCGCGATATTTATGTATGGGATCCTACCGGGCTGGTGGTCCTCAAGTCATGGGTAGCAATGTGACCTTGTTTTTTTTTTTTTTCCCTTGCGACCGTGGGTTTGTCACTTGATGGAATCTTGTACGGATTTTACCAGGCCAAACGCTTGTTGGGACTCGGCCGAGACGTCTAGTGTGTGAGGCGGTATACATATGATATGGCAGGGCAGAACAGTTCATTGATTCCCCCTCCATTGGAGCGGAGCTAAGAATTGGTTCCAAAGATGATGATTGAAACGCACGTGGGTCAAAATTTCGTCGTTTGCGTGCATAATGCGTGTTATTATTACGCGTCGATAGAAAGGCGCAGAGGCGGGCGGGCGGGCGGGGGAGCAGGGCTCTTTTCGTATTTCGTATTTCTCATCCCTCATCCCTCATTCCTCTCTTGACATGACGAAAGTCCACTTCGCCACCCCGCATCGCAAAGCCTGACCAGCGGCGCTGAGTTGGCCTAATTGCCGAGGCTGTATGTACGGACCGTCCCCACGTAATCCGCAATTAACCTTCAGCAATTCCAGGTTGTATGTATGTAATACGGAGTAACGTACATACATCCTTTGCCCCGCATCCGATCCCAGCCCGGAAACCCGAAAACCTGTTGAACAAATTTGAAACCCTCGATTTGTCTGCCCCCCCCCCCCCTGCCCCACGGCGGCACACTGATGATGAAGATGATGATCACATTGACCAGCTTGTGCCTGCGAGGCAACAAAACAGCGTGAAAGACTTCTACTTCCGTACATACGCAATTCGTAGGCACGAGATAATAGTACATAGACAGACCACACAAGTGATCTAGGCATTACCGCTTCGGGATCACGCCAACCTCAGAAAACAACAAGTCGGTGTCATGCAAGAACGGGCCTTTTTCGTTCATTGATGCTCCGTCCCCCGCGTCCCCCGTGCGCCACCACCAATTACCAATAAAACAAGATACATAGGCTCACTTACTCCGCAGGCCATTAGTGGCATGAATTAGCCCGTACTTGGCGATCTGACCAATTTAGCCAACGACCGAATCGAGCAATGTGGTACATGCAGTGTACGGGAAAAAAGACCTGATATAAGGTGCTGTAGATACAGTCTCACGTGTTGCCACTCATCATTGCGAACTTCAAAGCAGCAAAAACGTGCAGATTCACACGCAACATGTATCTGTAGATCGACAACCCCTGCTGACCTTACTTAGTCCGCCAACACCCGTCTTTTGATCACACTGATGGACTTCGAGGCAATACGGCAGGCGCCTGTTGCGAGATAAATACACATGTAAAGACAGGCAGGCAAACATAAAACACATCATGATGACATGGGGGCTGGCTGCAAGGTCTCATTCTTGGTTTATGATGTGCCATATCTGTTCATGGGACTCAACTCTATTGAGATATTGCACGGCACGTTGGATATCTCCACGTCGCATCGTACAAATGTTTCCTAGACCTTTTTCCCCGACCAACTCTTTTGAGCATGTGCCGGCCGCGTCACAGCCAGCACGAACGAATCCCTTCCCGCCACAGCAACATCGCGCTGCTGTAGTAGACAACCCTTCTTCTGCAGCTCTCATCGTATCATCCAAGAAGCCAAAGAGATAAGAGACTCCAGATCTACGACTTGTAAACAAGGATAGACGTAGACGCACTGCCGTTCACTGCGTTCATGATGGGAGGCCGAGATTGCTGTTGGGGGACACTGAAATCTTCTTTTCTCTGTGCCACATCATGTTGTGTTTTCCCATGACGCAGTCCGTCTGACGCGTCGCCACAGTAGGACACCTAAACTAAAACTGTCGCGCCAGCGTATCCTCCATTTAGCCGTCAA
The DNA here is from genome assembly GCA_003814445.1 of Epichloe festucae Fl1. Taxonomy (NCBI): domain Eukaryota; kingdom Fungi; phylum Ascomycota; class Sordariomycetes; order Hypocreales; family Clavicipitaceae; genus Epichloe; species Epichloe festucae. Next base: position 1,932,719 of record CP031385.1, on the reverse strand, counting down.
AGAGATTGGAAACGCCCTCTAACGCGTCTGGGGTCGCTCGCCTGGCTCCAGGAACGCCATTCCCCCTAGTTGTACCAGCCTCAGCACCCGTCGATGTGCTCATGAAACCTTGCGCCATCTTGCTCCGACTGCTTTTCTTGTTCCTCGATGAGCTGCCGAAGCCAGCCGTCTTGGCAAGTTTGCCCATTTCAGACACGCTTACTCCTTTAAGATCCTTTAGAACTTCCAGGACGATTGCTCGTTGTTGACGAGTATGTGAGTCTGGGCAAACCATGTAAGGAGCCAGACGATCAAGCTCAGCGGAATTGACATTTGGTAAAGATAGCAAAACATCTCTGGGTGTTGTTGTGACCGGACTGTAATAAACCACAATGGTAGCGACCAAGGATGCTAGCTCCTTTTGTACCTCTACGAAGTATGGCTCGTGAAAGGATGTCAAGCAGGCCTTCAGGACGTCTGAAGCTATGTACTCACGAATGACCGAGGCCATCTCGTCAGAAACAGCTGCTGTGTCTGGATGCGTCGAGGCGGTTCTTCTATCGGAGACATTCGACGCTGACCTGCCTTGAACTTGTCCCCGAAATTCCGGAACAAGGGATATGAACAACCGTAGAATCATACCACAACATCGCGTATCCCTCATACGGATGCCGTGGATACAGAACATTAGCAGCGGCTCAACTATCTCTTGCCTCATTAAGCAGAAATTTCGGAGCGATGGATAGAAAACGGGAGCTTTCATGTCGGGCGCCTCCTTTTGGCTTCGGGCATTGAGAGCAGACGGGTCTGTGGATCGAGTTAGCTAAACAAATGCAAGTTGACGTGGCTTTTTTTCAACACTGACTGGATTTTGTCGGATCAAGAAAGTCCGCAACCATCATCACCCCCGTGTAGGTGACTTGACGCAGGATGCTCTCTGCTTTCATTTCTTCTTTCAGACCGGCTTCGCCGTTGGGGGTAGAAGTCTGCTGACTGTCCATCTTCTCCCATTCTCCGTGTATCTTAGCATCCATTTGCCCGAAACACGCTGCCAGAAGCTGGGGGAGAAACTGCTCTCGATAGTCCACTGGACAGTCGTCGACCAAGTAGCGCACCAAGTTGAGCAGATTGCTCTGTTGGTGTGTTGACAGCCATATAGAGTCTGAAAATAATGCGGCTGACAAGGGCCCTGACAGACCGTTGAAGCCATAAAACTGCATGTCCAGCCTGCTCATGCAGTAAATAATTGCGTAAGCCGCTTCTCTCACGAAGCGAACAGAGCCACGGATAGTCGAAGCAAGACCCTCTATCGTGTTTTTCTTATCCATAACGCGTGCGTAAAAGTCATCTTTGCTGCCTTCGGAAATGCCAGCTTGCCAGAACCTATCGCTAAGGACTCGATCAACCATGCTTCTCATCTCTATTGGCCACTCTGTCCAGCTGGCCGGGTTGTGTGTGGCATGGGCGAATCTAGATTCATGTCAATAATTTCACTAATATAGGACCCTCCATTATGTAACATATTCTCACCTAAGGTATTCGAGCAGATCGGCAAGGATGTTAGAGAATCCGTCCTGCCAGAGGGCGTATGAGGCCTGAAAAGCCGGGGATGACTTATCCAGCCGCTCCACGGAGAAGGCTAAGAACGACTTCGTTGGTCGTAAAGGAAGAGTCTTATCACGATGAGTTAGCTTGAATGGCGCATGCAGGAAATATACGTACCTTAAGTCGTTCGTCAAGCTCACTCTGGAGGGCTAGACCTTCAGCATCCAGTTCGCGGGCTCCCCAGTCACTGATTTCGTGAGCGCGTATGCTTGCCAAGTACCTCTGAGCTTTATCAAGTCCGAGATACCGACAAAAGTCGGCGTATGACTTGAGCGAAGTTCGTATTCCCTCCCCCTGCCATTGGGACTTCACCGGCTCGATAAAATTTGCAAGTTTCTGGACCTTTGTTTGCACATCAATGCCGCTAGCTCGGTGTCTGACAAGGTCTAAGTTAGCCATATTGAAGCCTTTTTTTGCTCTTCTCCTGTTTCCCCCCTCAAGGTACTCACATGATGAGAAAAAGAAAGCTCTTGTAGGCTAAAGACCGTTTCTCGTCTAATGCCCCCGAGTTCATCATTTCGTTTACTCGGCTTTCAATCTGGTCATATACACCCTACTGATAGTCAGCCGACATTCTATGATAAGGGCGGAGAGCGGGGAGCAGGGAGCAAGGAAGTTGGTCGAACCAGAAGATGGTCGGGCATCTCAGATGCGAGACGCTGCAGCTCCACCATGCTTTCGCTCTGTAGCTCTTTGACAGCATCATTGTAAGCTCGATGTTCGGGTTCAAGAGCCGGCCATGTTACCAATATATGCTCAAGGACTTTCAACATAAACCCAGCATTCTTGTTCAGTGCCGTGGTGGAGAAGAATACAAGAAGTTGCAACATGCGCTTGCGGATCATTGGGTCCTATAGAAGAGAGTGTCGAAAAGTCAGTGGGTACAAGGTGGTGCGAAAGCCTGATAGCCCAAGAAGAAACTCACCTCGAAACTCATTTCTATTAACTTGTTGCACCAAACTTCCAAGTTTGATTCTATTTCAGCAGCTTGTTGTTCCTGAACATGACATATTAGCTACTTGGTCTGCCCTGGAGCGGCTTTGGAGCTTACGTGGTCGCGCCCATGATATCTTCTCCACTTGACATAGCCTTTCAGGGTAGCCTCGATGACGGTGAAATGTGAGTCGACTCTCAGGGCAGGCATGGAGTGCTTGGAATATGTTTGTTCTGCAGTTGTCAGAATAAAGATGTCATTCCTGTTAAAATGAGGGTTTCAGGAGCGTTCTTACTGTTGAAAGATGATTGCCCATCATGCAAGTTCTGGAGTATATACTCAGTCCGGCCTAGTACGTGAGAAATCGCGTCGACGAGTTTCAACTGAACAATATGTTCAATGACCTGTGAGCAGTATCTTCGGTAATTCCCCAGAAATGCATGTCTCTCGGGTATGGTATCGGTATCTTCCGTAAGAAAAAGATACGTTGGGTCTGTGGAGTTGTCCGGTAGGTTCTCGTATCGCACAAGCCTGGAGCTGCAGACTTCTAGGAGAGGTCCAATTGTTGATGACATCAGATCGCTTGGGCCAAGGGTCCTGTGACCAAGTATTTTGGTCCAGGAGACGAGGACTGGAATTGAAACCATCAGGCTAGGACTCTGTGTCACCTCGATCAACAGCTGCAGGAACTCAGAGCTAGCTGCCTCTGTCGGCACTTGTGCATACTTGCGCTCGAAGTAGTCGCCGAGGCATGACAACATCTTATATACTGGTTAATGAATGAAGAGGACACTACCGATGCAGTAAGAACTGACCTACCTCTGATAGCTTCTTGAGAATTTGGTATTTGTCTTCGTCGATATCCTCGGGATCCACAACCGCCCAATTAAAAAGGGTTTTGCACAGATCAACTGAAGCATGGCTATACATTGGTACTACAAGCTCGCGAAACTCCTCATCTGAGAGGTTTGTACGACAGAACAGAGCGTGGAGAGCTTCCAAGGAGCCCTGAAAAGCATTTCATCTATTTTAGCGCCGTTCACATCAGAACTGGGGTGTGAGAGCATGTCCCTTACCTTTTGAATTTCAGCGTGGGAGGATGCCAGACACGCAGTCATAACATGGACACACTGAGCAGCTGCTATAGCTTTGGGTATCGCCCAGGGCATTAGCGACAGCAATACGGATAGCGCCTTGACGGCACAGCCCTTGGCGTCGCTGCTACCCTTTGCGTCAGAGGTGACGCAAAAATTGAGAAATTCAGAAATACGCCCGAGCCACCCTTCAGGGCCTTGACGCACATCTGGGCCAGGCTGACGGTTGGGGAATGCCTCGGTCAACACGGACGTGGGTGTGAATATTTCGACGCATGCTTTACTGAGCACACCTTCTCTCATGGCCACCACTGAGTCGTCGCCGGTAAACACCTCATCAGATAGCGTTTCTAGAACGAACATCACCAGCTCTTTGTGAACAGCCGAATCAGGTGTTTGCCACAGCTGGACAAGCAAGGTGTCCATGTCCATCCATTCCGCGCCCCAAGACCTCTTTGCAACTTCAACCCATAACTGCGCCGTCTTGTTCCTCAAATAGCCCGGGTCGGCCTTTGAGACCGCTTGACTCAGTTCCAGAACCCAGTTCCGCAGCGCTGGAGCCTGCTCCTCGTTATAGATAGACCAGCGATATCGGATTCCGTGCTCGAGAAGGGAGAGGGCGTAATGGCGGACGACGGGTGGTTGGGATTGGTCCGAAGCCAGTCTATATCCTTGAAAAGGTGCTTCTGCGAGGTCCTTGACCTCCTCAAGAAAGGATTGAGCTTCCCGGCGGGCATTATTGCTCGAATATGGGCTGTGTACAACCTCCAAGGCTTGGTGGATTTTGGTCAAAATCTGGTCATCCCCGCCATTGCTCGGATTATTGCCAGCTGACAGAGCCACCCCGCTCGCAGACATGAGTGCTGCTGAATATGGCGACTGCTGGCTTTGCAGATTCTGTCGTTTCGAAGCAGCAATGGTGTGTCACGATCGAGGCTCTCGTGGAGAGTTGATATGACGGGTCAGGCGATGGTCAAAAGTCAGTCGGCGTCGACGCTTGGTTCGGAAAGTATGCAAAATTCTTTGGAGTGTAAAGAGGTAGTTTCATTCAAATACTCAAAGCAGCGGCGTGCAATGATGAGGTCGGTGACGGGAGGTAAACGGTGTTTCGACTATGGCGACAAATGACGACCAAACTCACATCCAAGGCCGAAGATTAGAGAAAGGAGAGCAATGGCTGTGAACCAAGCGAGCTGAGCCACGCGTCTGCTCAATTTGGTAGCCAAATCTGGCTGCTAAGATGCTTGACCGTACTCCGCAAGCCCTAGATCGAAAGCGAAGCTCGTGGTATTTTGTGTTTCAATAGGCCGGAGCCAAATCCTATTTAATACCAGCTTCGCCCTCGAGGCAATGAAGCTTTCTGGCAGGGTATGCACGCCTTCTGTGGGGCTGTCTGTGGGTACAGAAACACTCAAGGTTGGGCGGGCGCCTCGCCGCCGGGTTCGTGTCGCGCGATATCCATTGAAAAGCCGAGTATTACAACTGAACAAGCTGATTGAATGAGTCACGAGCAGCGGCTTGAATTCGGTATTTACTCGAGGATAGAAGTTTAAGACTTGAATCAGTACGCGAACAGCTCTGCAGTTGATTTCTACCTGGTCAAGTACGTAATAGAGCACTGTACGGACCATATTGATCGTGGCGTCAAGCGCCGGGCGATTCATGTTATCGATTGATAGCTAAAGTGGGGCGCAGGGCACTGAGATTCTCTATTGCAAGCTCAAATGGTGGCCGATAGCCAACAACTCAGTGAATCACTTGCTATTCAGAACATATATTGAAACATTGGAAGATGCGAGTGCGCCTAATAACGGCCCGTTGTCATAAGGCCCGAATGGAGCACTGGCCTGCAACGCCCAAGCTTCACATACGAAGCCAAGTCTGGTCTCTTCATGTATTAATAAGATGCGTTTGCAGGGCTGTAGCGCTGCAGATGCAGATCAGCATTCCCGCTTTCTGGTAGTAGGTGTGGGGCTGGCCAATAATGAGTGACCATGTTTATGACATGCAAAGAAAAGTCGAATGGGAGCTCAAGACATCCAGGATTAGCATGTGCAGCAAGACTGTGTAACTTTGACTGAATCGAGCTTGTTCTACGGAGAAGATCCCATTTTCCCCTGTTAAGAGACAGCGAAAATAACAATCTTGAAGTCGTTGATTTTTCTTACGTTTTGGTTCTTATGCTGGACGACATGATGCCAGGTGTGTGCACGTCTGGGATTTGACTCGCAGAGCAAGTCTCATCCAGAAACCGTTGCTGCTGTGCCAATGGCATCACTTTGGACCGCTGGGCATGTCATAATCCCATAGACATAACCGCTTGTCGTAAAAGCTTGTGGAGATGCATCTCAAGCTTCGGGTTTGGGGTAACTTTATGAAGTCGGATGCATAGTTCATGCTTTGATGCTCTTCAAATCGCCCAACCACTGTGGCCTCCCAGTCTTGTCCATCGTGGGTAGCAATCGTGACTATCCTGGCTCCAGCATGCATACACGAGGCCAGCACACGTATTTCAGCCGTCGCTGCGGGAGAAAGCTCCGAACAGCTGGCATCAATCAAGTTCAGCCTCCAGACGCCACCACCAAGATTGATATCGCACAACAGTCGCACTCTTTCAACACCAAAGGTCTCATTCGAGTCATGTATAGAAAAGACGCGAAGGTGGTCGTCATAGCTCCCAGTCAGCACGATGCGGCCACCATCAAGTGTCCGTTGCGAAAGAGGCAAGATTGCTGTGACGCCAGCTCCATGTTGCCCCTTGATACTCACCGCTGGATACGCAATATCGACTTCCTGCTCACCGGGAATCTTGGGCCACGAACAGCAAGTATACCTCAACACGGAGTCATCGCCACCGCAGTACACCATCGTCGTCGATTGCTCGTTTTTGTTATTCTTGTAGTCCGACTCGGAGAAGTTTATCGACCAAGCTTCTAACGAGTTTTGAATGCCCAGGTCTGTCCATCCGTCAATGCACCAATGCGCGTCGAGGTGCAAGATTCTAGCTAGCCCCGTGGATGTTGTCACTGCAATGGTATTGCTGAGAGAGGGGTGCCAGTTGCATTGCAGAAATAGGACCTCTTCGCCTAAATCTTCACATCGGCTTATGGCCAATTGCCTCAATACAGGGTTGCGCCGAGGCTCCAGACTATGGATTGCCAGCGAACCAGTACTTGATACGACGGCCAGGATGCTACGGCTTCCTGCACAGTTTGGAAGGAATCTTAGATCTAATAGTGCCGAGGGTTGCACTTCTGTTTGGATCAGATGCCTGCTGTTTGATTAATTACGAATTCTCAAGGGATCGGATCTCAATCTTCTTCGCGTCGTCCTGCTCCAGATCTGAACTTACAGGCTACTGCCATCAATCTGGAACAAGAGTAAAGTCCCATTTCGACTCTGGGGAGAATTGCTTCCTGCTTCCTCCTCCCGAGGGAGCCCGTCCACCGCCGTTGACGTTGTCTGCGCGCTCTCGGTCTCCAGGTTGTAGGTTCCCACAACAAAAAAGGCAGGATCAGTCGGGCAAAACTGCGCGCAGCTTGGGGGCAGCTCCAGCGAGATGTGTGCCGTGGATGCTATTGGTTTCAAGTCGGCCATGGTGGGCAAAGAGAAGAAAAGATTAACAGAAGGAATAAAAAGAAGGCTTTGTGTGTAATATAGATATAGCACACAATCAAGGTCCCAAGCATCTACTTACGTAAACATCGAGCCCTTTTATATGAATAAATGAGGGCAATGAATGCACTTGCAAGTTGGGTGATTTGATTTGTGGGCGTTGATTTTGGACAGGATTTCAGTCAGTTGTGCTACAGGCTACAGCTGGGCTGGGTGCTCTGCTCTCCATAATAATTTAGAACTCGGTGGATCGGACCGCAAACGCAAACGCGCCCGCCCTGGCCCTGGCAATTTGATGCCAACTTATTAACAATTGATGTCAGGCAAGGCATGCGGCGGGACGTGCCGACCAGACGGGACCAGACGGCCAGACGGGAAGTTTTGGCACTGAACACAACCTCTTCAACGGACGCGAACTTATCCTAGGTCATATGAACATCCATCTTCACGAGCCGGACCCAATTTGTCAAGCTACCAGATCCAGCACATGACACGAGGAGAACACGATGAGCAAAGACCACGATGATTATCAATTCTATGGTATTTCCAAGGGTCTTTCCTTTATCGTCTCAATGGAGTTGCCGTTGCTTACTCAGTCCCCTCCTCAGGACACCCAGCGCAGAAACTAGAACTAGAGTCTCGCGTGCGACAGTTCGACGCCTCCGAATGGATAGATCGGCACGGTGCCTGGGGCGCCGGGCACCCCGCCAGGCAACCAAGGTTTTCCGTTGAGACTGCAAAATTCCATAATCCGTATGCTGGCGTAGAGTATGCTTGGCAGCTCACAGAAACTCTGAATGACTTTTTGTCTCGCCTTCCTCCTGCAACTACAAAGCAAACTGAAAAGGTGCCTTGGATATTCATCTGCAATCCCTTTGTTGCGCGCGAAGAGAAGAGGACTGCAGAGGATGCCTTCATGAGAGGAAATGAGGACGAGGCCCCAGCCGAAGGCGGTAGCCAACTGAGCCTCGTCGTCGAAGGGGCAATGGAGAGATTGCAACTTTTGTCCGAACTGACGCAGCGAGTAAACAAGAGTGGAAAGTCTCCCACGTTCATCACACGAGAACTATCTCAAGAACGACGAAACGCCGTGACCGATATTCTTAGCTTGGCCCATGCGGGTCGAGTGCGTACTGGCAAGGCAAGTAAAGCAATCGCTTTTTCTTGAAACCAGCCTTTTTGTCCCATTTTTTTTTTTTTGAAAGGAACTTGGATAAGTCACCGTCAAGGAATATGCTCGTAGTACTAACTAGTTTTTCTTGTTGTGGTTGCATATAGTGGATGCTATTTTGCCCACCGTCCGTGGTAAACGAGTTATGGGAAGTGGTCGCCAGAGCCACAGCAAACAATGAACTTGGCGTGGCAGCCAAGGTCGCACCCCGATCAGAACTGGATGATCCCAAAAGAGACAGACCCATATGCATATACACGTCAGATTTCAGTGACAAAGCCGACGTCGGCCGTGTTCTTCAAAGAATGAGAGAACTGAGAATAGCTGATTCCAGCCGACGGAACATATATTACAAGCCTGGTGAGTCAAACTCGGTCAGCACTTGTCGCCGCACTTGGTTATCTATCTTGGCGTACGCCGCTGAATATGGGTCAGATATATTCACTTACGTCGGCATTGCCACGGGAAACCCCTGGGAACTTGCAGCCTCCCTCTACAGCTCAAAGCAGTTTCCGTGTAGCCGAGAGCACAAGACAGCAGCACGCGAGTAATAGTCATGTTTAAGTAAGTTACTCTCCGGGATGAGCTTAGATCTCGACATCAGTTGCAAGGCATTTAAAATCTTTCACACAAAGCCCCTCAAAAAGACAAGAGTGCTTTCTCAGTAGTCACAATGATGCATGAACATCTTCTATTGTCCCGTAAACGCCGCCGTCACCGTCTGATCTAAACAATGCTTTGGTCGCTCGCTGTCCCATGAAGTCCCATTTCTACAGATGTGGGTGGCTATGTTGGTGTTTATCTTTGCCGGAATGTTTGAAAGAGGAATTTTGAAGAAAACGAAGAGAGAAGGAAGCAGATGGTTGGTGTCAAGCATAGCCAACCGAGACTTAAAATGCTTCGTGGGTAGGATCGTTCGCTCCTCCGTCCAAATCAACAGTTCGGAGAGGCAGGACGAGACGATAAGCACTGTTGCCATTTAAATAATACCGATGCAGTTTTTTGGAGCGAAGAAAGCCTAGCCTTTCGTAGAGTTTCATGGCCGGGACATTTGTTTCTTCCGTTTCCAATACGATCTCATCAGCATTTCGTTTCGTCATGGCATCTATCGCTTGTTTCACCAAGGCTGTTGCAATCCCATGACCTCGGAAAGAAGATTTCACTGCGAGCATGGCGATGTAGCCGCGGCGTGTAGGGGGGGAATGGGATGAATGAACTTCCAGTTTGCAAACAACGACACCAACCAATGATGAATCGATTGGATTGAGGGCCTGGAAGGGTGTCAGTAGCGGCGACTTGGGTCAAATTGTCGAGATCCTTCCGCGAACAGGGCAAGGCTTCTCTTGCTCGCCAACTTGACTTACCATGAAACAAAGATGCGCCCACTGACATAGAAAGTATCTGTAAACGTAGATGCTGTATGGTTCACTAAGATCTTTCGAAATAAGCGAGCGTATGGCTGGAAGATATCGAGACTCTAGTTCATGTTGATACTGGACATATCGCAGGTCGGTAGTGACTTTTTCTTTGTGCGGCAGAGCCATGATAAGGGACAGCGCCTGTTTCTAGACTTTTTTACGGAGTATTGGGGAAGAGATGGCCTGCGGAATTTGATGGTATATCGGTAGGGATGGCGATATATTCAAGTCGACTGATCAGCCTGAAGTGGGCCTGGGCAGCCCGAGTCTCTCAAACAAACAACCAGTGGCTGTTTTCCCCGCCGACTCCGGTGAGTGACTGGGAGTGGCGGTTTTAGGCGGTTTTATCAGGCGGACGACAGAACTATTAACGCTGGGCTCCAAGGCTCCAAGGCTCCAAGGCCCCAAGGCCCCGAGGCCCCGAGCGCGTGAGTAGAATAGGGTTAGGGACATGCTTGCTGTTCTAGCAAAAAAAAAAAATTGGATAATGGATGCACCAGAGTCGACATTTTGCCCGCGTGAAAATACAGTCTGGTACCAATCGAAATGTTTTAACCCAAGCCAGAATGCTGCACTCCTCATGCTTTAGAGCCCCGCGATCACATGTTACAATATTTCCAGCCCAGTTCAATGAGAACCAACTGATGGCGGGGTCATGCAACATGATGCAACATTCGAAGTCTTATCCGCCGCCAACAAACACATGGCGCAGTGTGCTTGATTTGTGACAGCCTGGTTGCTTGGGTTTGGCTGACTGGGCACGTGGAATGGATGCATCTTTCGTCACCCCTGCATCGTTCCCGCCGGAACTGCAGGAAAATCCCAGATGTGCTTGCAAGTACAAAGGAACACGGATTACCGGATGGATGGACCTCCAACCTCCTTCGCGATCCACGTTGGCCCGGACCACTATTTTTTACTGAAACAGCCTAGTAGAGGCTCCCCGGCCGGCCGGACGCGCTCAACAGACAAGCAAACCCCCTTGGCACTTGCAGCCTTCAACAACTCAGTCCATCGATGCTCAGAAAGCGGCTCCCAAAGTCCGATATTGCTTTAGGCAAAGCACCGTGTTCCCTCTCAAGCGATACCACGCGTTGTCCGACCCTCACCTTTCCGGCTTGCGCGAACATCGACCCCGAATAGCAGAACTCTTCTACTACAGTGACCGACCGCGCACCGAGATACAGTCTCGGAAAGACTGGTAGTTTGCCTATTTGCGCCTTGCAATGGCGACCACGCTCCGGCGCCGCGCGGCGCGTGAATCGCAGCCCGCCGGCAATGATCTGAAAGGACCAGAGGAGCATCCGGCCTCCCAGGCATCGCCTCATGTCCGTGTAGTGGAGAAGGTCCCAAAGGCGACACGCAAGCGACGCAACACATTCATATTCTTACTCGGTGGGCTAAGTGGCTTGTTTGCTGCAGGGTTCTTTGCCAAGACCAACGATCTCATAGACTTTCCGGAGATTGGCGACCTAAGCATGGACAGTCTGTTCGACGTTCTTCCCGCCGGTCTGATAAAAGACATGCGTGATCTGGTTCAAGGAGAGCGTGAAGTGACTGATGCGTACGACTCTTTCTCAGTCGGTCTCAAAGCGCGAGCTGATGGCCTCCACGCGCACCACCCCGTGATTATGGTTCCTGGTGTCATTTCCACCGGTCTCGAGTCTTGGGGTACTGCCAACACGTCCCGCCAGTATTTCAGAAAGCGACTATGGGGCAGTTGGACCATGATGAAGGCATTGGTGCTCGACAAAGAGCAGTGGAAGAGGCACGTTATGCTCGACGAGAATACCGGGCTTGATCCTCCTGGAGTGAAACTGCGAGCTGCCCAGGGATTTGATGCCACCGATTTTTTCATCACCGGATACTGGATTTGGAACAAGATATTCGAGAATCTAGCAACGATTGGTTATGACCCAACCAACTCATTCACAGCTGCCTATGACTGGCGGCTTTCCTACGCCAACCTAGAGATTAGGGACCGGTACTTTTCACGGCTAAAGTCGTATATAGAATCGGCTGTGGAGTATGACGGAGACAAGGTTGTCTTAGCATCCCACAGCATGGGTAGTCAGGTCATTTTCTACTTTTTCCATTGGGTTCAGTCAGAGCAAGGCGGTCGTGGTGGTGAGGACTGGGTAGACCGGCATATCGGGTCTTGGATCAACATAAGTGGTTGCATGCTGGGCGCAGTCAAGGACCTGACAGCTGTCTTGTCCGGTGAGATGAGAGACACCGCTCAGTTGAACGCGTTTGCCATATACGGTCTTGAGAAATTCTTGAGTAAGGAGGAGCGAGCTGAGATCTTTCGTGCCATGCCTGGCATATCCTCTATGCTACCAATGGGTGGTAATGCCGTCTGGGGCGACCTTGATTGGGCCCCAGACGACCAGCCAAATCAAAACTTCTCCTATGGATCTGTTCTCAACTTCAAGGTTGGTGCCAACTGGACTACCCCAGACCGGAACTTGACCGTCGAGAGCTCAATGGAATACCTTTTCAACACTACCGAGGACTGGTACCAGAAGCATGTCAAAAAGAGCTACTCTCACGGCATTGCGCATACAGCAGCAGAAGTCGAGGCCAACGAGAAAGATCCTCTGAAATGGGTCAACCCACTGGAAACCCGCCTTCCAAATGCTCCGAACCTCAAAATTTATTGCTTCTACGGCGTGGGTAAACCCACAGAACGCGCGTACTATTATCGAGCTCCTGACCAGCCGGAAAACACGAAGCTCAAAATCATCATCGATACGAGAATCATGGAGGGTGAAGTTGATCATGGTGTTGTCATGGGAGAAGGAGACGGAACCGTGAATTTACTTAGCACCGGATACATGTGCAACCGTGGATGGCACATGAAGCGATACAATCCCGGCAACTCTCAGATTACTGTTGTGGAAATGCCCCATGAGCCAGAAAGGTTCAATCCCAGAGGTGGACCGAAAACAGCCGATCACGTCGACATTCTAGGCCGCCAGAACTTGAACGAACTTATCCTCAGAATCGCTGCTGGTCGAGGCAACACCGTCAAGGACCATGTTGTCAGCAACATTCGCGAATATGCAGCCAAGGTTAAAGTGTACGATGACGACGAATAAGTGGACGAACAAGGACGATGGACTGCGTTGGCACGAAATGACTGTGTTTCATTTTGTTTGGGGGCTTGCTGTGCCTATGGAGCAATGAGAATGGCGTCTTGGGTTCTTGAGTCTTCAGTCACTCGTATAACGAAGTTATCGCGGCGCTCAGGTTTTGATACGCAGTATATATACCCGAAGAGTAAGAGGAATGAATGGGCACAGTTCTTGCATCATGTAGACGAGCGCATTGTCCCAATGAAGAAGTAGTTACGCTAAAAAAAGAAAAAGAAAAAGAAAAAGAAAAAAGAAAAAACCTACGCCTGTTTTCAGTCACAAAATCTTCCTCCTCCTCCTCCTTAATCGCATGACGTATTGCAGAGTAAATGTTGGTAGTATGGAGTTATTGAGTTATTGTCTGTTGTACCCACTCATTGGATCGCACCCTCAGTACTCCGCAGTGTCCTGCTGTAAACAAAAAGCTGGGCCAGCAGTGCGAGCTTCCAGCATTACCCCCACTATTGCTCGACCTCGAGAGAGCAACATGGCATCGTCCAACGCTTATCGAATGGTCGACCCTCTGCATAACATCTTCGCGACCAGCTCACCACTGCCAAACGAATATACGCGATCTAATCTTGGTCGCTGCCGACTTCCGGCTGGGATAAGGCCAGATGCTGTTGTCGCTGCGCCTTGATCTAGCACGCAGCCATGGCGGACTATGACGAAGTGGACGACGCGCTGAGCTCCGAAGATGAACTTCGGCTGTGGACAGGTACGAAACAGACTCGCGACTGAGCGAATAGCCATCAATGGGCGTGCCATTTTACTCACGTTAAAAATGAATTTTCCTACAGAGATGAGCGAATGCCTGGTCACAGACTGCAGTAGTCACGAAGCGATCGACGACGCCCTCCGCATATGGCTAGACATCACTGCCAAACTGCGCTTTCGCGCTTCAGATTCACAATTCGACTTCCTCACCAGCGCCGAAATGCTACTGGAGAGCGAAATCTTCAAAGCAAACAAAGAATATGTTCGAACACAAATCATACATAGTCTCCTGCAAGAAGACGAGGCAGGACCTCTGCATGCCATTGCTAGTCTTCTTTTTCTGGACGGCTGCGCCGACGAGTCGATCTTCCACTGTATGGTTGAGGAATCATGCTTTCCACGGCTTTTAGAGCTCATTATTGCACGTTCAGAAGAACCGAATCCAGACCTGCACCGAGTATTACTCCAATTGATGTACGAAATGTCGAGAGTGCAGCGACTCAAAGTCCAGGACTTGGCGCTAGTGGATGATGCCTTTGTACATTACCTCTTTGGCATAATCGAAGGCGTTTCAGATGACGTTCAAGATCCGTATCACTACCCTACTATTCGAGTACTGGTAAGCTCCAAAACATGCTCCCGCTCATGGCACTTGAGGGTCCGACTTGGGATCTTGAGTGCTATAGAGCAGCCCCATCCCAAGCTGACATGTCTTAGCTTGTTCTAAACGAACAATATATGCTGGCCTCGACAGATACAGTGGAGGCAAGTTCCACTAATCAACCAGCACTGTTGACGAACCGGATAGTCAAATGTTTGAGCCTCCATGGCCCGCTGTATAGAACGTTTGGGGAGAATGTAATTCTGCTCCTGAACCGAGAGACAGAGACTTCCCTGCAGCTACTCATCTTGAAGCTCCTGTATCTTCTTTTTACAACAAAGGCCACGTACGAGTATTTCTACACCAATGACCTGCGGGTCCTGCTGGACGTTATTATCAGGAACCTGATGGATCTCCCAGATGAGAAAATATCGCTTCGTCATACCTACTTACGTGTAATGTATCCCCTTCTGGCACACACGCAGCTTAACCAATCGCCTCATTATAAACGAGAAGAGGTTCTCCGAGTATTGAGAATACTGCGTGGGTCTCATAACGCGCACTTCGCGCCAGCAGATGAGACCACACTACGTTTGGTGGACAGGGTGGCCAAAGTCGAATGGATCGAAGAGAATGGAGCCAGCAAGGAGGGATCAGGACAGGCCGAAGTGGCGCGGAAGTTCCTGGGTATTAGTCTTTCACCGTCTCAATGTGCAAGTAGCATAAGTGTCGGTGATGTTGCAGGGGTAATGGAGCGACCAGGCATACAAACACCAAGTCGACATGAAACTGCAGCAGGAGATACCGGTGATGGTGTTGATACTTCTGAGGAAGCTTCCCATTCCCCGAAAAACACTAAACGGCCACTACCTGCGGTTCCGAGACATCGCCATGGCATTCCGTTTGCTCAAACACCCAAGTTTTACGCCACCCTCAATGGTGAAGGCAAGAAAGTGCCGCCCAAAGCACCACCACCCCGGCGATGGGGTCGGACCAGAGCCCCAGAGAAACCACCTACAGAGGCGATAGACGAAGCTATCCCCGGATGACTGTGGCATCTGATGGGTTCTGGCTCTGCTGCATGTATCCTTGGGGTGTGCAATGGCGATATTCACAAACCGCGAGCCAAAGGGAACAAGCGTGAAGCTAATGAATTATAAGAAGGCGACAAGCATAGGCTGTAACATGCTTTCATGCTTGGGAACACATCTAACCAGCGAGGTTGGCGTTCATAGGGTCATAGAGCCATGCGTTCCTGAAATGCAGTATTCGGCTGTCAAATGACCACAAGCGCGTGTGGCACTGAACCGTACCGCTTTTTGATCGAAGGGTGTCTTGAGCAGCAGGTCAGGGCAATGCAAGTGTTGAATACATCAAACCAACTCCCTTTTGTTCTCTCTTCTTTTCATGCAGGATTCTTAGCATAGACTTATGAGCTGCTGTGGCTTTCATACTTGGATACTTTATGGGAAACGTTGGATCATCATGAATACCTCTAGAAGAAGGTATCAGCTACCGACACTTGACGTCAAGTCTGAGACGAGCATGTTGCATTACGACTAGTCTCAAGGGTTAGTCAAGCAGCAAATTGGTGGACAGCATGGAGAATAGGAGTTCGAGCGTATTACATAAATGTCTGTCTCTTTCATAGGGCTATAAACAAGGTCAAGACAAGCGATGCTCTCGAGAATGATGTCTTTCAGGGTCCCATGATCAAGGAATTCACGATTCAGTGAACTATCATGGTCACCCGCTGTACCTCGAATAAGTATACTCTACTGCAAGCTGATCTTGACCGTGGTGCCGTGACCTTCCCATGAGGCGACGAACAAGCCAATGAGTCGAACCACATCCGATTCGCACCATGTTGAATCAAACAAAAGTGAAGGTTTTGCTCATTTCAACACTTGGTCATCATTGTTGATTATTTACACTGGGCAGCTTGGAGCTAATCAAGTAGTGCTCCAGCGATTAATCCGACACTGCGGCTATAATGTTGCTACAAGAAGGATGCAGCGCATTCACGACAGTTTTTATCCAACCCCTAGAGCGAAAGTGAAAACGCGTGGAATCATGGTAGGAACCCGATCAAGGGTCAGGGGAATTGCCAGTTGGTTCATGGAGGCTTCCCATAAGTTGTAATCGACTTGGCTCCCATCACACGGCACTACAACGGGCGTGTGCATAATACGGAAACTTCTTTAATCCCTACTTCTACTTGCGGGACACGGGACACGGATTTGTTGATCTAGGCAGGGGTATCTGAATAAGCTTGAAGACCAGCGAGTGGAGGCAGTGAGGATTGGATGCGCCGATATAGTTGTGTTCTTCAGAAATACCATCTCGCGCCATGTCTGCACAATGTTATGGTGATGATTCTTCTTTTTAAAAAAAAAAAACTTTTGACCGGCGGATTCGGCTGAGCCAAAATGAGTTTGGCGACAAAAAATGAGTGGGTTTATTGTTTGCTTGATGCCAACGGGAGGTTTCCGGCTTGCAAGCTATGCAATTACGTCACTTTTTATGGGCCTGGCAAGGATTGTCCCGGGCGAGCTTGGGCGTGCCTCCATCATCATTCACGTCATCCATTTCGGCCGCATGTATGTAATATACGCTTTTACTTGACCATTTCAATACATTTGTGCCATGCAGGAGACGGCTACGTAGAGATTGTGGCAATGCTTCTCACGTCCAGAGAGTATATAGTACGAGAGGAAGGGGAAATTTTAATGGAACAAATTATGGAGTGTCACCGTGTAGAATTGTAATAACTGAGAGGCTAGACCTTACACAGCCACAGCCTCACAGCGGTACATAGGCCCAGACGGAGGGGTGTCCCTAACTCTGCCCGAGCTAATCACAGTACATAGATCGATTACTAATAATTACGGCCCAAGTGAAGTACACCAATCATTGATTAGTACTCCGTATCCGTGATCATATCTTCTATCACTCGATTTTCCTGCCCCCGCACGCGCAGGCTTCTCACAATTGAGACATCGTGGGGAGAAAAACGGGCTGGCAACATCATGGTCATGAATAGCATCACCTTTCCGTAAATATGTTGATGTTACAAAATGAATTGGCACCTGAAACAATGCGTCATAGTATCGAGCCAAGGGTTCAGTCATCACCAGATGGGCAGCCATTACGTCAATGACGTCACACCCAAGGCTTGCTACTTCTGTGAAGTGCAAGTACGGAGTACAACAGTCCGCCTTCTCAGTTTTTCGAAAATGTCTGTATTTGATGATTTATCTTTCTTGGTAGGCGTGCTCACATTAAAGAAAAGGCGAGTAGGTTCACCGCCTCTTCCATTAACGGCGACGAGTTCGAACACAATGGTTTCGGCCTCACCGACAAGTCCGACGCTATTACATGTAAGCCACGAAGCTCTGTAGGGTGGGTGAAATTGACACCGTCTTAATAGAGGACTGGCTGAATTCTGCCCTGGCTGGGAAGCGCGCTGCGACGCTTGGGAGTATTAGCTTCCATCTGCATTGGCCCAACATACCGATGAGCTCATTTCTGCCAAACGATTTCTGGTTATGCCTCTGCTTTGCACTAACACGAGTCGGCTCGGGGGAACAACCGGTGTAGAGTGTAGATCATCATGAGAAGACTGGTTTGGGCTTTGGGCTTCTCTGTGACGCGCTCGTTCCTTCCCAACAAGTGCTCCAGTCCCTTTCGACACCCTTCCCCACACGGGCCACACCCCCTCCTTCATCCAACTCCACCATCCATCTGCGTAATCTGCGCCATCTGCCGTTCCCGTCACCGTCGAGCTGCTTCCTGCTGCCGTCTTCCTGTCTTTGGCGGTCCATTTGCCAAGTGCGTCCGTCTACCGTGCACTTTGTGCGCTTCTTCACTAGTGTTTTGCTTTTTCATGAAACTTTGGATTCAAAGCCTCTTCTTGTCTGCGCCTCTATTAGTGCCAAGTCCGCCATGGATCATCATTCCTCCTCCGTGGTGTCCTCCCCGTCACAACGTACTCCTAGCACCAACCTCGATTCCCATCGCAGCTCCTCATTGCCGCTTCGTCAATTGCAGAACTCGCAGCAACAAGCAGGCGCGGCTCATCAGCATCAGCAAGCCGGCTCCCAGTCTCCCCTGTTGCATCATCATCAGCGCCAACGTTACACAGACAGCAAAAACTCCTCTCCATCTTCCGCGTTGGGTGTAGGCAGATTCACCGAGGAGTGGGACGCAAGCCAGCGTGGGAGCTCAATCATTGACGAGAGCTATAGACCGAACGTGACCGCCATGCAGCGCTCTACTTCAGTCACCAGCTTCGTTGCTGGCGATGACGATCAACTTCCCGTACGCAATAACACCTTGAAAAAGAAGGCGTCCATGGGAAGATCCAGCAGCCTCAGACGCAGCAGCAGTCGTCGAAGCAACAGAGCCGGCAGCGTTCGAAGTCTAGCCTTGCACTCAGCCTCAGACCCTGAAGATGCCCACAGCGCATTTCATTGTCCAATTCCTACATCTGGCACACCAACCGATGTTCTTGCCACCAGGTTCCAAAGTGAGTGAAAGCCACATCTACGCAAGGTGCTTTACAAGATGGGAGAGGGTTCCCCTCACGGTTGTTGTCAACTTGCACCATGCCATTTCTCAGGATGCCTCAAAGAATATACATACTGACCCTTGGGTTTTTTTTTAAGCTTGGCGAAAGGTTCTAAAAGATATCATCACTTACTTTAGGGAAATTCAATCACACTATGAGCACAGGTCAAAGGCTCTGGTTAAACTTGCCAATGTTGCAAACAACATATCGACACCGCCGCAGTTTCTCAAATCCGCTGGCATTGATGACGCTCTGCAGTTCTTGCGCAATTACAACAAGGCCGCAATTCAAGAGGCCAACAAGGCAAAGGAGATTGAAGAGGATGTCATATTAGCTCTCACTGGACTCAGGAGCGACTTGCAACAAAAGATCAAAGAAATCAAGCACTTGTCCGGGGACTTCAAGAATTCTGTGGCGCGTGAAATGGATGCCACGGCCAAAGCAGTCCGTGCTCTCGCTGACGTGCTTGACAAAACCGAGATCGATTCATCATCCACGACTGGCAAGCAAGATCCGTATTTAATGCGTCTGGCTGTTGATCGGCAAGTCGAACGTCAGATCGACGAAGAGAACTATCTGCACCAAGTGAGTAATGTAACAGAATTACACGTTGCGCGGCTAAGAACTCGAGAGAAGAAAGGAGCATGCTGCGCTAAAACAATACAAATCTGGAAAACTAACCATATCAACTCGAATAGGCTTACCTGAATCTCGAAGGTTCTGGTCGCGAGCTCGAATCTATCGTCGTTGGAGAAATTCAAAAGGCGTATAATGCTTATGCTGGCATTCTCAAGCGCGAAGCAGACAATGCATATGCCGTAGTAGACGAGCTTCGTGAAGGTCCCATTGCCATGCCCAAGGACCAGGAGTGGATTCATTTCGTGACTCATGAAGACCAAATTGTTGACCCCACGATTCCAATGCGTAGCGCCGATCAAATTCATTACCCAGGTCAGGATCATATTTCGGCCCAGGAAATTCGGGCTGGCTTGCTTGAACGCAAGAGCAAATACTTGAAGAGTTACACCGCCGGATGGTAAGTTGTATACGAATGTGTGGGAATCATGTTGGAATTCTCTCTTGATTGCCTTTTATTCTGCAAACTGTACTGCTTGAACACCTGGGAATTAAGCGCCGCAGTTGACCTGACATTTTTTTAGGTACGTGCTTTCAACCACCCATCTTCACGAGTTTAAATCTGCGGACAAGGCCCAAGCACCCGTCATGTCCCTATACCTGCCTGAACAAAAACTCGGCTCCCACTCCACTGAGGGAGGTTCGTCAAACAAGTTTGTTCTTAAGGGCAGGCAAACCGGGACGATGCATCGCGGACATACCTGGGTATTCCGCGCCGAAAGTCACGATACGATGATGGCCTGGTACGAAGATATCAAGGCTTTGACGGAGAAAACTCCCGAGGAGCGTTCTCGGTTTGTGCGAACACACTCTCGAAGCCTTAGTCGGTCATCTCGCCGGTCAGTGAGCAGCGATGGAATCGATGAAGATGACGAGGAACCATTTGCTGCTAATCAGATGGCCATAATTCCGGAGCCGCGAGAAGAAATGGCTCCCCGACGACCTCAACCAGGTGGGCGGTTTCCATCAGACCTTCAGATCAACGCTCAGCGTGGCTTACAGGCGCCACAATCCGCATCTAGTGTAAGCTCTGGCCAACAGGATTATGCTGCGGATACAGTAGATCGCGCAGTTGCCGGCTCCCTACCTATTGCGGCATATGCGGCCGGACGTGAAGAGCAGCATTTTCAGCAAAATCAGGAGAACCATATGGGATACGGAGGCACTGATCAGACCCCGATGGAGAACATGCCATCTCAGGCTGCTATCGCCAATGAGCAGGCACACCACGACGGCATCAACCCGTATACGAGCGAGCCTGTATCTCACCCGGCGCATAGGGATGCTGGTTACTTCACTGGGGCTGTAGTTGGAGTTCCGATTCATCGAGATGACGAGCCGAGGAACCCAGATGGTGTAGACGCTGCATCTCCACAAGCTTTGAACAATGCATCCCGACATATTCCCGTTGCTGAAGCTGATACAACAGTCGCGAACCCAGGTGCAACCGATGGCGAGAATCATAAAACGAGCGGCGCTGAGCAGGATGAGAACACTCAGCCAACTCCATTGACATCCTTGACATCCAACAATATTCTCAGGGCCGAGACTCAGCGAGAGCTGGCCCTCCAAGCAGTTCCTGAGGCGGATGTCGCGGATCAAGTCTCTCCATCAGCAACTCCCGTTGGCGAAAATGTCACAGTGAACAGAATTACAGACCACCGGACTGACAGTGTCGCAACCATCTCCAACTTGCCAATTCCTGGACGTTACCCTAAGGGCAACAGCGTTGCCTCCACTTGATTTTCGCGCCTGAACTGGTGCCATCATTCCTGCTTTGGGCGAGAATATTGTTGGCAAGCGTTTGCTCACTTGCTTTATTTCCTTTCTCTTTTCCTTGATGGCCTCCGCCCCGTTGGTCGTACACACCACCCATGCAGTCCCGATCTCCTTGGATTGACGTTCGCATTTCTATGGCAAGTTCACAACCTCACGACTAATACCTCATTTCTGTGTGCGAAAGTCCACTTGACGCCAGTACAATCCTGAGACGGGAGATACAATCTGCACAGGCTTTCGTTCGAACTCGTTTGGATACAGCGTTAAGGAATTCGCTTGTTTGGGTTGTTGTAAGATGGATTCGAGAGGCCTCTTCATTGAGTAATTTTCCTTTTTTGTTCATGCACGAAAACCGTTTACGTCTGTATTTTCCTTACATGATCATCAATTTATTTTCATTATTACGCTGTGAAAGATGTGCGGCCATCTGTCTCTTAGAATTATCGCCCAGT
Organism: Epichloe festucae Fl1; assembly: GCA_003814445.1. Taxonomy (NCBI): domain Eukaryota; kingdom Fungi; phylum Ascomycota; class Sordariomycetes; order Hypocreales; family Clavicipitaceae; genus Epichloe; species Epichloe festucae. The sequence continues at coordinate 1,911,011 of CP031385.1, read as the reverse complement.
GCATGCTTGGTAACTTACACATTGCACCTGACAAGAACGTGCAGTCCGTAAAGAGGTAGGAAGGACACCATGTATTTATTGTATCTACCCTGCCAAATAACAATATCGGATGGGAAGGTTTCCTTTCCAGCACCTTACCTTCGTAAATGTACATACACTACATACAGTGCACACACCATCTGTCTTTGCTGTAGTGGGATTTTCGACGTTGCCATTAGAGCACCACCAATACAATACACATTCACTGCGAATTTTTGATAAGACATTTCCTCGGGGTATCATAATTTGTACTCCCCTTAGCTAAACTGGGAGCTACCTATGCTGACAATACTGCCCTGCCGCAAATCACACATAGCTTCTGTCCAAGAATGTCCAGGCCTCCCTTTGGAGCCTAACGATGTTGTGTAATGATTCTGCTCGCCGCTCGCCGCCCCTTCCCGTATCATGCGCAAAAAGGGTTGATTTGCACCACGACATATCCCCCCAGAACCCTATTCGATGGGCAGTTGAATGTCAATGTCATGCACTTGAGCATCTCGATGCAGCACCGGCACCTAGACCTCTTTTCTGATTCTCGCCGTCTGATGATAGAAAATAACGCAAGGATACTTAACAGTGCTTTTTTTTTTTGCGACTTAACGATCGCAGCATGCGATGAAACGAGGGCGCAAATCACGGAGCTCAATGCGCTGTGGAAATTTAAGGCTTGGGGATGCGAATCGTCTTGCTCGTCATCAGGCAGCCGTGTATCATGAACAGCAGGACCACGGGGTGAAATTCCAGCGCTGAGCCCTCAAACAAGGTGCCGAAAGGTAGGTCTTCAAGCATCCAGCGGTTGTAGACCCAGTATGCCATGACGCCATCCAAGAAGAGAGATGTAGGGATCGGGGTTCCCTCGAAGAACTTGCTTTTGCCTGTTGCGTCTTTAGGAAGCGCCGCGACGGTGACGTTGAAACGAGCCAGGCGAGTCAAGCCGCACAAGACGAAAAATGTGAGCCCGACGGTGTCAAGACTAGAGCGACATCCTATAGTAAAAGCTACCATGGCGGGCGCAACTCCGAAAGATATCTAGACAACAAAGTGCGTATCAGTATTAATTACGCTTCTTGGTTCTGTCGCGGGAAGCACTGCAGTCGATTTGTCTGGGTTAATATATACCAAGTCTGCCAAGGAGTCTAGCTCTTGACCCATGAGACTGCTCTTATTTCTCCAGCGGGCAACCCTGCCGTCAAAGAAATCAAAAAACAGCCCAAACGGTAGGAAAGCCAGTGCAAGCCAGACATTGCCATATGAGCGTGCGTCGCCGAGACAGTATCGCAGAGACGAGAAAATGGACATGACGCCACAAAAGCCTAGTCGCGCAAACACGGACAGTCAGCGACTAGATTTTGCACAGCCTGTTTGAATTGAACGTAGCATAGCTTTCGATGTAGCCAACCTCCCCCCAAAGATACATCGAGTCTTACCATTCATTAATGTGATGAGATCAGCGAGGTGCATCGCCCGTACGAGAGAGAAGTGTCCCACATCGGCGGAGAGTAATGTCTTCTGCTTGTCAATAGCTATGCAAGCGGGCGAGTGTCAGCTTGGGGGGGGGCGGGGGGCCACATGATCAGATACAATGAATGGCAATGCATCCGGGGAGGATACAACATTATTCTTACCAGGCTGATCGGAGCTTCTGACAGCTTTGCTCATCTCGCCGTTCGCACTCGAAGAGTTAACGCTGCTTCGTTTCGACATGATGGTTGCAACAAAGAGACAATCGACGAGCTCCAACTGGTTCCAGGTGTAGAGTCGGTACGCGAGCGGTAAATTTACTCGATTTCGCAGAGGTACCTGGTATCTGGAGTTCAACACGCAGGCGAGAGAATAGGTTTGCAGGACGGGGAGTAGTGAGTAGGAAGAGGAAGGTGAAGAGAAAGCCAGTCGGGTGGGATGGCAGGAGGTAGTCAGTTTTATCAAGGTTGAACGATGACGAGGGCTGATGGCTGATGGATGATGGCTGCAAAGGCTCGTGACCCTGTTTTTTTTTTTGGGCGGGCGGGCAGGCAGGCAGGCAGGCAACCCCAGCAGGGGGTGGTGGCCCTGTGGGTGACTGGATTGGTGGTTGTCCAGGACTCCAGAGGGTACGGATTATGCCGTCATCATTCATAAATCATAAGATACATAATACGGAGTAGAAGCGCGTTACACACAACAACTTGCAGGCACCTACCTCTTCTACCCCAGATTCCAACTTCGAGCTGGATGGATTAAAAAAAAAGGGTTGCTCGTACATTCAGCTGAAATCCGGGTTTGACCGGGCTTGACCACTTCACGGCATTATGTATGTATGCTTCCCGCGCTAACTTAAAATAGTACGCGCGTGGCCCGGGTTGCAAGGTTGTTTTGCATCGCCCTTCGAGCCAACCGGGGCATTTCTCCGCATTCGCTCACTGCCGGAATGACCCAATAGCCCTCGGATTGCTCGCTCCACCATTATCGATATATTCGGCATCCGTGAGCTTGAACCAAACCATGTTATATAATACCTCATGATACACCTGGTGATATGTCTGTATTACCGCCTTAACATTATTTCTCACCAATGAGTGCAGCTCCGTCAAAGCGCCAGCTACGAGGTCTACTTGACAAAGAAACCCGTTCACAATGCCATCATGTTGTATGTAGTCTTGGTCGTGTTCATTGCCGGCTTCGAACGAGAGAGAATAAGAATCGCAACCAAATAGGAACATCCTTCCAACGCCTTGTTGCCATGCCAAGTTATAAAACAAATGATATTTGCCCACGTACTGATTTATTCATGCCGTGAAATGTCCCCCCGGGTTGATGTATGGTAGAGGTCGGCCTGGATCGTTAGGAGAGTAGAACCGACAAATGGTGGCAAGGAATATGACCTCGAATCATCGTTTGATTAGAACAGCAAGGTTATGAACCCATGACCCGCATGAGCCTGAAACACCACAAATGCTATATCCGCGAGGCGGTATTACGTTGTGACTACAGAAGCCATTGTCAGTCCCAGAAGCAAATTCGTCATGAAGCAGAGCTGGACATACGCAGACCCGCCATAAGCATTGCCAAATACAGGCGACTTCCTTCCCAGGCTGGTTAATATTTGGATACCTTCTATACGGGATCCCGCTCTGACCAGCAGTCCGCTCAAATATTCACCACGGCGAACATCTGTGCATTTGTTAGGAGTCAAATTTGTAGTCTTGAAGAAGCGAAGATATCTCACCAAATTCAAAAACCTGTTTCGCATCACCCTCTCTTTTCTCGCCTATCAATTGAGTGGTCTTGTCGTCATAGACAAACTCAAGACCGTGGAGAGCGGCATTGCGATAGGCAATGATTTGTGACATGACCTTGTCGTGTTTCACGGCACTTGTGAATATCAAGTCTTGCTGTTCGCAGCCATCAATCTTCGCGGCGCCAAGCACTTGGCTTCTGGAAGCCATCTTGCTGCCTCCTAATTTCACCATGAATCCCTTGGATGTGAATTCTCCAAAGTCATCAATAGTTAGAGAGCCGCCACCATGCGACTTGATCGATATCGACATGCGTCCTTTGCGTTTGGCCTCGGGCAAACGTGCCCGCAAGTCCTGCTCGGTGAGTGCTAGCTGGCGCTGTACTGGGCCGTTTTCTGTGGTATACTCTAGCCACACATGGCAGACGTCATCTCCGTCACTGAGAATTTCCACGAATGATATGCCAGTCGCGGCCATGGCCAGGACCGTACCGTCTTCAGTAGCAAAGGCTTGAACGCCGTCGTCTGCATTCAACGGGGGATCATTGGGTAGCCTGAAGGCGGGATGGCTTCGAAAGCGTAGGCAGTCGAGGCGGTGCCACCCGCACTCATCTCCTTGCTGTACTAAGCCACCTTTTGATCTCGTCCTTGTCGAATATGCTTCTCGTGGAACAAAGGATCGATTGAAAACGACATAGTCTTTCTGCATGACACCAGATTCTTGATGCGGACAACCAAACAGGTGCCCAGTCTCGTGCAGATGAGCTCCAATGCCAAGATTTGCTGCTTCCCAGGAGCTTCCGGCCTCATTGTTTTCGTTCGCAACGTAGCTTGTATCGATGGGGGTGCAATCTGTAAATGCCGGCACCACCTCCTCAAAGTTAGAGGGGTAGCTGTGCAAACAATGAGACCCAAATACCGATAGTTGCAAATCGCCTGCGCTTCCACCCAATGCTGCATGACCAGTAACGACTCTGTTCCGAGAGTCCCAATGTGTATCCATGAAAAGTGCGGCAACATAATTCTTCTGGCCTGGAGGAGCATTGAAATGCCCTTTGACTGCGTCCACAGCCAATTTGAATAGCGAGTTCTTCTCGGTCGCTTCGTCGAGAGCGTGAGCTTTGTGGAGATCGCGAATCTCAGCAACCGTTTTATCCGACCGTATAACATGGATTCTGGCCTCGGAGCGCATTGTACCATCTTCCGCGTCTCGATGATTAGCGGTTCCCAAAACCCACTCCTCCTCATAACGAAAGCTTCTTCGCCCCAACTTGTGCCTCCACATTTGCTCTGCTGTGAACGCCTGCCAAAGATACGCCGCCATTCGAAACTTCTTGACTGCCGTGTCCAGTCCATTGCCCTCTTTCTCCACCCGAGCTGGCGGTGCGTCGAATGTCTCTGGCGAGTCCTTTCCAACGATGATGGCCAGTTGCAAAGGAGGGGCATTCATTGCTGGTATCATATGTATGGTCAAATAAGAGGCGTGTATGGGGTTAGTAGAGGAGCTGTTTGCGAGCTTAGGGCTAGAAAAGTCGATCCTGAATTTGTTTGGCCCCGGCTGTAAGTAGACCAACGCTTTGAAGCGAGATTCACAGACCGGCCAACTGATGGCAGGAAAACTATCGTCGTATCGACTCACGACGACAGTGCCATCAACCAAAGACTTTCCGGGCTCGCCAATGGAACCATGTAGAAGAAGAACCTTTTGATAAACCTAACGGGGAGTTTCAGCATGAGAGTGAAAACAACGCACGTCAAAGCAGATCGACCATGATTGAAACACGAATTTGCACAGCAAAGAATGCGCAACCATAGACCACCCGTGCGACACCGGAGAGTGTGAGGAAATGTACTGACCCATGAGTTTTCCGAGATATTGTGAATGCGCGGGGCACATCGCGACAACGGTATGCTGCCTCGTCCATTGACAGGAGGAGCACCAAGGCCAGACATGCCAGAGACACTATGCCTGCTGCCACTACGTGCAGGAGACAACGCGGGCTGGGACTGGGAAACGACCGCTGTCTGGATTCTCTGCAACGTGTCGGACGACTTTATTTGAAGATTGAGCGCGGGATCGGACTGATGACCGACGGACGGAGGAGTTACGGAGCCACTTGACGGCGAGGTGCCCTGGCTGGTGGTTCTATCACTAGACGCATCGGTGGAGTTGTCGGTTCGAAAGCTTGCCCTTGAACGACGACGCAGCTCTTTGAGGAATGTTGGGGCCATGTTGGATGATATGTTGTGGCAGACCTGCCGTGCCCCGTCCTCTCGAGCAGCTTCGTCGTGTCACGTAGGTTTGTGCAGGAGGAAACAATTGTTGGTTCGCCGAGATCGAAAAGTGAAGAATCGTGATTAAAGAGATGAAATGGCCACGAAAGCCGAGTACCGAGGGGTTTGTTTTGGGGGGGAGCGAACGTGGTATTGACAGCGATCGAGATCCGAACTGTTGTCGATCAGTAGCAGACGGCAGCGCAGCTCCGCAACTCTCTCGACCTAAATGATCTACGTAGCTGAATCTGCGTAGGTTCTTAAGTGAATGCAATCAGTGCACATGAGAGAGAGAAAAACGAAGGAATTGGCGTTGACAAGAAGAAAGAGTGAAGAAAGCAGGGCTCAGTAACGTGGACGGCCCATTTAATTACCAAAGGGGCATCGGAACAAGGAAGACGGGTCAAGAGTCAAGAGCAAGCTGCCAGCCAGCCTTGTTCGGGGAGGTTCAATCTTGGAAAAAAAAAAAAACCTGGCAGGTTGCGGCCTCGTAAAGCTGCTGCCAAGCTCTTAGTTCGAACAAGGTTCGAACAGCACTATGTACGGGTTGGAGGGGGGTGGAGGGGGGGTGGAGGGGTGGATGGGGCACAACAACACGGGTAGCACTGGGGCAACGGAAAGGGGGGGGGGCGTGTCGCAAGCGGAGAGCGTTTATCTTTGACAGCACTTGTATTACCGTCTGATGTTGGTCATTCGGACGCAACTGAGGCGCATAATTACAAGTCCTTGCACAGCGTCGATTACGTGCGCTCAAGCCGTCAATCGGTGTGTCTTCTGGTGTTCCCCGTCCACAACTTGCCATCGGCCCATCCAATTCATTTGTGATAATCGGCGGAGTAGCTGATCCGCGTTTGCATGGCGAGACTCTTTCTAATTGTCCGCCAGCCATGCTGCATGCAAAGCGTGATCATGTCTCTTACTAATTAAGCGCGACTGTGAGCAAGGTTGCTGAACATGAACCGCCCTGATAATCCACTGGACCTGCTTTCACTGCAGCTACGCAGGGATTGAAGCATTTATGGGTTCTCAACTCCTCACGATGACGCCATAGTGTCTGTCAACAGGGCTATTAGGCCCAGTGCACCTGCCCCGTCCGCTAGCCCGCCGTTTGATTTCCCTCGGCTTGCAGAGGAACCCATCGGACATGGAAACAATCCCATTCTAAATTCGGTGCGACCTTATTCGTGACATGGTGTCCACATTCGCATCATTCGCATCATTCGCATCATTCGCATCGGAAGGTCATCAGTACAATTGCTGCACACCGTTCGCGGTTCACGGAGCTTATTAGGTATGTATTATGTGCCTGAGAGGGCTAATAACGCCTAAGCGTCAAACACGTCCTCACTTCCTCAATACGTCTCACCAGCTGTCTGACATAGCTCAGCGATGCCATCTTCCTATCCTGCAGCGTTGCTAGAGCCCATATCAACAAGTTTATCCACATCTGGAATGGCTACGGAGTACGGAGTACTTGTATGGGTCATCATAATCTGAAGTGTCAGCCCTTAAACCCTAGAATACAAGGAATCAAGGATCAAGGATACTCTGAAGTTTGAAATTATTATACTTACTCGATTTATACTGAACGTTTATAGGCAGAATGTATTAATTGGTCAATAATGCCTGTTAGTTCGCACGAACTCACGAGAGATAGCCTTACAATCCTTTCAGAGATGGTGTACCAACTATGACCAGCACTATTTCAGAGTCAAGCGCAGTAATATGCCCTGCGCGATCTTGTACAACTGGAGACTAGAGTCAACATCCATACTGGTCGACGGGCGGGTGAAACTTGTAGCCAACCAATGATCACTTCTGAATTGGAGCGTCGTCGAAGTAGACCACATTTCTGCCAACGTCTTTTTTTTAGCCCCCCCCCCCCAAAATTACTGAAAAAAAAACAACCAACATATAAATTGATTTGGGAATTTTCTGTTTTCTCTTGAGTTTACAAAAGGTACATGCACATTGGTTCGATTATTCGCTTCAGTTTCGACGGAGTACATGTTCGAAGGCTCCATGAACCACGAACACTGTGGTCAATACGTGCTCAAGGTGAAGGGAGAGACGATGGCGACGGCCTTACTCAAATATTACCTAATGAGAACATGTATATCATGTGTCGTTATCATACTTGACATGATACTTCATGCTGTAGCTACGAGGGCAGTTCAATGTGCGATTACTTCATCACCAGGATCGGCGAATTCACTCATCAAAGGGATCAATGACATCGCGACACTGCAAGCATAGAGAAACTGAGTTACTCCGGATATCCGGACAAAGTAAAAGAAGAATTCTCAAGTCTGGTGCCAATCGGGTTGGTTGACAAGTGTTCTGGCAAGAGCCCATGCATGCCAAGTTGTGAAAAATCGGGTGGTGGTCTGCAACGACGAGCGTGGGTTGGAAGCTGGTGTCTCCAACATAGGAATGCCAACCATTCGCTCGGCCAAACCCTCAACAGATTTCGATGTCGTACGGGATGGGCTTCGCAAGGGAGGTATTGCGGCTTACCCGTAAATAATTAGACAGGTATTGAAGTTCATGACAGGAACAGAAGGGCTTGCTCCATGGACTCCGTAGCGCAGTGCGATCCACTTCGACTCCAACCACTTGAAGTGCCAGGTGTGCCAGGTGCGCCAGGTGTGCCAGGTAGCTTTTTTGCCTTCTCCCAGGAAACCAATTCCCCTCGGGTTATCCTTATCCTTAGCAGAGCAAAAGCGAGGGGCAGAGAACAGAGCGGGGGAGAGAGTACGAACGAAGCATTGCATTCAGCACACGGAGTATTAGGAACTTCCATTGATGAAAGCGTGCCGTTACAAGAACGAAGAGACTCAGCTATTACTGCCACGTACAGCCCCCTCCCTCCCTTGTTGGCCGCCCTTGTTTGGGCCACAGCCGCCGAAGTTGGGGCTCCGTCTCACCACGGCCTGCTAATCTTTTCCCTCTTCCACATCCCTCCCTTTAGCTTTGCCTGCACCACAAACCAACCATCTTCCAGCTACGCCATTATTCAAGCAGAAGGATTTCTCCACGCGGCATAGAACTACGTCCGAGGATTTATTTCTTCTCCTTGGTCAAAACCATGTCATCCCCATGGAAAAAGCAGCCTGAGGATGTAGTGGACAGTATTCTTAAGCGTGCAGAGGTCAGCAAAGTAAGTACTCTAGCAGCCAGAAGAGTTGCTGGCTTCCAAATCCCCATGCCCCTTCGCCCCTCCTACGGATATATTGTCCTTCGTGATTGATGGCTAATTTTCATTCTGCTCGACCCAGATTGCACGCCGACTACAAAATCGGTTGGCCCTGGCGCAGTTTAAGACAAAACATGGCTGGGAAGACCTGACACTCGACTCCATCGAACCGAAACTAGAAGAAGAAATGCGAAGGAGGCGATTATGTGATGGCGATGTTCTATCGGACTCGTCTTCCAGTGCCTCGGACTTGCCATATCCTACAAAGACATTGATGAGCTCGCCGCTCAAGGCGCCTTTGTTCTCTGATGCAATTGGGTCCAGCAATGGAAGCTCAGGCCACCGAAAACGTACATACATGGCATCATTTGATCACGCTGCCTCGAGTCCAAGTAAAAGAAACCGAGCATCACCGACAGCACACAAATCCTTCTCAGGGCACTCGGCCTGGAAGGAGAACCACCGTTTAGCGCAGTCGTCACCCATCAAGCCCCGGAGGCAGCAGCACTTCACTACTTCTGGTGGTCCAGATGTCTCTTTTTTTCAACAACGAAGAATGACCGCCGCTCTAACCTCGCCCAATTTTGCCGCACCCTCTGACGATGACGACGATCTTCTCCCCGCACATTCATTCAGCCTAAACAATATTCAATCCTCACCTCCTCGCACCCCACCAATGCAAACTAGAAGTCTCGCGGGCAAACGAAGTAAGGAGAACATGAACGCTGCCAATGGAGGCAAGTCCGGTGAAGAAGGTGCAGACCTGTTGCTGTATCTTGCAGCATCGCCGTCGCCTGCAGTTAAATCGAACCGCGGTCGCATGGAACGCCCTTCTACGCCGCCACCGAAAAACGGTAAACTTGATCTCCCTTCATCAATGATGACCACACCAGGAGGAGGTAACTTGTTCCCTCATACTCCGAGCCAAGGCTTTGATTTCGCAGATTTTGTCAACATAACACCCAGTCCCGCACAAAAACCGTGGAGGACACCAGGGCCAATCTCCGCGCGCACCCCTCTCAGCGTTGCTAGAAGAAGGCTGACCTTTGAGGAACCGCTTGCGTAGCGACATTGTCTACACCTGACAAGGTCGTTTGCAACCATGATTGATTTCAGGCGTATGCCACTCATCTACATTCTCTTTCATTATTTAATTCGTCGACTTATTCATGCAATACTCTTGCGGATTTTACGTGCTATATCTGACTTGGTAGCGCTTCTTGCTGCATGCTATCACAAGCCCCCCCCCCCCCCCTCCCCCCTTTTCTGAAAATTGGACTTCTTGAAGTCCGTCAGTTTTATAAACTGGCTTGTATTTATTTCTTTATTGATTTCGGCACTATTTCATGTTGATCTTTTGGCATTCTTGATATGTACTATTCATCGAATGAAGCAATCGCCTGTTCTTACACACTTTACGAGACCAGTTCTCACGCGGCGTACGGAAAACTAATGGCAGAGCAAGGACTTTTAGAAATTTCCTACTATCAATGTATGGTTCTGCTGGCTGGCAGGTCTAGATGCTTTGTTATATGTTGATGATGTCTTCATACTCACTTACGAAAACACGTTTGTTGTGTCCGATTATTATATCAATGGGAAGCAGGCTGTGTGGGGTTACGCGCATGGCATGATTGCTATCATGTCTGGGCAGGCGTACAGCAAAGGGGACAGTTATTAACGCTATCGGAAATTGAATAATTGAATGCAATACACTACTAGCACATTTGGAGAAAATTGGGCGACCACCTGATCAACGCTTGACGATAAGTCCTGATGGACTCTGTCCCTAGAGTTTCGGGACGCGCCAATTTCAGTCTTTTAACGCGTTGGGATGTGGGAAAGCACGCGCGTTCAGCACGCGTTCTTGCCCATTCCATCGCATCATTAACGCGTCAGGACCACTCCCAGCCAATCATCTTGCTACAACTGAGCGTCTCGCGATCAAGCCATGATGTCAGCTAAGACTCCATCGCATGAATGAACCGGGTCTAATAAATCAAGTTGGTGAATGCCGAAGAAGTCATTGCAATTGCCATCAAATTTGAAAAGCAGCATTGAAGTCTTCGAACTGTCCGTTCCTCCTGACCACGCTAATTTATTTTCCTTTGTTCCCTCCCTCGCTCTACTTTAAAAAAAAAAAAAAACTCCTTACTGTTCATAACTACCTACTTACGGAGCAGGGAAATTGCCGCCCGGGGTTTTCCTGCATTGTGCCCATCGAGCTGATAGGATCTATCTGGCTTCGTGCTCGCATCCTCTCCTCCCTTGCGGTGAGAGACCGCATGGTTGCTGTGAAATCTGTACATGGGGCAACATCTTGCGTGGGTGGATTTGGTGTGGACGAACGTCGGGGTCGTGCGGACGTGATGTGGACGTTGACATTGATTACAACTTGTGGATGATGTGCGGGCCGAGATGGAAAAGCATGTTTTTTTTTTCAAATCGGCGCACTGCGGAGTGACGAATGAACGATGATACGTACACACTTGCGGCCAATTTTGGCATGGAGTTTTGAGTTTCACGAGGTGTACTTGGGATTTCCATGGTATGACGACAAATATTTCGAGCGCCCCCCCCCCTCACCCGGTTGACTTGCATGGAAGAGATTCACACACCAAAGTTTTGTTGTATTCAACGCTGTTCTGTGCCACTACTTACTTCCCTTACGACTTGTGGTCGGCATCCTGGTTTCCAAGTTCGTTGCTTCTCATCTGATATGCCATGACTGCCCATACTAGCTGCATGGCAACGATTCTTTGATCAGCCTGGAAGAAATCAAACCAAGGACTTCTCCAAGCCTCGACTTTGCCCCAGCTTCGCTTCGCGGGATCTGGTTCCGGCGACCCATCTAGGACGTCGAGAAGTCGTGTCGGCACCCGAACTCGGAGGATCGACATGTGATGGAAGAGAGAGCTCATGACGAAAACGTCGTCGTAGTTGGCGTCTGCCACCTTGCCTATGGCCTCATACTTGGCTTTCCTATCCCACGAAGAAGCTGGCGGTCGAACCATGCGATAATTGTCATAGATGGGCATGTTTCTGCGGGCCTTTTTGTTCGCTGGTCCGTCACGGACACCGTCCTTGTGTCCCGCGGACGTGTTGTTGTCCCCGTGTCCAGCCGGCGCCGAGCCCTTTTCGATTTCTCGCCCGATTGGCCCGCCTGCACCACCACCCCATCTGTGGTTTGCTGTCCACCACTTCTCATGGCCGAACCGCACCTCCTCTTTCCCCTCGCGGTTCCGATGTTGAGCGGTGATCAATGCGGCAGTCACCTCGCGTGCCAGGTCTTGGGATTGCGCCGTCTCGACATCGGGTGTAGTAAAATCGACAGATGGTCTGGCGCTTACCGCTGCTACTGGACCATAAATGACGCCAGCTCGAGCAGTCTCTCTTGTGGCGGGGCTTTGGAACACGAAATGGCAATTCGACGGCGTATAAGACTTGCGCTGATGTTCACCAGGTGGTGACTCAAGGTGAAGCCTGGGTTCCACCCTTGCCATGGAAACGTTGCAACCGAAATCGTACGCAACAAGCTTTATGAAGGTATTCAACAGATTCTGTCTGTGCTCTGCTGGCATAGACGCACCCGAGGAGCTTCTTGCACTAGTTGGAGGTTGACGGGGCTCAAGTTCCGCTGGTGCTTCGGCTTCAGAGGCAGTCAGTTCCGGCGAAGGCGGCAGACGTTGAGGCTCAGAAGGGTCGTCCCAAAACGCCGTGAAGAGCTCCAAGCATCGGAAAAACTCGTACGCGTTGCCAAGCCTAGCTTGTTGTTTGCCTTTGGGCGGTGCGACTCTTCTCACCGTGCGGAATGCGTCTTCGTTTGTGTTTGCGAGTTCTCTCCTCCGTTCCGAATACACATGGCAGCCGGGCGACGGTGCTCCGTTCCTCAACATGATTCGATTCTCTGCATCGTGCTTTCGTGCTTGCTCTGGCGAGTAATTGTCCCAGCAGGCGAAATCTGGCAAGCAGGAAGTAGTCGGTAAGAGATCTTGGAGTTGGGCATCTAACGTTAGGTCAAGGCCGATAGCGAGCAGGCCAGATCGCCCCAGAACGATGGACTCTCGGCCAGTCTCCTTCAGCAAATTTGGCAATGACAAAGACGTGTTCGCAATGTTACTGTCCTTTGCAAAGGGCTGATATCTGGGCAGAGTGATCGGGGTTGGGTCTGGCACGTCATCTGGATCGACCGTCGAAGGCAAGTTTGCTGGCTCGCTCTGTTAGGGTCTGAATAATTTAAATAGAAACATCATGACAAAGAAAGGCGGCTGAGAAGAGAGTGTAAACGCTCAATTCAAACAGATTGGTGTTGAATTTGGCTCGGGACTAGACTTGTTTGTACAAGACTTGCAAAACCACGTCCGGAGAGCGCGCCGCACGACACGCATGTATGCCATGGACGCATTAAAAAGAATAAAGAGGAGAATGGTGGTCTTCATGATGAATGATCAAGAGGCTGTACCTAGGAGAGATAACTCGCCAACTGAGTCTAGACTTACGGGTAATGGGGAAGGCTCCGAACATAACGTAACAGGTAGAGTTTGAACAGTCGAGTCCAGACAACCCTCCTGGCAGGCTGGGACCGTGAGCACGGTAACAAGCTACTTAGCACAGAGAGAAAGGTCCCTGGCGTAGCAACAACTGATCAATCAATACAGATGACGCTAGGTAGTTGCTAGGTTATGAAGAAGAATCCAATTCTTGCCCAAACAGAAACGTAATGAGGGCCCGCGAATGCAAAAGAACGCTGCTAGGGAGACAAAGGAAGCTGGTCGTCTCAGATCACAAAGTCTGTCCTATAGTGACGATTCAATTTTACCAATAAAGACCCCAGAACGTTTTCCAGTTTTCGGGCAAATTGACCAGACCGAGTTTGTCGGCTGGAGGGTTCAGTGACAAAGACTCCTGCAGCGAGAACAAGGGCAGGCGGGTTTCGTATCCAGGAAAGGAGCCGGAGGCACCAGCAGACGACAAGATGCCCGCCGGTCACGATTGGATCTGAATTCGCTGAATTCGCACGGATGGCTTCCCTCGCTGAGATTTTCGCCAGATTCCACACCGAAGATGCACAAACTCGGTGGTAAGAGAAACAATGTGCTGCCTATCACTGCGTGAAATGTAGTATATTGTGAGCCAGGTGCAGGTAGAGAGCTATAGTTGAAGGCAAAGGGGCATGAGTAAACCAGGTCGCTTGGTTGATATGGAAAGACAATTTGGCATGGGATCCAGCAAACGTTCCCGCACAACTCGCGCGGATGAGAGTCAGTGAGGGAGGAGGGCGTTGACTGTGGGGCGACCGACAACGGACATGTCACTTGAGCACTTGAAGGGGGGAGGGGGGGGCTGGTGGGTCTCGAATCTGGCAGTCTACCAGTTTCAATGCAAACCATTTGAGAAGTTTTGTCTTGAATCTTGAGTAGATGTTCTGCTCTCTAACTGAGAGTGTCGAAGCTGTTTCTCCCGAGTATGCCACATTTTTCGGGCAGATGTCGATTGAGAAACCTGCTAGCGCTTCACAGACTGAGCGGCCATGGGCCAGAAAGTGAGTCGTGCGATCAACCAGGCCTTGCGGGCATCTTTTAGGAAAGGAAAGAAAAAGACAAGACTCTGACTGAGTACGGATCCATACTGTCCAAACAAACACTACGAGCAGTCCTTACACGATGTTGTTTCAAGTGCGCCACACCTTGGGTGTTTCAAAACACAAAGGAGGTCGGTCTGATCTCCCGACTCGCTCTAGCCTAGCTAGCCATGGAATCAAGTCCCAGCACCAAATGCACTTGAGAATGGCACTGCGTACTCCGTAAGCCATGTGCATATTGAACGCAAGAGGCAACTGGAAGATGCTGAAGCTTCTAGTTGACGTGTTGAAACAGAACGATGTCGCGCGTGCGCGTGTCCGGGCGGCATGAGGTGATGCGCAATCGTGGAATCCCTCAAAACATTCTTCTCTCCAACGCCTTTCTGGAACGTTCATGCCGCAAGCACTCTGTGTCAGTAGCATTTCTGACATGGAAAACTGAATAACTGCATGCAGCATCGACCTCCTTTGTTCAAAATGACAGAGTCGATGTTCGCTGAGATGGCATAGGGGTTGGTCCACGCCGGGGGAAACGTTGAAGTAATAATGAGAGGCAGCAGAGGCAGCAGTAGCAGCATGTGCTTTGGAGGTGGCTGAGTCGAGTTGTTCCATAACGTGCATGCCTCCACGAGCCTCCACCACGAGCCTCCACGAGCCTCCACGAGCATCCACGAGTGATGAGAATCAACGCTCTAACCAAATCTGCCGGCCGGCGCGATGCAGGTGCGTGCAGGTGCGCGCAGGTGCGTGCATGTGCAGGGTCCTCTCGGCCGTGGCCCTGACGGTGACGATGCTTGTGCCTCAGATGTGTCGCACATGGACGATTGCCGCAACCCCCTGTTGCGTTGCATCCTCTGCCTAAACGACTCTTACTCAACTCAACCACTTCGTCGGCGAGCCTGGCTCTTATTGAGAATGGGAAAACCCCCAAGTCTATCTTTTGGGAGGGGTCATCGTCTCCGGAGTCCGGCATGCTCTTCTCTTCTAGCTCGTCCCCCTTGTGCCAAAACATTCTGACACAATGCCACACGGACACGTCGTTGCAGACATATGATGCAGACCTCCTATGTGTGCCTAGTTTTCAAACCTATTTTCCGAATGACGGACATTGTAAACGTTCCACTTTGTTCTTGCTCAACCTCAATTCTCTCCCCCACCGAAGCATACCTTGTCTATGACCGCAGCCCTGGAACCTTTCGATGGCTTTTTCGATTGTTGTCCGATGATCTGGACAGATGCATTCTTGAGCCAGCGACCACGTGTATAAGCTTCGTTTACGGGGCAGAGTGCTCATCTTGGGCTATCTGATGGATGTTCCTATGCGATTCCAACATCTCGCGAGTTCGCGAAAATAATCATCGTCCAACTCGGGGAGGACAGTTCAGCAAAAGCTCAATATCGTAGTGGCTAAGAAAAGGCAGTCACCATGTCTAGGCTCCCAGAAGGGGCCTCTGATGCGTCCGTCAATGGCAGGCAATGCAAGATCGTGCCACGGAGAATAGTAGTGGCGGTCAATTACAATATTTCATCTCCATGTCGCTCTTTACAACCCTTCAATCTCTTGGGCTACACGTCGACACCACTCGTCCCAGCAGCCCTCAAAACGCAGGCGGCCTCATCAGACCTCGCTTCTCGTTCCAGCGTTGTAGTTGCAAAAAAAGCAACATCGTCTGCGGAAAGTACAATATCAAGTATCGCCAGTTCAACTCCAACATCATCGATTTCATTGCAGGCGATATCATCCACGTCGTCTACTACATCAGCCTCGGCTAGCACTTCTTTGCCCTCAACTACAGCCACTGTTCAGTCAACAACCACGGCTACGCCATTGTCGACTTCCTCTAATGTGGTTACTTCTACTTCAACTTCTACTTCAACTTCAACCTCCACGTCAACCTCCACGTCAATCTCCACGTCAACCTCCACGCCAACCTCCACTTCAACCCGCCAGACTACCATTATCCAAGACAATACTCCGAGCATCAATTCTCTACAATCCCCCCAACCAACAACGACGACAACGAAAAGCAATGCCGCACCCATTAATGTTCCCAATACTAGCAGCCCTGGATCGAATAATAGCCCCCAAAGAAACCCTCCCCCGGGCCAGAAATCTTCTGTTGATGGCTCGCCGACCATTAGGCCATCAACTGAACAAGTCGGAAGCCCTACGCAACAAGCCAGAACATCTTCTTCGGTGACTCAACGAAGTCCGAGCAATCGAATTTCAACGCCAGATGAGGCGGCTGCTTCCAACTCCCGTGGTTCGACTACACCCAGTAGTTCAGGTAGTGATTCGACACCGTCGTCGGTTAGTCCTGAGATAGCTGGGCCAAGCTCATCCGGTATTGGAGTGGTTGCACCTGCACTGCCCACAACCCTGGAAACTTCTTCCCAGAACCTCCTTTTTACTTCTCGTGGAAGCGAGGAGCAGCAGACCACAACAAACGAATTACCTACTGAGACTTCCAGCGATCCAATTCTAGAGGGGCCTCCTCCGGACATCACACCGGTCGGAGACCTTCGTAGACCCCCGGGCCATACAAAGCCCAGTGTTGGGGCGGCCACTTCGAGACACGCAAGAGGATCGCAGATATCAACAGGTGCTATTGTAGGAATATCCATTGGGAGTATTGTCGGCTTGGCAGTCATAGGATTCTTAATTTGGTTTGCGAAAAGAAGGTCGAAGAAGGGGGCAAACTCCACAGGCTCTCCGGTTGGCGATGACGACAAAGGCTCATCAAGGAGAGGTAGGACACCAGTTGCTATATTCAGAAATCAAATAGGAAAATGGCTGCCCGGTGCTGGAAAAGCCGAGGCAATCTCAAATTCGACAACCTTCGATCGCAGAATCCGCTCAAGCCTTCCTGCAACTGACATGGCCGAGCAGCGAGTGCAATCAGGATCTCAGCCCACGCAATGGCGCAATGGGCCAAGCCAGCAGCAACTGCCCTTTCAGACGACATCTGCAAGGCAGATGTTTGGTGACCCAAGTGTCGATGAAGAAGGCCAACGAGGTTTCCCCCTTGGCCAAAGCCAAGCCATTTTGTCCAATCCTTTCTCTGATGAAAACGCTGCTGTTTTTCCACTGCAAATACCGTCCTTACCACCAACTGCATTATTGTTCAACTCACCATCATCTGACCAAGACAAGCATAATACCAGCTCCGTGCCTTTGAGAACCTCTCCATCGCGTGGCCGGTCGCTCAGTGCTGATGAGCCGACATCTCAGCACTCACCGCCCAATGCCACGGCGGCCAGACCACGTTCTGTGCATCGGGAATCCCTCCCAAGCGCCGACTCGTTCGCCAACAAACGGAATAAGTTTCGTTCGGATCCGTTCGACTTGGAAATCGAGAGTCGCCTGATATCGGGCGAAGTAACGGTTCCCGAGATGCCACATCGAACTGCAACCAGCTCAACGTACAGTGTCGGCCCTGTGAGCAATTCGTCATCAATATATTCGAGTGGAGCGAGTGTGATGAGTGACTGGAGCTTATTGCAAGAAAGTCGACCATCTGCCCCTTACTCGGTGGCCATGGGCCCACTACCCAAACAATCTACCAGTTGGGATAGTCCCAGTTCAAACAGTGCGCTGAGACCCGGAGATCCGAAAGGGCTACCAAGAAGAGCTGCACAGCAGCCTCAAGTTGTGTTTGGCCAAGCTCTTTGAAGTTTTTGCTTCCATCTTCATTTTGAGTAAAAGAAAAGGGGGAGCGGATGGGACCTGAGAAGCAATAAGGAATGGCGTTTTTTTTTTGGGGTGATGAATGTTTCTATATCTGCACACTCTTTACGACAATGACATATGAACAAGGAGCTGGTGGAAATATAACCATGGTAAAGTGGAATACGGACGCTAGAGAGCGATTGGAAGATGGATCAAATGATGATGAAGCAGTTCCATTAAAAAAATAGCCATGTTCCTTGAACCACCTTACTATTCTGCGTCTGCACCGTTGACCTGAAGAATCCCATTTTGAGCTCGGTCCTTTTCTCTCCCCCCCCTCTGGTATCAAACTGTCGAAATAAGTGAGTAGCGTGCGTGCCAATTTTCCCGATCAATGTTTGCCATGCTCCGACATGATGTATCTGTTCCGCTTCTATGCCCTCTCGCCCTTTTCCATCCCGATGCACGGCAGGATTCTCATCATGTGTCCAAGTTCAATGGATTAGCCATGTACCAGTGTAGTAGGTCGCGGGTTGCCAGTGCATCCTCTAGGCTGTCATGTCCACGACCCTTAATTTGGATAACTCTATCCAGCCTCTTGAGCGCGAGAGCTTTCAAAGATAGGCCGCCTTCCTTCTGCAACATATCGCTCTTGTTACCTTCGACCTCGGCGCTAACGTCTGCATGCGCCGCCCCTTCCTGGATGTCAGCGGGACGCTTGTCGTCCAAAGCCTTAGAGAACGCAAGCTGAATTTGGCGTCTCTCAGTCTCGATTAAAAGTGTATCGACAACCAGTCGATGTATCCATCGCAAACAAGAGAGGTCACCATGGGTTGCATGGCCAACTACCACTGTATTGGGACCAACAAACTTGTAAAGAGCCTGTCTAGCAGCATCCCGTCCGATTAAACAGTTGTGTCTGCGGCGAGCCTCTTCCATTGCATGTCTTGTAACTCCAGAGAATCTTGTGTTGTAGTGCGCCATTCGCACATTGGGATAGACCAGCTTGTCTAGTAAGACTGCACCAGTGAAGTAGTCCACCACCGATATGCGAATCAGCTCCGACTCCCCCGAGCTCGCAGTTCCCATCTCACAATCAAGCACTACTGCAGCAACATGTGATGGGAGTGATCCGGTTGGTGTTTCATAAAATCTCCAATTCTTTTCCAGTTCGTCTGCCTTGTATTGGCGAGCAGTGTGTTGCTCACGGCCGGAACACGGCTTTGATAGCGAAGGTTTATTGCAGCATGTCCACGTCTATTCATTTTCCCGTTAGCCGACTTGGAATGATACCTGCAGCGAAACGTTGTCTTTGAACGTGGAGAAGGGAAAGAGGAAGAAGCGAGCGTTTGTAGTTACCCTATTCACAACACGACCTGAATGGAATTTGCAGACTAAAGGTGTCTCATCAGGTTGTCCAGTTTCTGGCCCTGCACCACGTTTCCCAGACTCTGCACTGTCCACGGCTTGTTGTTGACTTGTGTTGCTGAGATGGACATATTTGAATGTGTTACTCCCAGTTGCTGCTACAAGGTCATTTTGCAAGCTCAGCGCTTGAGAGGTGTCAGACGCAGCGACGCCCACCACTGGAGCCAGTGGCAGTCGAAGTTTCGCTTGAGGTCTATTTCGCCGTTCTTTGCTCAACACTAAAAAGCTGGGTTAGACAGAATACTCCTGAAATTCTTCGTTTATATCGTTTTTTTAAAATCATTTCTCTTCTCTCAGCTTCCCGTTCGCCTAGGCTTCTTTGCTTACCTTTGCAACACTGTTCGCATCGTTTTTTTCGCTCAATTTCAGCGGCGGGTAGTTGACTCAAGATATATCCTGCTTTCTGCAGTTCGTGCAAGGAATGAGCCGAAGACTGTAGCTGAAGTAACGCTTCCGCCGTGGGTTGCACCGGCCCATGAGAAATTTTGGATTCCATCATCTTCCGTAGTTGACGACGGTCCCTAGGTGCCTCTGGGCAGCACTTGACGAGGCATGGACATGCACATGGCAGAGGCTCGTCATATATAGTTCATCAGAGCTCACAGTAATTGATCAAGAGGTTGACAGGTGACAGCACTTGTTGAGGTGGATAATGGCTTACGTAATAGTTGAATATAATTATATAGGGCTTAGCTAGAGTATAGACTAAAGAAATATAACTATTATTATCCCTATTATTTTTAGTACTACTTTATAGTAATAAGACTAGAACCTTATAATGCCCTTTAGTTAGGTTAAATTATTACTAGACTTAAATATCTAATACCTAAGAATACCTAATAAATAACTTCTAAGAGATTATTAAGTTAAATAATTAAAGAACTATAAACTAGACTAGAGGTAAAAGGAGTTATAAACTTTATTAGAGTATAACTATAGCTAGAAATAATATAAAAGAATAATAAAATTGTTAGGAGCGCAAAGGTTAGAGATAGGATGTTTATTAAAGCAAGTCTTTAAAGAACCTTTAGGCTATGTAAATAACAAAGAGGCTAGCTAGCTATAAGATAGCTATATGCTTAGGGAGTAAGGTATTTATTAAAGACTATATATATTATTAGTGCTAGGTTAGAGATTAAAACCTTTATATACTTACCCCTAGCTAGTATTTATTTAGTAGTAACTATAATAGTCTTAGCTATTACTTTATTTATAACCTTTTAGTATAAGCTATAATAAATTAATCTCTCTTAACCTTTTTAAGAATATAAACTATTAGCTAAATTATTATATAGCTAATGCTTTAAAGATCTATAAGAAACATACTAGTACCTTATAATAATAAAGCTATAAATAATTAGGAAGTTAAAGAACCCCTATAATCTAAAACTATAGGTAATAATAAGGTATAATAAACACTACTTAATCTTAATTTAAGTAAAGGTATAGATAATATAACTAAAGAAAAAAGGGCATTATAATAACACTATAAGGTTATATAAGCTAAGCTATATTACCTTTAGAGAAAATAAGAGATCTTATAAATAAAGGTATAAATTAAGGAGCTTAAGGTAAATCTAGGATTAGCTAGACCTTAAACTAGACTTATAATTACCCCTTAATCTAGACTTATAATTACCCCTTAAATATTAGCTATAATCTTACCTTTAGTTTATAGTAACTTAGTAGTAATTATATAGTAAGGTAATCTTATTAAAATATAAATAAAAATACCTATATATAAAGGGGAAATATATAAAAGCATATAAAATTTCTTAGTAAACTTAGATATATTATTTAAATTAAATTACTATACCTTTAAGGATAATATAACTAAGGTAATATATATAAGTAATTACCTAGCTAGTAATATAAAGTAATAGTAAATATATTATATAGCTATAAATAAGTATATAAATGATTTATTAATTACCTAGGTAAATTTTCTAGAATAGCTAAAAACTAAAATAATAGATATAAGTATAAGACACTTAGAAATAATAAGGTTATTACTAAATCTTAGGTAAAAGAATAACTAATTATTTTAATTCTTTATATAAGCCTAAGATAAGGTAAAAGCTAAGTTACTTAAAGAAATCCTTATATATCTAAGAATTATAATCTTTTTAAATAGCTTAAATAATACTATAAAAAAGTAAATAATTAGTTAAGAGATTTTAATAACTTAAAGCTAACTATAAGGCTAGGGTAAGAAAGTAAAGGTTATAATAAGCTTAGGCTAAAGTAATAAAAAAAGTTAAGACTTTAAAAGAAAAAGGTAATACTCTTATTTTATATTACTTATAAATAAGGTATAATAATAAAGTAAAGATTAAGGGAAAAAATTATCCTTAGTATACTATAAATATAAAAAGCCTAAGTATATATTACTAGCTTATTAAGCACTAGATTATTTTACTTATAAAAGTACTAGGTATATAACTAAGAAATATAATAAAAGTAGTAATAAAGCTATATTTTCTAATATAATACTAGTTTAATTAGTATAGACTTAGAAATATAATCTTACTATAAAGTACCTTATAAATAATAAAATAAGAATATAAGTATCTTTATAATAAGATAACTAGTAATTAGCTATATAAGTACTATTTAATATAAGTATATAGTCTTTAATAATTTATCTAAAATTATTATTAAAAAAGGATTAGGAGAATATAATTTAATTAAATAAAATACTAGAGAGTATAAGTAAAAAAGTAATTTAATATTAAGGAATCTTAAAAAAGTTAATAAAGATAAAAGATAGTATAGGATTTATAAAGGTTTACTAAGTTAGTTACTTTATTACTAATATAAGTAAAGGAATAATTCTAGGTATAAACTAGATTAAAGAGTATTAACCTATAATTATATATTAAAAGTATAAATACTAAAGATATTTAGTAATAATAAAATATCTTTTCTTTACTTATAGTAAGTAATAAGTATATAAGGAGAAAAAAATAGTAGTAATTACTTTATTATTAGGAGTAATAAAGATTAAGCTAAGTATTCTAGAAAATAAAAATTAAAAAGGAAAAGGAAAAGGCTAATTAAAGAACCTAGTAATAATAAATATATAAATAAATAGTAAAGTAACTATATAAATCCTAGAGTATACTTATTTATAGTAAAAAAGTAAAGGTATTATAGTTATACTAATTCTAGAAAATATAAGTAGTAAAGAAACTATATTAAATTAGAATAAGAGCACTAAGTGCCTTATATTAATAATCCTAGAAAAATATAGGGAGTTTATAGATATTTTTTCTAAAGAGTTAGTAAGTAAGCTTTCTAAACTAGGAGGTTATACTTATACTATTAAGTTAAAAAAAAGGAAAACACTACCTTAAGGGCCTATATATAATTTAGCTAAGAGAGAGCTAAAGGTTCTTAAAGAGTACCTTATAAGTATATAGCTTAAAGGGTAAATTAGAAGATTAGTTAGCTTAGCTAAAGCCCTAATTTTATTTATCCTAAAGAAAGAAGGGAAATTAAGGCTTTATATAAATTATAGGGGCTTAAATAAGATTATAATTAAGAATAAGGCCTCTTTACCTCTTATTACTAAAGTTCTTAATTAATTAATAAGTATAGTTATTTTTATAGTCTTAGATTTAAAAGATATATACTACTAGCTATATATTTACTTAAGTAATAAGTAAAAAATAGTATTTTATTATTAATATAGCTACTTTAAATATCTAGTAATACTATTTAAACTAGTTAATATACTAGTAACTTTTTAGGAGTATATTAATAATACTTTTAAAGGACTTATTAATAAAACTTATATTATTTATTTAGATAATATACTAATATATAGTAGTAAGGTTAAAGAGTATATAAAGTATATTAAATAAGTTTTATATAGGTTTAAGGAGGTAAGCCTTTTTATTAACCTTAAGAAGTGTTAATTTTTAGTTAAGGAAGTTAAATTTTTAGGCTTTAAGATATTAGAGAAAGGTATTATAATAAACTTAGTAAGAGTTAAAGTAATTATAACTTAGCTAATACTATATAGTATTTTTAATATTTAGTTATTTCTTAGTTTTACTAGATTTTACTACTATTTTATTAAATAGTATAGTAAAGTTATTATTCTATTAATAGATTATCTTAAAGGGAATTAACTAGTAATATTTAAACTAAAACCCTATAAGTTAGTAGTATTTAAAGAACTTTAATAAAGATTTTAAAAAGCGCTAATTCTAGTATATTTTAACTTACTTATATATCTTAAAGTAAAGATAAATATATTTAGATATATAATTAAGGCTATACTTATAATATTAATGCTAGGTTACTAGCACTTAGTTATATTTATATTAAGGAAAATAACTAATACTAAATTATAATATTTAATACCTAATAGTAAATTATTAGCTATTTAAGAGGCTTTTTATATATAGAGACACTATCTTACTTATTTAGCTTATATAATTAAAGTTATTATAAATTACTTAAACTATAAGTACTTTACTATAAAGCCTAAGCTTACTAGTAAGTAAGTAATTATACTTAATAAGCTTTATTCTTTTAATTTTAAGATTATATATTATATAAGGAAATTAAATCTTACTAACTTACTTTTAAGAAAACTAGATTTTATAAGTAAGGTAAGAAAAGAGAAAGTAATAACTATATAACTTCTTACCTTTTTATTTAAATTTATAAATACTAAGTAATAGGAATACTATAGTAATATTATTAGTACTATAGGCTCTATAAAAACATTACTTAGTGTAACTAATAGTTAGTTATAATAATACTATAATAATACTACTAATATCTAGGGTTTTAAAAAATTATAACTTAATTATATTCCTAAAGAACTTAATAATCTAAATAATCTTAGAAGAGTTATATTAGTAAGGTTATTTAATACTTTTTATACTTCTATTAATAAGTAATAAGCTAGCTATAGTAATACTATTAGTACCTAGTGTATATATTATTTATTACTTAATTATTTTAATTTTCCTATTAGACTAGCTATTTATATTCTTTACGCTAGTTAGCTAACTATGTAGCTATTCCTAGTACTCCAACTGCTTAGTTAAAAGGGAAAACCCTAAATTAGGATAAAAAACCCCCTTGCTTCTGTAATTAGGCTAGCGCTAGCCCCCTTCTAGGCCTACGCTGCGTTAGATGTAACTAACTATAGGTGTTTAGTGCTAGCTTATGCTAGCCTTATCCTATAGAAAATAAAAAACAAAGGAAAGATTATATAGTAGTATTCCTAGCTAGCTCCCTTTAGTGCTAATTTAACCTTACTCTAGCCTTACTTTATATCCCTTACTTTACCTTATAGTATAGTAAATTTAGATTTATAATAATAATTTACTTTCTATTTACTTTACTTCTAGCTTCTCTAGTGCCTTACTTTTTAGCTAACTCTAACCTAGTCCTAGCCTAGGTGCCTTATAAACTCTAAGCACGCGCTTTTATTTAATTATAGTAAGGGGTAGGTAATTTAGGTCTAGTAACTAGGCGGTTTTATACCTAGATTACTTATGAGCTATTTATATGTTTATTTATCTTATGCTTTATTTTCTAGTTAATATTATAATTAATCCCCCCCCCCCTCTCTCTTTAAGTATAAAAGAGAGCTCTTTCCCCCTTAGGGTTCTAACCTTTTTTCTTTTCTTATATTAAACTTCCTATAGGTTCTTTTTCTCCCTATCCCCTTCTAGAGCTATTTAAGGCTTCTCTAGTCTAGTGTTAGTTTAAATACTAATGTTTTACATAGGAAAAAGCGCTATAATGTCGCTAGAACCTGTGAGTACTCCGCTGTTAGTGCTATTCCGGCTCTAATCCGCCTAGGAAATCGTGACTTCCGAGAGATATCCGAGAAAATCTCTGACGGCGAGGCAATTGGAGCGTAGACTAGCTATTTCTAATAAGGATAAACTAGTATAGGTTATTACTAGTAAGTAGTAAGGGCGCCCCTTAAAAATATTACTTATCTATATTCTTATAAGACTAAAAGCATTTATTAAACTAATTACTTATAAAGATATTATAGCTAGGTGTAAGGGCTTGGGCTTTGCCTAAGCATTGTCCGTATAGCAGTCAGAGAGGGGAGTGGCAGAAGCAGTTAGGGTAAGGAAAGGAGGCTTACATAAGTAGCCTAAGGGGTATAAGGGGCATTACTAGGGATAGCCTCTTACCCTTTCTCCTTTCTTCTTAAGTCTTTTAATACTATATTAACGCCCTATTATAGTTACCTAGGGGCTAGTCTATAATAATTAAGAGACTTCCTTTAGTCCTTTTTAATAACTACTAAAAGATATAATAGAAATACTAATAGATGTATTAATAGATATAATAGACACGCTTTAACTATAAGACTAACCTAGCTAGGGGATAATAACTCCCCTATCTAATGCTATAGCCAGAGTATTGCACTAAAACGTGTAGTGTAATGTAGTATTTGTAGTGTAGTGTAGTAACTACACTACAAACTACACTACACTACAAACTACACTAACTACAAGGAAAAAAAAACTACAATACATTACACTATAAATTTTTTTTCCTAAACTACACTAACTATAAACACTACAAATGTAGTATTAGACTTTTTATTAGTTATTAGTATTATAAGGATTAAAAGAATACTAGTTATATAAAAGCTTTTATTATTACCTATTTTATTTAATTAGTTATAGAATTTATAATATTATATTATTTTAGTAATTTTACTATAACTAAGTAAGGTTATATATAATATTATACTTTTTTAATAATACTATTTAACTTAATACTTTATTTCCCTAATATAACTTAAAGAAAAACCTTCTTATTATATTATTTACTATTTCTATAAATTATTTTATATTTCTATAAATTATTATTATTACTTATTTTAAAAAAACAATAAAAAGAACTACTAGTAAACTTAATATAAGTAGCTTATTATATCTTATTATAGCTTATAATAGCTTATAATAGCTTATAATACTAATATTACTAGTATTACTAAGATTACTAAGATTACTAAGATTACTTATAATATTATTAGTGTTAAAGTTTAATAAATAATAAATAATAAATAAATAACTTAAATATAAATACTAGTAATTATAAGTAAATTACTATAGTAAAAGCTATAGTTTTTAATAACTTAGTATTTTAAGGTTTTTAAAAATATTAATATTATAAAAATGTTTTCTCTTTTATATTTTTTTAAAATAATAATAAAAGTAAAATAATAGTAATAATAGTAATTAAGTAATAATAGTAATAATAGTATTAATAGTAATAATAGTAATTAAGGTTATTAAAGTTATTAAAGCTCTTATAATAAGTATAGTATATTATATAAAAGTAAGTCTTAGTTTTATTTTAAAAAATAAGTTAAACTTATTTTTTATAGCTTAATTAAGCTATATAGGGTAATTAAAATAATACTATTAATTCTTTATTAATAGATTATAAATATTAGTTTATTATATTCTTTATTTATATATTATAGTAATAAGATATATAAAGTTACTATATATAACTTCTTAAGGCTTTAGAATTATAAAGCTAAAAGTAATATTTAATTAGTTTAAATCTTAAATAAATAGTTTAAGCTTTTTTTAAGTTCTTATTATATTAAGAATAAGATTTAAGTACTAAGTATATATTTTATTAACTTCTAGTAATTTATCTAGATTTCTTAATTAATTTTATTCTATTAGTTTAGGGTATTTTTTATTTAAAATAATAATAATAATATTTTAAAATATAAAATAATTAATAGTAATAGTAAATAAAATAATAAGAAGGTTTTTCTTTAAGTTATATTAGTAAAATAAAGTATTAGGTATAATAGTATTATTAAAAAGTTATAATATTATAAATTACCCTAGTTATAGTAAAATCCTTAAAAAAAGGTAAATTTTATAAATTATATAACTAATTAGGTAAAATAGGTAATAATAAAAGCTTCTATATAACTAGCCTTCTTTTAATCCTTATAATAACCTTATATAATAAAAAAGCCCACTTTTTTTTTTACTAACACTACATTTGTAGTTTTTGTAGTTAGTGTAGTTAGTAACTACACTAATTACACTACACTACAAGCAAAAAAAAACTACACTACACTACACTATAAAAAAAAAAAAATACACTACACTAACTACAAGAAAAAAAAAACTACACTACAAATACAAATTTTTCCTAAAAACTACACTAACTACACTACAAACAATACTCTGGCCCTTATAGAACTTAACTAGATAGAATAAGGCCTAGGGGAGCTATTTTCTATATTCTTTATTTGCTTTATAGAGAAGCTCTTATTAGTAGGAGGGGATTATTAGGGGGATAATATAAAGCTAGTAAAGCTTTAATAAGCGCTTAATAAGCGTTTAAGAGAAATTAGTGTAAGCTAAGGTATTAGCTAAAGCGTATAGTATATAGCTATTGCGTAGTATTATAAGATTATAGTTAATATTAAGGCCCTTACTATAGAGAATAAGTACTAGTCCTAACGTAAACTATAGCTAGCTAAACCTATACCTTAAATTAATTATAAGGGTAATACGCTAATAACTAGGGTATGTATAGTAAGGACTTAATTAGGAAAATAAAATAGGCTAGTTAAGAAGGAGAAGGGTCTAAAGCTTACTATAAATATATAATAGGCTAAATAAGTATTAGAAGTAAAGTTAGCTAAACACTATTAGAAGGGATATTACCTATAATATAGATTTAAGGACTACTATATTTAGGAGTATATATTTCTCTTACCCTATTACCTATAGGTTAGCATTAACTTATATAGAGTGGACAAGGAAAGCATAAATAAGGAGGTAAATATTCCCCCTATAGAAAATAAGTAGCCCCTAAGTAAAGTCTTATATAGGGGCAAGTAAGCTAACTATATACTATAATATAGGATAACTATTTAAGCTATATAGAGTTAGAATAGGATATAGTATAATATATAGACTAACTACTATTCTTAATTCCTATACTCTTTAATATATATTATTATATTAATATCTAGATTAATTATAGTTATAATTATTATAGCGCTATAAGTAAGTTAGTAGTAAAATAGTTTAGCCTAGAGCTTATACATTTACTAAAGAGAAGGTATGTCTAGACTATAGTAAAAATAAAAAGAAGGGGAAAGAGAGTATAGGAGAATACCTTCTTAATTACCTATATAGTACGCACTAGAATAGACATTAATAGCTAGGAGTTATTAGTGTATTTATATATTATCCTAGGCCTTACATAAGATATTATACTTAGGATGCTGTGGCTAGAATATTATAATATAGTTATTTATATAGCAAAATAGTAATTAGTTATTAGAGCAGCAAAGGGCTTATATGTCTTTAAAGCCTTTATATATAGGGTGGAGACTCTAGTATAGGGGATTATTAGGTCCTTATATGGTATAGAAGCACGCTAGGCGCACTATAGGAAGGACACTTCTATAATATTTATTACTATAAGCCTTAGGGAGATAATAATAGTACTATAGATTATAGTGCCTAAGATAAAACCTAATAGCCTAGATATATTAATATTACCTAAAGAGTTAGCTAACTTTACGGACCTTTTTAATAAGGCTAGAGCTAATAGCCTTCCCCCTTATTAGGGGTCCCTTAATTACTATATATACTTATATAAGAATTAGGATAGGTCTAAACTAACGCTCCCTTAGGGACTGCTATATAATATACTAAGGGACTAGCTTCTAGAGGTTAGGCGCTAGATTATAGACTTAATAGATAAGGGTTAGATTTATACTAGCTTATTATTAGCCATAGCTCTAGTCCTCCTTATTAAAAAGGCTAATAGGGGTTAGCGCTTTTATATAAACTACTACGCTCTTAATAAGATAATAGCATAGGATTACTATTCTCTCCTATTAATTAAGGAGATACTCTATTCTTTATTCTAGGCACACTAGTTTATAAAGGTAAATATTTACATAGTGTTTTATAAGCTATAGATTACTAAGGGCTAGGAGCACCTAATAGCATTTTAAACTAGATTTAGGCTATTTAAGTAGCTAGTTTGCCCCTTTAGCCTAGCTAGCGCACTAGTAATGTTCTAATATTATATTAATAAGTCCTTAGGGAATATATTAGGGGACTTTATTATAGCGTACTTAGATAATATCTTAGTTTACTTAGGGGGATTAAGAAAAGACTATATAGCTAAGGTCTAGTTAATATTAGGCTACCTAAGGGCTGTAGGTTTATACTTAGACCTTAATAAGTCCATATTTATAGTAAAGGAGGTTTAATACCTAGGATATATTATTATAGTGGGTTATTCTATCTATCTAGACCTAGTAAAGGTTATGGCTATTAGGGAGTAAGTAGCCCTAATAAAACTTTAGGGGGTCTATAGCTTCCTAGGGTTTACTAACTTTTACTATAACTTTATTAGTAACTTTTTAGAACTAGTAGCACTGCTAATATAATTAACTAAGAGGAATATCCCTTTTTAATAGGGACCTAAAGAGAATAATGCCTTTAATAGGCTAAAAGATACCTTTATTACATACCTAGTACTAGTATAATAGGACCTAGATCTCCCTATAGTGGTAAAAGCTAATTATTTAGGAATAGCTATTAGAGAATGCCTTTCCTAGTAAGGCTAGGATAGTGTTATATACCTAGTTACCTACTATTTTACTAGCCTTATAACCTTATAAAAGAACTATATAATTTATAATAAGGAATTATTAGCTATTATCTTATGCCTTAAGGTATAGTTAGCTAAGCTATAGGGCGTTTCTAGTCTATTTATAATCTATATAGACTATAAGAACCTAGAGTACTTTATAACTCCCTAGTTAATATTAGAGTAGTAGGCTTAATAGGTAAATATACTTATGCTATTTAATTTCTACCTCTAGTATAAACCTAGTATATAGGTATAGTAGCCTAATGCTTTTTCTTAAAGGGAATAGGACTAGAAAGGGGTAACCTTTAGGATAGGATATATCCTATAACCTATTACTATTACATAGCTCTTACTAATACTAGATAGATAGTGGGATAATAGTAGTATAGTATTACCACTAGCTAGTAAGGTTCTCTTTACTACTAAATACCTTTAGACCTTATAGGACTAGGCTATTATCTCTAACCCTATATATAGTATTTAATTAAAGGCTATCTAGGAAAGGGCCTAGAGGTTTCCTATTAAGGTACTTATAAGAGAGTAAGTAGTAAATTATTCTATAAGCGCTTATAGGGCGCTTTAGTTTAGGGGCTATACCTAGGTCCTAGTGTAGGAGCCTCTTATAATAACCCTAATATAGTAATGCTATAATTTACTAGTAGTAAGGCACCTAGGCTATAATACCATATTCTAAATCTTATAATAGTAGTTTTATTAGGATAGGATATTATAAGATATTACTAGGTTTATTTATAACTATTACTACTATAGTAGTTATAAGAGCTATTAATAACACTAGGGCTTACTAAAGCCTCTACTTATCCTTAACTAGTTCTAGTTATAAATCTCTATTAACTTTATAATAAACTTACTAGCACTATCCCTAGAAAAGCTATAATATCTAATAGTTATTATAAATTAACTCTCTAAATTTATTTAGCTTAAGGCTATAACTTCTATAGGAGCTAAGGAATATATAAAGAGGTTTAAAATAGTCTAGTAGTAGTTTAGGGGGTTTCCTTAATTAATTATTATAGATTATAGTTTAGATTAGTTAGGAAAATTCTAGATAATATTATGCTCCCTAGTTAGGATTAATTAGTTACTTTCTATATTACACTACCTATAGACTAATAGTAATATAGAGCAAGTAAACTAAGAGGTGTAAGTAATACTATGTATTATAGTCTTTTTCTTATAGTTTAACTAGCTAGAATATCTAGCTACTTACTAGCTTATAATTAATAATAGGCTATTATCTATAATAGGAGTTAGCCTAAATAAGCTACTATATAGCTATAACCTAAAGCTAGTCTAGTTACTACTAGATAAGTCTGCTTCTATAATAATACTAAAGGGGTAAGTAGTATGGTTTCTTAAGCACCTCTAGGAGGGTACTTATCTAGTATAAGCTATAATAGCTTATATATAATAAAGGTAGTAGGACGCTATATTTACTTTATATTAGCTAGTAAAATAGTTCTAGGTTAAAAATAAGGTATAGCTTTTACTTAAAAACATTAAAACTAACTACCCCTTATATAAACTTAATTAGGTAGTGGCAAAGTATATAGTTATAAAAGTCCTAATATTACTTATAGTGTGGCTTAATGTCCTAAGAGGTATTTACCTAGTATTTTATATAGACCTTATTAAATACGCTATAGAGAACCCTCTCCCTAGTTAGAAGCTCTAGGACTCCTATCTAAGACTAAAATAAGTCCCTATAAAAAGTAATAATAAACTTATTAAGGAATATTAGGTTAAGCGGATCCTAGTGGCTTAGAATGCCTTAGGCTAGGGTAAAAGATATAATATACTTATTAAGTAAGTAGGTTATATATAGCCTATATAGGAACTATTAGAGAATATAGTATAAATATAGGCCCTTAATAAGTTTAAGGTAAAATAGGGAGATATATAATATAATAATAGACTAAATTAATTTTAAAAGACTTATATATCTATAAGGACTCCTATAAGCACTTAAGGCACTAAACTACTGCTTTTTACTACTACTACTTAATAAGGATATTTATCTATTAAGTTATTACCTAAATCACTAGGAGAAGATAAATAGGGGCATGCTACCTTTATCTAGAGTTATACTACTACTACTATAGCTATAGCATTATTATTACTAGGTAATAGTTATAGTATAATAAGTTATTTACCTTATTTACCTTAGGTATAACCTAGGACTTAGATAGTATAAATAAGGTTAGTATAAGGAGTATATATAGGAGGGGGTATAATAGGAGACCTAGTAAGTAAGTAATAAGTAAGAGAAAAATAACTAAGGGGGGGAGGAGTATTATTTCTAGCTAGGGAATAACTAGCTCCTAAGGCTCTAGGAATATAATTATAAGTTAGACCTATTATAGAGGGGAGGCATAAAAGTTACTAGTAGTAATAAGAAGGAGATTTATTACTTAACCTAGTAATTTAAATATATTACTAGATTTTATCCTAGTAATAAGGCATTAAAGCTTAGAGAAGCGTAGTAAACTACTTATATATCTCTTTATATATTATAGTTAGTTTACTAATAACTTATTAGTTCTATTAGAATAAAACACTTATAGCTTACTATATAAAATAAGCTATACTATAGCTAGCTAAAGGGCTAGCGCTAATAAAAGGGGTAACTTTAAGACTAGTTATATTTATTATAGTAGTATTAGTAGTAAGGGATACCCTAAGGGCTAACTAAATAGAAGCTAGATTAAACTAAGCCTAAGTAAGGAGGGAGTTTTACTAACTAATAAGGTAGTAATACCTTTAGGATAGTATAGGTATTTTCTTTTTTATAGTTAAAGTTTTAGGGACTCTAGGTTTAATAATATATATACCTATAGTAATCTTTACCTTAATATCCTTTAGTGTATAATAAAGATAAGGGTTAGTAAATAAAAGCCTAGTGTACTATATATAGGAAAGGTATTACTTCTAATATAAAGGGCATAATTCTTTAGACTTAGGTAAATAACATTCTAGAACGCTAGTAGTAAGGGCTTATTTTATATATAGCCTATAAGGGCACTAGACTAATTAGGGAGTAGTAAATTATTTATTATCTAAGTTACTCTCTATAAGAAACTTACTAATAGAATAGGCTAAAGGTATAGTAAAAGTAACTAGGGGTAGAGAAGGGTTAGATAAATTATAAGGTATATTTTAATAGAAGAATAATTATTTAAGAAGGAGGTTCTAATAGGATAAAGAGGAAGGTATAATAAAATTATAATAGTAAAGGGATAGTATTATATAAGGGAAGGTAAGATATAAAAAAAGAAACTAAGTGGGATATTTATATATAGTTTTAAACCTATATTAGGTAATTAATAAACTAGTAAGGGCAGGGCTAGAGACTATAATAAATAATAGGTTAGCGGGGTAAATGCGTTACACACACCGCAAAACTAAGGCATAGAAGTAGGGCAGTTACTATTACTATATAATAGCTAGTGAGGTAAATATATTATATATCTAATAATAATAAGTAGGGAATAGGATTAATTACCTATAGAATAATTCACAGGACTATCACAAAAAGGGGACTTATTAGATATGCCTAAGTAAGGGCATATATAAGGGCTTAGGCTTTGCCTAAGCATTATCTATATAGTAGTTAAAGAGGGGAGTAGTAGAAGTAGTTAGGGTAAGGAAAGAAGGCTTATATAAGTAGCCTAAGGGGTATAAGGGGCACCACTAGGGATAGCCTCTTACCCTTCCTCCTTTCTCCTCAAGTCTCTTAATACTACATTGACGCCCTATCGCAGTCGCCTAGGGGCCAGTCCATAACACTAGGATTTAATTTATTTAAAGAACCTTTTTTAAGTTTAACTCTAACTTTCTAGAAAAGAGCTTAAAATTAAAACCCCTAATTTAAGTCTTATTATATAAAGTATAGTAAGGTAATAACTTTACTATAGCTTAATTAAAGTTACTTAAAAGTAGTAATATAGCTATATTCTAGTTATAGTTTATTAGACTTTTTAAACTATTAATATTTAAGAATTATATTTTTATTTCTTTAGGTATAAGAAAAGAAATTTTATTACTAACTTATAATAACCTTATTACTAGGCACTAAGAAGTAAGTAAAACTCTTTATTAAATTATAAACTAATATTATTAGCTAATAATAAAGAAAAATATAAAGGTATATATTAGTACTTATATAAATTATTAGACTTTAAAACTAAGGCATTATAAACTATATAGTAAGCTAGCTATATTACTAGTGCTTAATTGCCCTTTTTAAGAATTATTAATAAATTTTATTACTAGACTTTTACTAGTAAAAGACTTAAATTAGACTTATAATATAATTCTAGTTATTATTAACTATTTTATAAAATATAGTATTTATATCCCTATTTTAATATAACTAACTAGTAATAGGCTAGTAACTATATTTTTAAAGTATATTTTTAGAGACTATAAAGCCCTAAAAGGTATTATAATAGACTAAGGTTTTATATTTACTAGTGGTTTCTAAATAAATTTTTATTATCTTCTTATAACTAAGCAGCTACTTAGTATTACTTTTTACCCCTAGATAAATAGCTAGATAAAATATTTAAACTAGGTCTTAGAATATTATTTAAGGGCTTTTACTTATACTAAATAAACTAATTAGGTAAATAACTTATTAATAGCGTAATTTATATATAATATAAGTAATTACTTAACATATAGCTACACACTAGTAAAGGTATTATAAGGTTATAATCCTAGAGGTTTATAGTAAGTAATAGTAAATATCCCTTTAGTAAATAATTAAGCTAAAAGTAAAGTTTTAGCACTAAGAGAAAAGTATACTATAATTAAATAGCTTTTAAGTAACTTATAAACTTAGTATAAAAATATTATAACTAGAAAAGAACTCTAATAAGGTTTAAAGTTAGTAATTATATTTTATTATTAATAAAGAATATTAACTTAAAATACCCTAGTAAGAAGCTAGCTATAAAGTACCTAGGCCCCTATAAGATTAAAAAAGTAATTAGAAGTTATAGATTAGTATATTAATTAAAATTACTATCTAGGACTTAATTATATAATATATTTAATATTACTAGTCTTAAACCTTTTAAAGAGAATCTAATAAATATAGAAAATATATCCTTATTATAAGATACTATTAAAGATAATAAATAA
Organism: Epichloe festucae Fl1; assembly: GCA_003814445.1. Lineage (NCBI taxonomy): Eukaryota > Fungi > Ascomycota > Sordariomycetes > Hypocreales > Clavicipitaceae > Epichloe > Epichloe festucae. The sequence goes on along the minus strand of CP031385.1, from coordinate 1,875,790 downwards.
GAGTTTAAAGTTAAAAAATTATTTTATATTACTATAATAAAAGGTATTATAAATATCTAGTTAAATAAAAAGGCTATAATACTTTAAAGAATTCTTAGGTATTAAAAAGGGATTTTATTACTAAAGAAGTTATTAATAATTATAAGTAATAGCTAAGTAATAAAGTTAATATAAAGTAATTATAATTTATAAGTTAATATACTAAAGATATTAGGAAATAAAGTTAATTTACTTAGATAACTTAAATAATCTATTATATAGCTACTAAGTACCTATCCCTTTATAATAGAGTTAGTCCTTAAGACTACTAGTCCCTTATTATTAGTAATAGCTATAGGACTTATAGAGAAAGAGGCCTTAGGAGTATTTTTATTATTAAAATCCCTCTCTTTATATATATAAACTTAAAGTATACTAAGAAGCTTAATAAGACTAATATATTTAAGTAAATTAATAATATTTAATATAAACTACTAGCAAGTTAGTTAAGTATTAGCTATATATATTAAGAAAGCTTACCTTTAGGATATTTTAGGCTATAAAGTAAAGATAGTTTAAAATATTAATCTAGGTCTTTAGATTTATAGTATTACTTAGTAATACTATTATAGTATATTTATTATATTTTACCTTATAAGTAATATTAGTAAATATAACTATACTTATGATAATTTTTATAAACTAAGATAGTATTTTATAGCTTTTTCTTTACTTTTATAATAAGCTAGTAGTAAGTTAGTAGTAATCTAGTGTCTAGGTAATAGAATTATACTTACTTTATTCTAATAGTAATAGCTACCTTTAGGAGTAGCTTTAATAAGTTTAAATAGCTTATTATAAAGCTATATAATTTAAGCTAGAGTTTAGTAATATATTAGTAATAAGTAAGTAAATTCTAGTTAAGAGAGATATACTATAATATAGTTTTTATTATTTTAGAAGTAATAAGTATATTTTATTAAATAGCCTATTAAATATTAGCTATAAAAAAGTAGTAAGTAAGTAAAGAAATTATACTTAAAGATTTATTATATTCTATAAGGAAAGTCTTTTTATTAATAAGGTATCCTAGGATTTTATAAATACTATTTTTTAGGAGGATATTTTATATTATTACTTACTAATAATAGTGTATATATAAAATCTTTTTTAAAGTTATTTTACTAGTAATAAGTTAGTAATAAAAATACTATAAGGATATAATAAACTTATAATAAGATTTTAAAAGAAATTTACTTTAAAGAAAACTTTATAAAAGACTTTATAAGAGATTTTTTAGTTAATAGATTTTCTTAAGGTATTAATAAAGGCAGAGTTTAAGTATAAGACTTAGACATAGTAAACTAGCTATAAGTTAGCTATAATAGACTAGATAAAGAAGTTATACTAGTAAGAGTATAAACTTATAAGCTAGATAAGGGTAAAAAACTAAGATAAATAAGGATAAATAATAATAATAATTAGGGACTAAAAGAGGTTAGTAATTACTAAGTAATAGTAATAAGAGAGCTATTACTTAGCTAGTAAGGGTAACTTATAAGGTTAAGGGATATTATAAGAGAAAGGAAGTGTGTAAAAAGGGGGGAAAATTAGTCTCTTTATATTAACCCTAGACCCCTTAAGTAATCTAATACACTATATATAAGTAATTTATAAATTATAATAATAACTATTAGCATTACTAATTATATATATGCTTAATAGCTATAAACTTATAGTAACTATAATATAAGCCCTTTAGTTAGACTATTTAAAACTATAGTATTAGGTACCTTATTTATTTAAACTAATTATAAAAATTAATATAAGTTATTTGTTTTTTTCTTTTAGTTATATAATAGGTAATAATATTTATTTTACTATATTAAAGCTATATATAAGCTACTATTTAAATATTACTAACTATAATAAGGGGGGTTATTTTTAATTAGTAGTATTATTATTATTATTTCTTTTTATTTACTTATATATCTAAATATAAGATACCTTATCTTATTTTCCTTATAAAGCTCTAATATAGTAACTATACCCTAAGTAAGTAACTTATTTTATAATTAAGGTTAATTATATATAAGGGAGGTATTATATTAGGAGCGTAAAGGTTAGAGATAGGATATTTATTAAAGTAAGTCTTTAGAGAACCTTTAAGCTATATAAATAATAAAGAGGCTAGCTAGCTATAAGATAGCTATATGCTTAAAGAGTAAGGTATTTATTAAAGACTATATATATTATTAGTGCTAGGTTAGAGATTAAAACCTTTATGTACTTACCCCTAGCTAGTATCTATCTAGCAGCGACTGCAATAGTCTTAGCTATCACTTCGTTTACAACCTTTTAGTGCAAGCCATGACAAAAATATAGCTATAGTTATTACTATACTTAAGGAGATTATCTAACTATAGTTAGAAAACACTACTATTAGATAATATAAGAATATTAAGGACTATAGAACTTAATAAGATAGGTATAGAACTATAGGGCTATATAAAACTTATAAATAACTATTAGAGAAAGTTCTTAGAATACCTATAATAAGATAGCTAATAATAGCTTAGGATAGGATAAATAATAAGGACTAATTATTATAAGAAGTAACATTATAATAAAGAATAGGAAAGTCCTATTATAGGAGATAAATAAGCTAAATACTTAAATAAGAAATAACTACTAGGGAATAAGCATAAAGAATAATTACTAAAACACTATAGCACTAGTATAGTATAATACTAGTAGCCTAAATAGTAAATAATTATAACCTTAGTTAATTTAAGTAATTATAAACTAATAGATTAAATATAAACTAGACACTAGTAAATAAGGCATTTAAACTTAGGTAATTAAGGAACACTATAAACTTTACTTAAGTCTAGGAATTTAACCTTAGGAATTAATATTTACATACTTAGCAAAATAAGCACTATAATACTATATTTAAATAGGAAATAAATAGTAATAGACACTAGTTATAACCTTAGAGAATTTTTTAACCTTAGAATTTAAGCTAAACTATAAAACTTAGGTATAGGAACGCGTATTTATATACTTAGTAATACTAGAATTTTACCCTTAGTTAATAGAAAACTAGTATATCTTATAATAAATATAATATAATATAAACCTTAAACTTATAACTTTAAGAAGCTTATAGGAAGTACTATAAAATAGGAAAACTATTTATAGAAAGTACTATAAAACCCACTAGGAATATTTACTAGAAGTTATAGCTATACTAAGAAGTAATAATATTTATATAATATTATAACTATAAATATCCTAAGGGATACGCTAAATATAGTGTAAACTAAAGACTAAACTTTACGCTTTAAGAAACTAGCTAGGGTAGCTCTTAATATTAAAAACCTTAGTTTATAAGTAGGATTATACTACTATAATTAGAGGTATAGTGTATAGACTATACCCTTACTTTTAACTTACTTTTAACCTTACTTAGTTACTTATTAGATTATTTAATTAAATAGTATAGTGTAAATAGAGTATTATATACTATATTTATAATAGGAGATTACTTAGATTAGGAAGGTTTAGACTTAGTAAGAAGGAGTTATAAAGGTTAAGAGTAAAAAGGTTTTATTTTAAGAGGGACTAAAATAGTTTTCTCTTTTTTTTTTTTTTTAGGCTAGGTAAACACTAAGTAATAATTTATATATAATAATTTAAGTTTAGCCTTAAATACTTTTTTATTTTCTTAAAAACTTTATTATAATAAAGTTTATAAGCTTTTTTAATAAAAACCTTAACTTTACTATTTAATCTTAGTTAAGAGATTAGATATATTATTAATAAAATTATCCTCTATTAACACTAATTTATCCTAGGAAACCATTAAACTCCTATTTCTTATCTTAATTACTTTATATAAGATTAGGCTTTAGTAAAGCTAAATACTAGGACTTATAAAGAATTAGACTTAAGTTTAGACTTAGAATAGGATAATAGAAGATCCTTAGAGTTTATTCCTAGCCTAATTAGCCTTATTTACTCTCTAAGACTACCTTATTTAATAAATAAAATCTTATTACTTTTCCCTTCTTTATTACTTTAATTTAAAGAACCTATTAAAATTAAAGAAACTAAATAAATGCTTAATATAAGTAGTCCTTTTTTCCTTATAAACCTAACTATAAGTAAGGGAATTATATTCTCTAGCTTACTAAGAGATAGGCTAGCTAAGGAATATATAAAATATTATAAAATAATAGCTATAATAGTATAAACTCTAAAGAAATATATTAATACCTTTACTTATTTAATATTTATTTAGGGCCTATAAGAAAAAGTAACTCTCTAGTATAAGAACTTAGAATATAAAGATAAGACTTAGGAATAAATAGCCTTTAAATTCCTAGCTAAGTTTAAAAACCCTAATCCCTTTATTAAAATTTTTACTTAGTAAGAGGTATATAGTTTTATATAAGAACTAAGTAAGACACTAAATACTTATATTTAATAAGCTAAGTATTTAGCTTCTAAGATAAAATCTAATATATAATAAGTTCTCTTTATAAACTTTATTACCTATTTAGTAAATAAAGAAGTAAATATATAACTATAAGAGAGAGTATTAGATTAGTTATTTACTTTAAATAAGTAAATAAATAGTATAACTTTAAAGGACTTAATAATATTTAACCTAAAACTTATCCTATATAACTATTACTTATTTACCTCTAAAAAGATAATATAACTATTAAATAATAAAATCTTAATAGCTAGAATAAGACTACTATAGAAATAGATAGAAAAATAATAGTAAAGAGAGAAATAAGCTACTAACTAAATAGTAAACCTAGTAAGATAAATAAAAGTGTTTTAGGCTTAAGCTACTAGGAATATATAATAAATAGCTAGTTAGTATAATTAATTAAAATATAATTTAAATAATAAACCTTAATCTCTAGGAAGACCTTTAGGGAATAATATTAGTATATACCCTTAAGATAAACCCTAGAGGGACTTAGACTTTTTTTAGTGTTTCTTATATAGTAAATAGGGATATATAGGTTATAACTATACTAGGAAGGATAAATATTTATCTAAAGACTTTAATAAATACTAGGACTAGTAAGCTTATAAAGGGCTATAAATAAAGAGAGATTACTAAAGAGAATTAAATACCTTAAACTAAACTAATTTTATTAGTGCTATAGAAATAAACTAACTAATCTTACTTAAAGGATATATTCTTAATTTAAAACTCTAATTATTTATAGTATTACTTCTAAACTACTATTCCTTAAGCTATATCTAGGAGGAAAATAAAGTAAGATAAGTTAATACTATAATATTACTAAAGGGAAAGAAAAAAGTAAATAAGCTAGTATTTACTAGAGAACTAGCTAAGAGAATTATTAAATTAAAGACTAAACCTAAGAATATATTAGGAGAACTATTATAGTAATAAATTAAAGAAATTCTAAAATTAAATAAAACTATATAGGAGAGAAGTAATTTAAATCTAAGTATATATTAATTACTTTAGGAGATAAGTACTAAGGAATTCTAATAAATACTTCCTATATTATAACTATATTTAAAGAAAACTATAGTAAACCCTTATAAACTTACTACTAGTCTTACTCTAAAAGAAGTAATAATAAGTAAAGTTACTTTTAACCCCTAACCCTATTAAAGATTAGCTCTAGAGAATATTTAAGTTACTAAAGAATATAAAGTCTTATTATTTAACCTAGGGAAATAGTTAAGTAAAATAATAATATCTATTAGTATTCTATAGCTTCTTTAAATAGCCTTAATTATCTAATAGTAACTAAGCTATTTAATATAATATTATTAAAAAATAAAAAGTAATAGGGTAAAGTTAATAGTTTTTAATCTTATAGAACTATATAAAGAAGTAGTATACCCTAATATACTAGTCTATAAGTCTTTAGGTTTAATAAACGCTATAATTATATAGAATAATATTACTTAGCTAGATAGTAAGGTTTTAATAACCTTAGGATATATTATAGCCTATATTAAAGGCATATAGTATAACTTAGCCTTACTTAATAGTAGCTTAAGTGTAAAATTAGTAAGTAAGAGCTATCTAAAAAGATATAGACTTCTAACTATTTAACTTTAAGAAAAATAGTTTATTTAGATAGTAAATAATAGAAATTAGTAAATTTCTTACTATACTTACCTTTAGATTATAGTAAGTAAAATCCTAGTATTATTAAAATATTATATTATACTAGCTTAGGATTAAGATATATTATTAGGAAAAGTTTAGCTATAAAGAGTAAATACTATTAAATATTATAGATAAGAAAAGATTATAATTACTAGGATAAAAGAGAAAACTTAAACTTTACTAATATATTCTTACTTAAACTTATTCTAAAGATCTAATATAAGAGCTTAGCTACTATAAAGAATAAATCTAGAGGAGATTATAGAGTTTATAGAAAATAACTAGGAAATTCTAAAGGAAGTTAAATAGCTTCTAAGAGAATTAAATAGCTAAATTATAGAAGAAGCTAAGAACTAGGAGTTAAAAAACTAAGTATTATAAATAATAAGGTTAGTAATTATTTATGTTTTCTTAATTTACTATAGCTAGTAAATAAGATTAGAATAATAAGCTTTAAGGGAATACTAGTAAAGAATACTTAGGGAATAAAGCATAAATAAAGAGTATATTAGAAAAATAGGAAGACTAAGGGAGATATTAATAGGAAAAATAATATTACTATAAGTAAAATAGGAATAGAGTTATATAGTTTATATAGTTTAAAATTAGATAATATAGTAAAAATAACTAGTAAATAAGTTCTTATTAGTAAAATAAAATTAAAGTTTACTACTATAGTTATATAAAAACCACTATAAAACATTATTATAAATAGAATAGCTATTAAGTTAAGCTCTAAGATAGAAATTAAATTATTTACCTCTTATTATACTAGTATCCCTTAACTAAAACCTATATTAGCCTATTAGATAATTACTTAGAGTTAGATTAAATATTATAAAGCATTATAGAAAAGGGAGTTATCTTTAAATATAAATTATAACTACTTTAAATAAGATATAGAAAAAGCATAGTATAGTAAGGAATTAGAATTATCCTAGGAAAACTTAGTAAGAGATAATTTAAAAGACTTAGATAAGAAGAAAACTAATAAGGGAAGAAATAAGAAATATATAAAGATTAATATAAGTAAAGAATAGAATTAAGATAGGAGAGATAATCTTAACTTATTTAATATCCTAAGGGATACGTGTAGTACTATAATACACTAAAAAGAATATAAGGTAAATATTACTAAATATAGTAAGGTCTTAATTTATATAGGAAAATTAAAAATTAAGGGTACCCCCTTACTAAGTAAGAATTACTATATAAATAATAAAAATCAAGTCTTATCTAGAGAAGCTAGATATAAGTTATATAATATATTAGACTTAGGCATTTTAAAGGTTTAAGATCTAGAGGTAAACACACTAAGATATAACTATAACTTAATTTATATAGGAAAACTAAAAATTAAGGTTTACCCCTTAAAGAATAAAAATTACCTTATAAATATAATAATTAGAGATTTAGTAAAGGAAATAAGGGATAGAAATTAGTATTTATATAGTTAGTAATATAAGTAAGAAGGGCTAGTTATAAAAAAAGGATAGTATTATACTATATATACTCCTATATACTACCTATGCTTAATTTATATAGGAAAAGAGAAAATTAAGGCCTTTCCCTTAAAAATTAGAAATTACTATATAAATAACTAGATTAAAGAATTAACTAATAAAACTAAGGATAGTAAGAACTATAGTATAGACTTAGTAATACACTTAAGTAGTGTAAGTTATATACTAGTTTATAATATAAATAGGAAGAAAGCTATATAAGATAGTATAAGACTAGGTAAATTAGAAATTTATATAGGAAATTAGGAAATTAAGGGATACCCCTTAAGATTCTAGAATTTATATATAAATTAACTATTAGTAAACTTAGTATTTAAAACTATAGTTTCTTAGTTTAATTAGTTTAATATTATACTTAGAGACTATATAAGGACTATAAAATAATAGATAATAATTATAAGGCTATATTATATATTTAAAGATTACTTTATTAAAAAGCTTAAAGATATTTATATAACTAACCTATTATAATACTACATTCCCTTAGTTTTAAATACTTACCTTAGGAAAAGGAAGTAGTACTATTACTTAGGGATATATTATAAGTTTTCTAAGAAGGTATTTTTAGCTATAGAGAAAGTAAGTATTATTTACTATAGAGATTTAAAATAGGTAGCCTTAATAATATTTACCTTAAAGCTTAGAAAGGATTTTTAAGTAGTTTATAATTACTATAATATAAATAGTAAGATAGTTAAATTAGCTTATCCTTACTATAATATAAAAGCTAATTTAGATTTAATTTATTATAAAAGGTTAATAATAATCTTATAAGTAAATACTTTAAATAGATTCTAAGTAATTAGAATTTATTTACCTAATAAACATAAGATAGCCTTCTTAGGCCCTAATAGAATATATTACTATAATAATATAGCATAAGGATTAACTAAGTTACTAGGAATATATGCTAGATTTAGAGATATTACCTTTAGGCATTTGTTCTTTAAAGATAGATTTAAAAGTAAATTAATATTAGGATATATAGAAGATATTAAGACCTTATTTTCTATTTATATAGATAATTATTACTTAGGGTTTAAAATATAGGAGAATTACTTTAACTTTCTATAGAAATACTACTTCCTAAGAATTACCTAGGTACTAATTAAACTAAGTAAATATAAGATAACTCTCTTTATATTAAAGGTAAACTATATAGGATTTTCTATTAAAGATAAAAAGATTAGACTAGTAAGGAAATATTATAAAAGATTTACTAACCTAGTAAAATACTTTTAATAGTAATCTCTAAAAACTTAGAATAAAATCCTAGTTTTAATTTACTTAATACCTTTCTTAAGAAAGTTTATCCCTAGTAAATTAGATCTAGTATTAACTATTAAGAAAGTCTTTTTCTAAGAGATTTAAAAAGTTATAAAATCTAGGAAGCTATTAGTATAAAGGGTAAAAGTTTTAAAGGAAAAACCTAAATAAACACTAGAGGCTTAAAATACCTTACTCTAGATTTACTATAGTATTTAAGTAAATATTACTTTTAGGGCCTAGCTAGGGATATAGTTTTATTTAGTAATAAATACCTTAGATATAAGTACTAGAGAAGTTTTATTTTAACTAGAAGATATAAAACCTAGTATAAGCGCTATAGACTTAAATTTTATAAAGGTTTAAATTATTATATAAATATTATATAAATTAGGGGATATAGAAAAACGCTATATAATACTAGAAAAAGAAATATTAGCTATTATTATTAGACTAAAAGAGATATAATAGCTAGTTAATAGTTTACCTTTTTTATTAAAGGTATATATAGACTATAAAGGGATTATTAACTTAATAGTAAACCTCTTTAAGGTTTATAAGAAGGTTACTTAATAGGTAAATATTTTATAAGAGTTAAATATAAAATATATACACTATCCTAATATAATAAAAATTATAAAGATTATAAATAAGATATTATAACTACTAAAGAAACTTAGATTTAATCTATATAAAGTAAAGAGAAAAATAAAAGTTAATATATTCCTAGCTATAAGAGATTAATTAGTAATAATTTTAATAAATATAATAATTATACTAGAAGGAGAAAGATTAAATAATAAAACTTTAGAGATAGTTAAAACTAAGCTTTAGGAATAGCTAAACTCTAAATAGTATAAGGAAATTCTTACTTTAATTATTTATAGTCCTTATATAATCCTAATTAAATAGTAAAAACTAGTTTAGTATTAAGCTTTAAAATATTAAATTATAGACTAAAAACTTTATTATTTAAAACTTAATAAATCCTTAGCTAAATATATAATCTTTAAAGAGGTTTTACTAAAACTTTAATAAGCTTATAATATAGTAAGGTATTTTAGCCTAATTATTATAATATAAAAGCTTTATAGAATATATTTCTAGCTAAATAAAGTAAAAGATATTAAGTCTTACTATTAATCTTATCTTATTTACTAGTAAACTAGAACTAGGTTACTAAGATTAGCTTTAAAAACTATTATAATATTAGAACTATAGGTATTAGTTATAATAAATTATCTTAGACTTATTACTCCTAAGGCTTAAAATAAAGACTTATATATACTAATTACTAATTACTATTAACTATATAATAAGGTTTATATTAGGTTAATCCTATAATAAAGCTACTAGAGATTTAGTTACCTAAATATAGGATAAAAACTAGAGCTTTATTTTTAGTTAGCTAAGAGAAATTTACTATAATAATAGATCTTACTTTAAAAATCTAAACTTTAAATTAACTATAGGAAAATATAGTATAATAGTTATTTTTAAACTTATCTCTTATTTATTTTCTATAAAACTTACTAAATAAAATATTTACCTAGTAAAATAATAATTAATAAAGTAAGTAGTTAAAAGGGATAAAGTATTACTTAATTTATAAAACTAAGCTATTTTAAGTATTATAGTTATTCTAAATAATTAGTTTATATTAAGCATAAGGATAACTCTAGTAATATTAATATTAGGATTTAATTTATTTACTAAATATATAGGAGTTAGTAATAATTAAGATAAAATAGACTTATTAGAATTAAAAACTAATTTTATCTTAGTCTAAGAAATAAATCTATAGTACTTTAATTTAAAGAAAAAAAAAAGAAATTAGTTTAAACTTAAAAAGTAAATAATAAGGGGGATTTTTCTAAATTACTATAATAGTTTAAAGTAAGTAATCTTATATAGGAGAAAATTAATAAGAAAAATAAACTAAAGGGGAAGTTCTATAAGACCTAGGAAAAGCTTTTAATAATAAAGAGAAAGTTATTATTAGTATTATATAAGATTAAACCTCTAGGTAAGGGATAAGGTTAAAAGATTTATATTAATAATCTAAAGATATATATCTTATACTAGGAAAGACTATAACCTCTAAGACTAAATATATAGAATATAGCTAATTAGAATTTAGAGAAGGGGATATAAAATTAGTAAGGGATAGAGAATAATAATTAAGAAAGTAAATAGTTTATAGTGTTTTAAAAGAATTATAGTATTATAGTTAATACTATCTTAAAATAAGCTAGCCTATTAAGGTAAATAATAGCTTATGTAATAGTTAAACATAATTATATAGGGCTTAGCTAGAGTACAGACTAAAGAAATATAACCATTATTATCCCTATCATTTTTGGTACCACTTCACACTGCCCGCACAGTGCAGACCAACAGAGAAAGAGAGAAGGCGATCCGCAGTGGGGCACGACATTGCAAAGTGACTGGATGGCGAGCATGACTCCGGCCTGCTTCGCGGCAAACATGGGCTGCCTCGCTTCGCTCCTGCTTTGTTGAAGCACCAATTCTCTTGCCTCTCCTTCTCCTGCAGCCCTTTGGCTCCAATTCGTCAATGAGCGTCCCTCGTCTATGCAGTGCGCCCTGGCGTCTCGCATGTTGGCGTCCGGGGCGAGTGACACAAGCTTGCGTATGTACAGCACATTGCAATACTTCGCTTACTGCTTCCAGGCAAAGGCCACAGTCAACGAGAACGAGAAAAGAACGCACACCTTGAAAATATCCAAGAATGATCAGTATCATGCGTCCTCGATTGCTGCGCACCACTTCACAATATGCACGAGAGCACCGAACGGTAGATGACGCCCAAATATTGCAAAGGGCGTGAGACTAACCACATTGGGAAGCCCTTGTAGACATTGATCAGTCCGAAAACCTGGCAGTAAGCAATCTGATCTGATGACCTTGGAAAATTAGAACAGCTTACAGCATTCTAATGTTTGCCTTGGGATTACCATTGTCCAGCGACCATTGAACTCGTCCATCATGGCACAGAAGGCGATACAGAATATTTTAGCGGGCTCACTAGCTCCTGATGACCGAGATCATCACCAGGCTGACAAGCCCGTCAATTCTGGTGAAATCGCCTCAACCCCAGGTCTTCAGATCCGCATTGCCGATATGTCTGTCGCAGAAGATGCCCATCTTGTAGGTTCCCTTACTCGGATAGTCAACGACGCCTACGGAGAGGTGGAAGCCGATATTTTCCTCCCTGGATACCGCCGAACAGACGAGGCGGAAATAGTCAACCTTGTCCAAGAAGGATGTCTGGCAATTGCTTATTCACCCGCCGACGAGAGCCTGACTTCAGACACCACGGATTCGGCCCCTCCCCCGAAAACTCCAAGTTTCAAACCAGTAGGGTGTGTTTTTGTAAAGCAGCTCTCGGCACGACTTGGAAACTTTGGCATGCTTGCACTCGAACTCACGTATCGTGGTGGAGGTCTAGGTCGTGCCATGATTGATTTCGCCGAGAAACACTGCCGAGAGAAGGGTTGCACGGTCATGCAAATGGAACTGCTTATTCCCACAAGCTTTGAACATGCAGTCAAGCCGAGGATGCAAGCTTGGTACCAACGCATGGGCTATCGAACGGTCAAGCTCGGGAGCTTCAATGAGGACTATCCATCTTTGGCGACTCAGTTAGCTGGCCCGGCCGACTACAAAGTGTTTGAAAAGGCTCTCGTGTAAACGATTGGAAAAACCTGCCTGCTTCTCGGCCACCCTTTATTGGCTCGAAGCGTCGTGCGTTCGACTCGTAGTCCTTTCTCTTGCATGCTGACATGGTTGAGGCAAACAAGGAAATTCGCAGGTGCCACGCTTGAGACTTCGTAAAGGAACAACAGAACGAGGCAAACAAACATGTAACTCTGCGCTCCAAGGCGTATGTATGGGATGAAGGCTCGCCCTTGGTCTTTGGACACAGAACGTAATGCGTGTCTTTGCTATTATGTATCGATACGACATACACCAAACAGAACAAGATTTCCTTCGCTAACGATGTTTTCATGGTCTTGAATTTTGGATAAAGGCATATAGCCAATATCTGCGACGCTCGTTCAACACGGCTGTAACCTGTCGTGATGTGTGGCACGACATCACGCGTTTTTCAAAATCCTTGTAGGTCTAGCCGACCGATTGATTGGGCGAGCCACAGGACAGTTCAGCTGTCGGCCACCTCACCCCCCTACTAACCTGAAAACGCGGGCATCACTCCGGCATGCGGCCCCTGAAGCCCCAACGATCCTCCTACAGGGAGGGGACTCAGGGCAGTCAGGGGAGACCCTGGTGCCCACGCTACTGCGATCTTGTACGTCGTACTGCGTACATACGGAGTAGTCCGTAGACACTACGGAAAACGGGTCAATTGACCAGCCGGCTACTAGTACAACTTATTATGTCATGTCACTGTACCTACGGATGTCGGGCGTCCAGCTTTGGCGCCGATGACCAAGCATCAATAGCAAAAATAGCAAAAATAGCATCTTCCGCAAGATTTGATGCATGATAGTTTTTGATGGCACTAGGTCCATCGGGTCTACGATCGCGGACTCATTCCATCAACGGATACCTCTTTGATGCAAGTGGACGCCGGCGAAATCGGACCGGAAATCAATCGAACTGTCTTGTCTCGATGCTATTTACGGAGTACGCCGTGAGGTTTCCCAGCCCCAGCTGGCAACAATAATAATGCTCTGCTTTTTGGCAGGATGCGAATCGTCTTGCCCGAAGCTGCATGCACAAACACTCCGTACACTCCGTCGGCGTCCACATCACACACCCACTGTCAGCAGCCAGAAGACAAACCTCTGCTCGTTGCACGAAGAAGAGGGGGGTGAGAGTAGAGGGCAGAGGCGGCAGACGCTGACCGCCTTCACGCGTCGGCAGCAGTTCCTAGGGAGATACGTACCCTGGGCAGCCGACATTTCCAGCCTACGGATTGCTCTGCCCAGAGAGAGCTTATTTATTATTATTAGCTTTATTTGAAAGCCTCTTGTCGTTGGCGCCGTGCCGTTATATTGCCATCCTCTACATCGCATCGTCCATCGTCTGCAATTGAAACGCAAGCAGCGTCGCCCTCGGCTCCTTTTTTTAATCTCCATTGTCCCAAATCTTCCATATAAAGCTTCAGTCGCCCAATCTCAGCGCTGCGGCACCGGGCAGGCCCGAGCGAAAGTTACATACTTGAGCGCCGACTTGGACATCGACATCGACATCGACTTCAGCTTCTCAACTTCCCTCGGTACCTAGATACTTTGCTCCGCTTTCGATCCCGAGGTATTCGTTATTCATCTCATCCATTATAATCAGAATTCATCAGCATTCTCTTCGCCCACGCTCGATTTGACACCCCCCCTCCCTCCGCTCGAAATGTCCGCTTATCCGGGCTACGATGGTGGTGGTGGAGGAGGTTATGGCGCTCAACAACCTCCGTATCAGGGCAACTACTTCAGGTGATGAGCTTCTTCCCTTCACCCCAGGTCGGATATTTCAGCCAATAACTCCTGCTTTCACTCTAGCCTGCTAACTAAATGCAATTGCCCACAGACCATCGCAGCAGCAAGGATATCATGCCTATCCCCCGCAGGGCCAACCTTTACCTCAACCCAATTACGCCTATCAGCAACCTCCTGCCCCACAGTTCGCATATCAGGTATGAACGACTTCAGGTACCGAAAGACTGGAGTGATGGATAATCTTGGTCGAGAGACGGCAAACAAGTGCTTACAGCTTTTGGTGCAGCACCACGGTCCTCCGCCTCAGCAATATGCTGGCCAGTATAGTCATGCGCCACCGCAGTCAGGTTACACATCACGGCCTGGACAAAGCCCTGGTACGTTCCGCCCAGCCCTCCCCCCCCTCGAATACCATCTAGCACAGAGATTAAAGCAGCAGAACAGCAATGCCGCCTCAACAGCAGCAACATGGTGCCTACAGCCCGCGGCCGGGTAACCCACCTGTCCCTCCAGCTGGTCTGCAGCATTTCGGTTCTGGAGCCCCTCAAGGTTACTCGTTTCGATATTCAAACTGCACAGGCCGCAGGAAAGCTCTGCTTATCGGCATCAACTACTTTGGCCAACGTGGACAACTTCGAGGCTGCATCAACGACGTTCGAAACATGACCGCGTACCTAGCTGAGCATTTCGGGTATAGGCGGGAAGATATGGTGATTTTGACAGACGACCAGCAGAACCCTATGAGTCAGCCGACTAAACAAAACATCCTACGAGCCATGCATTGGCTAGTCAAGGACGCCCGGCCGAACGACTCTCTCTTCTTTCATTATTCTGGTATGACCGACCATTCCCATTGCTGTTCGCTCTGGGACACCCCCCCCCCCCCCCCTTTCCTCGTTTTTCTTCTTTAATTGTAGCTAAGCCTCGTTGCTCAGGACATGGTGGACAGACAAGAGACCTGGATGGTGACGAAGCAGATGGATACGACGAAGTGATTTATCCTGTGGACTTCAGACAAACTGGTCACATAACTGATGACGAAATGCATCGCATCATGGTCACACCCTTACAAGCCGGGGTTAGATTGACCGCAATATTTGACTCGTGTCATTCTGGAACTGCGTTGGACTTGCCTTATATCTATTCTACTCAAGGTATCCTCAAAGAGCCGAATCTGGCCAAAGAGGCTGGTCAAGGTCTTCTTGGTGTCATTTCCTCGTACAGTCAGGGTGACCTGGGCGGTGTTGCCAACAACATCATGAGTTTCTTCAAAAAGGCTACAAGTGGAGAGGACGCGTACGCTCGCACTCTAGCCACCAAAACGTCTCCTGCGGATGTCATCATGCTTTCCGGCAGCAAAGATGACCAGACTTCGTGGGTGCCCCATCTCTGTTCTTTGTCCATGCAACGTCTATCAACTGCCACCTCTTTACTTCGCACAGAGGATGACCGAAAAAAACCCCATCCCACAATGAAGAACGCGTAACTAATACAGTTTATAGAGCTGATGCTACCATTGCATCCCAAGCAACCGGTGCAATGTCATGGGCATTCATGACGGCCCTGAAGAAGAACCCCCAGCAGAGCTACGTGCAGCTTCTCAACAGCATCAGAGATGAACTGGCTGTTAAATACACGCAAAGGCCGCAGCTTTCGTGCAGTCACCCGCTGAGTACATACCACCTAGTCCAAGTCCATCTGGCCAAAGAGGGAAGCTGAATCTAACCTGATGATTCTAGACACAAATCTCCTTTTCGTCATGTAAATATATATGATGTCGGACGCAGGGATCTCTGGCCAGGTCGTGCAATGAAATACATCACGTATATGGAGAATAACTTTGAGCAAGGTCATCGTGGAAAGGGATGGGATGCCCTTGCTTCCCCTTCCAACTACATGCATGACTCACTTCGTTGTACGGGGGGGGGGCTTTTTTCTATATCATTATTCATATTTAAGGGGGGCGGGATTGTTGCATTCTCGGTAGATATCCTTGGTTCAATGGGCCAACTCCTTTTTTTAATCTTCACTTTGCTGGTTCACTTTGCTGGTTGGGCTCGAATGGCTATGTGGTGTTTTTATCCCAGAACACCTCGTTTCTCATGCTAGTGCTTTTATCCTTCTTCCTAGGTCCTTTCTTCCTTTTTACAACATCGGACAATGCTAGGGGAAAGTCTACTGCGGCTGCCATAGGCAGAAGTTTTCGCCAAATCGCTTACTCATGGTCCTGTTACATCTGGACATACAGTAGCTGTGCTATTGTAGGATTTGAATTCATCATATTTTTTTTCGATTCCATAAGAGGATCACATATTCATACTTTTTCGTGGAACCAATCTATTTGCCACACGCAAGGTCATTGCAATAATGACAAATGAAAAATCACCAGTTGAACGCAAATAAAATGCCTCGCTCTTATGCGAATGGGAAACTTGGGAACCGAAAAAAAAAAAAAAAAGGTAGAACCGACTAATACTATAGACCTGGTATGTCCTGAACCAATCACCCCGTAAATTCCAGTCAACGCCATTCCGTCGTGCCTGCGCCGATAAGTAGTTTCGTAATCTTGCTTCTGACATGTAATAAATGCTAGTGATAATGTTGGTGCGGGATGCGTAGCTCGACCTTGTTCACCACGCCCTTGGCTCGAAAACAGCACACAGAGAAAGAAAAGAGGAAAGGATAAAAAACAGGGGCCTGGGAAGAGATAGTCCACTTGTCGTCGCTATGACTCTGCCCTCACCACTTTAAGTTGTCTTGTCATTTTGGCTCGTCTCTGTTCGTCCCTGGCAGCCACCAGCTTGAGACGAACACGTTCTTGACTTGCCCATGTCCGGGATGAAAGACGCATACGTGCGATGAAGCGGGCCATGGCGAGGAAAGCTCGGATCGAGCTAGGTTTCGTCTTGTCAGGGACGAGGCCGTTGCGTGCGACCGGCAGTGACAGTGCCTTGTTGCTATGGAGCAGATTCTTGCGAATGTGCTCGAGCTCCCGCAGCTGTGCCTTGTTGCTGTTGTCAAACATGTTAGTTAGTATGCTGCGCAGAGTCAAGTGGTCGGGATCAAGTACGAACCAAGCATTGGCAACATCAAGCTGCAACTGGACAAACTTTTTGGCAAAGGCAACGTCGGACCGAAGCAGAGCCTCCCGCTCCCAACGAGCCTGCATCCACTCCATTTGCGTCACCATGCCCTTGACCTCTTTCTTGTGACGTTCTTCGGCCCCCTCTGCGGCACGGACGAGCGTGTCAAGAGCCTGGTTATTGGACGTGTGGGACTTGTCTCGGCGTGTCGAGGAGGCTTGGTAATCGCGGTAGCTGACTGCTGGACCATTCGAGGTCTGGAGTGATTGAATGTCGCGCTGTAGTTTCTCGGCGCTCATTCGGAAAGCTGCCCTCTCACTACGCGCTCGCTCCAGTTTCCGCCTCAGTGCTGCTTCCGTGGCAGCAAGTCCGTCAATGAGCTCTTGTTGTTGCCGCACATCACTCTCAAGATTCTCAATCTCTGCCTGGCTCTTCCGGAGATATTTGCCTTGCTTGCTGGTTTCTGTCTGCGAGGCAATGGCGGCATCTCGCTCGCGTTCAGTCTTGTCTAGTTTATGTGCCAGGCGACGTATTGCCTTATCATGATGTGCAGCTGTCTCGTCTGCTTGCTCTCTGGCTTCTTCGAGGACCTCTTCCAATACAAGCTTCTGATCCTCCAAGTCGTTCAACTGACTGAGTAAATCTTCGAAGCGTTTAGAAGCTTGTAGCTCTGCACTGGCACTCTGTGACCTCAACTCCTCCAGGGCGCGCTGAGTCTCGGAGAGCTTGGTTTCTAATGCTGCAACTTCTCCCGCTGATTCTCTACCATGAGCATGTGGTGATCTTCCTAGCTGAGAGATTTTGGCTTCGTGCAACTGCCCTTCCAATTCTGCGATTTGCATGTTAAGCTCCTTGACTAGATCTTTATGGGCTGCCTCCTTCTGTAGGAAGTCAAGTTCCTTCTGTCTATAATTAGACAAGTCTCTTCTCAGCTGAGACAGACCATCGACGCCATCACCATCACCGGAAGGCTGTGACTTGGAGTTCCTGCTCTGATAAAATTCGACTTTCTGCTGAAGCTCCTCTATTCTGCGCTGGGCAGATTGCAAGTCTTGTTTGCTTGGTGTGGCTGGTGTTGAGGAGCGCTTCTTGCTCCGCAGCTGTACAATTTCCTGTCTTAGCTTTGCCTCTTGTGATATGGCCTTCTCAGTTTCATCATCGAGAGCTTTTTCGGCGGCTATTCGCCCTTCGCTTAGTGACTTGCATTCATCCTTGAGCCGACGAACCTCATTATCCAACTTCAGCTTGGCTGTTCTCAAGTCCAGACGTTCCTGATCAACTTGAAGGGTATCGTTGTCTTGGGATGACTGCTGACGTAGCTGCCCTTGAAGCTCGTCACGTTCCGCCCGAGCTTCCGCGAGGGCACCCTGTGTGGTAGTGAGATCTGAACTTAGCCTCGTGATTTGGTCGCGCAGAATCTGGGAGTCTTTGCCAGCAGCGTTGACACGGCTAGGCGTCCCATTCGTGGCAGATTTTGATCGCAACATGTCAACTTCGTCCTGTAACGCCACAACCTTGTTTACATTTGCTTGATAGTCGATTTGAGTCTGGCGGAGCTCATCTCGAACTGAGGAGAGCTCATTCCGCAAGTTGGTCAAAAGTGCCTGTCGAGCTTCAAGAGCATCTTGCAAATCGTCTATCTGACGACTCATTATGGCTTCCTCGTTCTTGTGGCGTTCCGTTTCGCTTTCCATAGCTTTTTGCAAGGCGATTTCCTTGTTGGACAAGTTTCCCTCAGTTTCACGAAGCCGATCGATGGTCCGTTGAAGGCCTGCTGCCTTCTCCTCCGCTCTGCCACGTTCTGACATCAATGCTTGCTTTTCATTCTCCCACTTTTCACTATCATTGTCGTAAAGATTGTCTCGTTCCCGAACCTCGGCCTGCAAGTTCGATATCTCGTCATTCAATCGCTCTATCTCGTCTTGATATTGCTGTCGCAAGTCCTTTTCGATCTCGAGGGCATATTCTTTCTCATCTGATACGTTCTGTTGAAGCTCTTCGACTTCCTTCTCCAGTCGCTGAATCTCCTGTTGGAAAGTCATCGATTCAGCTGCGAGAGACTCGTATCGCTCCTGCAGAAGATCCTTCTCGTCCGCAACGGCGAGAAGCTCGGTCTCTAGCTCATGGATTTTGGTAGAGTGGGAGTGTTGCTCCTGTTGCATTACTTCGGTTTCGATTCTCATTTCCTCCATGTCAGACCTAAGCTGTTCGTTCTCTTCGTTCGCCTTGGCCAGTTCCTTCTCGAGATCCGCATATTCTTGGCCAGACCTGTCCAGCTCCTCTTGTAAGCGAGCCAATTTCTCTTCGATCTGACGCGATAGACCCTTCGTCACAACCGACTTATTGGCCATCTCCTCTTGGAGTTCTTCCAGGTCTTGCTCAGCACGATGCTTCTGCGAGACTGCATCGTTCGCCGCCTCTTTCAACTCATCGATTTGTTCCTCGAGTCGGCGTATACTAGTCTCGAGGTCTTGTATGGTTTCTTTGGCTTCATCCAATTCCTCATTTTGATTTTCCGTCTCTTCCAATTCAGCAATCCTCTGTCGAGACTCCCTGGCTCGGTCTTCAACGGCATCCAATCTCTCTTTCAGGTCCTCCAATTCGTCGTCTCGCTCCGTGATTATCCTGTCTTTCTCGCGCAAGTCTGCCTCCAAGTCCTCAATATTATCACGGAGCTTCTCTAGTTGATCGTCCTCGTTGCGACTTTGGTCCAGCTGGCGCTGTAGGTTATCAATGCTCACTTCCTTTGCATTGAGCTCATTCTGCAATTGCTCCAGTTCTTGGCGTTGGCCTTTGTCAGTTTGCTTTTTTCTCGCCTTCTCTTGTAGCTCCTGCATTTGTTGCCGGTAAGTCTCTAGATTTCGTTCCGCGGTTGAGACATGCTTTTTGTATCTCTGAAGTTCCCGATGCATTGTCACTTTGTCCACTTTTAGCTCTGTATTCTCTTTTAGAGCCGCTTCGCTAAAACCAGGACCGGCCTTTCGCAGTGCCTCTTCGAGGAAATGAATCTTCAGTTTCAGACCAAAGTTTTCCTTTTCGATACGATCGATGACGTTCTCTTGTTCTCGAAGAGAGAGCTGGTTGCCGTCCTGCAAAGGACCCTTATTCCCACCTCTTCGCGGCTGCATTGCCAATGGAGTTGACGCAACACTACTACTGTCGACTTGTGGCAACGTGTTCTCGAGGTATGACTGGTTCCGAGAACCGAGATATAGTGAACTATCCATCCTTGGTAATGCAGTCACATCGTCTTCGTCTATCCTGTCCAGCCCAGGAGTGTTCACCACTGTGGCGCTATTCTCTTTGCCCTGTTTCCAGGCACTGTTTCTCGTCATGGACTTGAGCAATGGGGTGAATTCGGCACCGCCAATGCTGGGGGGCAGGTTTCTGCGATCGGCCAGTGGCCCTCGTTGCCGGGGGGTTCGTAAACTCATCCCATCTGAGCGGCCGTTTCGAAGCTGCTGCAGAAAGTCGCCATCTTTGCCAGGCGACTGGAAAGATGCTTCCTGGGATATGTCGGCGAGGTCAGGTTGACCGTTGAGGTACGTAGCATCGCCAATGTTGGTTCGGGGCGTGTCGAGCGCGCTGCCCAGCCCTGGTTGCACCATGACTGCCGGCGCTGAAGTCACGGAAGACACGCTTTGTGGTTAATTCTTTGGTGTACTGATTTAGCGACGAGGGTTGTCGAGTTGATTACGGCGCATGTCATCTGAGCCGGGCGCGGCGATCACAGTAGCGACTAGAAAAGAAAGCAGTTGTCGATTTCTCTGACGAGTGAAATAGCCAGCCAGGTCGATAGGAATGTAAATTTTGGTGGTAAAGCAAACAGGGTATGCATACATTTAAAATGGCTAGTATTTCTCGTTTTCAGATCAGACCGAATGGCCATGAACCGGAGCTCAAATTTCGGTGAGCGATGAAGCGAGAAACAAAACCAAAAAGGCCCTGTAAATTTTTTTTTTTAAAAGAAGGGTTCGTCAAGCATGCTTCTAAGTTCTGACAACCCGGATTTCATCGTCGCTGCACGATCATCCCGGTGGGACGCGTCGAGTCTTGTTTACTTGCTTATCCCGTTGGGGACTAGCGTCGGAGCCAATAGCAAGGCCAGAAGTGACTAATCACTGCATCTAGCTACATCTAGCTACACATCTAGCCACCCAGCGCCGTGCACGGATAGATGCATGAAGTCTGGCTTATTAAAATCAAGGTCGCTGCTGGCCTCGCCAATCGCTTCCTCTCATCGGATTCCGTAGGCTGAGCTATTTCGTCGAAACGGGTGCTGCTTACCCCCTTAGCTGCGTCATTCACATGGGCTGCCATGTCGTTAGACCAGGCCCCCGACGAAATCATCCAGCAACTGCTCTATCATGTCTCGCCCGAGGACAATTTGCGATGTTTCCAGCTGCTAGGTCATCGCTTCCATAGACTAGCAAGCCAGGGCCTTCTCTGGCGTCATCATTGTCGTACCAGATTTAGATACTGGAGTCCCGAGCATGGATTCCACGAGAAGCTGCACCAGGCCGTGGCAAGTGTGAAATGGAAGCGCTTGTTCCTGCTCCGGGAGCACCGGAATCGCCTCGTCTCCAAACTTTTCGATGAGGTCTTGGCATCCAAAGTTGGCCGCTTAAAGAGGATGGAGCACATATGTCGTCTGGGATACGATGCAAAGGACTTTCTGTTAGACCAGTGCCACACACACGAATCGGCGTCAGATGTTCTCGCGAGGAGGTAACCAGCCAGCTCCAACCCTCCCTCTCCACACTGGCCCCCCAGTGACGATGACAATGGTGATTAAGATTTTCGTCTCCCAGATATTTTGGCAATGCCATACTCGACAGCATACATCGAAGCATTGCCATTGAGGAATGGTACAGACTTGGCCTTGTTCGCGATTCGCTCGATGCGCAGGTTGCCGCACAACGGCTTGAGAGGGCACTCGGCGCCTTTGACATGTTCGTGTTACACGACCAGCCAGGTGACCTAGATGACGTATGATTTGTTCGCCTTGCCTGCATGACGGAGCTATTCGTTTTGTTTCGTTCCTTTGAATACTGATCGGCTGTGATTAGATATCACAAATGCTCGATGAGACGGCTGCTCGGTTTCGAGCCAGTTGCGAAGGGCTTGCGAGTTTTACCACCCGAGAGAAAGCTCTGGTGTTGAACAGGTGGATTCGCGCCAATGGCCTGACTGGAATGCGCAATCCAGAACGAAACTATCGGAATTTGAGAAACTGTTTGATCGGTCAGGCACTACGACATGAGGACCACGAATCCATCCCCCTGATATCCAGCGCCATATTTTGCTGTCTTGCGTCCAGATTGGGCCTGAATGCCCAATGCTGTGCCTTCCCTAGCCATGTTCATGCGATTGTTTTTGCTCAACCCGGACGAACACTGGACAATATTCCTCTTGGCGGGCCAAGTGAGCCAGAGCGGATGTATCTCGACCCTTATGGAGTCGATGACGAAGTGCCAGCGTCCAGTCTACAAAATTTGCTCGCTCATGTTGGATGGCAAACAAGCACCGATGCTTTTTTGGCCCCTGTTCCTCCGGTATCCATGGTGCTAAGAACTGCTCAGAATATCAAAGCGACATTTGCTAGGATTCTAGAGTTGCAGGATGACGCTCATCCGGAATTGAGTCAGCTGCTGCGGGGCAATGGAGCCATGAATGTGCAGACATCTCTATATTCTGCCCTTTGGTCATCTCTCATGTTGACACCCTCTAACACATTCGAATGGGAAGACCGGCTACCAAGGTTTCTCTTTCACTTCGTAAAGGCGTGGCCGGAGGACACCTGGCTGGTGGAGAAATATCTTTTGCCCATGTACAACAGTTTTACGCCGCTGCGTGACGGCTTTGCTCGCCACGTAAACCGTGGACTAGATGATCCGTGGGAACCCTGGCGCCTGGTTCGAGAACAAGATGATGTGATACCGCCGGTGTTTCTAAGAAAAAACGGTGGAAATCAAGTCATTCCTTTCAAGATTGGACAAGTCTTTCGGCATCGAAGATATAGATGGTTAGGTGTTATCACAGGATGGACTGATCAAAGCTCGCAGCGGCTACCGGGACCTACTCTCCTCTACACGGACGATGATGCTGAGACAATACAATCCACGGACCAAAACAACACGGCAGTTCGACCGCCGAATCAGTTCTATTTCATGTGCTTGTAAGACGTGCCTTCTCCTTCTCTCTTATCTTCACAACCACCCCCCTGATAATCATCTTTGGTGATCTGTATATATTCGGCTGAATCTGACACTATGAGAACTCGTAGTCCTAGTACTGGCTCGGAGCCGCGTGTCGTTGCGGCCGAAAACATTGAGCTCATCAATGACCCTACACATATTTCAGACGACATGTTTCCCATGGCGGGGAAATTCTTCAAGCGCTTCGATCCAGAGACTTGTAGCTTTGTATCAAATATCAAGGAACAGTATCCTGATGATTAACGACATTGACCAAAGAAGGAACGCAATCCTCGGTGTACTTTTCGAACATCATCTTCTCAAGCGCATGCATTTTCACGCGGCATTGCAGCGTCGCAGCTTCCATGGACAGGCAACAACATTGTTAAGCATTGTTTAGGACTGGTCAGCTGGGGGGTCTGTTAGCTTGACTTATACAAGTGTGTTCGCAATCTTGGACGTTTCACACTGTCGGCTACATGATTGCAGTTACTCCTCGATATTGGCCTTATCAAGATTGCGTGACATGCACGTCACGAGGACATCCGGATAATATCTTCTAATACTCCCTTTTCCGCCAACTTCTTAGTCCAGCAATGCAACGCTCCACCATAATCCCTTTTCCGATTCTTCACTCGCCGATCTTCCTCCTCTGCAGAAAATGACTCGACACGAAACTCATCTATGGCCGACCTGAGTTGGACGCGAAAACTCTGGTACATGTCGTACGTATCGTCATTCTGCCATTCAGGGCAAAACAGGGCGGACTCTAGCCGAGCTGGTAATTTGGCGTTTTCGATGTCTTCTTTGCAAAGATTGAACTCGGCAAGCTGCGCCTCATCGTGCATATTCAAAAGTGGCTCATCTGCTGAAGTGATGTCCGTGAACCCCGTATCACTTTTCATGCGAGACTGGATAGTGCGCAAGGCCGCAATCATTGTGGCTATAACCTGGCTGAGCTGACTTGATGAGCTGCGGCACACGGCAAGCAAATTGAACGACAATTGGCTTCCTTCATATTGCAACATTTTTGCCTCGATTTGCGGTCTAGCAACAGTGGTCCAGTCATTCCCGTTTGTAGGACCTGTAGGGACATATATCAGAAAGGTGACGCAATTGACTGGTGCTTGTTACCCAGTATTCCTTACCTATTTCTTGTGGCTTGTTACGCAAGCCATCTAGCTCCCAAACGAGCCCGTCACAGGGTACATAGGCGATGAAATGATATCCATACTCCAGAGCAGCTCTTTTCCCCCTACCGCTTCTCTGTCGAGCCTTGGCCGAAGAAGCTTTTTTCTTTGCTCTCGATTGGGCTTCGTCGTAATCATTTTCTAGACACAAGTCTGCATTCAGATGATCAATACGCCGCGTGAAGGAGTTGTGTATGCTGCGAATAAATTTGTTGGAGCTGATTCTGTGGCCTCGGAGAGAGGTATCAAGGTTTTTCGTAGCATCTTTGAAATCGGTCAGCTGTTGACCCAACTCGATGTCTGGGGCATTCATAATGATGTTCAATAGCGCTACCGTGGCGCAAGCGTTATTTGTGGTCTGTAGTCTTGGGGTTAGCCGGAAGCACCTGATGGCGAGTTTCGACTAGTTGAGAGACAGAGGCTTCGGGGCGAGGAAGACGTGCCTGATTTGCGAACCATATCTGAGCCTCTGAATCGTGCACTTGTTCTTCGTTTTGGTGAGCCGGGTCGTACTGAAAGAGAAATACCAGGCCGAAGACTGGCTTCCTGCCCATTTCTCAGTGTTTAGACCGGGGACAAGGATTTGCCGAAACGACTTTGTTGATTTACTCACGACACCGCATCTAGAGAATCTTGATCCATCGTGAATAGTTCTTGTACTTTGACGTTTCTCACGCCCAGATCTCTGAGTATAGTGTTGAAGAAGGCCTACAGAACGTTTAGAGACTCCATACGCGCTTGTGTACCACATGGATTCACTTTGGAGAAGAGGTTTCGCTCGTACCGGCTCTGATTCCAGCTCAACCCACCCCTGCCAGTCTTCGATGTCTTGGACAGTGAGCGGACTGCAGGCTCTCAAAAGCAGGTCGGCCGCCTCATCGTCAGGTCCATGATGCTCTTGGGTTTCTGAGACCTTGCGTTTGGGATTTTTCCTTGGGTTCTCCATTTCTACTCATTTGTAGAGACCTGCGCACCGAATTCATCAGCTCTGAAAAGCATCAGCGTTTGCGACATGCGCAAGCAATGTGACTTTGCGTGACTTGGTCTGCCAGCGCCAGCCAAAGGTGAGGGGACTCGGACTATCAAGACCAGATACGTATACCAAGAGCTTTGGCGACCATGGAAAGATCAGTGCACACGATGGTGCGAAGTGATTGGAGAAGCAGATGGAAATTCATAAAAAAAAAATCATCCCGGCAGAAGGCAGAAGATGACTAACCGTGAGTGGTTTTCCACGGCCTACTAGTTCTCCATTGTCGCCAAGCTCGTTCATAGGCCATGTGCAAATTCATGAGATGATCGGACCACGTGGATGCAAATCATGCAACGATGTTCATCTCTGCCACTTGGGAAGGAGAAACGAGCTCGGGATATGTGAAGCAGTGCCGAAAGAAAGGCGGCCGGGTAGGCTCTTGCCCGCATGCATTTGAACATTGAACGTGGAAACATTGACATTGAATTCTCTGCCTCGTGTTGCGCCGTATTAATAATAACCTGCCTGCCCGCACACCCGCACACCCGCACACCTGCACACCTGCACACCTGCCTGCACATGTGGGCTGCGTCAGCACACTCTCGCAGGGCTGGCCGACTTGTGTTTTCTATTATGTATGTATGTGCATATGTATTATCGCCCAATCCCAGTCCCAATCCCAAGCGCGTTCAAAAGAAGTCCCGCCAGGACCTGACGTGACGAGACAAGAAGACAAGCAGAACAGGCAGAACAGGCAGAACAGGCAGAACAGGCAGAACAGGCAGAACAGGGGGTGGGTATCCGTGGGTATCCACACCGGCCAGGCACCTCCTACGCAAAAAGTTGTCCAGGGCTTGTCAACAAGTTGGAGCCATCGTGAACGCAACCGCCGGCACTTCCCTACAAAACTCTACGGATTACGCGACGCCATCACTTTATTTCCCTCGGAGACTGGCATCCTTCACACCCGTCAGCACAATTACTATCCTCGCTTCCGATGCTTTCTTGCTCACGACGCTGACGCTGTGAACACGGAATGCGATGAGCGCAACTCCTCGCCTGCGGTCTGGGTTCCCAGCAACTCCAGGTACCGTTGCACGACGACAAAACCCCCAACAAACACCGTCCACGGTCGGCACCGCCTCATCGGACGGCACGTCAGCTAAATCACCCACTCTTCCTCTCGCTCCCGAGAATGCCGCCATACGTCGAGCCACCAGCGAGCCCGTCATTCCTCTGACCTTTCTCGATGCTCCGCAACAGCGTTTATACGCCTTCGGTGTATACGTGCTATTGTGGGCATGGAAGCTCTACGACTGGCTTCAGGTCATCGAGGATGGCGACTCATCTTGGTGGCTTTTCTTGAAATGGATCTTCATAGATTTTGCCTTCCTATTCGGCTTGCCTGAGCTTAGAATACCGTGGCTGGAGCTTTCCCAGTTCACGGTGACAACTCTGTTCGCCGGTCACGTTGTCCTCAATTATATGTTGATGTTCAACATTCCTGTAAGTCAGCCCATGCCAGACCCTCTCCAGTATAACGAAGTACTTGACCTGGGAGATGAGACTGACGCTGGCCCTCCCAAACACAGCTACCTTGGCAAACGTGGCTCCTGGGCTTCGCCAAGGTTCTGTACGATCGCGAAATTTCCATCTCCGAGCATAACGTCAAGGTTTCAAGCATCCTGAATAACCACTCGTTGATCATGGGCAGACAAATTATCAACATCCTTCCGGAAGGCTCTGCCGTTCTCAACCCGAGCGCGATCCCCTATTGCCTTGGTCACAAGGACAAGACGGGTGTGCCGCTACCAATTTACTTCAATGCCACTATACCCGCCGAGATAGAGCTTGTCAGAATCGACCTCGATACCAGCAAGCAGGAGACTATAAAAATTCCTCCCCGAGAAGTCAACAGAGTCGCCAGAGCCATCCGCGATCAGAGCTCCGATCCCAACACCGTCGGCTTCAATTGGCAATATGTTGTCAAGAAGCCTGGAGTGTATCGCCTGGGCAAGGTTCTAGATGAATACAAGCTCGAAGTTCAGCGCGCTACCAGGGAAACTTTTGTGGTTCCATGTCCCCAGGCTAGAATTAGAGCACCTGAATCCTCTCAGCGATGCATCCGCGATTTGTCAGACTTATCCCTCGAAGTTATCGGCACACCACCTCTGAAGATTGTATACAGCCGGGCAGTGAATGGCAAAAACCACGACTTCCGCTTCCAGAGCTTGCAGCCGGAGGGTTTTGCCTCGCCTCTCATTGCTGGAAAGAATGGTGCTGCTGTGGATGGCGTTGAAGACTTTTCATGGGTACAACCGGCAAAAGTCACGGTCGGCCTCAATGAATCCCTCACCTCTTCGGGAGAGTGGGAGTACTCTGTCGACGAAGTCCATGATGCATTTGACAATGTCGTCAGTTATGCGAAGCCTGGGGATGATGTGGATGCTGCTCATGCAAAAGGCCAGACTCAAAAGTTCATTGTACGACAACGACCCAAGATTCGCATGGAGACTTGCGACCTCAGAAATCCTTTGAAGGTGGCAAAAGGCCAAGCGAAGGAACTACCCGTCAAATTCATTCTTTCAGGGTCCATCGATAATGCATCACACGAAATCACCTGGCAATTCTCACCCATTGACACTCTCACTAACAGTGGAGATCATGGTGACAAATCATCAATACACAGCCATTCGGCCAAGAACTCCAAGGACAAAGCTTTCATCTCCCAACCTGGACTTTACACCCTCAAATCAGTGTCGAGCGGGTCATGTGATGGCGAGGTTGACGAACCATCATCTTGCCTGCTATTGAACCCACTTGAGCCTCATCTTTCCATCCGATCCGAGGACATTCCTGATAAATGCGCGGGTAACTCCATCGGTCTTCGTGTAGACTTGGATCTAGTGGGAACTCCCCCTTTTATTGTGCACTATGATATCATCTCAGATGGTCACGTTGAACACAAAAGCCTGAACGTTCCTGGGTTACGATCACAACTTGAACTCATCCCTAAGAAGGCTGGTCATCACAAGTATTTGTTCAAGACGATCAGTGATGCTGTGTACAAAGGCCTCGCTTTATCAGGCCAGGACAAGGTTCTCGAACAGGAGGTCAAGCCTGCAGCGTCAGCCAGATTCGTCCAAGCGCGGGATGTGATCAACGCTTGTCTCGACTCTGCGATT
This sequence comes from Epichloe festucae Fl1, assembly GCA_003814445.1. Classification (NCBI taxonomy): domain Eukaryota; kingdom Fungi; phylum Ascomycota; class Sordariomycetes; order Hypocreales; family Clavicipitaceae; genus Epichloe; species Epichloe festucae. Next base: position 1,846,736 of record CP031385.1, on the reverse strand, counting down.
GAGGTCAACGTTGCACTGAATGGCGACCCTCCTTTCAACTTGGAGTGGGAGACTGTACATGATGGCAAACGTAAAGCCGAGCGTGCAAGCAACTTGCACGAAAACACATTCAAAATCAAGACGCTACCCCTGACCAAGGGCGGTGAGTATATTCTTGCTCTAAGCAGCGTGCAGGACAAGCGCGGATGTCGAACCTTTTTGCAAGATCAAGTCAAGATAGCTGTTCGTCGTCAACATCCTCGAGGTGCTTTCGGGTTAATAGAGCAGAAGAACTATATCTCGGCCGTCGAAGACGCATCTGTACAACTACCTCTTCGCCTTCAAGGCGAACCACCTTGGACCATACAATATCAAAACTTGAACGAGTCTGGAAGTGTTCACACGAAGACGGCAAACACTGCGAACGACCATATCGTCGTCAAGTCTCGAGGTGTCTATGAGATTGTCGATGTCAAGGATAACCAGTGTCAAGGAACCGTGGACACGCAGGCTTCCACGTTTCGTGTGGACTGGTTTCCTCGGCCTGAGATCTCCGTGGTCCAGACTGGAAGTATCACCAAGGGCAAAGGCGGGTTCATCAAGCAAGACGTATGCGAGGGTGATATTGATGGATTTGAAGTCAGCTTGCAGGGTGAGTAAACACATCATGCTCCGCCTCAAGTGTCAAGTGTACGGGCTAACAACTAATGCATTGCAGGGTCTCCTCCGTATCATGTGTCATATGAGATCGAGCACAAATCTGAACAAGGTTCAAACGCCAAGTCTCCCCTCAAAGAGTTTGATGCAGCTTTGTCCAAGGCATCAATATCCATGGATACTGCCAAGGCCGGCGACTACACGTACAAATTTGTTGGGCTGGAAGATAACCTCTACAGCAGCGACAATAGAATGCACCCGCTGTTGGTGCAGCAGCGTGTTAATGCCAGGCCAGCGGCAGTGTTTTCGAAACCTGGCCAGTCATTCAAGTATTGCATGGAGCAGCAAGATCACGAGGACAGCATACCCATAGCCTTGACCGGAGTCGCACCCTTCTATGTCGAAGTTGAAATCAAGCATCAGTCGGGGTCAGCACCCGAAACCTATCGAATTCCTTCCATCAACTCCAACTCCTACACAATGCCAATCCCGAGAGAGCACCTCCGGCTCGGTACCCAACAGCTACGCATAAGACGTGTCCGCGATGCGAAGGGTTGCCAGCAAAAGTACGAAGTCCATGCTCCCTCTATCCAGATTCAGCTTTTCGATGCCCCGTCCATCTACCCCCTCGAGTCCCGGGAAGACTTTTGCGTGGGTGAAAGAATCGCATACACTCTTTCCGGAACCCCACCGTTCGACATCACGTATGAATTCAATGGTCGGTGGAACGCCAAGTCACAGACGACCAACTTCCGCCGTGTTGCCGAGAAGCCCGGCGACTTTACCATTACGAGCATTGCCGACAAAGCTAGCGATTGCCGGGCGGCGGTCAACCTGCTCAAGAAGATCCACCCGCTTCCAAGCGTTCAAATCAGTCGTGGAAAGCAGTCGCGTGTAGATATTCACGAGGGCAACGAGGTTGATATATTATTCGAGTTTTGGGGCACGCCTCCCTTCGAATTCACCTACACCAGAAGCACCAATGCCAAGAAGGGTCACCGGAGCGTCGTTCTTGAAACCAGGCATGACATATCCTATGAACACAGCAAGATCATCAAGGCTAGCCAAGAAGGCACCTACGAAGTGGTGGCGATTAAGGATAAGTTTTGCTCGTTCTCAACCCAGCAGGTTGCTGACAAGAAGGAAAGATGATTTGATGACGGGCTAGTTGAGATAGTATTTCATGCAGCAGCGGGACGGGAAGAAACACGTTTTCCAAAAGGCACTCGGGAGGCCACGAAGGGGAGAGAAAAGGGTTGCAACAGTCGGGGACAAAAATAAGAGTCTTCCTTGTATCTTCCTTGTACATAAGCATATACCACGGAACCGGCGTTTGGATAACTGAATAGGTAGAACGTGCTCGAAATAATTGATACATTCACATCACATCTTCCCGGCCCCCATTTCCTGAGCACAGTGGATACGGTGTCTAATGGTTTTCTTTATGAAGTATTTCATGACTACATATGTTACATGCTCTGGAATACAAATGACTTGGGCATGCATCCACGGCAGAATAGCACGAGACTCGGGGACAGACCCGCATTAGTTCGCTGTACATGGGCAGTAGTATATCTTGGTACCGTATTTATGTACTTCAATCATCGCTAACCTCAATCCTTCTGATCATGTCACCGCCAGCCCTGGCGATTTCCAACAGGATGGCTTCTCGATTCACCTCCACCACATCCGAGGTCGTGGCCTCGTCCTCATCTGCGCCATCCTTTCCTGCCGCAATCTTGCAAAAGTTGTATGGTAGCCCAACGCGAAACTTCTGCTTCGGCTGCAGCTTTGGATCCCAGATGGCTGCAACGACGGAGTCGTCGGGCCTGCCGCAGAAGAAGATGAGAGAATCGTTGTAGACTCGCTGTAGTTCCTGAAGCAGCACTGCCGTTGGGTGCGTCCTGGCAGGCAACGGGATTTTGCCCGTGCGATCGTCGAGATTCTTGTACTGGGAGGAGTGCTTCTTGGCGGAGGAGCCGCGGGATGACGCTGCTGCTTCGCGGAGGATGGTCTTGACGACTTTTGTAGATAGGTGGATCAAGACGTCGTAGTCTTGAAGGGATGATTCGAAGAGGACGGCCGGGTCGAGGTGCAGGTCCTGATTCCGCACTACGTTGCAAGCCGCCTTGGCCAATCGGGTCATGCGTGAAGCAATGAGCTTTGAGGGACCATTGCGTGTGTATCCCTGGCCAGATAGATCACTGGACGTGGCGACGAACATGATGAAGTTGTTCATATGGGGGTCTCTTTTACGCCATGACGCAAGCTCTCGACGCATCGTGGTCCGCTCCTCGCTGGTAATGGTTTCCGCGGAATCGACTATCAAGGGCTCCTCACGCCAGTCCCATCTGGATAGGAATAGAAGGGTACGTAGGAATCCTGATGATGGTGATGACGGCATTTTCCACGGATAAGGCTGTAGAAAGACGTGGAGTACAAAAAGCTCAACCAGTTCATCGCTGATGTGTCCGCGGAGCTTGTGGCTGCAAAACCACTGTTTAACTAGGCGGATCGTGTGTGATAATGGCGGCAGACGAGTGCAAAACGTAGCGATGGTCTGAGTGTGCAGAGGAAGAGTAGTGTATTGCCACTTGAAAGCAGCCAGTGTCTCGACCGCCTCTTCTCGGACATGAACATCCATTGCTTTGTTCTGTGCCTGGCGCTGAAGAAGCGTCTCTTCGAGGTCACAGTAGATTCTCAATCGGAACGCTGCGCCGCTTTCATATATAATGTCCAGGAAGGCCAGATTTTCCGCTCCAACGGCTCTATTTTCGCGTCCCAGTTGCGTCGTCAACGTGTCATTCGCGCTTCTTAGACGCCTGTCGAAATCAAGGAGAAACTCGACTTTAGCTTCTTGTATGGCCGTCAGATTCTCAGGCCACTTGCTTGAAGCCTCGAAGTACAAATTGACGTCCATTGGGTCGATCGTGTCCTTGTGATAGCCGAGCAACGGCGGGTCCAGAGATGAATAGCGTGCCAAGGGCGAAACCGGTGACAATTGACGGATTTGAAGTGGGAGGTCCTCTAAACTGCGAATATCGTTTTCAAACGTGGTGAATGCTCGTCGAGCAGTGTCGAAAGCCTCTTTGTCGAGATGAGAGAGACCCATCAGAGACGAGAAGCCACTTCCGTGCGCTGTGATCTCCTCTTTGGCAACATTCAAGTGCCTTTTCAGAGAATACACAGCGATTTCTTGGCAAATCTGGAACGGCATCTGGCCGCTCCACTCAACACACTCTAGTATGCTTCCATCTTTGAATCGACGAAGCTCTGCTTTCTGGCCCCAAAAGTGTCTGAATGCAGCAGCTTCCTTCTCCTCTTCGGCCGGGGGTCCATACTCCATTTGTCGCGGCATATTCGCCGGATCGAATATGACAGCCACCAAGAGCCTTGTAGAGGGACTTGAGCTAGGCGTTGACAGAGGCCAAGGCTCTGTCGACCGCTGTTGCAAGTGCACCAGCTGTGCACGATTGCCAAATGCCTTTTTCAGCACCCTATAGGCTTCGAGGCTAAACTTCCAAACAGCACCGCTTCGATCTGCATCTTGTTCATACTTGGATAAGTCAGTCATGTTGATTTCCACGACAGCATCGAAAACGTGGAAAGTGAGATCTGTTTTCATGATAAAGGTCGGCTGGAATTTGTCCGCCTTTTCATCAGCTAGCAAGTCAGAAGTCGATTTTGCGTAGATCTGTAGAAGACGGGCCGACGATGTGCTCATCTTGTAGAGAATGTTGAGCTGTCTGATAGGATCGAACATGACTGGACCAGATTCCCGAATCGCTTTATGATCGATGTTGGGTGCACCGAATGCAAACGGCCTTTTGGTGAGACTCGTTGTTGATAGAAATTGGATGCCAGCCTTGAATAATTCTGTGCTGCTCAGGGAATTGGACAACGCAGCTTGGCCATTCCTACCACCCATCTGTAATAGAAGAGCAATCATGACGGACCATTCAAAGTGACCAAACCCACCTTGGGAGATGCTGCCACCAAATCCACGTTGTTGAAGCCACACTCGCCCCAAGATGCAGGCATCTGAGAAAGCCGAGCACTGATTTTTAGCGTGTGCTAGGACTCTTAAATATTTGATGAACGTCATTTCACCATTGATTGTGGAATTGTAGAATGGTGAGGCCGAGGAGCTGCCTTTCTTCTCATCGGGGTTGCCCAGACGTGTACAGTTTGCGGACGCCGTGAGCTTCGACCAGGGAAACAGATCGTCGGGAGCGCAAGGGATCAGCCGAATGTAGTAGCTCTGCTTCTTCGTATCCTTTTTTGCAGGCTTGCGTTTTGCATCCTCGGTGCTACCACATTTGGTGTCTGCACTTGCCAAAGGTCGAAGCACTAGAACGGGCAGAAGAGGGTTTTCGTTTAGAAATTCGAAGCTGGAGGCCACAACGTCGCCCATCTCTTTCCGAACGTGAGCTGCAATGTAGGCAATGAAATATGCTCTTCGGTAGAAATATCGTAGGTCGAGATAGTCTTTGTCTTGAAAAAGAGTGGATGGCATTTGCGCTACCATGTCAACGCCCACGGGTGATTGAGACTTTGTCATTGTTTGGAGGATGTGGCTACCGACAACGTTACATTGTGACGGTTTAGAGTAGGCAATCTTGTACGGCGATTCTTCGGTCGGTTTGGGATCTGGGTATGGCACGATGATGCGGTGCTGCTTTTCGAACTTGCTCGTCGCCTGGGCAATCTAATCCGACCGTCAGTTTAAAACAAGATTCAGCGGAAACGTCCAAAACGTACCGGAAGAGGTTCATGTGGCGCTATCGAATCCACGATTGTCTTGATACGGTGTAATTGATTATCTACATCTTTCAGTGACTTGGTGTAGTCAAGCTTTGCTTCTTTGAGCAGCTCATCGGTTTGGAGAACAAAAGTGCTGGCTGTCGAAACTTGGGTGGTGCTGCGCGACTCGAAATCAATGAGATTGTCGTGTCGCAAACCAGCACCGCCATGTTCAATTTTGCGACGCTTGAACCCCGATTCCATGACTTGGTAGCCAACAAAGACCGTGTGGGAAGAAGGTGTCGAAAGATGGAATCGCCGCCTGCGCCTCGAGACGGCAACTCGACGATTGAATTGGTGCATCGATATTTTTTTTTTTTTTTTTTTTTTTTTTGCTTGTCGGGAGCTGCGGGGCGATAAGCAGCTGATAAGGATAAGCCAGATCCAACCCGTCGCGATCAATCGTCGATCAATCGTGTCTTACCACCAGTTTCGGATTTTTCTCAGGAACCACATCGTTCTCTCCTTCCAGCCCATACTTCGCTATTTCAGGTTCCACGCGTGCTCTCCGCATCGCTGCCATCATCCTGTATGCAGCACTGTCTATGATAACTTTTCATTGACACTTTCCACACCCGCTCCAGTACCGTTGTGGACCTGACCTCCCGTGAACCCTCTGTATCATGGCTGAAAATGCTGATCAGCAATATTTGGAACGATCCCTGCTTGGGCTTCACGATCAAAGATAAGGCACCCTTGCCGTTGATCACCAAGATCCTCAATCGATTAATGGGTGCAAAGGTTTTTTACCAAATTTGATCTCAAAGATGCGTACCATCAGCTACGTATCCGCGAGGGAGATGAGTGGAAAACGGCCTTTCCATGCAGATACGGTCATTTTAAGTATCTCGTAATGCCATTTAGGCTGGTCAATGCACCAGCAACCTACAATCGATTGACGATCTCGGTAGTCAACGGCAAGGGTGCCTCATCTTTGATCGTGATTCTATTCAGGCCCCTGTAATCAACGCAGAGCCTCAATCTCTCTCCTTTTGATCCGTCAATGCTAGCCACCACGGGTCTTCCTTCTAGTTGCGCGGGATGTCGTGGGTTCGACTTCTGGCACCTTACCTTGGGCTCATATCGCAGGTACGGACGCGTACTAGGCCTCAGGGGTTCACGATTAGTCAGATTATCTCAGAGGCCACGGAGGCCTGGGCCTAATCTACATAAGAGCTGGAAGGTCACGTACTGCGAGGCCCTACGCGGCTGAGGGCGAGCCTCTAGGAAGGTAAGAGATAATTGTGAGGCGCTGTGTGCGATTCCATAGGCCTTATGATTAATTGTTAGGTGAAATGTTAGCAGCGGCTAGCATTGACGGATTTCTTTGGTCTATTGGGAAATCCCAGCACAACTTCGGGGTTCTTACAGTTCCTAATCTAAGTCTCGTATCTGTATACAGGAGCCTTATGTTCTAGAACGCTTAGTAAATGACATATCTTTTGACGGCAATGCCAGAGTCTTTTGCCCATTCTCGAGAACAGTTGGCCAAGCTGCGTGAGCAACAGCAACAAAGATGACGGCTCACGTCCAGGTTTCCGAGAACCAGCGACGATTGAGCCGAGCCGAGGCGAGGGAAACAAGGTACGACTCTGAATATCTCATCTGACCAGGTCGTACAGCCAAGAACAAGACATGCTCCCCTGGGATCGTTACAGGCTGGCAGTGCTCGGTTCTCGGTATCTTTGTTCTTTCTGGCATCCCGCTAGGACGCCCCTCTCGAAAACTTCCGCCACTTGTAACGCGCCATCTCACGAGCGCCTAAAGGAGCTCTACGATGAGGTTGTTCTTCCGTCGCTACGCGAGACTATTCGCGGCCCTTCCTGGCAGATATATATACTCTGCCACCATCGGACCTCTCCCGATTCTGGTCCTCTGGCGTTGACAGAGCGATCCTGTTTCGCATGACAACGAAGAGGGGGGAGCCGGTCGCCTATTCCAGGAACCCACCATGCCTCCTTTTCAAGGCCCATGATCCGAGGAACACTTTTGCTAGCGGCCCTGAAACCCATTCATCTGGATATGCGATCCTGCCGGCTCGATATCGGAGCTAGGTACTGCCTCTCGGGGCCACGTGGTCCGCAGGGGGAAGGGCACGGAGACCACAACTTGTTCGTGGAAGACTTCGGTGCAACCATCGGGCCCAACGGGAACCTCGCCCCGGTTTGGACAGCTTCCGAGACTCGAAAGCCGGCAATCTGATTGTCTAAAACGCGATCCAGAAAAAAAAAACACACAACGCCAGCCATTCTGGCTGCCGACAGCTCGGCGTGATCTGGGCCAGGGCCTATAATAGCAGCAACAAGGCCACTCACTCTCGGAACCGCGTAGCCGCGATCGACTACGGAGCTTGGAAAGAAACCACATTCTGCTTGGCTAGGGTGAGCGTTGTCCCCAAGGAACCTCAATGATGACATCTTCACGCAAGCGTGCATGGAGGCAGCACAAATTTCAGACTTCACCTGCGAGCAGAGGAAGAGTGACTCTGGTCAATTGTACACTGGGAAGGGGGATTTAATAAAAAAAAAAAAAAAAAAAAAGGGTGGCCCCAGGTACAACGACTGAATGAAAGAGGCTCCTGTGACCGTATAGCCCAAGGCGTCATCATCACATCGTGGCCAAAGTCTAGCCACTCTTGCTTGCCATATATAGCCTAAAGTAATGGCCCTTTGCTTGTACAAGTTCACCGTGCGTACCTGCTTCGACAATGCCGCCCTTGGCCATGACGTAGATCCTGTCTGCCTTGGCGACCGTGCTCAGTCTATGAGCGACCGTGATGGTCGTGCGACCCTTCTTAGCTATCTCTAATGCCTCCTGGATGGCAGCCTCGGATCGCGAGTCAAGCGCAGACGTGGCCTCATCAAGTAGGAGGATCCTGGCGTTTCGGAGAAGCGCTCTAGCCAAGACTATACGTTGCTTTTGCCCGACACTAAACTGGCAGCCTCTGTTTCCTACTTCTGTGCTGAAGCCGTCCCTAGTGAAGAATCAGAATCAAGAATCTTTAATGCGGCAGGGGGGGGGGGAGCTCACGGAAGACTCATGATAAAGTCGTAAATATTGGCGGCTTGACAGACCCTCTTGACTTCGTCATCAGTCAAGTCTGATGACTCCTGATCATCGAGCCCAAGGGTTAGGTTCATTCGCACAGTTCCGCGATAGAGATGCGGGTGCTGGCCAACCAGCGCTATGCACCTTCGATAGGCCGAAAGCCGCAATGTTTTTATCGGCTTGGAATCGACGAGGATCAGTCCACCGGTCGGGTCATAGAAGCGTTCAATCAGTGAGAGGATGGTGCTCTTGCCAGAGCCGGTCGCGCCGACGAGAGCAACATTGGCACCTGCCGGAATACGCAGGCTGAGATTATTCAAAGCGAGATGATCTGGGCTGGATGGGTACGCGAAGCTGACCGAGTCGAACTCGACTTCACCTTGCACGGTACTACCCGGGTCGATGCCTTCCGGAGACGATGGATCAATGGCAGACTTGCGGGCCAGGAGGCGCCGCAGAGACGTCGCGGCCTGCCTCACCTTGCCAAGGCTGGGCGTCCAAGAAAACACCACGCCGGCGGAGTTTGCGCTTAGGATCATAGACGTCTGGACGGCAACGGCCTGGAAGAGGGTGTATTCGCCGCGAAGGACGAGCCGGCCGCCGTACCAGAAACCCAAAGCCATGCAGGCGTTATAGGCTGACTGTGACAAGGCGTACATAAAAGACGTCTTTATAATCGCCTTGAGAGCCTCTGCCTTGCTATCGTCGAGTATGGCCTCGAATTCATTAAGAGCTGTTTTCTCCCTGGTTAGGGCTACAATCGTCTGGATGCCGGACAGCGCCTCGCCTGCAAACTCGGCTACATTGTTTGCGAGTTTCTCGTTCTTCTCCTCCCAGGCGCCCACGAGACAGATGCTAAAATATCCACCTCCGACCACAAAGGGCACAGCAGAGAAACACACAAGTGCTAATTTCCATCCGAGAGCAAGCGCGACAACGACGCCAGAGCAAAGGGTAGAAACACAAATCAGGATAATACCCACCGCACTACCGCTTAAGCCGGCGAGATCACTGGTCGAGTTGGAGAGAAATCCAGAAAGAGCTGCGGCGGAGTTTTCCTTCTTGTCAAAGAATGGTATATCCATTCTCAGGTATTGTTGCAGGGCGAGGCTGCGGACTCGATTAGCAAGGTTTTTAGAGCTAAAGGAGAAAGCTATGCCCTGGATCGTGCAGCTGACGAGCATCACGGAGGCAAGCATGAAGAACATCCAAGAGTAAAAGGCTGCGTCAGAAAGCATCTTGCGCGTCTCGTCTTGCGGGCGCGCAAGTGCTGTGATTGTTTTACCAAATAGCACGGCCGAGGCGGGCTCCTCGCCTCCAGCAATAACACAACAGATGAGCCCAAGCAACGGCCAATGCATTTTTCCTCTGTTGAGTTTGAGTATGAAGGCACACATGGAAGAAATGGCAGACCGTGATGTGACGTCTGAGACTTCCGGGACATCGTCATCATCAGCAGAGACATTTGCAGGGGCCGAGTCGTCCTCCTGGGCCGGGTTCGCATTGCAAAGTTTGTCGTCTGGTGACTTGGCGTCTGCGTTTACTCCGAGATCCTCATCCGTGGTAACGTTCTCATCGTAGTCCATGTTCTGGGCCCTGATGAGCTCGTAGTAGTGGGATCTGGCAGCCAACAAGTCAGCGTGCACGCCGCTTTCAACGACACGCCCTTTGGCCAAAACAACAATCTGGTCTGCATGACGAATAGTAGAGAGACGATGCGCAATGACAACGGTGGTGGTTCGCTGTCTGTCCTGTTCGGCCATGGAAGTCAATAAACTGACTTCCGTCTCAGCATCTAATGCAGACGTTGCTTCATCAAGTATAAGAATGCGAGGATTGCCGACAAGAGCTCTTGCGATAGCGACTCGTTGCAGCTGTCCGCCAGAAAGTCTGGAGCCACGTGTTCCCACGACAGTGTCATAGCCCTGAGGAAGTTGCTTAATAAACTCATCCGCTTGAGCTATCTTTGCGGCTCTATAAACAAGATGCCGGCGCTCATCTCTGGGCATATTCTTCCATTCAACGACGTTGGTGAAACCGAGCTCAATATTCTCGTATACAGACCGATTAAACATAAAAGGCTCTTGTTTAACAATGGCCATTTGCTGTCGAAGCCAGCGAAGCTGATAGCTGGTAATTTCCCTGCCGTCCAAGAGAATACGGCCGGCTACAGGATCATAGAATCGCAATAGCAGGCTAGAGATGGAGCTCTTTCCTGAACCGGAATGACCTACTATAGCAATGGTTTGGCCCATGGGAAATCTAATACTGACGTGGTCCAAGGCGATGGAGCTCGGCCGACATGGATAAATATGCTTGACGCTCTGCAGCTCTATTGTGCCATCGAGCTGGCGCGGAGTGTGGCCTTTGCTGGATAATGAGTCGATGGGCGAGGTTCGTCGTATCACGCGGGACAGCCGCCGAATCCCCGCCGTAGCTGCCGCAAAGGCTTCCATATTTGCTCCCACGCCTAAGACACAGAAAGCAGCACCTTTAGTGACAAATGCAATAGCCACAACAGACGTGAATGACGTTTCGTGCCGGCCGAGGCGCCTGGACCCTTGCCAAAAGGCTAGGGCAACGTTGAAATAGCCGCTTGCAACACAAATAGCAATCAGCGTCGAATGAAACGATGTGAGAATGGACTGATTCTTGGATGCGTCGTGTACAAAGTTCATGTACTTGTTGTGAATGTAAGGCTGCATTCCTAGCGATGTTGTCGTCTTGATAGAGCCTAATGCTTCCTCAACGACAGCCGAGCCAGCCGAGGACGCTGCCATACAACGTCTGCCATACCGCATGGTCAACTTCTCACCAAAGTACAAAATAACGTAGCCAAATGCAAGAGACCAAGTCAGCTCTAGCATAAGAATCCGATCAAGAGCAAAACACACCGCAACGACAGCTACAAGGGTGCCGAGAGCGCTGATCGTCTGCGACAGCTTAAACGAAATAGCAGTTTGGACAGCTCTGGTGTCGTCTGTTAGATGGGAGAGAAACTCACTGCTCCCGTTGTCATCGAATAAAGCCATGTTCTGTTTCAAGATGGCAGCAAAGTAGCGCAACTTGATTGTGCGTGTTATCCGGGCTCCAGTATAGCTGAAGCCCGCCGTTGAAACGAACCACGTCACCAAGGCGGCCACGAGGATGTAGACGTAGTAGAAAACATGGCGGTCTAAAAGTGACTCTGCGTCATTCTCCCGCGACTCGGCCTTGGAAAAGGCGAGGATGATCTTTGAGCCAATGATCTGTCCGGAGATGGAAACAAGGGAAAAAAAAAAAAAAAAACTCAGGGGTTAGAAAAAAAAAGGTCTTGACCTATAAAGCACAGAGGAAAAGGGGCCAACTACATACGGCAGTGATGGGGGGCAAGGCGCCGGCAATGATGGCGCACACGGCGCAAATGGCCACGACAACTAGGTCGAGCCACGTTGCGTAGCTGTAGATGCCCAAGAAGGACAGATTGACATCGTCAATGCGGAGCTGGTCTCGCAACGAGGCCTGCTCAGGCGGCTCCACGTTTGTCGAGAATTGGGCAGAGGCGGACGGCTCTGGCTTCGCCAAGACTCGCCTCGGCGTGTTGTCGCTATTGCAAGAAACGCGCCGTGGTTTTTCATGCCATGGGTCGGCGATGGCGTTGGGCGCAGAATCGTCCATGACGCAAGGTTTGATATGCCGAATAAAACGGCAGCGACCTCGTAAAGAGGTTGGAGGATGAAAGCTCGTCGGTTACGAGGTCCAACAGGAAGGCAGGGCGACAGGTTCGACGACTTTCTGGACAATGAATGGGATTGGAAGGGCAACTGGAACGAACTTGTTTTGTTATGGACCCGACTTTGTGAGATTTTTCCAAGTATTCTTAGTAATTCTTGGTAAGCCAAGTTGGAGAAGATGCTATATGGGAAGCCAAGGACACGGGCTCACGGGCTCACGGGCTAAAGCAGGATTCACTGGCGATTTCCGAAACTGTTGGCTCCCCCGAACAAGTCTGCAGCATTGCAGCTCTACAGTAGAGGGCTTGTCAGAAAGTCGGCAACGAGATCCGTCTTCCGCCGCGATTTGTCGCTGGTGCTAGGACTGAAACATTCTCGGCGTGCATGCATGGGATTAAGCGAATCGCATATGAGCAGGGGAATCATGAGGAAGAGGAAGACAGGGGCTAGGATCAACAGCCTTAGAATACCGATGATTGACAGATTGCCTGTTAGGGGGGCATTGTACGGATCCGTACAGGGCTAGCAAGAAAAGCCGCGAATGTGGGCAAAAAAAAAATATTGGTGTGCAATGGATGCATATATTAATCACACACCGGGGGCAGGATTTCGCCTGCTCGGAAGGCTCCCCGATTGGGGACAGGATTTCGCTTGCCCGGAACCCGGAACGCTCCCCGCGCGTCAGGGTGGAGACAGTGTGGGACCGTGCAACAAGGGTGGGACCGTGCAAGCAAACAAATCATCTATTTCATCGCCTCCACACTAGGGAACAAGAAAAGTCGATTGGGTGGCTGGCTGATGGTTGGGAGTACTAGGGATTTATCGTAATGCCTGAAGCAATTTTTTTTCTTTTTCAGGAAGAAACCTTTCCTTATATAGACAGCATCCTTTTCCCTCGACGTCTATGAGAAATTACTTCTCAAGCACCGGATTGAAATAATGCAACCATGGAACAACAGATGGAGTTGCATATGGATGAGCGTCTGCTAGAGCGCCTGTGCTCATTGCTGCATCTTGAATCAAAGCACATCAAGTTCAACGAGACCTTCATTCGAAATGGCGGCGACTCCTTGCTTGCCATCAAGTTCAGCAATCTGATCCAAGATCTAGAGCACGTCCGCGTTGGCGTCGGCGCTATTCTACGAGCCAAGAATCTTGGCAGCCTCCTTGACAGAACTCAGTTGAGAAAGTTGGCCACGGGGCATTCTTCCGAGCCTTCGCAGAGCGACAAGCTTCCATTGACCGTCTCGAACCAGGATGATCGTGATGACAAAACGCTTGATCCTATCCAGCGAATACCAACGGTGATCCCAACCGCCGGCCTCCCTCTCACCTTTATTCAAGCCGGAGTCGCCGTCTACACGCATAATGTCCCGGGCGCGGCTGTTCAGCATGTAACTCAATACTGCTACACTGATGTCCTGCCCCGGCTCCGCAGCGCCTTTGGAGAAGCAATGTCACGGCACCGGGTTTTCAGACTGAAGTATGAGGTGGAGACCAGCCCGTTGCTGGTCAAGGCAACGCTAAAGGAGACATTCAAGCTGAACTGGACAGAGCAGCAAGCCGAGTCTCTGGGAGAAGCAGACCTCGAGGAACTGTTCCGCGTTTGGAGCTCAGAGGCATCTGCTGAGCCTGTATTTCGAGTTGTGACACCTTGCAAGGCGGCGGGCGAACGAGAGCTGAGTGTTGTGCATTGGTTTTACCACCACTCCCTGTTGGACGGCAGATCATTGGATATATTGCTGCGGCAGGTTGACGCGCTCTTGGACAACCCATCGCTGCCTGTAGAGGTCGGCGACTCCATTTTCGATGTGGTGCGCGGCTTGGAAGACTATCACGGACCACGCGAAGCTGCCGCCAAGGCTTTTTGGGCATCACGCGAGGTACGTGGAGGAGCTAGAGGTCATCCGCTGCTGCGGATTCTGGGATCCAGACCATCGTCTCGGGTGCGGATGAAGACCATCGACGTGTTTTATCCCGAAGACGTGAAGGCGTTTTCATCACGTACGGGATTCACCTTTGAGATTCTCGTCCGAGCGGCGCTGGCACTGGTCCTCTCAAAATTTCAAAGCACGCGGACAGTTTCTCTCATGTCGGTCAGTTCTCGACGATCACTGCCGATCAAGGGGATCGAGCACGCAGTTGGCTGCATTGCAACATCCATGATCCTAACCATGGACGTCAACGAGAACGATGCCGCCCAGGACTTGTTGGCACAGGTGTTCGAAAAGGTGCTCGAGCTGGAAGACATGTCCTACTCTGATCCCTCGGACGGATTCTCCCTGGGCGGACTTGTCGTGGTATCCAGTGATCTCCAACCGCACCGCCCTTGGTACGCCGCTGGCCACCAGACCGAAGTCATGGCCCCCAAAGAGACGCTGCCAACCCTCTATGTATCGCCAACTGGCAGGGTACGGTTCAGCTACAACAGCGAATGGCGCTCCCCCTCCGAAATGCGCGTCATGACAGATCTCTTCAAGGGGGCATTGGTCAGCCTTGCGTCGGGAACACTGCGCGTCGGGGAATGTCTGAGAAGCATGCTTCCCAATTCCCAGAAAACGCGCATTCTCCGCTGGGGGAACTGCTTCTCAGCTCAGACAGGCCTGGAAAGCATAGACGACGACATTACATCATTGTTCCAGAAACAAGTTCTGGACAGAGGCGTCGAAGCAGCTTTGCAACTCGGTGACCAGGAAATCAGTTACGACGGTGTCGCAAACATGGTTCGAGCCGTGGGGCAACGACTCGCGGAGCTTTTGGAGCCCAGGAGCGTTGTTCTGATCCATGCAGATGCATCTGTCTACTGGGTCGTTGCCATGTTTGCAGTCCTTTGGGCAGATTGCATCCTCTCGCCCCAAGGCGTTGACCTGCCTCATCAGCTTCGATCGCATCACTACGCCGTGGCCGAGGCTCAGGCGTTCTTGGTTCCGCAACAAGATACGGATGTATTGGCCCCCGATGGCTGCAGGCTGGAGTTGTGTGTCGAAACAATTCTGCGCGAGGCCGAGGAGCGGCGACAGAGCGGCCATCATCATCATCGTCATCCCGAGCCGCCGGCCACGAGAAGACAGCCGAAGCCGCTGGCGGCCGCCTACATATGCTTCTCGTCTGGATCGACCGGTCAGCCAAAGGCCATACAATGCACTCATTCGGGCGCAGTCAGTGTCCTCAGGGACCCGGTCGCTCGTCTACATGTTGGGCCAGGCCACCGCGTAGCCCAGACACTCGCTCCCGCCTTCGACGCCGCCCTGCTCGAGGTGTTTTCCGCTCTCTGCTACGGCGGCACATTGATTCTGAAGAGTCCCGCGGAGCCCTTTGGGCATTTGCGAGCGGCAGACTCGCTGCTCACCACTCCCTCGCTCGCCGCGGAACTGAACCCAGACGACTATCCCAACCTCAAGTATGTGTACTTTGGCGCCGAGGTCCTTCCGCAACACACTGCGGATCGATGGTCAGCCGGGAAAGCCAGCGCGTACAACATTTACGGCCCAACCGAGTGCCACATGGCGTGTTCTGCTCAAAGACTCAGGCCAGGACAAGCCGTCACCATTGGGACACCCTTCTCGTCAGCGCGCATCTACATACTCGATGGGCAGGGGGCATTGTTACCTCCTCTCGTCGCGGGCGAGATCCACGTTGCGGGAGTGCAGGTGGCCCGAGGTTACATCGGTCTTGACCAGGAAACAAGGCACCGGTTCATCCCGGATGTCATCTGGCCCACCGACGATGGACGCATGTACAGAACTGGTGATTGGGGCTACTGGACACTTGATGGCCAAGTGGCATTCATAAGCAGGACGGACAGGCAGGTGAAGCTTTTTGGGTTTCGTATCGATCTCAACGATGTGCAAGCAAGGCTGGAGAAGGCCATTTCGCCAAACGTTCGCGTTGCTGTTGTCGTGGTGGGAGATGCTTTGGCTTGCGCGATATCCCCAATGTCCAACGGGCACAATCTGAGCGAAGACCAAGTCAGAGCAGCAGCGGAAACTGTGCTGCAGCCACAGAGTGTCCCGAAACGAATCCGCCTTCTCGAAGCGATGCCAGTATCCCCGTTTGGTAAGATAGATTATCGTGCTGTTACAAAGCTCCTGGAATAATCCCCGAGTTTGGTAGTCAGTCAGTCAATGATTTATCTAGAGACGCTACGGCCTGTTCAAATTCCTACTCATCCCAACAACCCATCTAGCTCGCATGCCATTGACTTCGAAGATGAGACTCAATTTGTGAAATGCTTCAGACTCTATATTTGCTTTGAGAAATGGATTGCTCCGTGTGCTATGTTGACACGATGAAACCGTACTTTTCATAAGGAAAGCTCTCGAGCGTGACGAGACACTCACCCCAACCATCACCCGACTGACCCAACTGATGCACATCCATGTCACTCGCGTTCCATTTCCGACCGGCAAGAACTTCTGCCTCATGTCCTTCCAACGCCTTCTTCAGCTGGGGATGAGGACACCATATAACCCGCATTCCTGCTCGACGAGCCGCCTCCACACCAGCAATAGAGTCTTCGAAAACGAGGCACTCTTCAGGCCGGATTGGCTTGAATCCTTCGCTCGGCATCAAAGCGCTGTTGATTGACTGCAGCGCTAGTAGGAATATGTCTGGTAAAGGCTTTCCCCTGTTCGGGCCAAGACGACCATCATCTCCCAGAATGCGATTCTCTTCAGGAAAGAAGGAGACCAGCTGGGACAAGTGATCGGTCTTGAGCCTGAAAGTCTTTTCCTGGCTGCTCGTTGCCAACGCAAGATGCAAGCCACAGTCCCGCAGATGTTTGAGGAGCTCCAAGACGCCCGGAAGTGGCTCCGCGGTAGGCAGAAGGTTGTGCTGCAAAGCCGAAAGCTCGGCAAAATCGTCGTCGGGGATGGGAAGCTGAGCCCATTCGTACAGGATGCTGTTGGCTGCATGGCCGGGGCGACCTTGCATCCTCGCTTTGATCGAGGACGGCAACTTTGGCTTGCCATGTCTTTTCAAGAGTATGTCAATACATTCCGCGTAGATGTCCTCAGTGTTGATAAGCAGGCCGTCGAGATCAAACAAGCACGCACGAACGGGCAGCAAACTGTGGGAATGACGAAATGTTAGAATGCTACTTGTTTGAAACGAACGGGCACAGGCGCACGTACTCCGTAAAAGGTAACATACGTGAGGACGTGAGTTTTATATGTCGCTGGGAAAAGCTCGGAATATAGCACGATGTGAAGAGAAGAAGCTGAACTCGGTGCTAGAAATGTGATTATGTATGGTCCGTATGGTTGGGAAATCCACAACGGCTTTTACATATCTTGTCTCGCACGTGATGCGATAGATGAAGGATTCAGGTGATGCGGTGGAAAAAGTGCTCCCTAGCCTGACAACATAAGAAAAGAAGATATATTAAATGAATTAATCTCTTATACGAATAGAAGGTTATACATTAGCGTCTCTTTTATAGAGAGAGCTAGTTAAGACAGAGTTTCATGTAGGCAAACTCTTTGTTACAATGTACACATGCTTCTTCGGAGTCGCGATCTAAGACAGACATTGTTCATCATCTGAGTGTGGTTAGATAGGGCTGCGTTTACGTAGGCCTCCTGCACGTCTTGGAAGTGTTGGTGCTTATAAAGCTTGCAATGCTTATAAGTTATAACCTCTTTTTTAGAATTCCTTCCTGTAAGAACCTAGAAGGTGTGCTAGAATTTCCTAATAGACCAAAAGATCCGTCAATGCTAGCCGTTGCTAACATTGCACCTTACATTACAATTACCTAAGACCTATCGCTGCGCACAATGCTTTGGGGGCCCCGCGCCTTACAACGCACAGCGCCTCACACTTCCTTCCTTTTTATTATTATAAGGCCTTATAATATAATATAATAACGCAACGTAATAAGGTAAATATTTATATGTATAGGTATCTTAATTAATAGCGAAATTAATAAACATAAGCCACACTAAACCCAGGTGTGGGGACTGTCCTTCCAGATTAGGACTAACGCGATATGCGCGTTTAGTGACCCGACTGAGAAACTAAGTGTTCGGGGTGTGGTGGATCAGGTGCCAAAAAGTGATGTTTGTTGAGCCGAAACTAAACGGCCATTGTCATCATACTCTTTTTTTTCCCATTAACATGTTTTTTTTTTAATGAGGGCTGGCATGGCTGCTTGGGAAAGTCTAGAGCAAGCGTATCTCCTTGGAGCCGGTTAGGCTACACTTTCGTACCGACCGGGATGTGCGACCAATCAGAAGAATCGTTACTCATGGTCACCCCCTCGTGTTCTACCACTCCCCCTCTACAATTCAAAGATTGCAAGATTATGGTCCTGCAGCCTGCCGCTGAGAAGTCAAAGGCAGCTCAGGTGCAACCCTGGGTACACCTCATCGCCGGCGCGTAAGGTCTAACAATCCTCGAAGGTGTCGACAGCGAACTAATACATTCTCAGAACGGGTGGCATGGTGACAGCGACCATTACTTCCCCCCTTGACGTATTGAGGACTCGACTTCAATCAGACCTGCATCGCACCCCTTTCCTCGCATCAGACGCATCGAACACCAGAGGCCGACCGATCAGAAATCCTTTTCGGCATGTTTACGACACATTCTGTACTATTGGTACAATTCGGGGACGCGAGGGATGGCGTGGCTTGTTCCGCGGACTGGGACCCAGCTTAGCCGGCGTTGTTCCTGCCACCGCCGTCAAATTTTATGTGTATGGCAACTGCAAACAGCTCGCTGTTCGATACCTAGACGTCAGACCGGACAAGCCAGAAACTCGGCTGCCTCATGGAAGCGGTTGATCTGGTGCTCAATCGATGTGAGACGACGGCCCATAACTAGCCGTCTTATCCAATGCTGGCTCGTCACGTCCAGGGCTAACAGGCGCCAGTCAAACGCGTCTGTAGTCATGACAGAGCTGGCTACATAGCACCGATATCAACTGATGTGGAAAAAATTTATCGCATTTGTTATATGGGCAGGGTTGCTGCCTAGCCGAATGAGACGACTGGTCAAGGTAGCCATACCACTCGAGATAAACAGATCGATTGAGCTTCTTTAGGAGCATAGGGTCTAGGAAGGCCTAGAAATCGCCAGCAGAAAATGACTAAAAATGACTAATGATAGGTACGAAGCAGATCTGCGATGCATATCTACCAGTGTGAATGATGCAGAACTGGCAGAATCTGAATTGGATGTGCTTGGTGTGGGGGAGAATGATGGGGACCCCGAAGACAACGGCGATGATCACACTGATGACATGGACGAGACATTGCTATGCGACATCGAAACCGGACGGAAACATGACTGACACCAAATTCGAGGCTGAGCACGAAAAAATGATTCCCGACGACTCTGCTGGAGCCGAGTTTCTTGAGCTGCTCTTCCAACTGAGCATCACGCTTAGCAGACAGAAGTATTTTGTTTGGAGATACGACGTGTCTAGTGCTGCTGTCACCTATTCTTGGTGATATTAACATACATGTTTATGTGAATTTTGTCAATCAATCCAAAGTAGCGCAAGTCATTAACAGAGATCGTTTAAAACTGCTAAATCTAGCTAATAATAAGAAAGTGACGTCAAGAAAGTCATAAAGTACGGAATCGCATGTTTTAATTGTAACATGGATTAATCCAACGGCCGTTTAGAAGTTTATAAGCGCTATTGTTATTATAGCTAGTGGCAAATTGCCACGACTAAGGTTAGGTGTAATAAAGATAAATAGAGGAAAGGCGAAGATTTATCGTTATTTCTAGAATAAAGTGTGAGGCCCCGCTCCTAACATATTATGGGTGCACCCTGGTGGTGTGCTGGATTCCCCAATAGCTTATTAGGAACTTGTTCGAGAAAGGAAGTGGAACCAGCTATTTTCCCCCTCCTGATCAAACTGCATTTCGCCGCCGTGTATCTTGATATCCTGTCCGTTCATCATTGTGTCGCCCAATTCGAAAATGCATCACTTTCAGTCGTGGTGAGACTTGGCACCAAAGTCGCCCGTCATGGCAGAAGCAATCCCTTTCACGCTTCGATGGGGTATCATGGCAACTGGTCACGTTGCCGGACGTATGTATTCCCTTTCCCTTTCCCGTTTTCCGAGGGTTTGAGCCTAACATCTCTCACAGGCTTCGTCAAGGATTTACTCACCAACCCCTCGACCCGAGGCGTTCATGATATACGCCACCAGGTCGCCGCGATTGCGTCCTCAAGCTCTCTGCAGAAAGCAGCCGACTTCTGCACCAAAGTCAAAGCGCCGCACAAGGTGAAATTGTACGCTTCGTACGCTGATCTGGTCGTCGATTCGGACATAGATATAGTCTACATCGCTACACCAGTCAGTCACCACTTCCAGAATGCCATGATGGCCATCGAGGCAGGCAAAGCGGTCCTGTGCGAGAAAGCCCTGACAGTCACAGCCTCGCAAGCCCGAGCACTCGTAACTGCTGCCAGGGCGAGGCGGGTTTTCCTTCTGGAGGCTGTATGGACTCGGTTCTTCCCGCTCTGTGCCAAGATTCGGGCTTTGGTCGCGTCCGGTGCGATTGGCACCGTGTATCGAGTGATAGGCAAGTACAGTTGCACCTTGTTGCATACACACAATTCTTGGATTTATATTTACTAATTAATCTCGGCAGCGGATAACTCTCTAAATCTAGAATCGTCAGAGAGACGTGGCGAGCTCGACAATAGTCATCGCTTGGTCAAACTTGACCTCGGTGGCGGCGCTATGCTCGATCTCGGTATTTATTCCCTCACATGGGTCATGCAAATCCTGTATCATCTCCAGCAAGAGGGGGACAAGGAAACGCCTTGCGTAGTATCCGCAGTCAACAAATATTCGACTGGCGTTGACGAAATGGCGAGTTTCATCATTCAGTTCCCACGACACAAGACCATGGGTATCGGCATGACATCATTGCGGATAGCCTCTGGCGCAGACTACGACTTTACTGCTGGCCCCCCCGTTAGAATTCAAGGCTCGGCCGGCGAGATTCAGGTTTTTGGCCCGGCTTTCAAACCCAAGAAATACTGCGTCATCAGGAAAGATGGCCATGGTCGAATCGAGACTGAAGAATGCACGATTCCTAAGGATGGAAGCAGGGACAATTGGGGCCATGGACTATATTGGGAGGCGGATGAATGTGCAAGGTGTATCAGAGATGGAGACTTGGAAAGCCAGACGATGCCTCTTGGTGAGACCATCCTGACCATGGAGATCATGGAGAGCATCTTGTCCGGGGGAGAGGTCCGATACCCAGAATCAATCACGAATCAAGTGTATCAATCGGGGGGCGGGCTTGCTTAGCACTTGCCCATGCGAGGATCCGATCCCGCAAGCAGGCTAGTTACTGTAATTTGGCAACTTTTCATTTCCCCTCCCTTGATGGAACACTAGCCTCTTCGGCAATTCCTAGTCAGACCATGGTCATTGACAGAAACGTGCCGGCTTTCCGGCCTCACACAGCCTATTCCTGGGCATGCGAGAGATGATTGGAATGTAATAAGATTTATTGTTTCAAGTCCTTTTCCTACAGAAACATGCCGGCTTCCTCACATAGCCTATCCCTAAGCATGTGAGAGAAGATATCTAATCTCATGCAGGAGGTGATTGGCTCATGCAAAACGTTATTGGCTCATGCAAGAGGACATTGGCTTATGCAAGAGTTCATTGGGCCAGATTAAGGCTACGCGCAGAATTTAATATGATTTATCATTTCAAGGACTTCACCTATTACAGACCCTCGCCACTACGTTCGTTCCCCCTTCCCTCCCTTTGCAGAACACCAAGCCTCATCGGTCGCTCCCCAGTAAGGCCGAGGTCATTAACAGAAATCTGCCTACTACGAAGTGAAGGCCAAGGCTAGTGCAAAAAGACTTTTCAAGAGGATCTTCGATTTTAGTGACTTGAGTAGTGACAGAGCCGCCCCAGGGTGACCCTAAACCAACATCAACTTTGTTGGTGTAAATGCCCAGCGGAACCCTGATGTTGCAAGTCATATGGTTATTCAGCGCCATGCGAAAACGTGGCCATGTGAACGCCATGAATCAACGGACCTGGGATCCTTGCGGGTTGACCACGGGCTGAATATAAAGAACTAAACACTACTGCTGCAACAAGTAAAGGGGGACATGATCACTCTTGGCATAAAGGCGCCCTGAATTCTATCGAATTCATCCAAACATGTCTACATGCACCAACGCATCTCCTGACAGCGTCGCTGTTATTGGAGGCGGTTGGTATGGCTGCCATATCGCACTCACCCTCCGGTCTCTAGGTTTCAAGGTGAAGCTTTTCGAGCAGAATGATGGACTTCTTAAAGCTGCGTCTGGAAACAACCAGTGCCGCTTACATATGGGATATCACTACCCTCGTCACAGCGGTACTCGCGCGCAGTCCCGCAGCGGTTTCAAACGTTTTGTCGAACAATACTCGCACCTGAGTCGGCCAGTTCTTCACAATATCTATGCAGTTCCTTCAAGAGAATCATTACTAGACTACAACACGTATTGCTTCATCATGTTGTCGAGCGAAATGAGCTTTTCCGAAGGCGCACCCCACGACGTCGTAACGTTGACCAACGTCGACGGAGCCATTTGTACAATGGAGCGCGTGATTCTGCAAGATAAAGCCCGGAACTACTTTGAATCAGTTCTGGGTGATGTACTTGAGCTAGGCAAGCGGATCATGGAGGTCCGGGACACAGGTGAGGGGGTGTTTGTCGACGGGGAGAGGTTTGACTTCGCTGTACACTTCCCCCCCCTGGATTATTTTACAAATCTACATGCCCCAGTTTTTTGTTCCTCTCTAATAGCTATAATCAGCTATACGCCTGGATTATTTTAGAGAGCTATAAGTAAAATACGCAGGGTATATAGCACTACTAAGATATATATAATTTCCTATACACAGTGTAAGGGAATCTAGGTACTTCCTCATCCTAGCCCCTATCTCCCTTGTTTCCTTACGAGTACTAAATTTAATTCATCCCCCCTATTATGTAAATTTGTAAAATAATTCAGGGGGTGTACTGTAGATGCAACTTGGGGACATCACAGCCGCCCAAGTGTCGAAGTCATCTACGAACCGACCCTGCTTCTGTACTACCAAGGGCCAGTCGACTTTCACGCAGTCACGCTCGTCGATGGCCCATTATGCTCCTTGTATCCGACCGAGGTGCCGGGCTTGTATACACTGTCCAGCGTTTAACATACGCCGCTTGCCTAGTGTCACAACTTCGACCAAAGCGCGTGGGATTCACGATACTATGGATGCAGAGACGATTGCCGAGAAGCGCGCATTGATGGAGGAGCAGGTTGCACGTTATCTCCCCCGTTTCCGACGACTATTCCGCTACAATGGGCCGCAGCTCGCGGTCAAGACGGAACTTGTTGGAGCGAATGATGATTGAAGCTGCTATGTGTCTCGCGACGGCCGGGTCTTCTCAGTCATGTCCGGTAAGCTTGATGCAGTCTTTTCTGCCACTGAGCGAATCTTGAGCCTCTCGGATCTCAGTCATGTGCAGAGAGCGGGCGACCACTTATCGCTCGCGCACTTACAATAGGCACGAGCTTGACAGGACATCTTCTGAAACGGGGATTCATAGGGAACGGAACATGGCACAATGAGTAGTTTTAGAAAGAATCAAAAATCCAAAAAAAAAAAAAAAATTAGTAGTCTCTCCATTGTCCTCTACTTTGGACAAGATTTGATTGCTTTGGAAAAAACGCCTTGTAGGCAACTGCGTCTCTATTGTCTGAGAGATGCCCAGTAGTGTCGAAAAGATGCCCCCTTCCATAACTTCATCTAGACCACCTGTCATGTCAAAACGAACTGTTTGGTAGAGTTCCTCTGGGCCGTCGAATAAATGCCATCTGGGACGGAAAGCTCAAGGTCGAGAAGGAGCAATGATATTCGAACACGTGCTGTCCCCAGTAGTCTTTTGACGTATTACGCCCGGAGGTAAGAAGGAACTTGACGGAAACAGTGCCGGCCGTGGCACGGACGCGGGAGATCAACGCGGAAGCAGAGTGGACCGGGCCGGGCCGTCCCGCCCCGCGATTCTCGAAAGAACTTACAAGATTTCGGCCATCGGCTTATCCCCTTTGACTGTCATCATTACTCAGCCAGTTCCCGTTCAGTCCTCGGTTCCGAATGACACGATTACCGAGACCCACAGTTTGGCCTCTTGTTGCCGTAGGTGCCGACTTGGCCACTAATGTGTGCGTTTGTTATCCCTTGTATGCCTTGCAACACACCCCCTAGCTCCTAGGGAGTAAATATTGAATTTTGATGATTTTTTTTGCCCGTATTAATGACAGGGCTGGGTAGTAGTTGTTACCTTAGAACTGTTTTTACTAGGGCTTCCTAGATTCAAACGTGGAAGTTTTAGGTCTATAGTAGACCTCCCAGGCTTATGACTATTACATAAAAAAGAGGCGTAGCTAATTGGCTACTGATGAATATACTTATTATCCCTTATATGCTTTATGATATCTTTCAAGGCATATGTGGGATAACAAACGTACGAATCAGTAGCTAGTTAGCTGCGCCTGGTTTTTCATGCAATAGTTATAAGCCGAGGAGCTAAGAGGGCATATTACAAGGCATATTACAAGGCATATAACAGATAATAAACGCACGAATCAGTTGCCAGTCGGCTGCGCCTCTTTTCTCGCGCAACAGCAAGTTGCTCCTTCCACCGCGCACAAGTATGTTTCATGATAGAACGGTGACCGTCTACGTATCATGCAAGTCTTTTGTAGGCTCTTGACGGTCCGACGGGACAAACCTAGCAAAGTTCTCACGCGGGTATTAGCACTGGGACCATCTTGACGCGGAACAGGTTGCGTACTGTACCAAGTATCAGGACTCCTAGATCCCACAGAGGGATGATCGGATGTAAAGCCTTAGCTTGTAGTACTATAAAGTCCTTACCATAATACTTTATTATGTTACTATTATTAACTTTTACAAGATTAAGTAAATGCTTTAATAAGGGTTAATCTTTCTCAGAAAAACTCGCGTTTTCCAGACAGTCAACGCCTGCGTCGTTACTACTTGCTTTACTTAACATGACTTGGTACTCTTCAGGATACGGGATCCTATTCCTTGTTCTCTTTGCTATTCGGTATCTGCGCACAGTTGTTCATGCTTGGGTTTTCTTCTTTAGAATCAAATCTGCCCATCTCGCCCCTGAGCCGTCATTCAAGCCTGCTGATGTTACCGTTTTGCTTCCCACTGTTCTTGACATTGACATAACTGAAACACTGCGAACCATTATTGAAAATAAGCCCCATCAAATCATTCTACTTGTTCACGAAAATGATGCCGCAAAAGCACAGGGAATCAAAGAAGCCGTGGGATTCAAACCCATCATGATTGTGGCCGTGCCCAAGCTGGGTAGAAAAAGGCTGCAGCAGGTTGCGGGGATCAAGAAGACTCAGACCTCGATAAGTGTCTTTTGCGACGATGATGTACGGTGGCATCCCAAGTTGCTCGCCCATCTCCTCACGCCGTTTGAAGATGCGCGGGTGGGAGCGACCGGGACCAACCAGCGCTCCATTCGAAAACGCCATACCACGGTCTGGAACTTTCTGGGCGCGTGCTACCTAGAACGGAGAAATTTCAACACCATGGCGACAAATTACATCGACGGCGGTGTCTCGACCCTCTCTGGCAGAACCTTTGCTTGCCGAACCCAGATTGTGCAAGGTCAGGACTTTGCCGACTTCCTGATCAAGGATGACTTTCTGGGCACACGCATGAAACCCGGAGACGACAAGAGATACACAATGCGGTTCTACGCAAAGGGCTGGAGAATCCAGCTTGTATACACGGAGGAAGCTGTGCTTTACACCCAAGTGGCAGATGACTCGCGCTTCCTGGGGCAGTGCCTCCGATGGGCTCGATCGCACTGGCAGGGAAACTTGGCCGTCGTCATGCAGCAGTCGTATTGGTGGCGTCGTCATTGCTGGACAGCATATGCTACATATCTCGGCACTTTGATGACGCCAGCCGCGCTGGTCGACGGCGGCCTGTATCATGTTCTGAGCCGTGCTCTCGAAGCCGAGTCAAGCCATGTACAACGCAGAGCTCTAGGGGCATTTGTTGCATGGACGCTGGTCCAGAAAACAGTCAAGATCTGGCCGCATTTCGCAAGGTACCCCTCGGATATCAGGTTCATTCCCGCCATGATTCTTTTCAGTTACGCGCACGGCATCATCAATCTCTGGGCGGCTTTCACAATGACGGCAGATACTTGGGGTGGGCGTGATGTATACCAATAGTTGCAAACATGATGTGACTTATTTTTTTTTTTTTTTCCCGTAACAAGAGTGCATGCCTCACCCACTCCTCAGAAACCAACGTTACCTAAAGCCCCTTTGGCCACTCCTATCTCCTATGGTTTGGCTACTGATAATATATTATGGATAAAAGGGGAAGAAATGCGGCTTCCTGCCATTCGAATATACGACACCGAACAAGCCATGGCAGAACATTAACAACGTGACAGAGTTTTGAGTGTTCCTTTTGCTGAATCCGTTTCTTACATTGACACTGGCGGAGGATCAGCAAGAGACAGAAACCCTGCAGATAGGGACCTAGGCATTGTAGCCTATCCTGCTGATATCTTGTTTAAATCACGCTAGACCTTTGATCTAGGTGAGGGTATAGATCTTGGCAAAATCTTGAACGAGGACGTCTATAAATCAAAGAATCCCCGTATTAGTTCTAAGCCGGGCAATCTCTACATGAACGGGCCACATGTCGGAAGGCCTCGAATGGTTGACAGAAGCTGTTTGTCACCCTGTGGCACAAGAACTAGGATACTTCGAACAATAACTCTAAGCTGAGACTCGCACTATGTAAGAATCAAGAGCATTTTCCCTGCAACATTGATTTTTGTTCTCTCATAACCAAGAGAATCTGGACCTTGTTCGACAACCAGCTAACCAGCCACCACACGCAGCCACGCTCTTCGTTGCTCACATGGGATGTCTTCTTTTGCGCTGCTTCGGGGAAGTTGGCCTGTCACGGTCCGTCCCTGGCACGCGTCGCGTTGTTCTTGGTAGAGGGCTAGAAGCTGCCTCCGGCGGGGCTGCCTCCTTCGTACGCTTTCTGTTTTTGTAGCAGGTCTGGTTGGGTTTATGCTGATGATAGCGACATGGGTCGAGCGGGGTGGCGGGCTTTGGCCTTGATCTTTTGTCGAGAAGAGCTACTGCGAGGTCGAGAAGAAATTCCTTTGGGAGATCATCTGGATCTGCCCAGACCTGCAACCAGGCGCCGTGACCGTTGAGCGTATAAATATCTACGAGAAGCTTCCTTGCTTCCGAGCAACCCAACGTGTTGTCGTAAATGTGGCGAATGACGGGCCCAACTGGATACCACGTTCGCCCGTCGCTTGCCGTCGTGGTGCTCTTCTCTAAAATAGCATCCATAACAGCGTCCTTGAATTGGCCGTCTGATAGAAAATCTCCCAATACATAAGCTTTCGCCAAATGAATGTACTCCTCGTTACCGACGAATCCGGGCGCATCGTTTCGTACTGCGAGCTTATCAAGGTAGAGCCAATGCATGTACGTTCGAAATACTTGGGCATCGTGTTCTGTGAGTTCAATGGATCGGGTCTTGGACTCATTCCATTCGCCACCGAACGCCGTGTCGAAGAAGGGCGATGCAGCACAGATGAGCTTCTCGTTGACGTGAAATGAAGTCTCGCCAACGATGACCTCCAAGGATCGACCGCTAAAGCTAGACCATGTAAAATCAGACTGTAAACCAAGAAACATGCTTTTGGCTGGATAAACTGATGACTTACTCGAGACACTCGTTTCGGAACACTCTGATCTTTGCTGTTTCCATTTTCCCCGAGATACCAGACAGCTCGTGTTAAAGCTCATCCGAACACGTCGAGTTGTGGAGGTTGTTTCAGGGGGCAGGTCACATGATGCATTCACACCTTGTTCTTCCTTTGATCAACAATCCCTCAGGTCACTCACATAAACACTTGGCGCTGCCAATCAGCCAAAAAAAAAAAAATGGATAGCTACCAGGCTTTAGAAATGACAGCATATACAGCCGTCTTATTGAAATGCCAACGACGCCACACAGTCCCGATCAAATCAGGACGGATCAAGCCAACACAGACCAACACAGACTGTTTTCAACGGAGCCGTGTTGGTGATTGGCGGGGCACCACAGGTGGTCACATCGAGTGGCGGGTACAGCCGGGGTGGGGCGAACGCCTACATTGTATGGAAGTACTCCGTACGGTTCCCGCTAAACGAAGCTTATCTAGTCCGTACGGAGTACAGTGGGGGTGCAGATATGAGCATAATGAAACGCGACCCCACCTAGCATCGCGAAAAATCACGTTACCTTCTGTCTATATTATTAACTTAACTTATATATATCTTAATAAAAATACCTCTAATTATACCTAGAGTTAAATATAGTCCTTATAAGAGAACTAAAGTTATATTAGCCTTTAATTTAGGTATAATAAGTAAAGAGATTATAAAGAAAGAGAGTATTCCCCTTATAACTATATATAGTATTTATTAACACTCTTAAACCTAAATATTAGCTAAGTCTTTACTACACTCTAGTTAGCTACTAAAGCTTAGAATATATAATAAAAAGTATATCTTTCTTTAGATATAAAGTAATCCTTTTATAAAGAATAAAGATCTAGTTTAATAAGCTAGTCTTAACTATTTTATAATTACTTTATAAAGGTTTCTTATAAAAGAGAGTATCTAGTACTAAAAGGCACTTTAATAACTTAAATTATTACCTAAAGTAGCTAAAAAAAGGCTTAAATTTATATATAAATATTTATATAAGTTACTCTTTTTTTAGTAATATTAGATTTTTTTAGATAAAAGTATAATTAAATATAGAAAAGGGGAGTATTAGAAGTAAGTTTATTATAATTAAGTATATATATAAAAATAGCTATAACTCCTATAACTTACTTTTTTAAACTAAGTAACTTTTTCTATAATATATTTAATATTAAATAAAGCTAATAAGGTATTTATAGATATTCTAGGGTACTATTATGTTTAACTATTACACTTTATTATATATACTTTATAAAGACTATATAGTAGCGTATAGTAGTATTATAGCACACTAAATCTTAGAATACCTTTAAGAGTAGCTTTTAACTATTATTAAACTAGGTTATATATTTACTTAAGATAATACTCTAATATATAAAGCTTAAATTATATAAGAGTAATTAAAGAAATAAGCTAATATAAATATAGTTAAATTAGTAAATTAGCTACTATACTGTTAGGAGCGCAGAGGTTAGAGATAGGATGTTTATTAAAGCGAGTCTTTAGAGAACCTTTAGGCTATATAAATAATAAAGAGGCTAGCTAGCTATAAGATAGCTATATGCTTATAAAGCGAGGTATTTATTAAAGACTATGTATATTATTAGTGCTAGGTTAGAGATTAAAACCTTCACGTACCCACCTCTAGCTAGCATCTATCTAGTAGCGACTGCGATAGTCTTAGCTATCACTTCGTTCTTAACCTCTTAGGAAGGCGGAGTTCTAACACGAGACTCAGACATGGTGGACTAGCTGCGAGTTAGCCATGATAGACTAGACAGAGAAGTCATGCTAGCAAGAGTACAAACTTATAAGCTAGATAAGGGTAAGAAACTAAGATAAATAAGGATAGATAATAATAATAATTAGGGACTAAAAGAGATTAGTAACTACTAAGTAATAGTAGTAAGAGAGCTACTACTTAGCTAGTAAGGGTAACTTATAAGGTTAAGGGATATTATAAGAGAAAGGAAGTGTATAAAAAGAGGGAAAAATTAGTCTCTTTTATATTAACCCTAGACCCCTTAAGTAATTTAATATACTATATATAGGTAATTTATAAATTATAATAATAACTATTAGCATTACTGTTATGGCTTGCACCGAAAGGTTGAGAACGAAGTGATAGCTAAGACTATCGCAGTCGCTGCTAGATAGATGCTAGCTAGGGGCAGGTGCGTGAAGGTTTTAATCTCTAACCTAGCACTAATAATATGCATAGTCTTTAATAAATACCTTGCTTTATAAGCATATGGCTATCTTATAGCTAGCTAGCCTCTTTATTATCCGTATAGCCTAAAGGTTCTTTAAAGACTTACTTTAATAAATATCCTATCTTTAACCTTTACGCTCCTAATATAATACCTCCCCTATATATAATTAACCTTAATTATAAAATAAGCTACTTACTTAGGGCATAGTTATTATATTAAAGCTTTATAAGGAAAATAAAATAAGGTACCTTATATTTAGATATATAGGTAAATAAAAAGAAACAATAATAATAATACCACTAATTAAAAATAACCCCTTATTATAGTTAGTAATATTTAAATAGTAGCTTACACATAGCTTTACTATAGTAAAATAAATATTACTACCTATTATATAGCTAGAAAACAAAAATAGATAACTTATATTAATTTTTATAATTAGTTAAATAAATAAGGTACCTAATACTAGAGTTCTAAATAGTCTAACTAAAGGGCTTATATTATAGTTACTATAAGCTTATAGCTATTAGGTATATATGCGTTTAGTAATGCTAATGGTTATTATTATAATTTGCAAATTACCTATATATAGTGTGTTAAATTACTTAAGGGGTCTAGGGTTAATATAAAAGAGACTAATTTTCCCCCCCTTTTATACTTTTCCTTTCTTTTATAATATCCCTTAACCTTATAAGTTACCCTTACTAGCTAAGCAATAGCTCTCTTATTACTATTACTTAGTAGTTACTAATCTCTTTTAGTCCCTAATTATTATTATTATTTATCCTTATTTATCTTAGTTTTTTGCCCTTATCTAGCTTATAAGTTTATACTCTTATTAGCATAACTTCCCTATCTAGTCTATTATAGCTAACTTATAGCTAGTTTACTATATCTAAGTTTTATACCTAAACTTTACCTTTATTAATACCTTAAGAAAATCTATTAACTAAAAAATCTCCTATAAAGTCTTCTATAAAGTCTTCTCTAAAGTAAACTTCTTCTAAAATCTTATTATAAGTTTATTATATCCTTATAGTGTCTTTATTACTAACTTATTACTAGTAAAATAACTTTAAAGAAGATTCTATATATACACTATTATTAGTAAGTAATAATATAAAATATTCTCCTAAAAAATAGTACTTATAAGATTCTAGGATACCTTATTAATAAAAAAACCTTCCTAGCTAAATATAATAAATCTTTAAGTATAACTTCTTTACTTACTTATTACTTCTTTATAGCTAATATTTAATAGGCTATTTAATAAAATATACTTATTACTTCTAAAATAATAAAAACTATATTATAGTATATCTCTCTTAACTAGAATTTACTTACTTATTACTAATATATTACTAGACTTTAGCTTAAATTATATAGCTTTATAATAAGCTATTTAAACTTATTAAAGCTACTCCTAAAGGTAGCTATTACTATTAAAATAAAGTAAGTATAATCCTATTACCTAGATACTAGATTACTACTAACTTACTACTAGCTTATTATAAAAGTAAAGAAAAAGCTATAAAATACTATCCTAGTTTATAAAAATTCTAATAAGTGTAATTATATTTACTATACTTAAATATTTACTAATACTACTTATAAGGTAAAATATAATAAATATACTATAATAATACTACTAAGTAATACTATAAATCTAAAGACTTAGATTAATATTTTAAACTATCTTTACTTTATAGCCTAGAATATCCTAAAGGTAAGCTTTCTTAATATATATAGCTAATACTTAACTAACTTACTAGTAGTTTATACTAAATACTATTAATTTACCTAAATATATTAGTCCTATTAAGCTTCTTAGTATACTTTAGGTTTATATATATAAAGAGAGGGATTCTAATAATAAAGATACTCCTAAGGCCTTTTCCTCTATAGCTTCTATAGCCACTACTAATAATAAGGGACTAGTGGTCTTAGAGGCTAACTCTATTATAGAGGGATAGGTGCTTAGTAGCTATATAATAGATTATTTAAGTTATCTAAGTAAATTAACTTTATTTTCTAATATCTTTAGTATATTAAGTTATAAAACATAACTACCTTATATTAACTTTATTACTTAGCTATTACTTATAGCTATTAATAATTTCTCTAGTAATAAAATCCCTTTTTAATACCTAAGAATTCTCTAAAGTATTATAGCCTTTCTATTTAACTAGATATTTATAATACCTTCTATTATAGTAATATAAAATAATTCTCTTAACTTTAAACTCTTATTTATTATCTTTAATAGTATCTTATAGTAAGGACATATCTTCTATATTTATTAAGTCCCCTTTAAAAGGTTTAAGACTAGTAATATTAAATATATTATATAATTAAGTCCTAGGTAGTAATTTTAATTAATATACTAATTTATAACTTCTAATTATCTTTTTAATCTTATAGGGGCCTAGATACTTTATAGCTAGCTTCTTACTAGGGAATCTTAGGTTAATGTTTTTTATTAATAATAAAATATAGTTACTAACTTTAAACCTTATTAGAGTTCTCTTCTAGTTATAATATTTCTTATACTAAGTCTATAAGTTACTTAAAAGCTACTTAATTATAGTATACTTCTCTCTTAGTGCTAAAATCCTACTTTTAGCTTAATTATTTACTAAAGGGATATTTACTACTACTTACTATAGACCTCTAGGATTATAACCTTATAATACCTTTACTAGTGTGTAGCTATGCGTTAAGTGATTGCTTATATTATACGCGAATTACGCTATTAATAGGTTATTTACCTAATTAGTCTATTTAGTATAAGTAAAAGCCCTTAAATAATATTCTAAGACCTAGTTTAAATGTTTTATCTAACTATTTATCTAGGGGTAAAAAGCAGTGCTAAGTAGCTACTTTATTATAAGAAGATAATAAAAAGTTATCTAGAAACCGCTAGTAAATATAGAACCTTAGTCTATTATAATACCTTTTAGGGCTTTATAGTCTCTAAAAACATATTCTAAGAACATAGTTACTAGCCTATTACTAGTTAGTTATGTTAAAATAGGGATGTAAATACTATATTTTGTGAAATAGTTAATAATAACTAAAATTATATTATAGGTCTAATTTAAATCTTTTACTAGTAAAAGTCTAGTAATAAAATCTATTAATAATTCTTAAAAAAGGCAATTAAGCACTAGTAATATAGCTAGCTTACTATATAGTTTATAATACCTTAGTTTTAAAGTCTAATAATTTATATAAGTACTAATATATACCTTTATATCTTTCTTTATTATTAGCTAATAATATTAGTTTATAATTTAATAAAGAGTTTTACTTACTCCTTAGTGCCTAGTAGTAAGGTTATTATAAGTTAGTAATAAAATTTCTTTCCTTATACCTAGAGAAATAAAAATATAATTTTTAAACATTAATAGCTTAGAGAGTCTAATTAACTATATCTAGGATATAGCTATATTATTACTTTTAAGTAACTTTAATTAAGCTATAGTAAAGTTATTACCTTACTATACTTTATATAATAAGTGTTACGTGCTAGAATTGACAGTTAGCCTGTCACCTTAGGATGTGGCCTGTCAATGCCACAAGACCTTAGATGTGGCTAGCACGTGACCTAGAACCCCTATATTAGACAATAGCTCTGACCTCTAGCTAGTTAAATCATTATTTCACCTTCACACTCATTATATCTTATATTTCGTATTGTAACAAGTGGTAGCAATTGCTCTCTAATCATTGCGCACCTCTAGCGCTTTTACTGCTAATAAAAGCCACCAAACCAACTGATAATTCGTCAACTAATCCACCAAGCCTGTCTAAGCTATCCCTTTTACTAGGCCTAATAGTCTCTCTAGGCATCGCGCCTATCGTCAGATTCGTTGACCTTCGATCCGACCGTTAGAACTGTTGACCTTCGTTCTAATCGTCAGATTCGTTGATTTTTAATCTAACCTCGTCAGATTCGTTGACCTTTAATTCGTTAACTTCAATCCAATCGTTAGATCTGTTAACCTTCGATCTAACCGTTTGATCTGTTGACTTCGATCCAACCGTTAATCTGACCAGTCTCTAGGCATCGCGCCTATTGTCAGATTCGTTGACCTTTAATCCAACCGTCAGAACTGTTGACCTTCGTTCTGATCGTCAGATTCGTTGATTTTCAATCCGACCTCGCATCGCGCCTATCGTCAGATTCGTTGACCTTCAATCCAACCGTCAGAACTGTTGACCTTCGTTCTGATTCGTTAGATTCGTTGATTTTCAATCCGACCTCGTTAGATTCGTTGACCTTCGATTCGACCGTCAATCTGACCAATTGATTAAGCTATCCCTTTAGCTAGGCCTGATAGCTCCCTTAGGCATCGCTCCCATTGTTAGATTCTTCGATCATCGAAGACCTTCGATTTGAAGACCTTCAACCTTCGACCTTCGATTCTTTGACCTTCGATTTGCTTCAATCCGTTAATTTGAAGACCTTAGACCTTTGACCTTCGAAGACCTTCAACCTTCAACCTTCAATTTGAAGACCTTTAACCTTCGACCTTCGATTCTTTGACTTTCGATTTGCTTCGATCCGTTGATTTGAAGACCTTTGATTTGAAGACCTTTGATCTTCGAAGACCCTCGACCTTCGATTTAAAGACCTTTAACCTTTGAAGACCTTCGAAGACCTTCGACCTTCGACTTTCGACCTTCGATTTGAAGACCTTCGACCTTCGATCCGTTCAATTGATCGTGCGAATTCGATCGACCCGAAGACCTTCGACCTTCGATTCTTTGACCTTCGAAGACCTTCAACCTTCGACCTTCGACCTTCGATTTGAAGACCTTCGATCTTTGAAGACCTTTGACATTTGAAGACTTTCAACCTTCGACCTTCGATTCTTCGACCTTCGAAGACCTTCGATCCGTTGATTTGAAGACCTTCGAACCGTTGATCCTCGACCTTCGATTTGAAGACCTTCGACCTTCGATCCGTTCAATTGATCGTGCGAATTCGATCGACCCGAAGACCTTCAACCTTCAACCTTCGATTTGAAGACCTTTAACCTTCGATTCTTCGACCTTCGATTTCCTTCGATCCGTTCGTTGACCTTCGACCCGACCGTCAAATCTGACAAATTCGTCAATTCCGATCCAATAAAGCTCGCCAGATACAATGCTTCCCTTACACTAGCTAGATTAGTGTGAGCAACAGCGATTACAGCAGCTTTATAAGCAAGATTATTAGCGCCGAACCTGTGGCATCTGCCAGAAGACCTTCCCTTCAAGAAATCAGGTCTTTTAGCATCTTAAGGACCTATGCCCAGCTAGTTAGCAATATCAACAGATTCAACAGCAGCTGGTTCAGCAATTCCAGTGGCAGCAAGAACAGCATCAACGGGACCTTCAGGACCTAAGGACCCGATATCTGTGGCAGCAGCAGCAATTACAGCAGCAGATTAAACGGCAATAACAGCAAATTCAATGGCAACAGCAGCAAATACAGGACCTTTAACGGAAGCTAGCGATAGAAGAGGATGACTTTTAATAGCTTGAAGACCTCGTTAAGGAAGTCTTTAAAGAGCGTAATGACCTTCAAAGGCAGCTAGCCTGTTAGCAAATTCGTCAGCTAATTCGTCAGCCAATTCAACAGCCTGACCGAATTCAACAGCCTAACCGAATTTGTCCTTTGCAAAGCTCGTTGCCTAACCCTTTGCAACGCCCTCTGCAACGCTCGTTGCCTGACCCTTTGCAACGCCCTCAGCAAAGCTCGTTGCCTAACCCTTTGCAACGCCCTCTGCAACGCTCGTTGCCTAACCCTTTGCAACGCCCTCTGCAACGCTCGTGGCCTAACCAAGCTATTAATCATCAGATCTATCAGCTAGATCAATGTGACTATCCGTACGAATCTGACAGCGATTCGGATTATTAATCTAATCGTCAACCTGACCGTCAACCTGACCGTCAACCTGACCGTCAACCTAATCAATCCGATTAACCTGATCAATCTAATCAATCTGACAATTAAATTAACTATAATTTAGAGCGCCCTTTTGACTTGCACTTCGAATCAGATATACAATTCCATGATTATTAATCTGACCGCTATAGTTACAAATCCCGTAGGTTAAGTTATTAACCTAATGACTGATTTAATGACTAATTCGATAACTAATTTAATGACTAATTTAATGACGAATTCGATGACCGATTCGATGACCGATTTGACGACCGATTTGATGACCGCCAGACCTGACGATCTATGATAATCTATCTAACTGAATTCCCTCGCAAGAGCCTGTTTCCTAGCTTGTTGCAAATTCGTTAGATCTTAGATAGCTAGGATAGCTATCTCTTTTATCCGTGGTGCCCGCATTTGTTACGTGCTAGAATTGACAGTTAGCCTGTCACCTTAGGATGTGGCCTGTCAATGCCACAAGACCTTAGATGTGGCTAGCACGTGACCTAGAACCCCTATATTAGACGATAGCTCTGACCTCTAGCTAGTTGAATCATTATTTCACCTTCACACTCATTATATCTTATATTTCGTATCGTAACAATAAGACTTAAATTAGGGGTTTTAATTCTAAGCTCTTTTCTAGAAAGTTAAAGTTAAACTTAAAAGAGGTTCTCTAAATAGATTAGATCCTAGCTATAATATCTCTATAAGTAATTAGTTTAATAAATACTTCTAGTCTTATAAGGACATAGATAAGTAACGTTTTTAAGGGGCGCCCTTACTACTTACTAGTAATAACCTATGCTAGTCTATCCCTATTAGAAATAGCTAGTCTAATAGGAAAATTAAAATAATTAAGCAATAAATAATACATACACTAGGTACTAATAGTATTACTATAGCTAGCTTATTACTTATTAATAGAAGTATAAAAAGTATTAAATAACCTTACTAATATAACTCTTTTAAGATTATCTAGATTATTAGGTTCTTTAGGAATATAGTTAAGTTATGATTTTTTAAAACCCTAGATATTAGCAGTATTATTGCAGTGTTATTATAACTAACTATTAGTTATATTAAGTAACGTTTTTATAGAGCCTATAGCACTAATAATATCGCTATAGTGTTCCTATCTCTTAGTATTTATAAATTTAGATAAAAAGGTAAGAAGTTATATAGTTACTACTTTCTCTTTCCTTACCTTACTTATAAAATCTAGTCTTCTTAAAAGTAAGTTAGTAAGATTTAATTTCCTTATATAATATATAATCTTAAAATTAAAAGGATAAAGCTTATTAAGCATAGTTACTTACTTACTAGTAAGCTTAGGCTTTATAGTAAGGTACTTATAGTTTAAATAATCTATAATAACTTTAATTATATAAGCTAAATAAGTAAGATAGTGTCTTTATATATAAAAAGCCTCTTAGATAGCTAATAATTTACTATTAGGTATTAAATATTATAATTTAGTATTAGTTATCTTCCTTAATATAAACATAACTAGGTGCTAGTGACTTAGCACTAACATTATAAGTATAGCCCTAATCATATATCTAGATATATCTATCTTCACTCTAAGATACATAAGTGGGTTAAAATACACTAAAATTAGCGCTTCCTAAAATCTTTATTAAAGCTCTCTAAACGCTACTAGCTTATAAGGTTCTAGTTTAAATATTACTAGTTAATTCCCTCTAAGGTAATCTATTAATAGAATAATAACTTTACTATACTATTTAATAAAACAGCAGTAAAATCTAGTAAAACTAAGAAATAACTAAATATTAAAAACACTACGTAGTATTAGCTAGGTTATAATTACTTTAACTCTTACTAGGTCTATTATAATACCTTTCTCTAATATCTTAAAGCCTAAAAATTTAACTTCCTTAACTAAAAATTAATACTTCTTAAGGTTAATAAAAAGACTTACCTCTCTAAACTTATATAAAACTTATTTAATATGCTTTATATAATCTTTAACCTTATTACTATATATTAGTATATTATCTAGATAGATAATATAGGTCTTATTAATAAGTCCTTTAAGAGCATTATTAATATACTCCTAAAAAGTCACTAGTGTGTTAACTAGTCTAAATAGTATTACTAGATATTTAAAGTAGCTATATTAATAATAGAACGCTATTTTCTACTTATTACCTAAGTAAATATATAGCTAGTAGTATATATCTTTTAAATCTAGGACTATAAAAATAACTACACTTACTAATTAATTAAGAATTTTAGTAATAAAGGGTAAAGGGGCCTTATTCTTAATTATAATCTTATTTAAGCCCTTATAATCTATATAAAGCCTTAATTTCCTTCCTTTCTTTAGAATAAATAAAATTAGGGCTCTAGCTAGGCTAACTAATCTTCTAATTCACCCTTTAAGCTACACACTTATAAGGTACTCTCTAAGAACCTCTAGCTCTCTCTTAGCTAAATTATATATAAGCCCCTAAGGTAGTGTTTTCCCTTCTTCTAATTTAATTATATAAGTATAACCTCCTAGTTTAGGAAGCTTACTTACTAACTCTTTAGAAAAAATATCTATAAACTCCCTATATTCTTCTAGGATTATTAATATAGGACACTTAGTGCTCTTATCCTAATTTAACATAGTTTCTTTACTACTTATATTTTCTAAAATTAGTATAACTATAATACCTTTACTTTTCTACTATAAATAAGTATACTCTAGGATTTATATAGCTACTTTACTATTTATTTATATATCTATTACTACTAGGTTCTTTAATTAGCCTTCTCCTTTTCCCTTTTAATTTTTATTTTCTAGAATACTTAGCCTAATCTTTATTACTCCTAATAATAAAGTAACTACTACTATTTTTTTCTCTTTATATACTTACCACTTACTATAAGTAAAGGAGAGATATTCTATTATTACTAGATATCTCTAATATTTATACTTCTAATATATAATCATAGGTAAATACTCTTTAATCTAGTCTATACCTAGAATTATTCCTTTACCTATATTAGTAATAAAGTAGCTAACTTAGTAAACCTTTATAAATCCTATACTATCTTTTATCTTAACTAATTTTTTAAAATTCCTTAATATAAAATCACTTTTTTACTCGCACTCTCTAGTATTTTATCTAATTAGATTATATTCTTCTAATCCTTTTTTAATAATAATTTTAGATAAATTATTAAAGACTATATACTTATATTAAATAGCGCTTATATAGCTAACTACTAGTTATCTTATTATAAAGATACTTATATTCTTATTCTATTATCTATAGGGTATTTTATAGTAAGATTATATTCCTAGGTCTATGCTAATTAAACTAGTATTATATTAGGAGATATAGCTTTATTACTACTTTCTCTATACTTCTTAGTTATATACTTAGTACTTTTATAAGTAAAATAATCTAGTACTTAATAAGCTAGTAAAGCATACCTAGGCTTTTTATATTTATAGTATACTAGGGATAATCTTTTCCCTTAATCTTTACTCTATTACTATACTCTATTTATAGGTAATATAAAATAAAAGCATTATCTCTTTCTTTTAGAGTCCTAACCTTTTTTATTATTTTAGCCTAAACCTATTATAACCTTTACTTTCTTACCCTAGCCTTATAGTTAGCTCTAGGTTATTAGGATCTCTTAACTAATTATTTACTTCCTTATAGTATTATTTAAGCTATTTAAAAAGATTATAATTCTTAGATATATAGGGATTTCTTTAGGTAACTTAGCTTTTACCTTATCCTAGGCTTATATAAAGGATTAAAATAATTAGTTATTCTTTTACCTAAGATTTAGTAATAACCTTATTACTTCTAAGTATCTTATACCTATATCTATTATTCTAGTTTTTAACTATTCTAGAAAATTTACCTAGGTAATTAATAAATAATTTACATGCCTATTTATAGCTATATAATATATTTACTATTACTTTATATTACTAGCTAGGTAGTTACCTATATATATTACCTTAGTTACATTATTCTTAAAGGTATAGTAGTCTAATTTAAATAATATATCTAAGTTTACTAAGAAATTCTATAGGCTTTTATATATTTCCCCTTTATATATAGGTATTTTTATTTACATTTTAATAAGACTACCTTACTATATAATTATTACTAAGTTACTATAGACTATAGGTAAAATTATAGCTAATATTTAAGGGGTAATTATAAGTCTAGATTAAGGGGTAATTATAGGTCTAGTTTAAGGTCTAGCTAATCCTAGATTTACCTTAAGCTCTCTAATTTATACCTCTATTTATAAGACCTCTTATCTTCTCTAAAGGTAATATAGCTTAGATTATATAACCTTATAGCGTTATTATAATGCCCTTTTTTCTTTAGTTATATTATCTATACCTTTACCTAAATTAGGATTAAGTGGCGTTTATTATACCTTATTATTATCTATAGTTCTAGATTATAAGGGTTCTTTATTTTCCTAATTATCTATAGCTTTATTATTATAAGGTACTAGTGTGTTTCTTATAGATCTTTAGAGTATTAGCTATATAATAATCTAGCTAATAGTTTATATCCTTAAAAAGGTTAAGAAAGATTAATTTATTATAGCTTATACTAAAAGGTTAAGAATAAAGTAATAGCTAAGACTATTATAGTTACTACTAGATAGATACTAGCTAGGGGTAGGTAAATAAAGGTTTTAATCTCTAACCTAGCACTAATAATATATATAGTCTTTAATAAATACCCTGCTCTATAAGCATATAGCTATCTTATAGCTAGCTAGCCTCTTTATTATCCGCATGGCCTAAAGGTTCTCCAAAGACCCGCTTCGATGAACATCCTATCTTTGACCTCTGCGCTCCTGACAATTACTAAATATATATATACTTAATAGCTATAAACTTATAGTAACTATAATATAAGCTCTTTAGTTAGACTATTTAGAACTATAGTATTAAGTACTTTATTTATTTAAACTAATTATAAAAATTAATATAGGTTATCTATTTTTTTTCTTCTAGCTATATAATAGGTAATAATATTTATTTTACTATATTAAAGCTATATATAAGCTACTATTTAAATATTACTAACTATAA
Organism: Epichloe festucae Fl1; assembly: GCA_003814445.1. Lineage (NCBI taxonomy): Eukaryota > Fungi > Ascomycota > Sordariomycetes > Hypocreales > Clavicipitaceae > Epichloe > Epichloe festucae. The sequence continues at coordinate 1,805,473 of CP031385.1, read as the reverse complement.
TAAAGGGGTTATTTTTAATTAGTAGTATTATTATTATTATTTCTTTTTATTTACCTATATATCTAGATATAAGGTACCTTATTTTATTTTCTTTATAAAGCTTTATTATAGTAACTATACCTTAAGTAAGTAGCTTATTTAATAATTAAGGTTAATTATATATAAGGGAGGTATTATATTAGGAGTGTAAAGGTTAGAGATAAGATATTTATTAAAGTAAGTCTTTAAAGAACCTTTAGGCTATATAAATAATAAAGAGGCTAGCTAGCTATAAGATAGCTATATGCTTATAAAGTAAGGTATTTATTAAAGACTATGTATATTATTAGTACTAGGTTAGAGATTAAAACCTTTACGCACCTACCCCTAGCTAGTATCTATCTAGTAGTAACTACAATAGTCTTAGCTATTACTTCGTTCTTAACCTTTTAGTGCAAGCCATGACATATACTTAGCTAATCTTAATCCTATTAAAAACCTCTAGAAACTTATAAAAGAAGAAATTATAAAGTAATATCTAAAACTAGCTTTAATAATAACTTTAAATTATAGTCTAGAAAAGCTTTATAAAGCTATAGTTAAAGGTTAGGAGTAAATTAAAGAGAATATTATAAATTAGCTAATAGAATTAATACCACGCTAAATCATAGCCACTATACATGCTAGAGGGTAGTACATAAAGTATTAGGCCTCCTAGATAAAAGAGAAATTAATTCCTATTATAAGCATGTAATTTACAATAGATTAGAGTTAAAATTACATGTGCGGCAAGGCAATTAAATTACGAGGTCAATTCGCCCGATGGGGTTAATTTTCGTGGTTATCCAGACTTTCGCTACCCCACTGTACATAGTTTTAATTAGGGTGTGATCCACGAGCTAGTGCGAACTTTCCACGAGTGTAAAATATATATAACTAGACGCGCTAGCTATTTTTATTAGCTAAGATTTATAGAAATTTATAGAACTTTATTTAAATTATATAAACACTATATTTCTCCTTTTTATAATATATCTTTTTAACTAAGGCTATGTAAATACCTATAATAAGCTTAGATACTAAGAAAAAAGTAAATTTTACTAATTTTTTGTAAGAATAATTGTTACGTGGCGGAGCCAAATGCAGGCTCATATAAGACTAGATTCGGACTTTAGATAGAGAGAATTAATCTTCTTTAAATATCTTACCTTACACCTAATAGTAGCTCTCTTAGTAAACTTAGTATAATATTATAACTACTAATTTATTAGCCTCTCTAATAGATTTGCCTTATATTATGCTAAACCTATATATAATATTAAGTAGTAATTAGAGATTCTTTTATTATACCCTTCTAGAAACCTAGAAATAAAAACTATATATCTAAAACTAACTATTTATAATATTATTATATAGACTTTTAGTCTAACTTCCTAGTTACTAAAAATAAACTATAACTTATTTACTAGTTTTAGGCTTTTAATAAAGCAAAGCCTATATTTAAGTACTAAAAATAATAACTTATTAGAACTAAGAAATAAGAAGATTTAATTAAACTTATAAGATATAAATTTAATAATAGAGTGCTTAAAAGATATAAATACCTAATATATTAAGAACTACTTATTTACTAAAACTTAATAGATTTATAAGCTATATATCTTACTTAAAAGGAAGTTAAATTATATATTTATAAAGCTAAATTTAAAGGTTTTCTTAATAAATTTACTAAATTAAAAGGTAGTAAGGTATTAAAGGGATAATTTAAAGATATTATTAGCCTTACTTATAGCACTATAACTACTAGAACTAAGAATAGCATAGATAAGGATAAAAATAATAAAGGAAAAGGGATTAAAAACTATCCTAAAAATAACACTACTATTTAGCGTACTAAACCCCTTAACTAGCTAATAGAGTTATATCTAGAGAACTTATAACTAAGACCCCTAGGGAACTTACTAGATTTAAAGGAATTTTATAACCTCTAGTTAAGACCCTTAGAGAACTTATAAGACCTAGGGGAGTTTTACACTAAGACTAGTAAATCTAACACTATAAGGATCTTATAGGAGGTAATAAAGTAATAATAGCTAAAATAATAGTAAGAATAGACTAGCTAGTAATAAGACTAATAACTAAAATTAGAAGCTTATAAAGTGTAAATGCCTTAGTAAGATTAACACTATTAGCATTAAATACTACCTAGGGAATATTACATTTACTAAATAACTAGGGTTAATATAATAGCTACCTAGATACTAAAGTAAGACTATTATTAGTATAACTAATATACCTATAGTACTAATAGTATTAGTAACTATAGTACCTATAGGATTTTATATAATAATAGGCGAATTTACACTAGATATAGTATTAAACTATATATTCTCTAAGTCTAGAATAGTATATAACTTCTAAACCTTAAAAAAGGATAAATCTAGTATTTAATTAGGATTAGGATAACTAATAGATAGAAAACATAGAATAAAATGCAAATTTAATATAGAAAATCATAGATATTAAACACCTTAAGCCTTATAATAAACTAGAAAAAGCTAGTAAAGACCTTATAATATATAATAGGAAGTAAACTATTTTTTATAATATTAAATTATAAGTCTAGGTAATTAAGGATTACTTATATTATACTAACCCTAGCTAATAAAATATTATTTAAAAGAAGATTTAAATACTATTCTAAGGAAATATAATAGTATAGTACTAATAATATCTTAATTTAGAAGAATAAAGCACTATATTTAGTAATATACTATTAGTCTTTAAGGTAGTTTAAAAGGAATTTAGTATTTAAGTCTAGGATATAATAGTATAGCTTAATAAAGTAAAATATATTAAAGAAAACATTATAAATAATATATCTTTTTATAATTTTATATTAAAAATCTTTTAGTATACTAGAGTAAATAGTAAAATAATAAACTATTAGCTTTTAGTATGCTTATATCTTAAACTTTATTTAGAATTACGCTAGATATATCTAGTTCTAATAATAATAGATACAAGGTTAGCTTATATTACTATAGTAAATAATAAAACGTAAGATTTATATAATTACTTATATAGTAAAGGTTAGTTTATAGTTAGAAAAGGTAAAGGGAAACTAAAAGTTTACTTTAATACTAAGATATCTAGTAATAACTTAAAAGAGAATAAGAATAAAGCTTAAGTAAATTAGAATAGACTATTAAATACATAATTTTAGCTAGGAAATTAATATTATAAATATGTGAGGCCCCACTCATAACACAGGTGCACTAGCGCACCTTGTAAATAAGCCACGCCCTAGGGCTAAGTTCACGTAACACTAGTAAGCCACTAGCTATAAGCTAGTGACTTATATATATAATACACTTAGACTTAGTAAGCTTTAGTTAATATACTAAAGCCCTTATATCTCTTACTTAGTTACTATTATTTTTATAATTTTAAAGCTTCTTTTACTAGTTACTTAAGAGTAATATAAGGAGAAAAACTACTTAATTTACTAGAGTAATATTAGATAATAACCTAATCTTAATAAATAAGAGTTATACCTAATTAAATAAGAGTAATACTATAGGTAAAAATATACTATATATTACTAAAACTATACTAATAATAAGACTCTTTACCCCTTATAGTAAAGCTATAATAACACTAAAGTAAATTACTTAGTTAAAAAAACTTTAAAGATTATAAAAATAAAAATAAAAGCTTATTAACCTTATTAAGAGTAACTTAAGGGAAGTATAAGAGAAAAGTAAGTAAAAAGCTAGTACTTTCTTAAGTAATAATAACTAAGAGGTTAAAGTTAAGAATATTACTAAGCTTTAATATCTTATAAACCCCTAGAGATATAAGATATAAATAAATAACCTAAACTATACCTTTAATAAGGTGAAGAAAAAATACTAATATAATTACTAAAAGATTCTCTTTATACTTAACTATATATATACTAACTATAAGGTAAGATAGGATAAATACCTTCATAAATAATAGGCTAATAGCTAGAATAATCTTAAGGATAACTAGGATAAATTCTAAACCTAAATACTTATATTACTTAAGGACTTTATAAACTATAATACTTAAATAGCTATATAGCTTAAAAATATAAAGTAATATAAAGGCTAAAGCCTTATTAAATTTAGTATTTTCTTAGATTTACTAGAGATATACTTAGAAAAAGCCTTAGAAAAGTTCTATACCTTTATATTCTTTATAAAATTACTTCTTAAGCTATAAAACTATATTAATTTATATACTTTTATTACTAGGAAAATATAAGAGAAAGTTATATAACTTACCTAGTAATTTTAAGAGGCTATACTAAAGAGTAAGTAAAGGCTTAAGTATTTAGAAAATAAAGAACTATATAAAAATCCCTAATATTATAAAAATAACTTACCTTAAGGTTATAAGCCTTATAGGGATTAAAGAAATAAAGACTAGGAAAAAGGCTTAGCTATATACTTAAATAATAGTAAAGTTAAGGATAAGAGATAATATTTTAACTATAATAGCTTAAATTACCTTATAAATAAGTATAATAAGCTAAAGAAAAAGCCTTAAGATAGCTAGGGAAACTTCTTAAAGTAAAAGTAAAGTGTTAGGAGCGCAGAGGTTAGAGATAGGATATTCATTAAAGCAGGTCTTTAGAGAACCTTTAGGCTATGCGAATAACAAAGAGGCTAGCTAGCTATAAGATAGCCACATGCTTATAGAGTAAGGTATTTATTAAAAACTACGTATATTATTAGTGCTAGGTTAGAGATTAAAACCTTTATATACTTACTCTTAGCTAGTATTTATCTAGTAGTAACTATAATAGTCTTAGCTATTACTTTATTTATAACCTTTTAGTATAAGCTATAATAAATTAATCTCTCTTAATCTTTTTAAGGATATAAACTATTAGCTAGATTATTATATAGCTAATGCTCTAAAAATCTATAAGAAACACACTAGTACCTTATAATAATAAAGCTATAGATAATTAGGAAAATAAAGAACCCTTATAATCTAGAACTATAGATAATAATAAGGTATAATAAACGCCACTTAATCCTAATTTAGGTAAAGGTATAGATAATATAACTAAAGAAAAAAGGGCATTATAATAATACTATAAGGTTATATAAGCTAAGTTATATTACCTTTAGAGAAAATAAGAGGTCTTATAAATAAAGGTATAAATTAAAGAGCTTAAGGTAAATCTAGGATTAGCTAGACCTTAAACTAGACCTATGATTACCCCTTAATTTAGACTTATAATTACCCCTTAGATATTAGCTATAATTTTACTTATAGTTTATAGTAACTTAGTAATAATTATATAATAAGGTAGTCTTATTAAAATATAAATAAAAATGCTTATATATAAAGGGGAAATATATAAAAGCCTATAGAATTTCTTAGTAAACTTAGATATATTATTTAAATTAAATTACTATACCTTTAAGGATAATATAACTAAGGTAGCGTATATAAGTAGCTACTTAGCTAGTAATATAAAGTAATAGTAAATATATTATATAGCTATAAATAAGCATATAAATTATTTATTAATTACCTAGGTAAATTTTCTAAAATAGCTAAAAACTAGAATAATAAATATAGGTATAAGATACTTAGAAGTAATAAGGTTATTACTAAATCTTAAGTAAAAGAATAACTAATTATTTTAATTCTTTATATAAGCCTAGAATAAGGTAAAAGCTAAGTTACCTAAAGAAATCCCTATATATCTAAGAATTATAATCTTTTTAAATAGCTTAAATAATACTATAAGAAAGTTAATAATTAGTTAAGAGATTTTAATAACCTAAAGCTAACTATAAGGCTAAGGTAAGAAAGTAAAGATTATAATAAGCTTAGGCTAAAGTAATAAAAAAAGTTAAGACTTTAAAAGAAAAAGGTAATACTCTTATTTTATATTACTTATAGATAAAGTATAGTAATAAAGTAAAGATTAAGAGAAAAAATTATCCTTAGTATACTATAAATATAAAAAGCCTAGGTATATATTACTAGCTTATTAAGCACTAGATTATTTTACTTATAAAAGTACTAGGTATATAACTAAGAAGTATAGTAAAAGTAGTAATAAAGCTATATCTCTTAATATAATACTAGTTTAATTAGTATAGACCTAGGAATATAATCTTACTATAAAGTACCCTATAGATAATAAAATAAGAATATAAGTATCTTTATAATAAGATAACTAGTAGTTAGCTATATAAGCATTATTTAATATAAGTATATAGTCTTTAATAATTTATCTAAAATTATTATTAAAAAAGGATTAGAAGAATATAATCTAATTAAATAAAATACTAAAGAGTATAAGTAAAAAAGTAATTTAATATTAAGGAATCTTAAAAAAATTAATAAAGATAAAAGATAGTATAGGATTTATAAGGGTTTACTAAGTTAGTTACTTTATTACTAATATAAGTAAAGGAATAATTCTAGGTATAGACTAGATTAAAAAGTATTTACTTATAATTATATATTAGGAGTATAAATACTAGAGATATCTAGTAATAATAAAATATCTTTTCTTTACTTATAGTAAGTAATAAGTATATAGGGAGAAAAAAATAGTAGTAGTTACTTTATTATTAGAAGTAATAAAGATTAGGCTAAGTATTCTAGAAAATAAAAATTAAAAAGGAAAAGAAAAAGGCTAATTAAAGAACCTAGTAGTAATAGATATAAAAATAAATAGTAAAGTAGCTATATAAATCCTAGAGTATACTTATTTATAGTAAAAAAGTAAAGGTATTATAGTTATACTAATTCTAGAAAATATAAGTAATAAAGAAGCTATATTAAATTAAAATAAGAGTACTAAGTGCCTTATATTAATAATCCTAGAAAAATATAGGGAGTTTATAGATATTTTTTCTAAAGAGTTAGTAAGTAAGCTTTTAAAACTAAGAGGTTATACTTATACTATTAAGTTAAAAGAAAGGAAAACACTACCTTAGGGGCTTATATATAATTTAGCTAAGAGAGAGCTAGAGGTTCTTAAAGAGTACCTTATAAGTATATAGCTTAAAGGGTAAATTAGAAAATTAGTTAGCCTAGCTAAAGCCTTAATTTTATTTATCCTAAAGAAAGGAGGGAAATTAAGGCTTTATATAGATTATAAGGGCCTAAATAAGATTATAATTAAGAATAAGGCCCCTTTATCTCTTATTATTAAAATTCTTAATTAATTAGTAAGTATAGTTATTTTTATAGTCCTAGATTTAAAAGATATATATTACTAGCTATATATTTACTTAGGTAATAAGTAAAAAACAGTATTTTATTATTAATATAGCTACTTTAAATATTTAATAATACTATTTAAACTAGTTAATATACTAGTAACTTTTTAGGAGTATATTAATAATACTCTTAAAGGACTTATTAATAAAACCTATATTATTTATCTAGATAATATACTAATATATAGTAGTAAGGTTAAAGAGTATATAAAGTATATTAAATAAGTTTTATATAGGTTTAAAGAGATAAGCCTTTTTATTAACCTTAAGAAATATTAATTTTTAGTTAAGGAAATTAAATTTTTAGGCTTTAAGATATTAAAGAAAGGTATTATAATAGACTTAGTAAGAGTTAAAGTAATTATAACCTAGCTAATACTATATAGTGTTTTTAATATTTAGTTATTTCTTAGCTTTACTAGATTTTACTACTATTTTATTAAATAGTATAGTAAAGTTATTATTTTACTAATAGATTACCTTAAAGGGAATTAACTAGTAATATTTAAACTAGAACCCTATAAGTTAGTAATATTTAAAGAACTTTAATAAAGATTTTAGGAAGTGCTAATTTTAGTATATTTTAACTTACTTATATATCTTAAAGTAAAGATAAATATATCTAGATATATAATTAGGGCTATACTTATAATATTAGTGCTAAGTTACTAGCACTTAGTTATATTTATATTAAGGAAAATAACTAATACTAAATTATAATATTTAATACTTAATAGTAAATTATTAGCTATCTAAGAGGCTTTTTATATATAAAGACACTATCTTACTTATTTAGCTTATATAATTAAAGTTATTATAAATTACTTAAACTATAAGTACCTTACTATAAAGCCTAAGCTTACTAGTAAGTAAGTAATTATACTTAATAAGCTTTATTCTTTTAATTTTAAGATTATATATTATATAAGGAAATTAAATCTTACTAACTTACTTTTAAGAAAACTAGATTTTATAAGTAAGGTAAGAAAAGAGAAAGTAGTAACTATATAATTTCTTACCTTTTTATTTAAATTTATAAATACTAAGTAATAAAAACACTATAGTAATATTATTAGTACTATAAGTTCTATAAAAATATTACTTAGTGTAACTAATAATTAGTTATAATAACACTATAATAATACTACTAATATCTAGGGTTTTAAAAAATTATAACTTAACTATATTCCTAAAGAACCTAATAATCTAAATAATCTTAGAAAAGTTATATTAGTAAGGTTATTTAATACTTTTTATACTTTTATTAATAAGTAATAAGCTAGCTATAGTAATACTATTAGTACTTAGTATATATATTATTTATTACTTAATTATTTTAATTTTCCTATTAGACTAGCTATTTCTAATAAAAATAAACTAGCATAGGTTATTACTAGTAAGTAATAAGGGTGCCTCTTAAAAACATTACTTATTTATATTCTTATAAGACTAAAAGTATTTATTAAACTAATTACTTATAGAGATATTATAGCTAGGATTTAATCTATTTAAAGAACCTCTTCTAAGTTTAACTCTAACTTTCTAGAAAAAAGCTTAGAATTAAAACCCCTAATTTAAGTCTTATTATATAAAGTATAGTAAGGTAATAACTTTAATATAGCTTAATTAAAGTTACTTAAAAGTAATAATATAGCTATATCCTAGATATAGTTAATTAAACCCTTTAAGCTATTAATATTTAAGAATTATATTTTTATTCCTTTAGGTATAAGAAAAGAAATTTTATTACTAACTTATAATAACCCTATTACTAAGCACTAAGGAGTAAGTAAAACTCTTTATTAGATTATAAACTAATATTATTAGCTAATAATAAAGAAAGATATAAAGGTATATATTAGTACTTATATAAATTATTAGACTTTAAAACTAAGGTATTATAAACTATATAGTAAGCTAGCTATACTACTAGTGCTTAATTACCCTTTTTAAGAATTATTAATAGATTTTATTACTAGACTTTTACTAGTAAAAGACTTAAATTAAACTTATAATATAATTCTAGTTATTATTAACTATTTTATAAAATATAGTATTTATATCCCTATTTTAACATAACTAACTAGTAATAGGCTAGTAATTATATTCTTAAAATATGTTTTTAAAGACTATAAAGCCTTAGAAGGTATTATAATAAACTAAGGTTTTATATTTACTAGTGGTTTTTAAATAACTTTTTATTATTTTCTTATAACTAAGTAGCTACTTAGCACTGCTTTTTACCCCTAAATAAATAGCTAAATAAAATATTTAAACTAAGTCTTAAAACATTATTTAAGGGCTTTTGCTTATACTAAATAAACTAATTAAGTAAATAACCTATTAATAGCATAATTTATATGTAATATAAGCAATTACTTAATATATAGCTATATACTAGTAAAGGTATTATAAGGTTATAATCCTAGAGATCTATAGTAAGTAATAGTAAATATCCCTTTAGTAAATAATTAAGCTAAAAGTAAAGTTTTAGTACTAAAAGAGAAGTATACTATAATTAAGTAACTTTTAAGTAACTTATAAACTTAGTATAAAAAATATTATAACTAGAAAAGAACTCTAATAAGGTTAAAAGTTAGTAACTATATTTTATTATTAATAAAGAATATTAACTTAAAATACCTTAGTAAAAAGCTAGCTATAAAGTACCTAAGCCCTTATAAGATTAAAAAGGTAACTAGGGGTTATAAATTAGTATATTAATTAAAATTACTACCTAGGACTTAATTATATAATATATTTAATATTACTAGTCTTAAACCTTTTAAAGGGGACTTAATAAATATAGAAAATATATCCTTACTATAAGATACTATTAAAGATAATAAATAAGAGTTTAAAGTTAAGAGAATTATTTTATATTACTATAATAAAAAGTATTATAAATATCTAGTTAAATAAAAAAGCTATAATACTTTAGAGAATTCTTAGGTATTAAAAAGGGATTTTATTACTAGAGAAATTATTAATAACTATAAGTAATAGCTAAGTAATAAAGTTAATATAAGGTAATTATAATTTATAACTTAATATACTAAAGATATTAGAAAATAAAGTTAATTTACTTAAATAACTTAAATAATTTATTATATAGCTACTAAGTACCTATCCCTTTATAATAGAGTTAGTCCCTAAGACTACTAGTCTCTTATTATTAGTAATAGCTATAGAAACTATAAAGAAAAAGGCCTTAGGAGTATTTTTATTATTAAAATCCCTCCCTTTATATATATAGACTTAAAGTATACTAAGAAGCTTAATAAAACTAATATATTTAGGTAAATTAATAGTATTTAGTATAAACTACTAATAAGTTAGTTAAGCATTAGCTATATATATTAAGAAAGCTTATCTTTAGGATATTTTAAGCTATAAAGTAAAGATAGTTTAAAATATTAATCTAAGTCTCTAGATTTATAGTATTACTTAGTAGCACTATTATAATATATTTATTATATTTTACCTTATAAGTAATATTAGTAAATATTTAAGTGTAGTAAATATAATTATACTTATTAGAATTTTTATAAACTAGGATAGTATTCTATAGCTTTTTCTTTACTTTTATAATAGGCTAGTAGTAAGTTAGTAGTAATTTAGTATTTAGGTAATAGGATTATACTTACTTTATTTTAATAATAATAATTACCTTTAGAAGTAACTTTAATAAGTTTAAATAGCCTATTATAAAGCTATATAATTTAAGCTAAAGTCTAGTAGTATATTAGTAATAAGTAAGTAAATTCTAGTTAAGAGAGATATACTATAATATAGTTTTTATTATTTTAGAAGTAATAAGTATATTTTATTAAATAGCCTATTAAATATTAGCTATAAAAAAGTAATAAGTAAGTAAAGAAATTATACTTAAAGATTTATTATATTTTACTAGAAAAGTCTTTTTATTAATAAAGTATTCTAGGATCTTATAAGTACTATTTTTTAGGAGAATATTCTATATTATTACTTACTAATAATAGTATATATATAAAATCTTTTTTAAAGTTACTTTACTAGTAGTAAGTTAATAATAAAAATACTATAAGAATATAATAAACTTATAATAAGATTTTAAAAGAAGTTTACTTTAAAGAAAACTTTATAAAAGACTTTATAGGAGATTTTTTAGTTAATAGATTTTCTTAAGGTATTAATAAAGGTAAAGTTTAAGTATAAGACTTAAATATAGTAAACTAACTATAAGTTAGCTATAATAAACTAAATAAAGAAGTTATACTAGTAAGAGTATAAACTTATAAGCTAAATAAGGGTAAAAAACTAAGATAAATAAAGATAAATAATAATAATAATTAGGGACTAAAAGAGATTAGTAATTACTAAGTAATAGTAGTAAAAGAGCTATTACTTAGCTAGTAAGGGTAACTTATAAGGTTAAGGGATATTATAAGAGAAAGGAAGTATATAAAAGAGAGGAAAAATTAGTTTCTTTTATATTAACCCTAGACCCCTTAAGTAATCTAATATACTATATATAAGTAATTTATAAATTATAATAATAACCATTAGCACTACTAAATATATATATACCTATAAGCTATAAACTTATAGTAACTATAATATAAGCCCTCTAATTAGACTATTTAAAATTATAGTATTAAGTACCTTATTTATTTAAACTAATTATAAAAATTAATATAGGTTATTTATTTATTTCTTCTAGCTATATAATAGGTAATAATATTTATTTTACTATATTAAAGCTATATATAAGCTACTATTTAGATATTACTAACTATAATAAAAGGGGTTATTTTTAATTAGTAGTATTATTATTATTATTTCTTTTTATTTACCTATATATTTAAATATAAGGTACCTTATTTTATTTTCCTTATAAAGCTCTAATATAATAACTATACCTTAAGTAAGTAACTTATATTATAATTAAGGTTAATTATATATAAGGGAGGTATTATATTAGGAGTATAAAGATTAAAGATAGGATATTTATTAAAGTAAGTCTTTAAAAAACCTTTAGGCTATATAAATAATAAAGAGGCTAGCTAGCTATAAGATAGCTATATGCTTATAAAGTAAGGTATTTATTAAAGATTACACACATTATTAGTGCTAGGTTAAAGATTAAAACCTTTACGCACCTACCCCTAGCTAGTATTTATCTAGCAGCGACTACGATAGTCTTAGCCATCACTTCGTTTACAACCTTTTAGTGCAAGCCATGACATAAAGGCCCTTATCTTTACCTTAAATACTAAGGTACTAATTAGGTATTAATTTTATATACTAATTATTATTTATAAGTATAAAGATATTAAAATAATAATAAATTTAAATAGCTATACTAAGCTTAATATTATTAGTATTAAATTTATAAAGAACTATAAGCTTAATTAAGCTAAGGCTATAGTACTTACTCTTTAAGTAATAAGGGCCTTTATAGTCCTTTAATATAGTATTTATAAAGTACTTATTATAATTAAAGACTTAAAAGAGAAAGAAAAAAACCTTAAGCTATTATATATAGCTATAAATAAAAACCTAAGAATAAGAGAAAGCCTTATTTTAATTAAAATATATATACTTACTAAGAAATATATATATCTTTATTTATACTTATAAAAGTAATAGTTTAAGAAAAAGAAAATAGCCTTTTTATTTATAACTTTTTATAAGTTTATAAAGGTAATATATAATAAAGCTATTATATATACTATTATAAGAGTTATAAAAGATAAGTTTATTGATTTTTAATTTTTTTTTACGTCATTAGTTATAGCCAATGCATCTGATTTTTTATAACACAATTACTAGCAATACCTAGCTAGTAAAATAATTAATAACTAAATACTTAGATCTATAGTAATAAATAAGCTCTAAGGTTATAAATATAGGGGGCTATAAGATTAGAGCAAAGTTTATAATAAACTTTGTGGCTGCGTTAGCGTAAGAGTTATAATTTATAACTGTAGTTAAACTCAAATTTATTTAAGTTTTGCTTATAGCATAAATTAACGCGATTCCCCCTTCCTCTGCGACCGTGTTTATTCTATCTCTCTCTAAACACAACCTATCCTCACTTATCTCTAATTTAATTCGAACCTAATAGACGCACTACAGCCATTACAATCGCCAGGTAGGTTTAGCGTTACTAATTAACTAATTAACCCCTAACTAATTAGATAATAGCATAGCTAAGGGTAATAAAAAGGACACTACCTTATTTAAAATATTAAATAATATAGTAAAAGAGAAAAAAAGTAAAGGGAAGGGAAGTAAAGATAAATCTAACCTAGAGATAATTAATAGTATTTATACTATAAGGGAAAAAATACTAAAAAGCAAAGGTAATATAAATAATAAGATTTATAAGGTAAATAAGAAAAATAAGAAAAAGATAAAAGAATGGGGTATTAGGCTGTAAAATACTAAGCAGTTTTACCTTGTGCTTAGGAGGGGAAAGATAAGTTTATTACCCTTAAAGATAATAAGAAAGTAAAAGTATATAAAACTATTAAAGATATCCCTAAGAAACTATATAAGTTTAAAAATATATTTATAGTAAATAAGGTAAGTAATTTACTATTAAGAAAGAAAACTAATTATATAATTAACCTAATACTTAAGGCTATACCCTTTTATAAACTAATTTACTCTTTTTTCTAAAGTAAGTTAAAGAAGCTTTATAAATATATTAATAAAAACCTATAGAAAGGCTAAATAAGACTCTTTAAAAGCCTTATAAGTATACTTATCTTATTTATACTAAAGAAAAATAAAATACTTTAACTATATATAAACTATTAAGGACTTAATAAAGTAATATAAAAGAATTACTATACTTTTCTCTTAATTTTAGAAATCCTAGACTAGTGCTAAGAAGCTTATTACTTCTTAAAGATTAATATTAAGAATACTTACTATTAAATCTATATTAAAGAGAGTAATAAGTAAAAGAGTATATTTTATACCTATTATAAAAACTATAAATATCTTATAATACCCTTTAAGCTAACTAATACCTTAGCTACTTTTTAAAGCTATATTTATTAAGTGCTTTATAGGCTAGTAAATACTATTTATATAGTATATTTAAATAATATCCTTATTTTCTTAAAAATATAAGAGAAGTATACTATATATATTAAGGAAGTTTTAGAATATATAAGGTTAGTAAAGCTATATATAAAACCCTTAAAGTATTTATTTTACTAGAAATTAGTAAAATTTCTAGGGTTTATTTTATTAGTTAATAGTATTTTAATAAATATATATAAAGTTAATATAATTTAAAACTAGAAAAAGCCTATAAGCTTTAAAGATATATAGTCTTTCCTAGGATTTTATAACTTTTACTAAAGGTTTATTTATAAATACTCTAGGATTATAGTACCCTTATATATACTAATAAAAGGTAGTTAAAATAGTATTTAAACTAGGAAGTTTATATTTAAGAAAAGGAAATAGCTAGTATTTAACTAGCTTAAAAATACCTTTTAATAAGTGCTTTTTCTTTATTATTATAACCTAAGTTAGCTAGTATATATTAAGATAAATACTTTAGTCTTTATAATAATAAGAATTTTATCTAAATAAAATAATAAAGGCTAATAGTATTTTATAGTATTTTAGTTAAGGAAGTTTATAAATACTAAATATAATTATAGTATAGTAAATTAAAAATTACTTACTATAGTAAAGTTATTTAAATACTAGTAATACTATATTAAAGATATAGTAACTCTAGTAAAGGTCTTATTAGATTACTATAACTTATAGACTTTTATAAGGTAATAGAAGCTAAATAGGAGGTAAGCTAAATAGTGTATATTTTTTTACCTCTTTTACTTTATAATTAGGTATAAACCTAGGAAAAGTAACCTAGTAAATATACTATTAAGAAAGTTAAATTATAAAGGTAAACCCTTAATAAATAAAGTACTTTTACTAAAGCTTTAAAAGAAAATAGTAATTACTAAAGAACTAGTAAAAGAAAAGATACTAATATATAAGAGAAAATATAGTAAGATACCTGTAAAGAAGGAAAATACCCTAGTCTTAGTCAGAGCATTGCACTACAATACAATACATTTGATGTATTGTGTATTGTATTATATTGTATTGACAATACAATATAATATAATATATTACATAATACAATACATTAGAAATTTTATAATACAATACAATACATGTATTATTTGTATTGTTTTGTATTTTTTTTTCTTTTTTTCTATTTAAAGTAAATTCCTTAATTATAAGCATTAATAGAGTATATATATATATATATAATAGCTTATAATAGCTTATAATAGCTTATAATAGCTTATAATAGCTTATAATAGCTTATAATAGCTTATAATAGCTTATAATAGCTTACAAATTTAATAGCTATTAGTATTAGCTAGTATTCCTTTTAAGTAAAAATTATATATCTAAGCATAAAAGCTATAGATAAGTTACTAATAGTTATAAGGACCCACTTATAGACCCACTTTTATTAAAAATCCTCTCTTTTAGTAAAGATTATAGATTTAAGTAAGAAAGCTATAAATAAGTTAATAATAGCTTATATATAATTCTTTAAATTCTTTTTTTACTTTTTATAAGCTTTTTATAGGTTTAAACTTAGGGGTTTTACTTTTCTTTTAAGTAAAAAAGACTAAAAAGTTAAAGTAATTATTTACAATTATAATAAAATAGTTATAAAGGTAAAGAACCTTTTATTAGATAATTAAAAATTCTCTCTTTATAATAAGAACCTTATATATATAAATATATTATTTTTAGAATTATAATCTTATTTATATATAATAATAGATAATTTCTTTAGGGTAAATATTTTAACTAAAGCTAGAAAAAACACACTAAAAAGGATAAGAAATCCGAAAAAATAGATATTAAAGTGATAAAACCTTTAAAATATAGTAAAAAAATAAGTCTATAAATTAAGCCTATAATATATTATATTGTATTGTATTTTTAATACAATACAATACACAATACAATACATAGGGCAATACAATAGAATACAATACATCGAAGGGCTAAAAAAATACAATACAATATAATACTACAATGCTCTAGTCTTAGTAAAAAGGCTTAGTAAAATACCTTTAGAGAAGGAAAATACCCTAGCTACTATAAAGAGAGCTTTAAAGGCTAAAGTAACCTAGTTAAGAGGCTAGTTAGCTACTATAAATCTAGTAAAAGATTAGCTAAATAAGGGTAATTTCTAGGAGAAAGTAATTTATATTTAAGATATTAGTATAGTATAAGAGATATAGAAGACTATTATATTACTAAATCCTTACTAATCTAAGCTAAATAAACTATTAGTATAATTACTATAAAAGGCATAGAATTAAGATTTAGATTTATAAAGGTAAAATAGTAAGATTAATAATTCCCTAGTAAGAGGTAAAGAAAAAGCTAGTTTATAGTTATATAGTATAAGAGGTCTCCTAATATACTAAGACTAGGTAGTTATTCCTAAGGAGCCTATCTTATAATAGAAGCTTCTATAGCTATACTATAATAATTTACTAGTAAGTTACTTTAGGACTAAATACACTCTTAAGCTATTAAAGCATTACTTCTAGTAACTAGGTATAAGTAAGTTAGTATTTAACTATATTATAAGCTATAGGGTTTACTAGTAAGTAATAGCTAGAAGGCATTGCTTATATAAAAGCCTTAAATCCTTACTAATACCATAGTAACTATAGGTAAAAATCTTAATAGATTTTTATTAAAATGTAGGGAGCTAGTTGCTAGCTAGCAACAGCTATACAGGTGCAGCTCTACGGTTAGGGACTAGTAGAACCACCACGTTAGAATAACTAACGCAACGTAACGGAAGGTTATAGCAGTTATTAACTAATTAAATTTAATTTAGATTACTTTTATAATAGCTAATAGAGCAATAGAATTGATTTTAGCGATGTTATACAGGCAATGTGGCTGTTAGATTAAGAGGCCTAGCTATCTAGCTAGATTAAAAAGATTTTCTTCCTCTTATATACTTACTAACCGTATTAGTGGATCTAGACTACTAAAGAGGTCTTATAGGCTACTTTTTATTTTCTATAAAATTCATTTATATATAAAATCTAAAAAATTAACTTACCACTATATAAACTAGTAACTTATATGTACTAAATTTTAGTCTAAAAAATATTCCTATATTAAATAAAAGCCTTATCTTCTAGCTTTAA
Organism: Epichloe festucae Fl1; assembly: GCA_003814445.1. Taxonomy (NCBI): domain Eukaryota; kingdom Fungi; phylum Ascomycota; class Sordariomycetes; order Hypocreales; family Clavicipitaceae; genus Epichloe; species Epichloe festucae. Next base: position 1,787,991 of record CP031385.1, on the reverse strand, counting down.
TTTGCTATATATAAGACTTTTATATAACCTCTAGTTAAAGAGAAAATTGCTATTAAAGATAGCTATAGGGTAACCCGCGTATAGGGTAGCCTGCTTACCTAATTACTAGTGGCGCGGTTATGGCTATGCTTATAGTTATAATGTAATTAACTAATTCACGATTAATTAGAATTAGTTATTCACATGGTTAGTTATAACTATTAATAGCTATAGTATAGCTATTAGGCTTATAATGCAAGCTAGTAATAAAAAGGTCCTTTAACTAGAAAGGGCTAAAAATAGGTCTTATTTTTAACACCCCCTTTACAAAAGAATTGTTATAGACTGGCCCCTAGGTGACTGCGATAGGGCGTTAATATGATATTAAGAGACTTGAGGAGAAAAAGGGAAAGGAGAAGAGGCTATCCCTAGTAGCGCCCCTTATACCCCCTTAGCTTCTTATATAAGCTCCTCCTTACCTATTCTTACTTACCCCTACCCTTCTTACTATTTAGAAAATGCTTAGGCAAAGCTTAAGCCCTTATATATGCCCTTACTTAAGCGTGTCTAATAAGTCCCCTTTTTATAATAATCCTATGAATTATCTAATAGGTAATTAATCCTATTCCTTACTTATTATTATTAGGTGCGTAATATATATATCTTACTAGCTTATTATGTTATTATTATACGCGTAACGCATTCGCCTTACTAGCTATTATGTAGTAACAATAACTACCTCACTTCTATGCCTTATTTTTGCAGTGTGTGTAATGTGTTTACTTTACTAACCTATTATTTATTATAGTCTCTAGCCCTACCCCTACTAGTTTATAATTTACCTAATGAGGGTATATAGCACACTTACCTTACTAACCTATTATTTGTTATGGTCTCTAGCCCTGCCCTTACTAGTTTATTAATTACCTAATATAGGTTTAAAATCACATATAAATATTTTACTTAGTTTCTCTTTATATCTTACCTTCCCTTATATAATACTATCCCTTTATTATTATAATTTTATTATACCTTTCTCTTTATTCTATTAGACCCTTTTTCTTAGATAATTATTCTCCTATTAGAATATACCTTATAATTTATCTAACCCTCCTCTACCCCTAGTTACTCTTATAATACCCTTAGCCTATTTTATTAGTAAGTTCCTTATAAAAGGTAACTTTAATAATAAATAATATACTACTTCCTAATTAGTCTAGTGCCCTTATAGGCTATATATAAAATAAGCCCTTATTACTAGTATTCTAGAATATTATTTACTTAAATCTAAAGAATTATACCCTTTATATTAGAGGTAATACCTTTCTTATATATAGTATACTAAGCTCTTATTTACTAACCCTTATCTTTATTATATACTAAAGGATATTAAAGTAAAGATTACCTTAGGTATATATATTATTAAACTTAGAGTCCCTAAGACTTTAGAAATAAAAAAGAAAATACCTATTTTATCCTAAAGGTATTACTACCTTATTAGTTAGTAAAACTCCTTCCTTACTTAGGCTTAGTTTAATCTAGCTTCTATTTAGTTAGCCCTTAGGGTATCCCTTATTACTAATATTACTATAATAAATATAACTAGTCTTAAAGTTACCCCTTTTATTAGTACTAGCTCTTTAGCTAGCTATAGTATAGCTTACTTTATATAGTAAGCTATAGGTATTTTATTCTAATAGAACTAATAAGTTATTAGTAAGCTAACTATAATATATAAAGAGATATATAAGTAGTTTACTATGCTTCTCTAAGCTTTAATGCCTTATTACTAAGATAAAATTTAGTAATATTCTTAAATTACTAGGTTAAGTAATAAATCTCTTTCTTATTACTACTAGTAACTTTTATGCCTTTTCTTTATAATAGGTTTAACTTATAATTATATTCTTAGAGCCTTAGGAGCTAGCTATTCTCTAGCTAGAAATAATATTTCTCCCCCCTTAGTTATCCTTCTCTTACTTACTACTCTCTTACTAAGTCTTTTATTATGCCCCCTCTTATATATACTTCTTACACTAATCCTATTTATACTATCTAAGTCCTAGGTTATACCTAAGGTAAATAAGGTAAATAACTTATTATACTATAACTATTACCTAGTAATAATAATACTATAGCTATAGTAATAGTAGTATAACTCTAGCTAGAGGTAGTGCGCCCTTATTTATTTTCTTCTAGTAATTTAGGTAATAACTTAATAGATAATTATCCTTATTAAGTAATAGTAATAAAATATAGTAGTTTAGTGCTTTAGGTACTTATAAAAGTCTTTATAAGTATATAAGTCTTTTAAAATTAATTTAGTCTATTATTAATTTATATATTACCTTATTTTACCTTAAATTTATTAAGTGCTTATATTTTCTTTATACTTTCTAATAGCTCCTATATTAGTTAGGAGTATTTTACTTACTTAACTAAGATATTCTATTATTTTCCTTATCCTAGTGTATTTTAAGCTACTAGAATTCGCTTAACCTAATATTCCTTAATAAGCTTATTATTGCCCTTTACTAGAACCTATTTTAGACTTAGGCATAAGTCTTATAGCTATTAACTTAAGAGTAGGTCTTTTACTATATATTTAATAAGGTTTATATAAAAAACTAAATAAATACCCTTTAGTATATTAAGTTATACTATAAGAGAAAATAGTACTTTTATAACTATATACTTTATAGTTACTTAGTTAAGTTTCCTTAAGAGGTAGTTTATCTTTATATTTTTAAGTAATAGCTATACCTTATCCCTAACCTAAAAATATTTTACTAGGTATCTTAATGCTAATATTATATCTTATTACTATTACTATATATAAGCTATTATAGTCTAAGCTAAAAGAGTGCCCTCTTAAAGGTAGCTAAGGAAGCAAATAGCCCTCCCCTTTAGTATAGTTATAAATATAGGTATATTTAGCTAGGTTTAAATTAGTTTAAGGTTATAACTATAGAGTAATCTATCTAGGCTTACTCTAGTGACTAATAAGGTCCTATTATTTATTACTAGTTAATAAGTAGTAAGATATTTTAGCTAGTTATACTATAAGAAGGAAATAGTAACACATAGGATTACCTATACCTCCTAGTTTACCTATTTTATACTACTATTAGTCTAAGGATAATATAATATAAAGAGTAATTAATTTATCCTTACTAGGGCATATAATATTATCTAAAATTATCCTAACTAGTCTAAGCCTTAGTTTATAATAATAAACTAAGGGAATCCTCTAAACCTTTACTAAACTATTTTAAAGTGTTTTATATAATCCTTAGCTTTTATAGAAGTTATAGCCTTAAGCTATATAAACTTTAATAGTTTATTTATAATAACTATAAGGTATTAGGGATATTTAGGTAATAAAGCTAGTAAGTTTATTATAAAGTTAATAGAGATTTATAACTAAAACCAATTATAGATTAGTAAGGGCTTTAGTAAGCCCTAGCGCTACTAGTAGCTTTTATAGCTACTAATATAGTAATAATTATAAATAAACCTTGCTATATCCTATAATATTTTATCCTAGTAAAACTATTACTATAGGATTTAAAATATAGTATTATAGCTAGGGTAACCTATAACTAGCAAGTTATAGCATTATTAAATAAGAGTTATTATTAGGGGTTCCTAGGCTAGGACCTATATATGCCCCTAGAACTATAACGCGCTATAAGCGCTTATAGAATAATCTATAACCTATTCTCTTATTATTACCTCTAGGGGAAACTTCCTAGCGCCCTCCTAAATAGCCTTAAGGTATATACTATATATAGGATCTAATATAATAGCCTAGTTCTAGAGGGCTTAGAGGTGCTTACTAGTAAAGAGGGCCTCCCTTACTAGTAGTAAGGACACTTAGTGTGTAAATAAAGCTATAATAGGTTTATCTAAGTCTATCTCTAATAATAAAGATAACTATATAATAGTAATTAGCTATAGTACCTATCCCTACCTTAGGGATAACTTATATTAGTCCTATTCCCTTCTAGATAAAGTATCTAGGCATTGTGCCTATATACTAGGTTTATAACGCAAATAGAAGTTAAATAGCGCAAGTATATCTGCCTATTAAGCTTGCTATTCTAATATTAGCCTTAGTATTATAAAGTACTCTAGGTTTTTATAGTCTATATAAATTATAAATAAATAGGAGATACCCTATAACTTTACTAACTATACCTTTAAGTATAAAATAATAGTAAGTAATTTCTTATTATAAATAGTATAGTTTTTCTATAACGCTAGCTATAAGACTAGTAAAGTAGTATACTACTAGGTATAGCATGCTATTATATTCTAACTATAAGAGATACTTACTAAGGGCTATACCTAAGTAATTAGCTTTTATTATTATAGAATAATCTAGATCCTATTATATAAGGACTAGGTATATAATAAAAGCGTTTTTTAGCCTCTTAAAGGCCTTATCTTCCTCTAGTCCTTAGTAAAAGGGAGTATTTCTCTTAGTAAGGTATATTAGGGGAGCTACTAGGTTAGAAAAATTACTAATAAAGTTATAATAAAAGTTTATAAACTCTAAAAAGCTTTAAACCCCTTATAGCTTTATAGGTATTACCTATTCCCTTATAGCTATAACCTTTATAGGATAAGGATAAATTAAGTATCTAGCTATAATAATATATCCTAGGTATTAGACCTCCTTAATAGTAAATATAGATTTATTAATATTAAGGTATAGCCTTATAGCCTATAAGTGTCCTAATATTAGTTAAACCTTTACTATATAGTCTTTCTTTAATCCCCTAGAGTAAACTAGGATATTATTAAGGTATGCTATTATAAAGTCCCTTAATACCTCCCCTAAGGATTTATTAATATAATATTAGAAGGTTACTAGTACACTTACTAGGCTAAATAAATAGACTAGCTACTTAAATAATCTAAACCTAGTGTAAAAGGTAATAAGGTGCTCTTTACCTTTAGCTATTTATAATTTATAAAACACTATATAGATATTTACCTTTATAAACTAACATGCCCTAGAGAGGGAGCGTAGTGTCTCTTTAATTAAGGGGAGTAAGTACTAGTCTTATACTATAATCTTATTAAGTATATAGTAGTTTATATAAAACCGCTATCCCTTATTTACCTTCTTAATAAGGAGGACAAAAGCTATAGCTAATAAGGAGCTAGTGTGAATTTATTCTTTATCTATAAGATCTGTAATTTAGTAATAAACCTCTAATAACTAGTCCCTTAGTATATTATATAATAGGCCTTATAGAAGTGTTAGTTTAGATCTATCTAGGTTCTTATGTAAGCATATGTAGTAATTAAGGGAACTTCTATATAGGGGTAAACTATTAGCTTTTGCCTTATTAAAAAGATTTATAAAGTCTGCTAATTTCTTTAGTAATATAGTTATATCTAAGCTATTTAGCTTTATTTTAGGCGCTATAATTTACAATACTATTATAATTTCCTTAAGGCTTATAGCTATAAACCTTATTATAGTATCCTTTATTCTTTATGCCTACTATGCCTTAGTAGTATATAAGGAGCTAATAATCCCCTATACTAGGGTTCTCTTTCCTTACGTAGTGGTCTCTAAAACGCAAAGGCCCTTTACTACACTAATAACTAGTTATTGTTTTACCGCATAAATTATAACATTATAGTACTCTAGCTAAGGCATCTTAAATATAATATCCTAGGTAAGGCCTAGGATAATATATAAATATACTAATAATTCCTACCTATTAATATTAATCCTAACCTATACTATATAGGTAATAGAGGAAGACTTCTCTTTTTATTATTTTCCTTTTCTCTTTATTTTTACTATAGTATACACTTGCCTTTGTTTTAGTAGTTATATAAGCTCTAGGCTAAGTTATCTTATTACTAATTTACTTATAGCACTATAGTAATTATAGCTATAATTAATCTAGATATTAATATAAAAGCATATATTAAAAAGTACTAGGATTAAGAAAGGTAGTTAGTCTATATATTAATCTATATCCTTATCTATATCTATAAACTAGCTATACTTATCTAAATCTATAGCTACTAGCTAGCCTATTTACCCCTATATAAGACTTTGCTTAAGGGCTACTTATTTTCTAAAGAGTTTATAATAACCTCCTTATTTATGCTTTTTGCATTTGCCCTATATAAGTTAATTTAAACCTTAGGTTAGTGAGGCAAGAGAAAGGTATATTCCTAGATATAATAGTCTTTAGATTTATAATATAAGTAGCACCCCTTCTAGTGGCATTTAGTTAGTTTTGCTTAGGTTACTTACTTAGCCCTTAGTTAGTTTAAGTTTCTCTTAGGGCCCTTATCTTTTTTATCTAGTTTATTCTATTTACTTTACTAGGTAGTTATAGTGTATACTCCTATTATAAGTGTGTTGCCTTTATAATCTATTTACTAGGGTATAGGTTAGCCTAGCTAGGGCCTGCGTTAGTTCTAGTGTTTTTTCTCTAAGGTAAATAATTTAATATTTACTATAATACTATAGTACTAGGTAACTATAATAAAGTATTTTATTTAGCTTATTCCCTTACTAATAAATATCTCTCTTATATGTTTATTAAGTGTATATTAAAGCTTAGTAAGCTTAATATCTTTAGTCTAATAAGCCTCTCTTACTAAGGATAGTTTTTATTTAAAGTAAATAAAGAATAAAGTAAATGCCTTCCTTAACCCTTACTTTATTTAGTTAAGTTTTATAAGGGCTATTTCCTATTTATAGAGGTCTATGTATAGCGTTTCTAGGTAACTTAAGAAGGCCTTAGGGTTATAGTCCTTAATATAACCTATCTTAAAGAATAATGTAATATAGGCCTAGACCTTAGGTAATAGGTTCTAGTAAATAAATACCTACTAGTTTTTACTAAAACTAATAAAGTCCTTATTTACCTCTAGCTTATATTATATTAGGAACTTCTAGGTAGTGAATATAGCCTTATTACTATTATATAAGTTACCTATAGGAATTGGTTTCTAGCGGATTTATAATATAAGGGATAGTAATACTAGCCTCTAAGGAGGGATATAGTTTAGGTTAGAGATAGTAGGATTTACTAGAGCGTTTAGTAAGAAGGTTTATTAATTTGCTAATTCTAGGTTTGCGTATATATGTTATTATAGGTTCTTAATTACTCTTACTTACTATTCTAGTATTAGTTAAAGTGTCTTAAACTAAGAATTATAAGCTTCTAGTAGTAATGTGGCCTTAAATAGGGGAGTGTAAGTCCCTTAGCTAAGTTAGTTATAAGGCTAAAGCATATCTATTAGGTCTATTATTATTATCTATATTTTTAGTAGCCTTTTTTTTAGACTAAAGGAAGTCTCTTAATTATTATAGACTAGCCCCTAGGTAACTATAATAGGGTGTTAATATAATATTAAGAGACTTAAGGAGGAAAAGGGAAAGGAGAAGAGGCTATCCCTAGTAGCGCCCCTTATACCCCCTTAGCTTCTTATGTAAGCTCCTCCTTACCTGTTCTTACTTGCCCTTACCCTTCCTACTATCTGGAAAATGCTTAGGCAAAGCCTAAGCCCTTACAAGAATTACATTAAAAGTAATTAAAAGCGTATAAGGAGACTATAGGGTGAAATAATAACTTTTAAATAATAACTTTTAGATAATAATTGTTATGGACTAGCCCCTAGGCAACTGCAATAGGGCGTTAATATAGTATTAAGAGACTTAAGGAGAAAGGAGAAAGGGCAAGAGGCTATCCCTAGTAGTGCCCCTTATACCCCCTAGGCTACTTATATAAGCTTCCTTTTTCTTACCCTAATTACTTTTACTAATTCTCTCTTTAACTACTATATAGATAATACTTAGGTAAAGCCTAAGCTCTTATATATACCTTTACTTACTTATTACTAATAAACTTCTCTTTATAATATCCCCTAGTAATATATATAATACTTATATTATATATACCCTTAGTTATTATAATAAAAACTATTCTTACTAATAGCTATTTATAAAGTATTTAATAAGCACTTACCTTATTACCTTATTATTTATTATAATAATAACCCCCTTACTTCTAAGTGTTATTTTATAGTATATATCATATATTTACCTTACTAATAGGTTATTTATGTTATGGACTAGCCCCTAGGCGACTGCGATAAGGCGTTAATATAGTATTAAGAGACTTAAGAAGGAAGGAGGAAGGGTAAGAGACTATCCCTAGTAGTGCCCCTTATACCCCCTAGGCTACTTATATAAGCCTCCTTTCCTTACCTTAACTACTTTTACTAATCCTCTCTCTAATTACTATATAAATAATACTTAAGTAAAGCCTAAGCCCTTATATATACCCTTACTTACTTATTACTAATAAACTCCCCTTTATAATATCCCCTAGTAATATATATAATACTTATATTATATATACCCTTAGTTATTATAATAAAAACTATTCTTACTAATAGCTATTTATAAAGTATTTAATAAGCACTTACCTTATTACTTTATTATTTATTATAATAACCTCCCCTTATTTCTAAGTGTTATTTTATAGTGTATATAATATATTTGCCTTACTAATAGGTTATTTATTATAAATAATTACCTTATCCTTACTTATTTATAGTTTACCTAATATAAGTATAACTTTTACTATAAATATCTTACTTATACTTATACTTATTTTACCTTTCCCTTTATATAATACTATCCCTTTATTATTATAATTTTATTATACCTTTTTCTTTATTTTATTAGTCCTTTTCTCTTAAATAATTATTTCTTTTACTAAAATACCTTAATACTAAACTAATACTCTTACTTCTATAGCTTTAGTAGCTACTCCTATAGCTACTCTTACTATACTAATATTCTATTTTATTAGTAAGTACCTTATAAAGGGAAACTTTAATAATAAATAGTATACTATACTTAAATTAGTTTAATATTCTTATAGTCCTTATATTAAATAAGCTCTTATTACTAGTGTCTTAAACTATTATTTACCCTAAAGTAAGGAGTTATATTCTCCTTATTAGTAGTATTATATTACTTATATATAGCACACTAGGCTTAGATTTACTAACCTATAACTTTAATATACCCTTAAGGATCTTAAGGCTAAAATTACTATAAGTATATATATTATTAAGCCTAAAGTCTTTAAAACTATAACTATAAAGAAAAAGATACTTATCTTATCTTAAAGATATTACTATCTTATTAGTTACTAAAATGCCCTCCTTAACTAAGTATAATTTAACCTAGCTTTTATTTACTTAGCTCTTAGGGTATCCCTTACTATAAATACTCCTATAATAAATATAACTAGCCTTAATATTATCCCCTTTATTAGTACTAGCCCTTTAGCTAGTTATAAAATAGTATAGTTTATATAATAAGTTACTAGTGTTTTATTCTAATAAAACTAATAGATTATTAGTAGCTTAAACACTATATATAAAGAAATATATAAATAGTTTACTACCCTTATCTAAGCACTTACCCTTTATTACTATAGTAAAAACTAATATTATTATTAAATTACTAAGTTAGGTAATAACTCCCCTTTTATTATTACTAGTAACTTACTTATTTTCTCTTTAAGTTAAGGTTAATAAGTTTTTCTTTTAAATATACCCTTAAAAACCCTAAAGCTAGCTAGCCCTTAGCTAAAAATAATATTCCTTATCTTACTAGGGTTATTATTTTTACTTACTATTCTCTTACTAGTACTTTTATTATACCCTTACTTACTTATACTTTATATACTAATCTAACTTATACTATTTAAAACCTAGGTTATATCCTAGGTAAATAACTTTTTATATTATAACTATTACCTAGTAAATATACTATAGCTATATTAGTAAAGTACTAACTTTAAATAAAGGTAATATATACTTATATAAGCTCTTTTATTAATTTAAATAAAGACTTAAAGAATAATTATTCCCTTTAAGTAATAATAATAAACTATAATATATTAGTATCTTAAATATATATAGGAGTCTTTATAAGTAAATAAGTTTTCTAAAATTAATTTAGCTTATTATTATATTATATATTTTCTTATTTTACCTTAAACTTATTAAGGGCTTATATTTATACTATATTCTCTAATAGTTCTTATATAAGCTATATATAACTTACTTACTTAATAAGTATATTATATCTCTTACCCTAGCCTAAAGTATTCTAAGCTACTAGGATTTACTTAACCTAATATTCCTTTATAAGTTTATTATTACTCTTTATAAGAACTTATTTTAGTCCTAGATAAGAGTTCTAGAGCTTTTAACTAGGGAAAGAGTTCTTTATAGTGTGTTTAATAAGGTTTATATAAAATACTAGGTAAATACCTCTTAGAATATTAAGCTATATTATAAGTAATATTAGGACTTTTATAACTATATACTTTACTATTACCTAATTAAGTTTTTATAAGGGGTAGTTAATTTTAATATTTTTAAGTAAAAGCTATACCTTATTTTTAACCTAAAACTATTTTACTAGTTAATATAAAGTAAATATAGTGTTTTACTACCTTTATTATATATAGGCTATTATAGCTTATACTAGATAAGTACCTTTTTAAAGGTGCTTAAGAAACTATATTACTTACCTCTTTAGTATTATTATAAAAGTAAACTTATCTAGTAGTAACTAGACTAGCTTTAGGTTATAGCTATATAGTAGCTTATTTAAGCTAACTTCTATTATAAAAAATAGCCTATTATTAATTATAAGCTAGTAAGTAACTAGATATTTTAGCTAGTTAAACTATAAGAAAGAGACTATAATATATAGTATTACTTATATCTCTTAGTTTACTTACTTTATATTACTATTTTATTAGGCAAAAATAACCACCTAAAAACAACAGAAAAGATAATAATAATAATAGTAATAAAAATAACAATATTAACAATACTAATAATACTAACGAATTTAACAATATTAAAGCCAGAACCTAGATAATAGAATCTAGGTCTACGATATTTTCGATCTATTATGAGGATCTAAGCTGCTAAGGTCTCTTTTCAATATCTAGTTATCTTATTAATTAAATAAACCTAGAGCATATACTATAGTAACCGCACAAAAGGGGAGAGTTAATTTTCTATAAAAGGGGAGAGAATCTAGGGATTTTATCTAGCTAGATAGTTATATAACTAGGGATCCGATTAATTTAGCAATGCTAATAGATCTAATAATGCTAAGGTCTAGAGACTAAAGGTCTTATAATAGGTCTTAAGAGAGGTCTTAAGAGGTCTTAATCCTAGCCACACACTATTAGTCTATAGGTAGTATAATATAAAAAGTAACTAATTAATCCTAACTAAGGAGTATAATATTATCTAAAATTTTCCTAACTAATCTAAACTATAATTTATAATAATTAATTAAGGAAACCCCCTAAACTACTACTAGACTATTTTAAACCTCTTTATATATTTCTTAGCTCCTATAGAAGTTATAGCCTTAAGCTAAATAAATTTAAAGAGTTAATTTATAATAACTATTAAATATTATAGCTTTTCTAGGGATAGTACTAGTAAGTTTATTATAAAGTTAATAAAGATTTATAACTAAAACTAGTTAGGGATAAGTAAAGGCTTTAGTAAGCCCTAGTGTTATTAATAGCTTTTATAATTACTATAGTAATAATAGTTATAGATAAACCTAGTAATATCTTATAATATTCTATTCTAGTAAAACTACTATTATAAGATTTAAAATATAGTATTATAGCCTAGGTACCTTATTACTAGTAAATTATAGTATTACTATATTAAGGTTATTATAAGAGGCTTTTACACTAGGACCTAGGTATAGCCCTTAAACTAGAGTGCCTTATAAGCACTTATAAAATAATTTACTACTTACTCCCTTATAAGTACCTTAATAAAAAACCTCTAGGCCCTTTCCTAGATAGCCCTTAATTAAATACTATATATAAGGTTAAAGGTAATAGCTTAGTCCTATAAGGTTTAAAGGTATTTAGTAGTAAAGAGAACCTTACTAGCTAGTAGTAATACTATACTACTATTATCTTATTACCTATCTAGTGTTAGTAAAAGTTATATAATAGTAATAGGTTATAGGATATATCCTATTTTAAAGGTTACCTCTTCCTAGTCTTACTTCCTTTAAAAAAGAGTATTAAGTTACTATACTTATATACTAAGTCTATACTAAAGGTAAAAATTAAATAGTATAAGTATATTTACCTATTAAGCTTACTATTCTAATATTAACTAGGGAGTTATAAAGTACTCTAGGTTCTTATAGTTTATATAGACATTTATATAGTAGTGTAAGCTAAAGCTAAAGCTATAAAAAAATTATTATAATAAAACTTTAAAATAATATCTAGTTAAATTAACCTAGATTAATTTATAACTAGGTTTACAAACACTAAAGGATATTTTTATATTTTTATAACTAAAAATTAAAGATTTAAAATAGGTTAAAAGGTATTAGGCTTCTTTAAAATATATTTATATAAAAAAGACTTAGAAATATTATAATCTATTTAAAAATAACTAAATAGTATAGGTTAGATAGTACCTAATAGTAAAAATGCATATAGTTTTAGAGTTAATTCTCTAAATAAGCTTTTAAATATAATTATACCTTATTTAGATAAATATACTTTAATTTATAGCCTCTAGCTATAAAAATTTACTAATTATATTTTATAAAAGAAAGCAATAATTATAATAAAAGATAGTAAGTATTTAATAAATAAAGGTATTAAAGAGATTATAAATATAAGAGTAAGTATTAATATAGGTTTATCTAAAGTGTTAAAAGATAGTTTTATAGAAACTATTCCTACTATTTATTATTTAATTAATAAGTAAGAAGTTTTATATAATAGTTAATTATCTAGATTTACTCCTAAGGAAGGGTTATTCTTAATAAGAATAGGAAAATCTTCTAATTAAGTAGTATCTAGAGCTTAATTAGTTTTTATAATATTATAATATACTTATAATAAAAATCTTCTTAAATCTATTATAAATTATTTAAATTACAGTACTTACTATACTTATAATAATAAAGATTTAGGATATTATATATATATAAATTTTAAGGATATTTATACTAAGATTATACCTTTCTTTAAATAATATCTAATATTAGGGGGGTAAAATCTTAGGATTTTACTAATTAAATTAAAGTAGCTAAATTTATATAAAATAAGGATTATTTAACTTAAGAAGGATTAGATAAAATTTTAAAGATTAAATCTATAATAAATAGAAGTTATAAATTATAGTTATAGAACTATAAAAGGATTAGTAGTTAAGTGGTTATAATATAGCTCTTTTAATGCTACTATTATAGGTTTAATCCCTATCTAGTCTAAGCAAATTAGTGTAATAAAAATATATTTAGTTTATACCTAAAAGATATTAGTATAAGTCCTTTAGCCACGTTTTTTTTAGATTTATTAGTAATATATAGGGTTATAGCTTAATTAGTAAAGTATACTACTTATAATAGTACTTATCTATATAAAATATATAATTTATATATTTATTAAAAGGCTTATCTAATATATTTTCTATAGAAAGAAAAGGTTATAGATTAAAACTTTAGTTTATAAGGAAGTCCCTTATAACTATAGCTACCTAATCTCTTAGTAACTAAAGAGAGATTTATATATACTTTTAAATATAAATAAAATAATATTATAACTATAAACTAGATATAGTAGTAGTATATTATTTACTATAGCTATATAATTTATTAATAAAAAGAGATTTATATATTTAACTTATTACTATAAAACTATAGAAAATTTAAATTTAGAAAATCACTAATTTATTTTCTTTAATGAATTTATTAAATAATAAAGAGGCTTTATAAACACTAAAGGCTATTTTTTATTAGTTAAAACTAATAGTACTTTTACTTTTAGATTTTTAATAAAGTTACATATAGATAATATATTTATACTATATTTTATTAAAAAGACTTTAGGAATAGGTAAAGTAACTATATATAAATCTTCTATAATTTTTTCTAGAACTTCTTAAAAGGAAATTAAATCTATTTTATAACTTTTTACTAAATATCCTTTAAATATAATAAAGTATCTTCTTAGATTTTAAAAAAGCTTTTAAACTTTATATAAATACTAAAGTTAAAACACTAGAACTTATATTAGAAATAAATAAGATTAAAAGTAATATAAATAGTAAAAGAACTACCTTTAAACTACTAGATAATTATAAAATTAATATAATACCTAATTAATTATTAGGGTTTATTAAAAGTAATAGTAGTTTTAATATTATTAAAAAAGATAATATTTTATAATTTTCATAGCAAAGCTACATAGCGTATATAAAAAGGTAATTTAATACTAATAGAAGTAATAAAGAAATTTTTTATTAATTTAGCTAAATTTAATAATCTAAGAATTACATAGGCTTTTATTTATATAACTAATGTAAATATAACTAGACTAAAAGCATTAAATTATATTTTATCTATTAAAAATAATGATTTTATAGATAAAGTACTAATACCTTTCTTTAATTCTATGATTTAATATAGTAAGAAAGAACTAGATTATTTATAAAAAAATAGTAGCAAGCTAAAGCTAAAGCTATAAAAAATTATATTTAAAATTAAAAAACTAGGATTATATTATATAAAAGATAGAAAAGACTTAATAAATTTTATTATAAGTAAAATAAATAATAATAGACTTTTTACTAGCAAACCTATTAAAATAAAAAGAAGTTTTACCTCTTTAGGAATAGAGATAATCTTAAATAAACTATCTAATTATAAAAAATAAAAAGATAGTAAAATCTTAATTAAATCTTCTAATAAATATAATTTTAGTAAAAAAAATATAAAAGTAAAACTTAGAGATTTACAAGGCTTAGTTTTTAAAACTTTTAACTCTATAACTAGTTATATAAAATTATTAGAAATAAGTTCTTATATAGTTAGAAGAAAAAGAATTAAAGCTAAGAAACTTATATTATTTAATAATAACGAATACTATATAAAATTAATTAAAAATATTTTAATTTAAAAAGGGTTATAGCTGAATTAGTAAAGCATATTACTTATAATAGTAAAAATAAGTATTTAAGTCACTTTAGCCCTAGTCTAAATAGTAAAATTAGCAAATATAATAAACTTAAGCTTTATAAACTTCTAGTCTTAAAGGTTTAAGTCCTTCTTTAAATATATTTTATTAGAGTATTATAAAGCTCTTATATAAGGGATATAGTTTAATTAGTAAAACTATGATTTTATATATTATTAATTTAGGATTAACTCCTAATATCTCTATAAGCTTATAAAGCTTAATTAGTTAAGTAAAATATTAAAGTTATTTTAGTTATAAGTTTAAGTCTTACTTTAAGTATTTTTAAGGAACTTTAGTATAATAGTAAATACATATAACTTTTAATTATTAAAATATAGGTTTAATTCCTATAAGTTCTATAAGGGTAATAATAAAATTAGCAAACATAAATAAATATATATATAAATATAGTGTTCTAATTTTATAAAATTCTAATTAATTTATTTTAACTAATAATAAAAAGGACTTTAGTATAAAGATAATTATATATAATTTTAATTATAAAATATAGGTTTAACTCCTATAAGTCTAATTTAAGGAAGAATTATTCCTTTTTAAGTTATTATTTAGAAGATCTTACTTCTTTATTATTAATTTAATTATATAAAAATGAAATTTTTTTTAAATAAAGTTCTTACTATTAATAATTTAAATAGAGTTATTACTATATTTATTATAGGTATGTTTTTTAGATATTTAATTAATAACTATTTATATTTATATATTATAGAATATATAAATTATATATCTATATTAATAGGTTCTATAATAAATTATTTATTAGAACCTTTACTTCTTTTTTATTATAAGTTTTATAGTACTAAATATATTACCTATATAAATAATAATAAGTCTATAGATAATAATTACTTTAATATAGATTTACCTTTATATTATTATAATATTTAAGGTAAAATCTTATTAAGTAAACCTAGTGAAATATTACACTATAATTTAGATAATAAAACTAGAAAAAGAATAGCTAGTTAAATATTTAAAGAAATTACATAACCACCTAAATTTAAAGAAATACCTATAGCTTATGCTAATAATATAGGTTATATTTATTTAGGTATTAGATATTATAATAAATTATCTAATCCTATAGGGTTATATATTAAATATTTTAATATTTTTAATTAAATATCTTATTAATATGTTTAAGAAAAAGAAGAGAATTACTTAAAATTCTCTAAAATTAGAGAAAGTATAAGTTCTAAAATAAATATATAAAAAGAAATAAATAATACTATAAGTACTAATATAGTAAAAGAAGTTTATATATTATTAAAGACTAATCCTTTTTATATAAATAAATATAATAGATAATTATTATATTTAGTAAAGTAAATTAACTCTTTTTCTTTATTATATATATAAATTATAAAAAAAATATTTAAAACTTTAAAAATATTATTAAATAAAACACTTATACCTATTAATATAAGTAAAGTAATAGTTATATTCTTTATTAGTTTTATTTCTAGATACTTTATTAATAATTATTATAATATAAATGTATTTAAAGAATATTTAACTTTAGTTTTAATAACTTTTTATTCTATATTTACTACTTTTATAGTGTTTATTAATAAATTATTTTCATTCTTTAATATTAATCTAATACCTAGTTTTATTTAAAGTATATTTTCTATAATTTATATAGTTATAGATTATATATTTATAAAGCCTTTTATATAAATATTTTCTAAAGTTTAAGGTAAAAGTATACTAATACTATATATAAATAAACCTAAAACTTTAAATAGTAGTAGTGTTTATATAGGTAATAATTATAATTATTATTCTAATATTAGAAATTCTAATAGAAATAGTTATTATAACTAAATAGCTATATAAAATCCTTATAATATTAAATATTCTTCTCTTAGTTATATACTTAATCTAACTTATTATCTGCTATCTAACTATAATCCTAATTATAATTAAGGTTTTACTAGTGAATATATTAATTATAGTATATCTTAATATTATAGTTATAATTAAACTCTAAATACTAGTTACTAAGAAGATAATACTAGATTTTTCTATATTAATAGTATCTATAATAATAGTATAAATAGGAATTTTTATACTTTAAGTAATAATCCTAATACTCCCTAAATAAGTAATACTATAACTCCTTATACTATAACTCCTTTATTTAAATTTAGTAAATAAGTAAGTTAATAACCTAATAGTTTTTAAGATAGTATACCTTTTATAAATAATACTATATATAGTACTATAGGTAGTAATTTATTAGAGTTATATATAAATTAACTAGCTAGAAGATAAGAATTATTTAAAGTAATATAAGTTAAAGGATAATAACTTAAAGAAGAAATTTATATGCTTTCTCTATATATTAAAGGTAAGGTTTCTATAGGTATAGAATATTAAGATAGTAAGTCTAATATTTAATCTTTATATATAAAATATAAAGATTTAGCTAAATATAAATTCTTTTAAAATATATAAGAAAAAGGTTATAATAATTATAATTCTTATAAAGAATTTAAGAAAAACTTTAATCCTAAAATAAATATATAAAAAGAGATATCTAAAACTACTAAAAGTAAATTATCTAAAGAAATATATAATTTATTAAAGACTAATCCTTTTAGTACTAAATATTTTACTATTATAGCTAAAGATATTAAAAAAGTTAATTATACTATAGCTTAAGCTTATTTATATAAAATAAATACTTATAGAAATAAATCTATAAAATTACCTAGAAAATAATAGTAATTTCTATAAAATATCTAATCTTAGAAGAATTAAATATCTTAAATAGTTAGAGAAAACTATCTTTTTATTATTAAAAATAGAAACTATAAATAAAAACTTAAAATTATTTTTTAAAAACTTCTCTTTTTCTAATATTTTATTTAAGATTTTTATTTTCTTTTCTATTAGTTTTCTTTTTAGATTATTAATTAATAATCTTTTTAATTTTACTTTTTTTATTAAATTATTTTCTATACCTTTATATATAAATTTATTTTTCCTTAAGGATTCTATAAATACTAAGTTTTTTAATAATAATTTAATTAATTTTAAAAGACTTAGAGATAAAGTAATAAATAATAATTATAAATTTAAAGATAAATTAAGATATAAATCTTATTAAGTATTCTTATAATAATTTAGTTTAGATTTTATTAATTTTAATGATTTTAAAGAATATTAAACTCTAGAAAAGAAATTTAAAAATATACTTAAAGATAAATATTATAATAAAAAGTCTAAAGTTATTTTCTTTAAGAATATACTTATATAATTTATAAATCTTAGAAAGAAATAATTATATTTATTAGCTTCTTTTTAATTTATATTTATTTACTATAAATAAAAATTATACTAAAAATTATATAGTAAATATAAAGGATTTAAAATTTTCTTATGAATTTTCTAATCATTTATATGATTTTATAAACAAATTTACTTATAATAAATCCATTATCTATCTTACTATTATTTATATAGACTTATATAATAAAAAGAATAATATATCTTTATTATTTATATATCCTTATATAAATAAAAATATATCTTATAATATTTTCTTTAGAGAAAATATAGATAGATTATTTATAAAAATATCTTATATAATATAAAGAAAACTAACTCTTTTTATTAAATTTATTTTTACTACTATGAAATTTATTTTATTACTTTTAACATTATATTATATAATAATTACTAATTTATTACTATTTATTACTAAAAAACACTTAAGAATAAACTATTTATTTTCAAGTGTAATATTTTTCTTATATTTTTTAGCTATAATTCTAGCTATATTTAGAATTCTTAATAATTTTAATAATTTTAATATATTTATTATAAATAATAATATAATAAATTATTTAAGTAAATTAGATTTTTTAGTAAAAGTACTTAAAACTAAAAGTATTATTAATAAAAAAGTATTAAATAATAATAATAAAAATATCTTTTATAAATTTATAAATTTATTTAATAATACTAAATATTATAACTCTTTTATTATTGTTAAATTAAAAAATACTTATTATATTAATAATATTAAATCTATAAATTATAATAATAATATTAAATAGTTAGATATTTATAGAAAATATACTTATATATCTTATAATAATAATAAGATATTATTTTTTATAGATTATTTTATAGATATATTAAATAATCTTAAATTAATCTAAAATGATTTATTTAAAAGAAAATAATATTATTAATTAATAATAATAAATTACAAAGTTTTATAATTTAAAGGAAAAATAGTATAAATTATTATAGTTAATTTAAATTAAAAGATTTAGATAAAAGCTCTAATTCTTCCTATAATATAAAATCTATATTATACTTATAGCTAAGAAGTAAAGTAAATAGCTTTTTTTTATAAAAACAAAAAAAACAATAATAATAATAAAAAATACATTAAGGAAATAATAAGTTTTATATATATAATTTAGATATTTTATTTTTACTTATAGTAAATAATAATTCTAAAACTAAAAATTTAACTTACTTAACTACTAAAATAGCTATACTTAATAATTTACTAAAGTATAATCTATAGAAAATAAATAATTTAGTTAACTCTTTAAATATAGATTCTTTGTATATTTTTTCTTTAATTAAAAGTAATACTTTTAAATATAAAATTAATAATAAAAATACTAATATAAAATATACTAAAGTAAGTTTAAAGTATTTTAAATAAAATTTAAAACATAATAATAATATAAATTTCTAAGAATATAATAAAAATAGCTTATATATTTTAAGAAATAGTGATTTTTTAGATATTAGAAGAATATTTAAAAGAATTAATAATACAAAAGTACAATTAGTAAGAGGTAGTAGTCAAAAATCTCATATGGTTAGTCCTATAGATTTTAGATTATCTTTATATTTAACAATACTATGTAATATGGATTTCAAATATTTCAGAACAAATAATTCATTTAATAAAATAGATAAAAAGAGATATTTACTTTTTTTATAATATTTATAAATATTATTATAATAAATAAATTTATTATAAATAAGTATATTAGAATAGAAGATAAATTCTATTAAGGCTAAAAGGGTTAGTAGCTATATAAGTTTAAGTCTTGCTACCTATACTTAGGACATTTGGTCCTTTTTGATAAATAAATAAAAAAATAATATGAAAAATGTAAAATGATATAATTTAGATATAGAAGGCTATATAGTAGATAATAATTTTATTATAAGGCCTTTGTTAAATAAAGCAGCTATATATGTTTATAAACTTTTTATTGATAATAAAGAAAAACTTTATATAGGATCTACTATAAATATGGTAGTACGTTTTAGACAACATAAATATAGAGCAGAAATACATGCAAGAGATTTAAAATATAATAGTATACTTTATAATAATGTAGCTAAATATGGTTGAGATAATTTTAAATTTGGTATTATAGAATATGTAGATTTTGAACCTAATACTGAATGACAATCTTTAAAAGATATACTATTAAAAAAAGAACAAAAGTATTTGGATTTATTATCTCCTGAATTAAATATAAATAAGGTAGCAGGATCTATGCTCGGATTTAAACATTCAGAAGAAAATAAGTTAAAATTTGGTTTAACACGTAAAGGTAAATCTTTTACAAAGAGTAAGCATATATCTATAAGACCTCCTATAAGTAAAGAGACTATATTAAAATTAAAACTACACAATAAAAATATTACTGTGAGTATTTATAATACTAATAACGAATTAATTAAAGAATTTAATAGAATAAAAATTGCGGCTGAATTTATAGGATTATTAGCTACTTTTATAAGTAATTATATTAAAAGTAGTAAGCTATAGAATAATTTATATTACTTTAAACTTAAAATAAATTTAATATTAAAAGAAAAATATTTTTTTACTAGATAATGATAATACTACTGTAATTAGATCTTTTAGTAAAGTAGAAAAGAATTATAAATCTTATAAATTAGAAGTATTAGTTGATAATAATGTTTTGTATAAATTTAAAAGTATAAGAGAAGCTTCTATACATTTAAATATAAGTAAAACAACATTAGTTAAGTATTCAACTGAGAATAAATTATGAAATAACAAATACAGATTTGTTATAATATCTTAAAATGAAATTAAAATATTAATTTTTTACTACTTTATGTAGTAAATATGCCTAGTCTAATAGGTAGTATATAAATTTTTAGTCTTTATAAGTAAGTATTTAAATTACCTTAGTATAATAGGTAAGTTATAAATTTTAGGTTTATTAGATAATAATATCTTACCCGTTCAAGTCGGGTTTACCTTATACTATATAGAAATAATAGAACTTTTAGTAATAAAAAGATATTTAATGAATATCATAATTAGTTATTTAAAGATGTATATATACCTTATAAATTTTTATTAAAATGAATACTCAAGCCTAGAATAAAAGCTTACAATTAATTCCCGTAGTTTATTACTATAACCCTTATGAAAATAGATTATATATATATAAGTATAATAATAATAAATTAGGAATATATCTAACCCTATACCCCTTTAGGATAGGGTATAATATAATTTAATTAATGGTAAAAGTTCTTGCTTCGCATAGGAAGTGCTGTTAATTTGAGAAATAGATTATACCAATACCTATCTATAAGTAATATTACTAATGAATTACTTAAATATTACAGTAATATTTATAAAGCTTTATTAAAATACAATTATCATAATTTTAAGTTAAATATATTACAGCTACTACTACTACTATAGCTACCTTTATAAAAAAAATAATAGTAAGCTAAAGCTAAAGCTTATTATAATAGTAGTAACTTAATATAAATAGAATAATATTATATAGATTTACTTAAACCTAAATATAATATATTAATATAAGTAAGTTTTACTTTAGTATATAAACACACTTTAGTTATAATTAATAAACTAAAAAATTATAAACTTACTACTATTATAGTATAATAGGGAGGTTCTTTTGCTAGCTTTATACGCATATATATACGCACACACGCATAGAAAATAATTTAGGTAATTATACTAAATATTTTAATAACTATTTAGTTTTAAATTAAATTAAGATTATTCTTAATACTAATAATTTATCTTAATTAAATAAACAAAAGAAACTTAAATATTTTATTCTTAACTATATTAAACTAGGAATTAATAATAAAAATATTCAATTTAATAGCTTTAATTTACATAATATTATTCTATATCTTAATAAGAAGATTACTTATATATATAATTATATACTTAAATATATCCCTAAATATCTTAATAGTTTAAAAAAAGATTCTAGAGAATATAAAGTATTAACTTCTTTTAGAAAAGAAATTAATATTATTACTAAAGTAACTTTAGGTATTTATTTAAGATTAATTACTAAGAAAGATTATCTTAAATATCCTATTACTTTAACTTTATTTTATTTAGATATTAGAAAAACTATTATATAAGAATATATATATTTTAATTATAAAAAACAAAATACTATTAAAAACTATAGTTAATAAAAAAACTAGTTTAGTTTTAATAATTAATTTATATTAAAATTAGGTAGTGTATTTTTTAATTATTTAAATACTTTAGATTTAGTTAAAGTAATACTAGTTACTTATAGAATTAATAAGAAATTTTAGAAGATTAATTATATTAAAGTCTATCTTAAGATAGTAAATTTAATTCCTAAATTTAAAATATTAGATTTATCTTTAAAATTACCTATAGTTAAATAACCTTTAGATTATAGTACTAACTATAAGGGTAGAATATTTATAAATAAATCCTGGATTAATATCTATAGAAGAAAGAACTTTATTTAATAAATTTTTCTTTAATTTGCTATTAATTACTCTTTCTTACCTATAGTAAGAGAACTCCCTTAGTACTTATTATATAGGGTCTATAATTTTAAATTCATGTTCTTATTATATATACTTTTTAATATAATAAATATAATAAATATAATTTTTAAAAACCCCTTAAATTTTTTAACTTCTTATTAGAAATTCACTTTTAATACTACTAGTTATAATAACTATAGTATAATTAATAGAGATATTAACTAATCTTTTAATTAATTTATTATTAAGAAAGATAATAGTATTACTATTACTCTTTTTTTTATGTATTTTCTCTAGAAAGATATCTTTCTTAAACATATTACTTTTAAATTAGTTAAGAATAATAATTACTATACTTTAATTAAAATCAGATATAATAGTAATTAATTTATTATAGCTAGGAAATAAATCTCTTTATCTATTACTTTACCTATTTATTTAATATAATTTATTATATTATTATTAAATTCTTATAGATATTAATTATATAAATATATTTCTATATATACTAAGGTTAGTATAGTTTTTAGAGTACTTACTTTATTAAAAGTAGTACTAAAATAATCATAAACATATAAAAACTATAGTACATTATAGATTATATCTATTATAAATAGACTAGAAACGCCCTATAGCTTAGCTAACTATGCCTTAAGGTATAAGATAATAGCTAATAGTTTTTTATTATAAATTATATAGTTCTTTTATAAGAATATAAGGCTAGTAAAGTAGTAAGTAACTAGGTATATAACGCTATCCTAGCCTTACTAGGAAAGTTACCCTCTAATTACTATTTCTAAATAATTAGCTTTTATTACTATAAGGAAATCTAAGTCCTATTATACTAGTACTAGGTATATAATAAAGGTATCTTTTAGCCTATTAAAGGCATTATTCTCTTTAAGTCCTTATTAAAAAGGGATATTTCTCTTAGTTAGCTATATTAGTAATACTACTAGTTCTAAAAAGTTACTAATAAAGTTATAGTAAAAGTTAGTAAACCCTAGGAAGCTATAAACCCCCTAAAGTTTTATTAGGGCTACTTACTCCCTAATAGCTATAACCTTTACTAAGTTTAAATAAATAAAATAACTTACTATAATAATATATCCTAGGTATTAAACCTCCTTTACTATAAATATAAACTTATTAAGGTCTAAGTATAAACCTATAGCCCTTAAGTAGCCTAATATTAACTAAACCTTAGCTATATAGTCTTTTCTTAATCCCCCTAAGTAAACTAAGATATTATCTAAGTATACTATAATAAAATTCTCTAATATATTCCCTAAGGACTTATTAATATAATATTAAAATATTACTAGTATACTAGCTAAGCTAAAGGGGTAAACTAGCTACTTAAATAGCCTAAATCTAGTTTAAAACACTATAAGGTGCTCCTAGCCCTTAGTAATTTATAGCTTATAAAATACTATATAAATATTTACCTTTATAAACTAGTATACCTAAAATAAGAAATAAAGTGTTTTCTTAATTAATAGAAAAGAGTAGTAATCCTATATTATTATCTTATTAAGAGCGTAATAGTTTATATAAAAATACTAACTCTTATTAGCCTTTTTAATAAGGAGAACTAGAGCTATAGCTAATAATAAGCTAGTATAAATTTAACCCTTATTTATTAAGTCTATAATCTAGTGCTTAACCTTTAGAAGCTAGTCCCTTAGTATAGTATATAGTAGTCCTTAAGGGAGTATTAGTTTAAACTTATTCTAGTTCTTATATAAGTATATATAGTAATTAAGAGACCCCTAATAAGGAGGTAAGCTATTAGCTTTAGCCTTATTAAAAAGGTCTATAAAGTTAGCTAACTCCTTAGGTAATATTAATATATCTAGGCTATTAGGCTTTATCTTAAGTGCTATAATCTATAGTATTATTATTATCTCCCTAAGGCTTATAATAATAAATATTATAAAAGTATCCTTCTTATAGTATACCTAGCGCACTTCTATAGTATATAAGGACCTAATAATCCCTTATACTAGGGTCTTTACCCTATATTTAAAGGCTTTAGAGATATATAAGCCCTTTATTACTTTAATAACTAATAACTATTTTACTATATAAATAACTATATTATAATATTCTAGCTATAGTATCCTAAGTATAATATCTTATATAAGGCCTAGGATAATATATAAATATACTAATAACTCCTAGCTATTAATATCTATTTTAGTATATACTATATAGGTAATTAAGGAGGTATTCTCTTATACTCTCTTTCTCTTTTTTTTTATTTTTACTATAGTTTAAATATACCTTTTCTTTAGTAAATATATAAGCTTTAAGCTAAACTATCTTACTACTAACTTACTTATAGTACTATAATAATTATAACTATAATTAATCTAGATATTAATATAATAATATATATTAAAGAGTATAGGAATTAAGAATAGTAATTAGTTTATATATTATACTATATCTTACTCTAACTCTATATAGCTTAAATAGTTATCCTATATTATAGTATATAGTTAGCTTACTTACCCTTATATAAGACTTTACTTAAGGGTTACTTATTTTCTATAAGGGGAATATTTACTTTTATTTATACTTTCCTTATTTACTTTATATAAGTTAATACTAACCTATAGGTAATAGGGTAGGAGAAAAGTGCACTTTTAATATAATAATCCTTAGATTTATATTATAAGTAATATTCTTTCTAATAGTATTTAGCTAACTTTACTTCTAATACCTATTTAGCTTATTATGTATTTATAGTAAGCTTTAAACCTTTCTCTTTCTTAACTAGCTTATTTTATTTTCCTAATTAAGTCCTTATTATATATACCCTAGTTATTAGTATATTACCTGTTAAAAATAAGACCTATTTTTAGCCCTTTCTAGTTAAAGGACCTTTCTATTACTAGCTTGCATTGCAAGCCTGACAGCTGCACTGCAGCTGTCAACGGTCGCGAAGGTGGCCGTCAATGGCTACGTCGCAGCTGTCAACAGCTGCGACCGACCGTGTGGATGACTAATCTAAATCAATTGTCAATTGTGGATTATTCAATTGCGTTGTGGCTGCAAGCGCAGCCACAACCGTAGCGCCACTAGTAATTAGGTAAGCTAGGGTGACATAAGCAGGTTACCCTATAGCTATCTTTGACAGCGATTTTCTCTTTAACTAGAGGTCGTACAAAAGTCTTACATATAGCAAATTAAAGCTAGAAGACAGGGCTTTTATTTTATGTAGGAATATTTTTTGGACCAAAATTTGGTGCATATGGGTTGCTAGTTTGTATGGTGGTGAGTCGATTTTTTAGATTTTACATACAAATGAATTTTGCGGAAAATCAAAAGTGGCCCTTAAGACCTCTCTGACAGTCCGGATCCACCAATACGGTCGGTGGGTATATGAGAGGAAGAAGATCTTTTCAATCTAGCTAGATAGCTAGGCCTCTCAATCTAACAGCCGCATTGCCCGTACAACATCACTAAAATCAATTCTATTGGTATATAAGATATCGTAAAAGTCATCTAGATTGAATTATATTAGTTGATAACTGCCAAAACCTTCCGTTGCGTTGCGTTAAATATTTCAACGTGGTGGCTCTATTGGTCCCCAACCGTAGAAGCTACACCTGTACAGCTGTTGCCAGCTGGCAACTAGCTCCCTACATTTCAATAGGTTATAAGCCCGGACTATCACTATAAAATTCTTTCTAGTGCACTTTACGTACGGTTACAGAAGACTTCCCTTCTATAAAACAGGAAGGACCCGCGAGATAGAAGCTATTCCCTTCTATAAAAAAGGAATCATTGTGGTTACAGAAGACTTCCCTTCTATAAAACAGGAAGCGCGTGAGCGATAATAGAAGCTTTTCCCTTCTATAAAAAAGGAAATTCAGCGAGAATAGAAGCTTTCCCTTCTATAAAAAGGAAATTCAGCGAGAATAGAAGCTTTTCCCTTCTATAAAAAAAGAAATTCAGCGCGGATAGAAGCTTTTCCCTTCTATAAAAAGGATTTTCAGTACGAATAGAAGACTTCCCTTCTATAAAATTAGAAGATGGCTACCAATCAACAAGGTCAGGGACCTCCAGTCCCTGATCTTAGTGCGCAAGAGGTTCTAAATAACCAGCTAAAAGAGCAGGTTATTAAACAACAAAATGCTATTGATCTAGTAATAGAGAAGCTAGAGTCCTTGACTTTAGCTATTAATGATAGACCTATGGAGGGTGTGGAAGCTACTAAGCCTGCTAGTCAGCAGCAAGTTCAACAGCCTATTCAGCAAGAAAAGGCACCTGAATCTAGCTCTGTACAAGCTGCCTTTAATAATTTAATTATTAAGGAATTTAATAAGAGGGTTTATAGCTTCCCTGAGACTACTAAGCTTAAAGGAGCTGAAAATTTCGATCAATGGAAACAAGCCCTAGCTATCTAATTTAGAGCTTTAGGCATGCCTAATTTTCTAGATAATCCGGATATTTCTAGGGTGCTAGGGGACGCTGACTAAGCTATTATCCTTATGTTACTAAGGGATAGTTGTACGGAAGGCCCCTAAGCCGCTATAACTTGGCAAAAATCACCTAAAGAAGCCTATAAGCTACTTGTTAGGCAATATTCACATAGCGTTGAAATCCAGAGGGGGTCCCTATATTCTGAATTTCATAACCTGAATTTTCATGGATTTAAGGGGACTTTAGAAGCCTTTAATGCAGTCTTTAATAATCTACTAGCTAGATTATCGATTTTAGGGGTCCTGATTGATCCTATAGATCAGGTTAATCAATATCTTCAATCCCTAAAATCAACCTTCCCTTAGTGGGCTAAGAGGCAACGATTTAGCATGCGTACGAATAGGGCTATAGGGGTCCCCCTAGAAGCCCTAAATCTTGAATTTTTAATGGCAGACCTTCTAGCTAAACAGAGGGATAAGTCATCTACGGTAGCCAAAGCCCTGAATTATAGGGCTAAAGACCTAGAAAAGGGTGCTAAAGACAAGGAAAAAGCCCCTAAAGGTTAGAAGAAGAAGAAAGAAGGCTCTAAAGAAAATAAGGGCTCTTCTAATTCTAATAAGAAGAAAAAGAAGCAAAAGGGTCAAAAATCAGATAAAAAGGATAATAAAGAGCCTATAGAGGGTTCTTTTATGCTAGGAAATTACAACCTTTCTAACGGAGCCCTTAATCCGTACAAGAAACCTAGCAATTATAAGACTAGTTATAAGAGCCCTAGCGATAGTAGCTCTGATTCTAGCTCTAGTGATTCGGATGATGAAAAACAAGAAATTAATTCCTTAAATGGTTTTAATTATTACAGTAAAGACATGAAAAAGGCCCTATTATATAATACAGGTTTAACTGTACATATAGTTAATTCTAGGGAGGTCTTTAGGGATTATACCCCTTTTAAGAAAGGGGAATCCGACCCTATTATAACCGGTGGTGGCCCTATTTATCCTAAGGGTCACGGTAGTGCTGTTTTTAAGGTCTTATATCAAAAGAAACCTAATAAATATAGGACCTTAGTGCTAAAGGACGCTCTATATTTTCCTTAGCTTAATGTTAATATAGTTAGTAGCCTTATTCACTATATATCTAGCGGTTGCTTTATAAAAAACTATCTTTATCTTAAAGATAGGTCTTATATTGCTGCCCTAGATATAGAAAAACATGGTTTTTTCTTTCACGTTAAAAACCAATCTACACTAACGTTACATAAAGGGCCCTGTAAAAAATCTCATTATATCCGACCTTTTACCTATGCCAGCTTTAGGGGTCATAGCTATCCGATTAGCTACCCTATAGAGGTTCAAATTCCCTCTAAAAAGCCGGATTAGGCTTCTAATTTGGACGAAATCGCTGAAATTGACGAAGATAATGATATTGAAGAAATCGTACGGGATGATTTAGGGGATTTAGTCCCTTCTCCAATGCCTATAGCCCCAGGTTGGGTCCCTTATAAATCTAAAGATATAGATTTAGGGGTGTTAGAGGGCCTTAGTGAAGGAAAAAGGTCCCTAATACCTCCCCAAGAGGCCTGTGGTTCTCAAGGGGCCCAGCAGGGGACTGATGGAGAGGGCCCTAATCTAGACCCGAATCTAGACCCTAATTCAGGCCCTAAAGACCTTTAATATCAAAAGTTACTAGAACTAGCTAGCCTATGGCATGTATGATTAGGGCACCTAGGGCTTCCTTTGCTAAAGAAAATAAGCCTTATAACTAAAGGAATCCCTAATTTTTCTAAAATTAAGGATAAAGATTTTAAATGTATAGCTTGTGATTAATCTAAGGCAGTACGAAGACCTAGGAAATTAGCTATCCCTAACCCCCCTAGAGCTCTAGATTGAATAGAGGGGGATACGCTAAAAATCAGCCCTGTACTGTACAATAAACAGTCAATTTGCTTATTTCTAGTTAATCGAAAAACTAGATATAAGTGGGTGTTCTTATTACCTAATAAGGAAGGCCTAACTGTTTATAGGGCTATTAAGGGCTTTTTCAGAGGGCTTAAAAATCAACTAGGTTAATATCCTAGGCACCTTCACTTTGATAGGGGCCAAGAAATCGATTCTAGTTGTCAAACTTGGTTAAATTCTAAAGGGATCAAATTTACGACTTCTAGTCCCTATATCCATGAGCAAAATGGATTAGCAGAGCGTTCAATTCGTACTATTCTAGATCAATTAAGGGCTACTATCTAGTGGGCAAAATTACCCTTATATCTATGGTGTTTTATATTACCTACAGTTGTTAACCTAGTTAATATAACTGCTAATACCACAAAGGATAAAAGCCCTAAACAACTGCTAGCTAGGGAGCTAAATCAGCCCTATATGACTGATATTAGCAGTATTAGAGCTATAGGATCTCACTATGAGATTCTAATCCCCCTGGAAAAACAACCTAAAGCCTAGAAGTTAGCAGCTAGGACTATCCCTAGAAGGTTATTAGCTACACTAGGTTCTAACACCTACCTAGTGTACATCCCCTCTAAAAGGCTAGTTATAAAGACTAGCTTTATTAAGATTATAGAGCCTATAGGTCCTGTCTCTAAAGGATTACCTAGGCTTTCTATAGGGGATAACCCTTTAGAGGGGGAAAATGATTTAGAAGATCAAGATCTAAATTAAGGTTTAAAGGATTACCCTATAGACAACATAGGACATCAAAATCCCCCTATAGGTCAAGAAAAACACCCTATAGGGCCTGTACAACCCCCTAAGGAACTGATTCCAGAGGCCTTAGAGGAGGCCACGCCTATAACTTCACTAGGAAATCAGTTTTTGACTCCGGACCTTGATTTTGACAAAATTACTGACTTCAACCCTAATATTAACCCCATAGATGTTGATATTAGTTCCCCTTCTTCTCTAGATTTTATAAAAGAAATCTGCTTTAAGGTACAGGAGAAGCTAAAGGAAAACAACCCTAATAGCCCCAAACCTAAGACCTAGAAGCAAGCTATATCTAGCCCTAAAAGGGATAAATGGATAGAAGCTACGTATAAGGAATACAAACAGCTTCTAAAGGCTAGTACTTTTAAATTTATAGGGAAAGACCAAGTACCTAAGGGCCGAAAAGTACTAAAGAATAGGCTTATTTATAAGCTTAAAAAGGATAAAGAAAATAATCCTTTAAAATACAAGGCCTAACTCATTGCTAAGGGATTTATGCAAATCAAAGGTCTAGATTATCTAGAGACCTTTGCAGCCACAAGCATTCCCCCTAGCTAGAGGATTTTACTAGCCTAAGCGGCTTAGAATAACTAGGAAATCAAATAGGTTAATTTTATAGGAGCTTTTCTTAATAGTAAGCTACAACAATAGATTTATATGGTTATTCCAGACGGATTTATCGAATTTCTTAAAGCAAATCCTAAATTAGCTAAATTAGCTAAAAGTTTTAGCTATAAACCTTCTAAAGATTAAGTAATTTTATTACAGAAATCTTTATATAGCCTAAAACAGAGCTCAAGGGAATAGCAACAAGCACTAATTACAGTGCTAAAGTCCCTAGGATTTAGCCCTCTAATTTCTAACCTAGCTATATTCTATAATTCCTCCACTAAAACCTTTATTATCACATATATGAATAATTGTCTTCTAATTAGACCGGATTTACGTTATATCTAAAGACTTAAAAAGGAACTTCATAAAGTCTATCCAATAGAAGATAGGGGGCTAGCTAAATTCTTCTTAGGGGTTTAAATCATATAAGATAGACCTAATAGGGTCCTGAAAATTCATCAATCTCAGTATATCTCAGAGGCTTTAAATCGATTTAATATGCTAGATAGTAAGCCTATTAGCATACCTCTTCAGCCAGGCGTTTTAGCTACGCAGACCACTAAGCTTTTAATAGCTAGCGAAATTAAGCTCTATCAGTGCATTATAGGGACTATAATGTACCTAATGTTGCTTACAAGGCCAGACATGGCCTTTACACTTCAGTGGCTATCTACAGCACTAGCTAGGCCCTATATAGAGCACCTAAAAGCAGCTAAAAACTTACTTAGGTACCTATTAGGGACTAAATTCCTTGCTATAATTTATAGGGGAGACCCTAAAGGTATAGCTAGCAAAAGCCTAATAGGTTATTGTAACAGTGATTTTGCAGGGGATAAAAAGACCTCTAAATCAACCTACGCTTATCTATTCAAGCTAGCTAGCGGACCTATTAGCTAGAAATCAAAGAAAGCTAGTATGATAGCTCTATTAACATTAGAAGCTAAAGCTAACGCTATCTGCGAGACCTTCCGGGAGCTACAGTGGCTTTAAGGCTTATTTAAGGAGCTAAAAACCCCTATTTCTCCCCCTATCCAGATATATTGCGATAATCAAGGCGCTATAACCACTGCCTATAACCCTGCCTTACATAGCCATACAAAGCATACCTTGCTAAAGTTTAACTATATTAGGCAACAGGTTTTAGAGGGTTTAGCTAAGATCGAATATCTAGATACAAAGTCAATGCCTGCAGATAGCCTAACGAAACCGTTATCTAGGCCTCTTTATTAGGCTTTTATTAGGCTCTTAGGGCTTAATAATCACTAAAAAACCAACAACTAAATCCCTTCAACAGGGAACTAAAAACAACGCTAAAAAGGGAGCTATATTTAACAATAGCTAGGAATTCAAAAGGGGGTCTTTTATCTTTTTCCTGTTTTTCCCTTTTTTATCTGTTTTTATCTAAAAGTTCTTGTTTACCCTATATCACTTTGTACGCTTTTAATTAGCTTATACGTAATTCTTTTGTAAAGGGGGTGTTAAAAATAAGACCTATTTTTAGCCCTTTCTAGTTAAAGGACCTTTCTATTACTAGCTTGCATTGCAAGCCTGACAGCTGCACTGCAGCTGTCAACGGTCGCGAAGGTGGCCGTCAATAGCTACGTCGCAGCTATCAACAGCTGCGACCGACCGTGTGGATGACTAATCTAAATCAATTGTCAATTGTGGATTATTTAATTGCGTTATAGCTGCAAGCGTAGCCACAACCGTAGCGCCACTAGTAATTAGGTAAGCTAGGGTGACATAAGCAGGTTACCCTATAGCTATCTTTAACAGCGATTTTCTCTTTAACTAGAGGTCATACAAAAGTCTTACATATAGCAAATTAAAGCTAGAAGACAGGGCTTTTATTTTATGTAGGAATATTTTTTAGACCAAAATTTGGTGCATATGGGTTGCTAGTTTGTATGGTGGTGAGTCGATTTTTTGGATTTTACATACAAATGAATTTTGCGGAAAATCAAAAGTGGCCCTTAAGACCTCTCTAACGGTCCGGATCCACCGATACGGTTAGTGGGTATATAAGAGAAAGAAGATCTTTTCAATCTAGCTAGATAGCTAGGCCTCTCAACCTAACAGCCGCATTGCCCGTATAACATCACTAAAATCAATTCTATTGGTATATAAGATATCGTAAAAGTCATCTAGATTGAATTATATTAGTTGATAACTGCCGAAACCTTCCGTTGCGTTGCGTTAAATATTTCAACGTGGTGGCTCTATTGGTCCCCGACCGTAGAAGCTACACCTGTACAGCTGTTGCCAGCTGGCAACTAGCTCCCTACATTTTAAAAGCTATAATATCTAATAGTTATTATAGATTAACTCTTTAAATTTATTTAGCTTAAGGCTATAACTTCTATAAGAGCTAAGGAATATATAAAGAGATTTAAAATAGTCTAGTAGTAGTTTAGAGGGTTTCCTTAATTAATTATTATAGATTATAGTTTAGATTAGTTAGGAAAATTTTAGATAATATTATACTCCCTAGTTAGAATTAATTAGTTACTTTTTATATTATATTACCTATAAACTAATAGTAATATAAAGTAAGTAAACTAAGAGGTATAAGTAATACTATATATTATAGTCTTTTTCTTATAGTTTAACTAGCTAGAATATCTCGCTACTTACTAGCTTATAATTAATAATAGGCTATTTTTTATAATAGGAGTTAGCTTAAATAAGCTACTATATAGCTATAACCTAAAGCTAGTCTAGTTACTACTAGATAAGTTTACTTTTATAATAACACTAAAGAGATAAGTAATATAGTTTCTTAAGTACTTTTAAGAGAGTACTTATCTAGTATAAGCTATAATAGCTTATATATAATAAAGGTAATAAGATACTATATTTACTTTATATTAACTAGTAAAATAGTTTTAAGTTAAAAATAAAGTATAGCTTTTACTTAAAAATATTAAAACTAATTACCTTTTATAAAAACTTAATTAAGTAATAGTAAAATATATAGTTATAAAAGTCCTAATATTACTTATAGTATAGCTTAATATCCTAAGAGGTATTTACCTAGTATTTTATATAAACCTTATTAAATATACTATAAAAAACCCTTTTCTTAGTTAAAAGCTTTAGAACTTTTATCTAGGACTAGAATAAGTCCTTATAAAAGATAATAATAAACTTATTAAGAAATATTAAATTAAGTAAATTCTAGTAGCTTAAAATACTCTAGGCTAAGGTAAGAGATATAATATATTTATTAAGTAAGTAAGCTATATATAGCTTATATAAAAACTATTAGAGAATATAGTATAAATTTAAGCTTTTAATAAGTTTAAGGTAAAATAAGGAGATATATAATATAATAATAAACTAAATTAATTTTAGAAAACTTATTTACTTATAAAAACTCCTATATATATTTAAAATACTAATATATTATAATTTACTACTATTACTTAAAGAGAATAATTATTCTTTAAGTCTTTATTTAAATTAATAAAAAAGCTTATATAAGTATATATTACCTTTATTTAGAGTTAGTACTTTACTAATATAACTATAGTATATTTACTAGGTAATAGTTATAGTATAAAAAGTTATTTACCTAGGATATAACCTAGGTTTTAGATAGTATAAGTAAGGTTAATATATAAAGTATAAGTAAGTAAGGGTATAATAAAAGCACTAGTAAAAGAATAGTAAGTAAGAATAATAACCCTAGTAAAATAAGGAATATTATTTCTAGCTAAGGGCTAGCTAGTTCTAGGGTTTCTAGGGGTATATTTAAAAGAAAAGCTTATTAACCTTAACTTAAAGGGAAAATAAGTAAGCTACTAGTAATAATAAGAAAGGAAGTTATTACCTAACTTAGTAATTTAATAATAGTATTAGTTCTTACTATAGTAATAAAGGGTAAGTACTTAGATAAGGGTAGTAAACTATTTATATATTTCTTTATATATAGTGTTTAAGCTACTAATAATCTATTAGTTTTATTAGAATAAAACACTAGTAACTTATTATATAAACTATACTATTTTATAACTAGCTAAAGGGCTAGTGCTAATAAAGGGGATAATATTAAGGCTAGTTATATTTATTATAAGGGTATTTATAGCTAGAGATACCCTAAGAGCTAAGTAAATAAAAGCTAGGTTAAACTATACCTAGTTAAGGAGGGTATTCTAGTAACTAATAAAATAGTAATATCTCTAAGATAAAATAAGTATTTTTTTCTTTATATTTATAATCTTAAGGACTCTAGGTTTAATAATATATATACTTATAGTAATTTTAGCCTTAAGATCTTTAAGGGTATAGTAAAGTTATAGGTTAGTAAATAAGAGCCTAGTATACTATATATAAGTAATATAATACTACTAATAAGGAAAATATAATTCTTTACTTCTAAGTAAATAATAGTTTAAAATACTAGTAATAAGAGCTTATTTAATATAAGGACTATAAGGATACTAAACTAACTTAGGTATAGTATATTATTTATTATTAGAGTTTCTTTCTATAAGGTACTTACTAATAAAATAGGATATTAGTATTATAGAAGTAGCTATAAAAGTAGCTATAAGAGTAAGAGTAAGGGCTTAATAGTAAGGTATTTTTAGTAAGAAAATAACTAATTAAGAGAAGAAAGCTAATAGAATAAAGAGAAAGGCTTAATAGAATTATAATAATAAAGGGATAGTATTATATAAAGAGAAAAGTAAGATAAGTATAAGTATAAGTAAGATATTTATAGTAAATATTATACCTATATTAAGTAAACTATAAATAGGTAAGGGTAAGGTAATTATTTATAATAAATAACCTATTAGTAAGGTAAATATATTATACGCACTATATAATAACACTTAGAAGTAAGGGGGGGGTTATTATAATAAATAATAAGGTAATAAGGTAAGTGCTTATTAAATACTTTATAAATAGCTATTAATAAGGATAGTTTTTATTATAATAACTAAGGGTATATGTAATATAAGTGTTATATATATTACTAAGGGATGTTATAAAGGGGAGTTTATTAGTAATAAGTAAGTAAGGGTATATATAAGGGCTTAGGCTTTACCTAAGTATTATTTATATAGTAGTTAGAGAGAGAATTAGTAAAAGTAATTAGGGTAAGGAAAGGAGGCTTATATAAGTAGCCTAGGGGGTATAAGGGGTATTACTAGGGGATAGTCTCTTACCCTTCCTCCTTCCTCCTTCCTCCTTAAGTCTCTTAATACTATATTAACGCCCTATTGTAGTTACCTAGGGGCTAGTCTATAATAAAGGTATAGGTTTAGCTAGCTATAGTTTATATTAAAACTAGTACTTATTTTCTATAATAAAGGCCTTAATATTAACTATAATCTTATAATACTATATAATAGCTATATACTACACGCTCTAGCTAATACCCTAGCTTATACTAATTTCTCTTAAACACTTATTAAGCGCTTATTAAAGCTTTACTAGCTTTATATTATCCCTTTAATAATCCCCTCTTACTAATAAGAGCTTCTTTATAAAGCAAATAAAAAACATAAAAAATAGCTTCCTTAGGCCTTATTTTATCTAGTTAAGCTTTATAAGGGCTATCTCCTATTTATATAAATTAAAGAATATAAACCTAAGGTATTCTAGGAATTTAGCTAGGTTAAAATTATAAGTACTACCTTATTTAAAGAAAGTAACTACTTAAGACTAGACTTTAGAGAATAAGTTCTAGTAAATAAATATTTACTTATTTTTATTAGTTTTAATAAAGTCCTTATTTATCTATAGCTTATATTTTATTAGGAACCTTTATATAGTAAATAAGGCCTTATTATTATTATATAGGTTACCTATAAGAATAGGTTTTTATTTTACCTTAGGTATAGTTAAGACTAGGTTAAAGGTAAGAGATAAAGTAAGGTTAATTACTAAGGCATTAGGTTAGGCTATAATAGGTAGTTAAGTTAAAGGTCCTATAGTATTTATAGTTACTTATTATTAAAGGCATATAAGCTTTGCTATTTACTTATTAAGTATAAGTTAAAGTGTCTTAAATTAGGCTTATTAAGTTACTAGTAGTGTTATAGTATTAGATAGGGGGGTTATTATCCCCTAGCTAGTTTAGTCTTATAGTTAAAGTATATCTATTATATTTATTAATATATTTATTAGTATTTCTATTATATCTTTTAGTAGTTATTATAAAGGACTAAAGGAAGTCTCTTAATTATTATAGACTAGCCCCTAAGTAACTATAATAAGGCATTAATATAGTATTAAGAGACTTAAGGAGGAAGGAGAAAGAGTAAGAGACTATCCCTAGTAGTGCCCCTTATACCCCCTAGGCTACTTATATAAGCCTCCTTTCCTTACCTTAACTACTTCTACTAATCCCCTCTCTAATTACTATATAGATAATGCTTAGGCAAAGCCTAAGCCCTTATAATTTATTATAAATAACTACCTTACCCTTACCTATTTATAACTTACCTAGTATAAGTATAATATCTAGTATAAATATCTTACTTATACTTATACTATCTTACTTTCCCCTTTATATAATACTATCCCTTTATTATTATAATTTTATTATACCTTTCTCTTTATTTTATTAGCTTTTTTCTCTTAATTAGTTATTCCCTTTACTAAAAATACTATACTATTAAGCCTTTACTCTTACTTCTATAGTTACTTTTATAGTTACTTTTATAATACTTATATACTATTTTATTAGTAAGTACCTTATAAAAGAAAACTCTAATAATAAATAGTATACTATACTTAAGTTAGTTTAGTATTCTTATAGTCCTTATATTAAATAAGCTCTTATTACTAATATCCTAAATTATTATCCCCCTAGAAGTAAGAAATTATATTTTCCTTATTAGTAATATTATATTACCTATATATAATATACTAGGCTTCTATTTACTAACTTATAACTTTACTATACCCTTAAAGATCTAAAGGCTAAAATTACTATAAGTATATATATTATTAAACTTAAAGTCCTTAAGATTATAAATATAAAAAAGAAAATACTTATTTTATCCTAAAGATATTACTATTTTATTAGTTACTAAATTACCCTCCTTAACTAAGTGTAATTTAACCTAGCTCTTATTTACTTAGCTCTTAGGGTATCTCTAGCTATAAATACCCTTATAATAAATATAACTAGCCTTAATATTATCCCTTTTATTAGCACTAGCCCTTTAGCTAGTTATAGTATAGTATAGTTTATATAATAAGTTACTAGTGTTTTATTTTAATAAAACTAGTAGGTTATTAGTAGCTTAAATACTATATATAAAGAAATATATAAATAGTTTACTACCCTTATTTAAGTACTTACTCTTTATTACTATAGTAAGAACTAATATTATTATTAAATTACTAAGTTAAGTAATAACTTCCCGTTTTATTATTACTAGTAACTTACTTATTTTCTCTTTAAGTTAAGGTTAATAGGTTTTTCTTTTAAATATACCCTTAAAAACCCTAAAGCTAGCTAGCCCTTAGCTAGAAATAATATTCCTTATTTTACTAGGGTTACTTTTCTTACTTATTATTCTCTTACTAATACTCCTATTATACTTTTACTTACTTATACTTTATATACTAACCTTACTTATACTATCTAAAACCTAGGTTATATCCTAGGTAAATAACTCTTTATACTATAACTATTACTTAATAAGTATACTATAGCTATATTAGTAAAGTACTAACTTTAAATAAAGGTAATATATACTTATATAAGCTCTTTTATTAATTTAAATAAAGACTTAGAGAATAATTATTCCCTTTAATTAATAGTAATAAACTATAATATATTAGTATTTTAAATATATATAGAAGTCTTTATAAGTAAATAAGTTTTCTAAAATTAATTTAGTTTATTATTATATTATATATCTCCTTATTTTACCTTAAACTTATTAAAAGCTTATATTTATACTATATTCTCTAATAGTTTTTATATAAGCTATATATAACTTACTTACTTAATAAGTATATTATATCTCTTACCTTAGCCTAAAGTATTTTAAGCTACTAGGATTTACTTAACTTAATATTCCTTAATAAGTTTATTATTACTCTTTATAAAGACTTATTTTAGTTTTAAATAAAAGTCCTAAAGCTTTTAACTAAAGAGAGAGTTTTTTATAGTATATTTAATAAGGTTTATATAAAATACTAAGTAAATACCTCTTAGGATATTTAGCTATACTATAAGTAATATTAGGACTTTTATAACTATATACTTTACTATTACTTAATTAAGTTTTTATAAGAGGTAATTAGTTTTAATATTTTTAAGTAAAAGCTATATTTTATTTTTAAGCTAAAACTATTTTACTAGCTAATATAAAGTAAATATAGTGTTTTATTACCTTTATTATATATAGGCTATTATAGCTTATATTAGATAAGTACTTTTCTAAAGGTACTTAAAAAACTATATTACTTACCCCTTTAGTATTATTATAAAAGCAAACTTATTTAGTAATAACTAAACTAGCTTTAGATTATAGCTATATAGTAGCTTATTTAAGCTAACTTCTATTATAAAAGATAGCTTATTATTAATTATAAGCTAGTAAGTAGCTAGATATTTTAGCTAGTTAAACTATAAGAAAAAAACTATAATATATAGTATTACCTATATCTCTTAGTTTACTTACTTTATATTATTATTAGTTTATAAGTAATATAATATAAAAAGTAACTAATTAATCCTAACTAAGGAGCATAATATTATTTAAAATTTTCCTAATTAATCTAAACTATAATCTATAATAATTAATTAAGAAAACCCCTTAAACTACTACTAAACTATTTTAAATCTCTTTATATATTTCTTAGCTTTTATAGAAGTTATAGCCTTAAGCTAAATAAATTTAAAGAGTTAATTTATAATAACTATTAAATATTATAGCTTTTCTAGGGATAGTATTAGTAAGTTTATTATAAAGTTAATAGAGATTTATAACTAAAACTAGTTAGGGATAAGTAAAGGCTTTAGTAAGCCTTAGTATTATTAATAGCTTTTATAATTACTATAGTAATAATAGTTATAAATAAACCTAGTAATATCTTATAATATCCTATTTTAGTAAAACTACTATTATAAGATTTAAAATATAGTATTATAGCCTAGGTGCCTTATTACTAGTAAATTATAGTATTACTATATTAAGGTTATTATAAGAGACTCTTATACTAGGACTTAGGTATAGCCCCTAAACTAAAGCGCCTTATAAGCACTTATAAAATAATTTACTACTTACTCCCTTATTAATACCTTAATAGGAAACCTCTA
This sequence comes from Epichloe festucae Fl1, assembly GCA_003814445.1. Lineage (NCBI taxonomy): Eukaryota > Fungi > Ascomycota > Sordariomycetes > Hypocreales > Clavicipitaceae > Epichloe > Epichloe festucae. Next base: position 1,748,002 of record CP031385.1, on the reverse strand, counting down.
GGCCTTTTCCTAAATAGCCCTTAATTAAATACTATATATAGGGTTAAAGATAATAGCCTAGTCCTATAAGGTTTAAAGGTATTTAGTAATAAAGAAAACCTTACTAGCTAGTAGTAGTATTATATTATTATTATCTTATTACTTATATAGTAATAGTAAGAGTTATATAATAGTAATAAGTTATAGAATATATTCTATTCTAAAGGTAGCTTTTTCCTAGTCTTACTCCCTTTAAGAAAGAGTATTTAGTTACTATACTTATATACTAGGTTTATACTAAAAATAGAAATTAAATAGTATAAGTATATTTACCTATTAAGCTTACTACTCTAATATTAACTAAGGGGTTATAAAGTACTCTAGGTTCTTATAGTCTATATAAATTATAAATAAATAAGAAATACCTTATAGCTTAGCTAACTATACCTTAAGGCATAAGATAATAGCTAATAGTTTCTTATTATAAATTATATAGTTTTTTTATAAAGATATAAGGCTAGTAAAGTAATAGGTAACTAGGTATATAACACTATCCTAGCCTTACTAGAAAAGGTATTCTTTAATAGCTATTCCTAAATAATTAGCTTTTATTACTTTAAGAAAATCTAAGTTTTATTATACTAGGACTAGGTATATAATAAAGGTATTCTTTAGCTTATTAAAGGTATTATTCTCTTTAAGTCCCTATTAAAAAGAGGTATTTCTCTTAGTTAATTATATTAGTAATATTACTAGCTCTAAAAAGTTACTAATAAAGTTATAGTAAAAATTAATAAACCCTAGGAAGCTATAAACCCCCTAAAGTTTTATAAAGGCTACTTACTCCCTTATAGCTATAACCTTTACTAAGTCTAGATAAATAAAATAACTTACTATAATAATATATCCTAAGTATTAGACCTCTTTTACTATAAATATAAACTTATTAAAATCTAAGTATAAACCTATAGCCCTTAAGTAGCTTAATATTAGCTAAACCTTAGCTATATAGTCTTTCCTTAATACCCCTAAGTAAACTAAGATATTATTTAAGTATACTATAATAAAATCCCTTAATATATTCCCTAAGGATTTATTAATATAATATTAGAATATTACTAGTGCACTAGCTAAGCTAAAGGGGTAAACTAGCTACTTAAATAGCCTAAACTTAGTTTAAAATACTATAAGGTACTTCTAGCCCTTAGTAATCTATAGCTTATAAAACACTATATAAATATTTACCTTTATAAACTAATATACCTAGGATAAGAAGTAAAGTATTTCCTTAATTAATAGAAAAGAGTAATAATCCTATACTATTATCTTATTAAGAGTATAGTAATTTATATAAAAATACTAACCTTTATTAGGTTTTTTAATAAGAAAGACTAGGGCTATAGCTAATAAAGAGCTAGTATAAATCTAACCCTTATCTATTAAATCTGTGCTTAACCTCTAGAAGCTAGTCCCTTAGTATATTATATAGTAGTCCCTATAGGAGTATTAGTTTAAACCTATCTTAGTTCTAGCATAAGTATATATAGTAATTAAAAGACCCCTAATAAGGAAGTAAGCTATTAGCTTTAGCCTTATTAAAAAGGTCTATAAAGTTAGCTAATTCTCTAGGTAATATTAATATATCTAGATTATTAGGCTTTATCTTAGGCACTATAATTTATAGTACTATTATTATCTCCCTAAGGCTTATAGTAATAAACTTTATAAAAGTATCTTTCTTATAGTATACTTAGTGTGCTTTTATAGTATATAAGAAACTAATAATTCTTTATACTAGTGTCTTTACCTTATGCTTAGAGGCCTTAGAGATATATAAGCCCTTTATTACTTTAATAACTAATTACTATTTTACTATATAAATAACTATATTATAATATTTTAGCTATAGTATCCCTAGTATTATATCTTATATAAGACCTAGGATAATATATAAATACACTAATAACTCCTAGCTATTAATATTAATTCTAGTGCATACTATATAAGTAATTAAGGAGGTATTTTCTATCTCTCTCTTTCCCCCCCTTTTTATTTTTATTATAGTCTAAATATACCTTCTTTTTAGTAAATATATAAGCTTTAGGCTAAACTATCTTATTACTAACTTACTTATAATACTATTGTTAAAACTAAGACCTATTTTTAGCCCTTTCTAGTTAAAGGACCTTTCTATTACTAGCTTGCATTGCAAGCCTAATAGCTGCACTGCAGCTGTTAACGGTCGCGAAGGTAGCCGTCAATGGCTACGTCGCAGCTGTTAACAGCTGCGACTAACTGTGTGGATAACTAATCTAAATCAATTATTAATTGTGAATTATTCAATTGCGTTGTAGCTGTAAACGTAGCTATAACCGTAGCGCCACTAGTAATTAGGTAAGCTAGGGTGACGTAAGCAAGTTACCCTATAGCTATCTTTAACAGCGATTTTCTCTTTAACTAGAGGTTATACAAAAGTCTTATATATAGTAAATTAAAGCTAGAAGATAGGGCTTTTATTTAATATAGGAATATTTTTTAGACTGAAAATTAGTGTATATAGGTTACTAGTTTATATAGTAGTAAGTTAATTTTTTGGATTTTATATACAAATAAATTTTGCGGAAAATCAAAAGTAGCTCCTAAGACCTCTCTAGCAGTCTAGATCCACTAATATAGTTAGTGAGTATATAAGAGGAAGAAAATCTTTTTAATCTAGCTAGATAGCTAGGCCTCTTAATCTAACAGCCGCATTGCCCGTATAATATCACTAAAATCAATTCTATTAGTATATAAGATATTATAAAAGTCATCTAGATTGAATTCTATTAGTTAATAACTGCCAAAACCTTCCATTATGTTGCGTTAAATAAATATTTAACGTGGTGGTTCTACTAGTCCCTGACCATAGAGCTACACCTATATAGCTGTTACTAGCTAGTAACTAGCTCCCTACATCTTAATAGGTTATAAGCCTAGCCTATTACTATAAAATTCTTTCTAGTGTACTTTGCATACGGTTATAGAAGACTTCCCTTCTATAAAACAGGAAGGACCCGCAAGATAGAAGCTATTCCCTTCTATAAAAAAGGAATTATTATAGTTATAGAAGACTTCCCTTCTATAAAACAGGAAGCGCATAAGCGATACAGAAGTATTCCCTTCTATAAAAAGGAAGTTTAGTAAGAATAAAAGCTTTTCCCTTCTATAAAAAAGGAAATTCAGCGCGAATAAAAGCTTTTCCCTTCTATAAAAAGGAATTTTTGGTATAAATAGAAGACTTCCCTTCTATAAAATTAGAAGATAGGTACTAATTAACAAGATTAGGGGCCTTCTGCCCCTAATCTTAGTGCGTAAGAGGTTCTAAATAATTAGCTAAAAGAGTAGGTTATTAAGCAATAAGATGCTATTAATCTATTATTACAGAAGCTAAAGGCTCTGACTATAGCTATTAATAATAGAGGCATAGAGGGTGTGGAAGCTACTAAGCCCACTAGTTAGCAGCAAGTTTAGCAGCCTATTTAAGATAAGGCACCTGAATCTAGCTCTATATAAGCTGCCTTTAATAATTTAATTATTAAGGAATTTAATAAGAGGGTTTATAGCTTCCCTAAGACTGCTAAGCTTAAAGGAGCTAAAAATTTTAATTAATGGAAACAAGCCCTAGCTATCTAATTTAGAGCTTTAGGCATGCCTAATTTTCTAGATAATCCGGATATTTCTAGGGTGCTAGAGGACGCTAACTAAGCTATTATCCTTATGTTATTAAGGGATAGCTGTACGGAAGGCCCCTAAGCCGCTATAACTTAGTAAAAATCACCTAAAGAAGCCTATAATTTACTTGTTAGGTAATATTCACATAGCGTTAAAATCCAGAGGGGGTCCCTGTATTCTAAATTTCATAACCTGAATTTTCATGGTTTTAAGGGGACTTTAGAAGCCTTTAATGTAGTCTTTAATAATTTACTAGCTAGATTATTGATTTTAGGGGTCCTGATTAATCCTATAGATTAGGTTAATTAATATTTTTAATCCCTAAAATTAACCTTCCCTTAGTGAGCTAAGAGGCAATGATTTAGCATGCGTACGAATAGGGCTATAGGGGCTCCCCTAGATGCCCTAAATCTTTAGTTTCTAATAGTAGACTTTCTAGCTAAACAGAGGGATAAATTATCTACGGTATCTAAAGCCCTAAATTATAGGGCTAAAGACCTAGAAAAGGGTGCTAAAGACAAGGAAAAGGCCCCTAAAGGTTAGAAGAAGAAAAAAGAAAGCTCTAAAGAAAATAAGGGCTTTTCTAATTTTAATAAGAAAAAAAAGAAGTAAAAGGGTTAAAAATTAGATAAAAAGGATAATAAAGAGCTTACAGAGGGTTCTTTTATACTAGGAAATTACAACCTTTCTAATGGAGCCCTTAATCCATACAAGAAACCTAGCAATTATAAGACTAGTTATAAGAGCTCTAGCAATAGTAGCTCTGATTCTAGCTCTAGTGATTCGGATAATGAAAAACAAGAAATTAATTCCTTAAATGGTTTTAATTATTACAGTAAAGTGTCATGGTCTAGCCCTAAGGGCTAATCGCAGGTGCCTGTGCGACCATGTGAGTTTAACCCCAATTCCATTGCGCCATAGATGGCCAAAAGAATACGCATTGTACAAGTCATTATTTACTTGTACAATTGACACCTATATTGCTAGGTCTAGGCAAAGCCTAGATTATCACATAGGCTCTTTCCCTAGGTAACCTCCCTCTTTAGCTAGCAATACCGCGCATCCCTCAGGAACCCTCTCTTCTATCCCTGTAAGCCTAGGAAGAACCCTATTGTGGCTACCCTATAGTGTACCTTTTTTTTTGTACACGTAGCTGGTTCGAACCTATGACCTTAGGTGACTTGTACAAATGTCATAGTCTAGCCCTAAGGGCTAATCGCGGGTGCCTACGCGACCATGTGAGTTTAACCCCAATTCCATTGCGCCATAGATAGCCAAAAGAATACGCATTGTACAAGTCATCATTTACTTGTACAATTGACACCTATATTGCTAGGTCTAGGCAAAGCCTAGATCATCACATAAAGATATAAAAAAGGCCTTATTATATAATATAGGTTTAACCGTACATATAGTTAATTCTAGGGAGGTCTTTAGGGATTATACCCCTTATAAGAAGGGGGAATCTAACCCTATTATAACTAGTGGTGGCCCTATTTATCTAAAGGGTCATGGTAGTGCTGTTTTTAAGGTCTTATATTAAAAGAAACCTAATAAATATAGGACCTTAGTGCTAAAGGACACTCTATATTTTCCTTAGCTTAATGTTAATATAGTTAGTGGCCTTATTCACTATATATCTAGCGGTTGCTTTATAAAAAACTATCTTTATCTTAAAGATAGGTCTTGTATTGCTGCCCTAGATATAGAAAAACATGGTTTTTTCTTTTACGTTAAAAACTAATCTACACCTAGGTTATATAAAGGGCCCTGTAATAAGGAATCTTATTACATCTGACCTTTTACCTATGCTAGCTTTAGGGGTCATAGCTATCTGATTAGCTACCCTATAGAGGTTTAAATTCCCTCTAAAAAGCCGGATTAGGCTTCTAATTTAGATGAAATCGCTGAAATTAACGAAAATGATGATGATATTGAAGAAATCGTATGGGATGATTTAGGGGATTTAGTCCCTTCTCTAACGCCTATAGCCCCAGGTTAGGTCCCTTATAAATCTAAGGATATAGATTTAGGGGTGTTAGAGGGCCTTAGTGGAGGAAAAAGGTCCCTAATACCTCCCTAAGAGGCCTATGGTTCTTAAGGGGCCTAGCAGGGGACTAACGGAGAGGGCCCTAATCTAGACCCAAATCTAGACCCTAATTCAGGCCCTATAGATCTTTAATATCAAAAGTTACTAGAACTAGCTAGCCTATGGTATATATAATTAGGGCACCTAGGGCTTTCTTTGCTAAAGAAAACAAGCCTTATAACTAAAGGAATCCCTGATTTTTCTAAAATTAAGGATAAGGATTTTAAATGTATAGCTTATAATTAATCTAAGGTAGTTAGAAGACCTAGGAAATTAGCTATCCCTAACCCCCCTAGAGCTCTAGATTAAATAGAGGGGGATACGCTAAAAATTAGCCCTGTACTATATAATAAACAGTTAATTTGCTTATTTCTAGTTGATTAAAAAACTAGATATAAGTAAGTGTTCTTATTACCTAATAAGGAAGGCCTAACTGTTTATAGGGCTATTAAGGGCTTCTTTAGAGGGCTTAAAAATCAACTAGGTCAATATCCTAGGCACCTTCACTTTAATAGGGGCTAAGAAATTGATTCTAGTTGTCAAACCTAGTTAAATTCTAAAGGGATCAAATTTATGACTTCTAGTCCCTATATCTATAAGCAAAATAGATTAGTAAAGCGTTTAATTTGTACTATTCTAGATTAATTAAGGGCTACTATCTAGTGGGCAAAATTACCCTTATATCTATGGTGTTTTGTATTACCTGTAGTTATTAACCTAGTTAATATAACTGCTAATACCACTAAGGATAAAAGTCCTAAATAACTGCTAGCTAGGGAGCTAAATCAGCCCTATACAACTAATATTAGCAGTATTAGAGCCATAGGATCTCACTGCGAGATTCTAATCCCCCTAGAAAAACAACCTAAAGCCTAGAAGTTAGTAGCTAGAACTATCCCTAGAAGGTTATTAGCTACACTAGGTTCTAACACCTACCTAGTGTATATCCCCTCTAAAAGGCTAGTTATAAAGACTAGCTTTATTAAGATTATAGAGCCTATAGGTCCTATGTCAGGAGCGCAGAGGTCAAAGATAGGATGTTTATCGAAGCGGGTCTTTGAAGAACCTTCAGGCCATGCGGATAACAAAGAGGCTAGCTAGCTACGAGATAGCCACGTGCTTATAGAGCAGGGTATTTATTAAAGACTACGCATATTATTAGTGCTAGGTTAGAGATTAAAACCTTTATATACCTACCCCTAGCTAGTATTTATCTAGTAGTAACTATAATAGTCTTAGCTATTACTTTATTCTTAACCTTTTAGTGTAAGCTATAATAAATTAATCTCTCTTAACCTTTTTAAGGATATAAACCATTAGCTAGATTATTATATAGCTAATACTCTAAAGATTTATAAGAAACACACTAGTACCTTATAATAATAAAGCTATAGATAATTAGGAAGATAAAGAACCCCTATAATCTAAAACTATAGATAATAATAGGGTATAATAAACGCCACTTAATTCTAATTTAAGTAAAGGTATAAATAATATAACTAAAGAAAAAAGGGTATTATAATAACACTATAAGGTTATATAATCTAAGCTACATTGCCTTTAGAGAAGATAAGAGGTCTTATAAATAAAGGTATAAATTAAAGAGCTTAAGGTAAATCTAGGATTAGCTAGACCTTAAACTAGACCTATAATTACCCCTTAATCTAGACTTATAATTACCCCTTAAATATTAGCTATAATTTTACCTATAGTCTATAGTAACTTAGTAGTAATTATATAGTAAGGTAGTCTTATTAAAATATAAATAAAAATGCTTATATATAAAGGGGAAATATATAAAAGCCTATAGAATTTCTTAGTAAACTTAGATATATTATTTAAATTAGACTACTATACCTTTAAGGATAATATAACTAAGGTAGTATATATAGGTAGCTACCTAGCTAGTAATATAAAGCAATAGTAAATATATTATATAGCTATAAATAAGCATATAAATTATTTATTAATTACCTAGGTAGATTTTCTAGAATAGTTAAAAACTAGAATAATAAATATAGGTATAAGACACTTAGAAGTAATAAGGTTATTACTAAATCTTAGGTAAAAGAATAACTAATTATTTTAATCCTTTATATAAGCCTAGGATAAGGTAAAAGCTAAGTTACCTAAAGAAATCCCTATATATCTAAGAATTATAATCTTTTTAAATAGCTTAAATAATACTATAAGGAAGTAAATAATTAGTTAAGAGATCCTAATAACCTAAAGCTAACTATAAGGCTAGGGTAAGAAAGCAAAGGTTATAATAGGTTTAGGCTAAAATAATAAAAAAGATTAGGACTCTAAAAAAAAGAGATAATGCTTTTATTTTATATTACCTATAAATAGAGTATAGTAATAGAGTAAAGATTAAGAAAAAAGATTATTCCTAGTATACTATAAATATAAAAAGCCTAGGTATACTTTACTAGCTTATTAAGTATTAGATTATTTTACTTATAAAAGTACTAAGTATATAACTAAAAAGCATAGAGAAAGTAATAATAAAGCTATATCTCCTAATATAATACTAGTTTAATTAGTATAGACCTAGGAATATAATCTTACTATAGAATACCCTATAGATAATAAAATAAGAATATAAGTATTTTTATAATAAGATAACTAGTAGTTAGCTATATAAGCGCTATTTAATATAGGTATATAGTCTTTAATAATTTATCTAAAATTATTATTAAAAAAGGATTAGGAGAATATAATCTAATTAGATAGGATACTAAAGAGTATAAGTAAAAAAGTGATTTTATATTAAGGAATTTTAAAAAAATTAGTTAAGATAAAAGATAGTATAGGATTTATAAAGGTTTACTAAGTTAGCTACTTTATTACTAATATAGGTAAAGGGATAATTCTAGGTATAGACTAGATTAAAGAGTATTTACCTATAATTATATATTAGGAGCATAAATATTAGAGATATCTAGTAATAATAGAATATCTCTCCTTTACTTATAGTCAGAGTATTGCACTAAAACGTGTAGTGTAGTGTAGTATTTGTAGTGTAGTGTAGTAACTACACTACAAACTACACTACACTACAAACTACACTAACTACAAGGAAAAAAAAACTACACTACACTAACTACAAAAAAAAAAAAACTACAATACATTACACTACAAATTTTTTTTCCTAAACTACACTAACTACAAACACTATAAATGTAGTATTAGACTTTTTATTAGTTATTAGTATTATAAGGATTAAAAGAATGCTAGTTATATAAAAGCTTTTATTATTACCTATTTTATTTAATTAGTTATAGAATTTATAATATTATATTATTTTAGTAATTTTACTATAACTAAGTAAGGTTATATATAATATTATACTTTTTTAATAATACTATTTAACTTAATACTTTATTTCCCTAATATAACTTAAAGAAAAACCTTCTTATTATATTATTTACTATTTCTATAAATTATTTTATATTTCTATAAATTATTTTATATTTCTATAAATTATTATTATTACTTATTTTAAAAAAACTATAAAAAGAACTACTAGTAAACTTAATATAAGTAGCTTATTATATCTTATTATAGCTTATAATAGCTTATAATAGCTTATAATAGCTTATAATAGCTTATAATACTAATATTACTAGTATTACTAAGATTACTAAGATTACTTATAATATTATTAGTGTTAAAGTTTAATAAATAATAAATAATAAATAAATAACTTAAATATAAATACTAGTAATTATAAGTAAATTACTATAGTAAAAGCTATAGTTTTTAATAACTTAGTATTTTAAGGTTTTTAAAAATATTAATATTATAAAAATGTTTTCTCTTTTATATTTTTTTAAAATAATAATAAAAGTAAAATAATAGTAATAATAGTAATTAAGTAATAATAGTAATAATAGTATTAATAGTAATAATAGTAATTAAGGTTATTAAAGTTATTAAAGCTCTTATAATAAGTATAGTATATTATATAAAAGTAAGTCTTAGTTTTATTTTAAAAAATAAGTTAAACTTATTTTTTATAGCTTAATTAAGCTATATAGGGTAATTAAAATAATACTATTAATTATTTATTAATAGATTATAAATATTAGTTTATTATATTCTTTATTTATATATTATAGTAATAAGATATATAAAGTTACTATATATAACTTCTTAAGGCTTTAGAATTATAAAGCTAAAAGTAATATTTAATTAGTTTAAATCTTAAATAAATAGTTTAAGCTTTTTTTAAGTTCTTATTATATTAAGAATAAGATTTAAGTACTAAGTATATATTTTATTAACTTCTAGTAATTTATCTAGATTTCTTAATTAATTTTATTCTATTAGTTTAGGGTATTTTTTATTTAAAATAATAATAATAATATTTTAAAATATAAAATAATTAATAGTAATAGTAAATAAAATAATAAGAAGGTTTTTCTTTAAGTTATATTAGTAAAATAAAGTATTAGGTATAATAGTATTATTAAAAAGTTATAATATTATAAATTACCCTAGTTATAGTAAAATCCTTAAAAAAAGGTAAATTTTATAAATTATATAACTAATTAGGTAAAATAGGTAATAATAAAAGCTTCTATATAACTAGCCTTCTTTTAATCCTTATAATAACCTTATATAATTAAAAAGCCCACTTTTTTTTTTACTAACACTACATTTGTAGTTTTTATAGTTAGTGTAGTTAGTAACTACACTAACTACACTACACTATAAGCAAAAAAAAACTACAATATACTACACTACAAAAAAAAAAAAAATACACTACACTAACTATAAAAAAAAAAAACTATAATACATTAACTACAAGAAAAAAAAAACTACACTACAAATACAAATTTTTCCTAAAAACTACACTAACTACACTACAAACAATACTCTGGTAATAGCTATAGGAGCTATAGAGAAAGAGGCCTTAGGAGTATCTTTATTATTAGAATCCCTCTCTTTATATATATAGACCTAAAGTGCACTAAGGAGCTTAATAAGACTAATATATTTAGGTAAATTAATAGTATTTAGTATAAACTACTAGTAAGTTAGTTAAGCATTAGCTATATATATTAAGAAAGCTTACCTTTAGGATATTCTAGGCTATAAAGTAAAGATAGTTTAAAATATTAATCTAAGTCTTTAGATTTATAGTATTACTTAGTAGCGTTATTATAGTATATTTATTATATTTTACCTTATAAGTAGTATTAGTAAATATTTAAGTATAGCAAATATAACTATACTTATTAGAATTTTTATAAACTAGGATAGTATTCTATAGCTTTTTCTTTGCTTTTATAATAGGCTAGTAGTAAGTTAGTAATAATCTAGTGTCTAGGTAATAAAATTATACTTACTTTATTTTAATAGTAATAGCTACCTTTAGGAGTAGCTTTAATAAGTTTAAATAGCCTATTATAAAGCTATATAATTTAAGCTAGAGTTTAGTAGTATATTAGTAATAAGTAAGTAAATTCTAGTTAAGAGAGATATACTATAATATAGTTTTTATTATTTTAGAAGTAATAAGCATATTTTATTAAATAGCTTATTAAATATTAGCTATAAAGAAGCAGTAAGTAAGTAAAGAAGTTATACTTAAAGATTTATTATATTTAGCTAGGAAGGTTTTTTTATTAATAAGGTATCCTAAAATCTTATAAGTACTATTTTTTAGGAGGATATTTTATATTACTACTTACTAATAATAGCGTATATATAGAATTTTCTTTAAAGTTATTTTACTAGTAGTAAGTTAGTAATAAAGATACTATAAGGATATAATAAACTTATAATAAGATTTTAAAAGAAGTTTACTTTAGAGAAGACTTTATAGAAGACTTTATAGGAGATTTTTTAGTTAATAAATCTTCTTAAGGTATTAATAAAGGTAAAGTTTAAGTATAAGACTTAGATATAGTAAACTAGCTATAAGTTAGCTATAATAGACTAAATAAGGAAGTTATGCTAATAAGAGTATAAACTTATAAGCTAGATAAGGGTAAAAAACTAAGATAAATAAGGATAGATAATAATAATAATTAGGGACTAAAAGAGGTTAGTAACTACTAAGTAATAGTAATAAGAGAGCTATTACTTAGCTAGTAAGGGTAACTTATAAGGTTAAGGGATATTATAAAAGAAAGGAAAAGTATAAAAGGGGGGGAAAATTAGTCTCTTTTATATTAACCCTAGACCCATTAAGTAATCTAACGCACCATATATAGGTAATTTACAAATTATAATAATAACTATTAGCACTACTAAACACATATATACCTAATAGCTATAAGCTTATAGTAACTATAACATAAGCCCTCTAGTTAGACTATTTAGGACCCTAGCATTAGGTACCTTATTTATTTAACTAATTATAAAAATTAATATAGGTTATTTATTTTTATTTTCTAGCTATATAATAGGTAGTAATATTTGTTTTACTACAGTGAAGCTACATATAAGCTACTATTTAAATATTACTAACTATAATAAGGGGTTGTTTTTAATTAGTAGTATTATTATTATTATTTCTTTTTATTTACCTATATATCTAGATATAAGGTGCCCTATCTTATTTTCCTTGCAAAGCTCTAATATAGTAACTACGCCCTAAGTAAGTAACTTATTTTATAATTAAGGTTAATTATATATAAGGGAGGTATTATATTAGGAGTGTAGAGGTTAAAGATAGGATATTTATTAAAGTAAGTCTTTAGAGAACCTTTAGGCTATGCAAATAATAAAGAGGCTAGCTAGCTATAAGATAGCTATATGCTTATAAAGTAAGGTATTTATTAAAGACTACGCACATTATTAGTGCTAGGTTAGAGATTAAAACCTTTACGCACCCGCCCCTAGCTAGCATCTATCTAGTAGCGACTGCAATAGTCTTAGCCATCACTTCGTTCTTAACCTTTCGGTGCAAGCCGTGACATCCTATCTCTAAAGGATTACCTAGGCTTTCTATAGGGGATAACCCTTTAGAGGGGGAAAATGATTTAGAAAATCAAGATCTAAATTAAGGTTTAAAGGATTACCCTATAGACAACATAGGAGGTTACCCTATAGGTTAAGAAAAACACCCTATAGGGCCTGTACAACCCCCTAAGGAACCGATTCCAGAGGCCTCAGAGGAGGCCACGCCCGTAACTTCACTAGGAAATTAGATTTCGACTCCGGACCTGGATTTTAACAAAATTACTAACTTTAACCCTAATATTAACCCTATAGATGTTAATATTAGTTCTCCTTCTTCTCTAGATTTCATAAAAGAAATTTACTTTAAGGTATAGGAAAAGCTAAAGGAAAACAACCCTAATAGCCCTAAACCTAAGACCTAGAAGCAAGCTATATCTAGCCTTAAAAGGGATAAATAGATAGAAGCTACGTACAAGGAATACAAATAGCTTCTAAAGGCTAGTACTTTTAAATTTATAGGGAAAGACTAAGTACCTAAGGGCTGAAAAGTACTAAAGAATAGGCTTGTTTATAAGCTTAAAAAGGATAAAGAAAATAATCCTTTAAAATACAAGGCCTAACTTATTGCTAAGGGATTTATGCAAATCGAAGGTCTAGATTATCTAGAGACCTTTGCAGCCACAAGCATTCCCCCTAGCTGGAGGATTTTACTAGCCCTAGCGGCTTGGAATAACTAGGAAATCAAATAGGTTGATTTTATAGGAGCTTTTCTTAATAGTAAGCTATAATAACAGATTTATATGGTTATTCCAGACGGATTTATTAAATTCCTTAAAGTAAATCCTAAATTAGCTAAATTAGCTAAAAGTTTTAGCTATAAACCTTCTAAAGATCAAGTAATTCTATTATAGAAGTCTTTATATAGCCTAAAACAGAGCTTAAGGGAGTGGTAATAAGCACTAATAGCAGTGCTAAAGTCCCTAGGATTTAACCCTCTAATTTCTAACCTAGCTATATTTTACAATTCCTTCACCAAAACCTTCATTATTACATACGTGGATAACTGCCTTCTAATTAGACTGGATTTACCCTATATCTAAAGACTTAAAAAGAAACTTTATAAAGTCTATCTAATAGAAGATAGGGGGCTAGCTAAATTCTTCTTAGGGGTTTAAATTATATAAGATAGACCTAAAAGGATACTAAAAATTCACTAATCTTAGTATATCTTAGAGGCTTTGAATTAATTTAATATGCTAGATAGTAAGCCTATTAGCATACCTCTTTAGCTAGGCGTTTTAGCTACGCAGACTACTAAGCTATTAATAGCTAGCGAAATCAAGCTCTATTAGTGCATTATAGGGACTATAATGTACCTAATGTTGCTTATAAGGCTAGACGTGGCCTTTACACTTCAGTGGCTATCTATAGCACTAGCTAGGCCCAATATAGAGCACCTAAAAGCAGCTAAAAATCTGCTTAGGTACCTATTAGCAGAGTATTGTTTGTAGTTAGTGTAGTGTGTTTTGTAGTTTTTATATTTAATTTTATAGCTAGCTTATAATTAAATAGATTATCCTATAAATTACGTAATCCTATAGAGATAAATCCTAAGAAAAATACTATAAACAAAAGTGGGTCCAAAAGTGGGCCCCTCGCCTGTAAATTAGAAAAACTACATTTGTAGTGTATTCTTAGTACTAAAATGTAGTGAAATGTAGTTTTTCTAATTTATAGGCGAGGGGCCCACTTTTGGACCCACTTTTATATATAACTACATTGTAGTTTTTTAGTTATCTATCTAAAAAAAGAAGTTTTATATCTCTACATATTTTCTAAGATTAGATATATATTATTTGTTAAATAAAAAATACACTACAACTCAATTGTAGTGCAATACTCTGCCTATTAGGGACTAAATTCCTCGCTATAATCTATAGGGGAGACCCTAAAGGTATAGCTAGTAAAAGCCTAATAGGTTATTATGATAGTGATTTTGCAGGGGATAAAAAGACCTCTAAATTAACCTACGCTTATCTATTTAAGCTAGCTAGTGAACCTATTAGCTAGAAATCAAAGAAAGCTAGTATAATAGCTCTATTAACATTAGAAGCTAAAGCTAACGCTATTTGCGAGACCTTCTAGGAGCTACAGTGGCTTTAGGGGTTATTTAAGGAGCTAAAAACCCCTATTTCTCCCCCTATCTAGATATATTACGATAATTAAGGCGCTATAACCACTGCCTATAACCCTGCCTTACATAGCTATACAAAGCATACCTTGCTAAAGTTTAACTATATTAGGCAATAGGTTTTAGAGGGTTTAGCTAAGATTAAATATCTAGATACGAAGTCAATGCCTGCAGACGGTCTAACGAAACCATTATCTAGACCTCTTTATTAGGCCTTTATTAAGCTCTTAGGGCTTAATAATCACTAACAAACCAATAACTAAACCCCTTTAATAGGGAACCAAAAACAACGCTAAAAAGGGAGCTATATTTAACAATAGCTAGGAATTTAAAAAGGAGGTCTTTTATCTTTTCCTGTTTTTCCCTTTTATTTATTTTTATCTAAAAGTTATTGTTTACCCTATAGTCTCCTTGTACGCTTTTAATTACTTTTAATGTAATTCTTTTGTAAAGGGGGTGTTAAAAATAAGACTTATTTTTAGCCCTTTCTAGTTAAAGGACCTTTCTATTACTAGCTTGCATTATAAGCCTAACAGCTACACTGCAGCTGTTAATGGTCGCGAAGGTGGCTATTAATAGCTACGTCGCAGCTGTTAACAGCTGCGACTAACCGTGTGGATAACTAATCTAAATCAATTATTAATTATAGATTATTCAATTGCGTTATGGCTGCAAGCGTAGCCATAACCATAGCGCCACTAGTAATTAGGTAAGCTAGGGTGACGTAAGCAAGTTACCCTATAGCTATCTTTAACAGTGATTTTCTCTTTAACTAGAGGTTATATAAAAGTCTTACATATAGCAAATTAAAGCTAGAAGATAGGGCTTTTATTTAATACAGGAATATTTTTTAGACTAAAAATTAGTGCATATAGGTTGCTAGTTTATATAGTAGTGAGTTAATTTTTTAGATTTTACATACAAATGAATTTTACGGAAAATTAAAAGTAGGCCCTAAGACCTCTCTAGCAGTCTAGATCCACTAATATAGTTAGTGGGTATATAAGAGGAAGAAGATCTTTTTAATCTAGCTAGATAGCTAGGCCTCTTAATCTAACAGCCGCATTGCCCGTATAATGTCACTAAAATCAATTCTATTAGTATATAAGATATCGTAAAAGTTATCTAGATTGAATTCTATTAGTTAATAACTGCTAAAACCTTCCGTTACGTTGCGTTAAATAAATATTTAACGTGGTGGTTCTACTGGTCCCCGACCGTAGAGCTGCACCTGTATAGCTGTTGCCAGCCGGCAACTAGCTCCCTACATCTTAATAACTATAGTTAATTTAAATATTAATATAATAATATATATTAAAGAGTATAGGAATTAAGAATAGTAATTAGTTTATATATTATACTATATCTTACCTTAACTTTATATAGCCTAAATAGTTATTTTATATTATAGTAAGTAATTAGCTTATTTACTCTTATATAAGACTTTACTTAGAGGTTACTTATTTTCTATAAAGGAAATATTTACCTCCTTATTTATACTTTTCTTATTTACTTTATATAAGTTAATATTAACCTATAGATAATAAGGTAAGAGAAAAGTATACTCTTAGATATAGTAATTCTTAGATTTATATTATAGGTAATATCCCTTTTAATAGTATTTAGCTAACTTTACTTTTAATACTTATTTAGCTTATTATATATTTATAGTAAGCTTTAGACCTTTCTCTTTTTTAGCTAGCTTATTTTATTTCTCTAGTTAAGTCCTAGTTATATATACCTTAGTTATTAGTATATTACCCTTATAGTTAGTCTAAGGTATAAGCTTAGCTTACTATAGTTTATACTAAAACTAGTACTTATTCTTTATAGTAAGGGCCTTAATATTAACTATAATCTTATAATACTATATAATAGCTATATACTATATACTTTAGCTAATACCTTAGCTTATACTAATCTCTTTTAAATACTTATTAAGCACTTATTAAAGCTTTACTAGCTTTATATTATTCTCTTAATATTTTTTTTTACTAATAAAAGCTTCTTTATAAAGTAAATAAAAAATATAAAAAATAGCTTCCTTAAGCCTTATTTTATTTAGTTAAGCTTTATAAAAGCTATTTTCTATTTATATAAATTAAAAAATATAAACCTAAGGTATTCTAGGAATTTAATAAGATTAAAGTTATAAGTATTACCTTATTTAAAGAAAGTAATTACCTAGGACTAGACTTTAAAAAATAAGTTTTAGTAAATAAATATTTACTTATTTTTATTAGTTTTAATAAAGTCCTTATTTACTTATAACTTATATTTTATTAAAAACCTTTATATAGTAAATAAGGCCTTATTACTATTATATAAATTACTTATAAGAATAGGTTTTTATTTTACCTTAGGTATAGTTAAGACTAAGTTAAAAGTAAAAGGTAAAGTAAGGTTAATTACTAAGGCACTAGGTTAAGCTATAATAAGTAATTAGGTTAAAGGTCCTATAGTATTTATAGTTACTTATTATTAGAGGTATATAAGCTTTACTATTTACTTATTAAGTATAAGTTAAAGTGTCTTAAATTAAGCTTATTAAGCTACTAGTAATACTATAGTATTAGATAAGAGGGTTATTATCCCCTAGCTAAGTTAGTCTTATAGTTAAAGTATACTTATTATATCTATTAATATATCTATTAGTATTTTTATTATATCTTTTAGTAGTTATTATAAAGGACTAAAGAAAGTCTCTTAATTATTATAAACTAGCCCCTAGGTAACTATAATAAGGTATTAATATAGTATTAAGAGACTTAAGGAGAAAGGAGAAAGGGTAAGAGGCTATCCCTAGTAGTGCCCCTTATACCCTATAGGCTACTTATATAAGCCTCCTTTTCCTTACCCTAACTACTTTTACTAATCCCCTCTCTAACTACTATACGGACAATGCTTAGGCAAAGCCTAAGCCCTTATAATAATAGATAAAAGGGAAAAATAGGAAAAGATAAAAGACCCCCTTTTAAATTCCTAGCTATTATTAAATATAGCTCCCTTTTTAGCGTTATTTTTAGTTCCCTGTTAAAGGGGTTTAGTTATTAGTTATTAGTTTTTAGTGATTATTAAGCCCTAAAAGCTTAATAAAACCCTAGTGTAAAGGTATAGATAATGGTTTTATTAGACTATTTGTAGGTATTAACTTTATATCTAGATATTTAATCTTAGCTAAACTTACTAATACCTATTACCTAATATAGTTAAACTTTAGTAAAGTATGCTTAGTATAGCTATATAAGGCAGGGTTATAGGCTATGGTTATAGCGCCTTAATTATTATAGAATATCTATATAAAGGGAGAAATAAGGGTTTTTAGCTCCTTAAATAAGCCTTAAAGCTACTATAGCTCCTAGAAGGTCTCGCAAATAGCGTTAGCTTTAGCTTCTAATATTAATAAAGCTATTATACTAGCTTTCTTTAATTTCTAGCTAATAGGTTTACTAGCTAGCTTAAATAGATAAGTATATATAAATTTAGAGGTCTTTTTATCCCCTATAAAATCACTATTATAGTAACCTATTAGGCTTTTACTAGCTATACCTTAAGGGTCTCCCCTATAGATTATAGTAAGGAAGTTAGTCCTTAATAAGTACTTAAGTAAGTTTTTAGCTACTTTTAGGTGCTCTATATAGGGGCTAGCTAGTGCTGTAGATAGCCACTAAAGTGTAAAGGCTATGTCTAGCCTTATAAGTAATATTAGGTATATTATAGTCCCTATAATGCACTAATAAAGCTTAATTTCGCTAGCTATTAATAGCTTAGTTATTTACGTAGCTAAAATGCCTAGCTAAAGAGGTATGCTAATAGGCTTACTATCTAGCATATTAAATTAACTTAAAACCTCTAAGATATACTAAGATTAATAAATTTTTAGTATCCTATTAGGCCTATCTTATATAATTTAAACCCTTAAGAAGAATTTAGTAAGCCCCTTATCTTTTATTAAATAGACTTTATAAAGTTTCTTTTTAAGTCTTTAGATATAGGGTAAATCTAGTCTAATTAGAAGGTAATGTAAGGGCTTGGGCTTTGCCTAAGCATTTACCATAGTGCAAATAAGTAGGAGTGGAAAGGGGGCTAACATAAGGTAGCTAAGGGGTATAAGAGGCACTAGTAAGGATAGGTCTTTTACCTTCCTTCTTCCTTTCCTTAAGTTTCTTAATATTATATTAACACCTTATTATAGTTACCTAGGGGCTAGTCTATAATAATTAAGAAACTTCCTTTAGTCTTTATAATAGCTACTAAAAACATAATAAATATATTAATAAATACACTAATAGATATAATAGGCACACTTTAACTATAGAATTAACCTAGCTAGGGGATATTAACTTCTCTATTTAATACTATAGTACTACTAGTAGCCTAATAAGCCTAATTTAAAACGGTTTAACTTATAATAAGTAAATAAATAGTAAAGCTTAAATGCCTTTAGTAGTAAGTGTTTATAAATAATATAGGACCCTTAACTTAACTACCCCTAATAGCCCTAGCTAGTGCCTTAATAGTTAACCTTATATTATTACTTACCTTTAGCCTAGTTCTCCTTATACTTAAAGTAAAATAAAAACTAATCCTTATAAGTAACCTATATAATAGTAATAAAGCCTTATTTACTATATAAAGGCTCTTAATAAAGTATAAGTTATAGGTAAATAAGGACTTTATTAGTACTAATAAGAATAAATAAATATTTATTTACTAAAATCTATTCTCTAAGGTATAGTCCTAGGTAGTTACTTACTTTAAGTAAGGTAATACTATTAACTTTAACCTTACTACCTTCCTAGAATATTTTAAGACTATATTCTCTAATTTATATAGATAAGAGATAGCCCTTATAGAGCTTAACTAAATAAAATAATAACTAGGAGAGCTATTTTCTATATTCTTTATTTACTTTACTAAGAAGCTTATACTAGTAAGAAGGGAATACTAGGGGGATAATATAAAGCTAGTAAAGCTTTAATATATACTTAATAAGCGTTTAAGAGAGGTTAGTATAGGTTAGGGTATTAGCTAGAATAATTAGCATATAGCTATTATATAGTATTATAAAATTATAGTTAATATTAAGGCCTTTATTATAGAGAATAAGTACTAGTCCTAGTGTAAACTATAGTAAGCTAAGCCTATACCTTAGACTAACTATAAAGGTAATATACTAATAACTAGGGTTTATATAGCTAGGACTTAGCTAAGGAAGCAAAGTAAGTTAGCTAAGAAGGAGAAAAAGCTAAAGGCTACTATAAATATATAATAAGTAAAATAGGTATTAGAAGTAAAGCTAGCTTAACGCTAATAAAAGAGGTATTACCTATAATATAAATCTAAGGATTACTATATCTAGGAGTGCACTTTTCTCTTACCTTACTATTTACTAATTAGCATTAACTTATATAGAGTAAATAAGGAAAGCATAAATAAGAAAATAAATATCCCCCCTATAGAAAATAAGTAGCCCCTAAGTAAAGTCTTATATAAGGGTAAATAGGCTAGTTAACTACTATAATATAGGATAATTATAACTATTATATAAAGGTAAAGTAAGATATAGTATAATATATAAACTAATTACTATTTTTAATTCCTATACTCTTTAATATATATTATTATATTAATATCTAGATTAATTATAAGTATAATTACTATAGTGCTATAAGTAAATTAGTAATAAGGTAGCTTAGCCTAGAGCTTATATAGTTACTAAAGTAAAGGCATATTTACACTATAATAGAAATAAAAAGAAAGGGGAAGTAAGTTAGAGAAAACACCTCTTTTATAACCTATATAGTATACACTAGAATTAATATAAATAGCTAGGAGTTATTTATATATTTATATATTATCCTAGGTCTTACCTAGGATATAATATTTAAAATACCTTAGCTAAAGTAATATAATATAGTAGTTTATATAGTAAAATAATAACTAGTTATTAAAGCTATAGAGGGCCTTTATATCTCTAAGGCCTTTACTTATAAGCTAAAAGTACTAGTATAAGGAATTATTAAATCCCTTTACACTACTAAGGCTTATAAGGTATAATAAAGTAAGAATATTACTATAAGGTTTATTACTATAAGCTTAAAGGAGATAATAATAATACTATAGATTATAGTACCTAGAATAAAGCTAACTATTCCTAATATATTAATATTACCTAAGGAGTTAGTAGACTTTATAAACCTCTTTAATAAGGCTAAAGCTAATAGTTTACCCTCTTATAAGGGTTCTCTTAACCACTATATATATCTATATAAGAACCTAGATAAGTCTAAACTAACACTCCTATAGGGACTATTATATAATATACTATAGGATTAACTCCTTAAGGTTTAGTATTAAATTATAGACTTAATAGATAAGGGTTAAATCTATACTAGCTTCTCTTTAGCTATAGCTTTTATCCTTTTTATTAAGAAAGCTAATAGGGGATAGCATTTTTATATAAACTACTATACCCTTAATAAGATAATAGTATAAAACTATTACTCTCTCCTATTAATTAAGGAGATATTATACTCCTTATCCTAGGTATACTAGTTTATAAAAGTAAATATTTATATAGTGTTTTATAAACTATAAATAGCTAAGGGTAAGAAGCACCTTATAGTATTTTATATAAGGTTTAGTTTATTTAAGTAGCTAGTCTACCCCTTTAGCTTAGTAAGCACACTAGTAACCTTTTAGTAATATATTAATAAATCCTTAGGGGATATATAAAGGGACTTTATTATAGCTTACTTTAATAATATTTTAGTTTACTTAAGGGGATTAAGAAAGGATTATATAGCTAAGGTCTAGCTAGTTTTAAGTTACTTAAGGGCTATAGACTTATACCTTAACCTTAATAAGTCTATATTTACTATAAAAGAGGTCTAGTACCTAGGATATATTATTATAGTAAGGTATTTAATTTACCTAGACCTTATAAAGGTTATAGCTATAAGGGAGTAAATAGCACTTATAAAACTATAAGGGGTTTATAGCTTCCTAGGATTTATAAATTTTTACTATAATTTTATTAAGGATTTCTCTAAGCTAGTAGCTTTACTAATATAACTTACTAAGAGAAATATTCCTTTCTAATAGGGGCCTAAGGAAAATAATGCATTTAAGAGGTTAAAGAATGCCTTTATTATATATCTAGTGCTAGCATAATAGGACCTAGACTACCTTATAGTAATAGAAGCTAATTATTTAGGCATAGCCCTTAGCAAATACCTCTTATAATAAGGCCCTAATAATATCTTATATCTAGTTACTTATTATTTTACTAGCCTTATATCCTTATAAAGAAACTATATAATTTATAATAAGGAACTATTAGCTATTATTTCTTATCTTAAGGCATAGTTAGTAAAGCTTTAAGGTATATCCTATTTATTTATAATTTATATAAACTATAAGAACTTAAAATACTTTATAACCCCTTAACTAATATTAGTAAGATAAGCTTAGTAAGTAAATACACTTATATTATTTAACTTTTATCTCTATTATAGGCCTAGTATATAAGCCTAATACTTAGATACCTTATTCTAAAGGTAGTAAGACTAAAGTAAGTTAGCTTTAAGGATAAAGTATATCCTATAATCTATTACTATTATATAACTTTTACTATTACCTAGTAAGCTAAGGGATAACACTAGCCTAGCACTATATTTCCTATATATATTAATACTACTAGTAAGGGAGACTCTCTTTATTACTAAGTACCTTTAGACCTTATAGGACTAAGCTATTAGGTTAAATCTTATATATAGTATTTAATTAAAGGCTATATAAGAGAGGGCTTAAAAGTTCCTCCCTAAAGCACTAATAAGGGAGTAAGTTATAAATTATTTTATAAGTATATATAAAGCGCTTTAATTTTAGGGCTATACTTAGATTTTAGCTTAGGAACCCCTTACTATAACCCTTATATAATAATACTATAACTTACTAGTAATAAGGTACTTAAGCTATAATACTATATTCTAAATCCTATAATAGTAGTTTTATTAAAATAGGATATTATAGAATATTACTTAGTTTATTTATAACTATTATTACTTTAGTAGTTATAAGAGCTATTAATAGTATTAAGGCTTACTAAAGCCTTTACCTATCCTTAATTAGTTTTAGTCTTAGATTTCTATAAACTTTATAATAAACTTACTAGTAGTGTCTTTAAAGAGGCTATAATACCTTATAGTTATTATAGATAGACTCTTAAAGTTTATATAGTTAAAAGCTATAACCTTTATTAAGGCTAAGGAGTATATAAAATAGTTTAAAATAGTTTAGTAAAGGTTTTAAGGATTTCCCTAATTAATTATTATAGATTAAGGGTTAAACTAGCTAGGAAAATTCTAGATAATATTATATTCCCTAGTTAGGATTAATTAGTTACTTTTTACATTATATTATCTATAGATAAATAGTAGTATAGAATAAGTAAACTAAGAGGTATAGGTAATACTATATATTATAGTCTCCTTTTTATAGTTTAATTAGCTAGAGTATTTAGCTACTTATTAGCTTATAATTAATAATAGGCCTTTTTCTATAATAGGCATTAGCCTAAAGAGGTTATTATCTAGATATAATTTAGAGCTAATCTAGTTATAACTAGATTAGTTTACCTTTATAATAACACCTAAGGGGTAAGCTATATAATTCCTTAAGTACCTATAAGAGAGTACTTATCTAGTATAAGCTATAATAGCTTATATTTAATAAAGGTAGTAAAATACTATATTAGCTTCTTAATAGCTAGTAAAATAGTTCTAAGTAAAAGATAAGGTATAGCTTTTACTTAAAAATATTAAGATAAACTACCTCTTATAAAAACTTAATTAGGTTATAGTAAAGTATATAGTTATAGAAGTACTAATATTACTTATAGTATAGTTAGATATCCTAAGGGGTATTTACCTAGTTTTTTACATAGACCTTATTAAATAAGCTATAGAGAATTCTTTTCCTAGCTAGAAGCTCTAGGACTCTTATCTAAGGCTAGAATAAGTTCTAGCGGAGAATAATAATAAACTTATAGAGAAATATTAAGTTAAGCAAATCCTAGTAGCCTAGAATACCCTAGGCTAAGGCAAGAGGCATAATATACTTATTAAGTAAGTAAGTTATATATAGCTAATATAAGAACTACTAGAGGGTATAATATAGATATAAGCCCTTAATAAGTTTAAAGTAAAGTAAGGAGATATATAATATAATAATAAACTAAATTAATTATAAACTACTTATTTACCTATAAGGACCTTTACTAGCACGTAAAGCGTGCCTATTACATAACCTATTATCTTATATTAACCTCTAAAATAAACTTAAAGTTATTTTACTAGTATATAAGGTATACCTATCTTATAACTTACTGCTTTTTATTTACCACTAAAATATACTTAGAATCCTTTATTTACTATATTATAATTATTACTTATATTATTAGTAAAGTTATTATTATCTTTAGATAGGATTATAATTAGAGTTACCTTATGTTTACTAGGGATAAGGACTATATTATAATAAACTTAATAGCTACCTTAATACTAAATAGTAAGAGAGAACTAGTAATTAAGGGGCGTAAAATAAGTATAAGCTAGGGGCACTACGCTTCTAGGATAACTACTATTACCTATAGTGTAATTTATATAATAATTAGTTAGACTAGATTAGGTCCTAAGATAAGAATTATCTTAGTAATAATAAAAAGGTAAATTATTACTAGATTTAATATATTATAGATAGCTTTAGTTACTACTATAGTAATAAGGTAAAAGAGCCTTAAGGAAGCGCGTAAACTAATCTTAAAATTCTTAGTATATAGAGTTTATATTACCTATAAGTTACTAGTTTTACTAGAATAAAATACTAGTAACTTACTATATAAAGTTTCCTATACTATATTTACTAAAGAGATTACTATTTTTAAAGGGGATAACCTTAAGTCTAGTTATATTTATAGTAAGAGAGTTAGTAAAGGGGGATAGCCTAAGGGCTAAATAAACTAGTGCTAGATTAAACTAGGCTTAGTTTAGAAGCGTAGTCTATTAGCTAATAAGAGCGTAAAAGCTCTAGGAAAGCACTAGTATTTTCTTTTTAGTTATTATAGTCTTAGTAATACTAGGGGTAATAATATATATACCTAAGGTAATTATAGCTTTAATATCCTTTAGATAATAATAAAGGTAAGGATTAGTAAATAAGAACCTAGTTAACTAAATATAAGTTACGTGGTTTTACTAATATAAGGGGTAAGACTTATTACTTTTAGGAGGGTAATAATCTAATATACCTATAGTAAGGCATCTCTTAATATATAGCCTATAGGGTTAAAACATTACCTTAGGAGTAATATACTCCTTATTATCTAAGTTCCCCTTAATAAGAAACTTACTAATAAACCTTATAGCTAGTGTAATAAAAGTAGCTATACTATATAAGGGAATATAACTAGTAGTATTATATTAAGGTATATTTAGTAAGAGTCTAATATAGGAATAAAGAGGGTTTTAAATAATAAAATAAAAAGGAGTAATAGTACTATAATATTTAAGAAAAGGTAATTATATAAGGAAAGTAAGGTTATATAATAAAAACAAATAGGATAGTTTTAGTAAGGGATTATACCTATAGGGGATAAGTTATAAACTAGTAAGGGTAAGGCTAGGGTTATTATAATAATAATATAGGGCTAGGAGAATGTGTTATATATGTTACCTAGAGCTAGATACTAATTAATAGCCTTTATATTATATTAGGGGTAAGGTAATACCTATATATATCCTAATAAATTAATAGCCTAGGATAGTAATTACACGTTTTTACATTATATATAACTTATATAATAGTAAGAGGACTATAGTTAAGGTTAGTAAGAGGGGGGGAGAAGTAAGGGCATATATAAGGGCTTAGGCTTTGCCTAAGTATTTACTATAGTGTAAATAAGTAAGGGCAAAAAGGGGGCTAATATAAGGTAGCTAAGGGGTATAAGAGGCACTAGTAAGGACAGGTCTTTTACCTTCCTTCTTCCTCTCCTTAAGTTTCTTAATATCATATTAACACCCTATTGCAGTTGCCTAGGGGCTAGTCCATAACAGGTAATTATTAATGTACATAATAATAAAGGTTTTAGTAAAGGGATTAAAGAATATAGCTAGGTTAGATATAAGAGGGTTAAATCCTAGGGACTTTAGCACTACTATTAGTGCTTATTACCACTCCCTTAAGCTTTATTTTAGGCTATATAAAGACTTCTATAATAAAATTACTTAATCTTTAGAAGGTTTATAGCTAAAACTTCTAGCTAATTTAGCTAGTTTAGGATTTGCTTTAAGGAATTTAATAAATCCATCTAGAATAACTATATAAATCTATTATTAAAGCTTACTATTAAGAAAAGCCCCTATAAAATTAACCTATTTAATTTCCTAGTTATTCTAAGCCACTAAGGCTAGTAAAATCCTCTAGCTAGGGGAAATGCTTATAGCTACAAAGGTCTCTAGATAATCTAGACCTTTGATTTACATAAATCCCTTAGTAATAAGTTAGGCCTTATATTTTAAAGGATTATTTTCTTTATCCTTTTTAAGCTTATATATAAGCCTATTTTTTAGTACTTTTTAGCCCTTAGGTACTTAGTCTTTCCCTATAAATTTAAAATTACTAGCCTTTAGAAGCTATTTATATTCCTTATATATAGCTTTTATCTATTTATCCCTTTTAGGGCTAGATATAGCTTACTTCTAGGTCTTAGGTTTAGGGCTATTAGGGTTATTTTCCTTTAGCTTCTTTTATACCTTAAAGTAGATTTCTTTAATAAAATCTAGAGAAAAAGAGAAACTAATATTAATATCTATAGGGTTAATATTAGGGGTAAAGTTAGTAATTTTATTAAAATTTAGGTCTAGAGTTAAAATCTAATTTCCTAGTTAAGATATAAGCATAGCCTTCTCTAAGGCCTTTAGAATTAGACCTTTAGGGGGTTCTTTAGGGCCTATAGGTAGTTTTTCTTAACCTATAGGGATACCTATATTATTTATAAGGTAATTCTTTAAACCTTAATTTAGATCTTATTATTATACTAAATTATTTTCCCCCTTTAAAGGGTTATCCCCTATAGAAAGCCTAGGTAATCCTTTAGAGATAGGACCTATAGGTTTTATAATCTTAATAAAGCTAGTCTTTATAACTAGCCTTTTAGAGGGGATATACACTAGGTAAGTGTTAGAACCTAGTGTAGCTAATAATCTTCTAGGGATAGTCCTAGCTACTAACTTCTAGGCTTTAAGTTATTTTTCTAGGGGGATTAGAATCTTATAGTAAGATCCTATAGCTCTAATACTACTAATATTAGTTATATAAGGCTAATTTAGCTCCCTAGCTAGTAGTTATTTAAGGCTTTTATTCTTTGTGGTATGAGTAGTTATATTAACTAGGTTAATAACTACAGGTAATATAAAACACTATAGATATAAAGGTAATTTTGCCTACTAGATATTAGCCCTTAATTAATCTAGAATAGTACAAATTAAACGCTTTACTAATCTATTTTGCTTATGAATATAGGGACTAGAAGTTATAAATTTAATTCCCTTAGAATTTAACTAGGTTTAATAACTAGAATTAATTTCTTAGCCTCTATTAAAGTGAAGGTGCCTAGGATATTAACCTAGTTAATTTTTAAGCCCTCTAAAGAAGCCCTTAATAGCCCTATAAATAGTTAGGCCTTCCTTATTAGGTAATAAAATCACTTACTTATATATAGTCTTTTAATTAACTAGAAATAAGTAAATTAACTATTTATTATATAGTATAAGGCTGATTTTTAGCGTATTCCCCTCTATTTAATCTAGAGCTCTAGGGGGGTTAGGGATAGCTAACTTCCTAGGTCTTCTAACTACCTTAGATTAATTATAAGCTATATATTTAAAGTCTTTATCCTTAATTTTAGAAAAATTAGGGATTTCTTTAGTAATAAGGCTTGTTTTCTTTAGCAAAGGAAGCCTTAAGTACCTGAATTATATATACTATAAGCTAGCTAGTTCTAGTAACTATTAATATTAAAGATCCTTAGGGCCTAAATTAGGGTCTAGATTAGGGCCTTCTCCCTTAGTCCCTTACTAGGCCCCTTAAGAATCATAGGCCTCTTAGAGAGGTATTAGGGACCTTTTTCCTTTACTAAGGCTTTCTAATACCCCTAAATCTATTTCCTTAGATTTATAAGGGACTTAACCTAGGGCTATAAGCATTAGAGAAAAGACTAAATCCCCTAAATTATCCTATATAATATCTTTAATATTATTATTATCTTTATTAATTTTAGTGATTTTATCTAAATTAGAAGCCTAATCTAGCTTTTTAGAGGGAATTTAAACCTCTATAGGGTAGCTAATAGGATAGCTATAACCCCTAAAGCTAGTGTAGGTAAAAGGTTAAATATAATAAGATTTCTTATTATAGGGCTCTTTATGTAACTTAGGTGTAAATTAGTTCTTAACGTAGAAGAAAAAACCATGTTTTTCTATATCTAGGGTAGTAATATAAGACCTATCTTTTAGGAAAAGATAGTTTTTTATAAAGTAACTACTAGATATATAGTGTATAAGACTACTAACTATATTAATATTAAGCTAAGGAAAATATAGAGTATCTTTTAGCACTAAGGTCCTATATTTAGTAGGATTCTTTTAATATAGGACCTTAAAAACAGCACTACCATAGCCCTTAGCGTAAATAGGACTACCACTAGTTATAATAGGGTTAGATTCCCTCTTTTTATAAGGGGTATAATCCCTAAAGACCTCCCTAGAATTAACTATATATATAGTTAAACCTATATTATATAATAAGGCCTTTTTTATATCTTTACTATAATAATTAAAACTATTTAAGGTATTAATTTCTTACTTTTTATTATCTAAATTACTAGAGCTAGAATTAAAGCTACTATTGCTAGAGCTCTTATAACTAGTCTTATAAGAGCTAGGTTTCTTATATAGATTAAGGGCTTTGTTAAAAAGGTTATAATTTCCTAGCATAAAAGATCTCTCTATAGGCTCTTTATTATCCTTTTTATCTGATTTTTAACCTTTTTACTTCTTTTTTTTCTTATTAGAATTAGAAAAGCCTTTATTTTCTTTAAAGCCCTCTTTTTTCTTCCTCTAACCTTTAGGGGCCTTTTCCTTATCTTTAGCACCCTTTTCTTAGTCTTTAGCCCTATAATTTAAGGCTTTAAATACTATAAATAACTTATCCCTCTGTTTAGCTAGAAGGTTTACTATTAAAAATTAAAGGTTTAGGGTCTCTAGGGGAGCCCCTATAGCCTTATTTATACGCATGCTAAATTATTCCCTCTTAGCTTACTAAGGGAAGATTAATTTTAGGGATTAAAGATATTAATTAACCTAATCTATTAGATTAATTAAGACCCCTAAAATTAATAATCTAGCTAGTAGATTATTAAAGACTATATTAAAAGCTTCTAAAGTCCTCTCAAAATGATGAAAATTTAGGTTATAAAATTCAGAATATAGGGACTCCCTCTAGATTTTAGCGCTATATAAATACTACTATATAAGTAAATTATAGGCTTCTTTAGGTAATTTTTACTAAGTTATAGTGGCTTAGGGGCCTTCTATATAGCTATCTCTTAGTAGTATAAGAATAATAGCTTAGTTAGCGTCCCCTAGCACCCTAGAAATATCCAGATTATCTAGAAAATTAGGCATACCTAAAGCTCTAAATTAGATAGCTAGGGCTTATTTCTATTAATTAAAATTTTTAGCTCCTTTAAGCTTAGTAGTCTTAGGGAAGCTATAAACTCTCTTATTAAATTCCTTAATAACTAATTATTAAAGGCTACTTATATAAAACTAGATTTAGGTTCTTTAATAAGTTACTAAACTTATTCTTAACTAGCAAGCTTAGTAGCTTATATACCCTCTATATAACTAGTAAGAGCTATAGATAGGTTCTTTACTTTCTCTAATAGTAAGTTAATAGTTTCTTATTACTTAATAGCTTACTCTTTTAGCTAGTTATTTAAAACCTCTTACGCACTAGGATTAGGGGGTGGCAAGGCCCCCTTCCCCTTTAATTTATTATTTATTTTCCTTTTTATAGAAAGGAAGCCTTTTATTTATACTAAATTTCCTTTTATTTATAGAAGGGAAAAGCTTCTATACTTACTAAACTTCCTTTTTATAGAAAGGAAAGCTTCTATATTACTTATATGCTTCTTATTTTATAGAAACAAAGTCTTTTATAACTATAATAATTCCTTTTTATAGAAGAGAATAGCTTTTATCTTGTAGGTCCTTCCTTTTTTATAGAAAGAAAGTCTTTTATAAACATATATAAAGTAACCTAAAAAGATTCTATAGTAATAGAAGCTAGGCTTATAACCTATTAAAATGTAAGGAGCTAGTTACTAGCTAGCAATAGCTATATAAGTGTAGCTCTATGGTTAGGGACTAGTAGAACCACCACGTTAGAATAACTAACATAACGTAATAGAAGGTTATAGTAGTTATTAACTAATTAAATTTAATTTAGATTACTTTTATAATAGCTAATAAAGTAATAGAATTAATTTTAGCGATATTATATAGGTAATTTGGCTATTAGATTAAGAGGCCTAGCTATCTAGCTAGATTAAAAAGATTTTCTTTCTCTTATATACTTACTAACTATATTAGTAAATCTAGACTGCTAGAGAGGTCTTATAAGTTACTTTTTATTTTCTATAAAATTTATTTATATATAAAATCCAAAAAATCAACTTACTACTATACAAACTAGTAACCTATATATACTAAATTTTAGTCTAAAAAATATTCCTATATTAAATAAAAGCCCTATCTTCTAGCTTTAATTTACTATATATAAGACTTTTATATAACCTCTAGTTAAAGAGAAAATCGCTATTAAAGATAGCTATAGGGTAACCCGCGTGGAGGGTAGCCTGCTTACTTAATTACTAGTGGCGTGGTTATAGCTATACTTATAGCTATAATGTAATTAACTAATTTATAATTAATTAGAATTAGTTATTCACATAGTTAGTTATAACTATTAATAGCTATAATGTGGCTATTAATAGTCACTTACGCGACTATTAATAGCTGCAGTGTAGCTGTTAGGCTTGTAATGCAAGCTAGTAATAAAAAGGTCCTTTAACTAGAAAGAGCTAAAAATAGGTCTTATTTTTAACAATTTTATTATAGGATTACTTATTACTTAAGTAAGTAAATAAGAAACGAATATAATCCTAGTAATTATAGACTAATTTACTAAGTACTTTATTTTCTTACTTATAACTATAATAATTAATATAGCTAAACTAGTAAAGCTTTTCTATAGGGAAATTAAACTAAGGTTTAGGTTACTAAAGGGTATTATATCTAATAGGGGATTAGTCTTTATAAGCTAATTTTAGTTAGACTTATATTACTTATTATATATAAAGTAAAGGCTTTTTATAGTATTTTACCCCTAAACTAATAAGTAAATAAAGAGAATAAACTAAGTACTTAAGCATTACCTTTAATACTTTATAGCTAATAACTAATAAATATAGCTTAAGCTACTTCTAATAGCTTAATTTACTTATAATAATATAGTAAATAAAACTATAGGTTACTTTCCTAATTACTCCCTTATAGGCTATTTACCTAAGTTTTACCTAGCTCTTAGGGATAAGATTAAAGAAAAAAAGGTACTAAAAGCTTATATATATATTATAAAGCTATATAAAGTTAAAGAGTAACTAAAGTAAAACTAAGTAAAAGCTACTAAAACCTAAGTAAAGTACTATAATTAGTATTACTAGCTATTAATACTAAGAAAAGGTAACCTAGTATTACTATTTATAAAGAATATTAGGCTTAAGAATATAAAATAAAAGCTAACCCCTAGATTTATTAGACTATTCTAAGTACTTAATACTATAGGTAAATAAGTATATAAACTTATATTACCTAAAAAGTATAGTTAACTATATAATATATTTTATATTAGCTTATTAAAGCTATAGAATTACTATAAAGATAGTAAAAATAAGGAAATACTAATATTAAACCTTAAGAATAAAGATAATAAGTATAAAGTTAAAAAGATTAAAAACTATAGGAAAACCTAAGAAAATAATAAATACCTAGTAAAATAAAAGAATTAGCTAAGTAAATATAACTAATAGGTTTTAGTAAAAGATATAGAAAGTGCTTAATATATAATTTAGACTTTTTACTAAAGTAAGTTTAGTAAGAAAAGTAATAAGATATAAGTAAGTTATAAGTAAGAAAATATAATATTCTTATAGAAAAGGCCTAGCCTTATTAGCTACTATTATACTTTAATTAATAGTCTAGGAATTATTACTAAAAAACAAAAGAAAAAGGCCTTAAAGGTTAGGTAATACTAGGGGAAAACTCTTTATTATAGTGCTATTTTAGCTTAATACCTTATTACCTTAAATAGTATATTTTATACTATTCTTATCTATATTAATTACCTTCTTTATAGTATAAAAAAGATAGTAAATTACTATTACCTAGGCTATATAGCCTAGGTTAGCTAGCTAAAGCTAAAGAATTATATATACCTTTTAAATAGCTATATATATTCTTTACGCTAGATAGCTAATTAAGTAGCTAGTCCTAGTACTCCAACCGCTTAGTCAAGAGGGAAAACCCTATACTGGGAAGAAAAACCCCCTTGCGTCTGTATATTTAAATAGCTATAGTCTTATAATAGTTTTTCTATAAAAAAGTTAATAAAAAGCTACTAAAAGTATAGTAAAAAACTAATAAAACTTATAATACTAAGGGTAAGGGTAATAAAAAATATAGTATCCTAGAGTTATTACTAAGAAATAATATATTACTAGTATATAATAAATATAGCTTATATAAAAATATAAATAAAGACTAAGTAAAAAGATAAGGAATTACTAATCTAATAAGCCTTAGTAATACTAGTTAAACTAAATATAATATAATAAGTAATTGTGGCTTCCTCCGGACCCTCAGACAATAGTTAGTCTAGCCGTGGCTAAAGTGTAAGTCCACCAAAGGGATACACGTAATGCGATTAGCTATATCGCGAGTAACCCCACACCACTTGCAGTAGCTTTGCACTACTGCCTTACTTTTCCCCCTTTTTACTTACCTTCTCTCCTAGCTAGATTTCTCTCTTTCTCTCTTTTCTTAGCTATTATTATTAACTTTATTACTATTATTAAATTTAACCCTTTACACTAGTATAATATTCCTTAGTGTAACTAATACTAATTAGTAGTTAAATATAACTATAGATAAGCTAGGTATTATAAGAAGAAACATTCCTATAGATAATATAGCCTCTTACCTCTTAAGCTAACTTATATAGGCTATTTAGGTAAAGAGGCATAACTCTAGAGTGTGCTAAAGGAAGATAGACTAGAATCCTAGTTATAGGCTTATTAGACTTCTAAGGGATTAATCTATTAACTCTTAGGCCTTTAGGATATTTAGTTAATTATTAATCTTATTATCTATTATAAGAAAACTAACTAAATAACTAAATCTATTGCCATAAGGCATTTTATTTAAACCTAACGTTAAAAACAACCCTTAGCTAAGCTAGCTAACCTATATAACCTCTCTTTACACTTTTTTATAAACTCTTTTCTCTTTTCTTTATAGTTTTTTTACGCCTTAGTGCTCTAGGCATTAAGTTGCTTCTATGTCTATGCTATCTTTACGGCCTGTTTTTCCCTCTTTCACTGTTTTTCCTTCTTTTACCCTTTTTTTCTATTGTCTTCGTTATTTCCCTTTGTTTATCCTGTTTATTTTGCCCTATTTATCCTATTTACCTTGTTTTTCCTGTTTTTCCTGTTTTACTTGTCCTTTAGATTTACCTAGTTTATCCCTCTTAATAAGCGCAGAAATTACCCTATTATTATACTACTAGTTAGTTTATTCTAATTATTTAAGAAAACTAAACCTTTCTTAAGAAAGGAATAGAATTAAATATTAGACTATTAATAAGATAGACTCCTTACCTCACTTCCCCTAATACTAAGGCACCCTAAAAGCTATTAATAATAGCTTCTAAAAGACTAGAAAAAAATAGTTTACTAAGGTAACTATAGCTATATTTATTTACGCTTATAAAAGACTAGGAAGAGCTTACCTAACTAGACCTAGAGACTACTATATAGCCTAAGCTTAATAATTAGATTATAAGGTTTATTTATACTAGTAAGTATTAGAATTAGTAAGGAGAAAACCTCTAGAAAAACTTTAAAGAAGATTTTAAAGGTTAAACTAAAGATATATTTAGGAGAGCTACTAATAAGCTTATAAGAGAGCTATAAAACTCTCTATAAGATAATAATATTTATATTAGCTAAGGAGCAAGCCTTCCTATTCTAATAGCTCTTAAACACATGCTTTAAGAGGTAATAATAACTCTATAGCTAAGAGATAGGTTATAATCCCCTAAACTACCTTATATATAACCCCTATAATTTACTACCTTAAAGGCCTTCCTTAATATTCCTTACCTTTAAGGGGAATAATTACTATATCCCTTATAAAAACCTTTATAATAATCTTAGTTATATTAGGAATTTAACCCTTTATAGCTTGCTTTCCTTTCTTAATCCTTCCCTTTAGATAAATAAATTATAAAGAAAATATCTAAGCTTATAAAGATATATAAGAATAGTAATTACTATAGTAAAAAGCTATATAACTTTCTTTTACTAAAGCTTATACTCTTTAAGAGTAAGTATAACTAAATTAACCTCCTTAAGTTATATTTTAGTAAGGTATTTCCTATTATATTAATAGGAGATACTAAATAGTACTTTCTTAATTACCTTATTAGTAAGAAACTCTCTTATAAAGAGATAATTATAAATATCTATTAATACTTTAAAATAAAAAGTAATTAATAGTTCTATTACTATAAGTAAAGTAATATTACCCTTAAGAATATTATTACTTAAAACCCTAAAAAGAGTAAGCTTAAGTGCCTTAAGATTTTATTAATTACCTTAAAGAGAGTTTATAAAAGGCTATACCTCTCTAATATAGTAAATATAAAGCTATATAAGTAAACCTTAAATATAGTCTTTAGTATCCCTAAATATTAGGTAATAAAGTATATATATACACTAGGCTTTAAGAACCTTACTAATAATCTCTATAAGTTAATTATAATTATAAAAAGTAGTATAAGAAGTAACTAATACTACTAGTATTAAGATAAAGACCTATTAAAGGTAATATTTATAGATTACTAATATAGCTAATAGAATTAGAGAGACTAAGGAAAAGAAGGTTATTATAGTAACTTTAAATAACCTAAGTAATACTTTATTTATAGTAAAAGTAGCTACTAGTTATTAAATTATACTAATACTAAATATTAGAAAGAGAAAGAGAGGTAATAAGCTAGTAAGAACTATTACTTACCCCCTATCAGAGTATTGTTTGTAGTGTAGTTAGTGTAGTTTTTAGGAAAAATTTGTATTTATAGTGTAGTTTTTTTTTTCTTATAGTTAATGTATTATAGTTTTTTTTTTTTTATAGTGTAGTGTATTGTAGTTTTTTTTTGCTTGTATTGTAGTGTAGTTAGTGTAGTTACTAACTACACTAACTACAAAAACTACAATGTAGTGTTAGTAAAAAAAAAAGTGGGCCTTTTTATTATATAATGTTATTATAAGGATTAAAAGAAAGCTAGTTATATAGAAGCTTTTATTATTACCTATTTTACTTAATTAGTTATAGAATTTATAATATTTACCTTTTTTTAAGAATTTTACTATAACTAGGGTTATTTATAATATTATACCTTTTTAATAATACTATTATACTTATTACTTTATTTTACTAATATAACTTTAAGAAAAACCTTCTAATTATTTTATTTACTATTATTATTAATTATTTTATACTTTTATTATTAATTTAATTAAAAAATACCCTAAACTAATATAATTAAATTAAATTAGAAATCTAAATAAATATATAAAAGTTAATAGAATATATACTTAGTACTTTAATATTATTATTAATATAATAAGAACTTAAAAAAAGCTTAAACTATTTATTTACTATTTAAACTAATTAAATATTACTTTAAGCTTTATAATTCTAAAGCTTTAAGAAGTTATATATAGTAACTTTATATATCTTATTATAATAATACATAAAGAAAGAATATAATAGACTAATATTTATAATTTATTAATAGATAACTAATAGTATTATTTTAATTACCCTATATAGCTTAAATAAGCTATAAAAAATAAGTTTAACTTGTTTTTAAAAATAATACTAGGACTTAGTTTTATATAATATATTATACTTATTATAAAAGCTTTAATAACTTTTATAACCTTAATTACTATTATTACTATAATTACTATTATTTTACATTTATTATTATTTTAAAAAAACATAAAAGAGAAAACATTTTTATAATATTAATATTTTTAAAAACCTTAAAATACTAAGTTATTAAAAACTATAGCTTTTACTATAGTAATTTACTTATAATTACTAGTATTTATATTTAAGTTATTTATTTATTATTTATTTATTATTAAACTTTAACACTAATAATATTATAAGTAATCTTAGTAATCTTAGTAATCTTAGTAATCTTAGTAATACTAGTAATATTAGTAATATTAGTATTATAAGCTATTATAAGCTATTATAAGCTATTATAAGCTATTATAAGCTATTATAAGCTATAATAAGATATAATAAGCTATTATAAGCTATAATAAGATATAATAAGCTACTTATATTAAGTTTACTAGTAGTTTTTTTTATAGTTTTTTTATAGTTTTTTTAAAATAAGTAATAATAATAATTTATAGAAATATAAAATAATTTATAGGAATAGTAAATAATATAATAAGAAGGTTTTTCTTTAAGTTATATTAGGGAAATAAAGTATTAAGTTAAATAGTATTATTAAAAAAGTATAATATTATATATAACCTTACTTAGTTATAATAAAATTATAAAAATAATATAATATTATAAATTCTATAACTAATTTAATAAAATAGGTAATAATAAAAGCTTTTATATAACTAGTATTCTTTTAACCTTATAAATACTAATAACTAATAAAAAGTCTAATACTACATTTGTAGTGTTTGTAGTTAGTGTAGTTTAGGAAAAAAAATTTGTAGTGTAATGTATTGTAGTTTTTTTTTTTTGTAGTTAGTGTAGTGTAGTTTTTTTTTCCTTGTAGTTAGTGTAGTTTATAGTGTAGTGTAGTTTGTAGTGTAGTTACTACACTACACTACAAATACTACACTACACTACACGTTTTAGTGCAATACTCTGCCCCCTATAGAGAAGAAGTTCTAAGTATTTCTTACTTTATTTAAAGGTAATAATAACCCTAAGGAAAAGGAGGTAAAAGACTAGAAGACTTAGCTTAAGGCCTTTACTTAGGCCTAAGATAATAATAATAATAATATTAAGAAAAAGCTATTATTAAAGGTATACCTTAGTATTATATAATTCTTTTACTTAGAATTATAAGTAATAGATAATATTAATATTCTTATAATACTTAAAAATTAGGCTTTTTAGTATACCTTACTTAAGTAAGAGCTATACCTTAAAGAGACTTCTAATAAGGATAATTTAATCTATTATATATCTAAAGGACACTATTTTAAAGAGGTCTTTAGAGAAATTATACTAGATATAGAAGCCTTAGGCTAATTAACTACTAGTCTAGTATAGGCTAGAGCCTTACTAAGATTAATACTATTATTAATAATTAAACCCTATAACCTAAAAGTTATTAGATTTAGTGCTAGATTAGTAATAACATATGGCGTTATCTATATGCTTATAAAGCTTAGCTAAATTGATTTTTATATCCTTAATACTATTATACCTTTTCTTTTTTCCCTTACTAATATAGATAAAATAAAGGTTAAGATTAATAACCTTACTAATATATTAATTTAAAATAATAAGACTATACCTATTATATATAAATAAGGCTACCCTTAGTAACTTCTAGAGGTAAGAGAAACTACTGCTTTTTACCTATTAAAAGAAGAGATTTATTAGCTTTACTAAAGATTTAGTTATTCTTTAATTTAGTAGCTTATAAAGATCCTTTAATAAGCTAGTTATAATATTAAACACTATATAATTAAAAAGCTTACTAAAGTCTATTACTATTATTAAATAAATAGAAAGGCCCCTAGCTAGTTTAAGTTCTCCCTTAAAGATAACTATAACTTTAACTATAAGATTATTATTAATATTATATAAATTAATAGGTAGCTAGTCCTTTATATTATTAATTTAGTAACCTTATTTTAAGTGGCTTAATTCCTTAACCTTAAGAAGTAAAAAGCTTATAATATTTAGGATATAATTAGAGAGTGCTAGATTAATATATATCTAGGCCCTCTAGACTAGATTATTTATAATGCTAGTAATAACTTTACTTTAGCTAAATTTAGGTATTATACTTACCTAATATTAATTAAGATTAATAAGATACTTATTAAAGCCTATAATAGTATTAAAAAGGTTAAAAGATATTATAAACCTCTTTACTAGGCTTATAATATTATTATAGATTTAATTAGTAAAGAGATTACTTCTAAGTAATAACTTTAAATAGCTATTAAAGCTATTAATAACTTAGCAAGCCCTAATAGCCTTATGCCTATATTACTAGTCTTTAGAGCTTACCTATAGAAAATAAATAAGTTACTACTAAGTATCTCTATTATTTAATAGGCTAAAGTAATTTAAAAGGTAACTAATAAAGTTTACTATTACCTAGCTAAGAGGTAGGTTTATAAGGCCCTTAGTGCCTAGAATAGCCCTAATATATTACTAATATATTAGCTATTACTATAGGCTAATGTATATATATAAAGAGAAAAAGGTAAATAGCATAGCCCTTATAAGCTATTAGCTACTAATAAGAAGACCTATATAGTTAAGATACCCTATAGCTTAGCTAAGTTTTACTTTATAGTAGTAAAGCTATACTATAAGGACCTATAGTATATAAGGGCTAATAAGTAAAGCCTTTAGGGTATTAGGGAGTATAACCTAAGCCTAAAGGCCCTTTCTTATAAGATAGCCCTTTCTTATAAGGGGGCTAGAGGAGATAAGCTACTAGTAAAGAATAGTAAGGTAAAGGAAAAAGAGAAAGAGATACTAGTAAAGAGAAAGTAAAAGAGACTAAGAAAAAGCCTTATAGTTTAATTTTATATTAATAAGGGTATAGAAAGGCCTATAGAGGCTATTAAAGCTAAAGGTAATCCTATAAAAAGCTATAGAGTTAAAGAACTTATAGCTTACCTTAAGGTAATAAAAGCTACTCTTATAGGAAGCTATAAAGCTAATTACCTTAAGGTAATAAAAGCAAAGGTAATTAGGGCCTAGGCTTATAATCCTAATAAAGCTATTAGACTTATAAATCTCCTTATCTTTATTAATAAAGACTAAGAGAAGGTATTATTTAAAGAGATTATAGCTAGAGAAATACTAAATATAGTATTCCTTATAGCAAAAGAAAAGGCTAACTAAAAGCTTACCCTTTAACTTTACTAAGAAGGAAAGATTATAACCCTAGAAAGCCCCTTTAAATAATCTAACTAAGCTAAGATTAACGCCTTATAAGCTTATAATATATTTAGGTTTATAATATTTAATCTAGCAAAGCATAAAGGCTATAGGATCTTTAATTCTTATATAGTCTAAGAGATTAAGGGTAAAGGGACTAAATCGCTATATAAGAAATTATGCCTTATTATATAAGGGCATAATAATAAGGGAAAGGAAGCTATCTTAACCTAATTACTAACAATATAGTAATTAAGCTAATAGATTATTATGGCCCTTACCCTATTATTAAGGCAAAGAGAAATCTATCTTTAGCTACAAGACATTATATAAGCCTATATTTAATCCCACATAACTCTAAATAAGCTAATTATCATAAGGTTACCTAAGCAAATTACACACCTCTTTCTAGAAGGTATAGTAATAGAGGTAATTAAACCTCTTTATAGAATTACAGAGGCTAGAACCCACTAGTAAGTAACATACTTTTATTACCATAGGGATAACCTTAAGATAATGACCTTAATATACAATCCTTACTTACTAATTATAGCCCTAAATAATAAGAACCTCTTTAGAATTATAGGAATATAAATAGATAATACGCTAGGCCTTAGTAATAATAACTTCTTTAAGAAAGAAAAAAAAGAGCTTTAGAAGGCAAAGTTTATAGCTAAAGAAAAATAAAACCTAATAACTACAAATCCCCTTATCTTTAATAGC
This sequence comes from Epichloe festucae Fl1, assembly GCA_003814445.1. Classification (NCBI taxonomy): domain Eukaryota; kingdom Fungi; phylum Ascomycota; class Sordariomycetes; order Hypocreales; family Clavicipitaceae; genus Epichloe; species Epichloe festucae. Next base: position 1,707,750 of record CP031385.1, on the reverse strand, counting down.
TATATCCTAACCTAAAACACTAATAATTTACTAACCCTAACCTAAAAAGGCTAAAGTTAGAAGATTAAGGAAATTAACTTATAATTACTAATAGTAAAGTAGGATTATGTAAAGCAAAGAGCCTAAGGGAGTTACATTATAATAGTCTATTAACTAGAAGTATCTTATAACCTATTAATTACTATATAACACTAAGAACCCTTTACTAATAATATCTTATAACTTAATAAATGCCTTAAGTAGTAGGTTAAGCATTAGTAGTAGGGATTATAGTATATCCCCTTAACTCTTAAAGAGGCAAAGCTCTTTGTGTTCATAGATAGGTCTCTTACTAATAAAAAAGACCTTAGTTCATAGATTAGATATATTATTATAATTAGTAATAAGATAATAAAGGAGAATAATACCTTTACTTTAAGAGGGAATATTATTATATATAGCTTTATAAAGAGTAAACATATAACCTATAGCGCACTTATATCTAAGCTATATAGCATGGTTTAAGGCGCTAATATTGCGTACGTAATATCTATAACCCTTTATTAGATCACAGACTAATTAAAGATGCCTTAAATACTAACAACCCTTTGCACAGACTCTTTCTTGTTGTACGAATGCCTCATGAAGCTAGGCATAACGAAAGAGAAGCGGCTTATGATTAACATCATAGCCCTCTGACAGTCATACGAGAGGAGAGAGATCTACGAGGTCAGGCGGAGGGGAGGATTGATATGATGGGCATGTAGGTACAGATTGTAGCAACCAGGTCAATTGGAATAACTAAGGCCGCGACGGCTAATTAAAGCCGTGGATTCTCATGAAGGGATTCACTTGTGTACACTTTCCTTTAATTTAATTTTTATTACATTTTTAGGCTCCTTTAGCCACAAAGAAAAAGAGAGACTACTAGTGTAGCTTCCTCTAGACCCTTAGATAATAGTTAGTCTAGCTATAGCTAAAGTGTAAGTTTACTAAAGGGATACACGTAATGTAATTAGCTATATTATAAGTAACCTCACACCGCTTATAGTGGCTTCACACTACTACCTTACTTTTCCCCCTTTTTACTTACCTTCTCTCCTAGCTAGATTCCTCTCCTTCTCTCTTTTCTTAGCTATTATTATTAACTTCATTACTATTATCAAATTTAACCCTTCGCACTAGTGTAACGTTCCTTGGTGTAACTAACAGTAATATTAATATAGTTAAAGCTTATAATAAGGCTAATATAATACTTAGTAAGTTAGTAATAAGTTACCTTTAAAAATAAAGGGATAAGCTTATTAAACTCCTTATTTTCTATAGTATTTAAAAGTAACTAAACTTAAGCTAAAATTATTAATAAATTAGAAAAATTACCCTTTATAGTAAGTATAGCTTATAATAAAAAGTTAGTAATAAGAAGTAAAAAAGTAAGTAATAAGGGGATAAATTATAGTTTTATAAGTATTATCTCTTTTCTTATACTAAATATAGTGCTTAAAGGTATAGGCCTTAGCTAAATTAAATAATAAAGCTTAAGAGAAAAAATACTTAATCTTAGGTATTTTAGGCTTAATAAGTAAGTATTTCTTAAACTTAGTATATCCTATATATAAATAGTATATATAAGAGTACTTCTTTAAGTAAATAGTTACTATTTTAATAGTAAGATAGTAATAACTGTTAAAAATAAGACCTATTTTTAGCCCTTTCTAGTTAAAGGACCTTTCCATTACTAGCTTGCATTGCAAGCCTGACAGCTGCGACTGACCGTGTGGATGACTAATCTAAATCAATTGTGAATTATTTAATTGCGTTATGGCTGCAAGCGTAGCCACAACTATAGCGCCACTAGTAATTAGGTAAGCTAGGGTGACGTAAGCAGGTTACCCTATAGCTATCTTTAACAGCGATTTTCTCTTTAACTAGAGGTTATATAAAAGTCTTACATATAGCAAATTAAAGCTAGAAGACAGGGCTTTTATTTAATATAGGAATATTTTTTAGACTAAAATTTGGTGCATATAGGTTGCTAGTTTATATGGTGGTGAGTTGATTTTTTAGATTTTATATATAAATAAATTTTGCGGAAAACAAAAAGTAGCCTATAAGACCTCTTTAGCAGTCCGGATCCACCAATATGGTTAGTAGGTATATGAGAGGAAGAAGATCTTTTTAATCTAGCTAGATAGCTAGGCCTCTTAATCTAACAGCCGCATTGCCCGTATAACGTCACTAAAATCAATTCTATTAGTATATAAGATATTGTAAAAGTTATCTAGATTAAATCCTATTAGTTAATAACTGCCGAAACCTTCCGTTGCGTTACGTTAAATAAATTCAACGTGGTGGTTTTACTAGTCCCTGACCGTAGAGCTACACCTGTATAGCTGTTGCTAGCTAGCAACTAGCTCCTTACATTTCAATAGGTTATAAGCCTAGCCTATCACTATAAAATTCTTTCTAGTGCACTTTACATACGGTTACAGAAGACTTCCCTTCTATAAAACAGGAAGGACCTGCGAGATAAAAGCTAATTCCCTTCTATAAAAAGGAATCATTGTGATTACAGAAGACTTCCCTTCTATAAAACAGGAAGCACACAAGCAATACAGAAGCTTTCCCTTCTATAAAAAGAAAGTTTAGCGAGTATAGAAGCTTTTCCCTTCTATAAAAAGGAAATTCAGCGCGGATAGAAGCTCTTCCCTTCTATAAAAAGGAATTTCAGTACAAATAGAAGACTTCCCTTCTATAAAATTAGAAGATGGATACTAATTAACAAGATTAGGGGCCTTCTGCCCCTAATCTTAGTGCGCAAGAGGTTCTAAATAATTAGCTAAAAGAGCAGGTTATTAAGCAACAAGATGCTATCAATCTATTATTACATAAAATAGAAGCTTTAACTATAGCTATTAATAATAGAGGCATGGAGGGTGTGGAAGCTGCTAAGCCCGCTAGTTAGCAGCAAGTTCAGCAGCCTATTCATCAAGATAAGGCACCTGAATCTAGCTTTGTACAAGCTGCCTTTAATAATTCGATTATTAAGGAATTTAATAAGAGGGTTTATAGCTTCCCTAAGACTGCTAAGCTTAAAGGAGCTGAAAATTTTAATCAATGGAAATAAGCCCTAGCTATCCAATTTAGAGCTTTAGGCATGCCTAATTTTCTAGATAATCCGGATATTTCTAGGGCGCTAGGGGACGCTAACTAAGCTATTATCCTTATGTTACTAAGGGATAGTTATACAGAAGGCCCCTAAGCCGCTATAACTTGGCAAAAATTACCTAAAGAAGCCTATAATTTACTTATTAGGTAATATTCACATAGCGTTGAAATCCAGAGGGGGTCCCTATATTCTGAATTTTATAACCTGAATTTTCATGGTTATAAGGGGACTTTAGAAGCCTTTAATGCAGTCTTTAATAATCTACTAGCTAGATTATTAATTTTAGGGGTCCTGATTAATCCTATAGATTAGGTTAATTAATATCTTTAATCCCTAAAATTAACCTTCCCTTAGTGGGCTAAGAGGCAATGATTTAGCATGCGTACAAATAGGGCTATAGGGGCTCCCCTAGATGCCCTAAATCTTTAATTTCTAATGGCAGACCTTCTAGCTAAATAGAGGGATAAATTATTTACGGTATTTAAAGCCCTGAATTATAGGGCTAAAGACCTAGAAAAGGGTGCTAAAGACAAGGAAAAGGCCCCTAAAGGTTAGAAGAAGAAGAAAGAAGGCTCTGAAGAAAATAAGGGCTCTTCTAATTCTAATAAGAAGAAAAAGAAGCAAAAGGGTTAAAAATCAGATAAAAAGGATAATAAAGAACCTACAGAGTGTTCTTTTATGCTAGGAAATTATAACCTTTCTAACGGAGCCCTTAATCTATATAAGAAACCTAGTAATTATAAGACTAGTTATAAGAGCTCTAGTGATAGTAGCTCTGATTCTAGCTCTAGTGATTCGGATGATAAAAAACAAGAAATTAATTCCTTAAATGGTTTTAATTATTACGGCAAAGAGATAAAAAAAGCCCTATTATATGATATAGGTTTAACTGTATATATAGTTAATTTAAGGGATGTTTTTCGGGATTATACCCCTTATAAAAAGGGGGAATCTGACCCTATTATAACGGGTGGTGGCCCTATTTACGCAAAAGGCCACGGTAGTGCTGTTTTTAAGGTCCTATGTCAAAAGAAACCTAATAAATATAGGACCTTAGTGCTAAAGGACGCTCTATATTTTCCTTAGCTTAATGTTAATATAGTTAGTGGCCTTATTCACTATATATCTAGTGGCTGCTTTATAAAAAACCATCTTTATCTTAAAGATAGGTCTTATATTGCTGCCTTAGATATAGAAAAACATGGTTTCTTTTTTCACGTTAAAAACCAAACTACACTAACGTTACATAAAGGGCCCTGTAATAAATCTTATTATATCTGACCTTTTACCTATGCCAGCTTTAGGGGCCATAGCTATCTAATTAGCTACCCTATAGAGGTTCAAATTCCCTCTAAAAAGCTGGATTAGGCTTTTGATTTGGACGAAATCGCTGAAATCGATGAAAATGATAATGATGTTGAAGAAATCGTATGGGATAATTTAGGGGATTTAGTCCCTTCTCTAACGCCTATAGCCCTAGGTTAGGTCCCTTATAAATCTAAAGATATAGATTTAGGGGTATTAGAGGGCCTTAGTGGAGGAAAAAGGTCCCTAATACCTCCCTAAGAGGCCTGTGGTTCTTAAGGGGCCTAGCAGGGGACTAACGGAGAGGGCCCTAATCTAGACCCGAATCTAGACCCTAATTTAGGCCCTAAAGACCTTTAATATCAAAAGTTACTAGAACTAGCTAGCCTATGGCATGTACGATTAGGGCACTTAGGACTTCCTTTGCTAAAGAAAACAAGCCTTATAACTAAAGGAATCCCTAATTTTTCTAAAATCAAGGATAAAGACTTTAAATGTATAGCTTGTAATCAATCTAAGGCAGTTAGAAGACCTAGGAAATTAGCTATCCCTAACCCCCGTAGAGCTCTAGATTAAATAGAGGGGGATACGCTAAAAATCAGCCCTATACTATACAATAAATAGTTAATTTGCTTATTTCTAGTTAATTAAAAAACTAGATATAAGTGGGTGTTCTTATTACCTAATAAGGAAGGCCTAACTATTTATAGGGCTATTAAGGGCTTCTTCAAAGGGCTTAAAAATTAACTAGGTTAATATCCTAGGCACCTTCACTTTAATGGGGGCTAAGAAATTGATTCTAGTTGTTAAACCTGGTTAAATTCTAAAGGGATCAAATTTACGACTTCTAGTCCCTATATCTATGAGCAAAATGGATTAGCAGAGCGTTCTATTTGTACTATTCTAGATCGATTAAGGGCTACTATTTAGTGGGCAAAATTACCCTTATATCTATGGTGTTTTGTATTACCTGTAGTTGTTAACCTAGTTAATATAACTACTAATACCACAAAGGATAAAAGCCCTAAATAACTACTAGCTAGGGAGCTAAATTAGCCCTATACGACTAATATTAGCAGTATTAGAGCCATAGGATCTCACTGCGAGATTCTAATCCCCCTAGAAAAACGACCTAAAGCCTAGAAGTTAGTAGTTAGAACTATCCCTAGAAGGTTATTAGCTACACTAGGTTCTAATACCTATCTAGTGTATATCCCCTCTAAAAGGCTAGTTATAAAGACTAGCTTTATTAAGATTATAAAGCCTATAGGTCCTGTCTCTAAAGGATTACCTAGGCTTTCTATAGGGGATAACCCTTTAGAGGGGGAAAATGATTTAGAAGACCAAGATCTAAATTAAGGTTTAAAGGATTACCCTATAGACAATATAGGAGGTCCCCCTATAGGTTAAGAAAAACACCCTATAGGGCCTGTATAACCCCCTAAGGAACTAATTCTAGAGGCCTTAGAGGAGGCCACGCCCGTAACTTTCCTAGGAAATCAGATTTTGACTCCGGACCTGGATTTTAACAAAATTACTAACTTTAACCCTAATATTAACTCCATGGATGTTAATATTAGTTCCCTTTCTTCTCTAGATTTTATAAAAGAAATCTGCTTTAAGGTATAGGAGAAGCTAAAGGAAAACAACCCTAATAGCCCCAAACCTAAGACCTGGAAGCAAGCTATATCTAGCCCTAAAAGGGATAAATGGATAGAAGCTACGTATAAGGAATACGAATAGCTTCTAAAGGCTAGTACTTTTAAATTTATAGGGAAAGACTAAGTACCTAAGGGCTATAAAGTACTAAAGAATAGGCTTGTGTATAAGCTAAAGAAGGATAAAGAAAATAATCCTCTAAAATACAAGGCCTGACTTGTTGCTAAGGGATTTATGTAAATCGAAGGTCTAGATTATCTAGAGACCTTTGCAGCTATAAGCATTCCCCCTAGCTAGAGGATTTTACTAGCCCTAGTGGCTTAGAATAACTAGGAAATCGAATAGGTTGATTTTATAGGAGCTTTTCTTAATAGTAAGCTATAACAATAGATTTATATGGTTATTCCGGACGGATTTATTAAATTCCTTAAAGCAAATCCTAAATTAGCTAAATTAGCTAAAAGTTTTGGCTATAAACCTTCTAAAGATTAAGTAATTCTATTATAGAAGTCTTTATATGGCCTAAAACAGAGCTTAAGGGAGTGGCAATAAGCACTAATAGCAGTGCTAAAGTCCCTAGGATTTAGCCCTCTAATTTCTAACCTAGCTATATTCTATAATTCCTCCACTAAAACCTTTATTATTACGTACGTGGATAACTGCCTTCTAATTAGACCGGATTTACGTTATATCTAAAGACTTAAAAAGGAACTTTATAAAGTCTATCTAATAGAAGATAGGGGGCTAGCTGAATTCTTCTTAGGGGTTCAAATTGTATAAGATAGACCTAATAGGGTACTGAAAATTCATTAATCTTAGTATATCTTAGAGGCTTTAAATTAATTTAATATGCTAGATAGTAAGCCTATTAGCATACCTCTTTAGCTAGGCGTTTTAGCTACGCAGACCACTAAGCTTTTAATAGCTAGCGAAATCAAGCTCTATTAGTGCATTATAGGGACTATAATATACCTAATGTTACTTACAAGGCCGGACGTGGCCTTTACACTTCAGTGGCTATCTATAGCACTAGCTAGCCCCTATAGAGAGTACCTAAAAGCAGCTAAAAACCTGCTTAGGTACTTATTAGGGACTAAATTCCTCGCTATAATCTATAGGGGAGACCCTAAAGGTATAGCTAGCAAAAGCCTAATAGGTTATTATGACAGTGATTTTACAGGGGATAAAAAGACCTCTAAATTAACCTATGCTTATTTATTTAAGCTAGCTAGCGGACCTATTAGCTGGAAATCAAAGAAAGCTAGTACAATAGCTCTATTAACATTAGAAGCTGAAGCTGACGCTATCTGCGAGACCTTCTGGGAGCTATAGTGGCTTTAGGGCTTATTTAAGGAGCTAAAAACCCCTATTTCTCCCCCTATCTAGATATATTGCGATAATTAAGGCGCTATAACCACTGCCTATAACCCTGCCTTATATAGCTATATAAAGCATACCTTGCTAAAGTTTAACTATATTAGGCAACAGGTTTTAGAGGGTTTAGCTAAGATTGAATATCTAGATACGAAGTCAATGCCTGCAGATAGTCTAACGAAACCGTTATCTAGGCCTCTTCATCAGGCTTTTATTAGGCTCTTAGGGCTTAATAATCACTAAAAACCAACAACTAAATCCCTTTAACAGGGAACCAAAAACAACGCTAAAAGGGAGCTATATTTAACAATAGCTAGGAATTCAAAAAGGGGGTCTTTTATCTTTTCCTGTTTTTCCCTTTTATTTGTTTTTATCTAAAAGTTCTTCTTTACCCTATATCACTTTTGTATGCTTTTAATTAGCTTATACGTAATTCTTTTGTAGAGGGGGTGTTAAAAATAAGACCTATTTTTAGCCCTTTCTAGTTAAAGGACCTTTCCATTACTAGCTTGCATTGCAAGCCTAACAGCTGCGACTGACCGTGTGGATGACTAATTTAAATTAATTGTGGATTATTCAATTGCGTTATGGCTGCAAGCGTAGCCATAACTGCAGCGCCACTAGTAATTAGGTAAGCTAGGGTGACGTAAGCAGGTTACCCTATAGCTATCTTTGACAGCGATTTTCTCTTTAACTAGAGGTCGTATAAAAGTCTTACATATAGCAAATTAAAGCTAGAAGATAGGGCTTTTATTTAATATAGGAATATTTTTTAGACTAAAATTTGGTGCATATGGGTTGCTAGTTTGTATGGTAGTGAGTTGATTTTTTAGATTTTATATATAAATAAATTTTACGGAAAACAAAAAGTGGCCTATAAGACCTCTTTAGCGGTCCGGATTCACCAATATAGTCAGTGGGTATATAAGAGGAAGAAGATCTTTTTAATCTAGCTAGATAGCTAGGCCTCTTAATCCAACAGCCGCATTACCCGTATAACGTCACTAAAATCAATTCTATTAGTATATAAGATATTGTAAAAGTCATCTAGATTAAATCCTATTAGTTGATAACTGCCGAAACCTTTCGTTGCGTTGCGTTGAATAAATTCAACGTGGTGGTTCTACTAGTCCCCGACCGTAGAGCTACACCTGTACAGCTGTTGCCAGCCGGCAACTAGCTCCCTACATTTCAATAATAACTAATAAAGGAAAAGTAATAGTATATAAAGGTTATAATATTTTATAAAGAATAAACTATAGTTATATAAGGATAAAATAGGTAATATAATAAAGAGTTATAGGTATATTTATAGTTAAGTGCTATATATTATTTATTATTATTTTAATATAACTATTACTTAGTAAATAGCTATAAAATAGCTAGTAAAAGCTATTTAGAAGCCTAGCTATAAGTAAGGGGGTAATTATAAGGCCTTACTTATAATATAAGTGCACTAGTATATCTTATAAATAAGCCATGCCCTAGGGCTAAGTTTATATAATACTAGTAAGCTACTAGCTATAAGCTAGTAACTCGCACGTATAACACACTTAGACCTAGCAAGCTTTAGTTAATATACTAGAGCCCCTTATACCTCTTGCCTAGCTACCATTGTTCTCACACAGAGCTTTGTACTACACTACACTACATACTACACTACACTACATACTACACTACAAGGAGATTTTTCTACTACATGTAGTATTTGTAGTATTTTGTAGTATTTGTAGTATTTTGTTATATTTAGTAATATAATAGCTTATAATAGCTTATAATAGCTTATAATAGCTTATAATAGCTTATACTAGCTTATACTAGCTAATAATAGCTTATAATAGCTTATACTAGCTAATAATACTTTATAATATTATAAGTGTTAAAGTTTAATAAAAATAAAATAGTAAATAAATAACTTAAATATAAATATAAGTAAGTATAAGGAAATTACTATAGAAAAAGCTATAGTTTTTAATAACTTAGTATTTTAAGGTTTTTAAAAATATTAATAATATAAAAATGTTTTCTCTTTTATATTTTTAAAAATAATAATAAAAGTAAAATAATAGTAATAATAGTAATAATAGTAATAATAGTAATAATAGTAATAATAGTAATAATAGTAATAATAGTAATAATAGTAATAATAGTAATAATAGTAATAATAGTAATAATAGTAATAATAGTAATAATAGTAATAATAGTAATAATGTTTAAAAAAGTATATTAGGGGAAAACTAGACTAAACTAGGAAAAAACCCCTATTATACACTTATTCTGAGTTAGAATAAATATCTTCTGAAGATTCATTAGAAGAATCTTTAGAGATATTCTCAGAGGAATGTTGAGATTCCTCTGATAGAGAGCTAAAGTAATCATAAAGCTCTAAATATTGCTTAACCATAATATTATCCTCCTTTTGCCAATTCTTTAAAAGAATTAATTCCTTAATAGTAGAATGCTTTAAGGAAGTTCTTCTTTTTGTAATAATATTCCCTCCAGTATTAAAAGCACTTTCAATAGCACCAGAAGTAGCAGGAATAGCTAGATACTTTCTAGCAATTATACTTAAAATAGGGAAAGATTTAAGGTTATCTTCCTACCATTTAAAGATATCTTCCTATAATAATGTTAGTAAATTAATAGAATATTAGGGAAGTCTAGCTTACCTTATCTTCTTTAGCTTCTAGCTTAGTAAAGGTAGAGATTTCGTTTTTTCTAGTTTTTTGAATCGATTTGTCTCTCTCATTCATAAATAAACCTTTATATAGCTTAGAAGCTAGTTTAGGCCTTGGATTATTAAAAGTCCTAGGCTGACTAGGCCCTCCAATTTCCACTTGAAATCGGGTATTTTCTAACTCTGAATTTTCAGAGCCTAGGCTTTGATTAGCCTGATTCTCTTTATAGGTAGGTAAAATCCTAGTAAATCTATTAGTAATAATAATAATAATAATAATAATAATAATACTTACGAATCATATTCTTTTTGTAAGTCTTCTAATAGCCTTGTTCTAGTCCTTGCTTGTAAGTTAAGCCTATCTTGTATAGTAATAAGATTAAGCCTAGGATCTAGTAGCATAGCATATAAATAAGGCTTATAAAAGTAGTAATTATTATCCATATCTTGTGGAAAATAATTACCTAGTTTATCTAAGCCTTTATTTATAGAGGCTATAAAGACCTTGCCTTGAGGATTATAAACCTTCTATAATACCAATTAGTTAATATATAATAAATAAAGGGGAAAAGGGAACTAAAGAGTAAATACCTGACGAATATAAGCCTCTTGGTCCTCTTTTATATTAATAAGATATTTATATATCCTAATGATAAAAAGTGGGACTAAACCTAAAGTATTATACTTCTGGCTTTGAAGTATAATAGTAGGTTCATAGAAAATCTCTAATATAGCACTTAAAGTTGCTAAATCTGCCCATTCTTGAGCCGTAGGCATAGTATCTTTCATAGCAGCTATATTAGTTTCCCTATTAAGAAGAATAATAGCTTCCTTAAGCTGTAAGGAAGTATTAATCATCTTATAGGTTGAATTCCACCTTGTTTCATTAGCTATAAATATAAAGGGATTAGTATTAAGTCTAATATAGTAAATAATATAATAAGAATAACTTACCTAGAGGAATTCTTGTAATATTACAATTCTTAGTAATATAGCCTTCTTTTTTTGCCTTTTGTAAAGATTTTAGCCAAAGTTTATATAATCCTTGGTTATTCTTAATAAGAATAGCAAGTCTTTTAACTTTGCCTAGTAAACCTATTAAATTATTAGTAAAACTTATTATAAGAATTATAATAAATTACTTACCATTTGCTAAGCATTTAAATTCCTTAAAATCTTCCTTCTCTTTAATAGAAGAGATATCCTCAGTAGAATAGTAAAGATATTCACTATTTCTATAGGATTCTAGATCTTCCTTTGAAGAGGTTGATTTTATGAATTCAGTGATAATATCCTTTGCAACAATGTTAAAAACATGTGCAATACATCGGATATTATATGGCTTATGAATAATACTATTATAATTCTTACTAATATAAGAAGTTATAAAAGTATTATTATTAGAGCTATTATCCCTAGTAAAACTATAAAAAGTTAGCTACTATTTAGATTCCTAATAGAATATATTAATATAAGACTAATAACTTACCTAAGGATATACTTAGGCTCTAAACTATAATCTCTAATAAGATTATCAAAGCATCGATAAATATAAGCCCTAGTATGAGAATTTGATAGATATTCAAAGCCTATAAGTTATAATATTAATAAATAAGAGTAAAATTAATTAGAAAAGGGGAATCTTACCTATAAGCTTATATTCAAGCTTAAAAGTAGGGCTAATCTAACTTGCTATAACTCCTAAGTAAGACTTAGAATTTATAGAAGTCCAAATATCTAACTGAATAGATATAAGACCTTGATATTGTAACTGATGTTGGATTTGCTAAACAATCTGATGCTTAGAGGAATTATACATAGAATTAATTCTATGTGTAATTGTTCGATAGTTTAGTAAGGAAGCTAGATTATTATTCCTAGTATTAAGATTAGCTTTTATCTCTTAATAAAATCAAAGGAATACTTACCTAGAATAATATTCTAGTAATTACTTAAAGGATTTACTATTTATAATAGTAAAAGGAATATTATTCTCTAGTATAAACTTAATAACTAGAGTAATAGCCTTTTCAGATGAAAATTCCTTAATAATCGTATTATTTCGAGGCCTTTTTATAGAAAAATAAGAGGTTAAAGAGGCTTGTGTATTAGGTGGTGAATCTTGTTGGATTTCAGGTACTAAGAAATAGTTAGTAAAAGGAAATAATAGTAAATAAATAGAATTAAATACTTACAAGTAACCTTAAAAGGTTTTTTTTCTTCTAATTTAGAAGTTGCAACCTCAGGATGTTTAGCTTTATAGTGGCTAACACCATTAGAAGCTTGAAATCGCTTAGCTTTACATTTAAAGCTATAAGAGCAGCTATCTTGTGTACAAAAGCATATAACTTCTCTCTCTTTATTATATTTAATTTTAGATAACTGAAAATTAAATAAATTATGAGTGAAAATATATGCTTTTGAAGTAAACTAATAGCTAGGTTGATTTTCAGGGGCTTTTTCGTATAATCCTAGAAGTCTACTAGCTTTAACTTGGCTAGAAGACTCAGAATTATTATCTGAGATGCAAGAGGAAGAGTCTGGGTTAAATTCCGACATTTTTTCGATTTTTCTGATTTTCCCGATTTTTTCCCGATTTTTTCCGATTTTTTTCTGATTTTTCTGATTTTCTGATTTTTTCTGATTTTTTCTGATTTTTGTTTTTTTAGGGGTTTTGTAACTTATTTAAAGAGTAAAAAGATTGTAAAAAGAAAGGTAAACACAAGTAATAGTAATATAGCTAGCTTAACTATGTAAAGGTTTTTCTAGATGTTTTTTTTTGATTTACTAAGGTAAAAAGAAAAGAGAAAAGAAAGAAAGAAAAGAGAAAGCAAGGGAATACCCCTCCTTAAAATTTTTTTCGCTTAGCTAAGTAAGTGGGTCATAAATGACGCAATTGACTAAACAGTCTAATTGAACCAATCAAACGAAAGGGGACCCACAAAAGACCCACAAAAGACCCACTTTTGGACCCATTTTTGGACCCATTTTTTTATATTTACTTTAAAAATTAAGAATAGTATACCTATAGCTTTTATATTACATAAATATAGCTAATTTGTTACTTTTTCTAGAAATTTTACTTAGAAATAATTTATTTTAATTTATAAAAAATAAGCTTCTATTAAAAAAGTATTAATTTTTAATAGTATAAGTGTCTTATAACTATATAATACTAATTATACTATATTTATCTTATATTAAATAATATAAAATAAGTTATAAATTTATTATATTTAAATTCTAAATTTAAAAATATAATATAATATTATATAATAAGTTATTAATTTAAAAGCTTTTATATTATATAAAGCTATTTTTTAGAATTATATTAGTAACTTTATATAAGTATTTTTTCCTTTATTATTAATACTTAGTAAATTCTCTTGTAATAAACTATTAGTATTTAAGTAATAATTTTTTAAAAAGTATTAAGAAATTATAAAAATTATATATTAATTCTAATAAATTATCTATTATACTAAGGCTTTTATATATTATAAAGAAATATATTAGCTATTTAAAATATCTTTTATAAATTTTTAATATATTTATTTTAATTTTTAATATATTATTTAGTACTATTTCTAAAGATATATATAGGGTACTTTTATAATAAAAAAGCAAATTTAAGAAATAATAGAATATTAATATTAGATAAAATAATATATTTATAATAGAAATATTCAATATATATAATAAAATTCAGAGATTCTAAATATTCTATAATTCATTCTATAGATACCCTATAGCCTTAATTATAGCTAATTTTCTAAGTAAGGTAAAACTTTATAAATTTATAACTAAATAACTAAATTATAATAAAATAAATAGCTTATATTAACTTAAATAAGAAAAATCTAAGGAATATTATAAGACTATATAATACCCCACTTTTTTTTTTACTAATACTACATTTGTAGTATTTGTAGTGTAGTGTAGTAAATACTACACTACACTACATACTACACTACACTAAAATCTACTACACTACATACTACAATAAAAGTCAAAATACTACAAATACTACACTACATGCAAAGCTCTGTTCTCACATAAACTTAGTATAATATTATAATTACTAATCCATTAGCCCCTCTAATGGATTCGCCTTATATCGTGCCAAACCTGCACGTAACAATGTCCTTATAAGACTAGAAGTATTTATTAAACTAATTACTTATAGAGATATTATAGCTAGGATTTAATTTATTTAAAGAACCTTTTTTAAGTTTAACTTTCTAGAAAAGAGCTTAAAATTAAAACCCCTAATTTAAGTCTTCTTATATAAAGTATAATAAAGTAATAACTTTACTATAGGTTAATTAAAGTTACTTAAAAGTAATAATATAGCTATATCCTAGATATAGTTTATTAGACCCTTTAAGCTATTAATATTTAAGAATTATATTTTTATCCTTTTAAGTATAAGAAAAGAAATTTTATTACTAACTTATAATAACCTTATTACTAGGTATTAAGAAGTAAGTAAAACTCTTTATTAGATTATAAACTAATATTATTAGCTAATAATAAAGAAAGATATAAAGGTATATATTAGTACTTATATAAATTAATAGACTTTAAAACTAAGGTATTATAAACTATATAGTAAGCTAGCTATATTACTAGTGCTTAATTACCTTTTTTAAGAATTATTAATAGATTTTATTACTAGACTTTTACTAGTAAAAGACTTAAATTAAACTTATAATATAATTTTAGTTATTATTAACTATTTTATAAAATATAGTATTTATATTCTTATTTTAATATAACTAACTAGTAATAAGCTAGTAACTATATTTTACTATTAATAAAGAATATTAACCTAAGATACCTTAGTAAAAAGCTAGTTATAAAGTACTTAAGCCTTTATAAGATTAAAAATATAATTAGAAGTTATAAATTAGTATATTAATTAAAATTATTACCTAGGACTTAATTATATAATATATTTAATATTACTAGTTTTAAACCTTTTAAAGGGAATTTAATAAATATAAAAGATATATCCTTACTATAAGATAATATTAAAGATAATAAATAAGAGTTTAAAGTTAAAAGAATTATTTTATATTACTATAATAAAAGGTATTATAAATATCTAGTTAAATAAAAAGGCTATAATACTTTAGAGAATTCTTAGGTATTAAAAAGTAATTTTATTACTAAAGAAATTATTAATAACTATAAGTAATAGCTAAGTAATAAAGTTAATATAAGGTAATTATAATTTATAAGTTAATATACTAAAGATATTAGAAAATAAAGTTAATTTACTTAAATAACTTAAATAATTTATTATATAATTACTAAGTACTTATTTCTTTATAATAAAGTTAGTCCTTAAGATTACTAGTCCCTTATTATTAGTAATAGCTATAGGAACTATAAAGAAAAAGGCCTTAGAAGTATTTTTATTATTAGAATCTCTTTTTTTATATATATAAACCTAAAGTATACTAAGAAGCTTAATAAAACTAATATAATTAAGTAAATTAGTAATATTTAGTATAAACTACTAGTAAGTTAGTTAAGTATTAGTTATATATATTAAGAAAGCTTACTATTAAGATATTTTAGGCTATAAAGTAAAGACTATTTAAAATATTAATCTATATCTTTAAATTTATAGTATTACTTAGTAATACTATTATAGTATATTTATTATATTTTACCTTATAAGTAATATTAGTAAATATTTAAGTATAGTAAATATAACTATACTTATTAAAATTTTTATAAACTAGGATAGTATTTTATAGCTTTTTCTTTACTTTTATAATAAGCTAGTAATAAGTTAGTAATAATCTAGTATTTAGGTAATAAAATTATACTTACTTTATTTTAATAGTAATAGTTACCTTTAAAAGTAACTTTTATAAGTTTAAATAGCTTATTATAAAGCTATTGTCACGGCTTGCACTAAAAGGTTATAAACGAAGTAATAGCTAAGACTATTGTAGTTGCTACTAGATAGATGCTAGCTAGGGGCAGGTGCGTAAAGGTTTTAATCTCTAACCTAGCACTAATAATATGCGTAGTCTTTAATAAACACCTTACTCCTTAAGTATATAGCTATCTTATAGCTAGCTAGCCTCTTTATTATTTATATAGCCTAAAGGTTCTTTAAAGACTTACTTTTATAAATATCCTATCTCTAACCTCTATGCTCCTAATATAATACCTCCCTTATATATAATTAACCTTAATTATAAAATAAGCTACTTACTTAAGGTATAATTATTATATTAGAGCTTTATAAGGAAAATAAGATAAGGCACCTTATATCTAGATATATAAGTAAATAAAAAGAAATAATAATAATAATACTACTAATTAAAAACAACCCCCCTTATTATAATTAGTAATATCTAAATAGTAGCTTATATATAGCTTTAATATAGTAAAATAAATATTATTACCTATTATATAGCTAGAAGAAAAAAAAAACAGATAACTTATGTTAATTTTTGTAATTAGTTTAAATAAATAAGGTACCTAATGCTATAGTTCTAAATAGTCTAACTAGAGGGCTTGTGTTATAGTCACCGTGAGTTTGCAGCTATTAGGCATGTGTGCGTTTAGCAGTGCTAACGGTTGTTATTGTGATTTACAAATCACCTATACGCGGTGCGTTACAATTCTCTTAACTTCAAACTCTTGTTTGTTATCTTTAACGGTATCTTGCAGCAAGAACGCATCTTTTACGTCTATTAGGTCCCCTTTAAAAGGTTTAAGACTAGTAATATTAAATATATTATGTAATTAAGTCCGAGGTAGTAATTTTAATTAATACGCTAATCTATAACTCCTAATTACCTTTTTAATCTTATAGGGGCCTAGGTACTTTATAGCTAGCTTTTTACTAGGGTGTCTTAAGTTAATATTCTTTATTAATAATAAAACATAGTTACTAACTTTAAACCTTATTAGAGTTCTTTTCTAGTTATAATATTTTTTATACTAAGTTTATAAGTTACTTAAAAGCTACTTAATTATAGTATACTTCTCTTTTAGTGCTAAAACTTTACTTTTAGCTTAATTATTTACTAAAGGGATATTTACTCTTACTTACTATAAACCTCTAGGATTATAACCTTATAATGCCTTTACTAGTATATAGCTATGCGTTAAGTAATTACTTATATTATACGTAAATTACGCTATTAATAGGTTATTTGCCTAATTAGTTTATTTAGCATAAGTAAAAGCCCTTAAATAATATTCTAAGACCTAGTTTAAATATTTTATCTAGCTATTTATCTAGGGGTAAAAAGCAATACTAAGTAGCTACTTAGTTATAAGAAAATAATAAAAAGTTATCTAGAAACCACTAGTAAATATAAAACCTTAGTCTATTATAATACTTTCTAGGGCTTTATAGTCTCTAAAAACATATTTTAAGAACATAGTTTGTCAGGCGAAAACAACTACCCGAAAACAACGGAAAAGACAACGATAATGATAGCAACGAAAACAACAATATTAACAATACTAACAATACTAACGAATTTAATGATATTAAAGCTAGAACCTAGATAACGGGATCTAGGTCTGTGATATTTTTAATCCATCGCAAGGATCTAAGCCAAAAGAGGTCTCTTTTTAATATTAGGTTAAATTTATCTTATTAGGTTAAATATAATACTAGGTTATCTTATCTATTAAACAATCTAAGCTAAAGGCAATAAAGGGAGAGTTAATTTTCTATAAAAGGGGAGGGAATCTAGGGATTTTATCTAGCTAGATAGTCACATAACTAGGGATCCAATTAATCCGGCGATGCCAATAGATCCGACGATGCCAAGGTCTAGAGACCAAAGGTCTTGTAACAGAGGTCTCAAGAGAGGTCTTAAGAGGTCTTAATCCTAGCCACATAACACCTCCCTAACTATTTTCCCTTTTCTAGCCCCTAGGAAAGGGAAAACAGTAACTAAAGAAAACAACAAAAAAGGGGGAAAAGAGGGAAAAGTAATACAATTATAAGATAAAAAAAAAATTCGTGATTTTCAGGCCCCCCTATCCATCAATCTATTAATCAAAAGGGTCATCTATTAAAGGGGTTATTAGAGGTCTTATTAACAGTCTAATTAATTAATCCGTAGTAGAAGACCTTTCTAATAGTTAGAGACCTCTTTAATTATCAGAGAAATTGTCAGTCAGAGGGATCTTCAACAGTCAGAGGGGTCATCAGCGGGCGAAGACCTTGTTAGAAGACCTTCTGTCAGTCAGATTCCTCTTCAATCGTCAGAGGAATCGTCAGTCAGAGGGATCTTCAACAGCCGGAGGTCTTATCAGACAGTTAGATTAATTAATCTATAATAGCGGACCTTTTTAATTAGCAGAGGCCCCTTTAGAAGACCCTCTGTACATTAGATTCCTTGTTAAAGTCAGAGGAATTGTCAGTCAAAGAGGTCTTCAACGGTCAGAGGGCCTCGTTAGCAGTCAGAGACCTCTTCAGAAGACCTTCTGTACATCAGATTCCTCGTCAAAGTCAGAGGAATCGTCAGTTAGAGAGGTCTTTAACGGTTAGAGGTCTCGTCAGACAGTCGGATTAATTGATTTATGTCGGAAGCTTTTGTCATTAGTTAGAGACCTCTTTAGAAGACCTTCTATTAGTCAGATTCCTCTTTAAAAGTCAGAGGAATTATCAGTTAGAGAGGTTTTTAAAGGTCAGAGGTCTCGTTAGATAGTTAGATTAATTAGTCTAATAACAGAGGGTTCGTTAGCGTTAGAGGCCTCATTAGAAGACCTTCTGTACGTTAGATTCCTCTTCAAAGGTCGGAGGAATCGTCAGTCAAAGAGGTCTTTAACGGTCGGATTAATTGATTTATGTCGGAAGCTTTTATTATCAGTCAGAGACCTCTTCAGAAGACCTTCTGTACATTAGATTCCTCGTTAAAGTTAGAGAAATCGTCAGTTAGAGAGGTCTTTAACGGTTAGAGGTCTCGTCAGACGGTTAGATCAATTGATTTATGTCGGAAGCTTTTGTTATTAGTTAGAGACCTCTTTAGAAGACCTTCTATTAGTTAGATTTCTCTTTAAAAGTCAGAGGAATCGTCAGTCAGAGAGGTTTTTAAAGGTCAGAGGTCTTGTCAGATAGTTAGATTAATTAGTCTAATAACAGAGGGTTCGTTAGCGTTAGAGGCCTCATTAGAAGACCTTCTGTACGTTAGATTCCTCTTTAAAGGTTAGAGGAATTGTCGGTTAAAGAGGTCTTTAACGGTTAGATCAATTGATTTATGTCAGAAGCTTTTATCATCGGTCAGAGACCTCTTTAGAAGACCTTCTATACATCAGATTCCTTGTTAAAGTCAGAGGAATTGTCAGTTAGAGAGGTCTTTAACGGTTAGAGGTCTCGTCAGACAGTCAGATTAATTAATTTATATTAGAAGCTTTTGTCATTAGTTAGAGACCTCTTTAGAAGACCTTCTATTGGTTAGATTCCTCTTTAAAAGTCAGAGGAATTGTCAGTTAGAGAGGTTTTTAAAGGTCAGAGGTCTCGTCAGATAGTTAGATTAATTAGTCTAATAACAGAGGGTTCGTTAGCGTTAGAGGCCTCATCAGAAGACCTTCTGTACGTCAGATTCCCCTTCAAAAGTCAGAGGAAATCGTCAGTTAGAGAGGTCTTTAACGGTCGGAGGCCTCGTTAGACAGTCAGATTAATTGGTCTAATAACAGAAGCTTTTGTCAATGGCAGAGGCCTCTTCAGAAGACCTTCTGTACATCAGATTCCCCTTCAAAAGTCGGAGGAATCGTCGGTCAGAGAGGTCTTCAACAGTCAGAGGTCTCGTCAGCGGTCGAAGACCTCGTCAGAAGACCTTCTATCGGTCAGATTCCTCTTCAAAAGTCAGAGGAATCGTCGGTCAGAGAGGTCTTCAACGGTCAGAGGTCTCGTCAGCGGTCAAAGACCTCGTCAGAAGACCTTCTATCGGTTAGATTCCTCTTCAAAAGTCGGAGGAATCGTCGGTCAAAGAGGTCTTCAACGGTCAGAGACCTCTTCAGCGGTCGGATCAATTAGTTTGTGTCAGAAGCTTTTGTCATCGGTTAGAGACCTCTTCAGAAGACTTTCTATCGGTTAGATTCCTCTTTAAAAGTCAGAGGAATCGTCGGTCAGAGAGGTCTTCAAAGGTCGGAGGTCTCGTCAGACAGTCAGATTAATTAGTCTGATAACAGAAGCTTTTGTCAACGGCAGAGGCCTCTTCAGAAGACCTTCTGTACATCAGATTCCCCTTCAAAAGTCGGAGGAATTGTCAGTCAGAGAGGTCTTCAACAGTCAGAGGTCTCGTCAGCGGTCGAAGACCTCGTCAGAAGACCTTCTATCGGTCAGATTCCTCTTCAAAAGTCAGAGGAATCGTCGGTCAGAGAGGTCTTCAACGGTCAGAGACCTCTTCAGCGGTCGGATCAATTAGTTTGTGTCAGAAGCTTTTGTCATTGGTCAGAGACCTCTTTAGAAGACCTTCTATCGGTCAGATTCCTCTTTAAAAGTCAGAGGAATCGTCGGTCAGAGAGGTCTTTAAAGGTCAGAGGTCTTGTCAGACAGTCGGATCAATTGGTCTGACAACAGAAGCTTTTGTTAACGGCAGAGGCCTCTTTAGAAGACCTTCTGTACATCAGATTCCCCTTCAAAAGTCAGAGGAATCGTCAGTCAAAGAGGTCTTCAAAGGTCAGAGGCCTCGTCAGATAGCCTGATCAATTAGTCTGTGATGACAGAAGCCCTTGTCAGCGGTCAGAGACCTCGTTAGAAGACCTTCTGTACATTAGATTCCTCGTCAAAGGTCAGGGGAATCATCGGTCAGAGAGGTCTTCAACGGTCGGAGGCCTCGTCAGAAGACCTTCTATCGGTCAGATTCCTCTTCAAAGGTCGGAGGCCTCGTCAGACGGTCGGATCAATTAATCTTTAACGACGGACCTAGCTAACGAAGGTCAGGTCAAAGGTCTGATTATGAAAGACCTGATTTATTAAAGGTTAAATTCGAAGGTCTAGATACTTGCCTCCCTAACGGAAAGCTAAGCAAAACTAGGGTATTAAATCGGTTTAAGCTAGGGCAGGTTAGAAGGTTAAAAATTAGAAAAGAAGGTTAAATTTAGAAGGAAAAGTTAAAGCTAGAAACAAAGGTCAAAGCTAGAAGAGGTTAAAGCTAGAAAGGAAAGTCAAAAGGTTAGAAAAGGTCAAAAGAAAGGGTTTAACCTAGCTAACCTAGGTTAAGAGGGAAAAGGTTGTAATAGTCACAATCATTTGATTTAACTAATCCAATGATTTTGATAATATTAGACTAGTTAGATAACCTTAATCAAATGATCGGAATAAAGGGATTTAATCTAGCCGCCTAGATCAAAGGGGAAAAGGTCGTGACAGTTCCAATTAATTAACCTGACTAATCCGACGATTTTGACGATGTTAGATCAGTTAGATAACCTAGATTAATTGATTAAAACGAAGGGATTTAATCCAGCTAACCTAGATTAAAGGGAAAAGAGGTAAGAAGCTGCTGACAATTATAATAATCATATAAAGGGATAACTAAAGGGGGAAATAACAAGAGAGGCAATGTTAGGAGGGGATTATTATTAAATTTAATGGCAAAAGGTCTAATAGGACTATTCCCTATTTCTCCACTATTTTTGTTAGGCAAAAACAACCACCCGAAAACAATAGAAAAGACAACGATAATAATAGTAACGAAAACAACAATATTAACAATACTAACAATACTAACGAATTTAATGATATTAAAGCCAGAACCTAGATAATAGGATCTAGGTCTGCGATATTTTCAATCCATTGCAAGAATCTAAGCTAAAAGAGGTCTCTTTTTAATATTAGGTTAAATTTATCTTATTAGGTTAAACACAATGCTAGGTTATCTTATCTATTAAATAATCTAAGTTAAAGGCAATAAAGGGAGAGTTAATTTTCTATAAAAGGGGAGGGAATCTAGGGATTTTATCTAGCTAGATAGTCACATGACTAGGGATCCGATTGATCCGGCGATGCCAATAGATCCAACGATGCCGAGGTCTAGAGACCAAAGGTCTTTTGACAGAGGTCTCGAGAGAGGTCTTGAGAGGTCTCAATCCTAGCCACACAATAGTTACTAGCTTATTACTAGTTAGTTACGTTAAAATAGGGATATAAATGCTATATTTTATAAAATAGTTAATAATAACTAGAATTATATTATAAGTCTAATTTAAGTCTTTTACTAGTAAAAGTCTAGTAATAAAATCTATTAATAATTCTTAAAAAGGGCAATTAAGCACTAGTAGTATAGCTAGCTTACTATATAGTTTATAATACCTTAGTTTTATAGTCTAATAATTTATATAAGTACTAATATATACCTTTATATCTTTCTTTATTATTAGCTAATAATATTAGTTTATAATTTATTAAAGAGTTTTACTTACTTCTTAGTGCCTAGTAATAAGGTTATTATAAGTTAGTAATAAAATTTCTTTTCTTATACCTAGAGAAATAAAAATATAATTCTTAAATATTAATAACTTAAAGAGTCTAATTAACTATATCTAGGATATAGCTATATTATTACTTTTAAGTAACTTTAATTAAGCTATAGTAAAGTTATTACCTTACTATACTTTATATAATAAGACTTAAATTAGGGGTTTTAATTCTAAGCTCTTTTCTAGAAAGTTAGAGTTAAACTTAGAAGAGGTTTTTTAAATAGATTAAATCCTAGCTATAATATCTCTATAAGTAATTAGTTTAATAAATGCTTTTAGTCTTATAAGGATATAAATAAGTAATATTTCTAAGGGGTGCCTTTACTACTTACTAGTAATAACCTATACTAGTCTATCCTTATTAGAAATAGCTAGTTTAATAGGAAAATTAAAATAATTAAGTAATAAATAATATATACACTAAGTACTAATAGTATTACTATAGCTAGCTTATTACTTATTAATAGAAGTATAAAAAGTATTAAATAACCTTACTAATATAACTTTTCTAAGATTATTTAGATTATTAGGTTCTTTAGGAATATAGTTAAGTTATAATTTTTTAAAACCCTAGATATTAGTAGTATTATTATAGCGTTATTATAACTAACTATTAGTTACACTAAGTAATATTTTTATAGAGCCTATAGCACTAATAATATTACTATAGTGTTCTTATTACTTAGTATTTATAAATTTAAATAAAAAGGTAAGAAGTTATATAATTATTACTTTCTCTTTTCTTACCTTACTTATAAAATCTAGTTTTCTTAAAAGTAAGTTAGTAGGATTTAATTTCCTTATATAATATATAATCTTAAAATTAAAAGGATAAAGCTTATTAAGTATAGTTACTTACTAGTAAGCTTAGGCTTTATAGTAAGGTACTTATAGTTTAAGTAATCTATAATAACTTTAATTATATAAGCTAAATAAGTAAGATAATGTCTCTATATATAAAAAGCCTCTTAGATAGCTAATAATTTGCTATTAGGTATTAAATATTATAATTTAGTATTAGTTATCTTCCTTAATATAAACATAACTAGGTGCTAGTAACCTAGCACTAATATTATAAGTATAGCCCTAATTATATATCTAGATATATTTATCTTTACTTTAAGATATATAAGTAAGTTAAAATGCACTAGAATTAGCGCTTCCTAAAATCTTTATTAAAGTTCTCTAAATACTACTAACTTATAGGGTTCTAGTTTAAATATTACTAGTTAATTCTCTCTAAGGTAATCTATTAATAAAATAATAACTTTACTATATAATTTAATAAAATAGTAGTAAAATCTAGTAAAACTAAGAAATAACTAAATATTAAAAACACTATATAGTATTAGCTAGGTTATAATTACTTTAACTCTTACTAGGTTTATTATAATACTTTTCTTTAATATCTTGAAGCCTAAAAATTTAACTTCCTTAACTAAAAATTAATACTTCTTAAGGTTAATAAAAAGGCTTACCTTTTTAAACCTATATAAAACTTATTTAATATACTTTATATACTCTTTAACCTTACTACTATATATTAGTATATTATTTAAATAAATAATATAAGTCTTATTAATAAGTTCTTTAAGAGTATTATTAATATACTCCTAAAAAGTTACTAGTATATTAACTAATTTAAATAGCATTACTAGATATTTAAAGTAACTATATTAATAATAAAACGCTATTTTTTACTTATTACCTAAGCAAATATATAGCTAGTAATATATATCTTTTAAATCTAGGACTATAAAAATAACTATACTTACTAATTAGTTAAGAATTTTAGTAATAAGAGGTAAAGGAGCCTTATTCTTAATTATAATCTTATTTAGGCCCTTATAATTTATATAAAGCCTTAATTTCCCTCCTTTCTTTAGGATAAATAAAATTAAGGCTTTAGCTAAGCTAACCAATTTTCTAATTTACCCTTTAAGCTATATACTTATAATGTACTCTCTAAGAACCTCTAGCTCTCTCTTAGCTAAATTATATATAAGCCCCTAAGGTAGTGTTTTCCTTTCTTTTAATTTAATAGTATAAGTATAATCTCCTAGTTTAGGAAGCTTACTTACTAACTCTTTAGAAAAAATATCTATAAACTCCTTATATTCTTCTAGGATTATTAATATAAGGTGTTTAGTGCTTTTATTTTAATTTAATATAGCTTCTTTATTACTTATATTTTCTAGAATTAGTATAACTATAATACCTTTACTTTTTTACTATAAATAAGCATACTCTAGGATTTATATAGTTACTTTACTATTTATTTATATATCTATTATTACTAGGTTCTTTAATTAGCCTTTTTCTTTTCCTTTTTAATTTTTATTTTCTAGAATACTTAGCTTAATCTTTATTACTTTTAATAATAAAGTAATTATTACTATTTTTTTCTCCTTATATACTTACTACTTACTATAAGTAAAGGAGAGATATTCTATTATTACTAGATATCTCTAGTATTTATACTTTTAATATATAATTATAGGTAAATACTCTTTAATCTAGTTTATACCTAAAATTATCCCTTTACTTATATTAGTAATAAAGTAACTAACTTAGTAAACCTTTATAAATTCTATACTATCTTTTATCTTTATTAATTTTTTTAAGATTCCTTAATATTAAATTACTTTTTTACTTATACTCTTTAGTATTTTATTTAATTAGATTATATTCTTTTAATTCTTTTTTAATAATAATTTTAGATAAATTATTAAAGACTATATACTTATATTAAATAGCACTTATATAGCTAACTACTAGTTATTTTATTATAGAGATACCTATATTCTTATTCTATTATCTATAAGGTACTTTATAGTAAGATTATATTCCTAGGTCTATACTAATTAAACTAGTATTATATTAGGAAATATAGCTTTATTACTACTTTTACTATACTTCTTAGTTATATACCTAGTACTTTTATAAGTAAAATAATCTAGTGCTTAATAAGCTAGTAATATATACCTAGGCTTTTTATATTTATAGTATACTAGGAATATCTTTTCCCTTAATTTTTACTTTATTACTATGCCTTATCTATAGGTAATATAAAATAAAAGTATTACCTTTTTCTTTTAAAGTCTTAACTTTTTTTATTACTTTAGCCTAAGCCTATTATAACCTTTACTTTCTTACCCTAGCCTTATAGTTAGCTTTAGGTTATTAAAATCTCTTAACTAATTATTTACTTTCTTATAGTGTTATTTAAGCTATTTAGAAAGATTATAATTCTTAGATATATAGGGATTTCTTTAGGTAACTTAGCTTTTACCTTATCCTAGGCTTATATAAAGAATTAAAATAATTAGTTATTTTTTTACCTAAGATTTAGTAATAACCTTATTACTTCTAAGTATCTTATACTTATATCTATTATTTTAGTTCTTAACTATTCTAGGAAATTTACCTAGGTAATTAATAAATAATTTATATACCTATTTATAGCTATATAATATATTTACTATTACTTTATATTACTAGCTAGGTAGTTACTTATATATATTACCTTAGTTATATTATCCTTAAAGGTATAGTAATTTAATTTAAATAATATATCTAAGTTTACTAAGAAATTCTATAGGCTTTTATATATGTCCCCTTTATATATAGGTATTTTTATTTATATTTTAATAAGATTACCTTACTATATAATTACTACTAAGTTACTATAAACTAAAGGTAAAATTATAGCTAATATTTAAGGGGTAATTATAGGTTTAGATTAAGGGGTAATTATAGGTCTAGTTTAAGGTCTAGCTAATCCTAGATTTACCTTAAGCTCTCTAATTATACCTTTATTTATAAGACCTCTTATTTTCTCTAAAGGTAATATAGCTTAGCTTATATAACCTTATAGTGTTATTATAATGCCCTTTTTTCTTTAGTTATATTATCTATACCTTTACCTAAATTAAGATTAAGTAGTGTTTATTATACCTTATTATTATCTATAGTTTTAAATTATAGGGGTTTCTTAACTTCCTAATTATCTATAGCTTTATTATTATAAGGTACTAGTATGTTTCTTATAGATCTTTAAAGCATTAGCTATATAATAATCTAGCTAATAGTTTATATCCTTAAAAAGGTTAAGAGAGATTAATTTATTATAGCTTATACTAAAAGGTTATAAATAAAGTAATAGCTAAGACTATTATAGTTACTACTAGATAGATACTAGCTAGGGGTAGGTACGTGAAGGTTTTAATCTCTAACCTAGTACTAATAATATACATAGTCTTTAATAAATACCTTACTCCCTAAGCATATAGCTATCTTATAGCTAGCTAGCCTCTTTGTTATTTATATAGCCTAAAGGTTCTCTAAAGACCTGCTTTGATAAATATCCTATCTCTGACCTCTGCGCTCCTAATAGCTATATAATTTAAGCTAAAGTCTAGTAATATATAGTAATAAGTAAGTAAATTTAATTAAGAGAGATATATTATTATATAGTTTTTATTATTTTAAAAGTAATAAGTATATTTTATTAAATAGCCTATTAAATATTAGTAATAAAAAAGTAATAAGTAAGTAAAGAAATTATACTTAAAGATTTATTATATTTTATAAGGAAAGTCTTTTTATTAATAAGGTATTCTAGAATCTTATAAGTATTATTTTTAGGAGAATATTTTATATTATAACTTACTAATAATAGTATATATATAAAATCTTTTTAAAGATATTTTACTAGTAGTAAATTAGTAATAAAGATACTATAAGAATATAATAAACTTATAATAAAATTTTAAAAGAAGTTTACTTTAAAGAAAACTTTATAGAAGATTTTATAGGAGATTTTAAAGGAGTTTTTTTAATTAATAGATTTTCTTAAGATAGTAAGAAAAGTAAAGTTTTAATATAAGACTTAAATATAGTAAACTAGCTATAAGTTAGCTATAATAGACTAAATAAAGAAGTTATACTAGTAAGAGTATAAACTTATAAGCTAAATAAAGGTAAGAAACTAAGATAAATAAGGATAAATAATAATAATAATTAGGGACTAAAAGATATTAGTAATTACTAAGTAATAGTAATAAAAGAGCTATTACTTAGCTAGTAAGGGTAACTTATAGGGTTAAGGGATATTATAAGAGAAAGAAAGTATATAAAAAGGGGGAAAAATTAGTTTCTTTTATATTAACCCTAAGCCCCTTAAGTAATCTAACATACTATATATAAGTAATTTATAAATTATAATAATAACTATTGAAATGTAGGGAGCTAGTTGCTAGTTAGCAACAGCTGTACAGGTGCAGCTCTACAGTTAGGGACTAGTAAAACCATCACGTTAAATACTTAACGCAACGTAACGGAAGTTTGTGGTAGTTATTAACTAATTAAATTTAATTTAAATCACTTTTATAATAGCTAATAAAGTAATAGAATTAATTTTAGCGATATTATATAGGCAATGCGGCTATTAGATTAAGAGGCCTAGCTATCTAGCTAGATTAAAAAGATCTTCTTTCTCTTATATACTTACTAACTATATTAGTAAATCTAGACTACTAGAGAGGTCTTATAGGCCACTTTTTATTTTCTATAAAATTTATTTATACATAAAATCCAAAAAATTAACTTACTACTATATAAACTAGCAACCTATATGCACTAAATTTTAGTCTAAAAAATATTCCTATATTAAATAAAAGCCCTATCTTCTAGCTTTAATTTGCTATATATAAGACTTTTATATAACCTCTAGTTAAAGAGAAAATCACTATTAAAGATAGCTATAGGGTAACCCGCGTACAGGGTAGCCTGCTTACCTAATTACTAGTGGCGTGGTTATAACTATGCTTATAGCTATAATGCAATTAAATAATCCATAATTAATTAGAATTAGTTATTCATATAGTTAGTTATAACTATTGATAGCTATAATGTAGCTATTAATAGTCACTTACGCGACCGTTAATAGCTACAGTGTAGCTATTAGGCTTGTAATATAAGCTAGTAATAAAAAGGTCCTTTAACTAGAAAGGGCTAAAAATAGGTCTTATTTTTAACACCCCCTTTACAAAATAATTACATTAAAAGCAATTAAAAAGCATATAAGGAGACTATAGGGTAAAATAATAACTTTTAGATAATAATAAATAAAAGGGAAAGATAGTAAAAGATAAAAGACCCCCTTTTAAATTCCTAGCTATTGTTAAATATAGCTCCCTTTTTAACGTTATTTTTAGTTCCCTATTAAAGGGCTTAGTTATTAGTTATTGATTTTTAGTGATTATTAAGCCCTAAGAGCTTAATAAAAGCCTAGTAAAAAGGTATATATAACGGTTTTATTAGACTATCTATAGGCATTAACTTTATATCTAGATATTTAATCTTAGCTAAACCTGCTAATACTTATTACCTAATATAGTTAAACTTTAGTAAAGTATGCTTAGTATAGCTATGTAAGGCAGGGTTATAGGCTATAGTTATAGCGCCTTAATTATCGTAGAATATCTATATAGGGGGAGAAATAGGGGTTTTTAGCTCCTTAAATAAGCCCTAAAGCCACTGTAGCTCCTAGAAGGTCTCATAGATAACATTAGCTTTAGCTTCTAATATTAATAAAGCTATTATACTAGCTTTCTTTAATTTCTAGCTAATAGGTCCGCTAGCTAGCTTAAATAAATAAGTATATATAAATTTAGAGGTCTTTTTATCCCCTATAAAATTACTATTATAATAACCTATTAGGCTTTTGCTAGCTATACCTTTAGGGTCTCCCCTATAGATTATAGCGAGGAATTTAGTCCCTAATAAGTACCTAAGCAGGTTTTTAGCTGCTTTTAGGTACTCTCTATAGGGGCTAGCTAGTGCTATAGATAGCTACTAAAGTGTAAAGGCCATATCTAGCCTTATAAGTAACATTAGGTACATTATAGTCCCTATAATACACTAATAGAGCTTAATTTCGCTAGCTATTAAAAGCTTAGTTATTTGCGTAGCTAATACGCCTAGCTAAAGAGGTATGCTAATAGGCTTACTATCTAGCATATTAAATTAACTTAAAGCCTCTAAGATATACTAAGATTAATAAATTTTTAGTATCCTATTAGGCCTATCTTATATAATTTAAACCCCTAAGAAGAATTTAGTAAGCCCCCTATCTTTTATTAAATAGACTTTATAAAGTTGCTTTTTAAGTCTTTAAATATAGGGTAAATCTAGTCTAATTAGAAGGCAGTTATTAATATATATAATAATAAAGGTTTTAGTAAAGGGATTAAAGAATATAGCTAGGTTAGATATAAGAGGGTTAAATCCTAGGGACTTTAGCATTACTATTAATGCTTATTGCCATTCCCTTAAGCTCTATTTTAGGCCGTATAAAGACTTTTATAATAAAATTACTTAATCTTTAGAAGGTTTATAGCTAAAACTTCTAGCTAATTTAGCTAGTTTAAGATTTGCTTTAAGGAATTTAATAAATCTATCTAGAATAACTACATAAATCTATTATTAAAGCTTGCTATTAAGAAAAGCCTCTATAAAATTAACCTATTTGATTTCCTAGTTATTCTAAGCCACTAGGGCTAGTAAAATCCTCTAGCTAGGGGGAATGCTTATAACTATAAAGGTCTCTAGATAATCTAGACCTTTAATTTGCATAAATCCCTTAGTAATAAGTTAGGCCTTATATTTTAAAGGATTATTTTCTTTGTCCTTTTTAAGCTTATATATAAGCCTATTTTTTAGTACTTTTTAGCCCTTAGGTACTTAGTCTTTCCCTATAAAAGTACTAGCCTTTAGAAGCTATTTGTATTCCTTATATATAGCTTCTATTTATTTATCCCTTTTAGGGCTAGATATAGCTTGCTTCTAGGTCTTAGGTTTAGGGCTATTAGGGTTATTTTCCTTTAGCTTCTCCTATACCTTAAAGTAAATTTCTTTAATAAAATCTAGAGAAAAAAAGGAACTAATATTAATATCTATAGGGTTAATATTAGGGTTAAACTTAGTAATTTCATTAAAATTTAAGTCTAGAGTTAAAATCTAATTTCCTAGTTAAGATACAGGCGTGGCCTTCTCTAAGGCCTCTAGAATTAGACCTTTAGGGGGTTCTTTAGGGCCTATAGGTAGTTTTTCTTAACCTATAGGGATACCTATGTTATTTATAAGGTAATCCTTTAAACCTTGATTTAGATCTTATTATACTAAATTATTTTCCCCCTCTAAAGGGTTATCCCCTATAGAAAGCCTAGGTAATCCTTTAGAGATAGGACCTATAGGTTCTATAATCTTAATAAAGCTAGTCTTTATAACTAGCCTTTTAGAGGGGATGTACACTAGGTAAGTATTAGAACCTAGTATAGCTAATAATCTTCTAGGGATAGTCCTAGCTACTAACTTCTAGGCTTTAGGTTGTTTTTCTAGAGGGATTAGAATCTCACAGTGAGATCCTATAGCTCTAATACTGCTAATATTAGTTATACAGGGCTAATTTAGCTCCCTAACTAGCAGTTGTTTAAGGCTTTTATCCTTTATAGTATTAGTAGTTATGTTAACTAGGTTAATAACTATAAGTAATACAAAACACCATAGATATAAAGGTAATTTTACCTACTAGATAGTAGCCTTTAATTAATCTAGAATAGTATAAATTAAACGCTTTACTAATCCATTTTGCTTGTGAATATAGGGACTAGAAGTTATAAATTTAATTCCCTTAGAATTTAACTAAGTTTAATAACTAGAATTAATTTCTTAGTCCCTATTAAAGTAAAGGTGCCTAGGATATTAACCTAGTTAATTTTTAAGCCCTCTAAAGAAGCCCTTAATAGCCCTATAAACAGTTAGGCCTTCCTTATTAGGTAATAAGATTACTCACTTATATCTAGTCTTTTAATTAACTAGAAATAAGCAAATTAACTATTTATTATATAGTATAGGGCTGATTTTTAGCGTATCCCCCTCTATTTAATCTAGAGCTTTAGGAAGGTTAGGGATAGCTAACTTCCTAGGTCTTCTAACTAACTTAGATTAATTATAAGCTATATATTTAAAGTCTTTATCCTTAATTTTAGAAAAATCAGGGATTCCTTTAGTAATAAGGCTTATTTTCTTTAGTAAAGGAAGCCCTAGGTGCCCTAATTATACATACTATAGGCTAGCTAGTTCTAGTAGCTATTAATATTAAAGATCCTTAGGGCCTAAATTAGGGTCTAGATTAAGGCCTTCTCCCTTAGTCCCTTACTAGGCCTCTTAAGAACCACAGGCCTCTTAGAGAGGTATTAGGGACCTTTTTCCTTTACTAAGGCCCTCTAACACCCCTAAATCTATTTCCTTAGATTTATAAGGGACCTAACCTAGGGCTATAGGCGTTAGAGAAAAGACTAAATCCCCTAAATCATCCCGTACAATATCTTTAACATTATTATTATTATCTTCGTTAATTTTAGCGATTTTGTCTAAATCAGAAGCCTAATCCGGCTTTTTAGAGGGAATTTAAACCTCTATAGGGTAGCTAACAGGATAGCTATGACCCCTAAAGCTAGCATAGGTAAAAGGTCAGATATAATAAGATTCCTTATTACAGGGCCCTTTATGTAACTTAGGTGTAAATTAGTTCTTAATATAGAAGAAAAACCCATGTTTTTCTATATCTAGGGTAGTAATAAAAGACCTATATTTTAGGAAAAGATAGTTTTTTATAAAGCAACTACTAGATATATAGTGTATAAGACCACTAACTATATTAACATTAAGCTAAGGAAAATATAGAGTATCTTTTAGCACTAAGGTCCTATATTTAGTAGGATTCTTTTAATATAAGACCTTAAAAACAGCACTACCGTAGCCCTTAGCATAAATAAGACTACCACTAGTTATAATAGGGTTAGATTCCCCCTTTTTATAAGGGGTATAATCCCTAAAGATATCCCTAGAATTAACTCTATATATAGTTAAACCTATATTATATAATAGGGCTTTTTTCATATCTTTACTATAATAATTAAAACCATTTAAGGTATTAATTTCTTGTTTTTTATTATCTAAATTACTAGAGCTAGAATTAGAGCTACTATTGCTAGAGCTCTTATAACTAGTCTTATAAGAGCTAGGTTTCTTATACAAATTAAGGGCTCTATTAGAAAGGTTATAATTTCCTAGCATAAAAGATCCCTCTATAGGCTCTTTATTATCCTTTTTATCTAATTTTTAACCCTTTTACTTCTTTTTCTTTTTATTAGAATTAGAAGAGCCCTTATTTTCTTTAGAGCTCTCTTTCTTCTTATTCTAACCTTTAGGGGCCTTTTCCTTATCTTTAGCTCCCTTTTCTTAGTCTTTAGCCCTATAATTTAGGGCTTTAAATACTATAAATAACTTATCCCTTTATTTAGCTAGAAGGTTTGCTATTAAAAATTAAAGGTTTAGGGTATTTAGGGGAGCCCCTATAGCCCTATTTATACACATACTAAATTATTGCCTCTTAGCTTACTAAGGGAAGGTTAATTTTAGGGATTAAAGATATTAATTAACCTAATCTATTAAATTAATTAGGACCCCTAAAATCAATAATCTAGCTAGTAGATTATTAAAGACTACATTAAAGGCTTCTAAAGTCCCCTTAAAACCATGAAAATTTAGGTTATAAAATTCAGAATATAAGGACCCCCTCTAGATTTTAGCGCTATATAAATACTACTATATAAGTAAATTATAGGCTTCTTTAGGTAATTTTTACTAAGTTATAGTAGCTTATAAGCCTTCTATATAGCTATCTCTTAATAGCATAAGAATAATAGCTTAGTTAGCATCCCCTAGCACCCTAGAAATATCTAGATTATCTAGAAAATTAGGCATACCTAAAGCTCTAAATTAGATAGCTAAGGCTTGTTTCTATTAATTAAAAATTTTAGCTCCTTTAAGCTTAGTAGTCTTAGGGAAGCTATA
This sequence comes from Epichloe festucae Fl1, assembly GCA_003814445.1. Classification (NCBI taxonomy): domain Eukaryota; kingdom Fungi; phylum Ascomycota; class Sordariomycetes; order Hypocreales; family Clavicipitaceae; genus Epichloe; species Epichloe festucae. Next base: position 1,674,190 of record CP031385.1, on the reverse strand, counting down.
AACCCTCTTATTAAATTCCTTAATAACTAAATTATTAAAGGCTACTTATATAGAACTAGATTTAGGTTCTTAAATAAGCTACTAAACTTATTCTTAACTAGCGGGCTTAGTAGCTTCTATACCCTCTATGCCTCTATTATTAATAGCTATAGTTAGTGCCTCTAGCTTCTATAATAATAGATTAATAGTATCTTATTGCTTAATAACCTGCTCTTTTAACTAGTTATTTAGAACCTCTTGTGCACTAAGATTAGGGGCTAGCTACCCCTAACCTTATTAATTAGTATTTATCTTCCTTTTTATAGAAGGGAAGCCTTTTATTTATACTAATTTCCTTTTATTTATAGAAGGGAAAAGCTTCTATACCCACTAAATTTCCTTTTTTATAGAAGGGAAAAGCTTCTATGCTTACTAAACTTCCTTTTTATAGAAGGGAAAGCTTTTATATTGCTTATGCGCTTCCTATTTTATAGAAGGGAAGTCTTTTATAACTATAGTAATTCCTTTTTTTATAGAAAGGAATAGCTTCTTTTTCATAGGTCCTTCCTTTTTTATAGAAGGGAAGTCTTTTATAAATATACGTAAAGTGACCTAAAAAGATTCTATAGTAATAGAAGCTAGGCTTATAACCTATTAAAATATAAGGAGCTAGTTACTAGTTAGCAATGGCTATATAGGTGTAGCTCTATAGTTAGAGACTAGTAAAACCACCACGTTAAATACTTAACGTAACATAACGGAAGTTTATGGCAGTTATTAACTAATTAAATTTAATTTAGATTACTTTTATAATAGCTAATAAAGCAATAGAATTGATTTTAGCGATGTTATATAGGCAATATAGCTATTAGATTAAGAGGCCTAGCTATCTAGCTAGATTAAAAACATTTTCTTTCTCTTATATACTTACTAACTATATTAGTAAATCTAGACTACTAGAGAGGTCTTATAAGCTACTTTTTATTTTCTATAAAATTTATTTATATATAAAATCCAAAAAATCAACTTACTACTATATAAACTAGCAACCTATATGCACTAAATTTTAGTCTAAAAAATATTCCTATATTAAATAAAAGCCCTATCTTCTAGCTTTAATTTGCTATATATAAGACTTTTATATAACCTTTAGTTAAAGAGAAAATCACTATTAAAGATAGCTATAGGGTAACCCGCGTATAGGGTAGCCTGCTTACCTAATTACTAGTAGCGCGGTCATGGCTACGCTTGTAGGTATAATGTAATTAACTAATCCATAATAAATTAGAATTAGTTATTTACATAGTTAGTTATAACTATTAGTATTACTAATTATATATATACTTAATAGCTATAGACTCATAGTAACTATAATATAAGCCCTCTAGTTAAACTATTTAAAACTATAATATTAGGTACTTTACTTATTTAAACTAATTATAAAAATTAATATAGGTTATTTTTTTTTTCTCTAGCTATATAATAAGTAATAATATTTATTTTACTATATTAAAGCTATATATAAGCTACTATTTAGATATTACTAACTATAATAAGGGGGTTATTTTTAATTAGTAGTATTATTATTATTATTTCTTTTTATTTACTTATATATCTAAATATAAAGTGCCTTATCTTATTTTCTTTATAACCTTTATTATAGTAATTACGCCCTAAGTAAGTAGCTTATTTTATAATTAAGGTTAATCATATATAGGGGAGGTATTATATTAGGAGCGTAAAGGTTAGAAGTAAGATATTTATTAAAGTAAGCCTTTAGAGAACCTTTAGGCTATATAAGTCATAAAGAGAAGCTATAAGATAGCTATATACTTATAGAGCAAGGTATTTATTAAGGACTACGCATATTATTAGTGCTAGGTTAGAGATTAAAACCTTTACGCACCTGCCCCTAGCTAGTATCTATCTAGTAGTGACTGCAATAGTCTTAGCTATCACTTCGTTTTACAACCTTTCGGAGCAAGCCGTGACAAATATCTTATAGCTAAAGATAGATTTCTCTTTACCTTAATAATAGAGTAAGGGCTATAATAATCCATTAGCTTAATTACTATATTATTAGTAATTAGGTTAAGATAGCTTCCTTTCCCTTATTATTATGCCCTTATATAATAAGGCATAATTTCTTATATAGTAATTTAGTCCCTTTACCTTTAATCTCTTAGACTATATAAGAATTAAAGATCCTTTAGCCTTTATACTTTATAAGGTTAAATATTATAAATCTAAATACTTTATAAGCTTATAAAGCATTAATCTTAGCCTAGTTAAATTACTTAAAAAGGCTACTTAAAGTTATAATCTTTCCTTCTTAGTAAAGTTAAAGAATAAGCTTTTAATTAGCCTTTTCTTTTACTATAAGGAATACTATACTTAATATTTCTCTAGCTATAAGCTCTTTAATTAATACTTTCTCTTAATCTTTATTAATAAGTATATAATTATTTACTTTATTTACCTTTATCTTTATAGCTTTATTAATATTTATATAATCTTTTACTTTAATTACCTTTATTTTATAGCTTTATTAGCTTTTATAGTTATCTTTTCTCCTATACCTTCATTAAGGTAAAATTAAATAGTAAGGTTTTTCCTTAGCTTTCTTTACTTTCTCTTAACTAAGGGTATTTCTTTTTTTTTTACCTTTTCCCTTATATCTTTTACTAGTAGCTTATTTTCTTTAGCTACCTAGGTCTTAATCTCTAGGGTAAGAATACCTTTCTTAAGGCCTTAGGGCTTTACTTTCTTCCTTTCCTTATATTATAAGTTCTTATAGTAAGGTTTTATTACTATAAAGTAAAACTTAGCTAGGCTATAAAGTATCTTAACTATATAAGTCTTTCTATTATTTATAAGTAGCTTATAAGAGCTATATTACTTACCCTTTTCTTTATATATATATATATTAGCTTATAGTAATAGCTAATATATTAGTAATATATTAGGACTATTTTAAGTAATAAGGGTATCTTAGGCTTACCTCTTAGCTAGGTAATAGTAAACTTTTTTAGTTACCTTTTAAATTACTTTAGCTTATTATATATATATATATGATATACACTAGTTAGCTATGTATATGGCTAATCCTAGTACTCCCACTACTTTATCAAAGGGGAAAACCCTTAGATAGGAAGAAAAACCCCCTTATATTTGTGTTTAGGTTAGCGCTAGTCCTACTACAGGCCTGCGCCGCTTAGTAAGTGGTTGTCTGTAGGTGTTTGTTGCTAGCTAGCGCTAGCCTTATCCTATAAGAAAAGAAAGACAAAGGAAAGAATTGCTAAAACGAGAGTAATCACCCCCCTCCTAGTGCGGATACTTTAGCTTATTAAATAATAGAAATACTTAGTAATAACTTATTTATTATTTATAAGTAAGCTTTAAAGATTAGTAATATAAGTATAAGGCTATTTAGGCTTACTAAGTTATTAATAGCCTTAATAGCTATTTAAAGGTATTACTTAAGTATAATCTTACTCCTAATTAAATCTATAATAATATTATAAGCCTAGTATAAAGATCTATATTATCTCTTAACATTTCTAATACTATTATAAGCTTTAATAAGTATCTTAGTAATCTTAATTAATATTAGGTAAGTATAATACTTAAATTTCACTAAAGTAAAGTTATTACTAGCATTATAAATAATCTAATTTAAAGGGCTTAGATAGGTATTTATCTAGTACTTCTTAATTATATTCTAAATATTATAAGCTTTTTACTTCTTTAGGTTAAGGAATAAAGCTACTTAAAATAAGGTTACTAAATTAATTATATAAAGGACTAGTTAGCTATTAATTTATATAATATTAATAATAATCTTATAGTTAAAGTTATAGTTATCCTTAATTAAGAACTTAAATTAGCTAAAGGCTTTTCTATTTATTTAATAATAATAATAAACTTTAGTAAGCTTCTTAATTATATAGTATTTAATATTATAACTAGCTTATTAAAGAATCTTTATAAGCTACTAAATTAAAAAATAACTAAATCTTTAGTAAAGCTAATAAATCTCTTCTTTTAATAGGTAAAAAGCAGTAGTTTCTCTTACCTTTAAAAGTCACTAAGAGTAGCCTTATCTATATATAATAGGTATAGTCTTATTATTTTAAATTAATATATTAGTAAGGTTATTAATCTTAACCTTTATATTATCTATATTAATAAGGAAGAAAAGAAAAGGTATAGTAATATTAAGAATATAAAAGTTAATTTAGCTTAGCTTTATAAGTATATAAATAATACTATATATTATTACTAATCTAGCACTAAAGCTAATAATCTCTAGGTTATAGGGTTTAGTCTTTAATAATAGTATTAATCTTAATAAGGCTTTAGCCTATACTAAACTAGTAATTAATTAGCCTAAGGCTCTTATATCTAGTATAATTTCTCTAAAGACCTCTTTAAAATAGTATTCTTTAGATATATAGTAAATTAAATTATCCTTATTAGAAGCCTCTTTAAGGTATAGCTTTTACTTAAGTAAGGTATATTAAAAAGCCTAATTTTTAAGTATTATAAGGATATTAATATTATCTATTATTTATAATCCTAAGTAAAAAAAATTAGGTAATACTAAGGTATACCTTTAATAATAGCTTTTCCTTAATATTATTATTATTATTATCTTAGGCCTAAGTATAAGCCTTAAGCTATATCTCCTAGTTTTTTACTTCCTTTATCTTAGGGTTATTATTACCTTTAAATAAAGTAAGAAATACTTAGAACTTTTTCTTTATAAAAGGTAAGTAATAGTTTTTACTAGCTTACTATCTCTTTTTCTTTTTCTAATACTTAGTATTAGTATAGTTTAATAACTAGTAATTACTCTTACTATAGATAAAATATTACTTAGGTTATTTAAAGTTACTATAATAACTTTCTTTTTCTTAGTTTTTTTAATTTTATTAGCTATATTAGTAATTTATAAACATTACCTTTAATAAGTCTTTATCTTAATACTAGTAGTATTAGTTACTTCTTATACTACTCTATATAATTATAATTAACTTATAGAGATTACTAGTAAGATTCTTAAAGCCTAGTGTATATATATACTTTACTACCTAATATTTAGGGATACTAAAGACTATATTTAAGGTTTACTTATAAAGCTTTATATTTACTATATTAGAGACGTATAGCCCTTTATAGACTCTCTTTAAGGTAGTTAATAAAATGCTGTTTTATAATTCCTATTAATATAATAAGAAATGCTTTACTAAAATATAACTTAAGGAGGTTAATTTAGTTATACTTACTCTTAAAAAGTATAAGCTTTAGTATAAGGAAGTTATATAACTTTTTACTATAGTAATTATTATTCTTATATATTTTTATAAGCTTAGATATTTTCTTTATAATTTATTTATCTAAAGGAAAGGACTAAGAAAAGAGAGTAAGCTATTAAGGGTTAAACTCTTATTATAATTAAGATTATTATAAGGGTTTTTATAGAGAATATAATAATTATTTCCTTTAAGAGTAAGAAATATTAAGGAAGGTCTTTAGGGTAGTAGCTTATAAGGTTTATATATAAGGTAGTTTAGGAGATTATAACTTATATCTTAGCTATAGAGTTATTATTACCTCTTAAAGTATATATTTAAAAGCTATTAAAATAGGAAAGCTTACTCCTTAGCTAATATAAATATTATTATCTTATAGAGAGCTTTATAGCTCTTTTATAAGCTTATTAGTAACTCTCTTAAATATATCTTTAGTTTAGCCTTTAAAATTTGCTTTAAAGTTTTTTTAAAGGTTTTTTTCTTACTAATTCTAATACTTACTAGTATAAATAAACCTTATAATTTAATTATTAAGCTTAGGCTACAGTGGGTCCTGGTAATTCCAAAGCAGCAGTAACGCGACCATGTACTGCATGTACCTAGTGTAATATTTAAACCGCGATTTCTTTACTAATTTAATTATAATTTAAATTTTATAATAGATAGTAAATACCTTAATAAATTCTCTATTAATTTATATAACTAATATTTAGTGTACTACCTATTTACATTAGTAAGCGCTTTAATTTAGTAAGGCATTATAATAATTAGCCTCTTTAGAAGCTCTTTAGTAAAATCCTCCTAGACCTCTATAGTAGCTATTTTAAGTCTAGAAAATAGTCCTATGCTTTCTATTATATATATTAGCTTAGGGTAACGCTTATAAATCTTCTATTTTAGTAATTTCTAGATATTCTTAATTAGGTTAAGGTTAGGTAAATATAGTGGCTATAGTAGTAATTTAATTCTATTCTATAAAGTCTAATTATATAACTAATTTTATATAGATTAAGCTCTAAATATAGGAGCGTTATTATATATAAAGATATTACTAGGTTCTAAAATTATAGGTAATTTAAACTATAGGGTATTATATATTACTTATAAAGTTATGCCTTATTATGCTAATTTTAGATTACTAACTAGTATATATAATAAAGAGTGTTTAGAAGCGCTAAAAGCACCCTAGAATATTAGTAATTTACGTGTTATATATAGCTTTAGTTATATAAAGTTAGGTTAAAGTCTCTCTCCCTAAAGATTTTTTATTAATTAGTTATAAGAGTTTCTCTAGAGGGCTACTTTTACTTATATAATATATAAAACCCTACTCTAGCTTCTAACTATTAGAACTTACTATAGAAACCTTATTAGAAAAAAAACCTTATACTACTATAAGATTAGCTTTTAAAGATAAAGCTATATAAATCTTAGCCTTTAAAACGCGTTCTTTAGCGTTAATTTTAGTTATTAAATTACATACTTATATTAAATACCCTCTTGCTTAAGGTAATAAGTTAAAGTTATAATAAAATACGCTAGAAATACCTCCTAAAGAAGCTATTTATTCTAGATAAAGGGGTCTTTACTAATAATTTAATTAATAACTCTTTTATTATAATTAGATAATTTTTTTAGCTATCCTAGGCATAGTAAATCTTAACCCTTAATTTATTATTAATAGTATTATATAATGCTATATACACTACCTATAGGGATGCCCTTCTCTATAGTAATATGTTATAGTAAGTAGTTTTTTTTATATAACTTATAAATCCTCCCTCTTTTATAAGGACTCTAGTTCTTTTTTTAAGTAATATAAGGCATCATAGAAGGAGTAATTATATCTTAAAGATAGAGCCTTTATTATTATAATAGATAAGCTACTAAAAAATACGTAACTCTAGTGGAAATTCTTCGGAATTACTAGGACCCCACTGTATATAGTAGTCTTTAGGTTTAGTTAGGTAAGTTCTTCCTAGTCTTTTATAAGTATAAATAAATATAGCTATAGTTATCTTAGTAAACTATTTTTTTCTAGTCTTTTAAAAGCTATTACTAAAGATATTTAAAGTGCCTTAGTACTAGAGAAAGTAAGGTAAGAAGTTTATTTTATTAATAGTCTAATATTTAATTTTATTCCCTTTTTAAGAAAGGTTTAGTTTTCTTAAATAATTAGAATAAACTAAGTAGTAGTATAATAATAGCGTAATTTCTATGTATATTAAGTAAGATAAACTAGGTAAAGTCTAAAAGATAGGTAAAATAGGAAAAATAGGAAAAACAGGATAAACGGAATAAATAGGATAAATAAGGCAAAATAAACAGGATAAACAAAATAGGATAAATAGGATTAATAGGATAAATAGGATAAACAAAGGGAAATAATAAAAATAATAGAAAAAGGGTAAAAGAGGGGGAAAAAACAGGCTATAAAGATAGTATAGACATAAAAATAACTTAACTATGCGTAATACACACTAAACACTAAGGTGTAAAGACTATAATAAAGAGAGAAAAGGGGTTATAAAGAGAGTTTAAAGGGAGGTTATATAGGTTAGCTAGCTTAGCTAAGGGTTATATTAACATTAGGTTTAAATAAAATACCTTATAGCAATAGATTTAGTTATTTAGTAAGTTTTCTTATAATAGATAATAAGATTAATAATTAACTAAATATCCTAAAAGCCTAAGAGTTAATAAATTAATCCCTTAGAAGTCTAATAAGCTTATAACTAGGATTTTAGTCTATTTTTCTTTAGTATACTTTATAGTTATACCTCTTTACCTAAATAGCTTATATAATATTAGCTTAAGAGGTAAGGGGCTATATTATTTATAGAAATATCTTTTCTTATAATACTTAGCTTATTTATAGTTATAGTTAACTACTAATTAGTATTAGTTATACTAAGGAATATTATACTAGTATAAAAGAGTTAAATTTAATAATAATAATAAAGTTAATAATAATAGCTAAGAAAAAAAGAGAAGGAGAGAAATCTAGCTAGAAGAGAAAGTAAGTAAAAAGGGGGAAAAGTAAGGTAGTAGTGTAAAGCCACTATAAATAGTGTAGGGTTACCTATAATGTAGCTAATTGCATTACGTGTATCCCTTTAGTAGACTTACACTTTGGCTACGGCTAGACTAACTATCGTCCAAGAGTCCGAAGGAAGCCATAATAATCCTTCTAAATAATAGTAAGGTTACTAATAAAGAGATTAACTACTATAAAGTAATTATTAGCTCTTTAGTTTATTTATATACTATTAGAAAAGTAAATATAGCCTTTATAGCTTTAAAGCTTATATTCTTTATAATAAACTTATTAAAAAAGCATATTAACCTTATAAAGGCTACTTTAATATATACTCAGAATATAAGGAAGCTATATATCTAATACTTAGGAGTAAATAGCTTTAATATATTATTCTCTAGTATTAATATCTCTATAGGTAATAACCCTAATACTTAGAAGTTAATATAAGGCTATATTTTTATTATATATAAAGCTATGATTAATTAGAAGTCTAGAAGGTAATATTATATTATAATCGTAAGTATAGAAGTAAAGCTCTTTATATTAAATTATAAAGTAAAAGAGTATATATCTCTAAGGAGATTACTTTCTAAAATTAATATTCTAGTATAATGATAAGTAAATAATTTATATTATTGTCATGGTCTAGCCCACAGGGCTAATCGCGGGTGCCTGCGCCACCATGTGGGTGATATGCCTAATCCCGTTGCGCTATAGAAGGTAACAAAAGAATACGCATTGTATAAGTCCCTGTAACTTATGCAATTAACACCTATATTGCTAGGTCTAGGCAAAGCCTAGATTATCACATAGGCCCTTTCCCTAGGTAATCTTTTTCCTATTAACCCCTTATAAGCTAGTAATACTACGCATCCCCTAGGGACCCTCTCTGTCCCTATAAGCCTAGGAAGAACCCTATTATAGCTACCCTTGCACGCAGCTAGTTTAAACCTATAACCTTAGGTGACTTATACAAATATCATAGTCTAGCCCATAGGGCTAATCATAGGTGCCTGCGCCACTATGTGAGTAATGTGCCTAATCCCGTTGCGCTATAGAAGGCAACAAAAGAATACGCATTATACAAGTCCCTGTAACTTGTGCAATTGACACCTATATTGCTAGGTCTAGGCAAAGCCTAGATTAGCACAATTATAAAATTTAAGAAAGAAAAGCTTTAAATAAGCTTAAAGTATTTTAATATAAATTAAATATGAATTTAAAAGCAATATACCCTAGGTAATATTAAGGTAAATTAGTTAAAAACCTTTAAGATACTTACTAATAGCTTTATAAAGCCTATATTAAGGTAAATATATAAGGACTTCTATTACTAAATTAGCTTATAGAAAATCCCTAAATAATTATAATACTAGGATTTTATTATAATCTTTTTTTATACTTATAAACTTTAGCTTTAATAAATATCTTAGCTAAGGGGGGTATATTAGGAAAAGTGCCCTTAAAGCTTAGGATATATAAGGGTTATATTGTCACGGCTTGCACCAAAAGGTTATAAACGAAGTAATGGCTAAGACTATTGCAGTCACTGCTAGATAAATACTAGCTAGGGGCAGGTGCATAAAGGTTTTAATCTTTAACCTAGCACTAATAATATACATAGTCTTTAATAAATACCTTACTTTATAAGCACATAGCTATCTTATAGCTAGCTAGCCTTTTTATTATTTATATAGCCTAAAGGTTCTTTAAAGACTTACTTTAATAAATATCCTATCTCTAACCTTTACACTCCTAATATAATACCTCTCTTATATATAATTAACCTTAATTATAAAATAAGCTACTTACTTAAGGCATAGTTACTATATTAAAGCTTTATAAGGAAAATAAGATAAAGTACCTTATATTTAAATATATAGGTAAATAAAAAGAAATAATAATAATAATACTACTAATTAAAAATAACCCCCCTTATTATAGTTAGTAATATCTAAATAGTAGCTTATATATAGCTTTAATATAGTAAAATAAATATTATTACCTATTATATAGCTAGAAGAAAAAAATATAGATAACTTATATTAATTTTTATAATTAGTTTAAATAAATAAGGTACCTAATACTATAGTTCTAAATAGTTTAACTAGAGGGCTTATATTATAGTTACTATAAGTTTATAGCTATTAGGCATATATACGTTTAGCAGTGCTAATAGTTATTATTATAATTTACAAATTACCTATATATAGTGCGTTAGATTACTTAAGGGGTCTAGGGTTAATATAAAAGAGACTAATTTTTCCCCCCTTTTATACACTTCCTTTCTCTTATACTATCCCTTAACCTTATAAGTTACCCCTACTAGCTAAATAGTAGCTCTTTTATTACTATTACTTAGTAATTACTAACCTCTTTTAGTCCCTAATTATTATTATTATTTATCCTTATTTATTTTAGTTTTTTGCTCTTATCTAGCTTATAAGTTTATACTCTTACTAGTATTACTTCTTTATTTAGTCTATTATAGCTAACTTATAGCTAGTTTACTATATCTAAGTCTTATACCTAAACTCTACCTTTATTAATACCTTAAAAAAATCTATTAACTAAAAAATCTCCTATAAAGTCTCCTATAAAGTTTTCTTTAAAGCAAACTTCTTCTAAAATCTTATTATAAGTTTATTATATTCTTATAGTATCTCTATTACTAACTTACTACTAGTAAAATAACTTTAAAAAAGATTTTATATATACACTATTATTAGTAAGTAATAATATAAAATATTTTCTTAAAAAATAATACTTATAAGATCCTAGGATACCTTATTAATAAAAAGACTTTCCTAGTAAAATATAATAAATCTTTAAGTATAACTTCTTTACTTATTTACTACTTCTTTATAGCTAATATTTAATAGGCTATTTAATAAAATATACTTATTACTTCTAAAATAATAAAAACTATATTATAGTATATCTCTTTTAACTAGAATTTACTTACTTATTACTAATATACTACTAGACTTTAGCTTAAATTATATAGCTTTATAATAGGCTATTTAAACTTATTAAAGCTACTCCTAAAGGTAGTGTGAGAACAATGATAGCTAGGCAAGAGGTATAGGGGCTCTGATATATTAACTAAAGCTTGCTAGGTCTAAATGTGTTATGCGTGCGAGTTGCTGTCTTATAGCTAGCGGCTCGCTAGTGTTACGTAAACCTAGCCCTAGGGCCTTACTAGCCTATAGGGTGTGTAAGTGCACCTATTATTATAAGTAAGGCCTTATAATTGCCCCCTTACTTATAGCTAGGCTCCTAAATAGCTTTTACTAGGTACCCTATAGCTATTTGCTAAGTATTAGCTAAATTAAAATAATAATAAATAATAGATAGCGCTTATATATAAATTTATCTATAACTCCCTATTATATTATAAACTTTTTCCTCTAGTAAATATAATTATCCTTAATTAACCTTATTTACACTTTATTTACCTTAACTCTTTAACTCTTAATCTATATTCTTTTACTATAAAGCTAGATATAATTTACTTCTATATTTACTTATATATACACTATCTTTAAACTAAGTACTTAGACTTTAAGAAGCACTTACTAATTAAGATCCTTTTACTAGTAATTATATATAGTTTCCCCTATTCTTTAGTTAGTATAGTAGCTAAAGGAAAATAATTAAAATATTATATTTAGTGTAATAAATATAGTAATATATATAAGATAGTGAGTTACTTAGTATTTTATTATCCTATAGCTATAAATTACTAACTTTTCTATACTAGGCTATACTAACTTTAGCTAGTAACTTCTAGGACCTTTTAGTTATTTATAAATAGGTTTAGGCCCTTATAGACACTACTATTACTACTAAGGATAAGGAGGGTATCCTTATGTTTTTAGATATAACTTACTATAGCTTTACTATATGTATCTTAAACTTAGTAATAGGTTTTAACTATACTAATACTACACACTATATTACCTTTAGGCTAACTAGTGCTATAAAGGCATATTAAGTGCGTTAAGTTACTTATTTTTTACCTATTCCTTGCTAATCTTTCTATATAAGCTACCTTTATTTTATACTAAAACTATCTAGTTTTATAGCAGTAGCTATAAGTTTCCTTAGTAGCTATAGCTCCCTTTCCCTCTCTTCTAGTTTATATATAGCTTTCCCTTATTCTTTTACTTAGTTTTTACTAACTTTTCTATAGAAAAACTCTAAGGATACTATATCTATCTAGGAGGTAAGAATAGTCCTTTAGCTCTAGCCCTTTAACCCTAGGTATATAGCCTAGGTTATAGTAGTTTACTGCTTTTACTATACTATAGAGAAAGTGATTTAGGGCAATAAGAACTAGGTAAAGTATAGCTTTAATAGCTAGACTATAGTCTCCTATATAGGGGCTATAATAAAGGGTTTTCCTATTATTTTACCTATGCTTTAAGTATATTTTCCTTTATTATTTAGTAATATAACCTAGGCCTTTAGGTAATAGTTTTTATAGTAATTAATAAGGTTAGGCCTTTTCTATAGCGTGTTTATATTCCTTTATTAGTGCCTTAATCCTATATTACTATCTTTATTACTAGACTTACTTAGTAACTAGTAAGGTTAGGTCTTTTCTATAGTATATTTATGTTTCTTTATTAGTGCTTTAATCCTATATTACTACCTTTTTTACTAGACTTACTTTAGTGAAATACTTAAATTATATATTAAGTGCCTTCTATGTTATTTACTAGAACCTATTAGTTATATTTACTTAGCTAACCCTTCTATTTTACTAGGTATTTATTACCTTTATAGGTTTTCTTATAGTCCTTAACCTCCTTAACTTTATACTTATTATCTTTATCCTTTAAGTCTAGTATTAGCATTTCCTTATCTCTAGTGTCTTTATAGTAATTCTATAGCTCTAATAGGCTAATATAAAATATATTATATAGCTAACTATATTTTTTAGGTAATGTAAGTCTATATGCTTATTTTCCTATAGTATTAAGTACTTAAAATAGTTTAATAAATCTAGGGGTTAGCTTTTATTTTATATCCTTAAGCCTAATGTTCTTTACTAATAATAGTACTAGGTTACCTCTTTTTAGCGTTAATAGCTAGTAATACTAGTTATAGTACTTTACTTAAGTCTTAGTAGCTTTTACCTAGTTTTACTTTAGCTACTCTCTAACTTTATATAGCTTTATAATATATATATAGGCTTTTAGCACTTCCCTTTCTTTAGTCTTATTCTTAAGAGCTAGGTAAAACTTAGGTAAATAGCCTATAAGGGAGTAATTAAAAGAGTAGCCTATAGTCTTATTTACTATGTTATTATAGGTAAATTAAGCTATTAGGAGTAGCTTAGGCTATATTTATTAGTTATTAGCTATAAAGCATTAGAGGTAATGCTTAAGTACTTAGTTTATTCTCTTTATTTACCTATTAGTTTAGGGGTAAAATACTATAGAAAGCCTTTACTTTATATATAATAAGTAATATAGGTCTAACTAGAATTAGCTTATAAAGACTAATCCCCTATTAGATATAATGCCCTCTAGTACCCTAAACCTTAGTTTAATCTCCTTATAGAAAAGCTTTACTAGTTTAGCTATATTAATTATTATAGTTATAAGTAAGAAGATAAAGTACTTAGTAAATTAGTTTATAATTACTAGGATTATATTAGTCTCTTATTTACTTACTTAGGTAATAGGTAATCCTATAATAAAATCTATTAAGATTTTTACTTATAGTTACTATAGTATTAGTAAGGATTTAAGGTTTCTATATAGGCAATGCCTTCTAGCCACTACTTACTAGCAAACCCTATAGCTTATAATATAGTTAGATACTAACTTACTTATACCTAGCTACTAGAAGTAATACTTTAATAGCTTAAGAGTATATTTAATCCTAAAGTAACTTACTAGTAAATTATTATAGTATAGCTATAGAAGCTTTTATTATAAGATAAGCTCCTAGGGAATAACTACCTAGTCTTAGTATATTAGAAAACTCCTTATACTATATAACTATAGACTAGCTTTTCCCTTACCTCTTACTAAGGAATTATTAATCTTATTATTTTACCTTTATAAAACTAGATCTTAATCCTATGCTTTCTATAGTAATTACGCTAATAGTTTATTTAGCCTAGATTAGTAAGGATTTAGTAGTATAATAGTCTCCTATATCTCTTATACTATACTAATATCTTAGATATATATTACTTTCTCCTAGAAATTACCCTTATTTAGCTAATCTTTTACTAGATCTATAGTAGCTAACTAGCCTCTTAACTAGGCTACTCTAGCCTCTAGAGCTCTCTCTATAGTAGCTAGGGTATTTTCCTCCCTTAAAGGCATTTTACTAAGCCTCTTTACTAAGACTAGGGTATTTTCCTCCCTTAAAGGCATCTTATTATATTTTCTTTAATATATTAAGACTAGGGTATTTTCCTTCTCTAAAGGTATCTTACTATATTTTCTCTTATATATTAGTATCTTTTCTTTTACTAGTTCTTTAGTAATTATTATTTTCTTCTAAAGTTCTAGTAAAAGTACCTTATTTATTAGGGGTTTACCTTTATAATTAGACTATCTTAATAGTGTATTTACTAGGTTACTTTTCCTAAGTCTATGCCTAATTATAAAGTAAAAGGGGCAGAGAAATATACACTATCTAGCTTACCTCCTATTTAGCTTTTACTACCTTATAAAAGTCTATAAGTTATAGTAATTTAATAGGACCTTTACTAAGGTTACTATACCTTTAATATAATATTACTAGTGTTTAAATAACTTTACTATAGTAAGTAGCTCCTAATTTACTATACTATAATTATATTTAGTATTTATAAACTTCCTTAACTAAAATACTATAGAATACTATTAGCCCTTATTATCCTATTAAGATAAGATTCCTACTATTATAAAGACTAAAGTATTTATCTTAATGCGTACTAGCTAACTTAGGTTATAATAATAGAGAAAAGGTGCTTATTAAAAGGTATTCTTTAGCTAGTTAAATACTAGCTATTCCCTTTCTTTAAATATAAACTTCCTAGTCTAAATACTATTTTAACTACCTTTTATTAGTATATATAAGGGTATTATAATCCTAGAGTATTAGTAAATAAACCTTTAGTAAAAGTTATAGAATCCTAGGAAAGACTATATATCTTTAAAGCTTATAGGCTCTTTCTAGTCCTAGATTATATTAACTCTATATATATCTATTAAAATGCTATTAACTAATAGGATAAACCCTAGGAATTTTACTAATTCCTAGTAAAATAAACACTTTAAGGGTTTTATATATAGCTTTACTAACCTTATATATTCTAGGACTTCCTTAATATATATAATATACTTCTTTTATATTTTTAAGAAAATAAAGATATTATCTAAATACACTATATAAATAGTGTTTACTAGCCTATATAGTGCTTTATAGATATAGCTTTAAAAAGTAGCTAGGGTATTAGTTAGCTTAAAGGGTATTATAAGATATTTATAGTGTTTATAATAGGTATAAAACGCAGTCTTTTACTTATTACCCTTTTTAATATAGATTTAATAGTAAGCATCCTTAATATTAATCTTTAAGAAGTAATAGGCTCCTTAGCACTAGTTTAGGATCTTTAAAATTAGGGGGAGAGCGTAGTAATTCTTTTATATTACTTTATTAAGTCCCTAGTAATTTATATATAGTTAAAGCATTCTATCTTTCTTTAGTATAAATAGAATAAGTATGCCTATAGGGCTCTTAGAGGGTTTTATCTAGTCTTTTTATAGGTTTTTATTAATATATTTATAGAGCTTCTTTAGCTTGCTTTAAGAGAGGGGGTAAATTAGCTTATATAGGGGTATAGCCCTAGGTATTAGGTTAATTATATAATTAGTCTCCTTTCTTAATAGTAAACTACTTACCTTATTTACTATAAATATATCTTTAAACTTATATAATTCCTTAGGAATATCTTTAATAGTTTTATATGCTTTTACCTCCTCCTTATCTCTAAGGGTAATAAACTTATCTTTTATAACTCCTATAATAGTATATATAATAGTCTTATTATATATTACCTTTATAAATTTATAAGGAGTTATAAGTAAAAAGGCTATTTTCTTTTTCTTAAACCACTACTTTTATAAGTATAAATAAAGATATATATATTCTTTAGTAAGTATATATATTCTAATTAAGATAGGACTTCCCCTTATTCTTAGGTCTTTATTTATAGCTATATATAGTAGCTTAAGGTACTTCCCTTTCCCTCTTAAGTCTCTAATTATAATAGGCACCTTATAGACACTATATTAAGGGACTATAAGGGCCCTTATTACTTAGAGAATAAGTGCTATAGCCTTAGCCTTATTAAGCTTATAGTTCCTTATAAATTTAATACTAATAATATTAAGCTTAGTGTAGCTATCTAAATTCACTGCTATTTTAATATCTTTATACTTATAAATAGTAACTAGTGTGTGAAATTAACGCCTAGTTAGTACCTTAGTATTTAAGGTAAAGGTAAGGGCCTTTACTTTTACCTTAAAAAGTTTCCTTAGCTATCTTAGGGGTCTTTTCTTAGCTTATTATACTTATTTATAAGGTAGTCTAGGCTATTATAGTTAAAATATTATCTCTTATCCCTAACTTTACTATTATTTAGGTATATAGTTAGGCCCTTTTCCTAGTCTTTATTCCTTTAATCCCTATAAGGCCTATAACCTTAGGGTAAGTTATTTCTATAATATTAGGGATTCTTATATAGTTTTTTATTCCCTAAATACTTAGGCCTTTACTTACTCTTTAGCATAGCCTCCTAAAATCACTAGGTAAGTTATATAACCTTTTCTTATGTTTTCCTAGTAATAGAGGTATATAAGTTAATATAGTCCTATAGCTTAGGGAGTAATTTTATAAAGAATATAAGGGCATAGGACTTTTCTAGGGCTTTTTCTAGGTATATCTCTAGTAAATCTAGGAAAATACTAAATTTAATAGGACTCTAGCCCTTATATTACTTTATGTTCTTAAGCTATATAGCTATTTAAGCATTATAGTTTATAAAGTCCCTAAGTAATATAAGTATCTAAGTCTAGAATTTATCCTAGTTATCCTTAAGATTATCCTAGCTATTAGCCTATTATTTATTAAGGTATCTATCCTATCTTACCCTATAGTTAGTGTATATATAGTTAAGTGTAAAGAGAATCTTTTAGTAATTATATTAGTATTTTTTCTTTACCTTATTAAAGGTATAGTTTAGGTTATTTATTTATATCTTATACCTCTATAGGTTTATAAGGTATTAGAGCTTAGTAATATTCTTAACTCTAATCTCTTAGCTATTATTACTAGAGAAGGTACTAGCTCTTTACTTACTTTTCCTTTACACTTCCCTTAAGTTACTTCTAATAAGGTTAAGGAGCTCTTATTTTTACTCTTATAGTCTTTAGAGTTTTTTTAACTAAGTAATTTACTCTAGTATTACTATAGCTTTAGTATAAGGGGTAAAGAGTCTTATTATAAGTATAGTTTTAGTAGTATATAGTATGTCTTTACCTATAGTATTACCCTTATTTAATTAGGTATAACTCTTATTTATTAGGGTTAGGTTATTCTCTAATGTTACTCTAGTAAATTAAGTAGTTCTCCCCTTTATATTACTCTTAGGTAGCTAGTAAGAGAAGCTTTAGAATTATAAGAATAATAATAGCTAGGTAAGAGGTATAAGGGCTCTAATATATTAACTAAAGCTTGCTAGGTCTAAATATGTTATACGTGCGAGTTACTGTCTTATAGCTAGTGGCTTGCTAGTGTCACGTGGACCTAGCCCTAGGGCCTCGCTAGCCCGTGGGGTGCGCAGGTGCACCTGTTGTTGTGAGTGGGGCCTCACAGGTAGCTATTATTATTAGAATAAAGTAAGTATAATTCTATTACCTAGACACTAGATTACTACTAACTTACTACTAGCTTATTATAAAAGCAAAGAAAAAGCTATAAAATACTATTTTAGTTTATAAAAATTCTAATAAGTATAGTTATATTTACTATACTTAAATATTTACTAATATTACTTATAAGGTAAAATATAATAAACACACTATAATAGCGCTACTAAGTAATACTATAAATCTAAAGACCTAGATTAATATTTTAAACTATCTTTACTTTATAGCCTAAAATATCCTAAAGGTAAGCTTTCTTAATATATATAGCTAATACTTAACTAACTTACTAGTAGTTTATATTAAATACTATTAATTTACCTAAATATATTAGTCTTATTAAGCTCCCTAGTGTACTTTAGGTTTATATATATAAAGAGAGGGATTCTAATAATAAAGATACTTCTAAGGCCTCTTCCTCTATAGTTCTTATAGCTATTACTAATAATAAGGGACTAGTAGTCTTAAAGACTAACTCTATTATAAAGGGATAAGTACTTAGTAACTATATAATAAATTATTTAAGTTATTTAAGTAAATTAACTTTATTTTCTAATATCTTTAGTGTATTAAGTTATAAATTATAATTACCTTATATTAACTTTATTACTTAGCTATTACTTATAGTTATTAATAACTTCTCTAGTAATAAAATCCCTTTTTAATACCTAAGAATTCTCTAAAGTATTATAGCCCTTTTATTTAACTAAATATTTATAATGCCTTCTATTATAGTAATATAAAATAATTCTCTTAACTTTAAACTCTTATTTATTATCTTTAATAGTATCTTATAATAAGGATATATTTTCTATATTTATTAAGTTCTCTTTAAAAGGTTTAAGACTAGTAATATTAAATATATTATATAATTAAGTCCTAGGTAGTAATTTTAATTAATACACTAATTTATAACTCCTAATTACCTTTTTAATCTTATAGGGGCCTAGGTACTTTATAGCTAGCTTCTTATTAAGGTATCTTAGGTTAATATTCTTTAATAATAATAAAATATAGTTACTAACTTTAAACCTTATTAAAGTTCTTTTTTAGTTATAATATTTTTTATACTAAGTCTATAAGTTACTTAAAAGCTACTTAATTATAATATACTTCTCTCTTAGTACTAAAACTTTACTTTTAGCTTAATTATTTACTAAAGGGATATTTACTATTACTTACTATAGATCTTTAGGATTATAACCTTATAATACCTCTACTAGTGTATAGCTATGCGTTTGTAAGGGCTTAGGCTTTGCCTAAGCATTGTCCACATAGCAGTTAGAGAGGGGATTAGTAAAAGTAACTAGGGTAAGGAAAAGGAGGCTTATATAAGTAGCCTAGGGGGTATAAGGGGCACTACTAGGGATAGTCTTTTACCCTTTCTCCTTCCTCCTTAAGTCTCTTAATACTATATTAATGCCTTATTATAGTTACCTAGGGGCTAGTTTATAATAATTAAGAGACTTCCTTTAGTTCTTTATAATAACTACTAAAAGATATAATAGAAATACTAATAGATATATTAATAAATATAATAGGTATACTTTAACTATAAGACTAACCTAGCTAGGGGATAATAACCCCCCTATCTAATACTATAGCACTACTAGTAGCTTAATAAGCCTAATTTAAAATACTTTAACTTATACTTAATAAGTAAATAGTAAAGCTTATATACCTTTAATAATAAGTAACTATAAATACTATAAGACCTTTAACTTAATTACTTATTATAGCTTAACCTAGTACCCTAGTAGTTAACCTTACTTTACCTCTTATCTTTAACTTAGTCTTAACTATACTTAAGGTAAAATAAAAACCTATCCTTATAAGTAACTTATATAATAGTAATAAGGCCTTATTTACTATATAAAGGTTTCTAATAAAATATAAGCTATAAGTAAATAAGGACTTTATTAAAACTAATAAAAATAAGTAAATATTTATTTACTAAAACCTATTCTTTAAAGTCTAGTCCTAGGTAATTACTTTTTTTAAATAAGGTAGTACTTATAATTTTAACCTAGCTAAATTCCTAGAATACCTTAGGTTTATATTCTTTAATTTATATAAATAGAAAATAGCCTTTATAAAGCTTAACTAGATAAAATAAAGCCTAAGGGAGCTATTTTTTATATTCTTTATTTACTTTATAAAGAAACTCTTATTAGTAAGAGAGAATTATTAAGGGAATAATTTAAAGCTAGTAAAGCTTTAATAAGCGCTTAATAAGTATTTAAGCAAAATTAGTATAGGCTAGGGTATTAGCTAGAGTGTGTAGTATATAGCTATTATATAGTATTATAAGATTATAGTTAATATTAAGGCCCTTACTATAAAGAATAAGTACTAGTTTTAATATAAACTATAGCTAGCTAAACCTATACCTTAGACTAATTATAAGGGTAATATACTAATAACTAAGGTATATATAGTAAGGACTTAATTAGGAAAATTAAATAAGCTAGTTAGGAAGAAAAAGAGTCTAAAGCTTACTATAAATATATAATAGGCTAAATAAGTATTAGAAGTAAAGTTAGCTAAATACTATTAAAAAGAATACTACCTATAATATAAATCTAAGAACTACTATATTTAGGAGTGTACTTTTCTCCTACCTTATTACCTATAAGTTAGTATTAACTTATATAAAGTAAATAAGAAAAGTATAAATAAGAAAGTAAATATTCCCTTTATAGAAAATAAGTAGCCCCTAAGTAAAGTCTTATATAAAGGTAAGTAAGCTAACTATATACTATAATATAAAATAACTATTTAAGCTATATAGAGTTAAAGTAAGATATAGTATAATATATAGACTAATTACTATTCTTAATTCCTATACTCTTTAATATATATTATTATATTAATATCTAGATTAATTATAGTTATAATTATTATAGTGCTATAAGTAAGTTAGTAGTAAAATAGTTTAGCCTAGAGCTTATATATTTACTAAAGAGAAAGTATATCTAAACTATAGTAAAAATAAAAAAGAGAGAAAAAAGAGTATAAGAGAATACTTTCTTAATTACTTATATAATACACACTAGAATAGACATTAATAGCTAGGAGTTATTAGTATATTTATATATTATCCTAGGCCTTATATAAGATATTATACTTAGAATACTATAGCTAGAATATTATAATATAGTTATTTATATAGTAAAATAGTAATTAATTATTAAAGTAATAAAGGGCTTATATATCTTTAAAGCCTTTATATATAGGGTAAAGACTCTAGTATAGGGGATTATTAGGTCCTTATATACTATAGAAGCGCGCTAGGTATACTATAGAAAGGACACTTTTATAATGTTTATTACTATAAGCCTTAGGGAGATAATAATAATACTATAGATTATAGTGCCTAAGATAAAGCCTAATAGCCTAGACATATTAATATTACCTAAAGAGTTAGCTAACTTTATAGACCTTTTTAATAAGGCTAGAGCTAATAGCTTACCTCCTTATTAGGGGTCTGTTATGGACTGGCCCCTAGGCGACTGCGATAGGGCGTCGATATAGTATTAAGAGACTTGAGGAGGAAGGAGGAAGGAGGAAGGGTGAGAGACTATCCCTAGTGGTGCCCCTTATACCCCCTAGGCTACTTATGTAAGCCTCCTTTCCTCACCCTAACTGCTTCTACCAATCCCCTCTCTAACTGCTATACGGACAATGCTTAGGCAAAGCCTAAGCCCTTACAGGTCCCTTAATTACTATATATGCTTACATAAGAACTAGGATAGGTCTAAGCTAATACTCCCTTAGGGACTGCTATATAATATACTAAGGGACTAGCTTCTAAAGGTTAAGCACTAGATTATAGACTTAATAAATAAGGGTTAGATTTATACTAGCTTATTATTAGCTATAGCTCTAGTCCTCCTTATTAAAAAGGCTAATAAGGGTTAGTGTTTTTATATAAACTACTACGCTCTTAATAAGATAATAGCATAGGATTACTATTCTCTTCTATTAATTAAGAAAACACTTTATTCCTTATTTTAAGTATACTAGTTTATAAAGGTAAATATTTATATAGTGTTTTATAAGCTATAGATTACTAAGGGCTAGGAGTACCTTATAGCGTTTTAAACTAGGTTTAGGCTATTTAAGTAGCTAGTTTACCTCTTTAGCCTAGCTAGTGCACTAGTAATATTTTAATATTATATTAATAAGTCCTTAGGGGATATATTAGGGGATTTTATTATAGTATACTTAGATAATATCTTAGTTTACTTAAGGGGATTAAGGAAAGACTATATAGCTAAGGTCTAGTTAATATTAGGCTACCTAAGGGCTATAGGTTTATACTTAGACCTTAATAAGTCTATATTTATAGTAAAGGAGGTTTAATACCTAAGATATATTATTATAGTAAGTTATTTTATTTATTTAAATCTAGTAAAAGTTATAGCTATTAGGGAGTAAGTAGCCCTAATAAAACTTTAGGGGGTTTATAGCTTCCTAGGGTTTACTAACTTTTACTATAACTTTATTAGTAACTTTTTAGAACTAGTAGCACTGCTAATATAATTAACTAAGAGAAATATCCTTTTTTAATAAGGACTTAAAGAGAATAATACCTTTTATAAGCTAAAAGATACCTTTATTATATACCTAGTACTAGTATAATAAAACCTAGATCTCCCTATAGTAGTAAAAGCTAATTATTTAGGAATAGCTATTAGAGAATACCTTTCCTAGTAAGGCTAGGATAGTATTATATACCTAGTTACTTATTACTTTACTAGCCTTATATCCTTATAAAAGAACTATATAATTTATAATAAGGAATTATTAGCTATTATCTTATGCTTTATAGTATAGTTAGCTAAGCTATAGGGCATTTTTAGTCTATTTATAATTTATATAAACTATAAGAACCTAGAGTACTTTATAACTCCCTAGTTAATATTAAAGTAATAAGCTTAATAGGTAAATATACTTATACTATTTAATTTTTATCTCTAGTATAAACCTAGTATATAAGCATAGTAGCTTAATACTCTTTCTTAAAGGGAGTAAGACTAGGAAAAGGTAACCTCTAGAATAGGATATATTCTATAACCTATTACTATTATATAACTCTTACTAATACTAGATAAATAGTAAGATAATAGTAATATAATATTACTACTAGCTAGTAAGGTTCTTTTTACTACTAAATACCTTTAGACCTTATAAGACTAGGCTATTATCTTTAACCTTATATATAGTATTTAATTAAGGGCTATTTAGGAAGGGGCCTAGAGGTTTTTTATTAAGGCACTTATAAGGGAGTAAGTAGTAAATTATTTTATAAGCACTTATAGAGCGCTCTAGTTTAGGGGCTATACCTAGGTCCTAGTATAGGAGCCTCTTATAATAACCCTAATATAGTAATACTATAATTTACTAGTAGTAAGGTACCTAGGCTATAACACTATATTCTAAATCTTATAATAGTAGTTTCACTAGGATAGGATGTCACAAGATATCACTAGGTTTGTTTGTAACTATTACTACTATAGTAGTGTGATGATCTAGGCTTTGCCTAGACCTAGCAATATAGGTGTCAATTGCATAAGTTACAGGGACTTATACAATGCGTATTCTTTTATATAGTGCAATAGAATTAGGGTTAAACTCACATGGTTACGCAGGCACCTGCGATTAGCCCTTAGGGCTAGACTATGACATTTGTATAAGTCACCTAAGGTTATAGGTTTAAACTAGCTATGTGTACAAAAAAAGGTACACTATAGGGCAGCCATAATAGGGTTTTTCCTAGGCTTATAGGGATAATAGAAGAGAGGGTCCCTAGGGGATACGCGGTATTGCTAGCTAAAGAGGGAGGTTACCTAGGGAAAGAGCCTATGTGATAATCTAGGCTTTGCCTAGACCTAGCAATATAGGTGTCAATTGCACAAGTTATAGGGACTTGTACAATGCGTATTCTTTTGTGTGGCGCAATGGAATTAGGGTCAAACCCACATAGTCACGCAGGCACCCGCAATTAGCCCTTAGGGCTAGACTATGACATTTATATAAGTCACCTAAGGTTATAGGTTTAAACTAGCTATGTGTACAAAAAAAAAAAAAAAGGTGCACTATAGGGCAGCTATAACAGGGTTTTTCCTAGGCTTACAGGGATAGAAGAGAGGGTCCCTAGGGGATGCGTGGTATTGCTAGCTTACAAGGGGTTAATGGGAAGAAAATCACCTAGGGAAAGGGCCTATGTGATAATCTAGGCTTTGCCTAGACCTAGCAATATAGGTGTTAATTGCATAAGTTATAAGGACTTGTATAATGCGTATTCTTTTGTGTGGCGCAATGGAATTAGGGTTAAACTCACATAGTCACGCAGGCACCCGCGATTAGCCCTTAGGGCTAGACTATAATATTTGTATAAGTCACCTAAGGTTATAGGTTTAAACTAGCTACGTGTACAAAAAAAAAAAAAAGGTACACTATAGGGCAGCTATAACGGGGTTCTTCCTAGGCTTACAGGGATAGAAGAGAGAGTCCCTAGGGGATGCGCGGTATTGCTAGCTTACAAGAGGTTAATGGGAAGAAAATCACCTAGGGAAAGGGCCTATGTGATAATCTAGGCTTTACCTAGACCTAGCAATATAGGTGTTAATTGCACAAGTTACAGGGACTTGTATAATGCATATTCTTTTATATAGCGCAATGGAATTAGGGTTAAACCCACATGGTCGCGCAGGCACCCACGATTAGCCCTTAGGGCTAGACTATGACAAGTAGTTATAAGAGCTGTTAATAACGCTAGGGCTTACTAAAGCCTTTACCTATCCCTAACTAGTTCTAGTTGTAAATCTCTATTAACTTTATAATAAACTTACTAGCACTATCCCTAAAAAAGCTATAATATCTAATAGTTATTATAGATTAACTCTTTAAATTTATTTAGCTTAAGGCTATAACTTCTATAGGAGCTAAGGAATATATAAAGAGGTTTAAAATAGTCTAGTAGTAGTTTAGGGGGTTTTCTTAATTAATTATTATAGATTATAGTTTAGATTAGTTAGGAAAATTTTAGATAATATTATACTCCTTAGTTAGGATTAATTAGTTACTTTTTATATTATATTACCTATAGACTAATAGTAGTATAAAGTAAGTAAACTAAGAGGTATAGGTAATACTATATATTATAGTTTTTTTCTTATAGTTTAACTAGCTAGAATATTTAGTTACTTACTAGCTTATAATTAATAATAGGCTATTTTTTATAATAGAAGTTAGCTTAAATAAGCTACTATATAGCTATAACCTAAAGCTAGTCTAGTTACTACTAAATAAGTTTACTTTTATAATAATACTAAAGGGATAAGTAATATAGTTTCTTAAGTACCTTTAGGAGAGTACTTATCTAATATAAGCTATAATAGCCTATATATAATAAAGGTAGTAAAATACTATATTTACTTTATATTAGCTAGTAAAATAGTTTTAGGTTAAAAATAAAGTATAGCTTTTACTTAAAAATATTAAAACTAATTACCTCTTATAAAAACTTAATTAAGTAGTAGTAAAGTATATAGTTATAAAAGTCCTAATATTACTTATAATATAGCTTAATATCCTAAGAGGTATTTACTTAGTATTTTATATAAATCTTATTAAATACACTATAAAAAACCCTTTCTTTAGTTAAAAGCTTTAGAACTCTTATCTAAGACTAAAATAAGTCCTTATAAAGGGTAATAATAAACTTATTAAGAAATATTAAGTTAAGTAAATCCTAGTAGCTTAAAATACCTTAGGCTAAGGTAAGAGATATAATATACTTATTAAGTAAGTAAGTTATATATAGCCTATATAAAAACTATTAAAGAATATAGTATAAATATAAGCCCTTAATAAGTTTAAGGTAAAATAAGAAGATATATAATATAATAATAAACTAAATTAATTTTATAAAACTTATTTACTTATAAAGACTCTTATATATATTTAAGATACTAATATATTATAGTTTATTACTATTACTTAAAGGAAATAATTATTCTCTAAGTCTTTATTTAAATTAATAAAAAAGCTTATATAAGTATATATTACCTTTATTTAAAGTTAGTACTTTATTAATATAGCTATAGTATATTTACTAGGTAATAGTTATAATATAAAGAGTTATTTACTTAGGATATAACCTAGGTTTTAGATAGTATAAGTATAGTTAGTATATAAAGTATAAGTAAGTAAGGGTATAATAAAAGTACTAGTAAGAGAATAGTAAGTAAGAATAGTAACCTTAGTAAGATAAAGAATATTATTTTTAGCTAAAGGCTAGCTAGCTCTAGGGTTTTTAAGGGTATATTTAAAAAAAGAACTTATTAACCTTAACTTAAAGAGAAAATAAGTAAGCTACTAGTAATAATAAAAAAGGAAGTTATTACCTAACTTAGTAATTTAATAATAGTATTAGTTCTTACTATAGTAATAAAGGGTAAGTGCTTAGATAAGGGTAGTAAACTATTTATATATTTTTTTATATATAGTATTTAAGCTACTAATAACCTATTAGTTTTATTAAAATAAAACACTAGTAACTTATTATATAAACTATATTATTTTATAACTAGCTAAAGGGCTAGCGCTAATAAAGGGAATAATATTAAGGCTAGTTATATTTATTATAAGGGTATCTATAGCTAGAGATACCCTAAGAGCTAAGTAAATAAAAGCTAGGTTAAACTACACTTAGTTAAGGAGAGTATTTTAGTAATTAATAAAATAGTAGTATCTCTAGGATAAAATAAGTATTTTCTTTTTTATATTTATAGTCTTAAGGACTTTAAGTTTAATAATATATATACTTATAGTAATTTTAGCCTTAAGATCTTTAAGGGTATAGTAAAGTTATAGGTTAGTAAATAGAAGCCTAGTGTGCTATATATAGGTAATATAGTACTACTAATAAGGTAAATATAATTCCTTACTTCTAAGTAAATAATAGTTTAAAATACTAGTAATAAAAGCTTATTTAATATAAGAACTATAAGAATACTAGACTAACTTAAGTATAATATACTATTTATTATTAAAGTTTTCTTTTATAAAGTACTTATTAATAAAATAAGATATTAGTATTATAAAAGTAGCTATAGGAGTAACTATAGGAGTAAGAGTAAGGGCTTAATAGTAAGGCATTTCTAGTAAGGGAATTACTAATTAAGAGAAGGAAGCTAATAAAATAAAGGGAAAGGCTTAATAAGATTATAATAATAAAGGGATAGTATTATATAAAGGGAAAAGTAAGATAATATAAGTATAAGTAAGATATTTATACTAGATATTATACTTATACTAGGTAAGTTATAAATAAGTAAGGGTAAGGTAGTTATCTATAATAAATAACCTATTAGTAAGGTAAATATATTACACACACTATAAAATAACACTTAAAAGTAAGGTAAGGGTTATTATAATAAATAATAAGGTAATAAGGTAAGTGCCTATTAAATACTTTATAAATAGCTATTAGTAAGAATAGTTTTTATTATAATAACTAAGGGTATATATAATATAAGTATTATATATATTACTAGGGAATATTATAAAGGGGAGTTTATTAGTAATAGGTAAGTAAGGGTATATATAAGGGCTTAGGCTTTACCTAAGTATTATTTATATAGTAATTAAAGAGAGAATTAGTAAAAGTAACTAAGGTAAGGAAAAGGAGGCTTATATAAGTAGCCTAGGGGGTATAAGGGGCACCACTAGGGATAGTCTCTTACCCTTTCTCCTTCCTTCTTAAGTCTCTTAATACTATATTAACGCCCTATTGCAGTCGCCTAGGGGCTAGTCTATAATAGCGTTAAGTAATTGCTTATATTATACGCAAATTACGCTATTAATAAGTTATTTGCCTAATTAGTCTGTTTAGCATAAGTAAAAGCCCTTAAATAATGTTTTAAGACCTAGTTTAAACATTTTATCTAGCTATCTATTTAGGGGTAAAAAGCGGTGCTAAGTAGCCGCTTAGTTATAAGAAAATAATAAAAAGTTATTTAAAAACCACTAGTAAATATAGAACCTTAGTTTATTATAATACCTTCTAGGGCTTTATAGTCTTTAAAAATATATTCTAAGAACATAGTTACTAGCTTATTACTAGTTAGTTACGTTAAAATAGGGATATAAATACTATATTTTATAAAATAGTTAATAATAACTAGAATTATATTATAGGTCTAATTTAAGTCTTTTATTAGTAAAAGTCTAGTAATAAAATCTATTAATAATTCTTAAAAAGGGTAATTAAGCACTAGTAATATAGCTAGCTTACTATATAGTTTATAATACCTTAGTTTTAAAGTCTAATAATTTATATAAGTACTAATATATACCTTTATATCTTTCTTTATTATTAGCTAATAATATTAGTTTATAATCTAATAAAGAGTTTTACTTACTCCTTAGTGCCTAGTAATAAGGTTATTATAAGTTAGTAATAAAATTTCTTTTTTTATACTTAAAGAAATAAAAATATAATTTTTAAATATTAATAGTTTAGAGAGTTTAATTAACTATATCTAGGATATAGCTATATTACTACTTTTAAGTAACTTTAATTAAGCTATAGTAAAGTTATTACCTTACTATACTTTATATAATAAGACTTAAATTAGGGGTTTTAATTCTAAGCTTTTTTCTAGAAAGTTAAAGTTAAACTTAGAAGAGGTTTTTTAAATAGATTAAATCCTAGCTATAATATCTTTATAAGTAATTAGTTTAATAAATACTTCTAGTCTTATAAGAATATAAATAAGTAATATTTTTAAGGGGTACCCTTACTACTTACTAGTAATAACCTATACTAGTCTATCCCTATTAGAAATAGCTAGTCTAATAGGAAAATTAAAATAATTAAGTAATAAATAATATATATACTAAGTACTAATAGTATTACTATAGCTAGCTTATTACTTATTAATAGAAGTATAAAAAGTATTAAATAACCTTACTAATATAACTTTTCTAAGATTATTTAGATTATTAAGTTCTTTAGAAATATAGTTAAGTTATAATTTTTTAAAACCCTAGATATTAGTAGTATTATTATAGTATTATTATAACTAACTATTAGTTACACTAAGTAATGTTTTTATAAAACCTATAGTACTAATAATATTACTATAGTATTCCTATTGCTTAGTATTTATAAATTTAGATAAAAAGGTAAGAAGTTATATAGTTATTACTTTCTCTTTCTTTACCTTACTTATAAAATCTAGTTTTCTTAAAAGTAAGTTAGTAAGATTTAATTTCCTTATATAATATATAATCTTAAAATTAAAAGAATAAAGCTTATTAAGTATAGTTACTTACTTACTAGTAAGCTTAGGCTTTATAGTAAAGTACTTATAGTTTAAGTAATTTATAATAACTTTAATTATATAAGCTAAATAAGTAAGATAGTGTCTTTATATATAAAAAGCCTCTTAAATAGCTAATAATTTACTATTAGGTATTAAATATTATAATTTAGTATTAGTTATTTTCCTTAATATAAATATAACTAGGTACTAGTAACCTAGCACTAATATTATAAGTATAGCCTTAATTATATATCTAGATATATTTATCTTTACTTTAAGATATATAAGTAAGTTAAAATACACTAGAATTAGCGCTTCCTAAAATCTTTATTAAAGTTCTCTAAACACTACTAACTTATAGGGTTTTAGTTTAAATATTACTAGTTAATTCCCTTTAAGGTAATTTATTAGTAAAATAATAACTTTACTATACTATTTAATAAAATAGTAGTAAAATCTAGTAAAGCTAAGAAATAACTAAATATTAAAAACACTATATAATATTAGCTAGGTTATAATTACTTTAACTCTTACTAAGTCTATTATAATACCTTTCTTTAATATCTTAAAGCCTAAAAATTTAACTTTCTTAACTAAAAATTAACACTTCTTAAGGTTAATAAAAAGGCTTACCTTTTTAAACTTATATAAAACTTATTTAATATACTTTATATACTCTTTAACCTTACTACTATATATTAGTATATTATTTAAATAAATAATATAAGTCTTATTAATAAGTTCTTTAAGAGTATTATTAATATACTTCTAAAAAGTTACTAGTATATTAACTAGTTTAAATAGTATTACTAGATATTTAAAGTAGCTATATTAATAATAAAATACTATTTTTTACTTATTACCTAAGTAAATATATAGCTAGTAGTATATATCTTTTAAATCTAGGACTATAAAAATAACTATACTTACTAATTAATTAAGAATTTTAGTAATAAGAGATAAAGGAACCTTATTCTTAATTATAATCTTATTTAAGCCCCTATAATTTATATAAAGCCTTAATTTCTTTTCTTTCTTTAGGATAAATAAAATTAAGGCTTTAGCTAAGCTAACTAATCTTTTAATTTACTCTTTAAGCTATATACTTATAAGGTACTCTCTAAGAACCTCTAGCTCTCTCTTAGCTAAATTATATATAAGCCCTTAAGGTAATGTTTTCCTTTTTTCTAACTTAATAGTATAAGTATAACCTCCTAGTTTAGAAAGCTTACTTACTAACTCTTTAGAAAAAATATCTATAAACTCCTTATATTCTTCTAGGATTATTAATATAAAGCGCTTAGTGCTCTTATTTTAATTTAATATAGCTTCTTTATTACTTATATTTTCTAGAATTAGTATAACTATAATACCTTTACTTTTTTACTATAAATAAGTATACTCTAGGATTTATATAGTTACTTTACTATTTATTTATATATTTATTATTACTAAGTCCTTTAATTAGCCTTTTTCTTTTTCTTTTTAATTTTTATTTTCTAGAATACTTAGCTTAATCTTTATTACTTCTAATAATAAAGTAATTACTACTATTTTTTTCTCCTTATATACTTACTACTTATTATAAGTAAAGAAAAGATATTTTATTATTACTAGATATCTCTAGTATTTATACTCCTAATATATAATTATAAGTAAATACTCTTTAATCTAGTCTATACCTAGAATTATCCCTTTACTTATATTAGTAATAAAGTAACTAACTTAGTAAACCTTTATAAATCCTATACTATTTTTTATCTTTATTAATTTTTTTAAGATTTCTTAATATTAAATTACTTTTTTACTTATACTCTTTAGTATTTTATTTAATTATATTATATTCTTCTAATTCTTTTTTAATAATAATTTTAGATAAATTATTAAAGATTATATACTTATATTAAATAGTGCTTATATAGCTAATTACTAGTTATCTTATTATAAAGATACTTATATTCTTATTTTATTATCTATAGGGTACTTTATAGTAAGATTATATTCCTAGGTTTATACTAATTAAACTAGTATTATATTAGAAAATATAGCTTTATTATTACTTTTACTATACTTCTTAGTTATATACCTAGTACTTTTATAAGTAAAATAATCTAGTACTTAATAAGCTAGTAATATATACCTAGGCTTTTTATATTTATAGTATACTAAGGATAATTTTTTCTCTTAATCTTTACTTTATTACTATACCTTATTTATAAGTAATATAAAATAAAAGTATTACCTTTTTCTTTTAAAGTCTTAACTTTTTTTATTACTTTAGCCTAAGCTTATTATAACCTTTACTTTTTTACCCTAGCCTTATAGTTAGCTTTAGGTTATTAAAATCTCTTAACTAATTATTTATTTTTTTATAGTATTATTTAAGCTATTTAAAAAGATTATAATTCTTAGATATATAAGGATTTCTTTAAGTAACTTAGCTTTTACCTTATCCTAGGCTTATATAAAGAATTAAAATAATTAGTTATTTTTTTACCTAAGATTTAGTAATAATCTTATTACTTCTAAGTGTCTTATACTTATATTTATTATTCCTATTTTTAGCTATTTTAGAAAATTTACCTAGGTAATTAATAAATAATTTATATACTTATTTATAGCTATATAATATATTTACTATTACTTTATATTACTAGCTAAGTAACTACTTATATATATTACCTTAGTTATATTATCCTTAAAGGTATAGTAATTTAATTTAAATAATATATTTAAGTTTACTAAGAAATTCTATAGGCTTTTATATATTTCCCCTTTATATATAAGCATTTTTATTTATATTTTAATAAGA
This sequence comes from Epichloe festucae Fl1, assembly GCA_003814445.1. Taxonomy (NCBI): domain Eukaryota; kingdom Fungi; phylum Ascomycota; class Sordariomycetes; order Hypocreales; family Clavicipitaceae; genus Epichloe; species Epichloe festucae. The sequence goes on along the minus strand of CP031385.1, from coordinate 1,641,767 downwards.
TTACTTTACTATATAATTATTACTAAGTTACTATAAACTATAGGTAAGATTATAGCTAATATCTAAGGGGTAATTATAAGTCTAGATTAAGGGGTAATTATAAGTCTAGTTTAAGGTCTAGCTAATCCTAGATTTACCTTAAGCTCTTTAATTTATACCTTTATTTATAAGACCTCTTATTATCTCTAAAGGTAATATAGCTTAGCTTATATAACCTTATAGTGTTATTATAATGCCCTTTTTTCTTTAGTTATATTATCTATACCTTTACCTAAATTAAGATTAAGTAGTATTTATTATACCTTATTATTATTTATAGTTTTAGATTATAGGGGTTCTTTAACTTCTTAATTATCTATAGCTTTATTATTATAAGGTCCTAGTGTATTTCTTATAGATCTTTAGAGTATTAGCTATATAATAATCTAGCTAATAGTTTATATCCTTAAAAAGGTTAAGAGAGATTAATTTATTATAGCTTATATTAAAAGGTTATAAATAAAGTAATAGCTAAGACTATTATAGTTACTACTAGATAAATACTAGCTAGGGGTAAGTATATAAAGGTTTTAATCTCTAACCTAGCACTAATAATATATATAGTCTTTAATAAATACCTTGCTTTATAAGCATATGGCTATCTTATAGCTAGCTAGCCTTTTTGTTATTTACATAGCCTAAAGGTTCTCTAAAGACCTGCTTTAATAAACATCCTATCTCTAACCTCTGCGCTCCTAATATATATATATTAATAAGAATAAAATACTATTTAAGATAATAAGTAAATATAAGGTATTAAAAATACCTTTATAAGCTAGTTATTACTATAGTATACTATATACCTTTTAAGTATAAAAGTTAGGTACTATTTACATATCTAATTAACTAAAATTAAACACTTTTTATCATCGATCTACACCCCTACCTGACAGTACCCCATGTGCTCGTCTGCTATTCGCTAGTGAGGTTTCAAGAAAACTAGTCTTCCAGCCGAGGGGCTGTTCACGCATACATACAACAACAGGCTTGCACACCGAGACAGCCATCGTGAAAGATGTCTTGTCTAATGAGACGGACGTGTACTTCGGCTGGCAGTTTGATGCTGCCTCACCGTGTCCGCAGGGTTGCGAGAGGGTGAAGAAGTCATGCCGGAAAAATTGAAAACGAGGTCAAGGATGAGCTCCAGACCAGCTCATCGAATCATGGACCTATGTTCCGTGCCACGGAGCCCTCTCGATGATGTTTGCAAGGGTAGGGTATGCAAGCCACGTCTTAGCTGCCGAAACTGGTCGGAGATTTTATGAATGAATGAATGGATGGATGGATGGGATGAATGGCTATGCACAACTTTGGGAAGCTCTTGGAGAGGATCATGGTATCTTTGGGGCAGGAAATATATGCGAATGGAGTTGATGATCTGGATTCGATGATCATCGTGATCGTCTTTCAATTTTCTGGAGCATGAAAATACAGCGGCTCACCAATGCCGCCGCAAGGCATATAGGGGATATAACACGCACAAATTAGTGGCCAGTCGGCTGCGCCTCTTTTTTCGTGCAACAAATGCATGGGTTGTAACTTGTCGTAAGCTCTGCTTTGTCTCCAACACGACGTAAGTAGTATCTCCAGATCCAGATTGAACTAGCCACCGCGTAGATGGCTGTCTTTTCCTCTGGTATTATATGACCCTTGGGCCTTGCTTTCATAGGTAGTATATGGCAAACCCTGCATCATGTACGTCGCCTCGTCGGGCAATAAGTCGGTTCGTCGGTGTTTAGACGGCCTGTCTTATTGCGCACCGGTCTCAGCGTCTCGAGCAAAGGATTTAACGCAACAAGTTCATGCACCAATTCAAGACCAGCAACTTTCCCCCAGAGTCACTACTGAGGAAAAATTGACTAGCATATGCACAACCTCACAGGTGACATGTCGCAATGGTCTTCAGCGCCCGCTTTGTGCTTCTCATCGGCATCCGTGCTCGTTACATGGTTGCCTGAATACTGTTGGACACAGCAGCCTCACATCTTAGCCATCACTTTCCTCGCCATGTTGGGGCAGAGACCTGGATAGTAGCTTATGCAGATAGCTGAATTGATCATCATCACATTCCACACCGTCTCATAACCACAAGTATCAGGGAGGGGCTGCCCATTGCTGCAGCAAAGCCGCCACCAGATGTCTTGAAATAACCATGTTCGTGATCTGATATACAGCATGTTCTGCGAGTATTACGGAGTACTGGAAGAGCATTGAAAGGCCCGGCTGCAGTCGGCCGAGAACAGAAACCTAGCCAGCCACAACTTTGCGGCCCAGGCGGCTACATCCCCTGCCATATCACGGACCCTTGCCTGACGTATTTGAGACAGCCTATGCACGCCCTACAAGGTCCTGACAAATCACGTCTAGGATTTCCAATAATTTTACGAAATAGCTGCACTTCGACTGCATGAGAGACCTGGTCTTGGCGTTCGGTGAAGCTGAAAAGAGGCAATGTATGGTGTAAGCCACAACTGCCGTTGATGCGGCGGTAGTTCGTTTTGGATGTGACAATGAAGCTGTAAGGTGCGAGAACGACAAGGCCAAAGGTATAAAAGGCCCTGTTACCAGGAACTCTAGATATCCTTTTTTTTTTGCTAAGAGCCAAAAATCTTCATCCTATCAAGGTATACACCTCGGGAGCCCTTGAAAAAAAAAAAAAAAACTTTCAATCAGCTTATTCAAATTTCTGTTCTACTCGCGACAATGAAGTCTACTCAGCTCAGCTTGCTCTTTATTCTCCTTCGGGCATCTCAGCTTAATGCAAAGTCCTACAAGAAGAACACTCCTACCTTTGAAGTTGGCCCTGGTGCCAAGATTGTTGGCAACAAGATCGAATTTGACGACCCAGACTGCGACGACGACATGGATTGCAAGACGGCAAAGTCTTGCTCAGCTGCCGGAACTGTACCTACTTTGAGCGAAAATAAGAAATACTTTGCCTGCTGTGCTGCAGGTCAGCGTCTGCTGGGAAGCCCTGAAACTGCCTTTGACTGCTGTGCCGATGGCCATGACCTAGTCGGAAGTTTTGCACACGGCTACCACTGCTGCCCTACTGGCTTTGAGTGGGACGGCATTCTTTGCAAGCAAGTCTGCAAGAATGGGAAAGAGCTTGTCGATGGCAAGTGTGTCTGCCCTCCAGGCCAAGGGGAAGGATCCGATGGCAATTGCGAGGTGAAACCCAAGCCTCCTCGCTGTGACTCAGGATTGGAGACTGGTAAGTTGAAAGTCAAAAGTCTCCTTCTCCTACCAAGACGTCTACTAATTTCCCCCTTGCAAAGGGAAATGCTACGTCTTGACGGGCGACAAGGGCAACAAGCTCGGCCTCCGCAATGACAACGTGTACTACGCTGCCCCGGACAGCATGACGCAGCGATACGGCAAGTTCCAGCTGTGCGCTGACGATAAGTGCGCTCCCGGGCAAGCTGTCAACCCGTCGAGCCAGGTGTATATCCGCGATATATACGGCGACCTTGCCACGGGTGCCAATCGTGGCCAGTGGATGAACAACGCCCAGAACGGCGTCCACATCGCCCGCACTCCCAGCTTTGCCCTCGCCGGCAAGTTCTCCATCAGCAAATGGCCTTGTGGCAAGTACTGTCTCGGAGGCTTCATTCAGGGCATTGGGCCAGCTTGCCCAGCCGAGATCCCTGCCATGACATTCTACTCCCAGGACCCTCAGATGTGCATTGCTTTTGACTTCACAGAAGTGCCCTGCGACCTCAAGAGCGACGTCAACAACTGCATCTGGAACAAGGGTGACCAGTGCTGCAACAAAGTCGATTGCACCAACAAGGACCAAGGTGAATAAATCCCTCGTCTTACCTCTACTTCTTTTCGATCAGCAGGGGCACTGGTGGCGGGCATCATGTCACATCAGTCATCCGAGAGAGGAGAAAAGCAATAGACCTCGCAAGCTTGTGATACGAGCGTTGACTCAAGTTCATTGAACCCATTAATTACAAGACTAGGTAGCTAATTGACTATACGTACTTGTTCCACCATGGCTAGGCTTCAGTCTCATGAACTGGAGTCAACTATCTTATGCACATAAAATTCTGTTGCTAGCCTTCAACTTGGCCATTCTTGCCATTATTGCATGGTTCATCAATGATTGTGTGGCTCCTGTCTTGCCTGAAGGTGAAGACTTTGGTCGAGAGGTTACAGTAAATCTCGGCTCTAACAAAGTTTGTCTTGTATCTAGGGTAAAGCCTTTTAACTAGCAAAATAGTATATACTTGGCATATACTACCTGTAGCCCCTAATTGACTAATTGACTAATTGACTAATTGACTTAACCCTAGATACGAGACGAACTTTGTTAAAGCCAAGATTTACTGTGTGCCTGCGTTGTCGTATGATCAACAATCATCAGGTTGAAAAAAGACTAGCCATGTCGCAATGTATGTATTCACGCCCAACCCTTGATTCATCGGCGGAATAAGTCTAGCATCTTGAACTCCAACTTGTGAGATATATCTCGCAGGCAATCTTGGATACTTCTGATCACCACTGCAAGTTGTAGCGACGTGCCACTTGTTCCGTCGCTTGGCTGTTCAGTACATCAAGTATCCTCCATTTTGGCCGCGCGATATATTCGCAGGCGGTCTCATCGATCACGACTGCTAGCTCATATCACTGTTGTTTTGATTAGTGACAGGGTGTCTATCCAGTATCATAATGTTCATAAATGTTTTTCAATGGCTGCTGTGTTCAAATCCTGTCCCTCGATGAAATTGGCTCCATTTATATAATTGTCATCACTGCCTCGTCGGGCGTATTCGTATGGAGTATGTAAACGTGTAGCAACGGATTTTTGAACATGCGGCAGCAACTAAGCCCAAAACAAAAGAGGTGCCTCCTCGCCTGTTTTGTGAGGGAAAATACATCCAAGGCGTTGATTAGGACTTCAGGATGTTCTCTATGTATTTGCTTAGCAATTTGCCTTGCAGTTAGTTGAGTTCCATTGCTAAGAAAGGGCTACTAAAGTATAGTAAAGTATTATTGATTTTCATATTTTTTTTTTGCGCTCATTGGTTGTGGCCAATGCATCCGATTCTTGAAAGACATGAGGATTGCTAGCGATACCCAGCCAGTATGACAATGGGAATACGAAATAACAGGGTCGGTAAAGTACTATAACTCATACTATTAACCACTACTCTCAAAGGCTACCTTGGCTTTCTGATAATTACTTTACTAATGGGGTATTTTGTCGCGTTGCTTCATTGTATTCCTCTTCTTCTTTTTACAGCATCGGTTTAAGATCCTCGGCAACGGTAAAAGGCGCTTCTGTTTTGCGCTTGACCTCTTCTACAGTCACACCGTCCGCAATTTCGATGAGGGTAAGGCCATGTGCGAAATCAACGTCGAAAACGGCCTGTCACGTCGTGATACGTTAGTCCTTGTCTCAACGTACATGATGACGCGAATAGAAGGCAGACATCCGCTTCTGTCATGTCAGAGGTCGGCTGTGAAGAAATAGACCTACCAATTCAGTGATGATTCTTGACACACAGGCTCGCCCAGTGAGAGGGAATGCGCACTGCCTGACAATTTTGGGATTGCCCTTCTTGTCGGTGTGTTCCATGGTCACAACCACCTTCGTCTTGGACGGGTTGCTGACCAGATCCATGGCACCACCAAAGCCCTTCACTTTGCCAGGCAACATCCAGTTGGCGAGATCGCCGGTTGCGCTGACCTGCATAGCTCCCAGGATGGTCAAGTTGATTCTGCCACTGCGAATCATTCCAAAGCTCTCCTCACTCCCAAAGACTGCGGCGCCACGGTTGAGAGTGACAGTCTCCTTGCCGGCATTGATCAAATCAGCATCCTCACTGCCCTTCTTGGGATACGGCCCGAGACCAAGGATGCCGTTCTCAGACTGGAGCTGTACCTCGACTTCGGGACCAACGAATCCCGGAGCAAGCATCGGCATACCAATACCCAGGTTGGCGTACATGCCGTTCTTGAATTCCTTGGCCGCTCGCCTGACAATGCGCTCACGCTTGGCGGCTGTATCGCCCGTTCCTAGCGCTGCCTTTGCATCGACGTCGGTCTCTTCCCTTGCAAACGTGAACTTTTCAATCTTCTTCTCACTGGTGCTCTGGATGACACGCTTCACGTAAATACCAGGTAGATGCACTGCCTCGGCAGGAATTTCGCCCGGCTCGACGATGTGTTCAGCTTCAACAATGGTCATTTTGGCGTTACGACCCATGGCACCGTTGAAGTTGTGGGCAGCAAGTCGGAATTGACAGTTACCGAGCTTGTCTGCTTTATGTGCCTTGACAAAGGCATAGTCGCCATCAATGGCGTGCTCCAGCAGGTAGGACTTGCCATTGAAAACCTTGACATCCTTGGGATACGAATATCGATCTGGAGACCCGTCGGCCTTGTTCTTGAGTGGCAGATCTCCGGTCTGAACCACAGTGCCAAAGGCAGCAGGCGTGTAAAACGCAGGAATGCCCTTGCCACCTGCGGCACATCGCTCTGCCAATGTTCCTTGCGGGGTGAGCTCCAATTCAACCTCACCAGTCAAGTACATGTTCTCAAACGTTTTGTTCTCGCCAATATAGCTCGCCACCATCTTTTTAACTTGCTTTGTCTTGAGGAGCTTGCCAAGACCTGAACTGTCTGTTCCCGCGTTGTTGGACACCGCCGTCAGCCCAGTGATGTGAGGCTTTGCGAGCACCTCATCGATTAATGTGTCAGGAACACCGCAAAGTCCAAACCCGCCACACAAGAGTGTCGAGTTGGACTTCATGTCCTTGAGAGCCTCTGAAGCTGAGGGGAAGACCTTGTTGATCTCCGTCCGTCGCAGAGAGACGGAGAAAGATCTCGACAGCACTGGGAAGGGCTGCCCAACACGCCACGTTAGCTGATACTTGGGGATTTGGCGCAGTTGTGCATGAATTCGTGGGACTCACGTTGGTTCCATGACGAGCGACAGCCCGAAGAGCTCGCATACGGAAAGCCGCGCAAGGCATCGTGAGAGTTGGATTTCAAAGTTAGGCCAGAGTCAATGTTCAGACAGCTTCTAGAGATGCCAAGCGGCATAAGGTGCTCTCCCGCCGAGATGAGCTTTAATGCTGATTCGATGGCACCAGACGTTGAGTGTGAGAAAGCGGAGAGTAATTGCTTCAGCAATTCGAGACGAAAAAGATGGAAGCAAGAGCCAACTCATTCGGGTCGGGCGTTCAGACAGACGGGTGAACCAATCGATATTACTGAGTTACTTCTAGGCCGCTAATGGCCGAGCCGATGGGTTCCTTCGGATGCAGCCGTCGGCAAAGGGCAAAGGGCTCTTCCCATCGGAAAGCGGTTTCGTTCCGCGGCAACGCAGAGGGCCACTGATTACGGTCGCACATTAGAGAGGTCCCGCAAAGAGCTGCCAAACCCAAAAAAAAACTCCCATGACAAATTCACAGGACTCTAAGCAAGTAATTTAGTCAGTTACTTAGTTCATTAGGATATTAAGTAAGTTTAATCACTTGGTAAATTCGTTATTGATTTACTTAGTTAATCACTTAGTTAGTGTTCGCAGCATAAAAGCAGAGAGGTTACGCGACCACATCACAAAGTATAGTGGATCCTAAGCGTAGTCGCCTAGTTCCTGGCTAGTCACGTGTGCGCAGAGCGGGGTATAGCGAAGACCGCTCGTATTGTACGTGAGAGGTCACTGGTCAGAGATCAAAAACCTTCACACATCAGCCCCTACTAGCTATATTCCTAGAATCTTGACCCTCACTCGGTTCTCAGAACCCAGGCGAAAGCCGTGACACTATGCATACGCCATGATAACTCAAGGCTAGTAGGGCAATGTAAAAAGATTTGCGAAAGGAAAGGTTTTTATTATGCACTAAGCGCTTTTCCTTTTTATCTTTTCCTTCTTTTATATAGCTGACCAGATTCAATAGAATATAGAATATATTCTCTGTTCTCCTAACGCTTCCCTGTATATGCAGGAGTCCCATTATTTTACTTTATCCCGAGATCGCTGCTACAAGGTGGGTAAATGCTCGGGTAATAAGCTAAGCTTAGTATGCACCACCCGTGCTTTGAGGGAGAGACGTCTGAAATTGCCCTTTTTAACCGGTTCACCACCATCCAACTCGGTAACCTCCCACCTGTTGGCCATCCGCTCATCTATCATAACACAACTTCATCCTCACTTCATGGGCCATGTCACCCACTACGACACCTGGTCATGTTTGACGAATCTTCTGGTCAAGTCTTCCGAGAATGGACGGTGCCAAGCCAAAACCTCAACGATCAAGGTGGTGACCGACATTGGTCTAGCCCAAGACAACATTCTCTATTCAACCCCAAGGGAACCAAGGGGCCGCGCTCCTTGATTGACATGGCAATACACGTTGTTGTTGACAACATCGGGGGCATTTCCGAAGAGCATGTTGATGCTATTCCAGATAGACTCTTGTGGCGCCTTTGGAGATTTTTCGAAGCGAGGCAAGTATGAATGTAATCAACGTGTAACTTTTGCCTTTTTTTTCGGTTGAATTGCACTTTCGGCGTCATGGGTGTATCTGGGAACCCGTCTCATTAACATTTCATTGCTGAACAACGAGTCTGAGCCTAACCTTCGAGTCACAGGGGCGTCTGCTTGCACGCTTGGAAACTATTCTCCAAGGTCCTCACCACAGTTGATGAAGACAAACCGCTTGGTCTGTATCGATTCAGGCATCATATATGTCGTCCGACGGATGAGCTCAAAATATATGTTGAACCTTTGGTGTCCCTGACCACAGATTTCCTATCCCACCTGGTCATAAGTGGAGGCTGCCAATTCAGCACCAGCGAACTGCTTTGCCTCACCGACCTGAGGAACCTCGGTGCGCTGGAAATCATACAACCAGCCGATGAGCCGCGCACCCATTTTTCGGAAGTGAACGATAGACTCCTTCGGGGTTGGACTGAGACAGATGACCCATTCCCCATCCTGAGAGTTCTGCGCATATGGGTCGACAGAGATATTACGCGAAATTCACTTCGATGGGCGACAAAATTTCCTTCGCTCTCATTGTACGATGTCGCGGCGGCTAGACGCGATTGGAAGGACCCCCATGCGTTTGCTCTTGAGCACGGTTGGGAAAAAGCCAGGTCAAGTTCTGGTGCTGAGGATTCACTCCTGAGATATTTGATGCTGCTTGCCCCTGCTGAGCACATCTACAGCAATCGCCTCAGAGACCAGGCGAAAAGAGTTGATGCGGATCTAATGTCCCTTTGCAGCGATTCGCGCTGCTCCATTAAATTCGTGGCCAACCGTCAGGCTCCGCCACTATTGGACTATTTGACCGACACTACCAGAGCTTTTATACCGAGTTGGCATATCAACGCTGCCACAAGAGAAGCAGCACCTTGCCATGGGATACCATTCGAAGCCTGGGCGTTCTGGTTGTATTCGTTTATCGGTCAAATCAGTGGCGATGAAGATTTGCACTCGCGCGGATTCGAGACAGATATGCAAGCAGTGGCAGGGCCCTTTGTCCTACCCTCCAAGCCAATGGCGAGCTTATTCCTGGGTCATAATGGTCGAGGTGGTGGTATCACCAATACTCTGTCACACGTCGGCCGAGGACTATTTTCCGTGAATTCAGCATTATCCATGGTGCAAATGACATTTACCCGGCCCGGCATCGTAGACGACAAAAATAGTCACGGACCTGTATCCCCTCCAACAGCTACTAAAAAACAGGCAAGCCATGCTTCTAGTGACCAACGGGAATCGTGCCTGCGGAGCAAGAAGAGACAGAGACTCGGGGACATCCTTCAGTCGTTTACACAATGAAAGAAAGCCTTATGCTTTGGTTGGATTGTGAGAGCTGTTCAATAAGACTTGATGCATCCTTAAGAGTACAAATATTTTGCTCTCAGTCTTCGCAGCAACTTGTCTACCAACATGGCTTATACCACCACAGATCCTGACTCATTCTCGTCATGTTCTGTTCCTCAGTCTCTCCCGTCCAGAGGTTCGTTGTTGGAAAACACCAACGTACGCGTCCCGGAACATGGACCATTCAAGCCGAAACAATTTAATCAACATGATAGTTGAATGCATCCCACTACCACTGTCCTTCCTAACATTTCCTCCTCTTCCCATGCCTTACTATATTATACCAGCCTTCCTTACGATTACCACCGCCGTCTCCCTGTTTTTCCACTCTGACATTAACGCCACGCTACTCTGGTTATAACGCTATACCTATTCTATTCTCCCCGCGCTCAGTTATGTTCCTGTCCTCAGCACCCTAGCCTACTTCCTTATTAGCTTCGTCTGCGCAGTGCTTGACTCTTTTTCGCAGCAAAGCCATCATCAGCGTCATCCTGGGCTTCGTCGGCGTCGTAGACCTGCCAGAACAATACTACGATGCAGGAACAAAAGAAGTATAGAATTTGGTCGTGACAGAATGAGAGGCTTCCTTCGTGAAAAAAAAAAAAAAGTGTTGAACTCCGAGTTAATTAGAGTCGGCTGCAGTGGTGTTTTCCCAATGAAATATTTTCAAAGTCAACCAATTTTAACAATCAATAACTTGGACAGCCAGGGTCTCCATCTCTACGGAGTAAAAGCGCTATCCTTAGCTGGCCCGCCTTCGTACTAATGTTATATTAGAGCAACACCGGAGGGGAGGCTTCAGTCCCTTGAATTACAAGTCAAACACAATTTTGCACCCGCGCATTGACGAGGGGCTGTCGGCGTTTTGGATTTAGATATAGAAGGTGCCAGTATCTAACCACAAGTTGATACTTCAGCTTTAGGTAGAAACAAGGCACGTGGTGTGCGGATTCAATCAAGCATTAATCGTCATCTGAAAATTCTACTTGTGATCTCAACATCACAAGCTACTTTAGAACGACCCGCGAGCGTGATTCTGCGATTCGTACACATCAACCTCATTTGGAAGGTCGGTACAGCCGGTGCAGTCGAGTGAGCCAGTGCAAGGAGAGATGATCGCCCCTGTCGCAGGAGAAGAGGCGCATCGGCACCAACCAGTTACACGGGCATGATATGAGTCTATTTTTTTTTTCTTTTTTTTTTTTGGTGCGCAAGACTCTTTTGGAGGACTACGGAGTTGCATGATCGATTGTATTCATGGACATGCCGCGCTTGTTGCAAATTGCGTCTTTTCGATGGACCAAGATGCGGGTTCCATTTCGCGGGATCGAACAAGGGAATATGTGCCGTCGGTTGAAAATTTTTATCTGAGCCACGAGCGCCGAAACGCATGCAGAGCAAATGGTAAGATCGACGATTGGGGTCCAATCTTTCCTCCAGTTTCCCCTCCGGTCGCATCCATTGAAATGGAAGCCAGAGTGAATATGAAGGATTTTTTTTTCTAGTAGGTTGAAGAAGAAGGAAAGAAAGTGAAGACAGAGCAGCAGTGGGCGTCATATTATAGATGGAGTGGGCCTGGGCCTGCAAGCGAGAGCAGAGTGGGTCTGGAAGAAAGATGAGCCAGACCCGCGTGAACGGTGCTTAGTATAAGGGCCCCTTTCATTTGTTAGTGGGCGGAAGAACTGCACAGAACGGAAATGAGGTTTTTACGATTTCATTGAATCAAATTAAAATCTCGAGATAATAATCAGGGAGAAAAAATCCCTATTGAAAAAATCTGCTAGTGGGGTTTTTGTGCTAGGTAGGCTAGGTGCCTTACACCTGCCCCTACCTATTACGTCTACCACCACTTAGTAGTTACCCCTAACTACTAGTCTAAAAAAAAAACATTAACTATTACTATAGGTATCCCTTCCCTTAACTTATAAGCTTATGCTACTAGCCCCTTAATCTATTTAGGTGTTTCTTTTCTTTTAATCTTAGTCTAATATAGTTAGTTAATAATTATAATAACTTCTAATACCTCTATGTCTAATAGGGCTAATAGCCTATTAGCTTCTCCTCTAAAATTAGTGAATAACTCCTTATAGATAGTAAAAGCCTTTTTAGATAGATAATTACGCCTTATTAAGTTACCTAACTATGTTAAGTAATCTCTAATCCTAATTAGGATATCTAGCCTTCCTAGTATTCTTAGAGGGTAAAGCCCTCTCTTAATTCTATATATATACTTAGCTACTACTTTAGAAAATAAAGAGTCTATAGACTAATCACTCCCTAGGGCATTAGCCTATAAGCCTAGCTAGCTAATAGTTCCCCTAATATGTTTATTATTCTATACTAGGGGTAAAGACCTAAAACTTTCTTAGAAAATAAGGACTCCCTCTTTTTTATTTAATACTAATATTAGAAATTCACTAGCTTCTTTTAAATCTTATAGGCATAACCCCTTAAGTCTAGTAGCTTTAATATTTTTCTAGTAGTAATTAATTAATTTATTAAGTTCTATAAAAGCAGTATAGACTAGGTAATAGGCCTTAGATATTATAGCTAGTACCTTAAGTGCTTTAATTTTACCCTTACTATACTTCTATTAATTCTTATAAAGCTAAGACCTTAAAGCTTTTATTTTTAGAGGCTACTAAGTTAGTAAGTCTATAGCCTAACTATAAGGGTAAAGATTTAATAAGACACTTAACTAATCTTTAGACACTTTAATTAGTAGTAGTAGTAGTAAAGTAAGTGATTTTAGTAGTAAGGGTTAAGCTTCCTATTTAGCCCTTAACTTAAATTTATTTACTATCTTATTATACTTCTTAACTATTATATATTAGACTTTAGATAAGTAAGGGGCACCCCTTAACTAGAGGTTATAATACTTATTAAAGATAAATATAGTTAGGGAAATGTAAATTCTATAATTATTAGTAAGTTTTATTAAGTCTTATAAATCTATAATTAGTTAGTATTTAGCTATAACTCCTATTATTTTACTAAGGTAAGTTAGAACTAGTGTTATGCCCTTATTACTTACTTAGAAAGTATAGTTTAATAGAATAGTAAATAAGTTTAATATAATAGGTTTTAGCCTAGGGTTATAAATATCCTTAAGTAAAAACATATCCTAAATTCGCTATAGCTCCTTATTAGTAACTAGCTATATTACCTATATAGAGGTAAAGGTAAGGGTTAGCTACTTACTTATAAAGGGGTTTACTCTCCCTTATAGCTATAGTAAAGGTAGCAATAGAGGTGAAGGTAGTAGTTATAGACCCCCTATATTAGTAAGACCTCTCTTTTGCTTTCTTTCCTTATTAATACTATTTCTAGCTAGCCTCCTAGGTAAAGCTCTAGTATTATTATTATTAGTTATAGGAGGGTTACCTCCCCTAGTACCCTTACTAGTCTTATCTTTATCTTTATTAGGCTCTTTATTCTTACCCTTATTATTATCTATGCCCTTAGGGTTACTATCTTCTTTTTTTCCTTTATTACTATCTTTATCCCCTTTCCTAGCGTTACTATTACCTCTAGTTTTCCTACTTTTACTACCTCCTATACCCTTAGGATTATTATTCTCTAGGTCTTTCTTTTTACTAGCTTTACCTTTAGTCTTCTTACCCTTAGTAATTCCTTCTTTAGATATATTATTCTTAGTATTATTATCTCTAGAATTAAAAGGTAGCTTAGATAAATTCTTATTACTTTTAATATACTTCTCTTTATTTATAATAATTAGGATATTACTACTCTCTATAACTTTATTAGGTACCCCTATTCTTAATAGCTACTTTACTCTCTATAGGTAAAATAGCTTATTTCTATCTTCTAGTTTTATTAGGACTTTCTCTTTATTTCCCTTATATAGATATAAGGTTCTTATATATCCTACTATAGCCCTAGTTAAATAATACTATAGTAAGAAGTCTTTAGGTATTATTATAGTTTAGACTTTAACTAGGTCTCTAGGCATAGGTAATCCTATTAAGCAAAATAACCTAAGTGCTTAAAGACCCTAGATAAGTATAGTTAGTATGTTATCTATTAAGCTTCTATGCCTTACTAGATTATAGGGGATACTAAAGAGATAATCTTATAGATAAATAGGTATTACTAGTAGCTAAAAGCAGTGTAATAGTCCCTTAACTCTTAATATTACCTATCTTAACTCCTATTATACTATATTATTAATTAAGCGCCCTTAATTTCTTATACTTATATTACTACTAAATAGCTTAATAGCTCTTACTAAGAGTAATAGTATAACTTATAATAGATAAGGGAATTTTAATAGTTTTAGTTTATAGCTTAGCTATAGCTAATACTAGAAATAAAGGTAAAATCTTTTAGCCCTAATAAGCTTAATATCTAGAATAATAGGCTTGCCTTTCTTCCTAGAAATATAGATATAGTTTTTAGTCCTATATACTACTAAGTTAACTAAATCCCCTTATATTACTAATGCTATAAGAAGGCTAGTAGTGTGGAAAATATCTATTAGGTATGCCTTAATAAACCTTTTTACTATCTTAAGAATAGATATAGGAAACTTAAGGGTAAATATAAAAAGGAAGGCATAGAAGTAAACTCTAGGAGTAGCTTTAGTATAAGGGGTAGGCTAGTTTATCTTACTAACCTCTCCTACTAATCTAGGATAGCTTACTATCTTAACTATTAGAATTTTTTAAGTATATAATAGCTTAATAGTATTGCCTCTCTTTAATTAATTATATATTTTAGCGCACTAAGTTAATAGGTTATTAAAGGTTAGGTTTCCTTATTTAGTAAGTAACTTCTACCTAAACTTTAATTTCCTTAACTCTCTAGTTATTTAATTCTTTAAAGTCTAATTAGCTACTAGTAAAAGTAAACCTTTTATTACTTTTAGATTCCCTTTTACTAGTAGTTCTTAGTAAAGGATTACTAGAGAGGGCTTTATATAATTCCCCTTTACTAGGTTAAAGAATATTCCTATTATATAGTTATTATCCTAAAGGAAGTTCTCTCTCTAGTTTTAACCTAGCGCTTACATAGCTATAGGGTATATTATATCTAAGTAATATCCTATAAAGATTTATTTAGGGCTCTTAATTATAGTATTTACCCCTTTACCTTTAACTCCTATAAGTAATAAATTACATATAGTTAATATTATAATTATTACTATCTCCTTAAGTTTATATAGCCTTAGGCACTTATTTACTAGGCTAAATATATACTATTTCCTAGGTTAAAGGTTTCTATTCTTAAATAGGTCTTTTTCCTATAACTTATTTACTATTTTTACTAGCACTTTACCCTTATTCTTAATAACTAGAAGTTATTTATCTAGCTTAAGGGTTACTCCCTTTACCTTATTACTTCTCTATCCTTATATTCTCTCTTTCTAAATAGTATAAGTAAATACTAGCTCCTTAGGGTCTTATATAAAATATAAGTCTTTAAATAAGTCTAAGTTCTTTTACTTAATACTTACTTAGTGTATTTCTCTAGTTACTAGTAAAGTAACTATCTATTTAGTAAGACTAGGAGCTCTTCCTAGACTTATAGTTATAGGAGCTATGCTAAGAGGAAATTTAATAGTAAATAGTTTTAGATAAGAATATATAAGTATAGCGTAATTATAGTAAAGTAAGAGAGAGGAAGTCTCTAATCTTTAAATAGAAACTAATAAACTTTATTAGGGTTAAACTTAAAATAGTAATAGGGATTACTAGTTTTACCTTAGTAACTAAGGAGAAGGGTAAAAGAAAGCCCTAGAATATAAGAGAAGGAGGGGGAAAGTATGTAGTCTCCTCTAATTTTCACTCTAAGCTTACTTTTAGCTTACCTTTTCCTACCTCTTAATTAACTACTAACCTATACCCTTTTACCTTTTCCTCCTCTCTCTCTCTTTTTATTCCTTCTTTCTTTTTTTATTCCTTCTTTCTCTCTCTCTTTTCTTTTTTTTTTTTATTAAACCTCTAACTCTTACTATATAAATTATATATTCCTTTATATCTTAAGGTTTTCCCTTAATTTTATCTCTATAATTTTATTCTTCCTAATAATAGTTAATCCTATAAAGTCTTTAAATAACTAGTTTAAGGGACATAGGCCTTTAAGGCATCCTTATAGAAGTCTAAGCTATGCCCTCCCCTTACTCTTAATCTATCTAGGTTAATAAGTTAATAGGAAGCATGCCTAGTCTAAGTTTTAATTTAAAATAGTCCTTACTACTATAATTATAGCTTTAGGGGCTTTCTCTTAGTAACTACTATTACTATCTTACCTAGTTTAAAAGGTTTAACTCTTTATTATTTATAGTATTCTTTATAAGTAGTAGTCTTTAACTTCCTATTAGCCTTTACTACTATATAATAAGATTTAATATTCCTTATAAAATACATTACTATATCTCCTTCTAGGGACTTCTTTAGTGGCTACGCTAAATTCTTATAAAAATTATTACCTTAACTAGCTAAACTTTAGGTTAATAAGGCTCCTAGCCCTATCCCTAAGTTCTATATTAATCTATATAGTACCTCTATAGGAGTATACCCTATGGATTTAATATATTAGTGATTTAATATCTTTATTATATTAGGAAGTTAAAGATCCTAGTTCTTTGTATTAGACGTTATCTTATTTAACACGCTTTATAAGATTTAATTTAACACCTTTACTAGTCTAATACTCCTATAGGACTATCTTAGAGTATTTATTAAGTTTACTCCCTTTCTCTTTAAAAACGCTAATAACTTCGCTAACCTAAAGGCTAGCCTAGGATTAGTGTAAAAACCCTCTAGAGTAATAACCTATTTATCTAAGCCTATAGATAGTTTACTACCTCTATAGCACTAGTTAACCTGTAAGGGAATAGCCATATGAATTAAGAAAAATAATTAACTATAATAAGTATATACTAGATCTTTTGCTCTGATTTTAGAAATAGTCTAATGTAGTCTATCCCTATTACTTAAAATAGTTTATTTACTACTACTAGTTAATTTAGTGCCTTCTTCTTTTAAGTAGCATATTAGGCACATGGCATGTATCCTAAAATGTAGTTAATAATATTACTACCTATCCTAGGCTAAAACACTAATTAAATTAACTATTACTAGGTTAGGTCCGCTCTAAAATACCTAGACTTATTATAAGCCTCTTATAAGGCACTTACTACTTCTTTCCTTACTAGGTAATGTTATCTATTATATCTTCCTTTAAACTAAAGGACCCTATCCTTAAGTTTATATTATTACACTTTTGTAACTATTTTTCTAATAGTATAATAGTTATAATCTCCCTTATAACACTTCCTAGTAATAAGGAACCTTATAATTTCTTTATACTATAGCTTCTCTAGGTATTTCCTTTATAGTAATTTAACCCTAGGTAATACCTCTAGCTATCTTATATTCTAGCTTAACCCCTTAAGATTAAATTCCTTCCGAATCTTAGTAGCTTTTAGAGTCTTTAATATCTCCTTATATCCCCTAACTCTATCTTTCTAGATTTACTAATTTTAGACTATATCCCTTAATCTAAACTTAGTTAAATTATCTATATAATTATCTAATAGAAATATAGTGTGAGATAACCTATTAGCTATAGTATTCTATTTTCCTTAGATAAAATAAATCTTAATATTTAATAGCCTTAGCTTAGTGACCTATCTAGTATAAATACCCTTATAACTAGTGGTAGTTATAAATATTATAAGTGGTTTATAATCTATAAAGATAGTTAATCTTATTCTTAACTTAAAAAAGTGCTTATACTTCTAATAGAACTTAATAATAGTATAAAGCTCCTATTTATAAGTGCTATAGTTCTATTATATCTTAGTAAAAAGAAATAAATTATATAAAATAAGATAGGGGATTTTATCTTAGACTTATAATATTATATACCCTTTACTAAATCCGCTAGCGTTAGAGTATAGTTAAGTTAGTAGGTTAAATACATATCTATATATACTTAGGATAGTAGTAGCTTTCTCCCTTAATATAGAGAAAGATAAAGCCTCTAAGTCTCCCTATTACTAGCTTATATCCCTAGTAAGTTAATTAAGAGGCTAAGTAATCTTAGTATAGTTCTTAATCTATTATTAGTAAGGTCTAATAGCTCCTAAGAATAACCATACGCTAGACTGACTTATAGGTGTAGGCTAATCCCTTAGCTTTACGGCTTAGTTAGGTTTAATATATATTTTCCTACTTACCTTATAAACCTAACTAACTATAATAATTAAATTTATTCTAAGAGAAACCTTTTTAAAACTTAGTTTTAGTAGGGTCTATAGTAGCCTAGGTAGTAAATAGTTCTTAATAAAAGACCACTACTCCTTAAATAAGGCATATTTATAGAAGATATTATCTATATATATAGCTAACGCGCTTAGATTACCTAAGAGTTAAGGGGTAGTAAAAGAGGGTTTAGGGTAAGGTAATAGGATTAGACTAAGTGTAATCCTTATTACTTTAGTTATTATAAACCTAGCTAATTAAGAACCCTAGGGCATATGAGATAGTTATAACTAACTAAACCTAGGGATATTAAAGGTAAACACATACCTTAACTTAGAAGCTATAGATATTAACTAGTATGTATGTTTAAGGTTAAATACATAGTAGGAATTAATCCGAGGATTAGATAGTTAATTGTGGATTTTAGCTAGCAAGGGTAACTAACTACCTAGTATGTCCTCCTTAACGTGAGAATAATTAATAGTAAGTTATTGCTTAGCCTATAGGTTAGACTTATCCTTTAGTACTAGCATAGGTTTTACACACTAATTAGATATCTTCCTATTAGCAGCTATAGTATACTTATATATCCCTAACTTAATCCCTTTAGTTACTAACTAATTTAACTAATACTTCTAAGGCTCTAACTATCTTTGCTTTAGGGATTATACCTAGGGCTTTATATTTTCTTTTAGCTAAGGTATGTGCATGTAAAGGTTAGTAGCAGGGATATTAGTAATTAATAAGGCATTTAGGTCTTTATATGTATAAAACGTTTGCATAACTTCTTCCACTATAGACTTTAGGATAAGGGGGCCTAAGGTTACTTTATAACCCTTAAACTATAATAATACTATTTTAATTAGGGTTTCCTAGTTAGTTTCCTTCCTTTATACTCTTTGCTTAGTTAGAAATAGGAATAATAGAGGATCTAGAGTAACTAGCCCTAGCTAATTATCCTTTGTCTATTAAAACGTTTTCCTATTATTATTATTAACCCTTAATTCTATAGTATGTTCTCTCCCTCTAAGTAAATTTACTTCTAATAGGAATACATAGAGACTAAGTTAATTTATAAGCTAAAAATTCGTTTACACTAAAACAAGGTAGGTAATCTAAGGCATATGGCTAGAAAACCACACTAAGGGCTTAACCTAGAAATAAACAAAAGGGAGCTTATAAAGTTGCTTACTCCTATATTTATTCTAGGCTATTAGATTTAGTTTTTTAACTTAACTAGGTTATAGTAAGTAACTTAGTTTTCTAAATTATCTAAATTATCCTTCTCCTTATCCTTAGATCCTAATAAGGTATTATCTAGGGATAAGTTAATATTATCCTAACCTATATACTTCTCTAGGATTATAGGCTTAGCTAGATAAAGCATTACTTTCTATTAATTAGATAAAGCTACTAAAGGTCCCTTAATAGAAATAACTTTATCTTTACGCTCCTTAACTCTAATTATAAGTTTAGAGTTCCTAATATTAAACCTTATACCTATATTATAAAGCTAGGGTAAACCTAGAATTAAAATAGTCTAGTTCTTAGGCTAATAGTCTAGGGTGATTACTGCCTAAACTAACCACATAATGCTGTGGTATACCACTTTTATTAACATAAAATAGGTAACTATGTTCTCTTACCTATTAGTATTAATTATTTATAGCCCTTAGAAACTAATAGATCCTAAATCGTAGACTAGTATGTTTTCCTACAGTATAAATACCTAAGATATAATATTAATCTTAGCTCCCTAATTAGCCACTACTTATCCTAGTTTAAGATTAAATACCTATTCCTTCTAAAATCCTATATAAGCTTAGATAGTAATCCTAAATAGCTTAGCACCTAATTAATACTCTTAAAGTAACTTAGTGTTATAATTATTAGCTATAGGACTCTTCTAACCCTTACTAGATATAGCTTAAACTAAGCTTATATTAAGTAAGAAGGCTACCTTCTTCTTTATTTGCTTTCTTAGGGTTATTACCCTTAATAATAGCTTTTAAAACTACTTAGATATTTCTAGGCTAATTTACTATAGATCTATTAGCGAAATTAGAACTAAGATATAACTTACTAGAGCCTTCTAGTTAATAGGGCCTAGACCCTTATATCCCTAAATTTTGCTTAATACCCTTATGTTTTACTTAACTACCTTTTCTTTTACTAATAGTATAGCTTTAGGAGTTAGAGTTTAACTTTCTAATATCTTACTAAGGGGCATCCCCTTCTGTTTTTTTAATAGTAGCGTAGCCTTTAACACTAATATTATAACCTATAGAGTGCCTTAAGCAATAGACTTAAGGGTTTTTATATTAGCTTTCTTAAGGCTCTTAATAAGAGGTCTTAGCACTCTAGCTCTATCCTTCTCCTTATTAGTAATATTCTTTACTTATGCCTTTATATTAGTATAGTAAGCCTTAATTTTCTATAAGCTTATAGTGGCTATAGGGTTTTATTTAAGCTAAATAAGCTAGGGATTTTTTATAAGGTTAGGTAAGTTTTTAATAGCACCTGGTTTAATTAAAGCATATTAGACTCTAACTAATA
This sequence comes from Epichloe festucae Fl1, assembly GCA_003814445.1. Classification (NCBI taxonomy): domain Eukaryota; kingdom Fungi; phylum Ascomycota; class Sordariomycetes; order Hypocreales; family Clavicipitaceae; genus Epichloe; species Epichloe festucae. The sequence continues at coordinate 1,621,091 of CP031385.1, read as the reverse complement.
ATTTACTTATAATCTCTTTAATAACTCTAGATACTACTATATCCTTATATTTATTACTATTTAAGTATACCTAAGCTAACTAAGTATGGATTTATCTAGGTACTTATAACTAGTTATTATAAGGGGGAAGTGTTATTAATTTTAACTATAAGGATTCCTATTATTATAATAAATTATTTCTAGTTATAGTATAGTTTATAGTATAATATCTAGTAACTTTACACTTAAAGTAAGCACCCCTATAGGGTAATAGTATAGTTTTATTAATATACTAATTTCTTAATTTAGTTACTAGTCTTAGTTCTAGTGCTCTTCCTCTCTAACTAGTACCTTAGGTTAATATAGGTGCATTTTATAAAGGTTAATATACACTAGTACTATTAGTCTAATATTAAGGGAGGAAGCTTACTTATTAAGTTCTAGGGATAGACTAGTTAGCGCTACCTTATAGGTTTACTAAAGCTTTATTCCCTAAGTTAATATTGCTTCTATTTTATATCTAAGGGTAATTCTAAGGGTAAGTGGCTAAAGTTAGTGTTTAATTAATTACTTAAGGTATAGGATAATACTTACTAAATTACTAAGGGTTAGTAAGACTATATATTCCTAATAGACCTAAGTATAATATTATAGGCTAAAGCTAGGTAATTAAAGCATTAACTAGAGTGAACTATTATCTTTATTCTCCTAATACTTCTATAAACCCTAAGGGTAGCTTATATACCTAAGATAACACTTTATTAGTAAAGCACTTACTCTAAAGTTTAATAAATTCCTTTATTAGGGTAATCTTTATATCTTATATAGTTATCTTTATAAGGTTAGCCTTTACCTCTAAAATAGTGGTAGCTTACTTAATATATTCTTAAGCTTCTCTAAGGCTATTAGTAGCTAATATATTCTAGCTAATAGCTTCTTATATTAGTAATTTATTATATAATCCTTAAATAAACTACTAGATAAAGTTATAGAGGGTATAACTCTTAATTAGAGTAAGGGGATAGTTAGAAGTAATTAGTTTATCCCTCCCTTTAGTATAATAAAGCATATTTAAAACGCAAGAATAATAGGTAATAAGGGCCTTACCCTTACCTTATTAAAGTTCTATATTAGTACTAGTTTTTATTTCTTTATTAATAATATTAGGAGAGTATTACTCTTATAGTAACTATTAGAGGGTGGCTAAATTAGCAGTAATTACTATACTATTCTTAGCCCTTAAGACTATAAGCCTTAATTACTCTAAGCTATTAATAAAAGTAATTACTTTACTACCTAAGGCTATATTAATAGCTTAGATAAAGGTATTTAGGTTAATATCCCTTCCTTTATTAACTATCTTAAAAGTCTATTATAAATAACTTAACTATTATCCTACTAATATAGACTTATTAAAGGTCCTAATATCTTAAGATAAGGGTAACTTATATAGCTTTATTATAGGCTAATAAGTAAGTGTTTCTAATATAGGTTTTCTAGATTCTAGTATAGGTAACTTTAATACTAGTAAGGTAGTAAGTTACTAAAAAAAATAGGCTAGCTAGATTATAGCTTAGTCTCCTAGTCTAGTAAGAGAGAAGTTTTCTTCTTCTACTAGGATACTTCCTAGAGATAATGATTTAGTTGATTTTAAGTTATAGTTATACACTTCTGCTATCTACGGATTCTATAGGGATTCTAACTCCTATAACTTTAGATTAATAATAATAATAAGAGAGAGTGTAAGGATTTAATGGTTTTAAGCAGGGATTAGGAAGATATAGGTAAGTAGACTACCTTAGTCTAACTAATAATAATAAGGATAATATAGAAATAATAACTTAACTTTAGGTAGCTTAAGGAAGCTTTAATTACTAATCTCCTAGCGTGGTTGCTAAGAACTGTATAGAACGGAAATAAGGTTTTTATGATTTCATTGAATTAAATTAAAATCTTGAGATGATGATTAGGGAGAAAAAATCCCTGTCAAAAAAATCTGCTGGTGGGGTTTTTGTGCTAGGTGGGCCAGGTGCCTCGCACCTGCCCCCACCCGTCAGGCGGGCGGATACTTCTTTTCTGTTGGGCCTGCACTGCAAACTTGGCTTTGTTCGCGCTCATGATTGTGACTTGGGGACTAAACAGTACGTGTTCAATCTCGACCTTCCAATTGAACAACCGGGCTTTGTTCTCAAGATTGCAAGGCATTGGAAGGACGATGAGCTATATGCCGATATGCGCAGGTGGCCAGTTGCTGCGTCACTCGGCTGAATGAGCACAACGAGCGAGCCCATGCCCAATTCGAGTTGGAAATGCAGAACACGGCATGCAGATCCACAACAGCACAAAAGGAGGAATCGAGGCTGACTCGGCGTCAGAGCAAGTCGTCGAGATGGCAGAAATCAAGCCTCGATTCTTCAGTATGTATCTCAGACCAGTTCGCCTTGGTCTGCAACTTATCGTAGGGAGATCTCCTCCGTCAATGCCACCAGACAACCGTTGTTTGGGTCCATCAGCCATCAGCCATCAGCCATCAGCCATCTGGGCACTGGGCACTGGGCACTGGGCACTGGGCAAATCTGCCAGCAAACCAACTACCCCGCTACCCCGCCTCAACCGCCACCAGGCCACGACATTTCTGCCCTTACAGGCTCTGCCCCATTGTGCAATCACCTTCTGGTCGTACCTCCCTGTCCACAACAAACCAGACCTGTTTTATCGTCCAACTTTAGTGCCTGACACCTTGTCAAGCGTTGCGAATCTTGTTCACCACAAGCCTCGTTCTTCACAATCATCCAACCTATCACTACGAAAGCAAATTTGCACAACATGGCAGGCGGTCCAGCAGCAGCAGCAAGCGTTCGGGGTCGTGCGGGAAAGTTTAACAAACCTTCAAGAGGCGGTACGTGATTGAACCCAATCAAAGTTTGCGTCGTAATATCTTCTCCATCTTCTACCCTTCAGTCGAGATAAGGGAAAATCTCTTGAAAAGCTCTACTGACGTACTGCTCCAACTCCAGGTGGCAAGAAATTCTCTCGCTCACTACAGCCTGTTGATGCCGACGGCAACCAGATTAGCATGTGGGCAGCCGATGCCGCAGGAGATCGATCCGATGAGGGGGAAGAAGACTCTGAAGAGGATTCCGAAGAAGACAGTGACGACGATGGTACCTCCAAAACCCCAGCTGGGGCTGAGAACCGGGAAGACCGCAAGGCCTTGAAAAAGGCTCGTAAAGAGGCCGCCATTGCTAAGCAAAAGTCCCGTACTGTCGAAGTCGGAGACTTGCCCTCCAGCGATGATGAAAGCGACAGCGGCATGCCCGCCAATCCCAATCACTCCAAGGCGGCTCGAAAACAAGCCAAGCCCGAGGATGACGGCGTCAACGACATCGCCGACGGCGTCAAGAACATGAATGCACCTGGAAATCGTAAAGAGAGAGAGGCTGTGGAGGCCGCTGCTGCCAAGGAGAAATACATGAAGCTACAGGCAGAAGGCAAAACTGACCAGGCCAAGGCTGACTTGACTCGCCTCATGCTCATTCGGGAGCAGCGAGCAGCTGATGCCGCCAGAAGACAGGTAAGTACCACGCATGTTGGCGAGCAGAGCCTGCTTGCTCGGGTAATTCCTCCTTCATTGTTGAGCTTCCGCTGACTCTTCTGCACGTTATAGGCTGAGAAAGAAGAAAAAGAAGAGCAAGAGAAGACTCGTAAAGCAGATACTGAGGCGAGGGAAGCCAAGAGGCGTGAGGCAGCCGCCGGACCTAAGAAAGCCAGCAAGAAGAAATGAAGAAACTCTAAGCAAGGCTCTTCTTATCTGTAGTTGGACGTTATCGTGTAAGGAATGGTGGGGTGGCGGCGAGTTACTACCATTATATTACATTCCCAAGTTGGAAAGTCATCCGATGGGTGTGAATTTGTCCGCGCCCTGTTCGTCAACTTCATTGTGACTTGCATGCATCTGGCCCAAGACTAGACCCGACTGCTCGACCCGACTGCTCGACCTGGTAGCATATAGGATGGGGTGAAGTTGTAAGCAGGTCGATCACCGAAGCAAATGCCTAACTAGTAAATTGCCGAGTAGCAATCATGACGAGGTGGAAGGTAAACGCAAGCGGCGCCGTACTGGTTTGCAACTGAGGCTTGTTCACTATTATCATAGCATCAGACGTTGGCGCATTCCAACTGTTTCTGTTCTCCGCGGATCGTCTTGACCCAAGTTGCAGCTGTGGTCGCTCTCGGCGACAAATGGAGTACAGCAAGCAGCTGTTGCCCGATGGCGGATACAGCGTCTATGACGAATAAATCTGCACCTACAACCGTATCGGGGGAGCTGAAGATGCACGTTGCTAAACGTAATAATTTATAATAAAAGTATATAATCTATAATATAATAGCTTTCTCTATAAAAGAGAAGCTTTTATCCTTCTATTTATATAATAGAGAATAGCTTTAATTTAATCCTTTTCTAACCTTCTTTATCTTACTAGAGGAGATCTTTTTAAGTTATATACCTAATATATAATAGTTATAAGCCTAGAAAGTATATGCCTATAACTTCCACTAAGTCCCCTATATATAAGATATATATATACACTATGCCTTACTTACTAATAATGCTTATAATAGATATAATAACCTTTTACTACCTAAGTCTTAAGACTAATATTAAGCTAGTTTTATCTAATAAATAAGAAGAGTAATATAAAGTATTAAAGTAAGCTACCTAAAGCTAAGAGATCTAGGAAAGGGTTAATCCCTAGCTCCTAGAGCTTAACTCTAACTATCTAGAAAAGCCCTTTACTATTATACTAGAGTTATATAAAGCTCTTATTATAAAGAACTAAGGAAGTAATACTATAAAGCTTACCTTTTAAAAGGCTCTTTCCTTTTTATCTTATAAGTTTATATTTAAGTACTAAGTATATAAAGTAATAAAGTCCTAAGAAAGGACTATTAGAACTTAGATTATAAGTATTATTAATCCTAATACTTATACTATAGTAATTAATAAGATTAAAGAAAGTAATATAAATAATAAGAAGCTTACTCTTTACTAAATCTCTATTAAGCTTAAAAAGAGGTTTTCTCCTAGGTAAGTGATTATTAAATTAAAGGTATTAGCTAAGTATATAGCTTACCTTAATAATACTAAGTATGCTAATATTTAATTTAAGTATTAGATTAAGTAGTAAGGGAAGCTATACTAGAAAGTATTAATATATAAGATTAATAAGGTTTAGGGTTCTAATATAATTTATAACTTTATTATAGCTATTAGTATATGCTTTAACCCTAAATAAGTAAAAACTAAGATTATATAATTAGTATAGACTTCTAATTCTCTTCCTAAAGAAGTAACTCTTTAAGGCATTACCTCTAAGTATACTAAATATTATAAGGTAACTTAAGCTATAAGCTTTATCTCTAGAAAAGGAAGCTATATAATAACTCTTAGGGATTACTTAAACTAAGAAAAAGAGAAACTATAAGGCTAAAAGAATAATAGCCTAAAGAAGTGCCCTTACTATATAGGAAAGGCACTAACTATATACTTTTAGTCTCCCTAAGTATACTATAGCTTATACTATATAGTAACTAGTAAAAAGGTTTTAGGATTTAAGCCCTCTATAAAGGTTAATTATAAAAAGGTTAAGGAACACTATAAAAGCGCTAAATAGAAGAACCTATACTCTAAGGTTATAAAGGATAAGTAAATAGTAAAAGGTATTAAGGATTATAAAGGAGAAAAGTTACCTAGTGCTATTATAGTAGTAATTATTAACCTAAAGATTCTAGAGAGTATTTCTCTAGCTTAGGGAAGCTATATAATACTTAAGAATATAAAATATATACTCTTTAAGAGCACTCTCTTTAATAACTATAGTGCTTTATATATTATAAATAATATTAGTTACTTTAAACTAAGAACCTTTAAGGAAATATTTAATAATTACCTTAAAGTAAGAATAACCTTATTTTAGATTACTAAAAGAGGTACTTATGTAATTAAGAATATTTTTAATAGGCTAAAGGGAAACCTTATAGAAAGCCTTACTTTATAGAATATTATACTTATTCCTAGGTTTTATATAAATATTATATTAAAGAGCTTTCTTTAAAAGAAAGGCATTTAGTATTATAAAGCAAATTACTCTTTATATATTAGACCCTTTTATAAGAGCTTATTATTAGTAAAGCTTTAGAGAAAGTATAATATTATATTCCTTTAATATAAGCCTCTTTTCTCTTATAAGAGTCCTAACTAAGTAGTGAATTTATTTATACTACTAGTAATATTCTTAATAATTAATTTAAAAGCATATAATAATATACTACACTTATAATATAGTTAACTAAGTAAAGATCCACGCCCTATATATATAAACCCTAAAGAACTTTAGTATTTATATTCTAAGTACCTTAGTAAGGATACTCTAGCTAAGAGTTACACTTATATAAGGGGAGTGTAATTATATAAAACTAAGTAAAGAGACTATAAGATATATTCTCTAGTTTATACTTACTAAGTTATCTTAAGAAAACCACTAGAATATATATTACTAAGGCTATTTTAGAGGATCTATTAGGATCTTTAAGACTATAAGCCTAGTTATAATAGTATAAACTAGCTAATAGTTATAAAAGATAAGTTCTTAGGTATAATATATATTTATATATTACCTAATAAATTATAGGTAATAGTATTTAATGTGTTAATCTATATTAAATAATAGATTATAAGGTAATTTAGATTATTAATTATAAAGATTAGGTAAGATTATAAAGAAGCTATTATTAGTTAATTTAGTAATATAATCTTTTAGATATAGGCATGCTTATAAGGTATTAATCTTAAGCTTATGCCTCTATATACTTATAAACCTAATAGAGTTATAAAGAGAGTAAGGTAAATAATTATATTATAATTAAATATAATGCTTATAGGCGCATAGCTTTTACTAAACTTATAGTTAGAGAGCATATAAGTAATAGTATACCTATATAATATAAGTCCTATTTAATAATCTAGGTAGAAAATACTATTAGAAACCCTAGAAATCTAGTTCTAAGATAATACTTAACTTCTAATTAGGGAGCCTATAGCTAACTTAAGGCTAGATTAGAGCGGATTACATATATATAGCTACCGCGCTTATCCTCTTTAAAGGGATTATAAGGCTAATAAACATAGATAGTTTTATAAGACTAATCCTAGGGGTTATATTAGATATCTTATTAAGTACTCTGCCTCTAATATATATTATATCTAGATTCTAAGACTAGGAAAAGTTATAATAATAAGGAATGTTATATTTAATAAGTTAATTTTTTATAATCTAATAAAGGAGAGCGCAATAGAGCTATTAATTAATAAGCTTAAGGTATATTTCTAATCCCTTAAAATTAATACTAAATTAGATAAAGAATTAAATCTTTTCCTTATGCTAACTTTAATTAAACTATAATAAGATTAAACTAAGAGTTTAAACTTAGAGGTAAAAGCTCTATAGACTTCTTAATAAAAGAAAAGAGAAGCTATATACCTTAATAAGTAAATTAGACTTTAAATACCTTAGCTATTACTAAATCTAATAATTAGAGAGTAAGAGACTCTTAATCTAGAAGCTTAGTAAAGTAAGAAGAAGTAAAACACTTTAAATTTATATACTTAAGAGAGTAATATAATAATAGATCTAATAAGTGATAAGTAAGATGCTACTATAAGGGCTTAGGAGAGCTAATATCCTTATAAGGTTTTAGAACACTAAGCATATAATACTAAGGACTAAGTTATTAATAACTTAATAGGTAATAAACTACCTAAGCTAGAAAAAGAAGTAAAGAAAAACTAGTAATAAGATAAACCTATAAGAGCAAATACTAGACTAGCTACCCGCGTAAAAGGCTTAAGGGGATTACTAGCTATATAGTTAGAAATTATAAAGAGTCTTAGAATAATAATATAAGAAAGTATATAAATAAGCTTAAGGTTATAAATAAAGAGAGCTTAAGGTAATATTCCTTCTTATACTTAACTAATAAGGAGGAAGAAAAAAGAACCTAATAAAGCTCTTATTAATAGCCTCTAGGACCTAAAGAATCTCTTTACTAAATTTAGGAAGACTAAGGAAGGAGATCCTTATAAGCTCTTTCTAGGAGATTAGGATTTTAAGAGCTATAAAACGGTTTTTTTAGTAATTAATATACATTATAATAAAGAAAATAGATTATACCTTAACCTAAAGAGAAAGGCAAGGACTATTTATTAATCTAATCTTACTAAACCTCTAAAGTTATAGAAAAAGGCAAAGGATTATCTATTTAGAGAGGAATAGTTAAAAGTAATAAATAAAGAGATTAATAAGCTAAAGGAATAAGAAATATAGTAGTAAATAAAGCGTTTTATAGTATAATTAAAGCTATTGCCGTTAAAATAGGTGTTTTCTTATAAGTTTAATAAGAAGGGGATGTTAATCTATTATAAAGCGTGATTATGCGTGCGCAGAGACCTCTAAGATATCTCTATAATTAAACAAACCTATACTATAACGCTTACCGCTTATGTGTTTTATGTATTTATAGCTTTAGTTACTAGGTTTAATCTAGAGACTAGGTAGTATAATATTAAGAATACCTTTCTCTATATAAAACATAGAAAGGATAGAATACCTATAACTTATAAACTTCCTAAAGGTTTTATAATCCTTAGAGAATATATAGAATTACTTAAGGCCCTCTATAGATTAAGGGACTCTTTATAACTATAGTTTAAGGAATTAAGCAAATCTCTTATAAAGCTTAGGCTTAAATTAAGTAAAGAAAAGCCCTGCTTATTCTATATAAAAGATTAGACTATTTTCCTTATATTCTTTATAGATAATATTCTTATAGTATTTTATAAGGATAATAAAGGTATTACTAACCATATTTCTAAGGGCCTAAAGGAGGCATATAAATTAAATAAGAAAGGTAAAGCAGGATTTTTCCTAGGGATCTAGATTATTAGAGACTAAGAATAATAAAGGGTGTATCTTAGTTATAAGGCATATATTAATAAGATTAGGGAAAAATTTAGGTAAGTAAGAAAAGGCACTTTCCTTACTATACTAATCCTAGTAGTAAAGTATTATAAGTTTAAGGGTAAAGCTAAGAAATAAGTAATAAAGGTTTACTAGGAAAAGATTAGATTAATCCTATACACTATAATTATAATTAGACCTAATATTACTTTTATAGTAGTGAAGTTATTATAATACCTTATAAATCTAGGACTAGAGTATATAAAGGCAGTAAACTAAGCTATTTACTACTTACTTATTATAAGTAAACTTACGCTATACTTTAGTATAATTACTAAACTTTAAGCTCTTTAAATCTTAAGTAATACCTCCTTTATAAATAATCTTAAGACTTATAAATTATTATAAGAATACTTAATTACTCTCTTTAGTAAACTAATTATCTAGAAAGCTACGCACTAAATAATAGTAACTATATCTATAATAAAGGCTAAATTACTTACTTTATAATAGGTAGTAAAGGAGACTATAAGTCTATAGTGCTTATTTAAAGATATTAAATTTAATACTTATAAAGATTAGGTTATTAATTATAATAATTAATAAATAATTTAGCTTATACTTAATAAGAGTAAATAATTAAATACTTAACTATATTATATTAATATTTATAATATATAGTTAAAGTAAGAATTTAAGAAAGGAAGCTTTAAAATTACGTATTTACTAATAGAAGAGATGCTTACTAATGGATTTATAAAGGCATTAAATTATTAGCACTTTAAACGCTTTAGATTTATACTTAGTCTTATAAATTTACACATAATATATAATATTTAAAGCGCATAGGTTACAAAGGAATCATAGGTATATTAATAAAGGGGTATAAAATTAATTACCCTAGAAATATATAAAGGCCCCCTCCTTAGTAAGTAAAGCGCTACTAAGGTAAATAGGATTAATAAAACAAAGACTCTAAAATACTATTATATAAAAACACGTGTATAAATACTATTCTAAATAAAGGAAATAAACTTATATAAGGAGGTAAATAACCTCCTTAAGTTAGGCTATTACTATAGTTACTTTCTCCTTAACCACTACTAAAGAGCCCTTAGTAATATCCTTAGCCCTAATACTTAGATTAATAACCTTACTATATATAGAATCTAGCTTTATAATAAGTTTTAATTAGAGTTATAGTGCCTTATAGCACTACTTTATTATTTATATATATATAAGTAAAGGATTAGAGGAAATTATAATTAGAAGCGCCTTACCTTAGTATTTTTATCTAGTGCTAATAATATTTACTTAGTAAGGGGAATATAAGTATTATATAAAGGTAAGTAATAGTAATTACTAACCTTATATAAGTAATATCTCTAAGATTATCTAGACTTAACCTTAAAGTAATAACCTAAGTTATCCTTATCTATAAGGCTTACTTAAATATACCCTTTATAGGGAATATTATACTTAGGACCTTAAGGAGTAAGTAATTTAAGCTATACTATTAGTATATACTAAAGAGAAAGGGAAAGTATAGTACTAATAGGTTATTTTTATAAAGTTTATAAAGAATTATACCTTAAGTATCCTCCCCTTACCTAGGCCCTTATAGGATATAAGGTTTATAAAGAAGTATACTTAGGGTATTCTCCTTACTTCTCCTTAGGAGATAGTAACTTACTAGTAAGTAGCTTAGTACTAATTAGTAAAGAATTACTAATAGGTAACTTAGACCTAGCTAGGGGAGGTAAAGAATTATTATAAGCTATACTAAGGCTTAGATAAGAATATATAGCTAAATTAGCTATAATATAAGTAATTTACTAAAGAGTAGTTAAGCCCTCCTAGAAGTAAAGATTCTCTTTAGCCTAAGCATATATATTAGAATTTATATTAATTAAAATATAAGCTAGTTAATAAAAAGTATATTATAAAGGGAAGAAAAGGAAGCCTATAATTATTATATTAAGAGATCCTTTATAGGAGAGAAGTATAGGTATAAAAGTAAAAGAGCTTACTTTAAATTTATATTAAATTCAGGCACTACTAAAACACTATATATTTACTAGCTAAGATAATAGTTAGTAATTATAATAACCTTAACACTAACTAGGGGGTGTGTTACCTAATAGTGAATATAGCGTTTATAATAAATAAATCTACACCTATAACTATATTAGGGGAGCTAAAGATGCATATTACTAAACGTAATAATTTATAATAAAAGCATATAATCTATAATATAATAGCTTTCTCTATAAAAGAGAAGCTTTTATCCTTCTATTTATATAATAGAGGATAGCTTTAATTCAATCCTTTTCTGACCTTCTTCATCCTGCTAGGGGAGATCTTTTCAAGTCACGTGCCCAACGCACAACAGCAGCAGACCCCACATTTTTGCGAAGGCTTAAGTGGAGAAGCAAGAAAAAAAAAACCAGAGCCACCAAAAAAAAAAAGTGCCCGACCGCCTTTACCTGCCGCATATTTTCGTTCGCCTCCCGAGCTGCTTCGCCACAGCCAGCTTCACGAACAGATCAACGCCTGTATTTTTTGTCCCTGTGCTGTTCGATACAGTGCGAGAGATATTCATGCTTCAGACAGTCATTTGGAAAGGCCTCGATTCAGATCTCGACAGGACCACGCAATGGCTGAATCGTCATTAAAGGTTCGTCAGGCAACGGCTTGCCCCGCTACTCACTGAGGCCAATTTGCCTGGAGCATGGAGCTAATATGCAACGATAGGATCGCTTGCGCGATCATGCGAAGGCCTTTAATGGCCTCTTGAGCTTGATTCCCGCCAAACAGTATTACGGTGAAGATACCAGCGTACGTGAAACATAAGTCTTCGCCTCTCTACTTGTCTCGCGCGCATTCTCCAGCCTCCGTCTCCCGATGCTATTGCCACATGATATATTGCATTGCAAAAGTATCAGCTGACCAGGTGTCTTCGGTTAGAACCAATGGAACAGGAAGAAACAGACTAAAAAGGAAGCGGCTGCCGCTCGAAGAGGGAAACTTGACCCTGACAGCGAGCTGAACCGGAATGCCAAAGAGGTCATGGACGAGAGAGCTCAACAGAAACGAAAACTCATGGAGTTGGAAGAACAGGAGAATGACGACGTCAGTGACGACTCATACGAGGTCGTTGAGGGAGTAGAGCCAGAGCGACCTGGCGATGGCCTGAAAAAGAAGACGGAGGATAGCAACAAGAAGCGGAAACTCATGACAGAAGAAGTGGAACAACCAAAAACTCCCAAGGCAGCTGAGGGCGGATCCAAATTGTCCAAGAAGGAGGCCAAGAGAGAGGTCAAACGAGGAAAGAGAGCAGAGAAGAAGGCAGAGAAGAAAGTCAAGCATCGAGAGCATGGCGCTGCACAAGACAAGGATACAGAGGGAAAGGAAAACAAGTCCGGCAATGATACAAAAACCGAGAGCAGCAAGGAAGCGTCATCGCACAGTCTCCCTGCCCAGACGAAGGAAGACGGCAATGGCATATCGGCATCCGAGTCCGAACCACAATCACCTTTATTTGATAAGGCCTCTGAGCCCCTCACCGAGACAACAGCTGAGCAAGCCAGTACCACAACCTCGATATCATCCACAATCCCGCCATCAGAGAAGCCCAAGCATATCAAAATCCCCGCCGACAGTTCTGCTGTGCGGGCCCGCGTTGCTGCCAGGATTGAGGCTCTGCGCGCTGCCCGAAAAGCAACTCGCCCTCGAAATCGACAAGAACTTCTCGAAGAGAGACGAGCGAAGCAGGCGCAGAAAGCAGAGCGCAAGAAGGAGGAGAAGAAAAAAGCCAGGCAAGAGGCGGCAAGATTACGGGAAGAGGCACTGGCGTCCAATTCTCCCGGTGTCATGAGTCCTGCCGTGGAGCTGGACGACTCGGCTGGCGGCAAGTTCTCCTTTGGTCGGGTAGCATTCGGGGATGGCACACAGATGTCTCACGATTTGAGTTATGTGCTATCACAAGGCAAGAAGAAGGGTCCATCGGATGTGAAGACGGCACTGCTGAAAGTCCAAAATCAGAAGAAGAGGCTGGAGGATATGGAACCTGAGAAGCGCGCCGAGATCATGGAAAAGGACGTCTGGTTGAACGCCAGACGAAGAGTCGAGGGCGAGAAGATCCACGACAGCGAGGCTCGCCTGAAGAAGGCCAAGAACCGCAAAGAAGCCGCCGAGAGGAAAAGCAAGAAGGAATGGAAGGAACGGGCGAGAGGCGTAGGGCTTGCTCAAAAAGAAAAACAGAAGAAGCGAGAAGAGAACATCAAGAAGCGCAAAGAAGACAAGATGCTCGGCAAAGCTGGAAAAAAGAAGGGAGGTGCTAAGAAGAAGAAGGGTGGTCGACCCGGCTTCGAAGGCAGCTTCGGAAGCGGCGGCGGCGGCAGCGGCCGGAAGTGAGCTTAGTTGGAACAACTGAGCCCCTTGTTTCTCCCGATGATGGGATACGTCCTGCCTGTCTCATTTGCACCCGTATATGAATGATTGTTTTCCTTTGAAATTTCATTGCATCATTGCCCCTTGATTCAGGCGTCTTTCAACGGTTTGTTGTTCATGTTTGAAATGGGTCTCTCTTGCGACCGCTATCGGCGTTGGGCGTGGAGAACATCTCATTTATGTCTAGGACCTCGGTCTTTCTCTCTCCTTTTTTTTTTTCCCCCTTTGTTCCAACTGTGAAGGGAGAAGTTGATGTCATTCCGATGGTTGACATGAGGTTGGTCGGTCGGGGATGAAGAAACGCAAAAGTTGGTGTTGATCTATTCCGGGTTGTCTATTTTGATCGAAAGCGGTGCACGCGTAGCATTACATCTTTGTCGAGACTGAACATCATTCGAACCTGTGACATTGCCGAGAAACACTCCGGGAGTGCTTGGCGTCGTTCGTGCCCCTGGGTGCTCGCAGCGGCAGGCAGGCATGACCACAGAATCGCTGCGCACCGCAATGAAGCCGGAGAATCTTGTCATGAAAAACGCGGTATTTGGTCAGGAATACTGTATATATACCAGGCATGTGCTCAGCGGGTGTGCATACAACTACCACTATTCGCTTGGATTTGAACATGGGGAGTCAACAATGCCCTATTTGATATACGATTCATCGACGTCCCGATGTCCCCGATCAAGTCGGCGTCCAGGCAGGGGAAGATAAGTCTCGTATGGCTTGACCGTGAGAACGTCAGGTTCGAATTCAAGGGAGAGAAATGAAAGAGACGAGAGTGACATTTGGCATATAACAAGAACAATTTACTGAGAAGAAGCTTTCCATTTCCTTTGCCGACCCTCGTGAGTCCACGTCCCCTTTTCGTTTCTTTCCTTTTCTCCGCCACACCGCAGATATAAATATAATACTCCTCAATATTTGGAGCCGCCCATGAGTTTCTTTCCGCTCCCGACCTCTTATCATCCCTTTCCTGCTGCTGAACAAGTGTGTTTGCCTCCCTTTTTTTTTTTTTTTTTTTTTTCATTCGAGGCAGCGATATTCGGAGCGGTGGCCCAACCTATCTTATGCTGAAATCACAATAGAAGCACGTGTTGCTGAATTCGGCGGACGTGCTGGGGAATCGGGGAGAACAAGGTTGGCTTGAAAAGGGATATACCATGCCGGCTTGCCCAAGGGCTGCAAGAGTATCAACCGCGAATTGTCGTGTAGTGGTGCCGCAACACACAAAAAATCGCTGTCCGGTTTCGCAGGTTTCGGCGTCGCAAGTGTATTGTATGAGAAAAGGGTTGATTATAGAAGGGAGTCGAGGCGTGTGAAGACACTCAGGCAGGCCGCGACAACTTCCAGCTGCAGCTCCTTATCCTTGACCTTGCCCATTTCCTGTAGCATGTACGGTCAATACGGTTGTGTTCCAGCAACGAAAGAAATAGCGACGAGGAGAAGTGGAAGATTCGTTCGCTGCCTCGGCAGCGAGCAAGCAGCGAGCAAGCGGGGCATATTGCTTACTTCAGAGATAACTTGGGGCAAGTTTGCTCCGATGCCATTACTTGTTGCCTTCTTGCCAAATGGCCATTGGCTGTAGTCGGCCAGCAGCTCGTCAGTCTGGGCAAATGCCCTCTCTCTCGCCTCATGACCGAGTGTCGATAGGGCATTCTCCAAGACATTGGCGGCGTAGGCAGCACAGACCATGCATATGGTTCGCAGGTATCGGAATTCGAGGTTCTCGGGCAGGAATTGGTTGCCGGCGAGGACCACCGTTCTTTGGGTCAAGACATTGCGGACGCGGCGACGGAGCTCTTCCTTGGCTCCGCCATCGGCGACAGGGTGAGTGGCCATGTCGAATAAGAGAAAGTTGCGTTTCTCGGTGCGAAGAATGCCCTTGTCAACGAGGCCCTTGGCCAATCGCTCTCGAACTTGCTTTAATTGGTATCCAATCTTCATCAAGTTCCATGTTTCGCCTTTTGCATGCACAATGTCAGTCCCGAGGGGAGAGAGAAGAGAGAGAGTATGGACAGAGACCAGACCACTCACCACTCATCAGGTCGATCCAAGAGCTGACGCTCATTTTCTCGCTTTGCTTCATCATCTTCAGAGCCTCGTCGAGCAGAACCTCGCCAGTGAGGGTATCATCTATGACTTCAATATTTCGGTCGGCCGGAGGGAGTCGTCGCCTGGAAGGGTCCTTTTCCATGCTGATACGGCCACGGAAGGCCAGCTCGAGCACAATGCATCCTCGAAGAGCATACGATATGTTGTCGTTCCAGAAAGAAAGGTAACCCTTTGTTTCGCAACACATGTTAGTGCATCCTGATATGAAGTATGCATCAATGGTCCATGGTGCATTCAACCACGTGAAGAAACCCCGAACTGATTGATACTTGGTGCGATATTTACTATCTCGGTAGGGGCGGGCTGTTTGTTCCCTGTACCTGTTTGTCCTTGAGCCCGAGCAGTAGGACCTCTTCCATCATGGTCAACTTGGGCTGTTTACTTCGCTCAGCACTCTCGCTGAGATCCCTGGGGTCAAAAGCGATCTTGTGACCATTTTCGCTGTTTTCATAGCTCGTCTCGGGGCCGGCATCCTTGACATTGGCGGCCGAATTGGTTCTGGAAGCAGCATTGCTGGCCTCGCCCTCGGTGCTGCTCAAACCGCCTCCGCCAGCGCCACGGCGCCGTGTCAGGCCAGACGAGGACATTTCAATTTGAGAAGAAGAGAGAGAACCAGGGTCGCCGAGGGGATGAGCACAGCGGCGACAAGTCAATGCGCCGCTCAGTCGCAAGGTCACGGAACTTGTCCAGACGGCAACAAGTGCGAGCGTGGTGCGGAAAGGGGGTGGGACGCGACAAATACGAGCAAGGTCGTGGACTCGTGGGTGCAGAATAATGTGCGGGTGTTTTAGGAGGCACACGGCGAGGCAGACAAGACAAGGTAGAGTAACTGTAGGTAGGTGATGGGGGTGAAGGGGGCCGGTCGAAGGATGACAATGGCTGCATCTGCAAAGCGTCTGCAAAAAGTATCAAAGTCTGGATCTGTCTGGTCTGATTGGTGTTGATTGATTGATGGGCGTTTGTTTAATGGGCCAACAAGGCACAGGGCAGCAGGGGTGGTCAGTTGACAGTGGTCACTGGTGGCGGCGTTGGCAGTGGTGGGTGGCAGTGGTGGGTGGCAGTGGGTGGCAGTGGGTGGCAGTGGGTGGCAGTGGGTGGCAGTGGGTGGCAGTGGGTGGCAGTGGTCACTGGTGGCAGTGGTGGGTGGGCGGCGTGGCGAGCCAAACAAGAAATGGACCAGCTGTATCATTAGATTGTTAGTGGTGAGCTCGGTGAGCTCGGGGCACATGCCAGCGGCCTGGTGGTGCTGTCAACCCCTACGCGAGGGGCCAGGCGCGTGAAGTCGTGTCGGGTTGGGATTTCCGTGGGATTTCCGTGGGAATGACTCTATCCAACTCAACCCACCAACTCAACCCACACCCATCAGCATCAATTTCCAACGGCACTCCGTACAGATTGTTCATTGTTATTTTCATCGTTTGCAGCTCGATTTCCTCTACACGCCCACGTCCCTGACGGCCTCTTTCCACAGTTCGTCAAAGTTGCTGCCAGCCTCCTCAAACATGCCTCGGATTTTTTTGGCCGTGACCTCTTGTTGCTCGGGACCGAATCCTCCAGGCTGGGTTGCATCGAACTGCACCATCTCCACCCATCGGTAGAACAAGTCTTCCTTGCCCATTGCTGCGAGAGCGGTTCTGAAGGCGAAGACCTGTCTTCTTTTGCCATCTCCTTCAGCAGCAATGCTGGTCTTCAAATCGTAGCACATCCAGCCGAAGTCTTTGTGAAAAACCAAGACTACACTCGTGAAAGCCTCGAGACCAGCTACCTTCTGGTCCACCAGTTCGTGGGCATGAACCATACTGGCCCAGTCGAGGTCCCATTGTCCATTCATCAGCAGATAACCCGTCTTCTGCTCCTGCAACAAGGGCGACGTTGCCGCGTTGATGTATGCGAACAGGATTTTCCTCGAGTCCGCATCTTTGAAAAAATCCCCCAAAACACGGTCCCAGTCGCGGCTTCGTCGTACGTAAATCTCCTTGTCGCGGAATCCAACTTTGCGCCTCCAGAACATTGGATTGCCATGAGCTTGTCCTGCAGCAAATTCCACCGGCCATGGCCAGACAAAGACGAATAGGAGAAAGTCGATGAACATGGTGATGCCGCGTTTCAGCACTTCCCGCGCGAACTCCCTCCACGTCGAATCGTGTACAGGAAAGGTGGCTTCGTTTTGCGAGCCGAGCCCGGACTGCACAATCTTCCAGTACCATGGCAATATGGAATACATTCGCCATACAAACAGCAGAGATACCGCTACGTTCATGGCGACCGGGACAAGAAACACTTTGCGCTTAAAGAAGGCCTCCTTGGAGTCAATGTGTGTGATGTAGACATGTTTTTCGGATAGTCCGTCGATGAAGGGCTTCAAGACCTCAGGGGCCTGCTTGAAAGGTGACGGGAACGACCCGTCTGCGCCGCTGGACTTGGCGACTCTTGACTTTCCGGATCGTTTTGTGGCTGCCATTTGCTGGAATTGGCCGGCGCGGTGTATGCCGTTATGCCGTGCTGTGCAATTAGAATTTGCTTCGTCGAGGGTGATGGTTGATAAATCTGCGTGCTCACTGCTGACTGCTGGCGAGAGCGAGCGAGAAGCCTCTCTTGCATGATATGTTATCATGATTATCATATCATGTATGGACCCACGTCAAAGTCAGCAAGTCGGAGGCAAGGTTGTCCAGAACAGAGCAAGCTTGGTCCGCCGTTCCCTGGCTGGAAAAAAAAGTAGCTCCACGTCGAAATGAGCGACTTGTCTCTGCTTCCGCACCAGGCAAATGTTCGACACCATTCGTTGCCTGCTGGTCTAGCATATACTGCGGTGATGTTAAGAGCCCGTGCCTGGAAGGTAAGTTTCCATGCTGCACCATGTGAGTCGATTCTGCGATGCGATGCTTATGATTCTTCGTTGACAGGGCCGCGGCCATCCATTCATTTGTACATTTTGCAGACTCCATCTGTCGTCGACTTCCCTATCGAGCCAGCAACGCCCATGGCCCGCCCGCTCACTTTGCACGACATCTGGCCTGCGCAATTCAAATGATGACGAGAACGAAGGCCCGAGATCAAGTTTCGCTGGGAAATTCGCCCGTGGCTCCAACCCCCCCCGAAGCTCCTGGGGCTCTTTCGCCTCCGTCAAAACGTCGCACGGCACATCAAGCTCCGTGAGCGATAGTCTCCTGCCGCACGAGAGAGAGGCAAGAAACAGGACCGCCGGCTCCGAGGCAAAGACCAGCCCAAACCGACATCATAGGCCTACCCCCCGCAGCAGCGCTGATCAGCTCAAGACTGAAACGCCATTCCGTGACAACCATCAAGCGCAAGTGAACAAGTCCAAATCGGTTCTTTCTGATGTGTTCAGGTCTATTCGAGAGTCTCAGTCCTCTTCGGCTGCGAAGTCGACGCCCGCGAGCACTCAAAGTCCACCGGCCCGAGGTAGCGCAAGCAGGTTTGCGCCAGGCGCTACAAATACGTCCTCATCTTCGCAATTCTTTGGTGGAACAGCACATTCTGGCCAGCTCAAGACGCATTACTACGAATCGACGAAACAACCCCCTGGTGGTGCCCCCAGGCAGGTCGGATGGGGCACATTCAGTAATCGCAAAGCTCAGGTGCAAACTGACGCTCAAAATTTCGGGAACGATTCAACGATTCGGTCAGGAATCACGCCATCAAATAGGTCGAATGCCCAGTCTCAGCACAAAACGAAGATACTATCCAGTGGCCACAAGGCCGCAGCAACATCTTCGGCGACGGGGGTTCTTTCAGCTACCCAGGATTTCTGGGGCGAGTTAGACACAAGGGTGACAGACTTGAGAGAGGGCAAAGGGAAAGGTCGACGGGAGGGTTTAGCAGCTGATGGCTTGACCAAGAAGTCTTCAGGAAAAAACTCGGGAGAAGGTGATGGAGCATTGCGTGGCCCCGACACATCTGCACATCACGCCTCCAGGGATGGTGATCGGCGAAGCGAACGATGGAAGTCTCGGTTCGAGATTGAAGAAGAAGAGACGAGAGCAGATGAGAAACGTTCCAAGAAATCTAAAAAGTCGTCGAGGGCACGCCGAATGGAAGACGAGAATTGGGATGACGAGTCGATTCATCGATGGGAACATAAACAACGCCGAAAAGTCGAAAAGGAAGCTCGGAGACAGAAACATCTTGAAGAAGAGCAGCCGGCTGTCCCAATATTTCTTCCAGAGTACATCAGCGCATCGAATCTGGCGCAAGCCCTCAAGCAACGGCCCGAACAGTTCTTGGTCGACATGGAAGAGATGGGTTTTGAAAATGTAACTCCTGACACCATCATGACTGGCGAAACAGCTGCGCTCATATCCATGGAGTACGGGCTCGAACCTTCAGTAGACTCTGGGTCGCAGCGTGATTTGAGAGCGCGGCCGATGCCCGACGACGTTTCCTCTCTCCCCAGTCGACCTCCTGTAGTCACCATCATGGGTCACGTCGATCACGGGAAGACAACGCTTCTGGATTGGCTTCGAAAATCTTCCGTTGCCGCACAGGAGCACGGCGGTATCACGCAGCACATTGGTGCATTTGTTGTCAAAATGTCCACCGGGAGGCAAATCACATTCTTGGACACACCGGGCCACGCGGCATTCCTGTCAATGCGCCAACGCGGAGCTAATGTCACGGATATCGTCGTCCTCGTCGTGGCAGCAGATGACAGCGTCATGCCACAAACCATTGAAGCCCTCAAGCATGCCACATCGGCCAAGGTGCCCATCATTGTGGCTATCAACAAGATCGACAAGGAGGACGCCCGAGTGGACCAAGTCAAGGCTGATCTCGCGCGGCATGGCGTCGAAATTGAAGACTACGGTGGCGACGTGCAAGTCGTGTGCGTCAGCGGCAAGACTGGTCAGGGTATGGCTGACCTGGAGGAGAACATCGTTACGCTTTCAGAAATCCTCGATTTTCGAGCCGAGCCTGATGGCATGGCCGAGGGCTGGGTTCTCGAATCAAGCGTCAAGCAGAACGGCAAGGCCGCGACAGTTCTCGTCAAGAGAGGAACTCTTCGTCCGGGAGATGTCATTGTCGCTGGCAAGACGTGGGCAAGGATTCGAGTTCTACGGAATGAGGCAGGCAAAGAACTCGCCGAGGCACCACCTGGCAGCCCCGTTGAAATCTTGGGCTGGCGAGAGCTGCCGGATGCCGGACAACGAGTGCTTCAGGCGCCCGACGAAGGGAGGGCCAAGACGGCGGTTGAGTATCGAATGGAGATGGCGGAGCGTGAAGAAAGCTCGGCGCAGTTGGCAGAGCAAGAGCAGCGACAACGTGAGATGAAGGTGGCCGCGGACGCTGCCGCCGAAGCAACCACGTCAGCCGACCAAGCGGAGCGGGAGCCAGCCGAGCAGCCTGGCATGCTATGCCAGAACTTCACCGTGAAGGCCGACGCCGTTGGCTCGGTGGAAGCCGTGTGTGGGAGTATTCTCGAACTAGGCAACCATAAGGTGCGGCCCAGGATTCTCAGATCAGCAGCCGGCCAAATATCAGAATACGACATCGACCACGCCGCGGCCTCGAACAGCGTCATTATCAGTTTCAATCTGTCCATCCTGCCCCATATCAAGCAGCGGGCCGAGGATGCCAAGGTGAAGATCCTCGACCACAACGTCATCTACCATGTCGTGGACGATGCCAAAGCAGCCCTGTCGGCACTTCTTCCCATGAACGTCACAAGTCGCGTGAGCGGCGAAGCGGACATTCTGCAGATCTTCCCCATCAACGTGAAAAGGAGGGTCTTGAAGAATATCGCGGGATGCAGAGTTCGAAACGGATCGATCAAGAAGTCTTCCCTGGTCAAGGTGATACGGAAGGGCAAAGTCGTTTTCCAAGGTGAGTGACTAGTTGAAAGGAAGAGGCAATAGGAACCTTTATGAAAAATTAATCTCTACTATAACAGGCAAAATCGATACGCTCAAGCACGTCAAGAAAGATGTCACGGAGATGGGCAAGGGCACCGAGTGCGGCATTGGACTGGAAGACTTTCAGGATTTCCAAGTGGACGACCAAATTCAGACATACGAAGAGGTGAGGGAGGAACGAACACTCTTGTGAGAATAGAAGGGACGCATACCGAGGTAGATGGACGCAATTATGTTGTGAAGAGGGTGGTCCTTGCAACGACATCAAAAGGGGTGGAAATATGTACAACAGGTTAAGTTTCTCACAGACGTGTACTATTATCAGCCATGTATGTACCATATAACATTCAAAAAAACAAGCAAGATTCATCTTGGTTCCACATGGCCATGTTTGTTTCACCTTCAATGTCATCTTTACTACCATCGGTTGGGTGCAGAAACAGAGTTCAATGAGAAGCTCCTGGTGGTGGTGGTGGTGGTGGCTTGTCTCCGTTCCTTTTCGAGTTTTGCCAACCCAATCTTGTCGGTAACCGGCGTCGCTTCCATGATGTTATCGAAGTCGTCATCATGCCCGGCACCACTATCGTCATCATCATCGTCGTCGTCCTCGTCGCCGACACGTCTCTCATTGTCCGAATCGGGCTGCACGTCGAGATCGACCTGATACTGCTGGCGTTGCGGAGGCTTGGATATCGTGGCAGGTTTTTTCCTCTGCTCCGTCTCCGGGTTCGGGTTTGAGAATGGTTTGGAAGCCAGAACCTTGCGCCGTATCTCCTCCATGGCGGCTTCGTCGTCGCTGTCATCTGTGACGTCGAAGGGATCCTTGTCACGCTTCGCCTCTCCATCTGCCATGTGTGGCGGGACCTCGCTGGGCTTGGGGCCCAGTGGTCGTTTGCCCAGGTATATGCCATCGAGGCTCCCTCGACGGTCCGACCTCGCGCCACTGTCTTCTTCCTCGTCGTCTTCGGAGCCTTGATCGTCGTCGTCGTCGTCGTCGTCGTCGTCAGAAGAGGAAATCGCTCTTCGGTTGGTATTCCCGGTTGTCCACATGTCGCCGTTGCCTTGTTCTCTGCTCTCTGCGTACTCACGCTCCAGCCTCTCCATCCATTCTGCTTCCGTCTTCTTCACACCCGCTGCATCCTCGCAGGCAGCGTATCGCTCGAGTATGCTGGAGTTGATGCTCAGGAATGACTCTCCGTACGAGAAGGGCGCCAGTATTTGCTCCGCCCAGTCCGGGTGTCCGCAGATGTAGAAGGCCGCCGCCAGAGCCTCGACGCAGTTCAACCGCCATGGCTTGCCATAGTTGACCGTGTTGGCGGCGACAAGATACGGCAGCAATCTTTCGCATTTCCCCCCGACCTTGCTCCACTGGACCTCTTGCGTCCGGGCCCATGAGCACTCGACGACGGCGGCGCCGTGCTGGTCCATTAGTTCTCCATCGGCCGGGGAGACGACTTGACGGCCGTTGGGGGTGATGATGACTCCGTTGTGCCGTTGGCCCATGTGAAGATGACGCATGAGTCCCAGCCTCATCAGCTTTTTCCCCGAGCATCGCTTCGGATCGCAGTGGCCCAGGTCCCAACAGGCTGCTTTGAAAGCAGGTGTTGCAGGCGGGCTATCTTCGTCATGGTCATCACGCTGGCGGTCATGATGCCGGCGGGGCTGTCTTGAACCGCCGCCCCGGCCGCCGCCTCTCTTGCCCCTGGCGGGAAAATCCTTCTTGTGTCGGACCATTGGCGTGGACAAATCGGCGTCTTAAGAGAAAGAGGACGAAAATCCCGAGTGCTCGGCAATGGGCTGGTGATGGGCTGGTGATGGATGCTTCGTTCTGGTCTTTCTCCGTCGTGCTCCTCCGTACAGCAAAAAAAAAAAAAAAAAAAAAAAAAAAAAAAAGACAAGACAAGACAACATGGTGGGAGCGGGGCGGGGCCTCCCTGGATCAGTCAGTCCATCTCAGTCAGTCCATCAGTCAGTCAGTCAGTCAGCAGCCCAGCAGCCATCAAGGACTCGTTAATCGATTCCAGAATTTTTATATCCTTGTCCCCCCCCCCTTCCCTTGCTTCTTCTTGTTCTCGTCTTGTTTATTACGCAGCAACCCGACTTCGGCTGCAACTCGGCCACTTCTTGGAGGTCCACTTGCTGCCATCTGCGGGCTGGACTCCCATCACATCACGCAACTACATACAAATACGTCCAACCAACCAAGAAGCCTCTGAGCACTCTGATCATCGGCATAATCGGCGGCATCATCGGCACAATCGGCACATTCATCGGTACAATCGGCACAATCGGCGACCATGGAGGCTGCTTCGGCAAGGGCAGCCGCTCGAGATCGCTGGAGCGAGTTTGGCCACGCCCCTTCGCAGCTCCAGCGCTTCATCCAAGGCGCTTGCAGCCCCGAAAACTACGAGCCTAACCTGGCGCTGTGTCTAGAGATTGCCGATTTAATCAACAGCAGAAAAGGCTCTGCTCCTCGCGAGGCAGCCACCACCATCGTCAGCTACATCAACCATCGGAACCCCAACGTTGCGCTTCTGGCCCTCGGCCTGCTCGACATATGCGTCAAGAACTGCGGCTACCCCTTTCACTTGCAGATCAGCACCAAGGAGTTCCTCAATGAACTCGTCCGCAGATTTCCTGAGCGACCGCCCATGCGACCAACGAGGGTGCAAGCCAGGATCCTCGAGGCCATCGAGGAATGGCGCGTGACGATATGCGACACCAGTCGCTACAAGGAGGATTTGGGTTTCATTAGAGATATGCATCGCTTGCTGAGCTACAAGGGCTACATGTTCCCTGAAGTTCGAAGGGAGGATGCTGCCGTCCTGAATCCAAGCGACGTGAGTACAACAAAACTCGGCTCCAGAGACGTTTTTTTTTTTTTGTCGTTTGCCATGGGTACTAACTTGAGCCGCAGAACCTGAAGTCTGCCGAAGAGATGGAGGAGGAGGAAAAGGAGGCGCAGTCGGCCAAACTTCAAGAACTCATCCGCCGTGGATCGCCCGAGGATCTTCGAGAGGCAAATCGCTTGATGAAAGTCATGGCCGGTTACGATACCCGATCCAAGACGGACTACCGGGCCAAGGCAGCCGAGGAAGTGTCCAAGATACAGGCAAAGGCAAGATTACTGGAAGAACGTCTGGAAGCGTTCAAGCCAGGCGACAACATGTCCGACGGAGACGTGTTCAGTGAGCTTGCCTCGGCGCTGCAGAGTGCGCAGCCCAAGATTCAAAAGATGTGCGAAGAGGAATCGGAAGACCACGAGGCCGTCGCTCGATTGCTCGAGATCAATGACAGCATCCATCGAACTGTGGAGAGATATAAGCTGATGAAAAAGGGTGACGTGGAAGGGGCAGCTAAAGTTGCATCTGGCGCTGCTCCTCCTCCTCCTCCTCCATCAGCATCCAAAGCCTCATCGACTTCGGCCAACGCGGCCACCGAGTTGTCTCTGATCGACTTCGATGGCGATGCAAGTGGCGCCACCAATGGAAGCAATGGCGCTTCTGTAGCTGGCGGATCACAGGCAGGTGGTCTGGAAAACGACCTGTTGGGTCTCGATATTGGTAGCAGCAGTTCAAGCACTTTTGGTCAAGGGGGCAACATCAGCCTCGGGTTTGGAGCCAATTCAAGTAAGTTTGGCGGCAATACGAACCTCATTCTCTCCTCCACCAGAGCCTGTTTGCCTCGTTAATATTTAACTCCCTTTCTTTTTTTTCTTTTTTTTTTTTTCTTCCCCTTCCTTTGCTGACGATAACGGCGACAAGACATACCAGGCCCGGCTCTGCTTTCATCTGTGACGCAGGACAACAGCGCGAGTGGCAACGTGTCCAACCAAACCCCTTCCTTTTCGCAGTTTGCATCCTTCACATCACCAATGCCCTCACATTCAGGCACTCCTCAGCCTTCGCTTCAGCAACAAACCAAACCCCCAGCTTACCAAGTGGCCGCCGACCCATTTGCCGCTCTGGCAGCCACTTCTTCAACACCTCCACCTCCACCACCATCTCAACGGGCGGCCGCGTCCAACAACGACGATGACGAATGGAGCTTTTCCTCGTCCCTACCTCCCGCCGCGTCTAGCAAGCCTAGGGAACACAAGGGCACAATCAACCAGTCTCTCCTGCGCACCGATTTCCTCGCCGGACGTGCCACCGGCGCAAGCAACTCCATCCACATCACCTTTGCCTTTTCCAACAACTCTGCTCAGCCCGTAACGGAGCTCCATTTCCAGCTGGCGGTCACCAAAGTGAGTTTTGCCCAAACAAAACCCCTCCTCTCGTCCGTCATGTCCTCCCAGAAAAAAAAGGCACTGACTAGTCCAAAAACCTCGCAGGGCTACGAGCTGCAACTCAGACCGCAAACAGGTCGTGACCTCGCTCCCAAGCAAATCCGCGGCATTACCCAAGAAGTCAACGTTTGGCACTCGGGCAACCAGGCGCAAAAAGTAGAGTCTGTCAAGTTGAGATGGCGAGCCACGTACAAAGTTGGTACCGAGCAGAAGAATGAGATGGGTGAGATTCCCGAGTTCAGCATCGCCTAATTTCACAGCTGGGTCACAGGAGAGAAGGGGGGGAAAGATGCGATGGGAGGACTGCACTTGAGTCCTTGTATTCGTGCAACAGAGCAGAGCAGAGCAGAGCACACACCCGTGGCTGATGGGGACCAAGAAACATGATTTGTACAGGCACTAGTTCACAAAAAGAGTAGTGAGATGCATTTCAAAAGGGGCATGTATACATGTCCCGTTCCTCTCAAAGACTCGTCTTTCTCTCCCTTGTTCCCCGAATAAAATAAACAAGATTTCCAAGAGAGCAAAGAGATTAGAAACCAATGTCGCACCTGCATCAATCCGTTCCTTGTTCCACACAAGAGTCTACTTGTCAATGTATCAAGTCTATTCTCTGCCCCCCATGTCCTTCAAAACAGCGTTGTTTTACACGGCCAATTCCTCTACTTGGCTGCGGCCAAGCGGACCTACCTACACCTACGACTATCATGAGCAGAAGAGAATATGATCCTCCCCGCGCTAAAAAAAACACCTCAACGCCAGACGACAAAGCAACATGGTTTTTATCAAGCCTTTCCTGCGACACAGAACCCCCAACGAAGCACTGCATTACGGGGCAACATGCTGGTTCCCATGGTAATCACTCAGCCCCCCCTACCCCCCTAAAAAAAAAAAAGGAAAAGAAAAGAAAAGAAAAAAAAAAGGAGAATAGTAGAATGGAAAGATGAGGGGGGGGAGACGAGCCAAGAAGGAATCGCTCGCTGCTTCGGTGGGTCTCGGGACAGAATTGAGAAGGCGCCAACAAGCACTCTAAGAAAACCCCAATGAGATGGAAGGACAGGAAATTTGTACATGCATGGTCGCGAGGCATTCTTCTGACCAAGATCAAATTCACGGAACGTGTGTTGCTGTTGTACTCAAGCGCCGAGTTCGCTTACAGAAAAGGCTGGAGTTGCCGGGGGCTGGAGGACGTAGCCGTTTGTGGGAGTCTTGCTTATTTGCGCCATGTTCTCTCGCTCCGCCTTTTCACGTTCGCGTTGCAGCCTCTCTGCTTTGGTGATGCGTGGCTTTCGGGTTATGGATCCTCCTCGAGACCCAGGACCGCCACCACGACCGGACGTGCCGCCCCTTGTCGAGCCTCCTCGGCTGCCGCGACCACCTCGACTGCCACGGCCACGTTTCGGTCTCTCATGTGGACTAGAATTCGCGTGTCAGTATGAATGAAAGTGTCCATGCTGGAAGAGGGGGGTAACAGTATATGTAACATACATGGCAGGTTTCTCCACCTCGGGCACGAGGGGACCCGAGTAGACAAAGAAGCCGTCTCTACTGGCAGCTGCCTGGGCTTCCCATAGCAGCTCTGAATCGTCCACAAAGTCATCCGCGACATCGTATTGATCCTCTTTAAAGTTTCTCTTCTTTTTTGGCTTCAATTGTGCGTCAGGTCCGCTCGTCCCTCCGTTTTCGGGGTTGCTAGCCTCGCCATCAGAAAGATCTAGGGACATTTCATCGCCAGAATCACGGCCTAGTTCGGCCTTTTCTAATGATGCCGTAGCAGCGGCGATCCGGGCTTTTCGATCTCGGTTGGCAGCCAGTCGCGGATGGAGAGCATCCCAGCCGTATCGATCCTCGGCCAGACGCATGAAATTGACATACTTATTCGTCTCGCCAACCTTGATAGGAATATTAAGGACGATGGTAGGGGCTTGAAACTCCTCGCCGGGGCGTGCCTTGCCGAAATCCAGGATGGATCGGCCTTCACTGTCCTGGAAGTCGTCCAAAGTGTCCGTTCTAGGCGTGGACGCGCCTGTAGTAAGTTTGAGCTTGGGTGATGCTCTTCGAATCGGGCCGTGAGATATCGTAGTGAAGTTGGCTTGGTTGATGACCGGTCTTTGCACTGGGAAACTGATCGCGTTCTCTCTACTCAGTTCTGATGCATTGTTTTGACGGGCCCCGGTGCCTGAAGTTGCCCTATATGAGGGCGATGGTGGCAGGGACGACGGGTCTCGACTCTGCAATCGCCCATGGGCTGATTCTGGCGGGTGAGCATGTTGTGGGGACGTTGCAGTGCGACCCTGTGATTCAATCATGCTCGCTATCGAAGGAGATTGATTCGCTGTTGTCTGTGTTGGCCCTCGTGGCGACCCGGACGTCGAAGGATATGAGTTTGATATGCGAGATGTTAGAGTCCCCCGCACGGGGTCATAGTTGCCGCGAATCGGATCGTAGCTCAACCCACTGCTGCGCACCGGAATTGATGTGCTGGCAGATGGAGAATTGGTGGATGATGAATCAGCATTAAGAATGCTCTGCATCGATCCCGGGTAACCCTCCCTCTTGGGCATTTTGGGTGAGGAGTCATAATGTTGATGTTGCTGTGACGGCGAAGAGGTGCTGATGTGACGGTGCCCAGAGGCGGTCCTTGAAGCATCAGAATCTCCTCCGTCTCCATCCGAGGCAGAAGTCATTTTTCGTTTACGTTGAATCGGCGGCGCATCTGGATCGCGGGATTTTCTTGGTTTGCGCATGTTTGCTGGGTCGGAGCCATCGGCAGTCTTCGGCTTGACAGTTGAGCCAGGCTTTCTGCCAGGCTTCTTGCGCGGCAAGCCGGCGGCGGTGAGTTGCACCCATTGCCCGTCAATTAGCTCATAGCGTTTTTGAGCGGGAACGCGGCCACCAGTTGCGCTACTGCTCGGAGATGGTTGTTGATATTGTTGAAAAGTTAGCGGACGTGCCCCTTGAGGCTGATCGTTGACGACGATCTCGCCCCGATCTTTGTCCATAACGACAATACTGATGCGCGAATGGCTAGCTTCTGGTGAAAGGAGCTCGTTGTCGATCGTCCAAGGGCCTCTATTCTATGTTGCAAAACAATTTGATTTGATATTACCCGTGTGAGGGCGAGAATAACGTTTGAAGGGGCGGTAAAAGTGGCCGGGCCACCTCTATGAGTGAAGGTTTGGCTTCACGCGCGATGAATGAAACATCAAGTGAGGGTGGTTTCGGTAATCGATGAGAGCCCAGGGCGCGAGTTCTGGACCGAGAGACAAGTCTCCCATAAACTTTCTCAAACTGCGGCAAAAAAAGACAATCGGCAGTTCCGTAGTTCGGGTGGTATGTCGGCTGTGTGGCACAGGACGCCAAGTCGACAGACACACAACGGCGACAGAAAGAGGAAGAAGACAACAGGAAAGTGTGGAAATGGTATAAGTTATTAGAGGACTTTGATTCGCCCAGTACAGCTCGCTATGAATTTATGCAGGGGCGCCAAGACGTGTCGTAGAACAGATGGCGAAATGCAAAAGCGAAAGCTAGGGGGGCTGGTGTATCGTCGAGAATGCGATGATGGTGTGTGGCTCCCGGATGGAGTCGCGGGTTACCGATCAAAAAGGGACGAAGGTGACTGGCTGCCGGTGCAGTGCGCAGGGTCAAGCAACGTGACTGGACAGAAAAAAAAAGAATGCGGGTGCGCGCGCAGCTGCTGTGTGGAGACACGGGCTTGAGCTGCCAGGTGCAAGCCAGGTAGGTGCAAGTGCAAGCCAGGTGCGAATAGCCTCACGAACCACCGATGAGCGGTCGGGGACTCTTTGACGGTCGACTCTACCGGCCAAGGTCGCGAAAATACGCACGTGCAGCAGTGTTGCGGCAAGTCTGGGAACAGGTTCGAATGCGGAAGTGACAGCCGCACAAAATGATGCCAATTTGGCGATGGCGCAAGCGCAGCGACGACGACAAATCGATGCAATCGTGTGATGCGCGAGGTTGGTTTTGAACGTCGTGGGCGGTTTGGTTGGTGAAGGAGTCAAAGTGGGAGGAGAGAAGGGGATGGGAAAACCGAGGGGGGGACGGCGACAAGATGGGGCTGGAATTTGGGGATGGCTACAATTTTCGGAACCACGAACAACATTTCTTATTCCACATGCACTATACTCGTCAGGATGGAAAAACGGGGCGTGACGGCTCAATCAGGCAGAATAAATGACCATGAGCACAACCTCACGGGCATCAAGTCATGGCCACCACAATTCAAGGGTCTCCAAAGCATCCGAGGATATGAATGCAACTACAGGCACCACCAAGCACCGCCGTATACCATGAAGGAGGGGGGAAGGGAGAAGACGGCGACGGGGACGGGGACGGGGATGGGGATGGGGACGGGGATGGGAATGGGAATGGGAACAAAATGCAGCTACGCCAGAGTTAACAGATGGGAGATGGGCATGACAACGGGATTGCCCTCGGAGGACGGGAGGACGTACTTGGCCAAGCGAGAAAGGGGTCACCACCTGCATTGGCAATAGCATCAGCCTTCAGGCCAAAAAGGATTGAAGAAATGGCAAAACACCAACCTAAACAGGGTTTACAGATGCGTACGGGAGATCAGGAGCCTCAGGATGGAGAAGGGGGGGTAACAAAGGCAAGTGGGAAAGTCCTGGTGCAGTCATCAGCCAACCGAGGAAGATACCAGCAACGAGTTATTAATCACAGACAGCAAGCAGCATGACGTCAAATCCAGATGCATTCTGGCTTCATGTTCGCATTCTTATTAGTCTTTTGGAGTGCGGAGGGAGTGAGGGGCGCTGACTGAATGACTGAGACTGACTGACTGACTGACTGACTGGCTGGCTGACTGACTGACTGCAGCTCAAGCTTTGGTGGCCCAGCCCAGCAGATAATATCGGACCAAACGGCATTCGAATCGACCAGAGGGCTGTGAGATGGGTGGGGGCACAGGGGCTGCAGGCGTCAACAAGCAATCAGACGCACAGGCAGGGGCAAAGAAATACTAAAAAAGAAGCTTCCATCCATGCAAGATGGCACACACCCGTTTAAGCCCCGGTTTCTCCAGCTGGCCAACCAGGGGCCGTCCAGGGCAGAGGGCGTTTTCCCTCTGGCGTTGCCCAGGGGGGCCAGGGAGGGGTGCCCGGGTCGCGTAGCGGGCCTTTCTTTAGTCCGCCCACCCACCTGAGCAGTCAATTGCCAGCGCGCCCCCCCAGCGCGCCCACAGCATTTGGCCCGTATGTAATCCGTATGTACATATGTATGTACATGTGTACGGAGTACATTACTCCGTGGGCACTCTGGTAATCCGCACTTCGTATTATGAAAGAAACGCTGTGTTGCAGACCTGCGGGGTGGCAGCAGGGGCTTTCGAACAGCAATAGCAGAAACCACCCTCACTTGTTTTTACTCCGTACTCCGTACAACGGCGGAACACAAAAGTACGGAGTACCTCCCCAACTACGGATGACCCAAGCTAAGGTACTCCGTATCTAGCCCATGTCTCGTGTCAGATAAGCGCGGCCCGCCCGCCAGCCCACCCGGTCGATTGGGAAAGGACAGATGACGCAGTTTTCTCAGGGCTTGTCCTGTTCGCCAGGATGTGACAAGAACGGAAGATTTACGATAAGCACGGTATTCATGGCGCAACGCTGTGTCACGTCGTACGAAGGGTCGTCTTGCACCGTCGATCAACATGAATTGAGACATTTTCAACCCACTTGCACCGCCACCCCAACAATCGCGCGGTTGTGACTACCCTATGCTAAGTATATAAGATTGAACGCACGGCATGCCAACAAACGGGACGAGGCTCCCTTTTTGCTAGCTTCATGCTCTGCATACTTTATTGTAGAGTGCATACTTTGTTGTAGAGCTAGAGACTCCATCATGCTGGCGCTTGCAAATGTACTTGCGCAACCCATCGCACAAACTCTCCAACTTGTCTGAGCGCATTGAAGCAATGTATCACCCGCAAGGCACCTCTGAGATATTGAAAGATCCTCCACAGTCTCAGACTCTTAGAGACCTTTGATCACAATGACTATGGTACTATGGCATGCAGCCAAATCCTCCTCATAATGTCTGAAGCGATCATAGAGCTCTGTTCTCTTTGGCTGCGCGTTTCTTCAATCTTGTCGTCTTATGTACATGTACTTGCACGTGATTTGGTCGCCTCAATTGCTCACGTGCTTGTGCTGACGGCAAGAAGAAGTCGCCCCACGCTGCCCTCTTTTTTTTTTTCTAGGTGCCGCTACGGAGTAATAATACATAAATTAAATTCGACCCCGACAGCAACGACACCTCCAGCGCCGTAAAACATGGACACGACACTTCTCATAGGTGATATCGTAGAGAGGGACTCCCGCGAGAGCAAGCAAGTTGAATTCCCTGTGGCGCCATCCTCGTCCACTGGTTTCCCACAACACAAGAGGCGCTGGAAGGGCTCGGCGTTCAAGCAACAACGTTCTGGCGGTGCCTCAAGGCTGAGCGCGCATACGGACGAGAACAAGGCTTCGATTCAAGATGGTCGGCAAGCAAAGAACTTCGACGAGGTGGAAAAAACTCGCATCGACCAAGAGAACAGACAAAAGCTGGCTAGCATGAGTCCACAGGAAATCGCCCAAGCCCAGGACGATATTTTGAATGGCCTGAATCCCGGCCTCATTCAACGACTTCTCCAACGCGCCAACATCGATGAAGCCTCATCATCTCCTTCCCCATTCGACGAACCCAACCCAAAGAATGACACAGAAGCACAGGGTGCAGAACAGCCACAGATTCTACCACCCCAGGTTAGGACAGCGAATTCGGAGCAAGCTCCCAGTGCAGAGTCGGGGACGCCGTCAGCGAGACCCGTTCCGAGTTCAGACGTCAAAGATGGCCTTGAAACCCCTCAAAAGAAAGTTGTAGACAACTACGATGAGGATCAGGCACCAGCTCGAATCCCGCAAGAGTTATTCCCCATTACTGATCAGCCCAAGTCAACACATTTTCCAGCGTCACCGAGTCTTCCGGATCTCGATCCATCAGACCCAGACTTCTTGGCAGCTTTGCATCAAAAATACTTCCCAAACTTGCCCACTGACCCTAGTAAGCTCGCTTGGATGGCACCAGTACCAACTCAGGACAGTGTCGCAGACAAGGACTCACCATACTACCCCCATCCTGAGATCGCTGTATCGGCTCTCCGGTTCGATTTCCGCGGTCGATTTCTCTCGCCCAGAGTTAGCCGCTCTATACCTTCTACAAAGGGACTACATCATCATGGAGAGGCACCAGAAGCAGCGGGTTACACAATCGCAGAGTTGTCCCGTCTGGCAAGAAGCGCTGTGCCTGCTCAAAGGTGCATGGCGTATCAGACCCTTGGAAGGATTTTGTATCGTCTAGGCCAGGGCGAATGGGGAAAAACCGAAGACCATCCCATTGCCATGGGCATTTGGACTGCCATGAAGAAAGGTAGAGTTCTCGAGAGCTTGATGGAGGCGGCGGCGGGGGAAGGCGGCCATCGTGGTAGTAGAGCATTCGCGACCGAGGCCCTGTGGCTATTCGAGAGAGGCGGTTGGAGGGAAAAGTTCAAGGGCCGCTGAAGCCATAGAAAATTCCATACTTGCCGACATTTCTTGGGGTGATTAGTGATGCTTGGGAACCACCTGCGATTGGTGGAAATCATGAAAGTCGGCCATATGTTGCTTCTCTCGCTACTCATATCTTGGTGTTGACCTCGACATCCGGATGAGCTCAATGGCCGCACTGCAGTCAATAGCTGGGAGGGAGGCCTCTGCGTGGCAGCAGTTCTGACTATGGATGCCTACCTACTACTCCGCAATCGTACTGATCTACAGTGGGTGTACCTGATCGCCCGCACGCCCCCCAGGTCCTAACTTAAGCAATACACACTGTAAGTGTCCACCCGGATGTGCTGTGCTGTGCTGTGGGCTCACTGGGCTCACTGGGCTCACTGGGCTGGGGAGCGGCCGGGCCAAGCCAAGGACGGCGAATCGACTGGCTAGAGAAAAAAACATGCGGCATGCAAAGCATTTTGCCCACACTTTCTTTGTCCTCTTCTTGCTTTCTCTTCCTCCCCATCCCAGCCCGACAGCACAACGGCATCGCCGCCGACGTCGCCAATTCCCGCCCCCCTGGGTGCTTGCCATTTCCTCCTTGTACTCTCTTCTCGCTGTACTCTGTTGTTGTCCTTTCTCTTCTTCTCGACGTGTCGAAATTGCTTGGCTGTTGATCGACACTGCCATCCATACCCACGCCGGTCATTATTCGTTCATAGACCGCTTCTCGCGTCACCCAACGCCGTGCAGCCCTCGTCAGAACTTGCGCGAAGCCATTCAGAACAACTCTGTCCGTCTTAGTGCTCAGACGCATTGTCTTGGCATCCAACCTTGACAACTCAATTCTGGTTCTGGCCGCACTTGGCGCCGCTCCCTCCGACCGTCCAAACACAAACAAGAGAGTGATTAAAGCATCCGCCGGAACAATTCCAGAAAACGCAGAACAGAGCAGCAGATAGGGCACAGCAAGAGCCTTGCATCGCCACGAGAATACACCGATCGAAAATACTTATCCAAGCGTCCCAGGCTGACTGCAAAAAACAATCAATCCGAGACCCTGTGACTTTGACTAGCCATGGCGTCTCCTTTGCAGTTTGCGTATCGAACCCAGAAGACCATTGGCGTCTTTGATGCCGCTCCGGTCTATCAACCCCTTGCTGGTTTCAACAAACCTGAAGGAGTTTTGCGGTGCAGCGCGTACTCGCCCTGTGGCCGCTACTTTGGTTGGGCCAATCCCGAATCGGTCACCGTTGTCGATACTTCTGCTGGCAATGTTGTGCTGGTCTTACCACTAGTCAATGTCTACGAGCTCGGTTTCTCACCTTTGGGCACTTTTGTCATCACCTGGGAACGGCCGGCAAAGGATGAGGCCGGTGACGCCACGAAAAACCTCAAAGTTTGGCGCACTGTTGAAGACGGCGTTGCCGGCGGTGACAAGCAGCCGATCGGCCGGTTTGTGCAAAAGCAGCAGGGCGGATGGAACCTTCAGTACACCGCCGACGAGAAGTACTGCGCACGTCTGGTCACCAACGAGGTGCAATTCTATGAGAGCCATGATCTTGTCACCGTTTGGAACAAGCTGAGGGTGGAGGGTGCGGCCAACTTCGCACTTGCACCGGGAAGCCAGAATCATGCCGTGGCCGTCTTTGTTCCAGAGAGAAAGGTGAGCCGAGCCCGCTGCTTCGACGGATCGACTTGATTCATTTTTACTGACTTGTATTTTCCACCGTTCAGGGCCAACCGGCTGCTGTCAAGGTCTTCAACGTCCCCTTGTTCCACAACCCCATTTCTCAAAAGACCTTTTTCAAAGGCGACAAGGTTCAGTTCAAGTGGAATAAGCGCGGGTCTTCCTTGCTTGTGCTTGCGCAGACAGACGTCGATAGATCTGGCAAGAGCTACTATGGTGAGACTACTCTGTATCTGCTCAGCACCAACGGAGCGTTTGATGCCCGCGTAACTCTCGACAAGGAGGGTCCCATCCACGACGTTTCCTGGTCTTCCAACTCGCGCGAGTTCGGAGTTGTCTACGGCTACATGCCAGCCAAAGCCACCATCTTCAACGATCGCGCCGTTGCCAAGTACTCGTTTCCTCTCGGACCGCGCAACACAATTACATTCTCCCCAAACGCTCGTTTCGTCCTCGTCGCCGGTTTCGGCAACTTGGCTGGTCAGATTGACGTTTTTGACCTCGAGAAAGACTATCGCAAGGTCTGCACCATTGAGAGTGGCAATCCAAGCGTGTGCGAGTGGAGTCCTGACAGTCGATACATTATGACAGCCACAACATCCCCTCGTCTTCGAGTCGACAACGGTGTGAAGCTTTGGCACGTCGGCGGCACCATCATGTACAACGAAGACATGGTGGAATTGTACAATGTCGTGTGGCGTCCTGCGGCCCCCGAGAATGTGGCCGGCGGGGATCCCCTCAATCCCATACCGACACCTCATCCTTCGGCGACCACCTATCTGGGCACGGTCAAGACACCCAGCAAGCCTGCTGGAGCTTATCGCCCACCTGGGGCTCGCGGCCTTGCCACACCCCTTCACTTCAAGCGCGAGGACGAAGGCGGTGCTGCCCATTTCGTGAGTAACGGCACGCAGAATGTCGGCCCCAGTGGCTTCGGCCGTCCTCGCCGCGGGGTGCCTGGAGCGGAACCGGCAGAGGCTCCTGCGGGATCCAGAAACATACCGGGTGCTGAAGCCGTCGGAGATGATGGCGGGAAGAAGAATAAGAAGAAGCGAGGCAAGAAGAACAACCAAGATGGTCGCCCCGAGGTTGAGCCAAATGGTGGTGCGAGCCTTACTCCATACGACAACCGCGCCGGTGCCACTGGACGAAGCCCTGAAAGACGGGGCCCTGCTAATGGCAACGGTCGTGATCACCGGAGCCGATCACGAACCAACGGCGGCAGCCGAAGCCGCAGCGACACACATCATGGCCAGCGCCCCAATGCTGCGAACCAGAATAATGTTGCTGCTCAGCAGGGTGGTGCAGCAGCCATCGCCCCCGAAGCAGCTGATGCTGGCCAGAACCCCAGCGCTAAGAAGGTCCGCAGCCTTCAGAAAAAGATTCGCGCAATCGAAGATTTGGAGATGCGACTTGCTGGTGGCGAAAAGCTCGAGGATACACAGGTCAAGAAGATCAACACTAAGTCTGCTGTGATGAAGGAGCTGGAGGCACTGGAAAGGGAATCCTAGAGCTGTCCTTCTGCTACGCGATCTGTGCACGCAGTAGCAAGATTGCTCAGGTGGCATGGGACTAGAATCCGCGAAAATCCGAGAGGGAGCAGACTTGGGTTTTTATGAGGTCCCCCAGTGGCAACAAAGACCCAAAAAATGTTGATCGGAAGCCATGACGGACACGGACCACTCTGGATATGCACGCATGCTTGTGTGTGCTGTCGTCTTTGGTATTCTTTTGGAAAACTAAGGTGGCATGGCTTTGGTGGATGTCTCAAGCCCATTTTCGGGCTGTTGCACGCGAATGAAGAGCATTCTTATCATGTCGAGATGGGACAGGGACAGGGGTAAAACAAGTTTCCAAAAAAAAAAAAAGGAGGGAAGAAGAAAAATCAGCGAGTCTCGATAGATAATAAATGAAGATTTGCGGCAGATTCTGAAACAGCAAACCTACATGTATTTCAGAACAACCTAGGCCTAATACCAAGAGCGGACGGAGTATGAACTACGGATGCGATGCAAGTCGGCGCAGTCTCGTAATTGGATCACACCGTAACAACATCCATTACCTTTTTGTTGTAATATAACACAACAAGCACAAGCAATCTGCCAGCAGGGCACCCGTGATAGGCACCTATGCGTGAGCTCATTAGAAATCGCAAGACGCTGTGCGTTGCAAGCCCATAGGGCAGGGCGGCGACACGTCTCAAGTGATTGTAATCCGTAAGGTGCAATTGCAATGTTGGCAGCGTCTAGCATTGACGGGTCTTTTGCAGCACACCTTCTGGGGAGACAGGGACCAGGATGTATACAGAAAATAAAACATCTTTTCGTAGCGCTTGATACCCTTACAACTCCTAGTAGTGGCTAGTCTGCGGCTTGAATGCCTTTAGGAGGGGGGACTCGGCACCTCATGTAGGGCATCGTACATTACTCGCTTCAACGTACAAACGAACATTGCATAAGGGTGCCCGGCACTCCGGGAGCAGCAAAAGAGATATAAAGTGGGACAGTGCGTGGATTTTCCAACGTCGCATCGAGGATTCGGTGCCCGGTTAGCTCAATCGGTAGAGCGTGAGACTCTTACGAGTGCACGAAATCTCAAGGTTGCGGGTTCGACCCCCGCATCGGGCTCTTCCTATACAAGAACGATTGACAACTTGCTTTTTTGGAGCGTGAAGCACCCACCCCCCTTGCTTTTCTTGTAGCTGTTCAGTTTATTGAAATTGCTGTGGAAATTTTCATGTTTTGTTTGCCCTTCCTTACTTATTACCCTTTTGATGTTGAGGGAGGAAGCTCCTATCTTCCTGCCTGTCTTATTTTCGCCATAGGCAGATCCTTGACTTTTAGAGGCGGCTGAGATTGTGAACTTGCGTCATCAAGGAAGAAGGGCAGAATTGCTACGTGCGTGTATTAGGACAAACTAATGCACATGTACATACGGTGGTGTGACGCTGTGACGATTGAAAATGCGCAAATAAATGGTCCTCCATCCTCACCCGTCTTGGAGGAATGGTTAGCCCCGTGTTAAACCTTCTCCCCGCCAGCGTCGTTGCCTGCGTCAGCGGTCTCATTCGCGGCACGAGCCAACCTGGCCGCTCTCGTCTCCATTCTCGCGAGGCCTCTGGCTCGCTTATCATCCAGCCTCTCCTGCTCTTGGCGGAGCTGCCGAAGGATCCTGCTCTTGGCGCGAATCCGACCACCGTATCTCCAGAACACAAAGGGAATCGCTATAATGGCCACCTCGAGCAGCCCGAGCAACGTACCAGCCCACCGCGGCGTGAGCGTGGCGTACATCTTGGGACCAGCCAGGGGGAGCGCGCCGCCGAAGATGCTGCGAGCCACGGCATTGCCGACCAAAGCGCTGGCGGCGTAGATGCCGTACACACCACCGAGATAGTTGTTGCCGTAGACGAAGCTGATGGTGTTGCCGCAGCCAAAGGGGATGCCAAAGGCGACGGGCACCGCCCAGTGAATCGACCGCGGGAGGCACGTCCAAGCGAAGCCCAGCTGGCCGAACGCTGTCGAAATGGCACCGATGGCCATGACGGAGGCCTGTGCCTCGGGGTAGGGCTTGCCCGTCTCGGGATCCTTGGCCTGCGCGTTGATGATGCGTCGGAAGAGCGGCTCCGCGAAGATGCCCGTGAGAACCCCGATGCCGATGCCCGAAAAGGCCAAACCTGAAGTGCCTGGTCCCCAGCCTCGATACTGTGAAAAGACGACTGGATATGCTACGAAGCAGAGGTAGAGAACACCGTAAACCATGGAAATCCTGTTCATGATGCGGCGAACAAGAAAAGAAGAATAGAAAAGCCGGTTAGCAATGAGTCCGCTCGTTTGACCAAATATATACATACAACAACAAGACAGCTTGGCTTACCAAAAGCTCATGAACCACAGAATGGGCTCGGTGGTAAAGAGCATGAACGGCCGACTCAGATTCACTTTGAGCAGGCGCATGGTCGACACCCTCTGATCGTACTGGCACCAGTAGCGGGAATCGTCCGTTTGCTTCCTCATCCTCGCGGCTTTGCGCTGGAGAATCTTGGGCGCATACGTCTCCTTGACAGTGAGCATGAGGGCGATGGCAACGCCAGCCATGAGGAGCACAATCCAGTCGGCCCATCGCCAGCCAAGGTACTGGAAGACGAAGCCTCCGATGATGGGACCCGTCACTGGTCCGTTGAGAGGTGCCATGCAGTATAGGCACATGCCCCTTGCGAGATAGTCGGGGTTGGATACGTCGACTACGGTGCCTGGGGCATTGGAGATCATGACAGCGCCAAAGAATGCGCTACGCCGTTTGTCAGTTGGTCGCGGTGTCATGTTTGTGGTGCATAGTCTTGCATGAGTTCCAAGAGCGGAAGCCTACCCGAAAAATCGAACGACAATGATGGTTGTCAAGGACTGAGCGAGGCCGCAGGGGACGATGAGAACTGCCCACAACGCCAGACACACAATGTACAACGGTCGACGACCGTACAGCTCGCTCAGAGGAGCAAAGACCAGGGTGCCGGCAGCCAGGCCCAGAAGATAGGTCGTCATACCCAGGGTGACAATGGTTGTGGACGAGTCGAAGTCGTTGATCAGGCCGGGCGTGGACGACGTGTAGCTGGTGCTGTACAGCGTGGCAGTCCATGTCGCGAAGGAGACGCAGAAGATGCACCAGCACCTGTACCACAATGGCCAGTCCATGGGGTTTTCCGGGTCGTTTTCCTGAAAGCACACCTCGAACTCGGGCGGCCGGGAGGCGGTGGTGCCGCCACTGCCAACGCTGGTATCACGACTCCGGGTGTAGGTGGCGGGCTCGCGAGCCGCGCGCTCAGCCTCGGTCTCTACATCCGGACTTGCAATGGAATCACGACTGCGGTTCGCGTGGGCAGTCCTGACGGCAGCGAGCTGCGGCGACTCGTTGTCAGAGGAAGAGAAAGAAGGTGAGGGCGATGCCATCTTGTTCATGTCGCTTTTGGTCTTCTCGGTCTTCTTCTGCTGGTCCCCGCCCTGTTCTCTGGTCTCAGTGGTCTGGCAGTCAGTTGTCTCACGGCGATCATCTTTTTTATAAGACAGGACACATCACAACCGCGGCCATGGACAAGTCAAAGTCACCGGCCCGAGGCAAATCTGACCCCGTCCGACTGATTCGCTTTGCATTGCGTTCCTGGTGGGGAATCTGCACAAAGGGCGACTCGGCCGAATTGCTGATTTGTGCGTCTCTTTGTTAGCCTGTCCGCCCTGTCCATGTGATCAGTGCCTCATACCTGGCTCTGCGCACTTTATTGAGTTGGCATATAATCGCTCGTTCTGCGGCATAGCGAGGTCGGATGGATGCCTCATCGTGTTATGTATGGAACGAAGCGGTGTCGGTAGATCACGCCATCGGAGCCCTTTTGAAACAAGATAAGCAGAGGTAGTAAAAAAGGTGCATTTGCAACACTGGCATACCCATATCATCAAGTCCTGGAATGTGATGCTCTTTTGATCAAGTTGGTCTCGCAGCACCACATTTGTCGCCCGGGCATTGATAAGCTTGTTTGGTCGTCATTTTGTTGCCCCCAACCCAGCATTTAAACGGGCTGCTCCGTGTTGCTTCGTGTTGCTCCGAGTCACCTCCAAGTGTGTGAACGCAGTGGCAAACTACCCGTCGTAATATGTGAACCGTCAGTTTCTTTCGCACGATTTCACCGGTCGTGAGCAACACGCAATACGCAATTTGGCCTGCCCACTCACTTGTGCAACCTGAACTTCTCTATCTTCAGCGCCACTGTGGCTGGTGCCACGCAATACCCGAACTCGTGGCTTTGAGATTGTTGCCTTGGACCCGACGGTTACTTCATCCCACTTCACCCCTCCCAGAAGCTTGCACGAGACGTTATTGGATGCAATGTGTACAATTTCCCAGAGATCAAACCAACAACGCTTTTGCGACAAGAGCTTGATGAGTCGGACAGAAAATACAAGTCGATTTATGTTCTGCTAGCGGGCTCCATCTATCCAAGCCGGGGGGGGGGGGGGGGCTCGATCGGCAGGGTCGCAGACTGGGATTGCCCATCGCCCCCATCGCCCACATGAATTGGCCGTTGAGTCCATCAGGAATCTCTCCTGATTTACGGAGTATCAGCGATGGTACTCCAGCGGCCATGGCAGCATAAATGTTCCTTCACGTCGGAATAGATTTTAAAGACCCTGAAAACAGGCTCACGGCCCTGAGACACATGTGTCTGGTACAACGGAAATCGGCGTGTCAGTGCTGGATCCCAAGCCTAAGCCCGTTGATTGCCTGAGGCTTTCCAAGACAAGAGCGAAGCTTTTTCTTTTCTTTCTTTTTTTTTAAAAAAAAAGAAGAAAAAAAAAGTATAAGTCATTGTGGCTGTGCTGGATTATTGTCTTTCGGCAAAGCGGCGAGGTGCCGTGTCTGAGTCGCTCTAGTCTGCAACATTAGTTTGTCTAGACCATGGTCTGTGGATTCACGAGGGGAGGACAAAGATGTGGCTGGTGACGTGGCTTGTTCGCCTCCCCTAAGCTAACCACTCAGCCAGCGCGGCAAAACTCCGGCAACATGACAAAAGTGATTCTTGTGGTTACATAGTGCAGTGATTCGCTTATTAGCCACAAATCCCATGGCACCCGAAGACAACGTTCCACTTCTGAGATATCAGTCGCGGTGATGCTGTTTCTATTTCGCAACAATGCTTAGGTAAGAACATTGAAAGTTTACATAAACCGTTACAGACCCTCGTCCAAGACAGACTGCCTCGGCCAATCATGAATGGGCTAATTAGGCGCACGTTCTTCAAGCTGCAAAAGGGCTTTGCAGCGAATAGGTATCAAAACCTGACACGGGACGGGTGGTGTCTTTCACAGCCACAATATGGTGCTAGGGTTCCCCCACCCGATCAGTTCCCTCACAATTTTTACGAAACATTTCAACCAGAGACTTACAGTATCATCCCCCTTCCCATATGCAGCTGGATGGCCCAAAATGGCCACCGATGTGTGCCCATCGTGTGTGCCCATCGTGTTTGCCTATCCCTTGACTCATTCCACGTACACGGGCTAATGGGCACGGGGAAGAAACTATAAAAAGGCTAAGAAGCCACACGTCTTGACATGTCGTTGCTGCATATATATGACCCCCGACCTCTCGTGTACCTTTCTGTGCGGATTAATCCGTACGGAGTACGGAGTACACATTCCTGCTCGCACCCCTCCCGCGGCTGTACATCAATATATAAGACAGGCGTTGCTAAACGCCACAGTCCCGCCACAGTCCCGCCACACCTAGCGCAGCCCCCCCTCCCCCCTGCCCTAATCCTAGACCTTTGGCCGTCGCATCGGTCAAAGCATCCGAGCCACAAGTCCAGAGAGCCACACTGGACCTGACCGGGGGTGGATATGCTTAGGAGCACCAGACGGGCGAGTAGACCCGTTTGACTAACCACACACGCCACACACGCCTCACTCGCCACACTTGCCACACTCGCCACACACGCCACACACACGCCACACACGCCTCACACGCCTCACACGCCTCTCCTTCTTATACCAAACTTGAGCTACATAACACCAGGCCGGTGCAAAACACACCAGGCCCGTTGATTCCCTTCCCGGGCGTTGCAAAGGACCAAAAGCAAAAGCCAA
This sequence comes from Epichloe festucae Fl1, assembly GCA_003814445.1. Classification (NCBI taxonomy): domain Eukaryota; kingdom Fungi; phylum Ascomycota; class Sordariomycetes; order Hypocreales; family Clavicipitaceae; genus Epichloe; species Epichloe festucae. The sequence continues at coordinate 1,578,487 of CP031385.1, read as the reverse complement.
ATTATTCTGGAGAACGGAGCGCGCAGGACTAGCTTATATATGCCCCACCACTGGCTCACCACAAGCGAGTAAGCAGTAAGGCTTCCGTCTGGGGCCCGTCTTCTTTCATATGTATGTACGCCAAGGCCCTCCTCGAATTTCAACCTCTCTCCTCTTCTTTCTTATTCTCCCCTCCTGTTATTCCTCTTTCGGACCGTTTTCCTACCATTTCTTCACCCCTTCGACCCTCTTGTTCACCTCCACTTCAGCCGTCATTCTTCGCCCTCGCCGTCTCTGTCTTTCGCATCTTCCTGATACTCGCTGTCCACGTTGCATGCGCTCGCCTCAGACCGCGTAAGCCATCTCCTTTCGGTATAACCCTTCGAATACTTTGACTTGACGCACATGGATATTTGGCCTCGTTTCGACTGCCAACCCTCCAAGTGAGAGTTCGAGAAGGAGTATTTTTCATCTTTTCCAAAAAAAAAAAAAAAATTCTTTTCGAAAGCGACGGATTTTCTTGAAAAGACGACCACTGCATAAGTGTCGCTTCAATTGTGGCAGCCGGTGATACCCGCGACGGGCAAAACCGCAAAACCGCTCAGCGAAGCCACCATGTTTCGGCAAAGGTATGAATACCCGTGCTCTTGACATTCGTTTCGTACAACATGCTTTCCCTCCTACTTTTCCTCAAACTCTGACATAGCTTTCCCTCCCGTCAAATCTACATGTTCGAAGGACGACGAATCTCTCCCTCTGTCCGAGCGCGAGACAAGTCTCCTCTCAGATAAAATGTTAACCCACCGTCACGCAACACAGAACGAGCTCGCAAAAGCCGGGCGATGACTTGCTTGCCAACTTCAGGCAACAGTTTCCCGAGGTGGCAGTGGTGACTTCTGAAGGATCCGCCCCTTCGATGGCCCAGACAGCCACTGCCGCCGATAATGCTGCGCTCAACTTGTCTTCCCACAACCAAAGGTATGTTCACTCTCCGAAAGTTGACGGCAATGACGATTTGCCGGCTAGGATCATGTTATGGTCGCATCTCTAACCAATTTGTTTTCGGCGCCGTAGAATGTCAAATATCGACAACAACGATACATTTCATGACCAGGATCCCACACCCAGGGCATCTCACGAACCTTGGAGATTCACACCATCACTTCTAGATACGAACTCGTACGCCTTCAACGCTTTTGCCAACGCACAACCTGGCTACTACACTCCAACCCCTGGCGGGAATAACACACTGTTCCACTCGCAAGCAGGAGACTTGCACACGCCAACGCTGGGAGTCGGCGGTGTTGGGACACCGTTATCTATGCCGAACTCGGGAGACTCTCTGCAGGCCGGAGCCGCCGTCATGGACATGTCAGGCTTTCAGGCGCTACAGCCGCATCAATTTCACCACTTCAACCCTTTCATTCAGGGTGCGCAGCCGCCGCCGCAGGCCTATGCGCCAACCTCTTTCGTTCACCAGGATACAGGATACGAGACCGTGGAACAGGACGGCCCAGCGTTGGAAGCACCTCCGCCGCAGCATCGACTTCCTTCGATGGCGCCAGGAACTTTGCAGCAGCAGCAGAAGGCGGCGAGCCGGATACGAATAGGCCATGAACTACCACCAAATGCCGAAAAGTTTCGCTTCCACTCCACCCTGAACGCTCCCACCGCCATGGTGAGACAAGCAGCCGAGATTCCCGTTACCTACCTCAACAAGGGACAGGCATACGCCCTCTCCGTTGTTGATACAGCCAAGAACACCCGACTAGCACCCGGCAGCAAGTACAGAACCTTTGTGCGGATTTCATTCGAAGAAGAGGAACAGAGGCAGAAATCGAGCGTATGTTGGGGACTGTGGAAGGAAGGTAGAGGTATTAACGAAGCTCATCAAAGAGGCGGAAAATTGCAAGCGGTTGAGTATGTCGAGGCTGGCCAACCTGCCGATTCAGACGATAAGCGACCACGCATAGAAGTTGAGAGCTCCTCGTTTGACGGTTTCTGCGTGACATGGACACCAGCAGCCCACCGGCCCCCCGAGCTCAATCTCGCCGTCAGGTTCAACTTTTTGTCAACAGACTTTAGTCACTCGAAAGGCGTCAAGGGAATACCTGTGCGTCTCTGCGCAAAGACAAGCCTCATCCCCGCTGACGAATCAGTGAAGGACGAAACGAGCCCCGAAGTGTGTTTCTGCAAGGTCAAGCTGTTTCGAGACCATGGCGCTGAAAGGAAACTATCCAACGACGTTGCTCACGTCAAGAAGTCCATCGACAAGCTAAAACAGCAGCTCGACCAGATAGAAAGTGGCATGAAAGATGTCGGCAAGAGAAAGCGGTTGAGCAGCGCTGCCAAGATCACTGATTCGCAGCGACCTGGGAAAGTCCAGAAACACAAGCGTACCTGGTCCATGTCGTCAGCAAGCTCTGCCGGAGGCGGCGGAAGCAAGATGACGCTGGAAGAGGATTTGCAGATGAAACTACAGACACTTCAAGACATGTTTACCAGCACACGACCCGTCAGCATCCTGTACCTCCGTGGCGAAGACTTGGACAACCCTGACCTAAACCCAGTCTCTCTTCCCGGAGACATGTCCCCTCCTAACAAGTTGGAGGTTCGCGAAGGTCCCATCTGGCAGGCCCGCAGCACGATGTCTTCCGTCACTGACTCCATGGTTTCGCCCTCACCCAGCTCTCTCTCGCTTGCTTCTCAAGCATCTGGCGCGTGGCGAAACACGGACAATGCCGCCACATCGGGAAAAAACCTCGAACAGCCGTCACGAGTCAATCGTACCGATGATGCAGGGACACTGAGTGGATGGATCGAAGCATTAGGGGTAGATCCGTCGTATCGACCTCCGTCAGAGCAGGTCGAGAAACCCGTCGCCTGCTTTTATGTACAGTACGTCGACAAATCAGATCACGACAAGCCCTCATATCACCGCGCCATATATCTATCGAAGCGTACTGTGGAGGAATTCAACGGGAGAGTTGCCAGCAAATGGGGGATCGAATCATCCAAGATATTGCGTTCCATACACATCATTCAAGGTGGACCGGAAATTGAAATGGACGACGACGTTATCCAAGAGCTCAAAGAAGGGCAGGATATGCGAATGGAGGTTGAAGAAGTGACCGAGCAACCTCCACCGATGAAACGCGAATGGGATATGTCTGTAGATGACACAGGCAGAGACAGCGAGGGTAGCGCCCCTCCAGCCCGTGGCTTTGTTCTGCGTTTGACCTTTTAGAGCAGGGGTGTGAATGATTGCTTCTTTGCCACTACGGGCCACGACCCCTCTCCGTCCTCTTGTTGATGACCACTGGTAGTTTGACACATGCTTCTGGTGGTCGCACGGAGGTCGACCCCCCCCTTCATCCCCCTTTTCTTTTTTTCGTCCATGAAGACTACCGATACGTACACGATGACTTTTTTCCTTTTTTTCCTTCTTCTTCCTCCAACCGAGGAGAAAATTGTTTCTCTGAGGCATTTTCACGAGTTATCTTCCGTCTTTTCTTCCACTACTGGCTAGGAGATACCAAACACGAAGGCGGTTCGGCCGAGCAACCTTTGTGGTGAATTTTTTTTGGCAATTGCGAGATACCACGCAAGGAGACCGTTCACTCGACATCGGTGTTCTTTTCTTCCTGTTTCTGTTGTTCATTTTCTTTTTATTCGCACGCATGCCTTTCTTGCCACTGAGAAAGCACATGGATTTGGGGTGACGCAGAATTTTCTCCGTCATGTCACCACCACGCACGTCTCAGATTGGCTGTTTGGGGCATACTGTGTATACCTGAACTTTTGGTGTGATAGCCGGATCTTTTGAAAACAACAAGCCTTTGTACAAAGGGAGAAAAACCATGTAATTTCTTGTCTCTCATCTTACCAAAGCATCTGCATACGCCATACAGGGAGTATGGAGCCAGGGAATGAATGGATCCATGGTGTTGGAGTATCATTGGCGGATCGAAACACATTAATGGCATGATGAAACGGCCACGACCAACTCGGGGATATTGACAGGGACGGATGGATGATGATGCACTGGCATGATAGGGGATTCATGTGACGAACCCCCAGAGACGTGCGAAACCTTGGCTTTCCCCGTCTCCCTTCAGCATCCTCACATGAACATGGAAGAACATCTCAAGACAACTGCTAGCATTTCATTGTAGCGACCGACTACCTTTTTCCAACGAGGCGGTTGAAAACGTGATGAATAAGCCCCTCGACTCCTGCCAAGGTCATGTCCACTGGGTAATAATCCTTGCGTGGAGAAGAGTCTGATAGGGTCAAGACAAAATTGGGCGTACGAAGTACGGACCGTAAGTAGGAGGCAGCATTGCATGGATCAAGTGACAGGGGGCGACAAAAGGCCGGACGGAGGTGGGACGAAAACGCACGTAGACATTTTCATCCCGTACGAACCATGTCGTTCAGGAGGGGCTGTGGCTCACGCGTGGGAAAAGGAGGCATTTTCTCTGTGGGTTTGTAAGCGCGGGACTGGAACATGGGTCGTCCCGATCCAGTTCGGGTTCTTTCCTTTTTCTTTTCCTTTTTTTTTTTTTTTTTTTTTTTTTTTTTTTTCATACATGCTGGAAATTGCCCGATGGCGCTAGTGTCCCGTCCTCGCCTGACCTCCAAGGGGCCAGGGCCGAAGATATGAGGGAAACAAAAGAAGTTGACGTGACTCCACAAGCCATATCACGACTTGTAAGAAGATGAGCTGGGGACGGAGAAGTCGACGAAATTGGCTGGAGGGGAAGGGGGGGGGGTGTGTCTGGTGGGCAGAATCGGGCCAAGTGCATGGGCATGGGGGAAGGGTTACGGACGGAATGTACATGTACGGAGTACATACTCCGTACAGTTACAGCATGACGGTAAGTGTGGCTGAGCAAGGGACAAGGAATGGTGGGGTCGGTCCCGTGGTGGGGACGAGGATGCGCCGTTCGTTCCTACATGGGCTGTGCTTATCCGGTATCCGCCAGAAGAAAGTTTTCTTGACGAAATGCACGGCAGGGGAAAAAAAAAGGAAGCAGCGGGGGGTGGCAAAAGCAATGAGGAGGACTACGGTATGCATGCGCGCCCCACGGTGTTTTGTTATTCTTCATTTTGGAGAGAGAGAGAGAGAGAGAGAGAGAGAGAGAAAAACAATACCGAGTACGGATTACTGTGCCACAGGTCCCACTGGTATCATGCCTATTTGGCCCCCTCCTCTCTCTGCCCAAAAGGAGCATCTCCTCCTGGCGAGACGCAAGAGCCCGTTTGACGGTAGCACGGGCGGTCGAGGACGGCTGCCGTGCAAATGATTCGTACAAATAAGATGAGATGAGCAATGGGGTTAAACTACTTGCAGAGTTACGGAGGACCTAGCTCCGCCACTCATGTGGCTTTACAAAGGTTCCTACGGAGTACTTTGTATTTATGCAAAACAATGTGTGGCGGGTGCAGCGGGGGGGGGGGGCGGCCACATGCACTAGCCACAGTTAGATGCCCCGTTTGATAACACAGCGGTGTGGCTGTAGCAGTGGGGGAAACGAGAAACGCCCCCCCCCCCCCCCAATGTGGCAACAACACGGCAACCCAGGGAGGGTGTGTGTGCGATAAGACGCTGTTGGAACTCGTCTTCCTAGCAAGTTGGTTGCGGTTTTTCATTGACGAGGACGATTCGTCTCCTTCTTCAAAAAGGGGCTTTAGTAAAATTCGACAAAGCTTCGGCGCAAACGCACGGCATTATGTAGGCCCGCTGCTTGCGCGTACATTTGAGGATTCTGCATCATGAAACAACGACGGGTTTTTTTCAATGACTCGCGAGAGGAAATCCCCGGATATGTTTCTCCGTCGAGTTGGCCGTTTGCCGCCCGAGGAAAGCCACTTTTTACCCACCCCACCCTCCAAAAACAATCTGCGCCACGAGCTAGGCGATCCAACCAGGGCTGTTGACGAGAGACATGGCAACTTGGCTTGGGTCTTTGTTGGTTGCACAGTTCCCAGCGGGCCAATGGGAACGGACCCCGTAGACGAATCTGGGAAAGCAGCGCACGCGACGAGAAGGAAAAGAAGGCCACAATTGAGATGCTGCTCGGAAGAAGTTTCCTTCCTCGAAAAGCCGCACGCAAGCCACAGCAACTCAGCCTAGCCACATGTTGGTGGTTAAGACGCCCTATCCTGGCGACGAGAAATCTCTCGACGACATGATTTGTGATGGCCGTCTAGTCACAGCGTTCAAGGTCATTCCGTACAGGTCTCTGTGTGTGTGTGTGTGTGTGTGTCAGGTACACATATCAAACCCGAGGAACACAACGGAGTGGATTATGTAGATTGACATCACCATTGGAGGGCACGCAAGGGGGCGAAACGTCGTCCATACTTAATTCGTCTTTGTGAACGTGGGGGATAACTTGCCAGGAGGCATCCGTCGTGAGCTCGTCCATGTTCCGTATCGAAATAGTGCTCAAGTTCTGACACGGATTCGGCAAGGCTCCAGGCAGGAACACAGGGATATATATGTACATGGCCCGGAGAGATACACCAGTGATGTTGCGAAACTCTGTGAATCGGGACGGCGCACACTTGAGTGCGAAGTGGCGACCTGCCTTTTTGGTCTCTCTCCGTTGCCGCCGTTGTCGATGGGCGAGCACTGAAATACCATATCGTAGATGTTGATGAGCGTCGACAAAGGCCACCCAACACCCACCACCCACCACCCACCACTACGCCAGGATACTTAACTGCTGTGAGACGTCAAGTTACCAGGTTCAACTCCCAAATTTCAACACAATTCACTTCCCATTCGCACCTGCAAGTCTCGACATTGATGCTATATGCGCAATGATGGCCTCGTCCCTGACATTTTACTCTGGCTTTGACACACCAAGTCACGGATGAGTGTCTCGCGCTCCATCATGTCCATATCCCCGGTCCTTGAGCTTGCTCCCTAGCCAGCTGACAGTGAGCGCGGCTCAAGGGACGAGGCCCAGGTAGAAAAGTTGATGAGGTCGGGAAATCCAGAGCGCCTCTTCATGCCTGGACTTTGGACCCTTCTTCACCCGTTGTCGACCACGGACCTGTAATAACGTCGGGCAGAGATGGCTCTTTGTTGAACGGCGTCCGGGCTCCGCACCGTCGGGCATGACTCTGCTCCTCAAGTTCTTCGGCAAGATTGGCATCGCGCCAGACGTCCAGCGCCGTCACGCTGGTGGTAATAAACAACCAACCCCCGATATTCGTCTCCTTTGATGAGTCTGGCCGCCCGCGACTTGTGTGCTTGACTTGCCAGACGGAATCTCCCTGACCAGATTTCGCAGCCCCGGCCGGGTCTGGGGGGCGTCGCCGAGCCCGAGCTCGCTGCCTCCCACGAGCTTAAATTCTGCGGAATATATAACGTGCGTGCGTGCGTGTCCCAGTCGCCGTCAGAGGGTGACGTCGATCTTGCCCGCCGCCCACTTGGCATGCGTCGTCGTGAAGCGGCTGCATCGCCGTGAAGCGGCTGAGCCTGCGTCAAAGTCGCCGGTGAGGTGGACGATGAAATTCCAGAGCCTGGTTGGGGGGTTCGTCTTGCCTAGCCAGGAGGGAGGCAATGTTGGGTCGAGAACGGGTCGAGAACGGGCCGAGAACGGGTCGGAGGTTGTCGTTCAAGAAGCATTGCATGCATGCACTCTGACCCCTGGTTTATTTTATTTCACAAAGATACTTGTTGCACGAAGAAAGAGGCGCAGCCGACTGGCCACTGATTTGCGCGTTTATTATCCCTAGCTCCTATGTAGGAATTATTACCTAGAGCCATTTTTGCCAGGACTTTCTGCGTGGTGGTGGTTTTTTTTTTTTTTTTTTTTTCACAGGAAGCTTGCGTGAGACAATGCCAACTTTATGCCACGACATACAATGTATGCACGGATTAGTACGGAGTAATAATACTCCGTAATCCGTAATAATGGCCATACATAATCAGCTAACTTGGCAGACACTGCCTAAAGGTACTTTCTTCATTATGTGAGTTACCAGGAACTCAAGGTTGCTCACAATAAGTCCCTGTCTTACTAATTTAGCCAAAAATAGCCGGGGCGCTTGGGCGCAGGAAAAGCTTGGCACGGTTCTCATCTTGCCATCGCAGCGTTGGCGTGTGTCAGAGAACATGCCATGGATAATTATTAATATGCCATGCTTCCAAAAAGCTTCGTTGGGTCGGGCTGTACGGAGTACATGCGTGCGATGCGTGCGATGCGTGAGGACGGCAAATGGGGGGCGGGGGATTTCGGTCCATTGTCAGCTGATGGGAGCATGACAATCTTCATTTTTTAATTTTAATTTTTTGCGGGGTTTATGCTCCCGAGCGACTTGCAAAATGCCGGGCCCGGCTTCGTCGGCCTCGGGGCTGGAACTCTCAGATGCACCGGGTATCACGATGCACGACCTGGTTGCCATACATGGTCATGGTCGGGCTCTCTTGCCAGAGTAAGCTTAGGATTATTAGGCAAGTGCTTCCACCACCTAGCCGACGTACTTGAGGCTGATCTTCGGGTCCGTCGGTGATCCTGCTTCCTGCAGAATGAGTGCCGGGCCATGAAACCATGAAACAATGAAACATGCCGAGGAGTGAGGGCAATCATCAAGGAATGAATGTATATAATCAGTCGTCGTCGTGCAACCGGCGCCTTCCAACTTTGAACTAATAGTCCAGGCGTCTCTCGTTCCTTCCTCCATCCTCATCTCTTCCGCCTTACTTGCGCCTCCCCAAACACAATGAGGGCTCAACTCCTGGCCCTGCTGGGCCTTTTCGCCACGTCGGCCATTGCGAGCCGCAGCGAGAGCCAGCTTCGACTTTTGGACCATCTTAAAAAAAATGTAAATGACGCGCACAAATTGCACGACCACGCCAAGGCCAAGCAGGCGCCCTCCGTTGCGGCCCGAGCCGATTCCAGGTCGGGATCCAGCCCGAGCCCGCACTCCTTCTTGAATGAGAAGACAAAGAGTGAGTCTCTCTCTCTCTCTCTCTCTCTGTGTGTGTGTGTGTGTGTGTGTGATGTTGTGGTGGTTAGGCACCCCTCCCTCCCCTTGGCCACCTTGCTGATGAAAGAAACGATGCAGGATTCGCCGTCGATGGCAAAAAGATTCCCGAATTCAACGGTGACGCCGGTGAGTCGTACGCCGGACAGTTACCCATCAGCGACAAGAAGGATGAGAAGAACAAGCACTTCTTCTGGTTCTTCCCCTCGGACAATGAGGAGTACAGGAAGAAGAAGGAAATCACCATCTGGCTCAACGGCGGAGTAAGTTTCCTGCCCCCCCCCCCCCCCCCGATGCCCATCTACTTTTTTCTTTCTTCCCCTTCTACCGGCAATGTGGGAACTAACTCGGCAAACAACACCAGCCCGGCTGCTCATCTCTCATGGGCCTCCTTAAGGAAAACGGCCCCTTTGTCTGGCCGCCCGGCACTATGAAGCCCGTTTCTAACCCCTGGAGCTTCCACCGCCTCACCAACACCGTCTGGATCGACCAGCCCGTCTCGGTCGGCTTTTCCACCGGCAAACCCACCATACGCAACGAGGATGAGCTCGCCGAGCAGTTCATGGGCTTCTGGAAGAACTTCATGGAGACGTTCAGCATGCAAGGCTACAAGGTGTTCATTGTCGGCGAGTCCTACGGCGGCTACTACGCCTCGTATATCTCGAGCCACTTTGTCAACGCCAAAGACACCAAATACTTCGGCCTCGGGGGCCTCATGGTCGTCGACGGCGCCAGCTTCGGCAACGACGTGCAGAGCGAGGTCGTCGCCGCGGCCTACGTCGAGCAGAACTACAATCTGTTTGTCTTTGACGACACCAGCATGGAAAATATGCGCGAGGCGGCCAGGACGTGCGGCTACGAAGACTACCTGAAGAAGTACTACACGTATCCCCCCTCGGGCCCGCAGCCGGCCGTCCTTCCCTGGACGGAGAAGCTCGCCAACGGGAATATCAGGTTCAAGTCCGGCTGCGGCCACCTGTGGGAGGACATCGTCAGCCAGGCCGTCGTCGGGAATCCGTGCTTCAACATCTACAACATCCGGGACTACTGCCCCGTGCCGTTCGACCCGCTCAGCGCCTCACCCTATTTCGACAGGGAGGACGTCAAGAGGGCCATCCACGCGCCTCTCGACGTGAAATGGAGCATGTGCGTCGACACGGCCTTTGTGGGCAAAGGAGACGAGTCGGAGCCCCCCTCCAAGTACGAACTTCCCAACGTCATCGACAAGACCCAGAACGTCATCTACGCCCAGGGCGGAATGGACTTCATTCTGCCCGCCAGCGGCGTCCTGCTCGGCGTCCAGAACATGACCTGGGGCGGCAAGATGGGCTTCCAGTCGCGGCCCACGGATCCCTTCTACGTGCCTTGTTGGGGGTTGGGCGAGCTGAATGGCACCTTCTACGGCTCCGATCTCCCCGCTATGTCGGGCGTCGCTGGGACAACCCACACCGAGCGCGGCTTCACCGTCGTCGTCACCGAACTGGCCGGCCACGAGGGGCCCGAGTACGCCCCCACGGCCTCCCTCAGGCAGTTGGAGAAGCTGCTGGGCAGGGTGCGCAGCCTATCTGATACCGAGCCGTTTACGCTGCCGCAGCTGGCCAAGATTCAGCAGTTCAAGAAGCCGCTGGGCAAGGGAACCTATCCTATTCCCTGGCTGCCTAACAGCCGCTTGGGCAAGTAAGTGCAGTTGCATATTATATTTGGATGACAAGAGGCTATACATTCTATTTCTACTTCTGTACATACATAGATACATACATTTATACATTTCGAGCGGGTAGACAGACGCGTTGCTCCTTGTTTCATCACACTCTACCCCTTGATTCATTTTACAAATCTACATGCCCTAGTTTTTTCGTTCCTCTAAGAGCTATAATCCGCTATAAGATAATACTATTATTAGAGAACTATAAGGAAAATACATAGCATAATAGCGCTATAAGAGAATTCGTCTATTTCAATATAGGTTACTAGTAATAAAAGGTACCTTAATATGTCCTGGGCCCTGTCTCCCTTTTTTCCTTGCCAATAGCTCATGAGCTCAACTCCCCCTGTCATGTGTATTTGCACAATAATTCAGGGGGGTGCACGTCCGTAGTGTACAGGGGGTTAAGCGCCACGAAAAAGATGTATTATTTTCTACATATACATATGAAGGTCCTTCTTCATCCGAGACCCTATCTCCTTTACTTCCTAGCTAATATCTAGTTTGCTTAATTTCCTCCTGTCATGCAGGGGGTGTAGTGTACAGCTTGCCCTGCATCCATCCATCTCTATGCAACATCCGACAATGACCAATCACGTCTATGATTCCCCTATTCTCTGCGAGATAGACACATTCATACCTGTCCGTTTCTCGAGATGAAACACCGGGTTAGCAAGGGAATTGGCCGGCCGACTAGACTTTCGGTAGAAAATGTCATTCAACGTATGTACGCTCGCTTTCTAAACTTATCAAAAAGAATACCAACTATGTGCATGTATACAATTGTCTCCTCCCTGTCCCTTTATACCAAACGCCCTCTTCCTAATCCGTAGGAAGACAGCAGATGCGCGAATTTCAACTTGTACCTTGCGTGCACCCTAGTACTCCAAGGTGGGCAGTAGACCCTCGGCCTGTGCCTCCTTGACAGCCTTGTTGTACGCCTCCACGGCCTTCTCGTACGAAGGCTCCGTCTCCTCGCGCTTGGTGGCATCGCCGCCACCGAATTGCTTGACGGCAGCGTAGTAGACGTCTGCGAGTCTCTCACAGGCTGTCTGGGCGAAGACGGATTGGCACTGATAGTATAAGCTAGTTTCGATAATGTCAGCAGCCATCGCACCTTTTGCACGAGACATGGGCAAAAAAAAAAAAGGGGGGGAGGGGTGGGTGGGATTTGAACCACAGGTTCAGTGTGAGTCCACGTACTCCTTCTTGAAAAGGCTATCAATCTCGGCCTTGGCCGCCTTTGTGAAACGCGTCTGGACACGATAATTCTGGTACCCAAAGTCGTGGCGTTGGCAGGCGTCAACAAAGGGGAACCAAAAAGGGTTATCGGGCGATGAGGTGCAGCCGTCAGAGGACCAGTCCAGCATACTAGGGTTCCTGGTGTTGCGACGAGCCTCGAACTGAGGCAAGGTCGCCTTGAAGAGAAGCTCGTCTGTCACGGTATTGATGTCCTGACGCTTGAGGGAGGTCACGTCTGATGAGGGGGTGGCGAGGACCAAGGAAGCCAGAGCGAGGAGAATGGCGTTGTACTTCATCGTGAAGATGGATGAGTGGAAAGTGAAGATGGATGATTGGAAAGTGAAGATGGATGATTGGAAATTGAAGATGGATGAGTGGAAAGTGAAGATTTATGAGTGGAAAAGGTTGTGTATGGGGTTGAGGAGAAATTGGTCAAAGGGAGGAAAACTGGTCAAAGGGAGGCAAAATAAGAAAATAGATACAACATGAAAATGACCTCAAGTCAAGATGGAAGAAGTTGTGTTGTATGTCTCAGATGAAGGCTCAAGTGAACACCACGGGGCTGAGCCTACTGCCTTGACTTGAAGGGAGACGCTCCCATATATATAGTCGACCATCTGGGCGTGTTCAACGGGGCTTGTGAGGATCATGTCGGTTGAGCTCAGGCATTGCTGCTTGCTCTCTTGGCCCGGTAGCTGATGGAACACACACGGGCATCGCTTCCAAAAGCAGAATGAACGAGACAGAGCGCTCAGGATTGGGGGCTGCCCAATGGAGTAAACCACACCACCTGGACGAGAACCTGGACGAGAACCTGGACGAGACGAGACGTCACGTACGACTCTGATTTTGATATGCAAGTCGGCAAGGACACGGCTCATTCTGTGTGTATGTACCTGAGTTGACAAGGCGCGCCTGGTGCCTGCCGCCGGCGGTGAATTTCTCCCCATTTTTGCGGAGGCGGGAGATGCGAAACCGGGGTAATTCGGTCCATCGTCACCCGAACTGGCGTGTACTGGCAATCGTTGATGGGTAGAGGAAATCTATGGCATCCTGTTCCGAATGGAAGAATGAACGGGAAGAGGCCCGCGCCAAGCCGCTGGGTAGCCGTGATAGGCAGGTGGATGTTGTTCTCTGGGTAGCACAATGCAGCGTGCACCGTTTTAGGTTTGGTTGTTCATCTCGGTATCCTTTTTCCTTTTCCCCTTTTTCCCTTTCTCCTTTTCTCCCTTCCCTCCCCGCATTGTGGACTGACTGCGCGGCGGGTGCGCGGCGGGGTGGGGGGTCGCCATCTGTGTTGGATGGAATCAGTCGAATCCTTCCGCCGGACATGTCTGGTGTACATGCTACTGAGTAGGCAGATGGTCAGAATAATGCAAGGTGGGCATCCGACGTACACCAACGGTGCAGCGCGGAAAGGGAGGAAAGATCAACAAAAAGCACGCAATGGGAGAGTGAGTGAGTGAGGGAGTGAGTGAGGGAGTGAGTGAGAGTGAGTGAGGCTAGTCGATAAAAAAAGGGCCAAGGCGCCAAGACGCTCCTTCCGCTTCCCACTGTCCCCCACCCCAATTCCCCACTCTTGTGGCGGGACGAACCATGACCAAAACTTGGCTTTTTCATCTTCTGATCCATCTCGTGGTCCATCTCGTGATCCATCTCCTGATCTGTCTGGTGGCCAGCCGTCTGGTGGCCAGCAACGGCCAAGCGCCGCCCAGTTCGGCTCTGCTGTTCCCAATCGTCGTCGCAAGTTGCAACCCACCGGCTGTCGGTCAAACTCGGTCGCTGAGACGGACGGGAAGACTTTGCCCGAGTCGTACCGTATCCTGAGCTCGATCTACCCGTGGCCATGCCGTCTTTGCGCGTGCGGCCACGTCATGTCGACTGTGCGAGGGGTAGAACATTCGCGGCTGCCGGCAAGTTTGCCTGATCTGCGGCTAGCTCATGTTCCAAGATACATTCATTCATTCGGATTGATACTATGACTCTATGAGCCTGAAGTGTACTAAAACAATGGATGATGCAAGCCTAATCCACAACCCGCAGGGGCTTGATTTTTGTGAATGTGAATTTGGCACGCATCATGACTTGTTCGGCATTCTGTCGGCATTGCAACACATGGACGGTTTACATCTTCAAATGTCTCCTTACTTGCCCCAGCCAGCTTGGTTGTTGGTTCCGTCAACGGCAGTCTCTCGCTTTCCCCATCCGACTTGCTCGGTCGTGTCATCAACCGCAGTCACAGCTTCCTTCACGGGAGGGCAGCGATGCAGAGACCGGACTGCCCCTGAGCTAATCCCACGGCGACTACGGCAATTCACCCAAGGACGCCGCGGGGACTAGGCTGTCAATATGTACAGCATCGTCCTCCACGCGTATCTGCCCAAGGTCTGTCTCGCCGACCAGGACGTCAAGGACGAGAAGCTCATGTATGTACGGAATACGAGGGGCGGGATCGACGACGGGACCTTGACTGGCACGTGGCGCATTGCATGGATGCGTGGAAGCGGGTTCACAGATGCATGAATGATGGCAGGAGGAAGATTTTATTTCATACGCTGCCAACATTCACCATACCCATCATTGCGTTAAAATAAACGGTGGCGGCAACGCTGGTGGCATGAAGGACTCTGTGACAGAAATTCTTGTTGAATATCCTGTTTGTGCTTAATTGGAGGACTTTTCATTCCATTTCAATCACTCTTGAAGTCTCGAATGTTCCGGAACACTTCGCTTACTTGAAATGGAATGGTGGCGTCTTATTAATAACCTTGCAGGGAATCTCTGCTGAGGCTGAAAAGCGGATTCAAGAGAAACCCCCCCCCAGATGACGGCTGGCCTTGGGCCGGCCGAGCTGACAAAAGGGGGAAATCTCTCCTTCTCATCATGCCCGCCACCGAGCAGGGCCTACGACCCTCGGCCAAGTCGCCAACGGATCCAGAACGGAAGCATCTATCAGATGGATAGATGGATGGATGCATTCCATGCCCTGCACGAGTTCCCAGATTGGCTCAAGAACAAGGACGCGAGAACACGACCCAGCTTTCAATCTCATCGGTCACTGTTCAAGCGCCCGAGGCGGGTTTGTTGCAGCTTTGCCCGAGTCATGCCTGAGCTATCTGAATTGATGAGGCTCGCCGTGTTGCATACATATTGCAGCTCTTAATATACCAATCAATGGCTGAGGAGGCCGCGTCATGTGGCACACCTGGCGACTTGCCCGTATCAACCTCATGGCACGTTGCACGGGCGGCACAGCATGGCCATACGACCACGTTTGTAATACATCTGACCATCGAATTACACCCGTGCGGCATCATTTGTCGTATGCCCCATGCATGGCCTTGCATGGATCATGCAAGCATTAATAGTAAAAACCCCTTCTTGGTTTATATGAAGAGACCCGCTAATAAAAACGGGCTGGCCAATCAGGCCCAAGTTTCACTTTCACCACGTTTTGGTGCCACTCGCAAATATTCCGCGTGATACGGAAACATGGTCGGTAGTCATTATCGCAACCTCGTGACGTTGAAATGCTCACCATGCGGGAAGTGGAAAGCGGACGGCGGAAAGCGGAAAGCGGAGCGTAGAGGTCGGTTCCGGATATCCGGGAAAGAAGCTTCACCGGTTCACCCGCCGATGGAGGCTGGCCTGACCAATGCTGCAAGACATGCGAGACATTGCAAGGGATGATAAACACACGACTACGAAATAAAGAGGCCGAGTCGCCTGCACCTCTTTTTTTTTTTCTCGCTCTCCAAAGCAGCAGCAATATCCTATCTAGCTTCTTCGAGAATATCATCCCGACGACTAGGAAGCAAACGAACGAAAGGCAACACCATCCATGCCATGCTCGCCGACCTGATCATTGCAGCGGCTCTCCGGGCCGCCGCCGCCGCCGGGCCCGTGTCCATCCGCTCGACCGGACGGTTGGAGAACCTCGTCACCTTCGGCGACAGCTACACGGACGAAGGCAGGTTATCCTACTTCATCGAGCATCGCAAGGCCCCCCCGGTAGGCCAGATGCTCCCTCCCAGCAACAGCACGGCGAGCGGCGGAGCCGCATGGGGCCGGATTGTCGCAAACGCGACAGGAGCCAACTACTACAACTACGCGGTCAGCGGCGCCCAATGCACCAACAACATGGACTCCCGGAACCTAGACGCCATCGGCGCGCCGTTCCCTTCCGTCCTGGAGTACGAGGTGCCCGTGTTCGAGCAGGACGTCCGGCACCAAGACCTCTACCCGGACAGGAGGCCCGACAACACCGTCTACGCGCTCTGGATCGGAACAAACGATCTGGGCATCGACGGCCTCCTCGGCGACAAGAACAAGGAGCGCACGACAATCACGACGTACCTGGACTGCGTCTGGGAGGTCCTCGACCGCGTCTACAAGACCGGCGGCAGGCACTTTGTGCTGATGAACATGGCTCCTCTGGAGCACGCGCCCATGTACGCCGCGCCAGGCGAGGCCGGCAGGGGAAACAGCGAGTACTGGAGAAGCAAGGGGGCCGCCTACAACGTCACGCAGTACGCGAACAAGATCCGGGAGTACACGACCGGCGCCAACACCATGTACGACTACGGGGGCCCATTCTACCTGCTGGTGAAGCAGCGGTGGCCCGGCGCAACGGTTTCCATCTTCGACATCCACTCGCTCATGATGGACGTCATGGCGAAACCTGACGAGTACCTCGATGCGCCCGCTGATGTGAAGGCGCCGTACCGCGTTTGTCTCGATACTTGCGTCGACTCCAAAGAGCCCAAGTCAAGCTTCATGTGGTGCGTTGCACGTTTTCCTTCTTCGCGCCCTTGTCTATGCACTATTAGGACGCGAATCCATTGAACAACCTCTTTTTTTTTTTTTTTTTTTTTTTTTTTTTTTTTCCCTTGCTCGCAGGTTCCCTTGCAGGGTGTCACTGGCGACTAACTTATCAAAATGTCTAGGTACGACGAATTGCATCCTTCGGAGCGCATGGAGACCATTTACGCCAAACATTTTATAGAGGTTGTGCAAGGCCGTTCAAAGTACGGAACATACTACAGGTAGGAATGAATGATTGAATGCTCGACAGGAAGGGTTCATGCGCAATCAATACATGAGTCCATGATACGACACATTTGTAAATATATAATGTTAAGCATATGATATGCTAATTTATCGCAGCTACTGTTAATTAGGGAGGGGTGCGCACTCCGTTTTTGGCTATTCGGCCTAGCTGCTTTACTATATAATGCCAATGAACCAATTGACTCACTCACTCACACTACAATTAGACTAATGGTGGGGCTGGGGGCTCATCAGGGGCTCCCTCCCCTTCTCAACACACATACTAATAATAGCAAAAAAGTGTAATTCTCATCATCATCAAGGCAAGAATTACCCAGGAGCGACATGAGCCAAAAGGAAATCATTTGCCCCGTACTGGAATCGAACCAGTGATCTTGTCATTACTAGTGACACGCTTTACCACTGAGCCAACGGGGCTTTCAATGATTTGATGGGAAGTGGGTGAGCAAATGTGGATTATCAAGAATCGCTGACCCACGGACAGAAAGAATTGTCTGCAGGAAGCGTTTCTGTGGCCCACCTGCTTGCTCGCTTGCTGCTTGTCATTTGGATCAGGACCGATACGATGGGAAAGGGATCATCAATTCAACATTGATCAGTTATTGTCTATTGACAGCTCGTTGCTTTCATTGCTCTGCTTGCTTGCTTACTCCGGGTTTCATCATGGCTCGATTTATCTGGCCAGGTAAATATTTCATATACCGAAAAACGTAGTGTCCCCATTTTGCTCCAGGTCCCTCATTTGGCGGGGGCACAGGGGCGTAATCGTCCAAATCGACGTCGAGGATTCGGATGATTTGGAAGCCGCTCTTTTCATACATCTGCCAGGCAGGCTCTGATGAGTGTACCCATGCGAACACGTTCTTTTCTTCGCAAATACCGGTACCCCATCGCAAGAGTGCCGATCCAACGCCACGGCCTTGGTATTTTGGCGAGACGGACAGGCCGACAATGTAGAGACATCTCGTTCCTTCCGGCATGACCTCTTCCATCCATCTCTCCATATCATTACCCGTGAGAGTCTGAAGTCTCCCGATGGGATCATCATCCGTCCTGGATTCGGGCCCGTTGGGTCCGTCATGAGCTTTCTGTTCTTCCTTGGCCTGCTCTGCTGAATCCGCTTCCAGCGTTGCTGGCTCCTCCAGCGGCTCTGGCTTGCCAGCCAACTTGGGGAGCTCTTCGGGCTTGAATCCCCGAAAACCCCAGTTGCAGTAGCCCATTATTTCCCCCATGGCATCGTCGGTGATTTTGATGGCAAAGGCACGTGGGTTGCGCAGCAAGCCGGGCAGGCTTTCCATGGCTACTTGTTTCATATCGTACGGTTTGCTCCCCAGGTTCTTCATCTGAGTTTGTCGGTCGCCGACAAATGCATCAGCGCTGATCTGCCCGATCTCAGATACATCATCCAATTGAACGGCGGAAATAGTGAATGCTGGGTTGGCCATGGTGAAGATGGTGATCGCGGCCAAGTAGATGAATGCTTTGGGTTTTGAGTCCTGGATTGTCACCGACTTGAAATTATAGTTGGTCGCTTGCTCGTGGCCTCTCCATGTTACTTGTCTTGGTTCGACGTCAACCCTCCCCCCCTCCCCCTCTTCCCTCCCCCTCTTCCCTCCCCCTCTTCCCTCCCCCGTGCGGAGTGATGTGATGGTGGCCGAATGACTCACTCGGTATGGAGAAGTCGGGGTGGCTGATTAGGGAGACGTTGCATGGCTTGCTCTGTGGAGCACGCTGAGAATTGTTTCCGCGTAGGCTTCTCCATCTCCTTGGGTATGGTCATGGTCAATGGTCGCAATCTTGTCCTTTGACTTCAGCCCACTGACGATTCGCAGCCGCGATTTGGAAATGCCAATGGTTTCGCTCAGCACTTGCAACACAGCCTGGTTGGCTTCTCCTTGTCTTGGGGGGGCCGCCACACAAAGTTGCACGGCACTGCTGGTCACGGCCAAAATGCCCTCGTGCGACTTGCTAGCACCGGGCTTGACACGCAATCGCAGCTGGACGAATCCCTGCAATGGTGAGCCCTGCTTATTGGCGAGGAACCTGATGGCGGCAGACGACGCCATTGAGTGCCGAAGGTGGATGGAGATTGAACAACATCGACCCCTCGGGTTTGGGTTGGGACTTTGACCTCGACAGTTGGTCGCAGTTGGTCAACGTGGCGGGGCTCTGGGCAGCTGTCAGCAGTCCGGCAATCTTGCTACAGAGCAGCTTTGTAGGCCAGGCTGCCGGAACATCCCTGTCCGGGTCGCGTCTGTGGATACTCGCGAGATTTTGTCATTCCATGTGTGTACGGTTTCCTTCCATCTGCTCGTCTCGCCTTCCACATGTACATGGCATGATCGCAGCCCATCTGCGTCGCATTAGTCCTCTGTCAAGCGCCATGGCCTCGGCATACAGCGTGCACCATGGCGCTTCCAATGGCTCCCAGTATACCATCACCGCGTTGAGCAGATGGTCCAGTCTGAGCAAGACACTTCCAGGTGTGTGTCATGTTTTTTCGCTGCCAGATGTGTGGACAAGTTTCGCCCTCATATATGATACCTCTTACTACTGTTACTGTGGACATGAGGTGAGACATTTCTTTTACTGACACACAATATCCAGCTGCAGATAAAATCAAAGCACTTCACGTTTACGATTTTGACAATACGTGTACGTCATGTCATGCCTCTACTTGCGGCCATGCCATGTTGTTGGGCTACTTCCGAATACAGCTAATGTACAGACGCATAGTATTTAGAACCCCCCTGCCGAACCCTGCCCTTTGGAACGGAGCTACGATAGGATTGTTGGCTTCTCAAGCAGCTTTCAGCAACGGAGGCTGGTGGCATGATAATCGGATTCTTGCCGCAACTGGCCAGGGTCTAGAAAAAGAAGAGCCTCGTGCATGGAAAGGATGGTGGAACGAAAAAGTTGTGGAGCTGGCTCGTCTTACCATCAAGCAGCCGGATGCTCTTTGCGTCCTGCTGACGGGTCGGTCGGAGAAGGGTTTCGCGGAGTTGGTGAAGAAGATGGTCGCCGCCAAGGGCCTTGACTTCGACATTGTCAGCCTCAAGCCGCAAGTCAGTCCGACGAACCAGCCGTTCCAGAGCACCATGCATTTCAAGCAGCTATTTCTCAACGCCCTCATGGAAACATACAGCCAGGCAACCGAGATCCGGGTCTACGAAGATCGACCAAAGCACACGGCTGGGTTTCGCAATTTTTTTGAGGAATACAATCGTCGACAGGGCATCTCGCCGACTCGCGGCACTTTGGCTGCAGAGGTGATCCAGATTGCCGAAACATCAACGACGCTGGATCCTGTCACAGAGGTCGCCGAAGTCCAGCACATGATCAACTCACACAATGAAGCCATCACGCGCCAACCAACGCACCCACGGAAGAACAGGCTACAGATCAAGAAAACCGTCTTCTTCACCAGCTACATGGTTAATACAGAGGATAGCAAGAAACTATTCAAACTAGCTCAAATTCCGTCCAATGTGGCCAGCCGTGAGCTCAAAGTACATGCAAACAACATCCTCATCTGCCCACGGCCGTGCCCAGCCAGCATACTTGAGAAAATTGGCGGCATGGGACGAAAAATGCTCTGGGAGGTGACGGGCACAGCTTGCTACGATAATAGCATCTGGGCGGCATGCGCACGGCCGGTACCGTCAACGGCAGTCTATCACACAGACAGACCGGTCCCGTTGGTAGTATTGGCACTCAAGAAGGGAGCTCGCCCCGTCGATGCCGGTAAGATCACTCAGTGGCAGCCGCTGCCAAGCGGACAGTCGTTCGTCTTCGAGACCACTGTGGGCGAAAAGGTGATCTTGCGAGTAGTAGAAGAGGAGGATCCTCGAGACGGTAAACACGAAAGCCTAATCGCGAACAAGTCCTCCAAGCGAAAACACGCCGGGGACGAAGGCCGGGCCGGTAAGAACACGCACGGCCAGTACGGCGGCCGAAACGAGTCCCGAGGCTACCAGTCCGGCTCTCGTGGCGGGGGAGGCTCTCGCGGCAGAGGTAACGCCAACGCCGGTCGAGGATTCCGCGGTAGTAGCACTAGAGGTGGTGGCCGCGGTGGTGGCAGAGGCAAAGGAGCCGGCTTTCACTACCGGTCCCTGGACGACGTCGAGCCCAAGAACCAGAAAGGCGGTCATGGTCCGCAAGTCAGCTACGACGATGCATACCCGCCTTTGAATCAGCAGCAACAGGAACAGCGACGGCCCCAAGCTGCTCCCCCCGTCGGGCCGAAAGGGTCCTTCGGTCGTGGAGCCTCGTTCCATGGCCGCGGAGGCGGTCGAGGAAACGGCAGGTCCGTCGCTGGAGGACAAGCATCTGATACCACGGACTTGCAAAATTATTACTAAATCTCAAACATGCAGCAACATACCATCAGTCGTAATCCATCCTTATTTTTTTTTATTTTTTTTTATTTTTTTTTCTCCAAGTCAAAATTAATTGGCACGAGGGAAACCCGAAAGAAGAAACTATCTCGTCTGGCGTCAGGGAGCAAGCACATGGCTCTTTCTTTTTGATTCCAGTCACCTTACCTCCGCTGAGCAGGCAGGCATCCAAGGCGAATGTGGTTGTGCTTCTGTACAAAAAAAAAACAAATGTCTGTACCTGTATTGTCCTGGCCTGCCCTGGCTTTGTTTTGCTATTTGATGTCCTCGAATATGATATCTTTTATGTTCTTAAGAAACTGCTATACGAGGATCAAATTCGAAGAAATGTCATTATTTTGTCAAACAGTACTTAGGTGGGGGGATGTGAGAAAGGAACCCATGATTTCTTTCTTCTTTCTTTATTTCATCATGTTCAGTGTTTTCTTTAGCTTTCACAGTCTTTCGACAGAGACACGTCTCTAGGCCATCCGCATGCAATCCTTTTACAATTTACGCTTCGTCACTATCGTCATCGTCATCTTCCTCTTCCTCGGCATTTTCCAACCACTCGACCAGAACCTTGCACTTCTCTCTGAGTGCGCTCATGCCATCACTCTCCACAGCTCTGTCGTCTTCCCACCATCCCAGAATGCCGTCTTCCTCAAGAATGTCGAAAGCATAGAGTTGTTGCAGCATAGCAGCCATCAACGTGCCGAGCTTAGCCTGCTCGGGATTCTTGACGTGCTGGAGGGCTTTTTGCAGAGCAAGAATGAACTCCATCTGCTCCTCCTCTTCGCCGCCGATCCCCACCTCGTCGATGAAGGTCGTGGCGCCTTTGCTAGCTGTCAAGGCCTTTTCTGCTGCTTTGGAGGCATCCAACGATCCGTGCTCAGGTGTCAGCAGCTCGGCGGCACGTCGAGCGAACGCTGTAGCCACGGCTTTTCGCATCATGGTGTCGGAAGCGTCGTTGGCGAGGCGCAAGCCCATGAACTCGAGCTTGGCTGAATCAAAGTCCCCGGATCCCGCTCGCAAGGCATCTAGGATGCCGTGGACAGCGTCGGCGTGGAAGGACAGCTTTCCAGCTGAGTCGTCGGAGGCGAATGATGAGTGTCGCGAACGCTTGGAGTCTCCATGTTCCGATAATAGTTGGTGATCCCTGTCGTCGTCAGAGTCTACTTCCGAGGCTAGGGTCGACACCGATGACGAAGAGATGTTCAGATGGGCGAGAGAGTAAATGAGAGATTTTTGTAGTCGAGATGGATCTCTCTCGTCCAAGTCCTCTTCGTCTGAGTTGATGAAGTGAGCGGCATTTGTGCTCGGGCCCAACAGCTTTGTGTCCTTGGAAATCGGCTGGCCATCCAGTGTCAGAGTTGATAAAGTAGTGTTTTCGCTCAGTTTTGTTTTCTCGCCGACTTGGACTCTGGATGCAATCAGAGAACCAATGGGTACGGTACAGTCCTTGCCTATGACGACCGACTCTCCAATGACGGAATACACTATTTTGGTCCAATCTCCAATAGTACTATTATCCCAAATAAATGAATCCTCTATTGTGACATTTGCACCAATCTTGCAACCCTTGCCAATGAAGCAGTTGGAAATCTTGGAGCTGGATCCAATGGTCGTATCTCGACCGATGACAGCGTTCTGAAGGCGAGCATCATGTGCGTGGGAAACGTTGTGTTCCATGACCAATCCATTGGCGTGTCGTTCGTATGTTTGCTTTGGCACGAGGTTGTTCTCAGGGATAAAAGGAAACGTCCATCTCCCTAGAATGTCGCGGCTGATGGAATCGTACATCTGAAGATTGCTCGCCCGGGCCGCATATCCATCTTCTAATATCTCCGCATAAATCATTTTGCCATTCAGTTCCCAATCTTTCAGTACTCCGTGAAGAAAGTTTCCTCGGGGAAGTTCATAGTCAAAACTCTCTGACCACAAGGCCAAAACCTCGGGTGTGCAGATATCTATGTGCGCGTCTATCAGATCGGCTCGTATTTCAAATTCGGTCGACAATTCGTCGGGGATGGCGGGATCCAGGGCAAGGTAATGCTCAGCCTGGAGTGGGTTCATCTCGTCGTATTGCAGAAGGCGTTGGCTCTTCGCATCGACGGCAAAGATGGGCGTGATGCCGTTCGGTTTCGTTCGATGATCCGCGACACCACCACTTCGCAAGACTACTGTCATGATGTTGGCAGCGCTAGCTTCCCTCCGCTTGCGATGGGCCGCCAATATCCCGTCAAGCATGAGATTTGACACAAGATCGCCATGAACGACGAGAAAATCTCCGTCAACCAGTGACCGCGCATCCAGGTCCCGCAGTACGTCACCGACGGACCGAGCATCAGACACACGAACAAATTGGACCACAGAGAAGGGACAGGACCGAGATGCAGTGGCCCACCTTGACTGGCTAATGTAATCCTCAACTTGCTCTGTAAAAGCACCACAGTAGATGTAGACCTCGCTGACGCCGTTCATGGCCAGGAACTCCAAGGTGTACTCGATGAGCGGGGTGTTGGCAAGTGGTAGCAGGCACTGACCAAGTCGATTTCGGTGAGCTGAGCGAGGCCTGAAATAATAATGGCAAGACCTTCAGCCTTCAGGGAATAACCAGCACTTACTCTCGGTGTATCTATCGTGAATGGCCTGAAGCGGTCCTGGAACGAGTCGGCAAGAATCTAGGCGCAAGGCATCGTTAGCTTCAATGTTTTTTTACCACTCGAGAAGATGGGGACCCCCCGCCATCCATGCTTACGTACAACTGCCTGCAAGACGTCCTCGCCTTTGCTCTCTGTAGCTGCCTTTGCAGGCTTTTTTCCCTTGCCCGCACTGTCCTTGTCCTTTTGCGACATTGTGAGGGCAAAAAGGCTTGGGGGGCCAAAGAAAAGGGAATCGGAACGTCCAACGTGAGAAGTTCGAGAAACGTGGGGTGCGAGATTGTTGCCCAGTCCACTTCTAAATGCAGGGCTTGCTGCGGCGGCCGAGAAATTTCTCACCTCGGCGAGGTCGGTCTGCATACCGCACACCTTGCGAACCCCGAAAAGCATCCAACCTACCCTAGAGAGCACATCAGTCCAAGAGACAGCTACGGAGAGAACCGGGAGTAAAATCAATGAAACTTGTATTAATAAGACAAAATTCAACTCCGTCCCTCCTGGCTGAGCAGGGGTCCCACGACCTGTCCGAGACATTGTCACCGTCGAGAGGATTACTGGAGCGATTCCTGACCACTTGTCCTCACTCGGTCCGGCCCAAATTTAGAAACAAGTAAGTTTGCCTTCGGCAACGAGATCTGGTCCAATGAGCGATGCGTATTCCAAGTCAGATTGCACCAATGCGGAAGCAGACTGAATCAAGGAGATAACACACATACTCGACTTACACATGCAGACGTGCCCAGTCAGCCCATCGTAGGGGGCCATTAATAATGACATTCCATGCAGACCTACGGGGTAGTTGATACGTCGTATGAATTGGGAGCCGCAAAAAAAGTCTCCTACATTATTGAACAACTTTTTTTTTTTTTTTTTTTTGCTGATGCCCCTTCTGGTTAGGCCATCGCATGTACCATGGTTGGGAGGCGGAGGCGTCAACAATAGCGTCTTGCGCGCAGCCTCTAAGCAAAGAAAATGATTTAACCGGGCGATGATCAGCCAAATTCTAACGCCTTGAAGCGCACGAGGAGCCGCCTTTTTCTTCTCTCAACTCGTAGTGAACACCATTGTGGCATGGCGCGCCGGGTATTCCGTAAACCAGCTGGCTAGCAGCCTCATCAGGGTGGACATGCATTCATTCAACATTTCTTCCTGCCTCTGCTTGCTCTGCCCCTCTTGCCCACTCATCAGCCCCGTCCTGCACTGCCCGAATGCTCCTGCCCTGCTCCTGCTCCTGCTCCTGCTCCTGCTCCTGCTCCTGCCGCCGGGGCGCTGAGCTGATCCCCTGGTCCATCCAAGACCGGCTGCCGCATTCACCTGATCCGCCCGCCTCTCCGTCTCCTCTGCCCACGGACCCACAACTGACTGACTGCCACGAGCCAATCCGTTCACGTCCCCTTCCATTGCAACCTGAACGACCTACTCCGTCCGTACATGGGGGCTATCGAACCTCTCTTCCGCCGCCAGAGTCAGTCAAGTCCGCCTCGAACCCTTTGAGTCGCCGGACCAGCATCTATCTCGACATCGCCAATTCATCGCCCGGCAGTTTCGCATCCGACTTCCATTCCTTCCCCTACCCGCGACGTGCTTCGCGCAACCCCCCCCGAGCCGCGACGCGGGACATTACATTACGGTGGAGCTACGACCGGTCGTCCCGTCCCCCGGCGACGTGTGACTTTTTGTCGTCGACGAAATCTGCCCTTCTTGTTGCCGCCGATTGACTCTGCCAGGCGCAATAATAGTATACTGCGCAATCAGGAGGCAGGAGCAGCTCCCCGTCGCCTTTTCAATCTAGTAGACTGGCTCTACTGAACTTCAGCTCTTCAGCTCTGCATCGGTGATTTCGAGGGGAAAAATCATCTCAATCCCATCATGTCAGGAGCCGAGGTAGCGGCCACTACCGGCGGCAGCAACAATGCCAGCGAATTTGTGAGTCCTCCGCAGCGTCAAGAGTCTCGCAGATGTTTGTTTGTCCTTGGAGCCTCACTCACAATATGTCCTGATCTAGGTTCGCAAACTTTTCCGGTATTCATCTTGATTTCCAGCCCGAGTCTTGAGAGCCCGTACTGACTGCAGAGTATAAAGCATGTTGGAGGATCCCACCCACCAAGACGTCGCTCGATGGGGAAAAGACGGCGACAGTTTTGTCGTAGTTGAGGTATGATCTTGCCAGTGTAGGGGTGCCGTTGGGGGTGCCGTAGGGGTCGGTGACATGTATGATGAGCTGACAGTAACCACACCCTTTCACACAGGGCGAGAAGTTCACACGATCCATTCTCCCTAAACACTTCAAGCACAGCAACATGTCAAGCTTTATTCGACAACTAAATAAATACGACTTCCACAAAGTGAAGCCCTCGAGCGACAGTGAGTCGTCGAATCCAGGCGGCAATGTACGTAGAGCGCGCGCGCGCGCGCGTGCGACAAGTATCACGATACCATGCATGGATCCATTGTCAGGGCTAACCTGTATGCACCTTTCAAGGTACTCGAGTTCAAACATCCATACTTCCGCGCCGACAGCAAGGATGGTTTGGACAACATCCGACGCAAAGCACCGGCTCCGAGGAAACCACAGGTCACCGAGGATTTCACCACCAGCCAGCACGTCAGTGTCATTTCAGAGCAACTGACCGCTACGCAGCAGCAGGTCCAACAGCTTCAGGAACTGTATGCCGAGGTCTCCCAGACCAACCGCTTGCTGGTCAACGAAGTGATGACGTTGCAGAAAATGGTCAATGCTCAGAAACAGGCTCAACATGAAATGCTCAACCACCTGTCTCCGTATGACGGACGCAATAGAGGCATGATGGGGCAGTCGATGAGTTCAAACGGCGCCGGAGACGTAGATGACGGTGTACCGGAACTGCGCAGAGCTCGAGAGCTCCTGTCTAGCGTGGCCCCAGATACCGCGTCCGACAGGGAGTTGGAGCGGCTTCATGACATGTACGCAGCTCCTTCAGAGTCTGCCGCAATGATCACGCCAGTCTCCATGCCATTGTTACACGATCCCATGACGGATCTGAGTCGGTACCCCGTGTATCCTGTGGGCCAGACTGTCGGTATCGATCCTTTCCATTCTGATCACATCCACAAGATTCCATTCGCGATCCCCAATGAGGGCACCCCAAGCACCACGATATCTTCGGAAACGGCCATTTCAGCTCCTGCCCCGATTGCCGCGACATCGGCTACGGCCACTCCTGGCACAGATCGGTCCGCACCGCTATGGGGTGCGAAGAAGCCTCGGGTCTTTTTGGTCGAGGACGATCCAACTTGCGCCAAGATTGGTATCAAGTTTTTGAATTCGATGGGCTGTGAAGTTGAACATGCTGTAAGTTGGCGATGGCGAGACGCCCTGTGGGCAAGCATTGATAATGCGACACATTCTCCTCGTGGAACCGCCGGATCGCTGATGCCTCCTCTTCTTCTACACGTAGCAAAACGGTGCCGACGCCTACACCCGCGTCAGCAATGTTGGCCGGGATCACTTCGACCTGATGTTCATGGATATCATCATGCCGCGCCTCGACGGCGTCTCAGCGACCATGTACATTCGCCAGCATTGTCCTTCCACCCCAATCATCGCAATGACATCCAATATCAGGCCGGACGAGGTGAATGGATATTTTGAACACGGTAAGCTGGAAGTCGACGGCGTTGATGCCGAAAGCATGCGATGCCGAGTTGTTCTCTGTGATGAGGTATTTTGCTAATTAACTGCCTCATGTGCAGGTATGAACGGAGTGCTCGCAAAGCCTTTCACCAAGGAGGGGATGCTGAAATCGATCAAGACGAATCTCGCCCACCTTCTGAAGAACCCGCCGGAGCATTCAGACGAGTCGGGATTCGTGGTGAGCCACGTTCCGTACATGAGTGCGCCGGCGTCTCTCAAGTTTGAGTCAACATCACCTGGAGGCAACAACTCTGGATGGTCCCCGGGTCCTTTGGGCCAGGGCAACGTCCAGGGCAACGTCGACCAATGGAATGGTATGATAAACGGAGGCCCCAACCACTATGGCATGGGACGGTCGAATTTTCCTTCAGACCACGACAGCCCACCAGAGAAGCGGCAAAGACTTGACGCTACCCAGTCCAACTATAGTTGATGACGACGACATGGTGATGTTTAGGTTGCAATCACAAAGTATCGGACTCGGTTCGTCATCGTTTCTCCTCATGTTTGGCTGGGGCCGACTTGTCGAAAGCTGAGCAGGGTTGCGCGATTGGGGTGTAATCATACTGCTTGTTGACGAATGCAAAAGTCGAGTTACTTTTTCCTTCCTACTCCCATTTATGTGGGTTGTGGTCAGCACGTGAGGATTGGGGCTGGAAAGCGTGCTCTTCCGAGTGTAATACGTCGCCGGTCGGTGTGCGCACGTTACGGGGTGAGGAGTCTTGTGTGTGATTGATTTGGAGGGCCGCTTGACTATGCTCGGACACGTTGAATGATTCGATCAGCAGTACGGAATACCCTTGAGATGTCTGGGCCACACGATTCATTATCAGATGACGCCATCGTGGAGAACCGGGGGTGCTGGATGGAAAAGCCATCTCTGAAAGACCTGCTTATGCGCGCTTCACATCAATAAACGCCCAGAATAACCTGGGCTAGTTGGTTGTGAGACCATCTGAAAGACGTGTGCGTGTCTTACCGTGATGATTGTGCACGAAGTGAAAGCTGCGACCCTGCGACCCTGCGATAAGAGGCTGCGTTGTTCAGAGCGAAGAGCCAGCTTTGAGTGTGAATAAATACGCACCGCACATGATGGAGATGGGAGAGATGGGAGAGATGGGAGCTGCCAGGAGGACATGATAGAAAGTGCTAGGAAGGCGAGTTCAGGACGGGCACTAAAAAGGAGGAGAGAGAATTGGACATGTAATAATAGGCGGGCACCGAGGAAGCAAAAAGGGAGCAGGGGGGCATGGAATAAACCGCAGGAAGCAGGAAGCAGGAAGCAGGAAGCTGGAAGCAGGAGGTAAAGGATTACAAAGCCAGGCAAATGCTGCAGCAAGCGAGGTGGGTAACACGGACGTGATACATGTATGTATATATGTATGTATGTACATATTAGGGACAAAGGAACTGAGCACGGAGTAATATGTACTCCGTACGGAACTGGGTTGTGGCGCCTACAATGCGCCTGCCCGGGACCCCGGCTCCGGGCTGGAGTCCATCACGGTCTGGACCGGCGCGCAGGCGGGGGGGGGCCAAGACACGAGACGCTTTCATTTATTCCCGGCCGAGAGAGGATGGTTTCGGACAAGGCCTGCAGAGTTATCGAGCCCTGCAGAGTATGAAGTGATTTTGCACGGGGGACGGAGAAGACAAGAGATGGATCGCCTAGCAAGCAAAGTGGCTGGCTGTCCTCATGGGAAATACAGTACGACCGAGAAAACATGACGAAACAATTGGTTGATTGATTGAATGATTGAATGATTGAATGGAAACCCAAAAGCGGCGGCGGCCACATTTCTACATGTATGTGTATGTATGTACGGACTACTCCGTACAGATTACGGATCACGGATTATTACAGCAAAAAACCAAGTTCTGGTCTACGGACGATCTAGGCCCTCCCGCGAGCCAGTAGAATTCACCGACCGATCTTGTTGGTATCACGGGAGACCGGTTTGCCGAACGCCCCCCCTTTTTTCCCTTTGCGCATCCCTGGGGCCCTGGGCCCTGGCATACCTGCGTCCGAGGCGGCAGTTTCAAAGAGGTCCAGATGCTTTCGATTACATAATACATCCGTATTATATATATCCGTATTACATATGTTTCTAGCGGGAAGGGCTGGGGTCTGACGTCTGAGTGGGAAGGCACGAAGGGCGAGGGACCAAAGTCAGTCATTCACGATTCAAGGGAGACAGGGACTAATAGGAGCGGTTGCATTGCACGGCACGGGAGGGCGGCTGTGCAGGGGCGGGAAAGGTCTGCGGTTTTTTTCCAGGGCCCTGGCGGGTTTGTCCTCGGTGCAGGGAACTCGGTGCAGGGAACGGCAGTTTGGGGGTTGAAGTTGATGAGGTTGATGAGGTTGATGATGACCCAGCTAATATTGCATGAGGAGTACGGATTATTACTTCCGTACGGACGTACATACGTACATACATAGCCAACCCCGGCGGTGTCGGTGTCGGTTTGATGTGCCTGGTCCTCATGGCTGGGTCTCGACTTTGACATGGTCATGGGGGCTTGAGCGACGATGGGTTCCATGGAAGGGTCTGGACTGGACTTGAGTTTGGGTTCCGAGGTGGCTTGTCGAGGTGGCATCAATCGATCAATCAATCAATCAATCAATCAATCAATCAATCAAGTCGAGGGAAGTTGGTCCGAGTCCAGCGGATCAATTTACGCGTCATGTGACACGTTCCTCGGCCTATCATGTACATAGATCCCGTTGACGCGTTTGGACGCGTTCTTCCACGCAAGCTCTCGCACGAGTCACTCCACACCACAGAAACGACTTCCTGGATCTCCGTCACGTTCAGTATCTTGAGCTGCCAATGCCACATTCAATCCCCGCCGAGGCCATGTCGTCCCAAGGCGCCGTCAAAGACGTCAAAGACGTTAAAGACGACCCAATGGACGATGCAGACGACAACAACGTCCATGTCAAGGGCCATGTTGAGAAAAAAAACAACGGCATCGCCGCCCAGAACGTCAGGTTGACAGAGCTCTTCGATGGCCAAGATTCCGACGACGAAGAGTTTCCCAGCTCTGCGCCGATTAAGCAGCAGCCCTCCAGCCCGCCTGCGAGAATAGCGTCGCCAATGTGAGTTGGCTGAAAGAGCCCCCATCATCTGCCTCGCAACATCGCATCTGTTCTCCAAGCTAGATACTCACATGGGAAACCGCAGAGAAACGGCCACCATGAAGGCGTCCGACCCCGAGGTGATGCGGAGTTTCTACCAACGATTATTCCCATGGCGCCAACTCTTCCAGTGGCTCAATCATAGCCCGACGCCGACAAACGACTTTGGAAATCGAGAGTTCGCATTCACTCTTCAGAACGATGCCTACCTACGATATCAATCCTTTGCCACGGCTGACCTGTATGTACATGATCCTCAGCTGGGACTTTGATCACCTTTGGGGATTCATGACTGACATGAGAACCCCGTTTGCCAGTCTGCGAAAAGATGTCCTCCGTTTGATGCCCTCGCGTTTTGAAATAGGTCCCGTCTACAGCACCAACCCGCGAGACCGCAAGACGCTGCGCAATTCATCGGCCTTCAAACCGCTTGCCAAAGAGCTGTGCTTTGATATCGATTTGACAGACTACGACGACATCCGAACATGTTGCGACAAGGCCAACATATGCAACAAGTGCTGGAGATTTATGACCATGGCTATCAAGGTGGTGGATGTGGCCTTGCGCGAAGACTTTGGCTTCAAGCACATCATGTGGGTGTACTCGGGAAGACGCGGTGTCCACGCTTGGGTCTGCGACAGGAAAGTGCGTGGTCTAGACGACCAGAAAAGGAAAGCGGTTGCTGGGTATCTCGAAGTGATCAAGGGTGGTGCGCAGAGCGGGAAAAAGGTCAATGTGCGCCGGCCGCTGCACCCTCATCTTGCGTAAGCGTTTCCCTTGCACAAATTGCGCAAATTTCTCTCTCTCTCAAAAAAAAAAGTACACTTTTTGCATTCATGCATACTATCCAGAAGACTAATTCTGACCACCCGTAACAGACGAAGTCTTGAAATTCTCAAGACTCATTTCCAAGAGGATGTGCTCGAGGTTCAAGACCCCTGGGGCACAGAAGAGCGATTCGAGAAGCTCCTCCAATTACTCCCCGACCGAAATCTGAACGAGTCCCTCCGCCGCAAGTGGGACGCTGCTCCCGGAAGAGCTTCAACATCAAAATGGGCGGATATAGACGCCGTTGCCAAGACTGGCGCCAGCAAAAGCCTCGATGCCCGCGCACTCCTCGAGGCCAAGCAAGACATCGTCCTCGAATACACGTACCCTCGGCTGGACATCGAAGTCAGCAAGAAACTGAACCATTTGCTCAAGAGTCCGTTTGTGGTGCACCCAGGGACTGGCCGCGTGTGCGTGCCAATCGATATCAAGGAGCTTGAGGACTTTGACCCATTAGCCGTGCCCACTGTACAGGAGTTGCTGGGTGAGATTGATGCCTGGAAGGATGAGGATGATGATGATGATGTTGATGATGATAATGGAGAAGACGTCGATAAGAGCAAGGGCGTCTCGGATTGGGAAAAAACGAGTCTCAAACCATATGTCGATTACTTCAGATCGTTCGTAAATGGAATCATGAAGGATGAGAAGGATGTGCGAGTCAAGAGGGAGAGGCACGAAGACTCGATGGAGTTTTAGACAGAGATGGATTAGCTGTGGGTGTCGGGTGTCGGGTGTTTGTCGTTGGGTATTGAAACAAGTCTATGGTATATGATGCATTACAATGATGGCCTGTTTTGGAACGAGTCTGGTGGTTTTCCGGACCGGGCGGCAGATGTGTTTGTTCTGTCTCTCAGGTGTTGCTATTTCTGGTTACATCAAGTGTTTAGCGGCGTGTTCAGGGGGATATTATCCAGTCAGCATTTTTCTTTCTGTGCAGCATCATGCCATTTCAATCATTTCGACTTTATTGCTTGCCCTCATATCATTCACTTATTGCGCGGTGTCTGCTTCCCTCGCCCTGTCGGCCTCACCACCCTCAATTTCACTCTGGCCATGGTCATCATGGTCATCATGGTCATCATCATCATCATCATCATCCTTGCCCCCTACCGCCGCCCCTGTCTCGACCGTAGCCGTCTCCCCGTCCTCTTGCCCGATCAGTTTGCCCCCCTTGCGCTTCGGGATCACCTGCGCAAAGGCAGTTCCCCAGTCCTCACACTCCAGCCACTTGACCATGATCTCTACAACGTGGTTGGTAGCTAGAATCTGCCGACTCTGCATCACCATGTACTGGCCAATCGGTAGCCTGGCCGTGCGAACCCCCCTTTCCACAGCTCGTCGGTAGCAAAGCCCCTTCTCGCGGTTCTTGTCAACCAGCCCGCCGATGATGTAGCTCGTGTTCGGCTCCAGCCGCTCGAGCGTATACGGCGACTCGGACGTGAGATACACCACGTCCCCGTACTGGTCGTCCAGCTCTGGCAAGGGCCCGGCAAGGGGGAACGGCTCCTTGTCGCCCCTCCTCCTCCTCCTCCTCCGCCGCCCCTCCGCCTCCTCGCCTCCTGCGCTCCTCCTGAGCGAATCGACCAACTCGCCCCCCTTGTCCGACCTCATCGCCCCGCGGGCCCTGACCGCCGCAGCCAAGAAGTCGCCCTCCTCGAAGCCGACGCCCTTCCAATGCGTATGCTGGCTCTCCATGGCCGTCTCGAACCTCTCCTTCATCCTGCCGCCCCATCCGCTGATCCAGAAGTGCGCCTTGTACTTGTGCTTGCGGTTCTCGGAATAACACCTCGTCACCTGGCCGGACATGGACACCCTCTCCTTGTCAGTCATGTACTCGTCAAAGTCGCAGTCCAGGATGATGGAGACGGGCACGAGCTGCGCGGGCGCCCTCGGCTTCCTGGCGGCGAACAGCGCGTTTGCCGGGTCGGCGGCGCGCTCTCCCCTCCGGCGAGCCTTGGTAGCCGTGCGCTTCTCCCGACGCCGTCTCTTGCGGTCCTCTCTCCCGTTCTCCCATTCTTGCATGCGCCTGAGGCGCTTGAGTGCGTTCTTGGACATGTTCGGTGCCTCTGCCTCGCCTGCGTTAGGTCCCGTGGCCGTGGCCGTGGCCGTGGTTCCTGCTGCGACTGCGACTGCGACTGCGAGGGCCGCTGTTGACGACGCTGCTGCGTCTGTTGGGGGCTGTGATGCCTCGGCCTCGTTTGCCGGGATGGCGAGCGCGTGGTCTGCCGCTGTTGAGCTCATTTTGCTGGTCACGAACTGCTGATATGTTGTCGATGGGGGGGTTGAGTGGCTTGTTGCGGCCCGGCGGAAAGAAAAAAACTCATCCAGGTTGTTGTTTGTTGTAGGAACCCTGGACGAGAACTCGGAAAAATTGTGTGAGAGAGCTTTTGCAAGCTTTCGATTTTGGAAGAATGGGATAGTATCTGCCTTTTTTTATTTTATTGATAATGTTTCATTCCATTCGCATGGACTCGTGTATCGCGACTCGATTTGTCACCTCCAGCACTCTTTTTTCTTTCTTTCAAACATGTTAAATAATTATCAAGTCGACAAGTACGGAGTACAGTGGGGTGTACATAAAAGTGCCTGCAGTGACCTCTCTGTAAAGCTCTCCCTCGTCAGCCAATCCGCGGCGCTCATTTGCTCACGAATCACGTGAGACATCAACCTTCTGCCCCCCCCCCCGTCCCATGAAATATATCGAAGATGGCTCTCCAGCAAGTCAAGAAGAAGAAAAAAAAAAGGAACTCTCTCCCCTCCCTCCGTCTTCGTCAACTCCAGTTGTCGTCAAATTCCGGTCGCCATGGGTCACGAGCCGACACCGAGCCGCCAGCCTCCCCCGGAATACCCAGGGGAGGAGCCCTACTCCCCCCACGATGTTCTCGACGAGACGCTCAAGACGGCGGCTGTAGGTCTGGGAGGTGGTTTGTTCCTCGCGTCCATCCGAAACGCCATGTCGAAGCGCAACGTAGGCGCCTTTGGTGTCTTCACCCGCGGTGCCCCCATCATTGGAATATGCGGTACGACTTGCCCCCCCTCCTTCCAGCCGATCCCATCGTTCCAATTGAGCCGCGAAATGGATTGGTCAGGAACGAGGACTTACTAAATTGGGGTTTCTGCCTCTCTTCTAATTCACAGCCGCCGGACCTGCTGCATATGCCTTCTTCTCCCGAACTACGATGAACTTGCGCGAAAAAGAGGATGCTTGGGCCGCCGCCTTTGGTGGTTTCATGTGCGGAGCCGTTCTCGGTCTCCCGTGTGAGTTTTTTTTTTTTTTTTTTTTCCTCTTCCCCGCCCGCAGTGGGATAGAACTTTCTTCTATCGTTGAAAGTCAATCATAGCTGAACCCCTTTTTGTGCGACGGCAGCTCGACGAATGCCCGTCGTCATCGGTCTCGGCGCTGGAGTTGGTCTCGTTCAGGGCACCCTCTACTTCCTCGGCGGCCGCATCGACTCCTTCAAAAAGGAATCCGACGAATTCGAGCGCAAAGAGAGACTGAGACGGACGACTCGTTTGCCTGTTGAGCAAACTGTGGCTGAGATTGGTGAGGGACGAGGTACGTTTCATCTCTTTTTCTTTCTCCCCACCCCCAATGCCTGGTTTTGAGTGGAAGACCCAAGGCGCTACCATGCAGTGATGACGTCTTTTTGGCTGACTTGTTGGCTTTGCAAATAGGCATCACGCCTCCTGGATACGAGGAGCGACGACGTGGGCGCATCCAGGAAAACTACGGGTTTGAGATTAACCCTGTCAACGCGACGGTCGACGGCAGCCAATAAAGGGGTATGATAGGAAATATGCTACGAATCAAGAGCTACCCGTCAGAGACATGT
This sequence comes from Epichloe festucae Fl1, assembly GCA_003814445.1. Lineage (NCBI taxonomy): Eukaryota > Fungi > Ascomycota > Sordariomycetes > Hypocreales > Clavicipitaceae > Epichloe > Epichloe festucae. The sequence continues at coordinate 1,542,970 of CP031385.1, read as the reverse complement.
ATATACCTCTTCCGGGGCGGGAGGAAGAGATGTCACTACTAGAAATTGGAGTTCCCTTTTTTTTTCTTCTTCTTCTAATGCGCCCCTCTTCTACACTCCAAGATGCGTAGTCCGGGCGCTTATTTTTTTTTTTTTTGCCTAAATATGTCATGCGATGGATCGTTGAATGCAGATTCGGAATGGCGCGAAGAGAAGGCCAACAAGCCCTTTGCTTCGAGCCCTTGAACTAGCATGCATCCTCGAAGTCCCTATGTTTCCTGTGTTTTCTACAAACCTGGCATGTGTGACCAATGCTCCTTCCACAATAACGCCGTTTCACCAGCATGCCTACCACTCAAGTATCAAAAAAGAATGTGTGGAAGAAGAAAAAACCTACAATTTCCAAATGCGCTGGTAGGAATCTAGTGCAGAGCATCACTATATTCATAGTAAATATCGTCCTCCCATGTCCCAAGAAAATATACACAATACAATCCACAATCCAGTATTACCAACGCCAAGATCCGCAACGTCCAAGTATTGCACTTGCTGTGATCAAAGCCCAAAGATGATGCCCGAGAATCCATTACAAGGCTTTGACAGATTGGAAAAAAGGGTTGGCCAGCAACTTTGCGTCATCGGCCACCAGCTCCTTGAGCTTGGCGACTTTTTCTTCCTGGCTCATCTCCTCTCCGGTGCTGACTTGCTCTTTCCACTGTTTCAGCAGTTGCTTCAGCATTGCGCTGCCCTCCTCCACGTCTTCCTTGCTGTAGGACAGTGCGTTGTCCTCGTGTTTGGTGGTGAAGTCCTCCAGCTCATCGGCTTTGCGCTTGGCCATGCGCACAACCTTGTCTGGGAATCGGACCAACTCGGCGACGTGAATGCCAAAACTTTGATCGCAGATGCCTGGTTTGACCTTGTACAATAATGTCACCTCGCGTTTGCTGTTGTCCGACCCGGAACCGCTGATATGCGCTGTGACGTGGAGGTTGTGGACTTGTGGATATTGCTCTGCTAGGGCAGTCAGCTCATGGAAATGGGTCGCAAACATGGCAAAGCAGCCGATTTCTTTGATGATGTGCTCGGAAATGGCCCAGGCCAGCCCGAACCCGTCATAAGTAGACGTGCCGCGGCCAAGTTCATCAATGATGATCAGTGACTCTTTGGTGGCAGACTTGAGAATATTGGCCGTTTCCAACATCTCGGCCATGAACGTAGAGACTCCTTTCAGCTGCGAGTCACTGGCACCGACACGGGCAAGGATGGAGTCAAAAATGGTGAGCTCGGCTTCAGAGCAAGGAACGAAGCAACCAACTTGTGCCATGAGAGCTATGACACCCGCTTGGCGGATGTAGGTAGACTTGCCGCCCATATTCGGCCCCGTAATGATGAGGAACGATGACTTGTCCCTTGTGAATTCGACATCGTTGGTGATGAATTGCACATCATCCTGAAGCTCCATGCATGGATGCCGGGCCCCAATCAATCTCGTCTGGCCTTCTCCTCGCGCATGGATTTTGGGCCGAACGTAGGCTTCGGGTGCATGGATTGAGCAGTGAGCCATTGAGACAATGACATCCAGGTGGGCAAGTACGCCAGCGAGTCGTTCTAATACGGGGCAGTATGATGATGCAACGTGTACAACCTCGTTCACCAGACTGCTTTGCGTCCTATTGTAGTTCTGCGATAGTTGGTCATACTCTCGTCTGTAAGACTGCATCTTTTTGGTGGTGAAGTATACGCCATTCTTCTGCGTAGAGCATTCCTGATATCTTGAGTTGTTTCGAATGCAACCTGCTTCTTGCCTGGTCAATCGCATACAGACCCCGTGGACTTTGTGGCTGGTTTCCAGGAAGATCTTCTTGTCCGCTTCCTGGCCAAGATCCTGGGCAGCTTCTTGGAACTCTGCTCTGATGTCACGATCGAGCTGATCGAGCTTCTTGCGAATAATGCGCAGGCCCTGGTCGTACTCGGACTTGATGATGTACTCATGTCTGTCAAGTGCATCCAGATCGACAGTCTGCTCTACCATGTCCTGCAACTTGCCGAGATTATCGGAGAAATCTCTCAGTTTGGCGGTGTAAGCAACGTCCAGTGGGTCGCGATATGCCTCATCCATTACGCCTTCGAATGTGCCGATGAATCCGGGCAATCGGATGACAACTTGGTATGCACGGACAACATCTTCCAGGTTAGCCTTGCCGCGCTGGAATCGTTTCGATAATCGATATAGATCGGGCACAGAACGAAGATGCTCTTCCTGCATCGTTTGTCGCAGTTCGGTATCAGAGAAGAATGCCTCCACCAGCTGCTGACGTTTCTCAATCTCTTCCTTGTCCATCAGGGGTTGTTTGAGCCACTGTGCCAGCAGCCGACTTCCCACAGGCGTCTTGCAATGATTTAGCATACCGAAAATGCTCATCGTCTTGGAACCGTCTCGGGGGCCAGGCATCAGATTGAGAGCTTTCAATGCTGCCGCATCCAACTTCATGAATTGCGCCAAGTCGTGCTGGTAGAGTTGATACTGGCCGAAGTTTGAAGGATCTTGCAGCACACCGAGATACTTGATCAGTGAGGCAGCAGAGCCCATGGCCAGCTTGAGGTCAGACTGCGGGAGGAGATTAATGGACTTGTCGTCCTTCAACAGGCGCGCCAAATCCTGTTCAATATCTCGAGTGCCAAAGTCACCAGCAGGCCGCTCAGCGACAGCAACTCCACAATTGTCCATGATCTGTCTTAGCTTGGCCAACTCGGGATCTTTGTCCTTTTCGCCCTTGTCAAATTGAATGACACACTCCCGAATACCGAGTTGGATGAGTAGCGATTCAAAGTTGGAGTATAAATCGTTGTCCAAAAATTCACTTACGCCTAGCTCCCGAACACTGGCATCCGCAAAGCAGACGCCTACATTTCGCGCTTCAGAAGCTCTGGCGGAGATTTTAACTGCCATAATCATCGGTGCCGATTCTATTTGACCGCCAAGATCTTCTTCGACATCTTGGAGATTGCCCGGCGAAGCCTGCTTCACGCACTTCCAATTCATCCGTCCGCTGGCACTTGCCCAGATTTCGACCCGCTTACCCAACTTAAACAAAGCCTCGCGGAGAAACTGACGAAACACGGTCATGGTCATTGTCACTGATGGAAGTCCACTGTGATCGTTTCGGCCGAGTTGTCGGACGACTGACGTGGTTTTGTACACCTGGCTCAAAGTGTTAGAACTGATAGGGTGCGCGGCGGGCCCAATTGGAAAAGTACCGTTTTTGCAATGAAGAAAGCATCACCGCCGTGTGCTGTGTACCAATCGCCTCGATCGAAAATCCGGACTGTGTCCTCTCCCACATCTGGAAGTGACTTGAAGAAACGGATAAAACCGCCTTCATCGTCAAGCTGTGCAATTCCGTTAGAACAGAAGCGAACACCCTGCAGAAGGGGGCAAGTTGTGTTGTTGGCGGGGACGCCCACTGACTTTCAATTCTGGTCGGGAAGTCATGATGAATTGCTCTGCTTGTCATGGACCAGTCCAGGGGCCAGTCAGTCAATGAGCGTTACGTGAAGGTCACGACAGAAGAGTGTCACACAGCACGGCTCGAAAGTTCCTGCAGATCCGAGTCGCGTCCCCAACCCACCTGACCCGCCGGGGAGACGCGTTTTTTGGCGGCAGATCAATTAAAGTGCCGCGCCGTGGCCCACTGATCTGGCGAATAATCAATCGGGTTTCCGTAATCAGCCTAGCTGCTGGCGGCTGGCGGCTGGCGGCTGGCGGCTGGCGGCTGTCTGCAGCTGGCGGCAACTTGTCACCTCTCTCCCCAGCAACCACTTCTAGAGGAAGCGCACAGCAAGAAGAAAACGATTTCCCTTTCTGACAGACTTTGATTCCTTCCTTCCCTCCGAACACAAAACCTCAATATTTTCAGAAATCGAACTTATGAGGCAGGCTCACCTGTGTAGAGCGCGGCTTGGGCGCAGAAAGAGCAGAAAGACGATCGACTGCGGAGTATGCATGATGTGAAGCCGGTAAGCTGTTCAGTAATCAGACAAGACACGTTGGGGTCTTACTTCAGCTCATCCGTTTGAAAGACGACCTTTAACTGTTGAATCTTCAGATGAGGTGGTGCGCCGAGTCTCAGGCAGCACTTGCTGCCAGCTTGGGAAGCAAAGCTGAAAGCCTGTGCACGGAATACTTGACAGGGCGAATAACGTCACGCTTTGCCGGGACTGAACCGACAGATCGTCTTTTATCTGGTCAGGACCAACTGTCATGTTTGATGACACTAGATAAACACGAAAATCTCGTCCATACCCCCCGCACGAGCCTTTCTAATAAACGCACCCAAGCGGATATTCATGATACGCGATGTTGAGAAAGGGACTCCTCTTGCATTCTTTTCGACGCCGGTCGGACAAACCGACAGCGGATGGACTTAACCCTCTGGTGTTTCTACCTGGTATGAGACCCGTATGCCCTGTGGAAGCGCAAGATATACTCAAGTTTCGTCCAAGATTTAATGGACAGCTTTGATGGTTCAATCTGGTCTTGACCAACGAATCAACGACACCAACGACACCCTGTGGCGTTCACGCCGTCCGACTCCCGGATCTCCATTCCCTTCTTGGGGGCGTCGGTGAGAGACCGGGCTGACATCCATGGGTAAGCCTCGAGTAAGCCTCGAGCAAGCCTCGAGTTAGCCTCGAGAAGTGACAATGGTGACAATACGGAGTACTGACCATCACTGACCGTCACTTTATTCCGTACACCTGGCTTGGCAACAGGACCTGTGCCAGGCCCATCAGGGTGCCGGCCCACTCTCTGCCGTCTTGTCCATCAAGGTTCACCATCACCAACAGCTGACCCAGTCCCAACACCAGGCTTCTTCCTGTCCTCTTTTTTTCGCCGATTGGGTTTTCGCGCATTGCGGGCTGCAGTGTGCATGGACCACGCTACCAACGATTGAGATGGCTTGGCCAGAGAGAGGAGGGGCGTCAGCAAATATGTATTACTGATGAGTAAGTGGGAAACGCGAAAATTTGCTTCATCAAGGTCTTGGCAGATTTGCAATCTGTAGGTGTATAATTGACCTCAATTTTCTCGCTTTTCTTTCTGGTTCTTTCTGGGCGTCGCTTGCCGGTTCGAGTGATTTGTTGGGCGTACATCTGTGATCGCAAAGCCGAATACACATCCATCCCGACGTGCCTTTGAAGCTAAAACGACAAGCTTAAACGCCAAGCTTAAACGACAAGCTTAAATCAGATCGCGGTATATATAATACGCCCGCGTCAACCCAGTCCGCCGACCGACACTATTTTGTTCTTGCACGACAACAAGCGGCATAGATTTCACGAGTTCCAGTTGACGGAGGTGTTGTGATCGCAACCATGTATTTGCCATCATTGGCGTCGTTCGCCCTCGTTGGTGTCGCAACCGCACAGTTGTTCGCCAGACAGACGCCTGCTCCTACGACGACCGCATCAGCACCGGCAGTCACGGCAGTCACGGGATGCCATCTTCATGGTTCTCAAGTGTATGTTTCAAATACACCCCCAAAAAACAGCATCTGCCATCACGACGTGTCATCATCGAACTGACTCAAGATCCATCAGGTACTGCATGGGGCCCGGAGAGACTGAATATCTAGTCCAGACGACGCCAACCCAGACCACAGATCTACCAGCCTCGTACACAGGCTGCCACAGCCATGGCTCCGAACTGTGAGTCCACGAAATCATCCCATTCGTCCCACTCGCATTCGAAGTCATCGCACTGACACCTCATCCACCCAGGTTCTGCATCGCCCCGGACGGTGACGATGTGGAAATCCACCTGCCCAACTCCGGAGGCAACAAGGGGGGCCACACGGGAGGAAACACCGGCGGCAACACCGGCGGCAACACCGGCGGCAACACCGGCGGCAACACTGGCAGCAAGGAAAGTGGAAGCGGACACAAGCACTGCCATTTCCACGCTGGAGTCGAGTAAGTCCACGCAAATCCGAACAAAGTCCTCTTTTCCCCTCGCTCTTCATTTTCAAACACCCCCTCCCCCGACCATGCGCAAACTAACATCTCATAGACACTGCGTTGGCGAAGGAGAGAGCGAGGGCGGAGGAAGCAGCCAACCCAACTGCGGCATAGCCACGAGGGATTACAACATCGGTCTTCGAGTCGGTCTCCTCTTCGTCATCATGGCTACCAGCGCGCTAGGTACGTGACGACCGAACCACCTTGGAGGATACATCGAGCAGTCGATGGAAAACCTCGTACTGACCTAGATATCTGGACTTAGGCGTTTTCGGCCCCATTTTCCTCCACAACATTCTCCCCAAGAAGCTTTCTCTCGTCTTTACTATTCTCAAACAATTCGGCACGGGAATCATCATCTCCACGGCCTTTGTCCACGTAAGTTGGCCGCTAGATCTACTCCAAGAGATGGGATGGGAGAAAAAGTCTCTAAAAAGCCGACTAAATCCTCTGTACATAGCTCTTCGTCCACGCGACCCTCATGTTCGGAAACAAATGTCTAGGCGACCTTGGCTACGAGGGCACGACCGCCGCCATTTTGATGGCCGGTATCTTCCTGTCCTTCCTCATCGAATACATCGGTCAGCGCATCGTGCTTGCCAGGACCAAAGCCACATCACATCTGAGTCGTGAGCAACAAGCCCGGGCCTTGCTTTCCAACGAGGTCGTGAGCATCCTGGTCATGGAAGCTGGAATCTTGTTCCACTCTCTTCGTAAGTCTTTGTCCTCAATAGTACAGAGTCGTGCCCATTTCATTAAAACAAGGAGACGAAGAATTCTTGTCTACTTGACTTTTTGCTAACTAGTGTGTGCCTCAAGTCATTGGTCTCACGTTGGTCGTTGCAGGCGACTCATTCTTCATTACTTTATTCGTCGTCATCCTGTTCCACCAGATCTTCGAAGGTCTGGCTCTGGGTACTCGAATTGCCACCATTGGCACCAGCGCCGACGTACATCTCTTGCCACCTGTCACTCACCAATCCAGCAGAGATGGTGGGAGTGACGCCGACAAATCCGTCATTTCACCATCCGAGGAGGCTACCGACGGAACATTCCAGCTTAAGCAGCCCCTCACCTTGTCCATGAAGAAGAAGCTGGGTCTGGCGGCTTTGTTTGCTTTTGTTACGCCCATTGGCATGGCCATCGGTATCGGCGTTCTGAACAAGTTCAACGGCAACGACAAGTCCACCATCATCGCTATTGGAACGCTAGACGCTCTGTCGGCCGGTATCCTGGTCTGGACCGGCGTAGTAGAGATGTGGGCGGCCGATTGGATGGTGGGTTCTCATGGCCACAAGGCAGAGCTTGCGGACGCGGATGCGCTCACCGTTGTGTTGGGCGGCGCGGCCTTGATGACTGGTATGGCGGTTATGAGTCTCCTCGGTAAATGGGCTTAGACGCAATGATGGTACAGGTTTAGGAATGCGCGAAGGCATGACGGGCAACATGCAATGACATGATATCAGGACTATCCGCATTTTTGCATCTTACGACAGAGTGCGTCTGCATTTAAGTGAGTATCGGAATTTCAATCAACACAAAACCTTGTGGGCATACGCCCATTGAATGATGAAATCAACTTGAAATCAGCGAGCTCGTGATTACAGTACAGATGGGTTTGACTAGAAAATTTATAATGTCTCTCTCTGCGCCATGATCAACGTTCCAACATCTGTTCCGGTCTTCTCCTCGCTATCCACCTAATCCTTGGCCAAGACATATGTAGCGTTGGTTCCATTACCTGGCAAAATTTGTATGCTATGTCCATCCAGATCCATGATATCCCAGTGGTCAGATATTCGGGGTTCTCCGTACGGCCTCAAAGCTGCGATTCGCATGCTATGCGTTCAAGTTAGTCAAAGGAAACTGGGGAATGGTTTGATAACACAAGAGTTGTAGTAACCTGTAGTTCCCAGGTGCTATCTTCGTTCCATTTGATAGCTTCCCAAACCACCAGAATCGTTGATGTCCTCGTGAGACTCTTGTTAAAGGAAAAGATATGGTATCGTTGATGTCCACCAACGAGCTATCAAACCACAGAAACTTATCAGCATCACGAACTGAAGTAGCTGAGCCGATATATCCCCCTTTTCCAATCACAAGAGGGTATTGCCACTCTAATTCGGTCCAATCTCGCTCAAATATCTGGAACAGTGTCAGTATATGTGCTTGGTACAGGGACTGTCATTTAGAACACCAACATCCCATCGCAGATGAACACAAGGATAGCTGAGCCGAAGACTTAGATCCGCGAAATCCGTTGGCCGTCGCTCGGGGTCGAAAGACCAGCTACCGTGAGACATTAGCGTTGGTGAATCGCGCCGCCCAAAAAAAACCTCGGGTGCCTCACTTGGCTCCTTCGTGCCATCCATTAATAATCGGTTTGCCATCAAACATGGTGTCGAAGGCTTTCTCTGTGTCATATGCCGCACCTGAACTCGAAATGTTAGTTCGCGGAAAACATCACAATTTGACAAGGCTCAATAACTTCCCTCCATACGGAATGCAAAGCTTTTCGCCGTTATCACTTTTGATGTGGATTTTGCCGCTATATAAAGGGAGCAGATTGTCGTCAACATCTTGAGGGAGTTTGAACGTGACACTGTCCCCCACGATAGTCAGCGTATGCCATGCCAAGTCATCATAGTCAAATATTACTTGAACGTCTTTGTTTGGCCAGCCTCGATCCTCAAAGCTGGTGGAAGAGAAACGACGGCTGATATGTTGCGTGGTCGCAATTTAGCCAACAGCTTAATTGCACCATTTCCATCATATATTTCCACCCCAGGCAAAGGCTCGTGCTGGAAAGTGTAAAGAACCGTCCGATTTGCAAGATTTGTTAACTTGATGTCCCAGCCCGGCCTGAATAGTTCAGTATCTAAAAGTGAAATAGAGTCGAATGACAGCTGGGTCTTGTATAATAGAACTTTGCGAGCGTCAACAAGGCCAGCTCCCACCTGAAAAGGTGGTGCTGACTCGTTGAAGTTGATCTCGCCGGTACTCCAGGCGACGTTTCGTCCGCTAGCAATTATTCTACTTGCGAGATCTATTGCGGAATTGGAACCATGTAGTTCCCGACCACCATGTTCTGAAACATGCAAAGCTGCAATTCCAGCTATGTAAGGTGCAGCCATAGACGAGCCACTATCCGTTTCAAATCCATGATCGAGGTAAGTACTAATGATATCGTAGCCAGGGGCGCCGATATCCGGTTTCAATATCAGCTCATTGGTTGGTCCCCACGAAGTAAAGTAGGCCGCGACAGGTTTCGATGCTGACCCAACTTTGTGCAATCCGGGGTCGCCTGTAGTATTAATGGCTGCCACTGATACAACATGCCGTCCATTCGAGCCGACTCCAGAGTAAAAAGGACCGATTTCACCATCGTTACCCGCAGCTATGGAAACAAAGACTCCTTTCTGGGCTATACGGCTCGCTACAAGGGCCCATGGACTATCGACAAAGCCTCCTGGTCGATTTATGCTGGCAGTGATGACGTCTGCCTGTACCGGATATTAGCATGATACTCGTGCTTGTGTCAGATTGAAACTTACTCCAGCACTATAGGCGTCACAAAACGCTTGTATCAGGACGTCTTCAGTGGTGTCCGACTGTCCAGGCTCCTAGCGCAACGTATAAGTATGAGACGTTGTATGTCAGCTGCTCAACATACATCGGAGAACACTTTGTATATGAAAAGCTCCGCCTCAGGTGCAACTCCAGAGAACCTTTTGACGATTTTGTTAGTGAACTGTAACTAACCACTGCCCAGAGAGCGGAGAGGACAATCTTGCCATTCATTCTCGCCTGCGATGATGCCTGCAACATGTGTACCGTGTCCCTTGTAATCCATGGGATCATTATCGGGCTGCTTTGGATGAACTCTTTCAGAACGAGAATCCCCTTCAAAGCGAGCAGTAAGTGGAAAGCCCTGCAGTGCATGCTTCTTTGTATCACAAACGTACATTTCGGCCCAACAAGATCATAGCCCCCGGCAATTTTGCAGCCCGTGCCGAAGCAACCACCAAGCTGTAGATGAAAGTTCAGCTTTCGGTTCTGTAGAGAGTCTTGGCTAACTTACTGCTTGATGAGAGTAATCAACTCCTGTGTCAACAATTGCAACTTTTGTGCCTTTGCCCTTGAACCCTAATTCATGAAGCTCGTGCACCCCTGTCCACTGATGAACCGAGATGTTCCTGCCTTCAGCATTGATGGAGCCTTTTCGGAGGGGAATTGACCGCGGAATTGACATCGTTTGAACAGGCCATACCCTCGCTATGCCTGATATCTGTTGCAGAGAATCGACGTTCTCCAAGGACGTCTCAATTACAGCACCAGTGAAGATGTCGTGACAGTCGAATTTTTCCTGGGTTCCGGTATGAAGGCGGTCAAATGACTGAGTAACAAATTCAATGGATGATCCCTAAGGAATATCGTTAGCCAGATGTCTACCACTGCTAGCATGACCGAAAATTACCGACTTCAGATATTTCGATGATGTACTTTTGCGTAATTCCAATACCTGCTGAGGAATCTATCTTCGGAGAAGAATCGGCCGACGAATAGTTTTGAATGAAAGCTTGAGCGGCTAAAGTGAAAAGAAGAACGACGGCGCAGTTCGACATCTTGATGGGTGAGAGTGTGTAGGCTGGGCTAAGACCGGTTGTTAAGAGGGTTCGTCATAGAAGATTATTGGAGGAGCTCGAAATATTATGGCATAACCGCGCAAATATTAACGAGAGGGGTTCAAATATATTCACATAGGTACGCGGGTCGTGTTGATCAGATTGGTGAGACGTCACAAACAAGTGCTCGACCTTTGAAGGGACGACCTGGTCGATTGCTGCAAATTTCGCCACTTTTTGCAGAGTTCCAGGACTGAGGTTGGCCAGAATATCTCCAATTTTTGAACGGCAGACAGCGTTTGCTGCATTCACTTTTACCTAGGACGAGAATCTGGTTGAGCACAGGTGGGGTGATTGCAACTTCCAAGGAAGGAGCTTCCGTATGTAACCGCCTCAAGCAGGCTGAGCAGGAACGAAGGGCTCATCTGTGTTCATCAGGAGCCATGTTACGCAGGCATCAACAGCAGTTATCAAAGCTCCTACGATGTTGATTCTACTGCTAAGGCTGCGCAACGTCTTGACCTGAATCAACGTGACAAAATTTGCAGGCTCTGGGGTTCTGTTGTTCACTATTCGGGATCGTAGAACGAGGCCAGCTTCTTGGTGTGCTCGGCCGACAGCGACAACAGCGACGGCACTTTCATACATCATCACAATCGGTCCAATAGAGAATGATGGCGAAAAGCGTGCGACCAGACATCATTCGGCAAAACGTTCACTCATTGTGCGACAACATTGGACTACCCTTGTGGCACCCATTCATTCGACCGGGACGAGGGACTGTCCGATACCAGAAAGGAATGCTCAGATTGAATGTTGCGTCGTTTTCATGGTACGACGAAGTACGTCAGGGATTGGGTTATCCTATTGCGAAAGCGAATGATCCGTTATTATAAAGCAGTAACTCTAGTAATTCTTAAATCAAAGCCACCTTCTTATAGTTCGTGATTGGGCTCTCTAGTTGTATATGGAGGTTTCCTGGTAACGTCTTCGATCATTTGAGAGACTTTATCGACTGAGTTAACAACAACCGTTGAAGAAAAAATTGAGGAATGCCGAGTCGACTTCACAAAGGGCTTGGCTGACATGTGGTCAGCTGCATAGACTGCGCGAAGAATGATAAGGTGTCCCGGCTCCTTCTCGCACAAAGTATTGGGAGTTGAAATAGCTGCTACGAACTCGGGGTGGCATTTGAATCGTTGCCACTGATATGAGGATAAGCCCCGCCAAAGAAGCGAGGTCTGTACATATGCATATGTACAAAAAAGGCACGTTACGAAAAAGTTTCAGCATTGGCGCCATTATTATTCTTATCGGGAACCGCTTGTTTGTCCGCACCAAACTCCACAGTCCCCGCCGGGGCGCTCACGAGCACTGCCCGCCAGCAGTTCAGGGACAATGGACGGCAAAAAAAAAAAAGTAAATTGAAGCGCCATGTTTTCGTGATGGGACAACGACGAGCCTAACTTGCAAAGTCAAGAAAAAATTGCAGGGCATAACGGAACGACTGGGGGCGTTGTTGGGCATCCCCCTTCTTTCCACGTTTCGTTAAACTCTCTCACGTCACGGAGTGCGTTCGCGCTGAATGGGCACTTTTGCGGAAATGATCAGCTATAGTATATTCGTAATGAAGACGCATCTCAAGAAAGCAGGCATTGTTAGCACTGCCGCGCCTTGAAGCGATTCGAATAAATAGAACGTGTCTGTCTTCTTCCAGTCTCTCCTCTCCCCAGGAGCCCATCGCGCCTGCCGTGCCTGCCACGCCTGCCGCGCCTGCCGCGCGAACCGTGTGGCCACCAAACCACCAAACGCTCAACCGGACCTGACTGATTTGATTTGAGCTCCGTGGCAGGTCGGCTTTCTTCATCGACTACAGGATTGATTTGCCTGGATGGCGGGATTGATGCGAATGAAGCCAGCCGCCGGGGCACCGCTTTTCCATCAACCCGTCCGCCCATCGATTGATTAAATCAATCAATCCGTGTTCGACCATGGGGGGTTCGACCCCTGCCTGACCCCTGAGTCCTGACCCCTGAGTCCTGACCCCCGCCGCTCCCAAATGCAGCATTGGGAACCCCCCAACCAATGTCCACCATCCGTCGTTTCCCAGTCAGAGTCAGTCAGTCAGTCGCCATCCACACCATCTGCTTCGTTGTCTGCTCCCCAGTGGCTTTCTTCTCCTCTTCCACCCGCATGGTCCGTTTGTTCCTCCTTTATCACTCTTACTATCCCCTGGCACCTCGTTGCGATTGTGCTGCCGTTCTTTTCATCCTAGACTACAGGAGAAATTGAAAGTTCATTCGGCGTTCTGTGGGATACTTACTCCTGGCGATTCCCAGTCTCACATTTTTGCTTAATTACATTCATTTCACTAATAAAACGGCACATCGGAAAGCAAGACTATTGGTCTATCTGACCGTCTTTGCCGCACATCCCGTCAATCCACCGACGACGACGTTGTATCCTTGGCCTCAAGCTCAAGCTTAGCTTGTGGACTTTACTCGTTTCGATCGTTCATCTGTCATTGCTTGCTTCAAAGCTGCTAGCTGGCTCTCATCGTCTCTCTTTGTCCTTCCCTATCTTCTCCTGTCCTCTGATTACATCCTCACAATCATTCTCTTTGCCAATCATGGGCCAAAGCATCTTCGACCGAATCCAGGCGAAACTGGAGCTCTTCCGCCTGGAACAACGATATACTCGCCGCCGCAATCGCCGATCAACCTTCCAGTCCAATGCCATCTATGTCGATGGAGAGTACGTCTTCCAAACCCCCAACAGTACCGGTTCTTCCTCAGAGTCCAGCAATGTACGCATCGACGCTCTCCACGGCGACATGGTCTCACCAGCCAAAATCACACCCGTCACCACGTTCTCGCCCGACGTTCGTCGCGATGTTGCAACGCCTCGACGCAAGCGACTGAACCGCTTCAGCTCCATTGCCAGCCTGGGTGGCACATTTGCATCCAAAGAAAGACCGCATTGGTAGAGCGACGCACCAGCATGATCAGCTGATGAGATTCGATCCCTTCGAAACAAATGCAACCAGAAATGAACCATCACAGTCACGAGATGTGGCACTTTGGGGATGAGGCCCCACGACCGTGTTTCTCACTGCATACAGGAGCGCAGTATAGCTTGCATCTATATAGGTCCAAGACACGGGGCAACAGTGCTCAGGCTCTGGCACCGTGAGGGAAGAGGGGAGTTTTATATGACGTATCTTCAGGTCGCGCTGAGCAGACCGCACGACGCTTTCACGAAACCACCCGGTTGTATATGGATTCCGGGTGTTGGAAAATATTTATCATTTTGGGTTATGCGTTACGTTACGGCTGTCAGGGCATTGGATACCTTTGTTACGACATGCCTGCAAAAAGCAGTTGGGGGAGGGGGAGGCAAATGGTGTTCCGGCATTCTATGTACTTTTTTTTGTTTTCGACTTTCCTTCTGTGGTTTTACTTTCTTTTTCGTTTCTCGGAGAGCATTATCGCGCAGTAGCACTTAAGTAATCACTTGATTCTTTGTACATAGATGCCTCGAATGCCACAATCATGAACCCTTCCAAGACACCCAGCAGCAATTGATGCTCCAGCATCGAACACGTGAGGAAGCATGAATCTGGGCCAGTCGAGTTGTTGAAGCATATTAATAGAATGGAGGATATACAGCGGTTCCGGTTCCAGTTCCTGTCTCGCCATGCGTCACCCACCATTCCTTAAATTGCCAACAAGTCTCGTCCATTTTGCAACAACCAAAGCCACTCAGCGTCCGCACAGCCCATCAAGCAGCATCCCCCCCCCCGCGGCTGGTGAAACAGGCTATCACTCTGAAACAGTGGGGAACACGATCTCGACTTTCTTTTCCTATTAATGCATCACCTTTCTGGTGTGGGGGTAAGAATTGGCCACGGCGGACCAATGCTTAGTTTTTTAACAAAAAAAAATGGGTTAGCATGTGAGGTTATGCTGTCTGGATTTGTCATCGTGCGGGAATTGGTTGGATGGGAGGGTCGGGGGGTCGTTTGCCGTGGTTGCTCGGTGAATAGAGCATTTGAGGGTGCGACAGCGGGAGTGATGCTACCGCGGTGACAATAACATCGGTGTCTTTACTTCAAGGGATCAACTACCAAGTAGGCTTTTTGCAAAGTTGTGCGGAGTATATGTTGCAGATTTGCCTCAGCTGCTGGCTGAGTGACTGAGTGACATTTACCCAAACTTCACTGACACCATGCAGGGTAGCGAGGCACGAGATGACGCACTGACTCGCGGGATCTCAACGCAGTCAAATGACTCTTCAGAATATTATGTGTCTCTTCATTACAGATATGCAGCAAATACGCCTTGAAATCATGGGCCTTCTCGCCTTTCCCAACCCCAACACGTCACGTTCCACGCCACAACGCCTGATCTTGCTTCACAGGCAAGCCTATGCAAAAACACCACCTACCACTCTGCTCTACAAAAATATGACACGAATAAAACGTCTTCACATTATTCGACAAAGAAAAAAAAAAAAGAAAAGAAAGAATGAAATAAAAGAGCCACGTCATTCCGTCAATAGCCTACAAGCCCTCGTGATGCAGCAAAACCACGAGCACCGAGCGCTGTCGTCGTCTCATTAGCGTCGTCGTACACTTGCAGCAATCTAGCCATTGGCTTGGACCTTGACTTTCGAGGCTGGATTCGTATGGTTTGATCGTCAAGCAGTTCTTCTTCGACATCTGCGTCGTCCTGATCCGAACCAGCACGTTCGAAGTGGCTGGTAGGACGAGGACGCCTTATCCTCCTCTCATGCCGCAGAGGACTTTTCATAGGACTGCGCATGACGGAGGAGGAGGAGTGTTCACTGGAAACCCCCAACCGGTTGCGCAGGCGCTGAATCTTCCCAATCAGCTTTGCTTGTCCGGGAAAGTACGGGAGCGCCAATTCATATGCTCGGAGCGCCGACGCATCGTCGCCCTTTTCCTTGTGTTGCCTTGCAGCCAAAAGGTACCGCAGACCATCAGATTTTGAATCTTCGCGCCTCTCTTCGCTTTCTATGCGCCTCTCCAGGGCCTCAAGCCGCCTCTGCATCGCCTCGCCAATCCCAGGCTGTGCAGGCGACTGTTCCTGTTGGATGATGTTCTCGGCGGCCGAGCGCAGCGCCAGAATCTCACCAACCTTCTTCTCCACCATGGCTTCGATTTGGGAGGCCGTCACTGTGATGGAAGGTTCTTCTGTCATGGGGCGAGCCATCTTGCTGGGCCGCGCAATGCCCGAGTCCTGATCCGAAGGTCGTTTGTGAGCTGCACTTGGCCGAGGAACTAAGCTCACACTGACCACGGGCCGAGGAAGCGCGGTCGACATGTTCATGGTCTTTGCTGGAGATTGCCTTGCTTTGTCTGTGTAAACACTAAACGATTTGATCGGCCGCGCCACGTCGACGGTCGCCTTGGCAGCCACGTTGCCATTATGCACGTTGTGTGCGCTGAGAGCGTTAGCCAACGGCCGGAGGGGTTGTCGCTGGACGGTATTGGAGCTGAACGATCTAGGGAATTGCTTGAAGACGACTTCGTTTTCAA
Organism: Epichloe festucae Fl1; assembly: GCA_003814445.1. Lineage (NCBI taxonomy): Eukaryota > Fungi > Ascomycota > Sordariomycetes > Hypocreales > Clavicipitaceae > Epichloe > Epichloe festucae. The sequence goes on along the minus strand of CP031385.1, from coordinate 1,526,788 downwards.
TCTCACGAACTTCTATCCGCTTGGCTCGGGAGCTGACGTTGAGGCTGCTGAGAGTATCGAGGTGGTAACTTCGAAGGGGAGCAAGATTCAAGATCATGACAGTGATGCCGTTGTTCTGACCAAGGGACAGAATGCGGGTCATCTTGGATTCTCTGTATGGAATTCGCTTGTCGCCTCTGGAAATAGCATCGATGCATTGGCTGAGGACGAACAGACTCTTGTTGATGGCCGCCGATTCGACCAGCCGCTCCTTGCCATTGTCGGTGCGGCGATTGTCTTCCGAGCCTGCCAGGTCAATGGCAGACACAGTGCTCTCCTTGATCATTTCCTCAGACATTTGCGTGACCTTGACGCGTAAGATGGCATGGCTTCTACTGCTGTGAGCATTCAGCTTGGTGGACGCGGTGACGCGGTTGTTGTTCGCCTCGATGTACATCTTCTCAAAGTCCCGCAGATCCTCACATGCTCGTTCTGACAAGCCAGCAACAACGGTTCTACCATTGGCCTCTGCTCGAAGGGGTAGCCCCGAGGGAGTTCTCTTGTCTGGCGACTCGAGAAGATCGAACACCTTGTCGTTGTAGATCTCGTAGTACGACAAGCTGACTTTTACCGTCGTGCTCCCCTCGGTGTCCTTGGTGATCTTCTTTCCTCTGCGGAACACACCAGAAAGAAGTCTAGGAATGACTCCCCTGTCGGCAAGTTTGAGGCCACCACGCATCGTGTGCGTTTTGCCTGTGCCCGTCACACCGTACGCGAAAATCGTGACATCGTACCCTTGAAACAATGATTTGAGATGCGGTTGTACTGCCCAAGGTTTTAGCCATGCCAATTGTGAAGAGACACGCGTGCCCGATGCACGTTTTGATTTTGAGGAGGGATGCGTGGCCATTCGGCGCCACTCTGGGCTCACACCGTACCTTCGGAAGTAAACAGCGTCTCCTGCGATGTTGACTGATCGTACACAGCGTTGAACGCGAACGAGAACTCTTCGGCCCCGTTCTTGGGACTGGGGATCTTGATGACTGTGTTTGGCTTGCCGGGCTCTGCAGAATCAGGACGGACAATGATGTCCTTGTCCAGCTCCTTCTCCAAGAGCGGACGTATCCTGGCAACGACGCGGACAGACATGGCGGACCACGAGGAACAAATGCATGCAAGGCAAGCACAAAATACAACAGAAAAGTGATCAGGAAGGAATACCAACCAAGGGAACGACAGACCGCTGCTCCGCACCACAGGGCTGCGTGATAACTTGTACTGATCAAGGCTCGCTGGCAGTAGTTGGGTCTATTGGTTGTTGGCGCCAATATTACGGAGCACAAAGCGAAGATTGGTCGTCGGGTTGCCCGGGCAACGCCGGGTCTGGCCAATCCCGGCCCTATTGGTTCGGGGATTGGAAAAAGCCGTTCTGCGAGCCGAGCCTGACGGAAAGGGCTTGTCGACGTCAATTATTAAGATCAAGCCTCTTGTTGTCGCGACCGCCAAACGGAGAACGGTGTCTCTCTGAACGAGCACAGGCATGATGATGCGAGGCTCATCGTCGCTGGTGAGATCCTCTACCCATGGCTTCCGAGTCCAGAGGTCGGCGGCTTTCGTGTGCTGGCAATGCCGCACCATTCAAATCAGCGCCGCACCAAGCACCGACTCGCCGCGAGTGACGAGCGATGCTTTCGGAGCCTCCTTTGACAGCTCAAGAGACATGGCAGGTGAGCTTGCTCTCCCCTACAGAGCCAGAGCGCGAGACGATCTCAGCCCTTTGCTGACGTGTGGTATTCTTAATCTCGAAGATGCTCGATTCGAAGTTCTTGGATCACCATACTCAATGCTCTCCGTGACACTCTCAGCTTCTCAGAAGCTCTACACAAGGCGGGGCACTCTTGTTGGCGTCGCGGGCAAGCCAGATAATGTACGTATGGCAACCGAATCAATCACGTTCGGCGAGAGCTGGTTCTTTCACTTCTTGGACGAAACGGTACTTCTTGTCACTGACACATTGTGCACTAGGCTCAATCTACCTTGTCGCTGTTGAACCCCCTCCCCCGAGCAGCATTTGGAGTTCCGTTCCTCTACCAACGCATATCTTCGACCACACCCATCACGGCACTCATCTCTTCCAAATCACCGACGACGACATTCTCGGTACTGCATCTCGATGGAACGACTGATTGGATAGTATCGCAGCGGAATGCTCTGCTCGCATGGACCGGGCACACCCTGACGCCGTCGTCGCGAATCCAGCGCAAGCTCGCCCTGGCGCACTGGGGCAGCACTCACCTGACCGGCAGAGGATTGGCTGCTCTGTCTGCCCCAGGGCAGGTTTACCAACTGACGCTGAGCGAGGGAGAGGAGTTTGTCGCCCACCCTGGAAGTGTCGTAGCCTACGCAGTTTCGAGAACTGCGCCGCAGCCATTTCGGTTGAAAAGCACGAGCTTGCGTCTTCAAATCCCTTCGTTGACTCGGTGGCTACCGGAAATCGAGTTGATGAAGACTGTGCGCAGTTCAGGAGTCTACAAGTTCCTCGCGACATCCTTGTACAACGTCAGGACCATAGCACGTCGCACAGTTTGGGGAGATCGTCTGTTCCTTCGATTCAAAGGACCTACCACGATTCTCATGTCAAGTCGGGGTGTCAGAGTTGCCGATGTCTTGTCCGGCGATCAAATCAACGAGATTGCCGACGCTCCTGCCGGCGCTCTTCCTGCCGCCATGGAGCAGGCAGGCAAGCCGGGGGGTTTGCTAGAGAAGGAGGCTGAGTCGGAAGCAGAGGTTGCCGCCAGCAACCTGCATGTCGCATCGGTACAGACGGATGGCAAGGTGGTTTTTGAGGAAGGGAAGCAGCTGAAGGATTCTCTGCGGTAAAGCCATCTTAGCTGGCAGTCAAAAATCTTGTTCTTTTTTTTTTTTTTTTTTTTTTTTTTTGCATTTTTAACGGACCAGATGTGAATGCGAACGTGTATCGATGTTAGCATTTCATGTCCATGAGCAACTCTAGGACCCGTATTCGCATTCAGGATCCGCCGCGACTATACCTGCAATTAATTGTTGTTTTGTAACACGGCATGTGGCGAAGGGACAAAATGTTCTTTCTCGCATTCTGCACCCCAGGAGACGTAGCGTCTGCAATATCGCATGGTGTATACTATAGCCCACGAGCTGTTACACCCTCTGCTCAGAATCCTCGAACCCCATAAAGCCAAAGCTGCAGACTCCTCTGACGGAACCAGTTGCATCTTCATCAGCTAGAGCCTCCAGCCACACGGCTTTGTAGGTCGATTGGCGCAACGTCAACCAGATAGACATTTCTTCATCTTCACTCAACCCGCATTCCAAAGCATCGGAGCTTGATATCCTTGCAGAATTACTCACGTTACAGACCGTACTCAATAATGGATGAGCATCGAGTGCTTAGGTTTCTCAAATTGACAGTCATATATGCTCATTTATTCCATCAAGTACAGGTCGACTTCTCGCACGACTTCAACGTACTCGGAAACACTTAAAAAAACATCCACATGCTACCATCTCTTGTACAAGAAACCACGCCCACGACGCTTATTTGGTGTGCAAGCTAATCGTCTCGGCCGCCCTTTTCCACAAGCCGTTACGCTGCCACGTCCACTTGGTCAAAGCTGGGGGATCCATACCAGACTCGAATGCCATGTTTCGCGCGGCGATTTGCTCATCCTGTAGTGTCTGCCGGGCCGAGGCACCCCGGTTACGCAGCGCGGGTATGCGGTCGATGGCATCCATGGCGAGGCTGAATCGGTCAGTCTGGTTGCGAATAGCCAGCTCAAGCGGCGTGTCAATGTTGCCCTTCTCCCGGTAGCCGCGGACGTGTATGTTCTTGCTTCCCGGTCTCTTGTAAGTGAGTCTGTGGATCATCCATGGATAGCTGTGGAAGTTGAAAATAATGGGTGTGTTGTCAGTAAAAAGGCTCACCCACTCGTGGTCAGTTAGACCGTGGGGATGGTCCGACGGGTGAATCAACTTGAAGAGGTCGACGCAGTTGACGAATCGAATCTTGAGGTCAGCGAATTGGGTTAGCAACAGATCGGTGGCGGCGAGAGACTCCTGTGTGCTGATGTCGCCACAAGAGGCCATGATGACATCGGGCTCGCATCCCGCATCGGTGCTGAATCGCGGCCAGATACCGATGCCCTTGGTGCAGTGCTGAATGGCGCTTTCCATATCCAAATACTGGAGATGGTCCTGCTTGTCTGCCACCACGACGTTGACGTAATTGCTGGATTGCAAGCAGTGGTCCATGACTGTTGTATTTTCTCTTGATCAGTGGTTGATCTCTTCGATGTTTCATCCTTGGGATTTACAATGGCTTACCGGACAACAAGCAATTACCATCCGGTGGCAAGTAGATCCGTACAACTTCAGGACTCTTATTGGCTACTATATCAAGAAAACCAGGGTCTTGATGGGTGAATCCATTGTGATCTTGCCTCCAGACGAGTGCAGTAAGAAGGATGTTCAGCGAAGCCACCTTGACACGCCATTCTACTTCGAGACACTTTTCAATCCATTTGCAATGCTTCACCGATGAGTTAATCAAACTGCACGCCTTGCTGAAAAGGGGGTGTTGTTCTTGTTCTCTTACCTGATTGACCATGGAGTCGATGATATGAATGAACGGCTCATAGCTATTGAGCAAGCCATGTCGACCGCTGAGAATATAGCCTTCGAGCCAACCTTCACACGTATGCTCAGAGAGCATCTCCATGACTCGGCCGTCCATGGCGAGGTTGCCACCATTTTCGTCCTCCTCGAAATAGTCACCCATCCAGACCTTCTTACCGGCTTCATATACGCGGGCCAATTTATTGGATTCGGTCTCATCCGGTCCAAAGAGTCGGAAGTTGTGCATGTTCCGCGCCATGATATCTCTCAAGAACACAGACATGTTGGTCATGCTGCCAAACATGGTAGCACCCGGCTTGTCAACCTTGATGGCATAGTCTCTAAAGTTGGGCATCTTCAGTGGCTTCTTGAGTAGGCCTCCGTTGGCGACGAGATTGGCACTCATGCGGCGGTTTCCCTCAGGGCAGAGAGTTCGCAAGGCCGCGATGGGGCCCCCATCCTTGTCAAATAATCTTTCGGGCTCGTAGCCTCGCATCCAGGTCTCAAGAACCTTGAGATGATCAGCGTTGGTATTCACATCAGTGATGGGTACCTGGTGGGCTCTCCAGAACCCTCCAAGATAGTTGTCGTCGACTTTTCGGGGAGCAGTCCATCCCTTGGGTGTTCTCAGAACAATCATGGGCCACCGGGGGCGGAATGCTTTGCCGCTATCGCGGGCTTGCTTCTGATACTTCTTAATTTGACTGACACAATGCTCCAGTGTGGCAGCCATGGCTTGGTGCATGCTCTCGAGCTCATCGCCTTCAACAAATAATGGCTCCCAACCATAGCCAATAAACAAGTTTTTCAGTTCATCGTGGGAAATGCGAGCAAGAATCGTTGGATTGTTGATCTTGTATCCATTGAGGTGAAGCACGGGCAAGACGGCACCGTCCGTGATTGGATTGAGAAACTTGTTCGAGTGCCAGGATGTAGCGAGAGGACCGGTCTCAGCTTCGCCATCGCCCACCATGGTGAGTGCAATCAGGTCTGGGTGGTCAAACACTGATCCAAACGCGTGTGAAATTGAGTAGCCCAGTTCACCTCCTTCATGAATGGAACCGGGAGTTTCGGGCGTGGCGTGAGATCCAACGCCCCCTGGAAAGGAGAAGTACTTGAAGAACTTTTGAAGTCCTTGGATGTCCAGAGACTTTTCCGGGTATACTTCAGAGTAAACACCTTCCAGATAGGACTGAGAGAGCACAGCGGGGGCCCCATGGCCCGGGCCGGAGACAAAATAAGCATCCAAGTCATATTTCTTGATAAGACGGTTGAAATGCATATAAGTGAAGATCTGACCGGGAGCAGATCCAAAGTGGCCGAGAAGACGAAGCTTCAGGTGCTCTTTCTGAAGTGGTTCGCGAAGAAGAGGATTTTCTCGCAAATAGATCATACCAAGTGCTAAGTAGCAACTGGCCTTGAAGTAGTCGTTGTAGAGATCAATGTCAGATACACTTAAAGGGTTTCCCTTGACGGTAGAGCGAGCAGGCCCGAACGCCCGGATGGACAATTCGTCTCCCATTGCAGATGAAGCGAACGGGAGAAAGCTCGGAATGATAAGTTGAAAGCTTGTATGGTTTGAGTTTGAAGCTCAAAGAACGATGAAAGAGTCGCAATGCATATGAGGAGCTCACTACGTAGTCGCGGAATTGGAGAAAAGAGATCAGGTACTTCGGAGTACATGGAACGGAAAAGTAGCTCCATATGCAATAACCATGACGGGTGTGCCCTTATGACAGGTCATGACGTGACGAGCAGACAATACTCCGAATAGTTATGGATACAGGCAGTTGCCGGGCGTCCGCCTATAATTGCCGATCTGCAGACAGGCAGCGGCAAGAGGAAGAGACTACTCCGTACATATATTTGGGTTTGGATGATGCGAAGGTTGTGCCATGGTGGCACGTTGACAGATCCATACTACATACGGATCCGTAGCTGGGTGGCAACAAACGAACGTTTGTGGTTGAGGGGTTGAAGGTCCCCACGTCGGAAACAAGAGTCAATTCGTCGAGAGGATGCGGATTGGCCGGATGTCGAGGGAGGTATATTAATGTCGCATTGCTTCGTTCCTTTTGGATCCGTGACCGTGGTTCGAAAGTTGTGTTGGATGAGGGACGGACGACAACCTGGAAGGACCTGGAAGGGGGAATCATGACATAATTGATCAGGTAAACTGGAGCAATGGCAGGTGCCCCGCCACCAGAACGGGTAAGAACGAATGTCAAAGATACACGTCACAATCAATTTGCAATTTGGTGGGCTGCTGCCAAGATTCTCTTTCAAGGTCCGTCAGACTCGCACATGAATCTGGGCGCATTTCCTTGATCAAAATGCTCAACGAATGCATTACTTTGCAAATTGTAACTCCTCGTGAACACGCCACCAGAAGACGCAGCAACACGGGTCTAGAATGATCGTCCAGCCAAGTAATACATGTATGTACTCCGTACAGCCCGAGGATCAAAGGACCGACACCAGAATTGTCGGACGACGTCTGCATGCGTGGCAATACATAGCCCTTGGAAAGAACATGCAACGAAATCCTTCGTTTGACCATCGTGGCCTGATGTCAATGTCCAGTAGGGCCTGACTCGTCCAATGCCATTGTTTGGTGGCATGAGAGATTCGCCCCGCTGGACCTGTGCAATAAGCAAGCTCGACACCATTTCGCAATGGGATCGGCCCTATTCCTCCGTCTGTCGTCCGTACTTGGTTCCCGACGGTTCAGTGAATAGGGCGGTGCCTCGACTTTCGCTTATTAAACATACGATAAACAAAACCACAGACCCGAGACTCTTCAGCCAAGCCTCCCGATCCCGATCCCGATCCCGCTGGAGCCGGATCCGGAGACAAGCGAAGATGTCGGCACAATTGACTTTTGAACAATAATGCCCAATTGATTGAGACAACGGCTCTCTCCCGCCAGAGGCCATCGCCTTCGCTGGTCGTATGTATGACGCAGCCAGAGCTGGTGATCTTACCCTAGTCAGCAAACCCTTTAGGGTCGTGAAGACGGGTTACGCAACACTGACGAACCGCAAAGCTCATGCTGGCTGCATCTCCGTACGATGGGCATGTCGAACTGGTCAACCTTGTGGCCGTGTCAGACTGAGAATTCGGGGCTATCACAATCTCGTGGGAAGCAGCAACGGTTACTTGGGGATCAACCAGTATCAGATCCAATTGTAGATAATCCAGAAGGCCCGGCACCACTTTATGTGAAGCTGCATTCTCAATCTTTACTGATATCTTCTTTCTCCCCATGAAAGAAAACACACAGGGAATTTAGATACAAAAGTTCCATTTTTACCTTTTACACAGCATAACTAGCTAGGTAAATTTGGGTTAGCAAACAAACAAAAAAATAATCTTGACCTTTTATGAATCTTGATGCCAGACTCTTCTTTGTAGAGAAAATATATAAACAAAACCTTCATTGTTATCACTGTTAAACACCATTTGTCGTCCAACATGTGTCTGCTGTTCTACTTCTGAGAATCACTTCGACATCGGCGGGGCCAAACTTTCTCGCCGCCACATCCTTTCGACCTCCCCCCCCCCCCCGTGTCTTCACGTCACCAATTTATTGTGTGCACCAAGATGCCATCGATGGTGCCTCCCACGACTACCGCGGTAGCGATAGTGCCCATCCAGCCTTTTCGACCAGATCTGCACGAGCGAGCCTGGGCCTCGATACCTCACCCGACTCTTCCTCTGATCGCAACCGCCCACGCCAAGGCCGTCACCGTCTTCTCGCTCTCGACGCTCTCCTCCCACAGCACTTTGACCGGCGGCCACACCCGATCTGTCCGAACCGCAGCCTGGAAGCCCAACCTACCGCCTCACAAGCTATGTCTCGTATCCGGCAGCTTCGATGCCACGGCCGGGCTGTGGCGCTGGGATGGGGATGGGGATGGGGATGGGGATTCCGCGGCCCCCGATCCTGCCGCCATCGAGACGACGGACGCGCTCGAAACCGAAATCACGGCGAAACCGAAACCGAAACCGAAACCGACGAGGGAAGGAGCCGGCGACGACGACGACGTCGACGATAGCGACGCCAGCCAAGCGGCGGGCGACAGAGAGTGGGGGTTCACGCTGGTGCTAGAGGGCCACGACTCGGAAATAAAATGCTGCGCGTTCGCGCCCTCGGGCGCATACCTCGCCACCTGCTCGCGAGACAAATCCGTCTGGATCTGGGAGGACATAGGCGCGTCGGAGGCGGACGACGAGTGGGAGACGATTGCCGTGCTCAACGAGCACGAGGGCGACGTCAAGGCCGTCGCGTGGTGCCCCGACGTGCCCGGGAGGAATGCCCTTCGCCAGCAGTACAGCTCCGATGTTCTCGCCAGCGCCAGCTACGACAACACGGTCCGGATCTGGAGAGAGGACGGCGACGGCGAATGGGTTTGCGTTGCCGTCCTGGAGGGCCACAGGGGGACCGTATGGGGCGTCGAGTGGGAGCCTCGAACGCGCAACTTGGACCGATTCCCTCGACTGCTGAGCTGTTCTGCCGACGGTACCATACGCGTGTGGGAACTGCAGCAGGAGGAGGAGGAGGAGGAGGGAGAAGAGGACGGGGACGGGGACGAGGCAGGTTCTGGCGGCGGCGCCGGTCAGAACCCCCTGGGGGGTATCCCCAACACGATGAGGACATCCTTACGCGACGAGTGGACATGTACTTCCGCCTTGCCGGCGGCACATGACCGTGACGTTTATTCCGTGTCGTGGAGCAAGGAGACAGGGTTGGTTGCCAGCACCGGACGCGATGGCAAGATTGCTTTATACAGAGAAAACGACAGCGGGTCAGATGCGTCAAAACCAACTGCCGGGGACGAGGTTGGGACCGCAGAACCACTAGATCAAGTCATGTCCGATGGCACGAATGGCCAGCCGGCCGCGTCGACGACGGCGTCGTCGTCAAAGACATGGGATCTATTGACAACAATGCCTAATGCCCACGGACCATTTGAAGTGAATCACATCACTTGGTGCCGGCGTTATGACGCCGCTGCTGAGAGGCGAGGGGAAGAGGAAATGCTGGTGACGACGGGTGACGACGGTGTAGTGAGATCGTGGCAGGTCAAGATTGACAATGAAAAGGGGGCAGACGCGGGGCAAATCACATAAAACATTAAATCCCCCCCGTGTTGAGGGTAGATGGAAAAGGAATAGGATGTTCATTGACTCGCACGTGAGTTTCAGTATATTGCCAGCATATTACCAAAGTGAATGTTGTTTGGGATTTGTTATTGTCGTCGCAGGTGCGCACACCCAGGTGAAGCAAAGAAAAAGGAAAGAAAAAAAGAAACACCAAAGTATGCTATTTTCTGCCGTACCGAAGCCACGCTATGGTACAGACACAACTGATTTCCCTCAAAAGAGGGATTTTTATGGTACAGTTACTACACAAAGGAGCCACCTCTCTTTTCGTTCTTCACGCCGTCCAGCATGCGAAATGTAGTCCACATCTCAGATATTCAAGGTGAACGACGACGTCTTGTTGAGTGAGTGCCGCCTCGTCTTCCATCTCGCGACTCTTGATAATGAAATTTAAGAAGGCGTCTTTCTTACTCGCCCTTGAGCTTGTCCTGCTTCACTGTGAAGGCGTCTTCCAACAAATCCTGCTCTTCCTTCTTGTGCACGTGTTTCAGACCAGTGGCTACGGAGGCACTGGGGTTGCGACCAGCGTACATGACGTGTTTTCTGTCATGGTGCTTGGTCTGGTTGAGGAGAGTCTCAATACGAGGCTGGGTAAAGCTCCAAGCACCGGCGTTGAGAGGCTCTTCCTGTGCCCACACAATGGTCTTGGCGTTGGGGTACATGTCGAGATTCTCCTTGAGCTGTTGCCACGGGAAGGGGTTCAGCTGCTCGATACGGGTGAAGGCAACGTTGTCGATCTTGTTGTCAGCGCGGTACTTGTGCAAAGTGGCCCAGACCTGACCCGTGCACAGAATGACGCGGTCAATCTCCTCGGGAGACTTGATGTTGCCGGTCTGGTGCTCTGGGTCGGGAATGATCCACTGGAAGCCAGCATTCTCGCCATTAAATTCATCCATGTTTGAGCGAGCAAGAGGGTGACGCAGCAAAGACTTGGAGAAGAAGATGATGAGAGCTGAGAAACGTGTTAGTGCATGCTGCTGCGTGGAAAGGGGCTTCTTTTTGGGCACTTACGCTTTCGGAACTGTCGGTGCATTTGTCGTCGCAAGACATGGAACAAGTTGGCCGGGGTGGTCATGTATGCAATCTGCATGTTGCAGTCCTGGTGCTGTCTGGCAAGCTTCTCTTCGTTCGGGAAGATACGAGGGTCTTCGTTGGTCAACTGCAAGTATCTCTCCAGGCGACCAGACGAATGTTCGGGACCTTGCCCATCATACCCGTGCGGCAGGGACATGACCAGTCCAGTTCGCTGCATCCACTTGACCTCGCCAGAGGCGATGAATTGGTCGATGATGCACTGAGCGTTGTTGGCAAAGTCACCAAACTGAGCTTCCCACATGACCAAGGCATTTGGCGACTGCAGCGAGTAACCATATTCGAAACCAAGGGCACCAAACTCACTCAAGGATGAGTTGGAAATGACAAATTTTCCCTGATCTTTGCTGATATGTTGCAGAGGGGTGTACGTCTTCTCGTTCTCCTGGTCGTGGAAGACGGCATGACGCTGAGAGAAGGTGCCTCGCTCGACATCTTGGCCAGACACACGAACGTGGTAGCCTTCGGTAACGAGGGTGCCGAAAGCAAGGGCCTCGGCCGTTGGGAAGTCGATGTTCTTGCCTTCAACCACTGACTTGGTTCGATTGGTGAGAATACGCTTCAGGTTACGGTGAATGTGGAAATCTTCCGGGGCTGAACCAATGACTTCGCCAACATGGTCCAAAGTGGTCTTGTCAACCGCAGTATCGTTGTGAGGCAGAACCTCGGTAGCCAACTCCTTGGGAGACTTGAAGCCGTTCCATGCCGAAGTCGTCCACTCCTTGGATGTTGGGGTATAGTCCTTGGACTTGTTGAAGCTCTCTTCGAGCATACCCCAGACCCATTGCTTGTGCTCCTCGATGTCCTCCTTGGTAAAGGTACCTTCTTCCAGCAGCTTGTTGACGTAGACGTCGATTTGAGGCTCCTTTTGCTGGATTTTCTTGTACATGAGCGGCTGCGTGAATGAAGGCTGATCGGTTTCGTTGTGGCCGTACTTTCGGTAGCAGATCAAGTCAATGACGACATCATGTTGGAACTCGGCTCGCCAATCGGCAGCCAGCTGACAGACGAAGTTGACGGCCTCAACATCATCGGCATTGACGTGGAAGACGGGAGCATCGATAGCCTTGGCAATGTCGGTACAGTAAGCAGTGGATCGGGCGAATCGTGGATCGGTAGTGAAACCGATCTGGTTGTTGACAACGAGATGGATCGTGCCACCCGTGGAAAAGGCGGGTAGAGAGTGGAAACCAAGACACTCGTAGACAATTCCCTGTGCAGCCAACGCAGCATCACCGTGCAGCAGGACACCCATGGCAGTTCTGTGCGTCTTCTCGTCGTTGTTGTAGTGCTGAATGGCGCGAGTCTTGCCCAAGACAACTGGGTCTTCGGCTTCCAAGTGAGATGGGTTGGCGACAAGTGAAAGCTGAACGCGCTTTCCAGAGGGAGTAGGACGCTCAAAATTCATTCCCAAATGGTACTTGACATCACCAGAGCCTTCATCCTCGGCGCCAAGAGTACCAGCAAACTCAGAAAAGATGGACTCATTGGGCTTTCTTACAACGTTGCTGAGCACGTTGAGACGGCCACGATGGGGCATACCGATAACAATATCTTTGACGCCATAGTCCACACTGCGATCGATCAGGGCCTTCATACCAGGGACGAGGGTTTCACAGCCTTCGAGACCGAAACGCTTATCGTTGGGGTATTTGGTAGCAAGGAAGGATTCAAAGCTAGAGCTCCAAATGAGTCGGTCAAGGACACGTCTCTTCTCATCAATCGAGTACTTGAAAGGCTGAGGGACCTCGAGACGCTCACGCAACCAGTCGCACTTTTCACGATCGGGAATGTGAATGAACTCAACACCCCAGGATCCGGCGTAGATTCTTTCGCAAGCAGCGATGATTTCTCGAAGGGTCATCTTGTCACGGCCCTCGCGCTTGAATCTAGGCAAGATGCCAGGTCCCAGGGTGTACTCGGTATCGAGGTCGGTTTCGCCAAATCCGTAGTGTTCGAGATTAAGCTCCTTGGGCTTGATGTTGCCGAAGCCTTCAGCCGTGTTCCTGATGCCAAGGGGGTCGATATTGGCCTTGTGGTGACCACGGGCCTGATAAGCTCGGACGAGCAGCTGAACCTTCAGGTGATTTGTTACATCAGACCCATCTTCGAGAGACAGGCTACCAGCAAGACGAGGCACTCCTCCAGTCATGTTGGGAACCAGGTTGGGTGGCGGTTGGAAAGCTTGAGAAATGGGCATGTCACCACTCTCCATGTTTTTGAAGTAGACCTGCCAAGAGACGTGAACGCTCTTGGGGTCTTGTTTCCACTGCATGTACATCTCATCGATGTAGTTCGCAGCACCGCCGGACAGGAAGTTGTCGCTAGGATCCGGTGGCGACTGAGTCGCATCGGTTGCGTATGACCGCGCAGGCGTGGCGGCCAGGGAGGACCGGGTGGCAGCGATTTTCCATGACGAAGTTCGAGCTGAGATTGTCGAGACGGAGCTTTTCGACAGAGCAGCGCAGCATCGAGCACCGCGCAGCAGCCGTGAGCTAGCTCTACAGAGCGGATTCCTCAACATGGCGAGGCTGATGACGTGTTAGGAGCTTCAGGAGAACTGGATGTAACGAAACAGTGAGGGTCAAAATTAAAGCTCAATCAAAAGACACATTCCCTGTTCTCTATCGATCGTGAGAGACCCAAAAGAAAAAGAGCAGCGGGAGAGTCGCAGGCCGGACGTCAGAGCTGGTGAATGAATTGAGGGATTAGGAGGCAAGGTAGGCGAAGTTGCAAGCTGCCATACCAGGAGTTACTAGTGGGAGTCACTTACGGGAAAATCTACACTCCTGGTGAGCCAGAGAGCCAGAGACCAACTTGGTTTCGGGCGCGCCGGGTGCATCCCATCCGAAGGGGGGAAAAGGTGAATCCACAGGGGCATTCCCAGCCACTCACAGCATCGATATCTGCCTATATTGGTGCCACAATACCGACGCCACCTTGAGACAGCTCAACAAGCCACATGCAACCTGTCACTGTCACCAGCCTCACTTGACACGGACACAGCTTCTTGGCGCGTATCAGCCTAGCCTTGTTATGACAGCTTCTTGCATCAAGTCATCGATTTCTGGGACTGCAATACACCACAGGCCCTGGTCCACGCAGCTGCGGTGAACAGCCGGTCGAGGCTTAGGCTTGACATCAGTCGAAACCATCCCTAATGCATGGGAAACTTCACGCAAAGCCTGGACCCGCGCAGCTTTGAATGCCAGTACATGATCGTGAATCAGGGACTGTTCGAAGCAAGACTGAGAACGGGAGCATGAGGGCGGCTGGAGCTGCTGAGTTGAGGAGAAGAAAAGAATAGAAGCACTTCGGCGATATAGCTTTAGAGAACCATGGCTATCCCAGTCGGTCGCACACTGTTCAAAAAGAAGGATGGTATCCTGACGCTAACCAGTGACCGCCAAACTGTCACTTGGACGCCGAATTCTGGTGGGCCGCCAACGGTGTCATTACCGGTGTCGAACATCACTAGTAAGGAAGCAAGCTCTTAAGACTCCCTTTCCATCTCCGGGCCTCTGACTAATTCAAGCATCGTCCCCTGTCAGATCTTCAACAGACGCCGGAGACTGCTGCAAAGGTCATGCTCAAGGTCTTTGAGAAATCCGACAACGGCAATGAACCTGCTACCTACCTCTTCCATTTTCACACTTCCGAGGCCAAACTAGAGGCAAAAGCCGTCAAAGATGTCTTGTCCGAAATACTGGCTAATCTAAGAAGTAATGACTCCAGCGTACCTCGACCCAATGGAGGAACATCCATCGCAGGGGCTCCCGGTGGTGGGAGTGTATCGTCATCCATGGCCTTCGCAAATGCAGTGAATTCTCAGTCTGGTTCGTCACAAAGGTGGTTCGATGACAGCCAGCTGAAGAATGATATCGAACTGCAGCAATCACTCATGAAGAAGGACAAGAGCTTGCACCAAACATACGTGGAAGCCATGTCTACCAAGCCCGAGTCAATATCCGGGCCAGCTTTCAACACGCAGTTTTGGTCGACGCGGACCAATATACTGAGAGCTCACGCCATCGAGATCAACCAGAAAAAGGGGCCCTACAATGTCCTGTCGACTGTCAAGCCTCGGACCGTCGACGGTGAACTAAAACTAAACATCAGCGTTGAGCAAGTCCAGATGATCTTCGCCCAACACCCGCTCATCAAGCGGGTTTACAACGAAAACGTACCAAAGGTTTCTGAAGCAGAATTCTGGTCCAGATTCTTTCTCAGCCGGCTGTCAAAGAAACTCAGAGGAGAGCGAGTGACAGAAAATGACACTCAGGATCTTCTGTTCGACAAGTACGATGCCAGCGAGAACACCCAGGGTGTGCAGAGCAAGATCATGGCCCAAAGCGTTCCGCACATGATCGATTTGGAAGCAAATGAGGAGAACCAGGGAGGCTTCAAAAGCGGCAACGCAAAGGACGTCGAGATGCGGCCACGAGCCAACATACCCATCGTCAAGACTCTGAATAGCCTCAGCGAAAAGATCATGGCCAACGTGTCTCCATCCGATAACTATGAAAACGACGCCAATCGAGACGATTTCAGCCAGCTAGCACTCCGCGACTTGCGGGGCGATGCGGCAGACCACCGCATCATGCTCAATGTCAAGGAGCAAAACAAGTTCTTCTCCAAGCAAGATAAAGCCCCATCCAAGAATGCCCGGATATTTGCGACCCAAAAGCCAGATGAGGTACTCTCCAAGGTGGGCAGCACCCTCACAAGTTTTGCGAAAGACTCCGCAGAGGGAGCCAGCCTCCAAGCCGCAATCGCTTTCGCAGACGACACCGATAGTGATGACGAGGGCCAGAAGAGGTCGACGCAAGTTGGGTCCCGGGGCGCCATCAAAGCCGCCGAGCAGGAAGTCATGGATGGGGTCCTTCAGCAAAGGACACAGAAATACGGCCACTCCAGCGATGCTACCACCCCCATGGGACTGCCCCAATCCATTGCTGAAAAATGCGCTCTCACCCACGCAACTACCGTCGAGTTCCTTCATCAGTTCTGGACAGCCTTCCTGTCGGGCGACGCAGATCGCGCAGCCGAGCTCCAGTACCTAGCGGAGTCGCTGAAAAGATCGGCGGCCCGTATCTCAGCCGTGGCGGATGAGGCAGACGTTGAGAGGGAGAAGGTCATCCGTAAACGCAAACAGGAGATTCGTGACCACTTTGAAAGGACGGGCAAGAAGATCAGGTGGAAGTCTGACATGGTTGGTGGGGGCAGAGATGCGGTGCTGAAACTGATGCAGCCGGTGCTAGACGCCCTGCAGAAAGGACAAGACGATTACTCCAGGGCCTTGGCTGCAGAGGGGATTCAAGTCTCGACGGAAGGTTGAGCGAGCACGATGCTGAGATCGGTCCGGCACGGGACATGTTCGAATGGATTGACTGATTGCTGCAACAACCTCCATTAATTCTTGCCGTCGTCGTACCTGGGTATCAACAGGCCCTGCGGATTGGCATATTTTCGCGGGCGGGTCTCTTCTATCATGTACATATATATATATATATATATATATTTTTTTTTAACAATGCACTGCCAAATGACGTCGTCGCAGCACAACCCATCGCGTGCCCGCCAGCCCGCCATGACAGCCCCCCCCGGCGCCGTTCACGTCCGTCCCCGTAGATTTCTAATTTTTTTTTATTTTTATCCCCCATCCTAAATGCAAAAGATCGACCATCCTCATTGCCAAGTCTACGGGCGAATTCTCGCTTCGCTCATATTGGCTTTGTCTTTGTCCCCCACGATGCCGAACCCCATGGAGCTCTTCTTTCTGGAGCCCCGTCGTCCATTGCCGTACTCTCCATCGAACTTGCGTATCTGTTTCAGCGACGCCATGTCTTCACTGATGCTTGCCGGAATCTGCCTCAGGGCGCTTTCAAAGTGGTCGCCCCGCAGTACACGGCGGGCCGGGTACTGGTAAGGCTCGTCGGGGCTTTGGTGCCTGGAAGCGATTTCGTTCTCCTCCTCCACGGCGGCCATGGCAGCTGCGACACACAGGTTTTTCAGATCCGAGCCAGAGTAAAAGGGAGTCCGTTTCGAGAGGTCCTCGAGTGATACCGTGCCGTCCATGGACTCGTCTTTGAGGAGTAGCCGCAGGATTTCCGCACGATCATTCTCAAGTGGCAGATCCACCAAGATTTTCCGAGGCAGTCTTCGCAGCACCGCGTCATCCAGGTCAAACGGGCGGTTCGTGGCGACCATGATGAAGGCGTTTGTTTGTTCCAATCCATCCCACTCCTTGAGGAACTGGTTGATGTGCTCGCGGTGCGAAGCGCGATTGCTAAACATGCTACGGTTCGCGAGTAGTGAGTCGGCTTCGTCGATGAAGACAACACATGGCTCCAGGCGTTTGGCTAGGGTGAAGACTGCGCGGATGAGTTTCTCGCTCTCACCGACCCATTTGTCGTTGATGGTGGCGCCACTGATTTCAAGCATGTTGGCGCCGCTTTCCTTGGCGACAGCCTTGGCAAGCATCGTCTTGCCGGTGCCAGGAGGTCCGTAGAGCAGGCAGCCGGGAATTCTGTCTTGCGACAAAACTCCGTACGCAAACGCGTCAGGACGCACCAGAGCCAGGGAGGTGAGCAATTTGAGGGCAGATATGGTCTCTTGCGGGGCGTGGACATCTGCAAAGGTCGTTCGCAGATTCTCACGGTTGATCTGGCCCGACGAGATTCTCTTTTCGTACTCGTTCAGCTTGGTTGAACCTCGAAAGTCGGCTTTTGCATCTTCATGACTCGGATGGCGCTCGCCAGCCTCACCGTGATTTTCTCCCATTGCTTCATCATTAATGCGCTGTCCGGGCTTTTGTTGCAGGGGTCCCATTGAGCAGCGTTCTGATAAAACCGTGGCGACCGTCCCTGCTTGATGATCCTCTTCAAGAGCCGTGAAAGCGCAAGCCAAGTGGTACACTTCAGGCGCTGGTAGGATGGAGTCCCGGAAGATCGAAAACTTGTGGTCTGTGGACCGCAAGCAAGACTTTACACCCTCACTGGAGAGATCTAAAACTCGCGGAGAGTCGTCAGGACTTAATGCTCTGATCATTCGGTTGATGTTACGGATATTTTCTGAAAAGTAGTCCGCATTTTGAAGGGTGAGCCGATTTCTGGTAGACTGTGTCTTCCCCATTGCCCTCCTATCCACCTGATCCGGTTCAAGGTGGCGAGTGATGACCCAATCCGTAGCTGCAAATTGCTTGACTGCATCTTGATACTCGTCGGAGGGGTTCTCACAAGATGAACTTCCAATGATGGCAATCCGCGTTCCTTGCTTCCACGCAGCATCGACCAACGCTCTCAGACGACCGATCAATAAAGATCCCTCCAGGGTCATGCTTAGCTCGATAATGTCGTGAAGGTGAATGAGAACTGGGGCCTGTCTTGAAACAATCGATGTCTTGAGCTCCGAAGCACGTATAATGTGATCCAATATCTTGTCGATTTTCAGATTTTCCCATTTGCTGAAGCAATCGTACTCGCCTTGTCGGATTTTCTGCAACTCGTCCTCGAAGGAGCCAGCGGATGCCCGAAGTCCAAGTATACCGGTCTCGGCGTCATGATCGTCCTCATCGTTGGGCAGAGATGGAAACCCAGCGTCTCGTGCGAGTTTCCCGTTTAACTCGGCTGCGCGAAATCCCATCATGGATACAGCACCACGGGCGTATGCCCAGTTCAGACCCAAATAATCGCCAATCAGCGTAGACAGATCTTGCGCATCCAAGTGAATCAGGTCTGCCTGGTTCCAGAATGCCACATGCTGTCCTACAGCCTCAGAAATAGCCTTGCCTCCATAGCCAGACGTTGAGAGGATCGTAATCGGTCGCTTGCAGGTTTGAGGGTCGAAGTTCGGGGACGGCCTGGCTTGGAGTTCGCGGTCCAAAGTCTTCTGGATCCCCATTAAAGTGTCCACGGGTAAGTCTGCGACAGCTTGAGCCAGGGGATAGGCGAGCGATTCGGCGCGACGTAGTTGCTCCTTCAGAGTCGCAGGGAGGGTGGGCAATTGGTCTCCTGACTTGAGCGCTCCGAAGTTGAGATCCTTGTACACGTTCCACCACCAAAATGGCCGTATCTTGTATGAGTATTCGGCCTGCCTGGCAGGATAAATGGAATCGACAAGATGCCATGCTGAGTCTAAAATCATGTCGCAAAGTCGACTGAACCTCTCTATCTGATCAACTCCATTCCATTCGAGGTTCTCGTCGGCATGATAAGACCGATCAAAATCGCTTGTGAGCTCGCAACTCCTCTCCAGCAGCAATGCCACAGCAGCATCGAAATATGACCCGATTGCTTGATGAGACCGCAGTGAAAGGGGGGCCTGATTCACCGGAAGCCGCGACGTCTTCGTGTGCATCGTATCTTCCACGAGAGCATCGGGCAGACGCGGTTGCTGTCCTGGGGTATATATCGAGACATTCTCGCAGATAAAACTCGGGGGTAGCTTGACAGGAGGGAGAGCCGATGCGGTCCGTCGTCGAGCCTGGCGACTTCTCAAGGCTCCCGAGGAAAGACCTCTGGTGCGACCACCTGTTGTTTCAGCAACGGCTGGAGATTCGGATTCGTTCTCATGTTCCGTGATTGAAGTGTCAATTGGTTTCCCACCTGAGCCGGCGCCATTCGAATTATGTCGGTAGGGTATCGAATGAAAGGCTCGCCGAGAAGTCGTCAGGGACGCCGATACCGTCAAAGAACTGGGGTGTAGCGATCGTGGAAATAATGTCGGCATCCGGGCGGGTGGGCAACAGACGCGCAAATATTGCAACGACTGCGCGAGGGAAATGAACAGTTTGACTTTGAATAGTCAGGGCCCAACCAAGATGCCGCTGTCAAAAAGTCTAGGCTGCATGGTTGATATCGTGTGCAGTTTTTGAAGCGTAAAAGGATAGACACGGTGTGACAGTCAGTCGGTCCACAATTAAAGTTGATCAATTAATCAATTCGGCCTGGCTAGGTAGGGGTGTAGGGTAGGGGTGTAGGGGGGGGGTGTAGGGGGGTGGGGTGCTGGTGCTGGTGCTGGGTATTACCAGGTATTACCACACCTGCGATGGAATCGAATCCCATTTTTGAATAAGAGACAGGAACCCTATATTCTCCATGATTGATTTTCATATTCATCCAAACAAGAATCGCTCCACTGCTTCGTCACGCATAAGAGGCGTTGGACATTGCAACGAGGAGGTACAAGGTAGAAGGTAGCCATCTCTCTGTAAAGGTAATAAAGCGCGTGGACCAACGAGATGCCACACAAGATCACATACGGTGACATACACCGTGACATACACCATGACCCGGCTAGCGCAAGCCTCGTCGTTGACTCTGGCCGGGCTGCCAAAGTGCTGAGTGAAGCCGGCCGTTGGATGAGCATCGATCGATCCCTTTGATGCCCACGAAACGACTTTCCTGTCATGGGACGCTTCACCAGTCGCGACTCGCCACCTCTCACGCGGAAACGCAATCTGAATGAATGACTGGCCATCTCCAATCAACATTGTTGGCATTGACGTTGACATTGATTGCCCCGCGACTCTTCAAAGTGAGCTACAGGGTTTAGTTGATACCTATTCCGGAGCTACTTCAGACGTGGCAACTTGTCGTCTGTATCGTGGACGTCTCGGTCAAGCTCATCTGACACCTCACATGGCGACGCAGCAACACGTCTGATGATCTGCCCGTGTTGGCTGCCTGGTCATGCTCTTGGCTATGATGCTGCCTTAAAACTTGCAACCTTCCTGCGAAAGTCTTGAGGAAGGCAAGTCATTGAACCCGCAAAGTTGGCAGGTGCTGATCACATCACACCCATCCAAAACGTTGCGCGTTCCCACGATTTTATCAACGTCTCCTCATTGACGCCATCGACTCTCTCCTGCTGCAATTACTCATTCATTCATATCAAACGAGCGACATCATCTTGGTTGTATGACCCGATCCATCTATAAACGAGATATTCTTATGCCCATGTCTTTGTCCGTCCTGCCAAACCGAACTGTGTTTGCATATTCGACACGATCAAAGAGCCCCAAGACATTTCACATCTCAGGAAAACTGGCGACCAATCACATACAGTGACTTTGCTTCAGATCATTTCTTCTACTCCTGAGACGACACTTGAAGGCGAAATGGACCAACTGCCAAGACCCGAGGACGACTCTGGCCCTTGTCAAGATAAGCCATTTCACCCCAAACGCCCGCACAGAAAATCTCGCATGGGCTGTCAGAATTGCAAAGCTCGCAAAATCAAATGTGATGAGAATCGTCCATCCTGTCAAACGTGTATATTGCGAAAGGAACTATGCGCCTATGTCATTCCGTTCAGACACAAACCGTCACCAAAGTCGTTATGGGCGGCCAAGAGGCGTTCACGGGCAGCGTCCAACAAGTCCCACGGCCTCGTTCCAGCCACTGTCGTACACGAGCCCGTTGCTTCACTACCTGGGTGTGATCCAATTGACATGAAGATAATTTGGCACTTCATGGCGAACACATGCTCTTCATTTTCTATTGACAATGGTAGTTCGCAAAATGTAATGCGAGTACATGTCATGAAGCACGCCTTCGACGTCAGATTTCTCTTCCGGTCTGTCTTGGCTTTATCATGTCTTCATGCCACGAATTGTACCGGCGAAGACATGGGCGATCCCTCAAGACACCTTTTGTACCAGAACGAGTCGTTGCATGAGTACCGGCAAGCCATTGAAGCTGCAGAACCGAGAACCTTTGGCGCACTATTAGCCAACTCTTTGCTCATCACGGCCACATCAGCTCAAACTTTTCGGGATCCACATACACCAGACCTTTATATCCTTCAATGGCTTCTAGTATGACGCGGCATTCGGGCGATCTTCCAGCAAATCCAAAGAACTGCTTTGTCAAGCACAGGACTAGCACAGCTTTTCCACCGACCCTCTATGAATCTCAAAGAAGCAGCCAAACACATACCACAAAATCTGATGAGTTTAATCATGTCTATTCCTCCACAGGATCCTGAGATTTTATGCCAAGAAGCTTACTTACACGGATTGAAGTATCTCGGTTCTTTGTACCAAAATTTGCGGGAGAGCGGTCTAGGGCCCGTGATGAGACTGCGCATCATCACATGGTTTACGTTCCTGCCCTCTCCTTTGGTCGAGTTATTCCGCAAGAGGCGAGAGCGTGCTCTGGTCATACTGGCACATTATGCCGTGTTCCTCAAATTGACTGCTGGCGTTTGGTGGCTTGTTGGAGTTGGTAATAGGTCTCTTCGGGACATATGCAAACACCTTGGCCCGGCTTGGCATTTTGCCCTCGATGTTCCATTGCGGGCGATTAGCATAGAAGACACAACTGAGCTGGCGAGGCTTGTTCTTGGCGACCCCTTCTGGGATTCTCGCAGATCGCCCGTTGGTACGCAGGATGCGGACCAAGAGCGAGAGACCAAGCAACTCGGCCTGGTTGATGATGAGGGCAGACCCATTCGTTTATCGGAAGACGCGGGAACCGTTGTGCTCGCGGAGCCAAGCGAGCCGGGTGAAGAGCCAGTTTGGCACATAGATAAATAGCTCTGCGTTCTTCCGCAACGCTCATGGCCTTTGTGGAGTGTTATTGATCGGCACATGCCCCAAGTGGACTGCACACATGAGACTATTGGAACTTTCCCAGCGGGATGACGATACATTTTGTCCGTCTCCGAGTGGTTGCGTTGGATGAAAATGTCTGCAGAAGAGCGGACAACACAGCGGAGATTCACAGCGACTTTGCACAGCTCGCTGCATATTCAAATAGGCGGGTTCGTAAGACAATACAAACTATTATACTTCGAACATACATACACATTGCAGCATGTGCCATGTCTGCCTTCGAGCTGGATGCTCCTGTTCTCGACTGAAGATTGCCTTCTAAAGGGGTCTTCAGATGCAAGAAATAAGTGCAAGGCAACATTTTCTATTCTTTCGTTCGCCATGAATGCCCGAATACGAGACAGCTCATGTCCATTTGGACGAGACTTGGATCAAAGGGAAGTAGATCAATCAGTCTACGGAGTACGCAAGGGTTCGATGATGCGACGAGACGCCTTGGCTGTCAAAGTCGCATGAGGCAACGCAAGTCGACCAGATATCGACACCCTTTTGAGCCAGACCAAACACTTTGCAATATATCCCGTGGTGTCACGACAGGTGTTACGACAGCCGCCACAACAGACGCCGCCAACACCGGGAGGTGAGCCTTCGACCCATCACGGATTGTGCACATCATCGCATGTAAAGAAGAAGTTTTTATCATTGGTACACAGCCCACAAAAGAGACTAAATCGATGGAGCTAAAGAGGAAACCTCCCACAGCCCCCGGTTTCTCTGTTCTATACACAGGCTCCTTCCCCACGTCCCCAGGTATTATGTAGCCAAGACAGCCTAGTTCTTCTCCAGATCCGAGAGAATCTTGGCACCCTTCTCCTTGGCGGAGGCCAGGTCGCCAACCATGTAGAAAGCACCCTCAGGGAGGTTATCACCCTCACCGTTCAAGATGGCCTTGAATGAGGCAATAGTATCCTTGAGATCAACCAGTTTACCCTCGATACCAGTGAAAACCTGGGCGACAGTGAAAGGCTGGCTCAGGAAACGCTGGATCTTACGGGCACGCTCGACAGTAAGCTTATCGGCCTCAGACAACTCATCCATACCCAGAATGGCAATGATATCCTGGAGAGACTTGTACTCCTGGAGGATCTGTTGAACACGAGTGGCGGTGTTGTAGTGCTCGTCGCCGATGATACGGGGGTCAAGAATACGAGAGGTTGAGTCAAGAGGATCGACAGCGGGGTAGATACCCAACTCGGAGATACCACGGGACAAGACAGTAGTGGCGTCCAAATGAGCGAAGGTGGTGGCAGGGGCAGGATCCGTTAAATCGTCAGCAGGGACGTAGACGGCCTGGACGGAGGTAATAGATCC
This sequence comes from Epichloe festucae Fl1, assembly GCA_003814445.1. NCBI lineage: Eukaryota > Fungi > Ascomycota > Sordariomycetes > Hypocreales > Clavicipitaceae > Epichloe > Epichloe festucae. The sequence continues at coordinate 1,502,973 of CP031385.1, read as the reverse complement.
CTTCTTGGTGGTGGTAATACGCTCCTGCATACCACCCATATCGACGGCAAGGGTGGGCTGGTAACCGACGGCAGAGGGAATACGACCGAGCAGAGCAGACACTTCAGAACCAGCCTGGGTAAATCGGAAAATGTTATCAATGAAGAGCAACACTGCAACATGGTTAGTCTTGTTGAGGTGCCATCACGGAGCGCAGATTCACTCACCATCTTGGCTTTCCTGGTCACGGAAATATTCAGCAACGGTCAAACCAGTCAGAGCGACACGGGCACGGGCACCAGGGGGCTCGTTCATCTGACCGAACACTAAGGCGACCTTGGACTCGCCATCAAGCTGGATGACGGAGGTCTCCTGCATTTCGTGGTACAGATCGTTACCCTCACGGGTACGCTCGCCGACACCAGTGAAGACGGAGTAACCACCGTGAGCCTTGGCGATGTTGTTGATGAGCTCCTGAATGAACACAGTCTTGCCGACACCGGCGCCACCAAAGAGACCGATCTTTCCACCACGAGCGTAAGGAGCGAGCAAATCGACGACCTTGATACCAGTGACCAGAATCTCGGCAGAGGTGGACTGGTCAACGAACTCCGGAGGCTCGGCGTGAATGGGAAGGAACTTGTCAGTCTTGATGGGACCACGCTCGTCGATGGGGTCACCAGTGACGTTCATGATACGGCCCAAAGTGGCGGGACCGACAGGAATGGTGATAGGAGCACCAGTGTCGGTAACCTTGCGGCCTCGGACAAGACCCTCAGTACCTAAAAGCAGGACCATTTAGGACAATTCAGCATCTCGGGGCAACTGGGGTTGTGATAACCTACCGTCCATGGCAATGCATCGAACTACGTTCTCACCAAGATGTTGCTGTATTATAGTTTAAGCACTCGAGATATCAATCATTGACATTTGGAGATGTAACATACGGAGACTTCGAGGACGAGCTTGTTGCCATTGTTGTCGGTCTCGAGGGAGTTCAGAATGGCAGGCAGCTTGATAGTGTCGAATTTGACTATACAACAGTCAGTAACAGATTGATCGTGCCGTGGCAGGCTTCAAAGCCTAATTAAAAAAACAAAATCGGCGTACCATCGACGACGGCACCAATGACCTGAGGATAGTTAGTCTTGAAATGGCCTCCTGTTTCGGTACTGGCGGAAGTCTCCTTACCTGGTGAATTTTGCCGTCGCCAACACTGGTAGAGCTGGCGAATCTGCTGTTCAGGGGGAATCGAAGAGCGGCAGGCTTGATGGCGCGTCGCGAGGCGGCGGCCGAGAAGGTTGGGCGAGCCGCCCGAGCGAAGGAGGAAATGCCGCTGCGGACACAGGTCAGCTCAATTGACGAAATCGACCTCAATTGGCGCATTCGGTGCCCCAAAAACATCACCATGTACATCCAGAAGTCGAAACTTACCTCTTGAACATCTTGCCAGATGACAGAGAGCGATCAGATGTGCGAGTGGAGTGAGGTTGGTTGGAACTGGGGAGAATTTGCAGAGAGAGCAGTTCTGCTCGGGAGCGGACGACTTCGTCGGTTAGAGCTTTCTCGCTAATCACGTGATGTGCCACCCAGGAATTATGTCTACGGAGTACGGTGGTCGGGTTTTGCAGGAACGCTGACAGTGTTACTCCGTGATCCACACTTTACCAGGTACCTACGATTGCATAGAACTCAAGCTAGCACGTCGGACACATTTTCCAAGATTTCAGCAAAGAACATCTTGCAATGAAACATAGTCGGCGTAGGAAGTCATAATAATTGCGAGTCTCACACAGAGAATAACCTCGACCATCGATCATCAGTTCTGAGGCTCATGGGGGAAGTGTCGCCATACAGAATGTAGTACTAGCCACACTCACAGCACCGCCAAGTCGTACACAGTGTGATCAAGCGGCCCTCCTGTCACCCCGGCCAACTGTACATGTAGTGAGGAGGTGCCTGGCGTTCCATGTTCTGTTTGTACCTGAGGCTCTCAGCTCTCTTTCTCTTCTTCAGAAACAACACACAGCCGAAGTCCACATGCACACGTGACTGCCAATGCCGGGCAAGCGACAACATTCGTGTGGAAAAAGCAATGGTTTTTTGCTTGACTGGCGGTTCTTCGTGCTAGGCGATTGCTTCTTTTATAAACGCGGGGCCGAATTCGATCTGCGATCAGGAACAAGCGTCATCATCAGTCGATTATACTTCCGAGCGGATTACATCTATTTGACTGCTCCGGGTTTAGTTGTGCAATGTCGTCGAATATCACCAAAAGAGCTGAAACATGTATCGGATATGATCATATAAAAGAGTGCATACAGGCGCCAGAAAAGCCTGTTCCAATCGATAGCACCTAAATCCATCGTCTCTTGCAATGCCTGCCATTGTTGCTTGAGGTAAGCTGTTTCTGATTTGGGATTTGCCTGCTGTGGCAGCATGCCTTTTGAGGCCGATTTCCTGATGCCCAGAGTCTGGGGTCGTTGGCGACGACCCGGCCTTTTGGCCAAACCTACCAGATATACGTTTTTTGGTCGCATCTAGGGCTGGGTGGTTTCCTCTCTGCTTCTCCAGCACTTGAACTGGCAATTCAAGTAACTTGGCTGCCACAGGAGATTGGTGTCTCGCTTCTTCCAGTATCCTCCAAGCGTCCGCGACCTCCTCACCCCTGGCGGCAGCAATTTCACCGTCACTTCCAAGAGAGGCATCAAGTACCAGGGCGATAGTTGCAATGAACGCGGTTCTAAGCACCATATTACTTCAAACGCTATGGATGGCTCAGAAACGAAGCGGAACATGGTTCTGTATGATTCTGGAGCTAATATTCACATATTTAACAACTCCCGCTGGTTCAAGCAATCTAAATTCGACGATACCATCGTGACAGAGGTCAGGGCAGGTGGCACAACCTATGTGGCTTCAGGTCAAGGCCCAGTACACATCTCCGTCACGGATCCGGTATCACGAATTTAGATTGCTTGAACCAGCGGGAGTTATTAAATATGTGAATATAAGCTCCAGAATCATACAGAACCATGTTCCGCTTCGTTTCTGAGCTATCCATAGCGTTTGAAGTCAACGTCACGATTTCCTTTAAAGGTTAAGAGCGCTCTAAGCGTACGAATGACGATACGTTAGCTGTTTTCTCGCCTTGAGTTACCGCGAGAGAGTTGTTTGTTAGATTCTGCGAAGGAACAATAATATTATTGTTTTTCTCCTTCTTTTCTAGCTTCTAAATCATAGCCTTTGACTTCTCCTATGGATTCTCCTTAGATATCTCTTAATGTTCTCTTTTGAGGTCTTCCTGACTGTCCAGTCCTTTGGAGCAGCCTCCGGCTTGTATAGAGAGTCTTGATCGAATTGCAGGATTCCCACCACTTCGAGGCATCATTGATGTTGTGCCCAGAGCATCCATTCTCTGCCGGAACAAGACAAGGGCTAGGTTTTCTTTCCTCAGCTGATTTTTTACAGATATGATGATGCGAGCAGACTCCAGGCACATTTCTCTCGAATATTGCAAATGGTGTTTCGACTGTCCCTCGTGATATGTGAGACTCTTTTCTCATTACTCTTCGGCCTCTTCGACAATTTTTTTGAGTTGCTGGGGCCAGAAAAATAACGTGCATGACGAGGAGGGAATGTAAGTCTGAGAGTCGGCGGGAATTGGTATTGCCCAAAGTACGGAGCAGGACCAATTGGATATCGTTTTCCCCATCTTGATGTGGAGTTTCACTCTACAGACTGCATCTTGTTCGTATAGATGTATTCTTATCTACCAAGGTTTATTTCCGACATGGCACAGTTGCGCTGCAACACCCCAGGGGAGCAAATTGATATTTGCGGCTTCTCAGTGTAGTCTTTGCGGAGGTAAAAATGCGCAGGCAAGGCTTTGCGTGATACTGAACCCACGTTGGTGCGAAACGAAACGAATACCAACTAACACACGAGATGATCGAACACGCGTGAAATATACTGGCTTCTCGTTTCCAATTCGTTTGAGTCAAGGCAAGGAAGAACCATCGGAAGCTCTGCTAGCGCAGATTCGCACTGCCGAGCCCGAGAATTTATAACTTGTGCGTAGTGGTTGTAGGAACTTGAGCTAGTTGGGATCGACATGAAGCAATTGTGCACTGCTCCACTTCACAGTAATATGTATCAAGAAAATGCATTATCGCAATGCGCTCATTTGTCAGTGCGCCTTGAGCGTCAAGTCTCGGATACAATTTTAATAAATTGAGACTGGCGATTTGTCTTGCGATGGGAATAAGCATTGGGAAGAGGAAACGTATCAACGACAAATCCACCAACAGTGATTGGTCTGACCCACGTGATTTTCACTATCCTCGGGTGCTTAGTCACCCAAACCTGAGCTTTCTTTCGCAGGGGGGCAACGGAGGAAATCCATCACACGACTGATTCCGAAGCCGAGACGCCTCGATATTCCCTCCACCCGCCGAAAACTGCGCCAATTGACATTTCCACACTTCGAAGTCGAGATCTGTAAAAAATGCTGCGCACCCCGGCGTCTAGTCTGTTGCGCAAGGGCCTGGTGCGCAGTGTCCCTGCTGCCGCCTCCCGAGCATCTTCCACCCAGGCACTTTCAAACCCTACCCTCAAGAACATTGAGAAGCGATGGGAGGGTATGCCCCTTCAGGAGCAGGCTGACCTATGGATGGCCCTTCGTGACCGTATGAAGGGTAGCTGGAACGAGTTGACTCTGCAGGAGAAGAAGGCCGGTAGGTTGACCTTTTCCCTGTTCCAAAGGGTTTTTTTTCCCGTCGAAAATACTTCCCGGATAGCCGACCCCATGCACCACGACTCTCTCGCAACGCGGCGTAGACAGCCACAATACCACCAGCTTGCACTTCTTGGGAGTCGTCGTCCTTAGGGAGACTCAGAAATGGCTCTTCTGCAACGTTACCCCGTGCAATCTACTCGCTCCGGCCTCGATTGGGTTGGGTGGCTTGCATATACACCCTCATATCCTATAATCATATGGCCTCACGATAGACACACATCAACTAATTCGACTGTTCTGCAGCATACTGGATTGCCTTCGGTCCCCATGGTCCTCGTGCTGTCGACCCTCCTGGCACCAACGCCCGCATTGCCTGGGGCGTCGCCGTCGGCCTTGCTACCAGTTTCGCCATCTTCGCCGTCATCCGATCATTCGCCAAACCCGCACCCTCTACCATGTCTAAGGAATACCAGGAGGCTTCCAATGAGCTTCTCATTGTAAGTTTTGCGCCATGGATTCGAAGTGATTCCGTTGTGGATGGAAAATGTCTAATTACCTCTTCTACAGCAACAAAAAGCCGATCCCCTTACCGGTATTACCTCTGAGAATTACAGTGGGAAGGGCCTGGTTCAATCTCCTCCCAAGGGCCACTAAACACTCTCTACAAATTCCGTGTAATTTCTTTTGTGTTAGAAGTATAGGTGAACCCATGGAGGTCTTCCACCATGTGTAATATTGTCCTAGCGCGCCGGGGAATCGAGATGCAAGGCTGCAAGATGGAGGAGGCGGATTCATTAGAGGGTGTAAATACTGTACGACGCCGGAGGGATGCAAACAAAAAAAATTCAATTGTCCCACTGCTCATTAAGCCGACGCTATCTTGCTGTGCATGTCTTATGTCATTCAAATGGAGCTTTGATGCTGAGCACCTATTCCCATAATTGAGTCCTCACTACATTGTGCGCCTTGTTCGACGACTCTTTCTCCACCATTGAAGACTGGATTGATCTACCCCCCGCTCTGCCCAACCTCTCTCGAACGCTCAAAACTGACTTGAGGCCGTGGAGATGGACGATCCATCGCCTCCTCTTGCAATCGCCGATCGACCTCGAATCGACCTTCCTTACCCCAATAGAGAACCTGTTCCGACCCATTGACACAAGCTTCGTGTATGAGGACGTAAGGCATTGGTGCGTCAAAAATGGGCTCGGCTAGGACGCGTTCCATTTCCATCTTCAAAGCTCTTGCTCCAGTTCCAAAAGTGGCTGCTCTCTCCGCTATGGCATACAACGCCTTTTCAGTGAAGAACAGCCGGGACGGGTATGTTTCAAAAAGAGCCGTATATTGAGCAACTAGACAATTTCTCGGCTCTGTAAGAACTCGTAGCAAGTCTTCAGAGGATAAGGGGCTGAGAGCACAAATGTTATGTAAACGACCTATGAGCTCCGGAATGAAACCAAAGTTTTGAAGGTCGGCAGGTGTTGCCAGGTCTAGAGGAGTTAAAGAAGAAATTGGCATTGAGTCACGATGTGCGACGTGGGAGAATAGGCTTGGTGGGAGAATCTGCTTCTTGTTGCCTGAAAGTGATGATTGGCTTCTCAACTCACCACCAAAACCCATAGATGGCTTGGCTACTCTTTGCAGTATTGCCTTATCGAGACCGACAAAAGCACCACAAAATACAAACAGTATGTTGCTTGTATCAATGATGTACTGGTCAACCTTGCCCCCTGGAGGCGTTGTTTGTGTCGCGGAAGAACCTGAACCAGCAGAGTCGTAGTTGGTGGTAATTGGAGGACTTGAGCGCGATGAGCGATTGTCTTTCACGTTTATGGTGACTTTTGTGCCCTCGACTAGCTTGAGTAGAGCCTGTTGCACACCTTCTCCCCCAACATCACGACCGGTAGGTGACTCCCTTCTGGCAAGTTTGTCAAACTCATCCAAGACGACAATACCATACTCCGTAGCTTTGATGTCATAGTTGGATTCTATAAGAAGGCGCTCGATACAAGTTTCTACATCTTGCCCGATGTAGCCAGCTTGAGTCAAAGAATTGCAATCGCATATTGAGAAGGGAACATGAATTTGTTTGCTGAGGGTTCTGTTGCAAGTCAGCGATAAACATCGACGCAGGAGACGAGAAGGTGATCATACTCTAGTATGTAGGTCTTGCCGACTCCGGTTGGACCAATCAGAAGAAGATTGCTTTTGTCGATTTTCACATGATTTGGCACGGAAGGATCCTCAGGGATATACAGATGACCAAGAGGATCATCTTCATATTCGTTCGCTTCGTGGAGAGGTCGATCAGACTCATTATGCCCCGGAAACTCATCTAGATTCAAGCAGATGTACAGTTAGTTTCAATGTGCTGCGAACAGGAATACATAAAATATTTTTAATAGCCGCAGACCTTCAACACGGTGTGGCTCCTTTCGCTTCTGATGCTGCTCCCTATCGCGAGCAAAGCGCTGACGCATCACTTTATTCTGCAGGTTTCGACGCTCATGGTCATGTTGATGCCATCGTCTGAGCTTCTGGTAATGGTTGAACAGTGTTGAACAGATAGTCCTCTTCGCTCTTTCTTGACCGACAACATATTCATCGACTCGCTTCTTCAAGTCTCTCGGATAGAATTGTGGGACGCCAAACTTGGCTTTATCGAACATCGGGCCCCGTCCAGATTCAACCGTAGGATCATAACTCCTTGTAAACCCCGAATTCAGGTCCGGAGATCGGCTTGATACTCCTCGAGAGCATGTTGTCGAAACTCGCCGCACATGACGTCTACTATTCGAGCTACCAAATCGCGGCGTTTGTAACCTGGACACCTGAACACGGCGAAGCAATGCCCTAGATTGCACAAGCATCCTGACCTGCGAAACGACTATGCATAGCTCATTCTTTCATTCGTAGCTTCATTCGTAGGAGAATGGGTCGTGGAGCGGTGGGGGTGGGTGCTTCGTCTGCCCTTGATCTGTGCGCCGGTTCTAATCAAACATCCAGAAGACGGAATAGCTCTGTGAGGATCACCAAGCCAAAGAGAGCCCAAAGGAGTCTTGAATGGTTGCGTACGCTTTCACCGAAAGCATGGGCTTGTTTCGAGAAGCGGGACTGGGGTGATCGAAACGAAAGCACGATGGGTGGGCGAGGCCGGCACGGTACAGGCACGTACACCCACTGTACGGAGTAGGTAATGCAATTAGGTACCTTGAAAGTGTTAGCTGCTGGCACTTTTGCGCATTGAGACACCTCTGCCCGCTTGTTGGCGCTACTTCGACGTCATATTCAGCGCCTCCGCATAGCGCTCGCCAGGGGTTTCGCTCGCCATTACGGAGTACATTCGGAGTACATATGTACATATGTAGTTTAGTTCCTCGGAACCTTGTCAATTATTACAAGCAATGCTCAGACCCACACTGATAGCTGCGATGAAGCTCATTATCAGTATCGATTGCTTCCCGGAACAGGCATTGGACCATTGGCACGGCAGCCATCAAGATGTCGCTCTCAGCATACCTCCCTACTCACGGACTACAATTGCCACACCCATCTCCGTAGTATTGATTAATCTCTCGCAGCGGGTTTGGAAGCGTACCCAATTCTAGACCCTTCACCACCTCGATTGTCCTCAACTTCATATTTCCCCTCGAATTTCGTTTGAGTGACGCTGCTATTACGTTGATTACCCCACCTCCTCAGCTCCCCACGCCCAAGCTTCTCAACCTTTGGACCAAACACACTACACCTAAAAACTGAAAAAAAAAAAACGCAATAGGGGTAAAGATTTTCTCGACACCATGACGGATATTATTGAGAAAGCAATTGAAGCCCACGGGTTGTCCGGCCTGAAAGCGGAAGATCTACCTCAAGATGGCACAGGTGGGTAGCTTTTCTTGATAGCAAACACTCAGGATGTTGACCAAGCTGACTGAGGTTGCAGGTGTGGTCAAACTCGACCCATGGCTAGAGCCTTTCAGCGAGCCCCTCAGACGACGATACGCCAAAGCAAACGAGTGGATTAGCACAATTGAAGCCAACGAAGGTGGATTGGAAAAGTTCACTCGCGTAAGATAATCGAAGCTGATTTCCACCTGAGAAGGTCATTTTCATCTGACCATTATGTAGGGCTTCGAGAAATTTGGTCTGAATGTGAATTCTGACAACAGTATCACCTACCGAGAATGGGCTCCCAACGCTATAACAGCTTCTATTATCGGCGAGTTCAGTGCGTTCTTACCGTCAATCACACGACTGATCAAAGACTCACTGATGTAAACTTCAGATAATTGGGACCGAAAGTCTCACATAATGAAAAAAAATGACTTCGGTGTTTTCGAGATCGTTATACCTGCGAAAGATGGCCAGCCCGCCATAGCACACAACTCAAAGATCAAGGTCAGCCTACGTGACGGTCTCCCTCCAGGCATTGACTAATGCAGTGTTGTCACACCAGGTTTCTCTTGAACTACCCACGGGAGAATTTGTCGATCGTCTCCCGGCCTGGATCAAATATGTCACTCAGGATTTGAGTATCTCCCCAGCCTATGAGGCGCGATTCTGGAACCCAAGCGCAACAGAAAAATATATCTTCAAGCACCCGAGACCTGCCAAGCCCGCGAGCACTCGAGTTTACGAGGCTCACGTCGGAATATCTACTCCAGAGCAAAGGGTAGCGACTTACAAGGAATTCACAACGAACATGCTGCCACGAATCAAGGATCTCGGCTATAACGTTATACAACTCATGGCCATCATGGAGCATGCGTACTACGCGTCGTTTGGTTATCAAATCAATAGCTTCTTCGCTGCCAGTAGCAGATACGGCCCGCCGGAAGATCTAAAGGAGCTAGTTGATACAGCTCACAGTATGGGGATAACGGTGCTTTTGGATGTGGTTCACAGCCATGCTTCAAAAAATGTGCTGGACGGACTGAATGAGTTCGATGGTACGGACCATCAGTACTTTCATGGCGGCAGCAAAGGTCGCCATGATCAATGGGATAGCAGACTGTTCAACTATGGTCATCACGAAGTCATGCGTTTCCTTTTAAGCAATCTAAGATTCTGGATGGACGAGTATCATTTCGACGGATTCAGATTCGATGGTGTAACCAGCATGCTTTATGTGCATCACGGCGTCGGAGCGTAAGTTGTCCCTGTGGAAAGCTATCTTGCCATCGACTGACACGTGTGTAGAGGCTTCTCCGGTGGCTACCATGAATATTTCGGCTCCGATGTTGATGAAGAGGCCGTTGTTTATCTCATGATCGCCAACAAAATGTTGCACTCTCTATATCCCGAGGTTATAACTATAGCAGAAGATGTCTCAGGCATGCCGGCTCTATGCCTGCCCGTCGCTCTCGGTGGTGTTGGCTTCGACTATCGCCTAGCCATGGCGGTACCTGATATGTGGATCAAGATTCTGAAAGAACTACAGGATGAAGAATGGGATATAGGAAACATCTGTTTTACATTGACAAATCGACGGCATGGAGAGAAGACTATTGCATACTGCGAAAGCCATGACCAAGCGTAAGTTGATTAATCCCTGAACAACGAAAACGCGATACTAAAAAGGAAAAGTCTCGTGGGCGATAAAACACTCATGATGCATCTCTGCGATGCAGAAATGTACACGAACATGTCGAATCTGTCTCCACTGACCCCCGTTATCGAAAGAGGCATGTCACTTCACAAAATGATTCGACTTATAACACACGCACTCGGAGGCGAAGGCTACCTCAACTTTGAGGGTAATGAATTTGGTCACCCAGAATGGCTCGACTTTCCTCGAGAAGGCAATAACAATTCCTTTTGGTATGCCCGTCGCCAGCTGAATCTTACAGACGACCCTCTGCTTCGATATCAGTATCTCAACAATTTCGACAGAGCTATGAATCAATCTGAAGCCAAGTACCACTGGCTGAGCGCTCCTCAGGCCTACATTTCTCTCAAACATGAAGGAGACAAAGTCATAGTCTTTGAGAGAGCAGGCTTGGTTTTCATTTTCAATTTTCACCACTCCTCGAGCTTCACTGATTACCGGGTCGGCGTTGAGGTTGCAGGTACATACCGTATCGTCTTGAACACGGACGCCAAGGACGTCGGCGGATTCAACAGAATAGATGAGAGCACCCGTTTCTTCACGACTCCCATGGAGTGGAACGGGCGAAAGAATTGGGCGCAGGTGTACATACCGTGCCGAACAGCATTGGTGAGCAGATTCGTGACCAAGTGATTCAAGTTAAAAAACATTCACTGACAGTATCGAACAGGTACTAGCACTCGAGGAGCCAGGCTCAGGGCATTGATGAATTTGTCATGGCTGCTTTTTATTTTTGTCCTTCCTAGAGTGTGAGAGAATGTATTGCGGTCTCAGTTAAGTGTCAATGGTTCCGGAACCTTGCCGGGCGATAACTTGTGTTGAAACGCAAAAACAACCGGTGATGCGAAGGTACATGTTGCTCAACTATGTAGCGTAAATAATGACATCATAGTTCGTTGCGTACAGTCTTTGTTGAAATATTACACGAAACAAAGTTGCATTTCGATAGATCGTACTTACTCAAGTTGTATAATGTGAAACTTGGGTCACTTTTGTCCTGTGACGAATTTGAGATTTATAAGGACTTCTGTTTCTATATGCCGAAATGAAATTCTATACGATTTGGGACAATAAATTTTGGTGCCTGCGGTGAACAGACCATCAAACCTACTCATCCATTCGAAGAATCATAGCACCACAGTGAACCATATGAGAAAGCAATGAGAAAGCTGTACTGAAGCCGTGCATCATCACTTTGCATCTCTTGTACCCCCATCGTCCTGTTTTAGATTCCTCAAGCCAGAAGGGTCGGGTGTGGTGACGGGTGATCTGCTTTCATTTGTCAATCAGGCATCAAGTTTCCTATTTACTCTCCTGGACCACCTACAGAGACTCTGTGGCCTTGTTCTGCAAGTTTTTGTCCTGTACCAGAGCTGGCTGGAAGGTGTAGTACCCTGTTAAAGCTGTGAGCAATCTGAAGATGCAGACCTTGTAAGAAATAAAAATGGATGGATGAAATTGAAATTTGGGGGACTACCTCCTAGCACACCGGTGAACACTGCTAGTGCAACCGGAAGCGCTCTCTGAAACCCGCTCATATCTGCTATTGAAGTCAGTAGGTTAGGATGTCTGTTTATCGTGAAGAATATTGTTTCGGTAGTAGTTGAATGTGATGCGCAATGTGGCCCGCATGTGGCCTGGCGGCAGTGAGTTGGCAGGCCGCCACTACGCTATCTAGTCCACCTACACTAAATAACGTGCTCCCGCAAAACTCTCTCCACTTAGCGCGTTGAAGCTGCCGGAACGCGTCTGCTGCAAGCTAATCGCGTTGACATCCCAGCTTAAGAAACTCCGGATTTGACATTCTCGGACGAAAGATACAACGAACAGGAAGAATTGCCCAGCCAGCAAGTATCACGACTCTCTCTGTCAGAGCACGACTCTAGCCGCCAAACTCGAAGCCTGGAAGAAGTACCGTGTCTATTTTGCAGTTATGCATTGCAAGCAGTTGCTGCAATAGAGATCATGTCGAGTTCTCGTCATGGTGAATTGGAAAGAGTTGGGTGAAATCCCAGATTCGGAAGACGAGGCAGGATTCGAGAGCCAGCAGTCTGGACCTCAGTTGGTCGAGACAAGTCATGCAATATCTTCAGAAACCGACCTGGAGCGAGACATTTGGGATTTTCCCGATTCCGTGCATGATGGGAACACTCCCACTTCTCACATTTTCCCTGTCAAAGACTTGACTTTCGACTCAGCATCTTCGTCACCACTGTCATCGGTGCCTAGCGAGGGAAGTTTTCGAATCGTTGCAGGGGCATTTGACGACCTGAGTGATGGATTCTCAGCACCTGCTCAACGACCGAACCTGCCTGCTACCGCTCCCTCGTCTCCAAGCCGAAGTCTACTCCATCCAGACTCGCCTATCGAATCTACATCTCAAACGAAGCCCCATGTCGCCCACGGAGATGTGTCTATATATGAGGATCCAAAAACGGGTCGGGATGCAAATAGTGAAGCACTTCGGGTTGCAGTTCGCTATGAGCGGTCTCTTCGTCCACGAAAACCGATACAAGAACATCCCTATTTGCTGGAAAGTGCACAGTTTAGTAGCACTTGGAAGATGCATGGTTTGAAGCCCATGAGAATGGCCTCAGAACTCGAGAGAACAAAGGGCGATGAATTGTCAAGAATTTTTCATGATAGAGGCTTCGAAGAGGATAGTCAGGAGTCCCCCCAACTGCCTCCTTCAACATCTTTATCTCCTAGCAAAGACGTCATCCGACCTGTGCCTGCCGGTTTGGGTGTGTCATCTTCAGCACCATTACGCAATTCACCAACATCGGGCCATATCAACACCAGTAGCCCGCCGAGCTCCCAAGCGGAAACAGACATCACTAGCCTTTTTGACCAGGATTTGCCTGCCTTGGATGACTTGCTGTTGAAACCACCGAGACTATTCAAATCAAAAACTGAGAAACGATACGCAACTTCCCCAAAATCCTCCACCAGGAAGCGAAGGAGACGAACCATCATCGACAGCGATCCCATTGACTCAGATTCATTTCTTGCTTTGTCGACTCGCCTCTCCCCAAATTCGCCACCTCCAGACAGCCCTTCACTATCACGCACTTTACATCCTGGTGCTGGTGAGAAGTTGGTCTTGCCTAGTCTTCATGAAGAACCCGAGCTTTCCAGAGACAGAGAATTTGTGGAGCAGCATGATGTTCATGAAATCTCCGACGAGGACGACATAACCATGGCGATAGTATTAGATGATGACCATCCTGACCTGTCTGACTCGGCGACCATTTCTGAAAGCGAAGGGGAAGCTGTTACTGCTATGAGTCGTCGAATACGAGGCGTTCTTCCTGCATCATGGTTGCGGCTGGATCAACAGACTGGACGCGAGAAGGCGGAAAAGACTGTCAGAAATGATCACCGCCCACGTGGAGCTTCTATGAAAGAGGGCAGACGTGGAGTTGCACAGTTACGACACACAGTACCTGGTAGCACCGCCATACCAGACCTTTTTGAGTATTCAGATAACGAGAGCAGTAGTCTGCCCCTCGCAACTCATGACGACCATGTTGATGTCTCAATGAAACCAGCTCTCCATGCTGTGGAGAGTCTAACTTCTTCGAATACCACGACTATACTGACTATTGACGAAGATGATGACGGTGACTCCGTGATCGAGGATAATCGTGTCGACTTCATGGCACCGCCAAAAGTATCTAAAAAGCGTCAATCAAAGTCATCTGTTACCACGAATGATAAGAAAAGTAATGCATCATCCAGAGGGGCTCCTACCCCTAGTCGTCGGCTTGCTAAGTCGTGGCAAACAAAGATCACTGCCCATCTGACCGAGCCTGGAGATTACGATGCAGGGGCATGGTCGTCCGCAAAGCGGAAAAAGACCATTTCTAGGGCTGACCAAGGACGAGCTCCTCGGAAAATCAAGTCATATCAGGTCAAGCGACGGCCGCCAAAACTTGGCATTTTGGATATAATCCAGCCGGACGCACCCCATTTCCTCAAGATTGCCGCTCGAACAGCAAGAAGTCGAACCAGTCAAGGCCGTTCTTGCCCTCGGACAAAGACAATACAGCTTGCTACTCGACAAGATCAAATCGATGCGGTATCTGTTCTGAATCAGTGGCGATCAGGATCGCTCAAGCAGCGTAGTTCAGTCACTGAGGTGGCAAAGTCCCTTCGTGGGACTAAGAAGAGCCGCACTGCACTTGAAGAATCGTCAGGAAACCAGGCTCGCCAAGTTGCACCTCCTCCGGAGGAAATCGTCGCGTCTCGAAATTTTGTCAAACATGTTAGCGCTGGGGGCTCAATCAGATATTTAACAGGCCATAACCAGTCAGGAAGACCATCCGTCAAGCATGTTCGGCGAAGGAACGATGCGCAAGACTCGACGGCACTTAAAACCACGACACGCCCGGCACAATTAGAAACAGACGAGCCCTATCGTATGACAAAATCTGGGTTTCACTCGAGGAAAAAGTTTCTCGACAATCTATATCAACATGGCATATCCACGCCGTCGCTGAAGGAGCCCGAAACCAGATATCCCTCTGATGCCGAAGCCGTCTCATTTCCATTACCTGTACAGTCAGGTATCTTTTCAGGCCCCCGACCCGAACAATTTAGAAGGGACAAAATTGGGCCAAGGTGCCGTAAACGGACTTTACCTCGAAAAATTGATATCAGCGCACCGCAATATAGTCATGCCAACGACCCAGTGCCTCACGGATACTCTGCCGAGATTCCACCCGTCACAAATCTTGCTGCCGGCAAATTGCATGGCTTAGGCCCTTACGGTACTCAATACACCCACCACTTCGAAATATTCCCACTTCAACCGGGCGTGTTCTTTCACGAGTCCACACTTATTGGAGGTGGGCACTTGCAAGCCTGCGCCGCCCTTAGCTTTCCAATAGACTGGACAGAATCACGGCCTCGTGTTTCCCTGATCCTGAATACTCATGTCCTCAGATGGGGCCCATGGAACGCCCAGGTATCGTCGGAATTCGGTGTGGTACTAGATTTCGTCGCAGATCAGCTAGAAAGCCAACTGGCAGACCCGCACAAAGAACGTCACAATGATCCGACTCCAGTTCAAGCTATGGACTTGTTGTTGAACTATGTCAAAGGTTCTTTAAGCTTTGTGGAAGAAAGTCACAAATTGTCATTCGTGTCCCGAACTCGCGAATGCATACATTGTTTCAACGACCGCATCGGCTCTGCCGTTCAAACCGCTTTCTGGGATGATGATCAAAACATTGGAGTTATATCGCAGTTGTACGACAGGCTTCTTTTGACATCCTTGGTCGTCCTCAAAATTTGCCGCATGGACCCAAATCTGGTTGCAGAGTCCTTTGCTCTCGAAGATCTACTCAAAAGCATCGCAAATATTTCAATGTCGATACTTACGAAGCTTGGATTCGAAAATCTTCAATCATTATATATCGAACTGGGCAACCCGGACATAAGGGATGTTGGCATTCGCGATGAGACTCCAGCGGTTCACTCTTGGGTTATGAATATGAGAGTATTGGAGTTGGCTCAAATACCCAGGTGCTCGTTTTGGGATTTGCTGCAACAACATATCGGCCCTAAGAGGGACGCACTAAGCAGCAATGCACAGGATCACGAGCGTATCTGGCAGAATATGTTCATGTTGCTTCCTCTCGTCGAGTTCAGCCACTCAGGCGTTCTGTTGGCGGGTAAGCGACATGAGGCGACATGTGATGGTTGGGCAATTCCGCAAGGGTTGATAAAGAAGGTTTTCGAACTGTACAATGCCAACTCGCGTCAAGGTGCTAGTTTCAACAGCTACTGCAGGGCTCTTGTAGGACGGTGTCATTTTCTTGTCCAGGAGTGGGGATGGCGAAAGTGCGTCAGTGTGATCGGGATGATCTTCGACTTCTTTGGTGCTCATCAGCTTGCCCATCTTCGCAATGAAGAGGTATACAAATCTCCATCATTCCTCGAGAACCTGGCTGGCCGAACTACATTACATATTGAACCGGAAGATCGGTGCTTTCATGTCTTCCTGAAACTCGTTGCAGTTGCTATACGAAAGTCGCGGGATGCTGGGTGTCTAAAGGATGTCGGTAACCTAGTAGCAAGAACAGTACCCAATCACATCCGAAAACACAACAAAGATGAAAAAGTTCACGAACGCGACCTGGCAGCACTGAGGAATCACCATGATCTGCTATGCACCTTGTTCTGGGCGGCGCCCCTGGAGTATCGCCCGTCTCCGACTCTCATCCAGCATCTTGTGGTTCCTGCAACGTCCCACAAAGAAGCTTGCCTAATCAACCTGCGCGCTTGGAACCAACTTTCTCGATATGTAATTGCGTCCGGAGAAGCTGGGACGTTGTGGAAACCGTTTCATACTTGGAGGAACGCGTTTTTCGATCAAGTCCTGCAGCAATACAATTCAGTGGCCTCCGATGTTGCTCTGCAACTTGCAACCCTGGGAAAAGAAGCCAGCAACTCTATCAGCAAGGAAATGGTGCGAGCGACGATTTTTGCCAACAAGGCTGCTTTGATGGATATTCTCTACGCATCTGCAAGTGCTTCTCTCGATGTGGTGAGACATGCTACCGATTTAGCTTCTGCGACATTCGCTATGAACAGAGTGCAGATGCGGACCATCTTCACTCATTTTTCAGCCTCACCGCCTGACCTGGATTGGGGAATACTGCGAACATCTTTGGCGACTCTAGAAATCATGTTGACAAAAATTGACGACTTCAAAGCAAGCGAAGGAAGCCAGCAAAGCGAAAGTCAACTGCTGAATTCAGCCGTGGCAGACGACGCACTTTTGGCGCTAGACCAGGAGTTGTCCCAGAGCTTTTTCAGCATGGCAAGATGTGTGCTTTCGACACGTGGCAAAGCCAACTCATCTTTGACTGCCAAAACCGGCCATGATGATTGCATGGAGCATGTCGTGATAGTCGCAGCTAGAATCAGCATGAGATTTGTCAATGGAGGCTTGATACGGCTGTACGAACTCTTCAACAAAAGCAAATATCAGCTGTTCAACGCATTACCCCATCAGCTGGACCTGGATCACCGAAGACACCTCACACTTTTCATTTCCACCCTGTTGCAATATGATATTGACGATTTCGACAATGCAGGGTTTGATCTTACCGAACTCTGGGTCTCATGCCTTGTGAAGCCTCGCATGTCTTTGCGCTACGAATTACAGCTTGGCCAAGAACTTTGTCGCCATGGCGTGGCGTTAGTGCCGGATACAATTGCTGGTTTGTGCACATTGCCTGATTACAACGTGACTCGGGAATTGTTCGAGTACTCAATTTCATATATGCGCAAATCGTTGCGAGATGCAGGACCAACGCTGCACAAAACATTATCAGCAGAGTATTCATCGGCTCTGAAAATGGCCATGGAACAGATGAAAAGCGACCTCAGGACAACGAGCCAGATGCCTGCGGAACACACCAGTTATGTGATGTTTGCTCAGAACATTATTTCATTGATCAAGACGCATGCTTCTGAAATTTGCGCAGTGGACAATTACTTTTATCAGATCAGTAAGGAATACTCACCTCCTGCGGAAGATCCGCAACTACAGGTGGCCAGCCTTGTGTCGTATGGCCTAAGGTTGCAGGATGGCGATGGTCGCATCAGCCAATCTCTGTTCTATCTCCTCTTCAACAACGCAAAACTCTCCATTGTCAACAACAAGGTCGACGAGCAGATCGAGATGTTGCTGAAGGGCACGCGCAACGGGAATATCAAGAACTTCATTTTGTGCAAAATGCTGCCCTCCATCATAAACGTGGCCTTTGCGGAGCCCGATGCATCGCCACTGCTCGACATATACCTGGAGGCCCTGCGACGATGCTTCGCGGCCAAAGTGGTCTCACGCGAGCTTCTCCACGAAGACACAGCGGCAATTTGTATCCTGTTGCGTACAGTGTGGAACGTGATGGGAGATATTCGGACAACGACTGAGACCCTGACACTGCGACAGCTCTACTTGATCAGACAAATGCTTGCACTCCAAAATTTGGTTTGGCCGTCGATCCACGTACTTTCAGCGTCGAAGCCCACGACAGAAAGCTGGGCGAGCCTAAGGGAAATGCTGGAATGTCTATGGGGCGTGTTCCGCATCACTGAGGGCTGCTTGAAGGAAATGGGCGCAGATGAATGGGATAAAAATGAAGAGATACCAGCGAGCAGGCTTTTTGCAGAGCCGGAGAGTTTGGAAGTGAAAAGCGATGGATTCGATCCAGATATACAGACGTTCACGGAGAGCATGATTCAAGATGTAAGAAAGAGTTGGAGGGTGACGACTGAAGCCATTTGGATCAATGTGCAGGGGCCGAGGAAGGGAGGGTCTGGCGGACTGGCCCTTGCGCAATGGGGATTCAAGGAGCTCATGAATGATATATATGGCCGAACGAGAGAGTGGTGTTGGTGGTGGCGCAGACTGAATGGAACGACGTGTCCAAACCATGGTGTGGTAAGCGATGTTTTTTGAAAGCATTGGCAGGCGTTTTTCTGGTAGGATTTCCTGGAGCATTAGAAGTAGGCGTTTGTGTTGAGGGGAAGGAAAACAAATTCTATAGTTATTCAATACAATGAATAAGGCTGACAGGCTAGGTGGGTCCCACGAACTACAGTGACAGGTGTAGTCAGTTGCTCCGCACGGAGTGCTCCGTAGTTGGAGTATGTAGTTGACGCAGCAGACGCGTCTCACCGGATTCGAGCATCTTCCCGATCCCGTCCATATGATTCATTTGATTCTCACCCCCTCCACGCCTTGCGGGTGAAACTGGAAAACCCGTCTGTCCGTTGGGAGCCCAGCTCCGCGAGTATGGGTTCACTTTTCCGTCTGCCCGATGATGAGCTTCTTGCCCCGTTGTTGACGAGCTTCCCAGGCCGGGAGCACCAAATCCGATCGCTCGCAACACTTGTACATGTGAGAGCAAGCACCACCATGTGGGAAATGGCTGTGATTTCTACGGAACAAGGGCTGGCCTGTCACTAACTTACTTGTCCACTCTTCACAAGCCCGACGGCGCGCAATGCCGAAACATTGTCCTTCACGGCACCGAAGCCACGGGAAAGTCGAGCATAACAGAGCAACTACTAGTGCGGCTGGCTGGCTCTATCAAGACGGCGTCACAAAGCGGAGGATACAAACATGTTACTGTGAACGCCGCGCAATGCATCACAGGTCGACATTTGTTCGAGCGCATCGTGGGTTCAGTAGCCGATACCCTGCTATCAGACGGAGATTTGGGTGAATCGTCTTCGACGCCGCGCAGGCACAGACGATGCGAGACCTTGGCGCAGTTGTGTGTCGCCATGAGCACGATGCTCAAAGACCCTACGAGGGATCCGAGATGGAGGCTGGTCCTGGTCTTGGACGCGATTGATAGGCAAAGAGATGCGCCGCCAACGTTGCTGCCGGGACTCGCTCGGTTATCAGAAATTGTACGTCTCTTCCCCCCCCCCCCTTTTGTCTTTCCTGTATATTACTCTAACACTCCGTGTTCGTAGATGCCATGCCTCACATGTATCTTCATCGTGACAGCCCCGCCAGCCGGGTTTCTTCGAACGCCCGCTTCCGCGCATCTTCACTTCCCTCCATATACGAAGCCCGAATTCGTCCGCATACTCTCCCTCTCACCACCAGCACCGATACCCAGCTTGACGCAGCAAGAAGCAAACGACCTGTGGACGCGTTTCTGCGCAGCTGTCCACGACGCCTTTGTGCGCTCTGCATCTCGTACCTTGCCATCGTTTCGACACAGTTGTCAGGCCCTGTGGCCGCGGTTCATAGCGCCCGTGCTAGCTGGGACAAACTCACACAAGGAGTTCTCCAAGCTCCTCGTAGCCGTGCGAGTTCAATTCCAGGACGAGTCATTGCTGAACCCGAGCATCGTCGCCGTTCGCCCCGATGCCACCTCTGCATCAACACCGGGCGATGCAACGGGCAAAGACGGCCGCAACACTCGCCCCAACCCCACGACACCGACGTCTCTTGCCGCCGCAGATCTCACGGCCTTGCTGCCCATCGCAGCGCGCCTCCTCCTCCTGGCAGCCTATCTTGCGTCCCACAATGGTACGAAACACGACCTCACCCTGTTCTCAACGTATCATCATGGCAGGAAGCGCCGACGAGGCGGCGGCTTCGTCGCCAACAGGGGCACCCCTCGAAGCAAGCACCGCAAAATAGCAAGGAAACTACTCGGCGCACACGCCTTTGTCCTAGAGCGCATGATGGCCATATTCGAGGCCGTCCGGGGCGAATGGGCCCCCGACGGGAGCGCCGTCGGTGCAAGCGGTCTCGACGGCGACATCGGCATGGCCATGGCCACGCTCGCAAGTCTACGCTTATTAGTCCGCGTTGGCACAGGCGACTTGATGGACAGGGCGGGCAAATGGCGCATCAACGTCGGCTGGGAGGCCATCAGGGGCATAGGCAGAAGCATTGGTGTCGAAGTCGAAGAGTGGCTCATCGAGTGATGTGATGCGCAGTCCTAGACGTACACGATATGTAATGACACGACCCCAGGAGACTTGACGGCCAGGGCCCAGGGGCCGACGACAAGACTCAAGAGAATGCCAAGTCTATACTCCGTAAATGGCGATAATAAGATAATCATGTCCCTGCTATTGCTCTCGCACACGGACAAAATGGCCTGAAGTAGAAATACATATATACATGTACAGACATAATTGCACGCCCTTTCTCGGCAAAAATAAAACAACAACAACAACCATGTTGATATGATTCTTCGTCTAGACTTCTCAATACGCCCGCCAGAATATCGCAAAAAATCCCCAAGACATGCCGTACATCCATCATGCGTGAGAGCGACCGTACAATCAATGTGGGTCTAGTTTTTTTCCTCTTCTTCTATGCCCGAGGGAATTGGGAAAAATTCAAAACGTAAGCGCAGAATATGCGAATTTCTCGACCAAGAATATATAATGACATCAATGCCTAAATGGCCCCGTTGTAATGTCTTTTTTTTTTTTTTTTTGGCAAGTGCAGTACCTAGCCATGGTCGTGGCACAAAAAGTCGAAGTTGAGAGATTATATAGGTTCTACCAACTTCTTGCCCTCAGAAAAGATCGAGAATGAATCATCTGTTCGAGATTCAAATCTGTATTTGCTCATAACAAAAATGGCTGGCCCTGCCCGCCTGTTGTTAATGCCGAAGAAGCAAGAAACTAATCAAACGATTTCTTGGAACCGTTGCCCCCTGCGAAAGAGCTGAGGTATCCTCCGCTGTGGCCACGAGCGGCAGGCGCTTCCAGTGCGTGGGTTGGTGACCTATCCGGAGTTTCTTCCAGGGGTAGTAACGGGGTTCCCGTGCGGGATTCCGTCATGAGGCGTGCCTTCCTATCGGCTTTGTTGCTCTCGCTCGTACGGTCGTACAGATACAATCCGAGAAACGTCAATGCAATGCCCACGGCCTGTACGGGTGTTGTGGGACTGCGGAACCAGAGGATGGCCAAAACGATGACAAAGACTCTCTTGATCAAACTGGCCACAGAGTAGGTGACTGGGGAAACCATGGATAAAAGTACAAATGCCAACATGCACTGAGCAAAATGAAAGACGCCATTGAAGATGAACTCAATGGTTAGACGGCCGTGATCCATGGCGTCCTTCTTGTTGCTCAAGTCGAGAGAGCCGTCGTGCACAAAGTCTTTGAGTAGTGTGATGCCTTCACTCCAGAACCAGATGGGCAGCGTGACGATGAACGCCATGCCGGATGAGTAGCAAAGCAGATTGAGTTTGTCGAGTTTCTTGGACGGGATACCGGGGCCCTCCGATTCCGCTTTAGCAGCCTCGTTGAATATCTTCTTGGATACGATATTTTGCATGACGAAGATGAGTGTTGCCAACAAGGCTTGGATGACTCCAATCATCTGTCCGCCATAGCTGGTTTTGCCGGAGCAGGCTAACATGACCCCGATTGTTAAGGGAATCAGTGACCAATAGGTTGCTTGGGGGTATCGAATGTCGTAAAATATCCTGTAAGCCAGAACGGTGAACAAAGGCGATAGGCCTTTGACGGTGTGGACCAGAGAGACCGGGATCCTGGCAGTCGCAGTCGAACTGAGTAAATGGCCGCCTATTTGAAAGGCGGCGAGCGGGAGGGTTGTCATGATTATGTCTCGAGATGGTTGGCGAATGGGATGTTTCAGGGCTGAGACTTTTTGGCGAAGAACGGGAAATATAGAGGCCAGCCATGCCGCGACGACACAAAGAGATGACACGAAGGCGAATTGGACCAGTGTCAATGTTGCCGGCTTGTCGAAGGCATTGAGGATGGATTTCGAGGATGTACTGGTTAAGGCGGAAGATGCGTACCACATTACGCACAGTATCTAGACCCGAGGACTCCATCAGCAATTGGGCGACCTTCTAGGCATTGCGCCAATG
Organism: Epichloe festucae Fl1; assembly: GCA_003814445.1. Classification (NCBI taxonomy): domain Eukaryota; kingdom Fungi; phylum Ascomycota; class Sordariomycetes; order Hypocreales; family Clavicipitaceae; genus Epichloe; species Epichloe festucae. Next base: position 1,480,245 of record CP031385.1, on the reverse strand, counting down.
AGGATATATATGAGAGAGAGAGAGAGAGAGAGAGAGAGAGAGGCTACAACAGGTAATTGTCACATACGACGAGCTTTGGGGAGACTGGAGCCCGCAGTGCATCAGCAAGTTCATGGGCATTCTGGCTGACGCTTCCTTTTCTTGTGCGAATAGTTCGAATGGCATCACCCAAGCTCTTCTGACGACCATGACCACGCGCTGACCCTCCGGATGATGACCATGGAGAGAGCCCTTGCTGTTGACCATTTGCAGCGTTGCCATTCTGGACCTTGGTTAAAGGCACCGGTCGTCGATCTGAACGGATCATGTTGCTTCCATTGGGGAGGCCATAACCCGAAGCAGGCTTCAGGGGACTTGGTGACCGGGACATGCCATTAGCCATACGTGGCGCGTCTATGTGATCTGGAAACTTTTCCATCGCAGCATGCAGCTAGAAGCTGGCGTAGTCGATGGAGAGAGTATAGACAGAACCACAGGTGTGATGTTCGAGTTAATGTTCGAGATACGTCAGTCAGTACGGCTATTGCGATCGCGATAACGATGACTCTTGGCACGGGCTGTCGGAGACGCAGGCTGGCGTATAAAGATGGAAAGAAAGCAGAAAGAAAAAAAAGGCACTGGGAAACGAAGGACAGGAAGCGAAGACAGAGTTGCTTCTGAGACGTTCTATCACGACTGGTAAACACGATCGACTTGACCATGTCTGCTTGTTGGCTGCTCGTTAGCTGCTTGCTGCTTGTTGGCTGCTTGTTGGCGGCTTGTTGGGGCCACCCACGGGGACGAATGACGGGTTCAGGCATGCGTGATGGGGTGATGGGGGGGTTCAAAGGCCACATGTACAGTGGTGTAGCGTCCTGTGGCGCCCTGTGGCGCCCCGTATCTCCCTGTAGCTCCCGTCCGGCGGAACCAGCCAACCCAGCGTGCTTGCCATTCATTTAATGACCCGGCAATCTCCCGACTCGACGCCAACGAGCACAAGCTCAAGATTTATTATCGCGACGCCAACAACCAAGTTCCACGGTGTGCCTTCTCTCGTGTCCGAACGGCGGATCCTCTTCGCGCGCCGCTTCGCAATTTCGACCAACTCGTATCGAGCCGTCCAACGTCGCTGGAACTACCTCTGTGCGTGTATGCAACAGCCATCTTTCTCCAACTGAAAGCGACAGTGGCCGTCGCAGACCAGCCGGCACATTCATGATCAAGCTAGACTTGGCGCTGCCTCGTCGAAATTGCCCCCATTCATCTGATCATCAACCTGAAAGGCTATGAGACGAGACCCGAAGCAGTATATACTTGCTGTCACGGGTCTCTCGCAATTTTCGCGCTCCTGACCCAGGCGTCCAACCCGTCATACTTTTCCGAGTACCGAGGCGGCGCGTCGTCGCAAACACCATTGTCGTCATGGCCGCCCCAAAAATGACCAAGAACCAAATGCGAAGGGCCAAAAAGAAGGAGCAGAAGAAGGGACAGCAAGATCAGGTATGTTTGAACAGAGCCAGTCGGAATTCTCCCTGCTTTATGGCTGGAACGATGCAAAGCTGTAAGACGTGGGCTAGATCAAAAGCTGACTTGCGAATAGACTACCAACGGTCAAGAGCAAGATCAAGTGCAAGATCAAGACAGAGTCGAATCCGTCGCCGATCCAAAAGACACCGCCAACACTACGAACAGCAGTACTGATGTCGCTGAACCTGCTGTCGTTACTGACACAGCGGGTCTTGATGACGATTCGCTAGAGGATGATCCGGCTTTCGCCGTCTACAAAGACATTTTCAGCAAGTTTGGCGCCTCATTAAACGAAGACGAAGTAGCAAAGGAAGCGAATGCTGGAAATCAAGGGGTTGTCATGACCGGTGACGACGACGCTATCCCGGACGAGGAGGACGAGGATAAGCCGAAGCTATCCAAGAAGAAACGAAAGGAGTTGAACAAGCTGTCCGTCGCAGAGCTCAAGGCGTTGGTATCTATTCCAGAAGTCGTCGACTGGCACGATGTATCCTCATCGGATCCCAGAGTGCTTGTTCAGATCAAGACTCAAAGAAATGTCGTCCCGGTTCCGTCGCATTGGTCTTTGAAAAGGGAGTACCTGTCGTCCAAAAGGGGTGTCGAGAAGGCCGCTTTTCGCTTACCTCAATTCATTGCCGATACGGGAATCACGGAGATGCGCGATGCTGTGCTGGAAAAACAAGCGGAGCAAACTCTCAAGCAGAAACAAAGGGAGCGAGTCGCGCCAAAGATGGGCAGGCTGGATATCGACTATCAGAAACTATACGATGCGTTCTTCCGCTTTCAAACCAAGCCCGTGCTCACTCGATTCGGCGAGGTGTACTACGAGGGCAAGGAGGCAGAAGTTGATTTCCAACACTTTCGACCAGGTGAGCTCAGTGAAGCCACCAAGGAAGCTCTTGGAATGCCCGCTGGGGCACCGCCTCCGTGGCTGATCAACCAACAGCGTTATGGGCCACCTCCGTCGTATCCAACGTTGAAGATACCTGGTCTCAACGCACCTCCTCCCCCAGGAGGCTCATGGGGATTCCACCCCGGTGGCTGGGGCAAACCGCCTGTGGACGAGAGCAACCGGCCTTTATATGGCGGTGACGTCTTTGGCCTCGCCCAGAATGGAGCGCAATCGCAAGCCCAAGCCCAACTGCAGCAACTGGGCGAGTCCATTGACCGGACCCTATGGGGCGAGTTGCAGCCCCGCGAAGAAGAGTCTGAGGAAGAAGAATCCGAGGACGAGGACGAGGACGAGAACGAGGACGAGGACGCCAATACCGCAGGACTCGAAACCCCCAGCGGCCTAGAAACACCCGGTGGCTACTCGAGCACCCTGCACGAATACGGTAGCGGCGTCGAGACGTCCATCGGCGGGGAAATGGATCTACGAAAAGAACGCCGAGGCTACGATACCGAAGAGTCGTCCGCCCCCCGCTCAGCATACACAGTCCTACCAGAAAGACAAGTCCGCGCAGAAGGCTTCTTTGGCAGCGATCGCGTCTATGATCTCAAGGCCGCACAGCGAGCAGGCGTGCCGGTCCTCGGCTCAGAGGATGACTCTCGCAAGCGAAAGAAGCCCGGTGATGTTGACGTCGCCCTCGACGTGGACTCGCTGAACCAGCACGACGGCATCAACAAGGACTCCCTCAAAAAGAAGTTTGAGGAAACGAACAGGCAAGAGGGGATTGGTGCAAAGTGGGCTCACGACGACGACCTGACTGATCTCATTGCCGAGGAGAGTCGCAAGCGGCAAAAGACTGAGAAGGAGCAGCGAGAAAAGAAGAAGGAGAGTCGGCATAGGTTCTGAGGGCAGCAGCAGTCTTTTGGCATACCCCGTCATAACAGCAGCTGAGAATGCATCACACACGTCAGGCAGGGGTAGTGTAAAGCACGCACGAATAGGGGAAATGCACCTGGCCGGAAAGATTGTACGTGACAGACTCTCATTACAAGAATGAATGTCTTTTCCGTTATTCCGACCAATTCGAAACATTCCGTGGCGTCGGAGAAAAAAATTGGTCTTTGGGTGCAACTTGGACATGTAATATATTCATTTTCTTTTCATCGCACCACGATGGAGGGGGGCGTGCTCATTGGGACCACACGTTGTCGGACTGTCACTGCTGTTGCGCCCCGAGACAGGCTGGCCTTGATGTATTAAAATATAATAAAAAATCCAGCATCATCGATGATTCTTGGTTTACAGGCCAACCCTCTCGTGGCCTTCAAATTTGCCTCAACTGCGCTGAGGCAAAGTTTTCATGTTGTAGCAGGCTATGTACGTGTTTATTTATGGTACAACAAGTCATTGCTTCGTATTCAGCTTGAAGAATGATATCCGCGCTTCTTCAGCTAGTCCTGGATTACTGCGTGATGAGACCCTCATGTGTAATGAGCTGGTGGATCTTTGAGAGCATCTGGGCTTCTAGTCAGATGCTTTGCTGCTAACGCAATCATTGCACAGCCACTCTGGGCTCGTCACAGGCATTGCAGCATACATTGCGATGCAATCGGCATGATACAGTCGCTTTGAACAAGCCTAGAGATGAAGTTGTGTTAGTACTTACATGTGGACTGGGTGTGACGGACTGAAGGAAGGGTTTTCCCTCCAAAGTTAAAAAAAGTTAAAAACGAGAATGAGAGACTCGCCTTATTGGAGCATAATAGAATTCGCGAGCTCAGAACTGGGAGCCGGCATATTTGGCACCCATTGGCACACTTGCGGATTTGCGAGGCTCGCGGAGACTGTTTTGCTAATCCATCCTTTGCTGACGGGCTTGTGTCTTCAGAAATTTGTTGATTCGCGGCTTGTGAGCGTTTTGCTCGTGCTTCGTTTATGAATTTAAACGCCTGTTGCATGTCATCGTCATCGAGCGCGTTCCTGGCTAGGAGCACGCTGGAGTGCTTTGCAAACTCGAGCATGCGTTGCCCTGCGCTTGCAAGCCAGGAGGCCTTGCCTTGGACAAAACTCAACCAAGCGCGAGGGAAGTACGCGGCGGACATGACGTTCTGACGCAGAATGAAACCATCCCATTCCCATATATATTCCTTTTCTGCTGGTGTCACATCGGAGAAGTCGCCTATGCTCTCTCGGTGCTTTTGGATCAGCCAAGTATTGTCCGGAGCGTTCTGGGGCACGTCCTGGCCAGGCTTTAGCCTTGCCTTGCTAATGGGATGGAAGAGAGGCTGTGGGATATCCGGAACCACAGCCTTGACGGGCTTCGGATTTTCCGGTCGCCGTGGTACGATCTTCTGTGCTTTTGAAATTGGCGAGGCAGTTCTCATCCGGCCCAAAGCATTCTTGGTGGGCGATTTTAGAGATTCGTCCATGTCGGGCCCAAAGCGTGACACGAGCCAAGTCTGGTCTCCTGAGATCATTGTTCGGATGTGGAACGGCTTGATGTTGCGCCCAAGGTGATAAGTCTTTTGCGGTGACATTGTCGATTCTCGAAGGGCGGACACCCGAAAAAGCGGTCCGTCGTTTGAATCTTCTAGCGTATACTCATAGGTTGGGTGTGATAGTTGGAGATGTAGCTGCAGTTGGTCCATAGACTCGTGATATGCGCCACAGTTGATGCAACGATAATAGTCCAACGACACCGGCTGATACAACGGCAGCACGTATTGTATTCGACCTTCGTTTGAAGAAACGTTGAGATTACGAGCAGGTTGTTTTCGTTCTCTGCCCAGCTGTTGGTCGCTTAGCACCTTCAGATTGTATATCTTGTTCTTCTCTCGTGCTCTGAGGGACCGAGACGGAGTCTGGTCACCTCCAAAGTCGTCTTCTTGGTCGTTGGGTGTGGGTGATTCGGTCGTGACGGTGTGATTATGTATCCCATTTACTGGCGGGACACCGGGGCTCAATGCTTCATCACTGTAAACAGCATCAGGGTCGATGGCAGTAATGCAGTTCTTCGAACCCTTGTCGAGCCTCCTCAAGGCCTTGAAGCCCGCGGTCCATCGAAGATCGACATCCATCACATAGTTGGTCTGATGGCTGGGTTGGTTGGGGGGATACCTAGCTGACAGGTTCAAAGGGTTCTTGAGACGTCCAAATACCTTGTCAAACTTGCTAGATAAAATCCAGTGTTGAGTCGACCCCCATGGCGGATACAAGCTTTCGGCCGGTATCCCCAAGTCCTGCGGATTCAAAGGCGGCCAGTGAAGAGCATTTGCTGCTTCTATTTCTATGAGTAACTGGTATGAATCTGATAAATCGAAACCTCCATCATCTGGTCGATTTATAAGAATGCTATCGTGGGGGACGAAAAAGGGTCGAGGCAAATTAACGCGCGCGATGTGATGAGGCCCAGCGGGATTCTCGAACGTGATGAGATCGCACATTTGGCTTTGACAGTGCAATAGTTGTGGCGGTCCTGAACTGGTGTCGAAGATTGTAACTTTGCAACGTGCCTTGGTGGTAAGTACATCACGGGGAGCTGTTGCTTGGTATGACTTGACCTTTTTGGAGTCCTTGTGAAGTATTTTGAGAACTTCAATGCGCAGTGTTGAGCCCGACTCAGACATGCGCGGCGAAGCGATGAGATGATCAATGTCGAACGAGTCGTGCGATGAGATGCGACAACGCTTGGCGGGTCTGGTGTCGTCGCCATCGGCATCAGAGGACAGCTTCTGCATCATGGGAGTAGAAATGATGTTGCCCATGACTGACGCGTTCTGCAGGGCTTTGACATTCTTGAGCCAGTTGCGCTGGAGAAAGGGGGCTGTCCGCTTGCAAGGGCTTTGCGCCGTCATGATTGAAGCCCATTCATGAAACGGCAAGGCCGGCAAAGGACAGTCGGGAAGCGAACCGAGGTGGCTAGTATGCAAGAACGTGTCGGAAGCATGAGAAGAGCTGAGGCATTTTCCCTGCGCGCGCTGGGGGCGGGAGGCGGAAGGCGGAAGGCGGTGGTATCCGAGGCTGTGATGTTTACCAGACCAGACTTTGACCACGCAGGATCGATCGGATGAGCCAGTCGGTGCGGTGCGGTGCGGTGCGAGAGACAGTCGAAACGGGTTGTCGTATCTAGTGCGACAAAACAGACGACTGGCTGGCGGGCCGGAGGCTTGGGGCCTCTGCGAGCTCTGCGAGGTTCAATGCTGCCCGCACAAAACACACAAAGATGGGAAGCAGTATCGAGGCTTCTGTCTATGGGAGAAATTGAGGCTCACGGAGAATAGACCCGAGACGCGTGAGGGTTGCAGGGTTGCAGGGTTGCAAGGGGGTGTCGTCGTCTTCTGCCGCGGCGCCCAAGAAGGCTTAGTGCGGCCAGGCTAGGCCAGACGTGAGTGGCGGCACAGACGCACCAGACGCACCAGACGCACCTCGCAGTGTGGACACATGCAGGTGGACGGACGGAAGGCAAGTGCGAACAAGGGCTACTGTGCTGATGGCTGCAAGAAGGAAGAAAGAATCCGCCTGCTTCCCTCCTTTTGCCTTCAATGTTGACTGCCCAGATCGCCCAGATTGCCCAAATTGCCCAGACATTGAAATCGGAATCGAAATCGAGATCGAAATCGAAACCCGCAAACCAATTGCATTCACGCCCCCAAATCAGACCCCCCCTCCCCCCTGCTCTAAATTTGACGCCACCAATTGTGGAATGTCAAGGCCAGCTGCCAACTGCCAACTTGCCAATTGCCAGTCACCAGTCATCGATGCAACTACTCCGTACGGAGTACTCCGTCCGTACTGTTTTCATGCCCCACCAACCAACCTTTGCGCATCCAACAGATTAAGCTTCACCATCTCTCGTCTGTCGCAACGCAACAGCTTCGTCGAACTATAATCTCCCGCGCTCTCTCAAAGGGCAACATGAAAGGCGCCAGGCCAATATGTAGCCTGATCGACGTCTCTATTCTTCCATCATCTTGCTGATCATCCCAGCCTGTTGGAGCGGACCCAGTTGCGTTAATTTGTGTGAATATTTACTTTCGGTGCGCAGTGAGTGCGTCTCTCATCAGCAAAAAAGGCGCGTCAATCGGCCATCGTCCCACTCTTCCAAACAGAAGCCTTTCTTCTCGCTTAAACTCATACAAATCTTGTCGCATTATACACCGACACCGAGCTATGGCTGTCACACGCAAGTCAGGAACGCAGCAACGCGGCGAGCCCAGCAATCGTCGCAGTTCGAACCGCGCCTCCCGAGGAAGCGTTTCTCGTCCGAAAAGGCGTGAAAGGCTCAACTATGCTGAAGATTCATCAGATGCAGACGAATTTTCTAATGCACACTCGATATCCTCCCTTGAAAACAGCCCTGTGAGCGAGATCGTACCTTCTTCAACACGTTCAACCCGATCAACCCGATCAACCCGCCTAGCGAAAGAATCCGCAGCGGACTCGCGGTCTATCGGAAATTCTTCGACGCTTGCGATGAGAGAGTCAAAGAATGTCAGACAAGGGTGCAGGAATACCGTGAAACAGAAACTCCAAAATGGACAGAAACGAAAGCGTACTTCACGGCCGCAACTTGGCAAACGCCGCAAACTTGGAGCGTCAAGTGCTCCCGAATTGGAACACAACCCAAATGCCATTATCCCTGACTGGACAGACCCTAGGATACCGTTTGGTTGTTGGGTAGATATTTTTCTGTATGCTGCTCGAGAAGGATCAACCGAGGCGCTTTCCACAGGTTGGCTCATACATGCAGCTACTACATGCAAAGCCTTCACAGAGCCTGCATTGACCGCCATCTATCGCTGCCCTGCCATAAAAAGTACAGCCAAGGCAAAGCGTCTGGCCGCCCTGCTCGATCGACCTGTTTCAGAGATGCTCTTCAATTACCGCGCCAAGATTGATACCCTACACATCAACATTCATATCGTTCAGCCTGGGATACTGTTTCAATTAATACACCCGCTTACTCGCCTCCAGGAACTCATCATCTACACCCAGTTAGATCAGCCTCCGTACCGTGAACTTGATAAAACAATGCGCTGGCACTACCCTGAAGATGTATTCGATGCTTTGGAAGCCAGTCAAGCCACGTCAACAACCAGTGGCTTCAAGCCCTTTGCGACGAGCTTAAAAAGCTGGGAGTGGAGTGGCAGGTTCATTGGTGGGTGTGTTGCGAATCTTGATGCAATGACCTCGGTCCATCAAACGGCGTCATTTTCACAACTCACCAGGTTGAGTTTGACCAATTTCCAGGTACCTTCGCTGAAGAATTTGCGAATCACCTCTGAAGAAAAGGAGCTGCAGACCTACCATGAGGACGGCACTGTCATCCAATCTGTAGCAAATGCTATCTCGCAGCTGGGTGCATTGAAGCACCTCGTTTTTGAAGCCTCGACCGTGATGAACGATCGCCTTCTCCCACTTTTACCCAAGAATCTGGTACACTTTGAGCTCATAAACTGCTGGGAGGTCAAATCGGAGGATCTTGCCGCCTTCCTTCGTACTCATGGTAGCGAAATGCGAACGCTGAGTCTGTTGCATAATCAGTCTCTCGACCTGGCATTCTTGACCGATTTGAATGAAACATGTCCGAAGTTGAGAGAGCTCAACATGAACTTGTCGTATTATCGCCATCATGATTGCGTGAACGACGCGGACCCCATGTATGATCAAGCATTACTCCCAAGCCAAGTCCCCAGATGGCCATCAAGTCTCAGGGTCCTCAACATCGAGCACATTCGAGAGTGGTCGGTGGAGACTGCAGAGATGTTTTTTCAATCCATCATTGACAGTGCGGCGCATCTACCAGATTTAAGGTACTTGGCAATAAAAACCATGCTCGACATTCCCTGGCAAGCGCGAGCCACTTTGCGCCGCAAGTGGCGTGACAAGATGGAAAACGTCTTCCTTCGGCCTTATGTGCCACCTACTTGTTTCACAACACTACGGCCCCCATCTAATCGAGAGGCGCCGGCGTTGAAGAAGAAGCAATCGCTCGAATTGGCAGTTTCGCCATCTCGGCGCAGCAGCAGGCTTGCGTCCAATAGCGAACTGTCCGAGTCCCACGCAGGGTCCCCCATCAGATCCACACGTCAGCAACATCACAACAAGCCGTCATACAAGGAGCCAGATACTGATGAAGATGAGTTTAACTCGGATGAAGATGAAGAGGAAGAAGAAGGGCCAGGCGAGAAGATGAATGAGAGGAAAGATGGTCATAACATTACCACCCGTCATCAGTCGCCCAATGCCAATGAGGCGACTCCTACATTCATACATGGCAAATGTACAACCGTCAACATTTTGTTCGACAACCAAAAAGTACGAGAGTTGCAATACAGCATGGAGGACTTTGGCTCAGACGAATCCGACTCGGAGGAGGAATGGGTCGGTGACTACGAAGATGTAGGAAGCTTTGTCGTCTTCTAGAATGCCAGCAGCCGCCTTTCACTGGAGGCTTTTTGAAGCATAAATTTGCATGACATGAAACTGGCTGTAAATATCCCTCCCTGCCTTTGCCGTGACTGTAATTATATTGCTCGGCTGCGTGTTTCATGGCTTTGACGGACTTTGTCGGCTGCACTTTGCTCTCTCCTACCCTGGACGAGCATTCGGGGTTTGAAGATGCGACTAGAACATGAAATGATGTCCCGGTTTACAAGGGTCGTCCGTCGAGGAGACTGGACAAAGAAGTGAGCTGTACGGAGTAAACAGACAGCACCAGGTGAACCAAGTCACCCAGTACAGTGCTCGCTCTCTCCCCCCTACTTTATTTCTATCAGCGGGCACAGCCCGTGAAGCAGAACTGTGTTGATACCATCTCACCAGTGTCATGTTACGATATCGCACATCTGATTGTCATTGTTCCTCGAGGCTGGGTAGAACAACGAACCACGTTTGGACCCAGCGTGTTGATAATCATGTTTGCTAGAGAAAGGGCATACAAATCAACAAAACGGAGACAAGAGCAAAAATGGACAAGAATCCGGATTCTCTTTTTTTTTTTTTTTTTTTTTTTTCAGAGATGGGTCCGGGTCCCCCTTTGGAATCGCCTCGAAACACCAAAACACCAACTGAATGCTAGTATGCTACACGATTGATGAGAAAATCAATTGATTGTGCCCCCGCTAGAACGCAGCACCTCCTATGCCCTCCCCGGCAAGATTCTTCATGCTCCTGTCGCTCAAGTCACTTCGAAGTTCCCACGCGCGAGATTCTCGCTCTAGCCGATCCCACATGTACAAGGACTTCCGGAGACGTTCTTGCCTGGAGCGGAGTTCGTCGCGCACTTTTTCTTCCTCGTCGCGCAGTTTGCGGTAGTGAGGCTCCAGCTCGCGGGTTACCCCGAGTGTGACGGGGGTCATGGAGGGATCGAGCTTTCCGCCGGGGACGATGGGAGGCATCGTTGCTAGCAGGCTTTGGGCGAGGGTCTGCCTTGGGCCGCTGCCATGTTGTGACGCGGGACCCGTGGGCGGATTAAACGGCCGAGGCTGTGTGGGTGTAGATGATCCGCCGGCGTTGGACTGCGCACCGCGAGGCCCGGTCGGGATGGCAGTAGATCCGCCTGGGGTAGTGGGCGACGGAGACAGTCCTGACATTTGTCGAGACGGCGGTTGACTCCATCCTGGCCGACCACCCATTCGATGGGGAAAGCCGCCCCTCGATGACGGCGGGACGTAGCCTCGTGGACCGGATGGAGGGTTAGTCGGACTGGGCGCATCGGTGCGACTTGGGGTGGGCGGATGCCTGGCGCTAGTAGGTAATGGAGATGAAATAGACGAGGACAAGCCTCGACTTGGAGGAGGTGCTGGAGGCACTGTGAGGGCGGCTGGGCCGCGAGGTGGCGATATGGACGCAGAAGGAGCATCAAGAGCGCCAGAGCGAGGCGTATCTCTGACCGATCCGGTGCCAGAGGCTATCGTGCGAAGAGGAGACTGTTCTCGCGAGGGCAGCGGTGAACGTGCTCTTATGGAACTAGGTCGCGGGGATGCTTTCTCAGAAGCGGGCCGGGATGTGATGGCTGATGAAATTCCCGACTCTCGAACCGGCGACGCTCGTCTGATTGGCAGGTATCTCTCCCCCATTCGATTTCGGCTCGGTGATCTAGAACTTGGCCGATATGATCCCCCGCGAGGCGCCATGAGCGGTGATTTGATAAGAGGACTTCTATCGCGTCTTTCTCGGCCATGGGGTGAACGGGACCTCCGCCTATGGTCAATGTCGTTAGCCTCAAGATGTACCTTCGAAAAAGCAAGCACTATACAAGGTGTACCAACCTGTCGTCACGTCTGTCGAAACCATGATCTCTGTCCCTCATGCGGTCTCGATCCCAGTCGCGCTCCCTATCGCGTTCTTGCTCCCGATCGCGTTCCCAGTCCCTACGAGGTGAGCGAGGCCGCTCAAATCTCATATCTCGAATGGGCGACCCTCGTCTTGACAAGCTGCGTCGCGGAGGCCCAGGCGACCGCCTCATGGGCGGCGATCGTGTACGCTCTCGTCTTCGTGGCGGACTTGCTCTTTCACGAGATCGCTCTCTTCGCGCGAATCTATCACCGCCGCTTCTTGACCGTCGTCGGGGTGGATATCGACCTGGGACGTAGCTATCGGAACCTGAGATGACGGGGCTTCGCGGACGAGGACTTCGTGCTCTGGGGGTTCGTGGCCTATCTCGAATGGGGCTTCTTGGTCTGTCTCGAATAGGACTTCGCGGTCTGTCTCGAAGAGGACTTCTCACTCTGTCTCGAATAAGACTTCTCGGCCTGTCTCGAAGAGGACTTCTCGGTCTGTCTCTAATGGGGCTCCTTGGCCTGTCCCGAATAGGACTTCTCGGTCTCTCTCGAATAGGACTTCTCGGTCTGTCTCTGATGGGGCTCCTTGGCCTGTCCCGAATAGGACTTCTCGGTCTCTCTCGAACAGGGCTCCTGGGCCTATCTCTCACGGGACTCCTCGGTCTTCGAGGGGACCGATCCCCAGGAGGACCGCCTCGCGGAGTAGGCCTCCACGATTCCCCTGCGCCGTATCTGACGACCTCGCCATCGTCATACCTGGGTTGCGAATTAGAATCAACAGCGAGGGAGGGAGAGCCAGGATACCACGAACCTTCTTCCTCGCGCATCTCGATCGCGCTCCATCTCGATATAGAGGCTTTCGCGACGCGGCGTGGACGTGCTTTGCGACTAGGACTAGGTAGTAGGTAGTGGCAACGTTAGAATGGGGGTTTCGAAGTGAAGTGAATGGTTGGTTGCACGCCGAGAAAATCCAGGCGGCAAAACTTTGGGCCGAATGCCGGGCCTCGGGACAGTGCGTAGTACACACATGTTTCTTTATTGACACTGTACGTTTCGCCCCCTTCACTCGAACAATTAATAAATTGCTCCGTGCATGAAGAGCAAAGGGCAAGCACGTATATTTATTAAAAGTGACAAGCTGTTCAAATCTGGAAACAAGACAATACTCTACTTCTTCACTCATGGTATAGGTATAGTAGAAACGTGAAAGCAGAAAGCAGGAAGCAGAAAAAAAAAAGGCAGCAAAAAGGGGTGCCTGAAACCAATTAGCAAGGCCAAGAATCCTTTTTGGCCTTGCTCGAGATACACAATCCTAAACACCATTGTCCAAATGCAGATCCGACTACGAATGTAGAGGGTCCAGAAAAAGAGACATCGAGAGAAAGGTGGTCAGCCCATACGACTCAATTGCTCTTCGAGCCGCCTAGATGCTCAATATCCTCCTCATCATCCTCTGTGGTGTTACCTTGGCTTGAAGCCGAAATTCGCGAGAGAATCCATTGTTGCGCCTCCACCGCATGTTCTTGCATCATCTCGTTGAGGCCGAGTTTGGGACTGCGCACAACAGTACCAAATCTCCGTTTCTGCACTTTCTTAGTAAGATCATGGTCAGACCAGCACGCATGATCGCCGGCGACGTAGACTCTTGAATTTTCCTTGTACCATGAGGAAAGGTCCGGGTCAATATCTGACTTGACGGGTCGCAAATTCCCTGTTACGTAATTGATGACGCCCGCAATCTTCGATTTGCAGTCTGCTGTGCAAAAATATTAGTCGTTTGAGCCTCCAAGAGATGAGCTCTCGTTCTCGTACCTCGGTTGATCAACAAAACCTTGACTCCCAGGTAGGCATTACCTACTCCCATAAGAAATATCTCGTCGGTATCGTATAACTGTAGAAAGTTGTCCCACAGATAACACACCAGCTGCTGGATCTGCTCTTGAAGAGCCTTTTCTTTGTACCCTGGTATATATGCGTCGGCGTCCTGAAACAATGGTCAGAATTGCGCGCGAATTGAACCATTGCAAAAAAGAAGAAGGAAAGATGCTACCATACCGCTTCATTGGTGATATAAGCCGGAATATTGACATCCATGACTCCAAACATTTGGCTAATTGCCCAATCAATGTATTGAGTCACGCCATCGACCTGTTTTCACACTTTTAGCTTGGGATGGCAGATCACTGAACGGCTTCGATGGACTTACAACCCATGCATTGTGAGGCTCTAGCGAGGAATCAAAGGCATCCGACTGTGCCAGCAACTGAGGCCTGAAGGCAATGTTAGCTAACACTTCCACTCCTCTTTTTTTCTTCATATTACGTGTTGTCCCCCCTCCGCAGTGTTATAATGAATTAGTACTCACGGGTCGTGAAGGATGACGAGCAGTCTCCTTGAATTGTGTAACAAGGGTGTCACGAGAATTTGGTTCTCGAACGACTTGTATAGCTGCTCCCGTTGGACATACAATGGAATCATGCTGTGTTTTTCCTGGAGCACTTGTCGCTGAGCGTTACGAATAACGTCATGCAAACGGCTAGCTTGGAGGGATTGCATCGAGGGAATGTCGACAATGCCAGGTCTCATACATTCCCAATGGGGAGCTTGAAATGCTTGAACCTTTGCGATGGCCCGGGCAGCTTCCTTGTTGAGCTTGGGAATTGCCATCTTTGGAGGCGGTTCGCCCATGAGGGTTCTTGCCACGGCAACAGCCGAGTTTGAAATTGCGGAAAGGTTGTAGCCGCCTTCGAGACACACAGCTACCTTGCCATCTGCGAGGGACATGAGCATATGCGTCATGTGCGCATAGCAGGGCGGTGTTACGAAACAGCCGCCCAATTCGTCACCATCTGCAGCATCGAACCCCGCAGATATGACGACCAAGTCGGGGTTGAACTCCTTGGCAATGGGCATGACAATCTTTTGGAAAGCTGCCATGTATTCACCGTCACCCATGCCCTGATCATGCCAACCAATGTTGATATTTTTACCCAATCCGACGCCTGCACCGCAGTTTTCGATGCCTCCATCCGGGGTCTCTGGGTTTGGAGGCTTCCCGGGGTAGAAATGTCCATTTTGGTAGACATGGATGGATATGTAGAGAACATTTGGATCATCATAGAATATGTTTTGAATGCCGTTTCCATGATGGACATCCCAGTCGAGGATAAGGACCTTGCGGCAGATATCAGGGTAGTCTTGCTGGCAGACACGAACGGCGACAGGTACGTTGTTGAAGAAACAGAAACCCATGGGTGCATCAAACTCAGCGTGGTGCCCCGGAGGTCTAATAACAGCGAATGCGTTCTTGACCTGGCCCACCACGACGTTCTTGCAGGTATCTATGGCACCACCCGCAGACAAAAGCGCCGCAGGGTACGACATACTTCCAACGTACAGGGACTCGCGGCCTTGATCGAACCGCTTTGTCAGTTCACGAAGCTCTGCCGTGCTCAGTGTTTCCAGATGCTCAACCCAGGCCATGTGCTCTGAGGAGTGCGCCAGGCAAATTTCCTCGCGAGTTGCTGGACGTGCAGGTATCCTCCACATGTATCGTGTCGGGCACTCCTTGAGGATCTTTGGTAGCTCCGCTTCTGGACCCGTGTACACGAGACCGACTCTTTTGAAAGCCTTGAAAATTTCATGGATACGTCGTGGATCCTCCGGGTGATGCGTGTTTGGGCTGAAGTCGGCATTCATATGGAGCTTCATGCGATCATCGTAGCAACAGCCGGTGGGGAGAAGTCCGCGCCTCCGTAATTGTTCCAGGGCCAGATCCTGGGGATCAGGGTCGCTGCCATCATCGTACATGGCATCCTCAGAAGCTGTGTCGTCATCGTGCTCAGCTCGAGGGCTGGTGCCTTGAACGACGCCGTTTGTCACATCGGCATCTTGCATCCGATGATCTTCTATATCCATTTCTGAGTGATGATCCATACTATCCGATTGCTTGGCTATAAGAACATCGGACCATCAATACGTTTTGGGAAAATAAAAAGGTGGACCAAGAAAAGGCGCCAGATGTGAGCCCAAGGGGAACTTGAGCAACTTGGTGGTCGTTCAGAGAGACTCCCTTATTTGCCAGTTGAAGTTGACCGACCCGTGGACCACAGGCAGGGTAAAACCTAGACTAAGAGCCATCAGCAACAAGAACTCGATCAGTATAAGACTTTGTTCGCGTCCACTACGAAGTCATCTCAAAAAAAATCCGAACTGGGGTTTTGTGTTGAAGTTGAGACGTCTACTGCTAATGGCCATCTTCGTAACAAGGCCACGACTCCAGGAAACACAGAACGAAACGAAAGACTGCAAAACAAGAAGGGCTCGCGTTGTGTTCCGAGAAGTACAAGAGACAAAGCAACGCATGAAAGTAGGAGGACCATGGACCAAATTTCAACTTACCCGGAAAACGTCGAGCAATTGAGCAGAGCAGTCTGGTGCTTGCTTGGCCCTCTGCACCAGCCGGGCTGGATGTTGATTTTTTGTAACTGGAAGCCGCGCAGCACATGGGCATGCATACAAGAAACCGGTGAGTACCAGCTGAAAAGACCACGAGCAGGTGAGCGAGCGAGCGAGCAACCAGCAAGTTGCAACCTGCGCGAGTCTGGTGCCATGTGGTGCCATGTGGTGCCATGTGGTGGTGCGTTTTTGGCGGGTTGGCCGTGGACCACCCCCCACCACCACCATTGGGCGCGCTGCACTGGACCGTGGCACGGCGCTGCTGTGCTGTAGCCTGTGCGAGCTGGGCCACCACTATTACGGTCCTGACTCCTGACCGGCAGACCCCAGATCGTTGTTTCAATCAATCAATCAGTCAATCAGTCAGTCAATCGCATTCGGCAAATCACCACTAGGTTTGATTGCTCCTGTCCTGCTCTAAGCTCATCTATATAATAAAACAAATCACTGAGCCTCCCCTCCTCACCCAGGGTAGCTTGAATCACCAAGACCAATGTCTGTCTCGCGCATGCGTACATACTCAGAAATACAAACACCACCTTCTGTCTTCAAGTCAGGGTTTCCAAAGCAACAGGTGTAGAGACTCGGGAGTCAAAGTCTGACACGCGGAGGATATCGTCCAAGAATGACCCATCATCGCCCCTCGGAGAATACCGTGAGTGTGAGGCAAGAAATCTTGACCCATTCGGCAGTCGGCCATCAGGACTAGCATCACTTTGTAGCCTGAGACGGTCTTCATCGCGTTCATCGTCAAAATCGATAATGCCTCCAACTCCGTGCTCTGCCAAGTTGACCTTTTTGTCCATCCAGTTTCGTTCGTCTAGTGCACACCGCAAAGCAATTTGTATCGACTCCTGATCAATGGTGAAGCTGGGATGTCCTAGATGGACTTCAGTAATGAGACGCTTTCGCGGGTAGCTGTAAATATTGTTGAAATAATACAGCAGCTCCTCTGGGCCCAATTTTGCATATGTTTTGATGATGCGACCCCAGTGGCTTTGGTCGTTCCAGCTTGTAGCCAGGGAATGACCTCTGCTGACATTTTCAACCAATGTGAACTGCGTAGAATATTAGCACTCATGATTGGCTTGATGGGGAGGGGCTTGGGCTTGACTAGCGATGAACTCACCTGTTGCGGAGTTGGGTCTAAGCGAGGACAGATGTAATGCAAGATCACGTCCTTGATGGTTTCAAGCAAATCCATCAATTCCAGTAGCTCGGCTGTTGAGTGGTATCGCATTTGGCTTGTGCGTATGTCGTCTACGTAGGGTTCCGGATGACCGACTTGTGGTCTGGGAAAATCGCCGTGGAACTGAACACCATACATCCACCAGCGGTAGAGCGCTCTTCGAAAACGTAGTTGCTCATGGGCCCGAAGAAGTCGACAGTCTTCAGGCTGGTGGAACCATCGCATTTGAGGAAACAGCTCCTCCCATTCACGAACAAGCCGGCAATGTTTAAGCAAGCCGGGGACATCCCTTTCGGTCAGGAAGACGGTAGTGGCTAGAGCTCGAGAGACCTTTGGCGTCTTGTGAGCTTTGCTGACCTGCAAAAATCTGCTCTCAGATCCGTTGTCAGATGCCGCAACATTTTGACCTTCCCCACTCAGAACCAGCCCTGCATCGCCAACAAATCGTTTGAATGCAATCTTTCGTGGCTTATACTGCCCGCTATTGACAATATCACCAGCGGACGCTGTGTATGCTTGTAGAAACTCGTCGAATGGGCTAAAGTCCCGCTGCAGAACGGGGAGCAAAATGTCAATCTTGCGCCGCTGAAAGAACTGGAAGAATTCTGTGTTCGTGATGGAAAGTTTCAAAATAGCTTGCAAGTCCAACTGCTGGTAAATTTCGAGGAGAATTTCGACCGGCAATCCTGCAAGGCATGCGTAGAGTCTGTGCGATGCTGCCATTTGGAGAGCGATTGGCTCGTGCGACTAGCCGGGCTGGCGTAGTCCTTGATTTGTTTTGACTTGTATAGAAGCGAGATGGGCTTCCGTTCTGTAGTAATTTATTCACTTTCTCTCTCTCCTGATTTGCGTTCGTATCTTCCCCTAAATTTTTGCTTTTGTTTTGCTTTAAATTGTGTCCGGGCAGTAGATTGTGATATTCCCTTGGGAATGAATGGTCGAATGTCAGACTCTTCTGTGCCTATTGGGCAAAAAGAAACGCCAACCGAAGCTGTAATGAAGATCAATCTCGAGACGCCGAAATATTTAGATAATCTGAAAACTGTTAAAATTAACGCCAACTACTCCAAAAATTAACGCCAACTACTCCAAAACACATGAACCCACTTGATGTGATAAGCATGGTATATGAGTATTCACCTCAGGGCCCCACGATGTGGTGTTGATGTTGATGTTGCTGTTGCTTGCTGTTGCTGTATGATGGGGGCTAAGTCGCTACTCTTGTGTGGTGTTCCGGAAAATAGCTTTCAGATGCCTTCTCAAAGCTACCCCAGTGAAAAGATAGAGCTTGAGCTTTGATATTAAGGCAAGCCTTAGCACGCCAGATGGGACAACTCCGGAGCTTCTAAACTCCACGATGGCTTCGTGATACTCGACAAGTAACAGAAGCGAGTAATGAGTGGTCTATTGTTCTGCAACCCCGGCGTTGGGGCTGGAACGAGGGCAGACAAAGCCCAAAGGGGTTGATGTTAGAGTTACGCGGGTTGCGCGGCGAAGAGGCTCCATCGTAATGAATGAGTCTCTCACAACCAGTAAAGCCATGGTTGTGGAAGTTGTAACTTGATGCTGATGAGTGTTGCGGGAAAAAGAAAGGGGGTGGAAGAAGGGGGACAAGGAAGAGAGTGCTGGCGCGTCCGATTACCCGGCGTACGGATTATTCCGTACACATTACCTCAAATCCTGCTGCGGCCCCATATTAAGATCAGCGACCAATGACACCATCGACCCCAGATTTGGCCATAACATGTTAGCAGCGATTACTTGGCCCACTACGGAGCACTCTGTCTGCATGGTTTATAATATTTGATTTCAAAAGCGTGTTCTTGTTGACTTGCTCACAATTTTTTCCTCACTCAAAAAAAGGATCAATATTGATTAGAGTCTGACCACACCAATTTTTACGCTCTACTATGCGCTGAGATGTGTGTCATGCTTTGGATCGCACACTTCCAGAGTGATCAACCCATTAAACACCTGGTACCGAAGTTGGAAAAATATCGCTTTTTTAAGTTTGATTTCTAGTACACGTCGCACTTTCCACGAGTAAGTCTGCAATGGTAAACAATGATCAAAAACTTCAGCGTCGCATTTGGTCCATCTACAAGTTGCGAATCTCTATTCCTCGTCGCTCTCTATGCAAAGACCGATTTTTTATCCAACTCATTCTTGACAGGCCGGACGCCGGCACTGGAGCGTAATCCCAGTTCTCCTTTCCTCGACCATCTTTCAACACTCTGTTCCACTCTGGCGTTGTGTCTGGAGGCCTTTGCCTTTCGAAGGTCGGAACGGATTTGGTTGGGTGAAATGAATTCGCGATTTTCATAGATGATTGGACCGCCAAAGGAGCCTTCCTGTATCACTATAGGCGTCAAGACAAACCGGGGCCCGATCTCAATCAATTTGATTTCCGTATTTGCGCCGGCTTTGGCGGATGCACCCTTGGACTTCTTGCTGCCTTCTTCGCCATCACCTGACTGGAGGAGCGAGGCTTCTTCTTCGTTGATCTGGTAATTTCGCACCCAAATTTTCCCATCAGCTACGCTGAAACCCATAACATGGTCGATAAAGGGCTTAGACTTGCGGGCACCTTGAGGTACTCCGAATGTGTGTAGGAAGACTTCTTTAATGAGTCGCAAATGCGGTTGTTCGTCGAATGCAGCATCAAATGATAAAATCGGACGAGAGCCCTTTAAGCAGTTTCCAGTGAAATGCAGCTCTTCCATAGTATGCACTGCGCAGGAAAGCATTAGTTGCGCAGCGAATTGGCAAATGTGTTCTTGTATTCCTTACAGTTTTGGAGGTGCATCTTGATGGTCGGGCCGTTGGGAACCTTGCTTAGCCATATGTAGAGATCTTTTCCTTTCCTGGCCTCAAAAAAGAGCACGTTGTTACAGTTGTATAACTCGGCAAGTTCGTTGAGTTCGTTGAGTTTAGATTTGGAATCAAACTTGACGTCTTTGCGACCATGAGGCAACATAGAAGCAAGGTCATTTAGCAAATGCCGGTGTCTGCATACGGACAGAGTGGTTAGTATTCAGGAGTCAATATTTGAAATATCCGAGGGGATTACAAACCTGTAGGTCACGCCGCGAGATGAGAGGATCAAAACTCGTTGCTTGTTTTTCTTGACGCCATTGCTAGCCGCTGTGGGCTTTTGTTGCGCATCACTTTTCGACAACGACTTGTAGACGGATGCCATTTTCACTCTATCTCTAAAGAAGCAGTTGAAAAAGTGAAGGCTGTTAAAACTGACAAAAGTTGTGGCAGTGGTAAGCCAAAGACAAATTCTGGATGGAGCAGCTGCAGTTCCTAGAAAAAAAAAATGGCACACGAAGGGTATCGGCTCTTATCGATAAGACATGGCCCCCCTTCCGGTGCCAAGCATCGTGCGCCCCACTGCGAACGACGACTTAATCTAAGTAGCTTGTCTATTAGTCCGTAGTTCTGAATGATACCAGAACAGCGAACATGCCTTTCCGCGTTGCTTGTTTTGCAGTGCAACAAGTCATTCTCTTTAGAAGTAACAAGGAAGTTCTGTTGAAACTTGAGCGGAGGAATATGTTCTGGCGGCTGAACTGTTGCACGCGAAGCTTTCAGTAATATCGATGTATTCTCACGAGCTATATATTACAAGCACTTAATCCTAAATTTCTGACCATACAAGAAACGACAAAAAAAAGTTATAACCAGTCCTTCGTTCCACTGAGGATCAGACCAGGCACAACTCTGAGATCTGAGACGAGGGTCAATCTGGGAACACAAGGAAGAAAGCAGGATCATTGAAGATTCATTCAACTGCCATACGTTTAGATAGAGGAACATTGCCTCCCGTAGCGACTGCCCAAAACATTAGGCCCGATCACCGTCGTGACAAACAAGGAACAAAAAAGAAAGTAAAAGCGTCACCGCCTTCTAAGTTTTGACAAAGACGTATCACCATTCCTCATGTCCTCCATTCTGCGCCAAAAGATTATTTCCATACGTAACACCCGCTGCTGGGAGCGATTGAAACACAAAGTGTCATTTCCACATCAGTAGACTGCGGCGCTCTGTTGCGACATCGTTTAACAGCACTTGCCACCCTTGGAAGAGTCGTCATCGGCCGGCTTGCTCAGAGAGATGTTGGTGCCGGCGCCGATAGTGGCCTGAGCACCGTCGCCGCTGTCGAGAGCCTTGCTAGATACGATTCGGTAGATCTCTATAGTGGTCAAATGTCGTCAGATACCGCATCACTTCGCCAACACAAATCATATTCGGTCGGAGATACAGCCACATACCGGTCAGAATGTTTTGGAAGGCGAGCTCGACGTTACTGGCATCCAAAGCTGACGTCTCGATGAAAGACAAGTGATTCTCACCTGAGGCCCCAGGTGTTAGCAAGCTTCTCGTGACATCTTGCTTATACTCCACCACCCATTGCGTCAGCACATACTCGCAAAAGCCTTTGCTTCTTCCGTGGGAACAGCTCGGAGGTGCCTTAAATCGCTCTTGTTTCCGACGAGCATGATGACGATGTTGGCGTCAGCATGATCACGGAGCTCCTTCAGCCACCGGGTCACGTTCTCGTAGGTCTGGTGTTTGCTGATATCGTAGACAAGTAGGGCTCCGACGGCTCCGCGATAGTAGGCAGAAGTGATGGCGCGATAGCGTTCCTGTCCAGCAGTATCCCAAATCTGCGCCTTGATGGTCTTAGAATCGACCTGAATGGATCTCGTGGCAAATTCGACGCCGATGGTAGACTTGGAGTCTAGGTTAAACTCGTTTCGCGTAAATCGACTGAGAAGATTGGATTTTCCGACACCAGAATCTCCAATCAAAACGACTTGTTGAACGAAGTGTTAGTTTGATTTCGCCCATGTGAACTAGTTACTGTGCCCTAATGCTGTCTGTGTGAGGAGCAATACCTTTGAAGAGAAACTGCCGGGGAGTGACGGAAACCCCTATCGTTAGCGGTCGCGAGACTAGTCCGAGGGGTTAAGAGAGGGGCATAACATACATCGTATTCGTCGTTGGCCATGGCGGCGATGTTGGAGCTTTATGATGACTCGACAGGCTGGGAATGTTAAAAGCTCGACCGAAGGGGAATCACAAGGTGGTTAAAAGAGACGGTATTATGCGTCGGCCGTGAGGTGGATGTGGTGGATGTGGGTGCAGTTGTAGAGGGGAAGAGATACATACTGTGTGGTCTGTGGTTTGTGGTCTGTGGTCACTGCCAGTGGTGTGCGTGTGTGTGGTTTTTGGTCGAACTGTCGTCCGCCCACCTCAAGCATAGAACCTGAGGAAGAGAGGGAAATGGCGTCGGCTGATTGGCAAGCTCTTTTGGTGCAAGGGGGGCGCGAGCACAACCGAAACACTGGAGCATGGCAACCCTGTCAGTTAGTGAGTACGGAGTCCTCGTGCTTTGAATTGACTACATGTAATCCGTAAAACCAGACAACTTCAAAGGTACTTGTCAGTGCGCTCGAACATTTTGACCGAGCGTTGAAAGAGAGGCCGGTGATGTTGATTAATTCTCAAGTCCCCGGCCCACCTGAACAGCGACGGCCTCTTAGTCTAATTCAAGTGACTCATGCGTTAAAGGTAAAAACAACATCCATCACCTCACTGGCAGAGATTTTGACGAAATCGTGAAACAAGGGGAAACCTCTGCCGTTCCCAACCCTTCGCACGAGAGCTGATGCAGCAGACAAAATATTGACCGAGTACGAAGTTGTAGCTCGCAACTCAGAACAATGACTGCGCCTTCTTTTCTTCTTCTTTTTCATCAAAGTAGATGCATAAGGAGAACAAGGTAGCACTGAGCATTTATTCAGATTTTGTTTTGCAGACTCTGGTGCCAAAATTGTACATGGTAGGATCAAGGCTGGTGCGGATGATCTGGGTGACCTGGAGGAGATATGAAGCGTCTGGTCGATGCGAAATCCAATCGAGTGCAGAGGAATGAATGAATTCATCGTGCCTGCCCATTCCGCACCGGTCTGTGGAAAGTTGATGAGTCAGTGAGCGCGAGGTTGGCCCAGCAAACTGGACCAGTCATGTCTGGTTGACCGTGCATGCGTGCTCGCACTGTACACTTTCCTTAAAACCACGCGACCGGTTTGCTACGATTGAGACATATAATACAGCCTTCGACGTGTCTCACAGACGCACCAGCTCTGCCATACCCGATATACATGTATGCAGCACAGCACCCTGCGACCAACCATGCATCTCAGCAACCAGTCTGTTTACGATTGAACTGTCACCTGTCGTCACCGAGTGCACGCTGCCACAATCTTGTCCGAAATCACTCTTAGCTCCATGACTCAGGTCTCTCAAATCTCATCTGCCGTCACAGATGATTTGGCCGATGACAGCGACAGCTCGGTCCTATCATCTACGTCGGAAGATGTGAACTTGGAAGATGAGTGGGCCGTGACAAGAATACTAGCGGAGGCCAAAATTGATGGCCAAGAGAAATATCTTATCGAATGGTCAGGGTTTGAACTCTGCGATGCCACCTGGGAACCAGCTGAGCATTTGAGCCAAGAGCTGCTGACCGACTGGAAGGCAGCGGTGGAACGGACTGGTAGGACCACAGTCCCTGGATTCAAAATCAACGACTGGAGGAAGGCCGTGAACGCCGATATCCGTTCACAATACGCCAAACATGAGGCCCGGAACCGGAAGCGAGCACTTGCCGGGCTGAGTATAAGGCGTCTTCCATTTAGTCTGCAGGAGTGGCTAGACAGTGTACAAGGTCCATCCGAAGATGAAAATTGTGACAAACATGAGCGAGATGATCAAACCCTTGCTGAATTGAAGACAGCTCGAAGGGAGAAGGCTGTTGACACAAGTTCAGCTGGAACACCAACCTCTCAAAATCCCTCAGAGACTCATCGGGAAGAGCCACAGCTTTCAAGAAGACCCAAGAGATTCAAGAGTCCCCAAGGAGAAGATGCTTCTTTAGCCAAGAAGAGGCGTCCTCCTGAGAAGAGTCCCACATCACCAAAAGAGGCAAGCAGCAGTCGTACAGCCTCTTTGTCAAACCTTGCCGGTAAATTCGGTTCCCGGAAAGATTCAGCCGCTCTGCCATCGAAAGATGAAGCGGGGAAAACCCCGTTGAAAGCATTAACCAGAAACAACTCAGAGAGCACAGGATGTAGCTCAACATTCAACGTGTTTGTTGGTGGTAAGCAACGGAAACCCCGTCGCAACCTTTTGGATGCTGTATCTAGCCATAGTCGCAAATCCAAACTCTTCAATTATCGCAAAATATGGATGGTGGAGAAGGCACGGAGGGATAAAGAAGGCATTACACCTCCAACAAAAGCAGCTGCATCACTTCCTTTAATCCCAATTCGCGCTGGGACAACTTTGAATGCAGACAAGGCTTCACAAGGGACTGGCAAAAATGACGAGGTACTCCAGCAAAGCGACCATTCTCATTTGCCAGAATACAATGGGCAGAAGAAGAAAAAGGTCCGCTGGGCGGATGATTTAGAAGGAGAGCAAGAACAATCTCTTGACCGTTTTGAGAGTCTGTTTGTGTCAGAAGGCGAAGAGGAGTTTGAGAAATCGAAAGGGGTTAACCCGGGTGCATCAAACCGGGACGAAGAGGTACCGCTCGTTATCCATTCATCTCCTGATAATTCCATCGAAACCCCTTTGACGGATTTCAAAAACATGCTCAAAGTCTGTCAATTTGGGCCCAACCCCGAAGTCGCCGTCAGGCTTGAATTCTCAGGATGGACTACAGACGACAAATCTCCCTGGTCCTGTCACCTAAGAATTAGGCCCCAGTTACATTTCTCTCATCTGTGTTCCATGCATGATCTCAGATCACAAACGGAACACGGGGCACTCGAAGAGGTTACTGTCTGTCAAGGTAATATTGAAGCAAACGATGAAGGCAAAATCTTGTTTGAATCTATAGTCAAGAGACTACAGGTAGGACAACTTGCTGCCACATGCCTCCTGGATGGGATATCGATTGCCATTCATGTTCCTGAGGCTTTGTCCGCAGCAAATCTTCTCAACAACAACGGTCATCCTCGAGAAGGGCTCGTGGAACTTCGCTATTTGATCTTCCTCTCACAGCCCCCAATCTCGCGATTGATGCTAGCACCCTTACCTCCAGTTGCCTATGAAGAAAGAGACCTAAATGCATACGAATTCTTCCTCGGCGGCACGTACGAAAGATTGTTCAAGAACAGCGCATCCGAAGGCATAACGCAGAACTTCTTCCTAGTGTTTCCTCAAGCAGCCTACCACGAAGCAGTCATGGTTTCTCAATGGCTCCGAGAGTCGGACAGCGGTTGCACAACTAAAACCAGCCTCTTATCTGGGCAATGGTCAGAATTCACACTTCTCGATAGAGGAAACGTGATACTTCACGAAGACGCTATCTGGGCAATCCGATCGATGCCACACCTTGGGTCAATCTTACATGGCTACCAGGGGAAGAAGATCAGTTTCTGGTGCTTTTCTCGTTATTACTTGTCTTCAAAAGGAAACGATCTTACTCCTGGTCCGAGTAACTATCACTTGCGTCAAATATTCAGTTTGGGGATAGTCATCTTAGTCACGCCGAGCTTTCTGGTATCGCAGCCAGAGCAGGCCTATAATTTTGTCAAATTCTTTTGGCAGAATTACACTCATCACAGCTCAAAATATCGCCTGGGAAAATTGGCTGTCGCGTATGACGTATCTCATTGGTTATTAGACCTGGCCATGGAAAAAGCTGATTCGTCGTCACGATTCGCGGCTTCTAACACCAGCCAGCAAGAGAAACGAGCCAAGGCCAGTGAGGAGGCTCTCTTCAAGTGTTTCAATCTAGTGCGACAGCTGATTGACGAAACGGGAGATTGGGAGGACTCCCCTTTCATATACGCCCCCGATATCCTAGATGGAAATGATGAGCAAAGCTTGGTGAACTGGTTCGGTTCATGGACAGTATCCCATAACCATTCATTTAGAAAGTTTTTCGTCCTTGGGTCTAGTCATCAGTCCCAAACACGGCTTTCACGAAAGTTACAACCAGTTCAACTTGTACCAACTGCGAATATCTCGAGCCAAGGCCGCATGGACTCTTCACCGCAACTACAGAACAAACCGGACGTGGATGCCATGAGAATTCGGGACTCACTGATAGACATTGAACAAGATTATAAGTCCAGGGAATTTTGCCCCATGGTTCTTTACAGATATGCTGTCATGGGCAAGTTTCCAGACACTCCTCAGCACACAGAGTCAGACACAGGCTTGATAAACTTTACAAGGTGGTTCAGCTTCTTTGCTGAGCCCCTTTTTGGGAGAATCCATCATATCAGAACAAAGGTGCTTTTTCCCGCATATAAGAATACCTTTGTTGGGTTGTTTTATACTACAATTCACGATCAACCACCGAACCCTGATTTGGGTCCGCATCAGATTAAGTGGTCACCATGGATTGCTATTTATCGACCTAGAAACATCTTTACTAGGCCGTGGGAAAAAATGGAACTGCTTATATGGGATCCCGATCTGGCGGCAAGGGTCGCAGAACCAGAGGACTTGTATGATGAGGATTTGATGAGGCCTCAGCGACAGCTCATTGACCTGATTGAAAAGAAAACTCGAGACCAAGAAAGCGCTCTCCCCCTCGATCGAGTCTGGCTCGGACCGTTTGGCGATTTTCAAGATAAAAATAAGGGATATGTGGATGACATTGATCGTGCATTATCCTGGATCAAGGAGCTTCCCGACTCGGTCAAATATAAGCTTCCAGTCGCCAGCGATTCTCTTCCAACCCGAGGATGGAAATGTCTTAACCCAGGCTCTCGGCCTGCTAGCAAAGCGACAGCGAATTCACCCTCGTCGGTGAGCCTGGATCCACGTCACTCACAGTCACAGTCACTCCCGGTAAGAGCAATTTTAGAGCCGCCCCCGGGTACAACCGCGGATTGGCAGGCCGCACCATGCCGAAATTATTTCCGGGATGCGATCTTGGGCCACCGAGGACCAGGTCGCATACCGTTCACGTTCCAGCCGACCTTGAAGTGGTACACAAGACAACTCGAAGCGGGAATGGGATTCCAACACATTATAGTGTCATCATGGCAATCGCTGTTTGCTCGTTACGGGATACACGACCCTGAAAAAGAATGACATATGCCGTCAAGAATTATCATGGAGAGATGGAAGACTTGAACATGATATCACCCGGCCACTCTTATCGGAGTGGTACTATGAGCGCCATTGGCGATTTGAAGCAGGAATGAGGGTATACTTTGCTATGTGTTAACCTGCAAGTGGGAAATTGGGTGGATAGATGCAGATGTTAGTCATGAGGGACATTCAAATGTACATTGATGTAAAATTTGTCTCGTCTCAAGGAGTGAACCCATTTTCCCCATCGCCACCGACCGCAAGTCATCATCTAGTAGAGGCAGGAAAGTTTCTGGTGCTCAACAGAACACCCTTGACGCGCCTGATGTTATCCCTGACTTTGCGAATCTCATCCTCGGGCTCGTGCTTCTTGGACGTTCCATACACGTCGTAACCACCGACGAGGTCAGTGACCCCGCCATAAGTCATGCCGTCAAGGTCGTCCCGGAAGACATCCAGTAACGCCTTGACGTCCTCGAAGCCTTCACTCTGTGCTCTGAACTGATCCTTGAGCACAGACAATGTTTTGGTCAAAGACGCCAAGTTATCAGCGTGACTTTTGGACGCGGTCTCTACCGATTTGGCTGCTGGCGCAGGAGCATTGTCAATTAAAGAAGTTTGCGTGCCGACATCCCGATGGAACATCTCCGTAGGATCCTCGGCATCAATACTGTCTTTCTCATCATATCCTGTAGACTGTGCACAGGCGGACGGGATGACTGACACCGTTCTCTCCAGTTGCGCCACCAAGTGGTCCAGTTTCTTGGCTGCGACATGATGCAGCTCGGTTCGCGCCTCCGTCAAGTTCTCGACCATTGGGGCGATGAGGTACTTGCTCGTGGCGTACAGTATGGTTGATAGGCCGGCAAAGGCGTACAAGGTATTTATGAGACCATGTCTGGTCACCAATGGAGGTGGTCGTTCTGGCTTAACGAGGAACTCGGGGTATGTGACGATGGGCGGTCGGTCGTTAGTTCCGTTCGAAGGTGGGAATCGGCTTGTGGATGTAGGAGTTTTTGTGGTGGTAGTCTCTAACTCGAGGCTCTGCTCTTGCTGCTCGAGGTCAGGCCTGGTCATGGAAAGAAATGAACGGTGATTTTTTTTTTTTTTGGGGGGGGGGGGGGGCGACGAACTTGTGATGCTGCTGGAGGGTTGGACTCCTCCGCCTGACCCAAGAGCCTCTCAATGTCGCTTTCATTGAGACCCTTTGCTTTGAGAAACTCAATCTTCCTGTCGCGAGATGAGGCTTTTACGTGCTCCTCGCCAAGGAATCTGCGAGCGACTTCTAGTTGGTCGGGTTGTGTGTCTTGCTGGTTGGGCTTTTCATGCTCGGCGGCGGCGGCGGCGCCAGGCTTGTCGTCTGTGTCGCTCATGGTTGGGACAGTGCGTTGTTTGCTGTGATTACGACTGTCGATAGGTCGCAGGACTTGGGGAGAAGACTTTGGAAGACGTCGTTGCAGAGACTACGTGAGTTAGGCAAGGCAATGTGAGAATGGTTGCTCGAGAATTCGTTCGGACATGGTCAGGTGCCTCGGCACAGCGGCTGCCCAAATATGAAATAAAATCTGGGGAACTTTGTCGAGCAATTACTCCGTACGTACTCCGTATGTACATACGGATTACATGTACGGACTAATCCGTACGGACTACGGATCCGCAGAGAGTCACAGACTCACAGTAATAGAAAGAAAGGGCCAATGGCCTGCCAGCAGAGGATGAAAAACGGGTCCTGGCCTGACCCACCCACAAGCCATGCCACTGAGCCGCGTCGTGCAGGTCCTTTTTTTTGAAGGCATTATTATCCGAAGGGAGCGGTATCTGGATCTTATTTCCATTGTAGAGCTCTACGCGACGCAATCGATTATGTCTTCTGTCCACGATTGACTACGGCATCACGTACTCACGGCTCTTGCGTCCCACGAGAATCCCTGGACCTACAACGTCGTCTCACTGCGTCGAAGGTTATCGATATATAATACAGCCTTGATCTCCTTATCAAGGTACCAACAAGGATTCTCGAGATTGAGAATTGCCTGAATTCCTCCCCATTTCCAGGCAGCTTTTGGCTCTGGGACATCTCCCGGCATACCGGATTTCCCACGCAGGACAGGACAGGACAGGGCAGGATTGGCTCAGTCGATAGGTGGCCAGGAGCAGGAAATCGCGGCATCCTTGATCAATCAATCAACCTGTCAACGACTCTCTCGACCAAGTCCGCCGACCGGCTGTCTGCTGTCCAAAGGACGAGGCTGAGGTTGAGGCTCGTCCGCCGCGAACTTGTGTTGTCTGTCCCTTGACCTACTCGATACGGGGAAGGAGTACGGAGTAGGAGGAGTTTGGCGTTGCCGCTTCATTGACGAATTCGCGATAGACTATCGTGCCTATTCAGGTAAGCCATTGAGTCTCTTCTTTGTGTTTTGTTCCTGCCATTGTCACGGAACGTTGGCTGTTGCGCAAAACACCTCACCTGGATGCATCCCATCCCATCCCATCCCATCCGACCCCATCTTGCGCGCGCCCAACGCCCAACGCAGAATCCTTCATTGGTGGCTCTTTGGACACCTGGCATCGCTGTCTGCGGCATTCATTGCACCAGCCCCGTCTTGGTCCCCCGTCTTGGTCCGCGCAACATCGAGGCTGTCACCGTGGGCAGCCACTTGTCACGTCTGGGTGAGAAAGCTCAGTCGCCGTGTCGTTTGTCAGTCCAAATTTGTGACTCCGTGCTACTCGAGGCACACGTGCCTATCTGTCTGTGGCCGTCTGTGGCCGCCTTTTGCCTTTTTGGTGGCACAGCTGGCCAATGGTTTTTGGGGTTTGGTGTTTGGTTTTGCATTCACTTCATCCTGTCCAACATCTGCACTGTCCTTTGCTGCTTTGCATTGGTTGATGCCTGGTCGAGTTCAACAAAGTTCAATTGTCAAATTTCCCCGTCTTCTTTGCACTTCGCCTCAAAATCTTCTCCTTGACATTTGAAATCCTGTTGCCATCTAGACGGAGCTTGCGACTATAGTTGAACCCCCTCGGCCATCACCCACACCAACTCTCCCTTTTGCCCTCATTTTTTTTTTCATTCATCCCTCGCAAGAACGGCCTTGACTGCTCTAAGCTCAACTGTCGTGTCTGCATTCCTGTATTCCTGCATTTGTATCTCTGTGTCTACAACGCACACTCCCCCCTGTAGAGGGCTAGGCTTCGTTTGCCGCAGTGCCCTCGAGACATCACGACAAAAGACCGCTATGGCCACGCGACCGCGGCGGTCTGCTGCTACAAGAGCAAATGAGTCGATCTCTGTACATGCAAGATGGGCTGACGCAAGTGATAGAGCCGATAGAAGCCCAATGTCATCTCGTAGATCCGGTCGCACATCTGGTGCGGGTACCGCTCGAGACATGCCCTCATCATCTCCTGACGAAAGTGTCACGGTCCAGACTTCCAGGTCAACACGAGGCGCTAATCGACGGAATGAACGCCCCGACGCTGCTGGAATTGTTCATGGTACCAGAAACCGAGGCGGTAGGAAGAATTATGTCATCGATTCTAGCCCGGATGACGATGATGACGAAGACGCCGAAGCTGATGGGGTAGGAGAAGCAGATGAAGATGCAGAGGGCGATGAAATGGAAGTCGACGCCGAAGGAGAGGAACTCGATGCCGAAGGGGAAGAAGACGCCGAAGGAGATGTTGACATGGATGCTTCCATCACCTCTGGCGCAGGTCATACAATCCGGGTTTCACAACCCGCCCCCAGGTCTGCTGCCAAGGCTGCTGCGGCCAAGATAGCCGTTGACGAGGAAGACGAGGACGACGAGGACGACGAGGACGATTTAAGTGATCCTGCGGACAGTGACGATGGGGAACAAACTATAGGGTTCGGCGATGAGACGATGGCTGACGAGGACGCTGAAGGCGAAGAAATTGAAGTGGCAGGGGAGGAAGATGAGGAAGATGAAGATGAAGACGAAGAGGACGACGACGATGCCGATGTTGATGCTGATGCCGATGTGGAGGGCGGGGGCGAGGTGGGAAGTGGCGGTGCTGCTGCTGGAGTTGATGGCGATGAAGGCAGCCAAGAAGAGTATCCAGACCTCACCAAGATGACGAAGCGTCAAAGGGCTAGATTCGAGGACGAGCCTCAGGAGTACATGAAGCTGTCTGATGGTAAGCACAAGAGCATACTCCTAACGCGCCGTAGCCGCATGCAGAGCTGACGATGAGCTCCATAGAGGTGCAAGTGAAGAAGCACTTTACAGCTGAAGAGCTGTCCATGCGACGACAGGAAATGGCCCGACGTCGTCGTAATCTCAGTGAGAAGCGCACTGAAGAAGTCAAGGTAAGATTATGGGAATTTCTGTCGCGCACTTTGTCGCGCGAGGCGAGCTGTGACTAACCCAGGGTCACAGATGGAAACGATCAATAAATTATTGAAGAAGCAGGCGCCAAAAGTAAATCGAAAGGCTGCCGCCGCAGCTGCCCGAGGTGAGAGCCCCGACGAAGGGGAACATAAATCCAACTCGACTTTGATACGATGGATCAACAACAAGAACGGAAGCAAAGTATCGGTGCCCGAGGACATTCTGTCCGGCCCAGCTGGCCAAATGTTCTCAAGGGGCGGCGGGCTATCCTCTGGCAAGATGGTGGAAGAGGTTTCTTAGTGTCGTACAGAAAGCACACGACAGCGCGCAACCGGGACGGATTTTGAGGTACAAGATTGTGTGAATTGAAAATTCGGCGTTGAAAGGGAGAATGGCAAATCCCCTCGGATCTGTGAACAAGTCATCAGGAGTTCGGCGTCAAGGGCTGGGTTCAGTGATGTAGTGGTGCCTGGACAAGATTGCATGCCATGGGAATTGAGGGTTTATCACTGTGCTTCACGATATGCGGCAACTTTGATCACATGGCGTTGGCAAATAGCATCATTGAGGATGATTCTGTAATGGACTCGACTCGTCCCAGTGGATGATTGACTCCCTTTACTCACATGACTGTACTTTCTACCAAGGCAAAGAAAAAGCAACATGTAGATGGACCCTGCGTTGGTTTGGTGGCTCCCGCCCCCAGACGCTGTTGTTTGTTGATGCCTTGAATCACTCACTCACTCACTCACTTGACCACCCAGACAACTGATGAGGAGTATGGGGTGGGTTTGAAAGAAGTGACTTTTGGCCCTGATAAAGATTCCGCATCTTGGTCAGAGCTCACTGAGCTCATTGCTCGACCGAATGTTGTTGCTTGCTTGCCGCCCCCCCCCTTTGGCCACACAGTCCAGCACCAACCTGACTGACTTTGTTCTCACTTTGTTATCAACCCTTTTGTGTCCACGTCACAACAACAATCCACACTTTTTCACCTCTGCCCAAAGAAAAAGTGATCAAAGGCCTGATGACTGATGAGTGAGCCGTTGTGTCCTTTAAACCCATTGCCAGCCTTCCAATTACTGACTTTTCATCCGGCCCTCCTCTCCCCTTCTCGGGGGTTTCTTCTTTCCCCTCTCAACACATCCCCCCCCCCCCAACTTTGTCACGACATCTGTTGTGCGCACCAGTCAGATTTACTACGCTGGGCTTCCAACGCTGAACTATTCTTTTTAAAACTAAGCTTTCTAGCCCGTTGCCGGCTCGGTCCTTGGACAAGAGAAGAGAAGAGAAGAGGAATTCGGGAGACAGCCTGAAGACGGCTCGAGATGACGCCTCGGGGCAGAGATGACGAAAGGGTGGTGCAGAGCAACCAGTTTTCGGATTACAGCAATACGCATTTGCCGTCCATTCCCCAGGGGGACAGACCGCTCGTACCCGATCCGCAGAGTATGATGATGAATTGGGGTGCACCGCAATACCATGCCGATGCCATGATGGCAGGTTCACGGCCCTTTGCTCCGCCGCAGATGGTGAGAAATAAGTACTCTCACACACCTGGGGAGAGAAGAGATCGAAGCTAACTTGTTCTCAATTTAAAGCAGTATCCGGGTTTGAATACTGGAACCCAGGCTCAACAGCCTATTTTTAATCAGGCACAGACTGATTCGGGTTCGTTTGCTTCTCATTTTTCCGGATCGACGGTGTTTCCTCAACAAACCCTTCTCAACTACGGTGACAACATGGGCGCAGATTCAAGTGGCGACTACAATTATCTCCCGGACCCGGCAATGTCTTTTCAAACTAGTGAAATCTCAGATGCCCGCGTCCCTGGCTCATTCGAGGCGCTATCCGGGCAAGCGGGAGGAGGAGGTGGTGCGCCGTATGCGTTCATGACGGGGGTTCATTCCGATGATGCCCGTGCAATGTCGACGAGTCAAGGCACTCGTATGCCGTCGCTTCATACTTCGAGCTTATCACAAACAACCGATTCTCAGATCTATAATCACCCCGAGACTTCCCAGGGAAGCTTCCCTTCTCCGATGACGTCCCTGCTTTCATCATACGACCAGTATGAACAGGTATCGAGCCACAATTACAGACACCCGGTAGGCCAGCCTGTGATTTACAACCCGAATAAGAGCCATGCTCCGCAACAGCCGGTGCAGCTTGATCAACCTGGACGAGCTTCTAGACACGGTACACAGGTTTCTGGCGATGCAACCACGTGCAATAACCCGGGTATGCCAATCTATCCTAGGCGCTCAAACCAACCACGTCGTACACCGCTAACACCGACGGCAGGATATCAACGACAGCCTACCCCGGCTGGAGCTCGTCTTGGCAACAATCATCCAAAAGCCACGCGGGATATGAACCAGCGCCAAACGCAAGCGCCGAAGCGGACGTTTTCAAACGAGGAGTGGCAAGGTGATGGTCGCGCAGCGCAACCAAGGCCAAGGGAGATTCCCGGACCACTCCACAAACTTAGTCAAGAGCAGGCCGCCTTGATAAGCGAGGTCATAGAACGAGGGTTGAGAAATGCATTCGCGGCGGGATGTAGAAAGGCCCATGCGAAGATCAACACGTTTCTTCAGCAAGAGCTCCACGAAAACAAGACAGTTGCCGGGATCGACGTCATCCTACAGAACGACTGCATCACCACGGGTATGGCCAAGAGCATTGAGAAGCGAATGACGCAGTGCTACAAGAGGGTGAACGAGAACATGCTCGAGGACGAGAAACTCGACGAGATTCGAAAAGAGATTCGGGACAACATGCGCAAGGTGAGTTGGAGCGACTTGCATCGTTAGCAGCGACGGCAAGACACTGAACCAGCCGAGCACACGGGATCGCAGAATCACGAGACCGTCGCAACAAGGGAGGTGGTGGTATTACCTGAAGTGCAGGCTGCCAAGCGGCGCGGGAAGCCTCGTCCGCGTGGCGGCAACGTGGCCAGAGGGGTCGCATACAACAACGACAGCGACACCGCCAATGGCATCCGATCGAGAACAAGGACATATAGCTATGGAGGAATCGAGTTCACCTCCCAGTTGTGTGACGACGGAGTCTGGCGCATAGAGAAGGTGCGAAAGGAGAGCGAGACGACGCGTGGGCCGGCGACAGAGACAGAGGCTGCTGGGGGTAATAGCAATGATGAGATATCTGATACGGTGGCCGGAGCTCAGGATACGCCGTCTTCGATCCGGAAGAGGAAGGCTTCACGGGCGCCTTTGCACGGTTCGATGCCCAAGAAAGCCAAAGACAGGAGGACCTCTCGGGCACATTCGACAGAGACGGCTGGGATGATGATAGGGGAGGAGGAGGTCGAGGAAGTCGGGGCATCCGGGGCGCCTGCTGGCTCCATGTCGATGACGAGTCAGGTTGGGGAAATCGAACGGAGCCCTTCCTCCACGCATCATGTGATACCGGACGTCGACCGCTACGATGGCACGTTCAACGCTGCGGCCTCGCAAGTCGACCACGACACCGAAGAATACAACAAACATGATGAGATCATCAGCAGCACATTGGGCAGGGTCCCGTCAACCGGGTTCCCCGCTGAGCAGGACGGTGTCGAAACAGATCCAGAGAGGGCAGGCGGCGTAGCAGAAGAGGAAGAGGAAGAGGAAACGGGACATGTTCAGCAAATTCCGGCAGACGGAGGAGCTACAGAAGAGTCGGAGCAGCCCGACGATCCGTCCAGGCGACGAGTCAAGGAACTGATTCGCCTCGACAACGGCATGCCGCACAGCCTGATACGTGACTTTATGAATCCAAGAGCAGAGAGCATATATAGTGCCGTGCGCGAAGCAGTAGACAGGATGGACCTCTCTGACCAGTCCCATCTGCTCTTCGACCGGGACTGCCGCAGGGTCGCCATGAAGGAGTACGACTGCCATTCACGACAGCAATTCCAGATCAGTCCAGAGGATCACCCGGAGTGGAACCCAGTGGTGCGGAACGCGGAGAAACGGGCGCGGAAGAAGCTGAGGCGGCTTGAGGAGCGAAAAGCAGAGGAGGAGCGAGTTCAGGTCGGAGGTCAAATGGGGACGGCGCTACGAGGAGAGACTGACACGACTATTTTTGGTGAAGCTACAGATGGACAGGCTACTGAAACCACGACGAGCAAGTCGGATAGGAGATGGGCGTCTCTGGAAGGAGACATGTCCGTGGGTGGTGATGAGCATGTTCGCCAACAGGACGGCCGGATTGGCACGTTACCCGGGAGCGTTAGAATCGACGTCGTCGACGTCGACGACTGTGATCGGCAGACGCGAGAGGATGAGTTCTTTCAGAGCCTTCAACGGGGGTGGGATGGGGGGAATCGTCCGTTGTGAAAATCGACAAGACGGATTCCGGACATGATTGCGAGTGAAAAATCGTGTTGCATCGTCCATAACGTTGGGTAGCGGTGAGTCTGAGTCTTTATTAGTTTGGAGTAGGCAGGAAGGGAGAATTGATCAGATGGCCCAGCAACGTCAATCAGACTAGTCATAGCTTTTGCTTGGAAAGAGTCCAAGAACGAGCCCCTTGCAAGGAGCTTCGATAAATCAAATCATTTGGAGAGATAATTCTCGCTGTGCAGCACGGAGTGAAGGGGTGCAGGATTGATGAAACAATATCCCGAATTTTCCTCTCGCGAAACATGTTGTTCCTGCCTGCACGCACATTGACAATGACGACAACAATCAACTGGCTGGTTTGCTGTCTTGCCAGAAGTCTCATCCGGTACATTTGATATTTGATGCAGAAAAGGGGGTCAGCCCATCAGTGAAACCCGGTCCCTGCAATGGGGGCCCGGAAACAACAATTATTAGTCGGTGTGCGGTTTCCCAAAGCATGAGGAAAATAGGTGGCTGGACTCTGCCGTGCAGCTCGTTGTTTCAAGAACGGCCATGAGTGCGGGGAATGACGACAGGATCGTCGTTTCTTCTAGGGACGAACAGACGGTGAGAAGCGCTTCCCACCGGGATAAAACAACTGCTTTGAAAGACACGCCGGATGATAAGTTCACGGACGTTTACAATTTGGACGCAGGAGCACGGATGATGACCGAATCTGGGGGCGTTTACGGATCCGTACATGTTGTACAATAACGTCGGGTCACATCGACAAACTACGAGTGCAACAGATGCAGAGATGGATGTAACAAACGCATCAACACTCCAGCATCACTGCCACTGGCACTGCGGCTCCAGTTCCACAGGCCACCGGTGACCATTCGACTCAATGTTGCATTTGAGGCTTTGTTCCTGTTCTGTAACGCTGCGGTGCAGCCTGCAGTGCCATGCCAGCACAGACAGTGAGACAACGAAGCACGTTCTGTGTACTCCGTCAAGTGGGGGTACGAGAAACCCTTGTCGGTCCAGTGTTTAGAATTGTATTTACGGACGTATGTGTACCGATGATCGAGTGGATGCAGGAAAGAGATGCCAGGGTCGTTGATGTCGCGCGATATTTTCTTGTGGTCCGTCTCGGTCTCGTTCTCTTCTCTTCTCTTGCCCCTTTCTTGGTGAGACTGTTCCTCCGTGTTCCGTGTTGGTCTTCATGTCGGGAGGCTGTGCCGTAATACATTATACATTGGATCCTGACGGCACTCGTTTAGGAAATTGGGGTAGCACTCCTATTCTGGACACGCATGCAGCTGCTGCCGCCGTCTGATATCACAACGTCTGGTCTGGCCTGGTTTTTTTCCTTGTCGCAATGTCACGTACCCAACCGTTATACATGTATGGCTGGGTGGCTTTCGTGCTCACTTTGCGACAGCCTGGCTGGTTGGATCGGCCAGTCGGCATCCGCCACTAACCATCCATCCCACCTCGTCTTTTTCCAAACCCCAGATCGGCCATTCATCGAGTTTGCTGCAGCCACCTCCCTGTCGTGTATTCGACACATCAAGCCCTGAGCTGTGGTTGAAATCGAGCCTGAGGGGTAGCCAAGACAGACGCGCCAGTGCGGCCGAGTCACAAGACCCAGCCTATTCGACAAATCGTGGCATTTTAGATAAGCAAAGCCCAACAACTAGCAAGCAGGGCCTCGCAATCAGCAAATCTGGTCAGTCAAGTGGCAGTGCAGCGAAAGTGTGCGTCCGAGGCGTGCCATTGCCATCGCCATTGCCGTAACGTGGTATGGTGTCATGTCCAGTTCGATCGTTGATCGTTCATTGCTTTGTATCTAATTGCTTGGATGTCAGCTGCCTATCTATCATCGTTCCATATCTTCCATCCTCCGGAAAGCGAGGCTTTTTCACCTAGCATCGTGGCTTCCTCGTTCTTCCCCGCAGACGCAGACGCGTCCACTAAGCACGGACCCGCCCAGCAAACCCGACGCTTGTGCTTGTCAACTTGCGCCCCCTGCTTTTGTACAACTTGGCAGCCGACGACGGAGTACAAACGTACTGTCTGTGTCTCGTGTGGTTGGGTTAATAATAAGTGTCTCTTGCGTGGGGTTTGGCACCTGCTGGCGTCGATAGTACTGAAATCCGTGAAGCAACTGCTTTCTCCTTGATTCGCCGGGCCGACGTCGCAGTGGTGGGAATGGGAAAGCGGCGAGCAAAATTCTGCCCTAGGTCGAATTGGCAGATTCGAAAAACGCGCACAAACATCACCCATCAAGAAATAGCCGCCATTGAATGATACGCACCCTGCTATTACGGAGTACGTCCGTAGTCCTGTCCTGGACTGAACGACGGCCCGTCTCGTTTATCGCCCTTTCTGCTTTGTGCCATCCACTCACCCTTGCCTGCCCTGCAGTTTCCCACTTCCTCTGCTCTCCCTCGGCCGTCTCTTCTCGTGGCTGGTATTTTTAGTCCGTACCTCCTTCCTCCGTCCAACTTCTAACATTGAATTTTCGGAAGGAAGGAGCCGCCCACCCACCATGATCGCGACAGGTGATTGCGACGGAACCATCGGCCGCCACACACGCACCAACAACCACCACCTCCAGCTCAAGTCAGAGCCAGAACCGAAGGCCGGCGCCGCCATGGTCCAGAACGCGTCACCAAGTAAGTTTAGTCTGATCATGATTGCGACGCATTTCGTTTCTTGTCATGCCCTGTTCTGTTATCGGTGGAAATCACTTTCCTTGCGTTCGTCATCTACTCGCTCCAGGAACATCCAATTCCTCATCCCTCCGTCCCCTCTTCTTACATTGTACCATCAAGTCGGAAACGGAAGACAGTGCCGTCATTTATTACACAAGCCTCGTTCATCCATCAATTGATTGATCCCTGCCCACTCACAGACTGCCCGCATTCCTCTCTCTGCCGCCAGGTCACCTGCACCCACATCAACTCATCGCCGAGTTGAGCCCGGGCTGTCGGTGTCTTGTGCGCAGCGTGCTACCATTGATTGCTCACACAACACCAACTTCATCGAGCTTTTTTCTTTCGCTTCGCCTGTCCTTTTCATCTTTCGGTTGCACTTCTCCTACCTCATCCGATTGTTCGTTATTCTCTCTACAAATTATCTGCGAATTAATCTCGCATCAACGACCATCTTCGCCTGCCTCGCCCTGTTATCTATCCTGCTTATCGTTGGCCAATTGACTTGCTCGTGGTGGACCTCAGGCGTTGCACAATTGGATCTTGTCCTTTGTTGTCTCAAGGTCCGCGACCAGTAGAACACCTTTACGGATTAGACGAACAGTTATATATAGTCTTCGCCGGATCACAGGCGAAGTGTCTCTCGCCTAGGCTCCTGAGGCAAACAAGAGCGTTTCTTGCTGTCATATCTTCCCATCTTTCCGCATTTGGCTGGGCGTGTGAATCTCCATCGGCACATTCGTCCTAAGATACCCCCCCTCCTTTCACCCTCCCCTTGCCCTTCCTATTCACATTACTTTCAAAACTTCGGGCTTCCTTGCAATCCTGGGATTTTTGTTCATTTCATTTTCCCCTACTTTGGTGTTCGAATTTTCCTCTCTTTTCTTGGCTCTGGGATCGTACATGAACGTATACGCTTCAGCCAAGCGTCGTCGTGGGTTACACTGATCTAACACACTACAAGAAGAACACGAGACGATTGGATCTCTGTCTGCGTCGCCTCAAGCCATAGCAACACAACCAGGCCTATTAGAACCAAAACTCGGTTCCATAACACAACAGTCGACCAACCCTTCAACCATGATCTTCTCAGACTTCTACAGGAGTCCTCGGTCGCCTCTATCGAAACTCCGCACGACCCACCCTCAATTGCCAGCTCATTTTCTCACTTCAACGCCAGAATGGGTCTCAGATGAATATACAGACCTTTTGAGCCGGGACAAAGCGAAGCAAAAAGATGCTGTCAGACGATATTTGTCGGACAAGGTCCGCAACGACTGGACCTTCACCTGGCCGCCGGCGATGCCTGGAGAGAAACCAGCCTCAGCCACGAGCCAACAATTGACAACCGTCGAAATTGCAAACAGTGATGCTACCGCCAAGTTGGACGGGACAAATCAAACTTGTCCGTTGAGAGGAGACGGGTACCAGAGGGATGAAGGTACTGAGCTGGACAAAACTGATTCTGATACGGATGAGGGTGACATAGATGAAGACGATGCGGAATCGGTGTATAGTGTTGTTTCCGATGATGCGGCGCACTTTAGACCACGAACTGAATGGACCTCAGATTTGTCAGACGTTGACGATGACGAGGTGTCTACTAAATGCCCACCCTTCCGCTTTGATAACCCCAACGCTGTGCAGTCAACCGTGCAAGAAATCACCGAGGCTAGGAAGGCTGGAAGACGACGTGCTCTTCGGGAAGAGATGTCTTGGAATGACGGCCTCGCATGTTTCGAGGCACGCCGCAACGCTTGGACTGGCGCAAAAACTGTTCGTCTTCGCAGCAAGCCCGTCGTCACACCACCAGCATCACCACGGTCACCAAGGCGGTTTTTCTTCCGTCGTTCAATGTCGGGCTCACCGCCTGGAGGTCCAACAGGACCAACTTTTGCGATTCTCTCTCATCACGGCGATAGTACAGCAGCACTCTCCGATACCTCATCGGTGAGCAAAGGCTCAACTAAGGATTTGAAAAAGCATCCAAGTGTCGACTCATCGGCTTCCGAGTCCTCTCACGGACAGCTTTATCCCGTGGAGACATTATTGCCTATTGGACAGCCGATTTTGCCACCGAGCAACCCGCTACGAGCATCCATCGCCCCGACAGTCTACCTGAGCCTTTTTGACAA
The DNA here is from genome assembly GCA_003814445.1 of Epichloe festucae Fl1. Classification (NCBI taxonomy): domain Eukaryota; kingdom Fungi; phylum Ascomycota; class Sordariomycetes; order Hypocreales; family Clavicipitaceae; genus Epichloe; species Epichloe festucae. The sequence goes on along the minus strand of CP031385.1, from coordinate 1,439,256 downwards.
GGTCATTCTACACAACCTTCAGCCGGCCTGCCCTGTGAACCTCTCGGACATGCTCCGCTCCTGTGTTGCTGGATGGAAGCGGGACGGCGAGTGGCCTCCTCGCCCGTCTGCTCCAGAGCCAATGGCTGCAGCCCGCAGGAAGAAGAGGGCCACAAGTTCTACGAATGAACAAGCCGGCAACGTTGCGAGACGTATGAGTTTTGGCTTACTCGGCCGCGACAATCACGACGAGTCTGGTACTGGCAAAGCCATTCGACGCAGCTTGCAGCGAGCGCTTGGCATTGGCGCTGTAGGTGTCATGGACGGCTGAGAGCGCCCATGGACTCGCAGACACTGGCGTGATGCGCACACGCAACGCATGGTGATGATAATGAGAGACCCATATCAGGGCACGAGCCTTTCGGCAACCAAGTTGTCAAGTTGTTTCCTGTTGTGAACTGGACGTATATTTGTTTCATGATTGGAGCATACTTCCAAGACCAATCGGCGCAGGAGTGCATACGTGTTGATTCGCATATACCCCGGGCATGGAGATTCTGTTTTTTTGAGCGGCGATTGGTGGCGTGGTCAATCATTTAACGCGTTTCGAATAGTTGAATAATATTCACTTCTCTCGCATTGAGACTCGGACTGTGACATGGAATTATAAACCTCGCGATGAGCGATGGACATATTTGGACGAGACCGGCTAGCCAATTCGTGTGGATCGGCCAGTCATCATATCGGCCAGTGTTGACAAGATTTTTTTTTTTTTTTTAAAAAAAAAGGTACATATAAACCACATTTCCAATGTAAAAAAAAAATTAAGCTAACCATCAATAGGCAGAGCAGTGAAGAAAACCGTGGAGAAGTACAAGTCCTAGGATCATCTACCTACCCGGGGACCAAGGTCCTGGAGGCGATGCTGTGCGAATTTCATCCAACTCTGTATCTACCTACAGTCACGAACCCCGAATCATATTGTTGCCGTCTATAGAGACCCATATTTCCCATGCTAGGAGCGGCTCTGCATGCGGATAGACGGGTCCCAAGCGACTGCTCGCCGTTGCAAATGGAAGTATCAATCAATATAAGCGATCATTGATGAGCTTAACGAGGCGATGGTTCGATTAACTCATGCTGGCGAGGGAGAATCGACGAAATTCTGTATGTTTGATGCGTATGTATTGATGAGACTCTTGAGCCGTTGCTGCCCCGGTCTCGAGAGCATATGAAGTATACTCTATGTGACGTCGTCGCAGCGGCTGCACAGGTTTGATGTCGCGCCTTCATAGTAGCTGGCTCAGTGTGGATGGGTGATTCGCTAGACACAGTCGCCGAAACTCGTGGAGAGGACGCAGGCTGCTAGTTGCCTCAAGGACCTTACTGTAACTTCATTGCTATGCTACTTAACCACTTGGCACCCACGGGCAGCCTGCGGGCAGCCTGCGGGCAACGTTGGTAGTCAAATGACCTCACGATAGGCAGGACAACCAAATCTGGTCTAGGTCTGAGTTGTTCGAGATGATGCCGAGATGATGCCGAGATCTGGCCTGTCGTCGACATTGTCTGGCACTTTGGAAAGCTCAGTCTGTAGAGGGGTCGATTGTGACGTGCGACTCTTTACGCAGACTTGCACGGCCATTCCGTTGCTATCAACGACATGCATGGTTTCTGTCGCTTATTTATCATACCTCAAGCACATGCCACACAGGGCAATAAACGGGATGCGCGCGGTACGGTTGTCTACTGTGTTAAAAGCAACTTTCATTCTCAAGGGTCTGGGCAATCTCTCAAGAACGTACAAGTGCCATGCCAACATGACACCCCTCGCCGCTCTGAGCGGTTGTCTGGCTTGAAAATGAATTTGTTGGGTCATCCCCAGAAGTCGTTGACGCACAGACGAGGTCTCAGTCGCCACGATTTAGCCGAGAGCTTGTTGAAGAGACTGATTGATAAAGAACAAACGGGGCGGGGCGGTTACGGGGTGAGAATCTTTGTCCCAAGTACAGGTACATGCACATACATGTCTCGAAGCGCTAATTATTCAGCTTCCAGTGTTTCTTATCCACTGCGTGTGGGCTGGGTTCCACCTCTGGGCTTGCAGGCGGATCAGATAACAGGGGGAGGGGGAGGAAGCAAGGGCGGCATGGGATAGAAATTTTTTTTTCTCAAGGGCGGGCTTGATCACGACGATGCCCACCAACAAGTGGAACTTCAACCGGTCCCTGACAAGTCGACAAAGTAGGCAGTGGGCAGAAAAGGAGATGCCGTGGCGCGGACTCTTTTGGACCTTTTGTCTGTTTGTCTGACACGCCAGCTTTCGAGTCGAATGCGCTTCGTTGGATGTGCGCCATCTTATCTGATGATCAGATTAGATGCGCGGCCCATGCATGATGTGTGCATCCCATCCCACCTCGGCATTAATCGGACCATTGTACTTCGATGTTCTCGGCGATTCGAAACGGACTCTCCACTCTGGACTTGGGTTGCAAGCTGAGAAGCCAAGAATGCAACCTGCCCACGGATCTGGGTCGAGTTATACGTGTTCGCATCGATCATTCCCTGTGGAGGGTACCCTACCCGCCCGCAGGCCACCATGACATGGAGTCGCATTGCCGCTGTTCGGCGCATGGAAGCTAGTCCAGACGAATATGAAGGCCAAGAAGGCTACATATGGCGGACGGACCCCCTTGACCACTTTTCTGGAATAGGTGAGTGATGAAAAAAAAAACACACACAAGAGTAGACTAGACGTAAGTAGTGGTGAGTTGACCTTGCCCCTCGCGTATTGGATTGTATCTTATTGAGTGAGACACGCAACAAGGTCGAAAATCTCCCACACATACAACGGTGCGAGACAATTCGCAGCATCGCCAAGTATGTCGACGCACACAACATTGACGGAGTCGCGTCCGCGTACGCAACCAGCTACCCCAAAGCTGTCTGTTCTTCAAGGCCCCGTTGAGCCTCCGCTCGTGGACCTCACGCTCGGCGAGCTGCTCGAGTTGCAAACCTACCAGCACGGGACCAGAGAATGTATAGTCATCCCGTGGACAGGCGCACGATGGACGTACAACGAGCTGAATCAGCAGAGCTCGTCGCTCGCAAAGGCACTGCTCGACATGGGCATTGGCGTCGGAGACCGCGTCGGCATCATGGCCGGAAACTGCGAGCAGTACGCGGCCGTCTTCTTCGCAGTCGCCAAGATCGGGGCCATTCTGGTCATCCTCAACAATACGTACACGCCCACCGAGGCCATGTATGGAATCAAGTTCTCGGATTGCAAGGTCTTGTTCACGACGCAGACCATCGGCAGGCTGGACAATCGAAAGTTGCTCGGTGATTTGAGGGCAGAGACTGACGGCCCGCGGGTCTTCATCCTGCGAGGCGATGCAGGCGGCGACTACCAGACCTACGATGACCTGATCAAGTCGAGCAGTCGGAAGAGCCAGGATGGACTACACAGGGCCATGCGACGGGTTCTTCCGCACCAGGTCGTCAACTTGCAGTTTACGAGCGGCACCACGGGCTTGCCAAAGGCTGCCATGCTCACTCACCAGTAAGTAATTTTCAAGACTGTCGCTTGCCTGTGAAAGGAAGCGATCGAGAAGAGCTGAAGACAAGACTCAGAGACTAACTGCCACAAAACAGCAACCTGGTCAACAATTCTCGATTCATCGGCGACAGGATGAGACTCACAGCCGACGACGTTCTGTGCTGCCCCCCGCCTCTGTTCCACTGCTTCGGCCTCGTCCTCGGCCTCCTCGCCATCGTCACCCACGGCGGAAAGATTGTCTATCCGGCAGAGGTCTTCGACATCCCTTCCACTGTGCAGGCCATCTCGGAGGAGGCCTGCACGGCCGTCCACGGCGTCCCCGCCATGTTCGATTCCCTCTTCCAGGCCGAGTTCCCGCCCAACTTCAACTGCGACAACCTCCGCACCGGCATCATCGCCGGAGCACCCGTGCCACGGTATCTGATGGAGCTCCTGGTGAAGAGGTTCGGCATGACCGAGTTCACCAGCAGCTACGGTCTGACCGAGGCGTCGCCCACGTGCTTCAACGCCTTCACCGACGACGCGATGAGCAGGAGGCTGACGACCGTGGGCACCCTGATGCCGCACGCTCATGCCAAGATCGTGGATCGCGACGGCAACATTGTGCCTGTCGGTGCCAGGGGGGAGCTGTGCATCGCGGGATACCAGCTGCAGGCCGGGTATTGGAACAACTCGGAGAAGACGAACGAGACCATGGTGCGAGATGCGGCGGGGGTGTTGTGGCTGCACACGGGCGATGAAGCTGTTTTTGATCATGACGGCTACTGCTCCATTACCGGACGTTTCAAAGACATCATCATCCGAGGTAAGTTTGCGTGTCGTCCTCCCCCCCCAAAATATAATTCCCTGTCATGTAGGATAAAAACGATGCGCTAATCAATCGCACCAATGTCCCCCCCCAACCCAGGCGGAGAGAACATCTACCCCCTCGAGATAGAAGAGCGCCTCATGGCCCATCCATCCGTGTCGCGCGCCATCGTCGTCGGCCTCAAGGACGAGCACTACGGCGAAGTGGTGGGCGCGTTTGTCGAGAAATCCGACAACCATCCCAAGCCGGCGGATGCAGAGCTGCGCGACTGGGTTCGCAACACGCTGGGCAAGCACAAGTCGCCGGCCCATGTATTCTGGCTGGGCGAGAATGGGGTTCCTGCCGACGTGCCGTTGACGGGCAGCGGCAAGGTGAGGAAGTTTGAGATGGCGAATTTGGGGAATGGCATTCTGGCGAGGAGACTTGCGGCTAAGCTGTGAGACGCAGACTGGTACATGTATATAATATATATATATATATACACCGGGGGGGGGGGAGGAGTATTATGATTATTATTTTAGAGCTAGAGAAAGAGAAAGAGCCCCGTTCGCGTCTTGTTATGTAGAGAAAGAAAAAAAAAAAATTAAAAAATTGAGTCTTGCAGGAAAAGCTAAACTTTGGAATTGAACTTCTGTTTTGTTGCCTAGATTGCTGGGGTCAAACGACCCTTCTTAACCCGTGAGATTACCATCTACATATATAGTCCTTTTGCGTAACAAACTTTTTTCACAGCTTCGGCACCAGCCCGATCCGCAGACCACCCACCACCTTGTCGCTTTCGGCCAGCGGACAGAGCTGGAAGAAGCGCCCTCGCGGACACCGGACACAGGCGCTCCTCTTGTGAGGCAAGTCGACAAAGTGCTCGACGCCAAAGCCGTGCATCAAGTCGTACATGATGACGGTCGAGTTGGTGCTCTTCGGCTCGCCCACGACATCCATGGTGCGCGGGTCGTCGAGGAAGAGATAATGCACGAGGCTGCTCCACCAGGCTGTGACGCGGTGAGGTCCGCGGAATCGAACATCGCCGACGAGAGAGTGGCGGCCGCGGTCAAAATCGCCGGCGTTGTAGTAGCCGCCCAGGCGATCTTCCTGTAGAGTACACGTACCCAAAAGGAGCACATTGTCAGGGGTTTTTTTTTCCCCTGCCAGACTAATTGTAATTCCAGGGGGAAAAACGGGGGGGGGGGGGGGATGGTCAAATCGTTCGTACGTACCTTGGCCCAGTACACCTCAAAATACGCAAAGAAGGTGTCGTCCCATTTGGCCAGGATTGCGACTTGGTGAGGATCGTCATGGATGTTGCGCAGATACTCCCGATGCTGGTCGAGTGTGCCGGTCTCGTTCCAGCCCTGAGAGACGCGAGGATCATTCTGCCACTCGTGGAACAGCCCCAGATGCTCGTCGTCTTCGTAGTCGAGAGACACCATTGAGAAAGTCTCGTTGAGATGCGGGATCCATCGGCTGTAGACCGTAGCGCCGGGCGCGGGCTTGGCGGGTCGAATTGGATGGAAGGCCTGCTGCGTTCGCTCGGGGTCGCGAGGATCGCCAGCTGAGAGGATGGTGATCTTGTGCTCGACGGGCGTGAGAGGATAGGAAGACAACGGGCTGGCCGCTCCAGACAGGGAAGCGGGCGATTCGGCCGGACACCACGCCGGCCGAGGACCGAAAGGCGAGCCGGCGCCTTGCCAGAACGTGCTTCGCAATGCTATCACGACGACGTGCTCATCCGGACTTGCGGCCTCACTGTGCTTCTGTCGAGGAGGCAAGGGATGATCAATGGCGAGCACCACGTCTCTCAGCTGAGCTCCAACCGTCGCGGCGTTTGCGCCAGCGAGCTCCAAGCGCAATGACTCCATCCCGGGACGGACAGTGAACAGGGTGTACAGCAGCAGCCAGGCTTGCGCCAACGAAGGAGATTCGCCGCTCTCCCATGCCACGGTAGAGCAAGGTGATCTCCTGGCTCTCGCCCAGGCGCTGTTTTCAGAGTCCGGAGGAAGCTCGCTGGACTTCAAATCAGCCGGCTCGGAGAAGACGAGCCTGTCATTGTGCAAGGCGCTCGGGAGTTGCTGCTTGGACGAGTCACGGCGCTCGCGCAGCTGATAAAAGGGGACATTGGCAGCGATTGCCTGGTTCCCCGACGGCGCATCGGTTTTCTGGACGGCGTATTCCGTGAGGTATGGATGGGGGAGCTTCAGAACGGTCTCGTCCGCGGACAGAGACGAGAGCTGGACCACCGACGAGGAGGACATTTTTTTTTTTCAAAGATGATATGTCAATCGACAATGCGAAGCGTTCAATGTGAGAAGAATAAGAGAGGAGATAAAACATTCACAAGCGCCAGTACTACATGGACGAGGTATGAGGATGACCGAGTCCAGGGTTCACAAGCAACTTCAATGGGCTGATCAGCTTCAAAAAAGAAGAAAAGAAGAAGAAAAGAAGAAGAAAAGAAGAAGAAAAGAAGAAGAAAAGAAGAAGAAAAGAAGAAGAAAAGAAGAAGAAAAGAAGAAGAAAAGACGTTCCACGGCCCGTCGAGGCACAACGACGTAGAAGGGTTTTCTACTTCTCTTTCCCTGATCCTTGTTGGAGACCGCAGCTTCCTTCCTACTCGGAGCATGATTCCTACTCGGAGCATGAAGCCAAGCCAAGCCAAGCCGGGCCGAGTCTCGCTTTGCGACGTGCGAGGCGCTAATTCAGGATTGGCTCGTGGGATCACGGATGGACCATCGTGATTATCTCCTTGAGCGTGTTAAAGCTAGTGGAGTCACGTTTACTTTTATCTAATTGGATACATACAGACCCTGGTTAACGTGACTCCACTAGCTTTAACACGCTCAAGGAGATTTTATTCAGGCCCCAGGCGCCACCAGAAAACCTGCAAGTACCGGTACATGGCCCCAAGATGGGGCGACCACGTGACTCGGGGGTTAATTGTGCGACATTTCCCGTTTCCCGCCCCCTGCCCACGGACGGGCCAACCAGAGTCCAGAACTAGAGGAGAGGGGGGGGGGGGGGATCTGATAACTTTATTGGGCCAACCCGGCGCGCCATGGCATCACCAGACGCCTCCATCTCCTCCATCTCCTCCATCTCCTCCGTCTCCCTCTAACATTGGCCCGCTTTTTGCTGTAACCTGTCGCTGGTTCTCCTCTCCTGCAGCTGCACTCCGTAACAGGCAGTTGTTTACCGCCCGCCACTGCGCATGCGTTGCGTGGGCGGGCATCATTCAAAGTTGGGAAGCAACTGGCTGATCAAAGCAACCACGACTTGCATCAGCTCGGAATTATCGCTATACGATTCGGCTGGAGCCTCTTTCTTTCCCCGAGGAACTGCCAGGCCTTGCCTGGTTGGTCCCCCCTATCTCATGTTCTTCACCTCCTCATCTTTGACCTGATCGCCAAGCATTTCCTCCGCCAGCGACTTTTAGAGAGCTAGACACGAACGAGTAAGACCAGCATCTTGGAGAAAATGCCGCGGCAGCCACGCCAAGCTTTTGTCACGGAGACGGGTACCGGATCTGGATATGCCACTGCGGGCACATTGAACAGCTGCAATGGTTCAGATCGGCACGGGGTACAAGATGAGGGAAGCGGCGAACAAAGTCGACTGCTCGGTGGCGATTTGCAAGAAGGGGTTCAGAAGATCGAAGCCATCACTTCTGTGTGGACCAAAACAGCACTCGTCGTAGCCTACATGATGATTTGGGTCATTTACTTTGTCGACTCGCTTCAGCAGGCCACAACGGGCAACCTGACACCATATGTCACTTCTGCCTTCAAGCAGCATTCGCTGACTCCGACGGTCAGCATCATGAGCAACATCCTTGGCGGAGTCTTCAAGCTCACGCTCGCCAAGGTTCTCGATGTCTTTGGCCGACCACACGGATATCTTCTTTCCATCATTCTGACAACCCTCGGGCTCGTCATGATGGCTTTGTGTCGAGACGTTGAGACTTTCGCTGCCGCACAAGTCTTTTACTGGGTTGGCTTCAATAGCTTGGGCTACTGTCTGAGCATTTTCGTGGCGGATACATCGTCTCTGCAAAACCGAGGCCTCATGTTCGCCTTCACCACATCCCCATATGTCATCACAACCTGGTTATCGGGTCCCCTCGCGCAGCGGCTTCTGGAAGGCCTCGGGTTCCGCTGGGGTTTCGCCATCTTTGCCGTCATCACTCCTTGCATCACCTTGCCGCTCTATGTACTGTTCATGCTGAATTACTACAAGGCCAAGAAGCAGGGTCTGATTGCCCCACGAAAGAGCAATCTCACCTCGTGGCAGTCCGCAGTTCATTACGCTCGAGAGTTCGACATGGTTGGTCTCTTGCTCATCTCAGCAGGTCTTGCTCTGTTCCTGTTGCCGTTCAACATTTACACCCGCCAAGCAGACGGTTGGCGCTCTCCGCTAATCATTTCTTTGCTGGTCATTGGTTTGCTGCTTCTCATTGCGTTCGCCGTCTGGGAGAAGAATTTCGCTCCCGTCAGGTTCCTCCCCTATGAGCTTCTCACGGACCGTACCGTGGTTGGAGCCTGCGCACTCGCCGCCGTATCATTCATCGGCTTCTACATCTGGAATTCCTACTTTCGATCTTTCCTCCAAGTCGTGAACGGACTCTCCGTCGCGCAAGCCAGCTACGTCGGCAGCATTTACAGCATCGGATCCTGCTTCTCGGCCGTGTTCGTCGGTATCTTGATTCGACAGACAGGGCGATATAAGCGAATCTCGCTGTACTTTGGCGCCCCGGTGATTGTTCTTGGCGTCGGGTTGATGTTGAACTTCCTCCAACCGGATGCCCATGTCGGCTACATCATCTTGTGTCAGATGTTGATTGCTTGCGCCGGCGGCACCCTTGTCATCGCGCAGCAAACGGCCGCCATGGCCGCAGCTTCGCACCAGTTTCTTGCCGTGGTTCTGGCCGTTGACTCGCTGTTCTCGGCCATCGGTGCCGCCATTGGCCTGACCGTGTCGGCGACCATTTGGCAATCTGTTTTCCCGCAGAAACTGAGGGAGTATCTTCCCGAGTCTGCCATGAAGAACTTCACGGAGATATACGGGCAACTGGATGTGCAGCTCTCGTACCCCACTGGCACTCCGACCCGGATGGCAATCCAAAGGGCATATGGTGACGGCCAACGAGCCATGTTGGTAAGTGGTACGGCTGTGTTGGTGCTCTCTTTTGCTGCGGTCGCACTCTGGCGCGACGTCAACATTAAGAATGTCAAGCAGGTTAGAGGAAACGTCATTTAGGCCACTTTCCCTTATTGCTGGGGTTTCTGCATGAAGCATGATTGCAAAGAGAGGAGTGCGACGGAAAAGCACGCTCCCATGCAAGCATGAAGGGCGTTTATATCTATCATGACAGATTACGAATACAATGTCAAACTTGTTTGCTCGAAGGGCCCGCCGGCGCAGTTGTCCCTTTTTCATCCTCCCTTACTCGTTCTCCATTTTCCTTTTGTTGTTACCTTTGTTTTCTTTCTCGGGCGTTGACCGTTCAAGCTGCAATGGCAAAGATACCTACCTTCCCACAATACGTCAGACTATATCAGTGCATTGCTTGTCAACTAAGAGGTCAAGGGTAGATGCAGAGGGTATATTGGAGATGCGTTTGAATTTCCGTGCAATTTACCTGACAAGAGGAAAGGGATAAGATAACACAAGTCCTTGCCTGCGCGCGCCTCCCCAGTCCCTATAGCAATGCATGCAATCTTCTTTTATCCAAAGACATCCATTCCGACAGAAGTTTGAAACACGTCTTGAGCACGTGCTCAGCAAACAAATTGCCACCAACGCCATCCCTCTGAAACCCAGAAAACCCTGACCATGGACGCATTCAGCTCATGCATTTAGATGCCCATGTCTCAAGCAGCGGGCTCCTCCTTCCTTCGTCCCGCAAGGCCCATCCAGTCCCAGCAAACTTGAGTTGTCCCAGTTAGCAAGGTAAAACAGAGCATGTGTCGAGTATTCCCGAGAGAAAAAAAAAGAAAAAAAAAGAAAAAAAAAACTTACTAGTGAAGCCAAGGTCATGCTTAAAGTATGCCTTCAATACGTCCTCGCCAAAGACTGTGCCCTCGGGCCCAGAAGCAACAGCCTTGTTACCTACAGCCAGGCCAATCATGGGGGCGACGTGGTCGAACTCCATGAACTTGGGCTCCCGGCTTGTATACCTTTGCACGACGGCCTTGTGAATGTTCTGGGCGACGAAGTGGCCGCTGTGCATGGCCCAGCCGCAGCGCTTGATGCCAGACCATTTCGTGAGGTCGCCCGCGCAGAAATGGTTCTCGGCGTTGGGGCTGCCGGGGGAGAACATGGCGCTGTGGTGGTTGGTACCTTTTTGTTAGTGGCTGATTTTGTGAAATTTTTCTTTTCTCTGATTCTTTTTTTTTTTTTTTTTGATGACGAACGAGGAGGCGGGGAGAAAGGGAGAGATTTATACGGACTTGGGGCGGATGTGGACGAAGCCCTCCTCGTCCAACGCGGATGGCGGCAGGTAGGTTGCGGTTGATGTGCTCTTTGACACGGCCATGATGACGACGCTCGCTGTCATTCCATGTCCGTTGGCAAACTCAATCTCGTACTTGGACGATCCGTCAGTCGTCTCAGCCGTCTTGGTGGTGGCCAGTCGATGGTTCATCAGCACGTCGACGCCCGCTTCTCTCAACAGCTCGAGTGACTTGTCCTTGCACTCGTCGGACAGGTCCTCCGAGGACAAGAGCTTGTCTCGCGAGTGCACGAGCGTGACCTTGACGCCGGGCTTGGCCATCTTGAGCTCGGCGGCCATCTCGATGCCGACGGCGCCTCCGCCGACGACGACGACGCCGTGCTGGGCGTTGGCAACGGCGTGGACGTGCTCCTCTGCCTCGAGCACGTACTGCTTCCTCGTCAGGGACTGGGGCACGACGGGCCAGGCCCTCCGGAGGCCGGTGGCGGCGACAAAGTAGTCGTAGTGGTGCGTGGTTGCGACTCTGGTCGTCTTGTCCACCGTCGTGGCCGTCTTGGCTTCACAGTCGACGCGGCTGACGGAGCCGTGGACGAACTTGACCCGGGGGTTGTCCAGGCCTGGTAGGTCCTGGAACTTGATCCACGTCTTCTTGGCGTACTCTGTGTCTGCCAGGGCGAGAGGTGAGCCGATCAAGTGGTCTGGACAACAAGAGCATTGTTAGAAACTGTTGTACTGTACTTTTTTTTTTTTTTTTTTTTTTTTTTTTTGGTTCTTTAGCCCCCCGAGAAGTGCGGGGGCTTTTCTTACAAAATCCATCTCTCTCGTCAGCAATGGTAATGTCCCAGTCGACCTGTGCCAATTCGGGATGGTGCTCATATTTCTTCTGGGACATGCGCGGTGACAGGCCCAGTCCTAGATCGAGCAGATTTACAGCCGTGGACAAGCCAGCATACGAGCCGCCGGCAATAAAGACCCGGACGGTGGGGGCGGCACCACCCCGTGTGTTTGGGGATGCCACTGAGCCCATTTTATTATGCGTGCGAGAGAGCAGAGATGATGACTGTGCTCGAAGGGTGTCTTGGAATCTTTGATGAGAAAGGGGGGGCGACGGAAACCGGACCGGACGTCCTTGTTGAGTTGCAGATGGACGAGGTTGTTGAAGGGGTCAGATACTATGAAGTCGGAGGAGTCTTGGCCCTCACGTGGAGACGCATTTGTCGGAGGGGGGGGGGTCCAAGAGAGGGGTTCTACACGTGTAAGAGATTGATTAGGTATTGTGTCGGTGGGTATTGTGTCGGTGGATGGGACTTCCGTGTGAGAGGAAACAATCGGGCCAACAAGGAAGAGCTGGAGCCGCTGCTGAGCGTGACCAGATCAATCCTGCATGAGAACGGGCGGCTTGGAAAGGCAAAGGTAGAGTGCCATTTTTATCTGATGCGGCGGTCGCCGAGATCTGATTGATAACGCGCGGAGGAGATAAGGGGTTGCGTCGCCGAGCTATTAATCTGTACTTGTGTATGTATGTGTTCTGACCCCTCCTCCGACGTCGGGCGCAATTGGTCATCGGCCCACGCTTTTGGAGGCGGCAATTACGAGCACACCCAGTATGATGACTTTTGCGTTAAACTGCGTGAAACTGCGTGAGACTAGCCTGTTGACTCTGGCTTATCAGATCTCACTAGCCAGCGTGGTTGGCTGATGGGGAAAAGCAAAAAAAAAAAAAAAAAAAAAAAGGTGGAAGGGGCAGCACAGTCACTGACTAGTGTAAAAAATCACTGCCCTACCCCGTCGCCTTGATGATGCCTGATGATGTGGCAGATTCACCACATGGACACACCCACCCAGGGTCTTGGGTCGAACCAAAATATGCATGACTTTTGCAAATTATCTGACCCGAGGTGCCCCGCTCGTCTGAGTCTCTTTGTTTCTCCGTCACTTGATCGTGATCCGTGTGGAGACAAGACAACGGACGGGGCAACGCGGTCGACGGATTAGTTGAGCCATCGGGCCCGTGTGGGCGCGCGCGGGTTGATCAGTTAGGGCTGCTGACCCTGTACTGCAAGCTGGACGACGCTCGTCGTCGCCATCACGGTGCGGTGTCATACATTTTGGCCTGGGAAGTTGGGAAATCTGTCATTTGTTACACGGAATGGGGACCGATATACTGTACTGCAAGCGAACATTACTACAGAACCAGACAGAACCAGACAGAACGTGTATCAACTGCATTGGCCCGCAGGCTTTCGCAAGTGGTTGCCGCACCCAGCCAGCATTGACTTCAGACTTCAGGGCTACCGGCCAATCACCGTCACCTTGAAGTTGTCATGCAGACGAATCAGCGATGGTGGATTTGCCCATTCCATCGAAGCGACGCCATCAAGCGAAAAGCCCCGAAAAGGCCACCTCGTATGTACGTCGTGTACGCATCAATTCATTAGCAGCATCATTTGCATTACCGCTGGGCGTGTGCTCGCTGGGCGGTACGGAGTAGGTTACTTACTAATGGTGCCTGGTCCCGCAAATCGTTGGCTCTGTCACTGCTTATTAGTTATTACTACGAGTACGGACCCTCCTGAGTCCTCGACCACACGAACCAGAGACGCTCCATAACAACCTCCATGTCGTGACCGCTGCTCCGGCCCGGCTTCCACAATTTCGTCTCCCTCTCATCCCGAGAATCCCTCCTCTGTTGCTGGTGCTGGCATCGCTACTCAGAGCACCGACAACTCTTCCATCTCGACCGGTCATCGCGAAGGAGGAGGGAGCGCTTACACTGACTCGGGCAGCCTCGTCATCGTGCCACACCGCAGCGGGAGTGATACCTTCGAGCTCGCTGATTACGGTCAAGTACAAGCCCGGAAAGACGCCGCCGACCTAGAGAATCGACGACAGGAGAAGCGAAAACGCAAGCTCGAGTGGCTTGAATCACGAGACGAGATGAAGTTCTCCCATAGCATTCAGTTCAATGCTGTTCCAGACTGGAGCAGCCATTATATTGCCTACAGTAATCTGAAAAAGCTGTACGCGACTTCCGCCAATCGTCAAACTGCCCTCTGGCATTGGGTAACGTAACACTTCTATGGCTCACCTCGCGCTAACGCATACCCGCCCGTCGTAGTATCTACCAGCTTGAAAAGACTGCACACCAGGCTCGAGCCGGCGATTCAGAATCCCGACCACTCATCTCTGGTGAAGACCCAACAGAGGCTTTCAGCAGAGCGCTCGACGTGGAACTGGAGAAAATATGTTCATTCTATGTTGCCAAGGAAGGTGAACTTCTCGATGAGGTCAATCAGCTCGTCCGGGATGTTCGGGAGCGGCCATCGCTAGACGGAACCGATTTACGGCGCATGTCATCCGGTGACGCACATCGTGTATTTATGCGGCCAACTAGTTCTTTCGGTCCAGGCTCGGACGACGATGTCGAAGACAGTGCTAGCGATGACGACGAGACGACCGGTTTGAACAGGTCCAGGAGCAACGGTGGTCGAAGGAGGACGGCTGCCAGCATGGGCCAGCACATGGCTGACTTGGCCGCCGAATCCGAATTAGGTCGCTCTGCACGCCGGCCCAGCGCATTCGATGACTATGGTGATCAGTCTGTCATTTTCTCATCGGGCCTCTTCTCATCTAGCATCATGATGAAGAAACGCATCATCAGCCTCTATGTCCAGCTTTGCGAGCTCAAGTCCTATGCCCAGCTCAACAAGACGGGTTTCAGCAAGGTCCTGAAAAAGTTTGACAAGATATTGGATAAAGAGCTCAAGAGGCTTTATATGAAAGCCCACGTCGACACTGCTTACCCCTTCAAAGATGAGACGAAGGAGATCATTGAGGAGAACATTGCAAAGATGGAAAATGCTTACGCAGATGTGGTTACCGGAGGCGATCGGGAACTGGCCAAGAAGGACCTGCGATCTCACCTCAGAGAGCATGTCGTTTGGGAGCGCAACACTGTATGGAGAGATCTTATTGGCATTGAGCGGCGTGCTGAAGCCGCTCGGCTCGGTCAGTCATTTCTTGGACAGAGTCAGACTGTCGTGCCAAAACGACTGCAAGGTGACGATGACGAAGCCGCAACCAAAACGCTGTTGGGGCGACTGTCACTGCCCAGTTGGATGGCCGGTACATCTATGCTGACTCTTCTGGGTTCTGTCGTTGTCTTCTGTGCGCTCCTCGCCGCTCCTATAATGGACAAGCCCGAAGAGCAAAACTGCCTGGCGCTGCTGGTCTTTGTCAGTCTGCTCTGGGCAACTGAGGTATAACTCCCTGCTCCCGCTTGCCCGCCTCGTCCATCAATCAATTGCTGACAGTTTTTATTTTTACTTGTTTCTTTTCAATGCAGACCATTCCCTTGTTTGTGACATCCCTTCTAATTCCCTTCCTGTCTGTGGTGCTGCGAGTGGTCTGTGACGAGGACAGTCCCAAACACGGGCGTCTTGATGCCAAGGGAGCTACAAATGCCATATTCGCAGCCATGTGGAGTCCCGTCATCATGCTACTACTCGGTGGCTTCACACTGGCAGCCGCTCTCTCAAAGTGCAAGATCGATAAACGCCTCGCAACCTTCGTCCTGAGCAAAGCCGGCACACAGCCAAGGACTGTTCTGGTGGCCAACATGTTTGTCGCCGCATTCGCATCCATGTTGATAAGCAACGTTGCTGCCCCCGTTCTGTGCTATTCCATCATCGAAGTATGTCCACATACCCACGGTGCAATACTCTGAACAATGAAATGACTGGCTAACTGTCTTCTGCAGCCAATGCTTCGAACTCTACCTTCGGACTCGAACATGTCGAAAGCGGTAATTATCGGCATCGCTCTGGCCTCCAATATAGGTGGTATGCTTTCACCAATCGCCTCCCCCCAGAACGTGGTGGCTATGGGAGTTATGAAGCCAGAGCCGACCTGGTTGCAATGGTTCTTTATTGTCATCCCTGTAGGAGCTGTTTCCATGCTTGCAATCTGGATGTTGCTGCTGGCCACTTTCCAGCCTGGTAAAGGGACAGTCATTGCACCCATTCGCCCACTCAAAGAACGGTTCACGGGGGTGCAGTGGTTTGTGGCCGTCGTGACCATCGTCACAATCGGACTGTGGTGTGCCAGTCATCAGATGGAGCACATCTTTGGAGATATGGGCGTGATTGCAATCATACCCATTGTCCTCTTCTTTGGCATCGGCATATTGACCAAGGAAGACTTCAACAACTTCCCATGGACCATCATCATCCTGGCTGCTGGAGGACTTTCCCTCGGCAAGGCCGTCCGATCCTCAGGTCTTCTGCATGAAGTCGCCGAGATTGTCTCCAAGAATGTCGAGGGCATGAGTCTTTACGTCGTGTTGGTCGTTTTCTCGACCCTGATTTTGGTCATTGCGACTTTCATCAGTCACACCGTTGCTGCACTCATCTTCCTACCCCTCGTTTTTGATGTAGGCATGTCAATGGACCAGCCGCGCCCGAACCTTTTGGTCATGGGTGGCGTCTTGATGTGCAGTGCTGCCATGGGTCTCCCTACCAGTGGCTTCCCCAACATGAGTGAGTTTATTCGAAGCCACGAAAGCCGAGCTGTCAAAATACGTGCTAACAAAGATGCAGCTGCCATCATGAAGGAAGATGCCACCGGTCAGCGATATCTCCGAGTCAAACATTTCACCACTCGCGGCATTCCGAGCAGTATGCTTACTCTCATCGTCATCATCACTCTCGGTTACGGTATCATGCAGGTCGCTGGGTTAGATTAGAGCAGCATTTATTCAAATTGTCGTAGATGACGTGTGAAGAGGATTTGCGTATCAGCATATGAATTTGCTGCGGCATCATTGATAGAGCATTTTGCATATTTCGAGTGTCTCGGGATCATGACCTTGCCTACCTGCCTACGTAGCTAGAATATCTGACCCCCCGCGATGATTACTTGGATAGTGCGGGCGCCCCAATATACACTGTGTATGTGCGCCATTCGGACCTGTGCTGACAAACAGCAATTCTGCTCCGTACAGTATCTGGACTGTGTTTTAGTTTGATCCGGTCTGGGCATTGACGTCGACAGCAACCAGGCCAATCCATCATCGCCTTCACCTGGCCGGCAGAGCTCCGACCATCCGCCCCAAAACTGTGCTATTCGCGCGCAAAATCCTACTTTGGGACTTGCAGCTCATACATCAACTCTTGTATGCTCTGATGCTTCTCAATTCATCGTAGCTTGGCAAGCTCCGGGCTGGCCCACTGGCCCTCTGGCGCCATGCTCTCCGCGTTCACTGCTCGCCCCATTATCGAGTTCCGACAAAGAGACAAGTCCAGGATCGAAAGCATCTTAGCGTATGGTGCGTAAATAGCGCCCGCAGAATCATGCCAAGCATCTTTACTCATTTATTAACTTGCGGAGCCTGCAGGCGATCGCATTCTCGTCGGACTCAACAGTGGCGCCTTGCGCGTTTACAGATTAAATGAGCTACCTGCTCATCAACAGGATGAAACGCTCCCACTCGCCGATGCAGAACCTCAAAGCAAATCCTCGGTACCGAACAGCGACCTTCCAGTTTCCCAATCCTCCCCAGCAAAGCCGACAGACCTCCTTCGAGAAGTTGAAAAGTTCTCGACGCGAGCCATCGATCAGCTTGCGATAATCAAAGAGGCCAATGTTATCATATCCCTCTCGAATTACCACATTTCTCTATATGATCTCCAAAACTACGAGCATATAGAGACGCTCAATAGAACAAAGAATGCCTCTTGCTTTGCGGTGACTTCCAATATCGTCAAAGACCCGGACACTGGCATTCCCGAGATCATTAGTCGGCTAGCGGTCGCGGTGAAAAGACGACTTTTATTATGGAAATGGCATGAAAGCGAACTCCATCACGAAGTTACCGAGGTTGTGCTGTCCGACTCGATTCGATCCACCACATGGGCCAATGCCACTAGAGTAGTCTGTGGAATGAACAGTGGCTACGTGGTTGTCGATGTGCTTACTCAAGAAGTTGTCGACGTTGTTGGGCCAGGTACTGTCGGTGCCAACGGGTCGGGGAGCCGGTTCGGTGCTGTCAGCACCGCTGGCATGGGCTACATGGGTCTGGGAGGATACACGCCGAAGCCGTTGGCAGCAAAGCTCTCCGATGGCCAGATGCTGCTAGCAAGAGATATCAATACCTTGTTCGTTGATGACGAGGGCAAACCGCTGGAGAAGCGACAGATTCCCTGGTCCTCGGCTCCAGAGTCTATTGACTATTCGTATCCATACATTCTGGCACTTCAGCCACCGGCCAAGGGCCTCCTCGAAGTTCGAAACCCGGACACTTTATCTCTGATGCAAAGCATTTCGCTTCCAGGTGCAGCTCAACTTCACGTTCCGCCACCAACCTACAGTCTAGCCCATGCTGCAAAAGGCTTTCACATTTCTAGTGATCGGTGTATCTGGAAGATGGGTGCCACAGATTACGATTCTCAAGTTGAGGAACTGATTCAGACTGAGAACTTCGATGAGGCAATCAGTATTTTAAATATGCTGGAGGATGCTTTGCTGAAAAGCAAGACAGAGACAATGCGGGAGGTGAAGATGCTCAAGGCTGAAATGCTGTTCAAGAAGAAGAAATTTCGCCAGGCAATGGATCTGATGAACGAGGATTCTGTCCACGCTCCCCCGGAACGGGTTTTGCGACTGTTCCCTCCTAGGATCTCCGGTAGCTTGTCGCAACCCGCAGAACCGTCGCAAAGCGAGCACAGCGAGCACAGCGATGTGGAAACTTCCAAAGCTCAAAAAGATGAGAGGCCAGGCAACCGAGACACCGGAGGCCCCGGAGGGGACGCTTCAAGTATGTCCAACAAGGGAGGTGGACTTGCCAAGTTATTCCTGGGCAGTCATAAGAAGGCTGCATTAGATGCTGCAACCACGGCACCAAAAAAAGACGGTGCCGAAGCGGACGAAGCGCAGAGCAGTAAAGAGGCTCATGACGGCGAAGGCAGGCCTCTGGAGGGTAAGGACCTCAAGAATGCCGTTTTGGAACTAAATAGTTACCTTGCTGGTACGAGAGCTCGACTTCAACGATACATTGACCCAGCCACTGGAAAGTTGAAGGACCAGGAAGACAAACGGGCATCCATTGAAGAGGCTGCGGAGCGCTTTTTGCGAAAAAGTCAGACTGAATCAGAGCAGAAACTCGAAGAAGAACTGCGGAATACCTTCCGCTTGGTCGATACCACGCTCTTCCGTGCTTACATGTTCTCTCAACCATCTCTGGCCGGCTCCCTCTTCCGTATTCCCAACTTTTGCGACCCAGATGTCGTGAAAGACGCCTTGCTGGAGCATAATAGATATACGGAGCTGATCGATTTCTTCTACGGCAAAAAACTTCACGAGCAGGCTCTGGGTTTGCTCTATAGGTTCGGGTCACCCGCAAAACCTGATGAGGCAGCACCGAGCTTGCACGGGCCCGATCGCGCCATACAATATCTGCAAAACTTGCCGCCTTCAGAGATCGATCTTATTTTTGAATATGCGGGCTGGACGTTGAAGAGCAACCCAACCTATGCAATACAGATCTTCACTGGCGATACGGAGAATGCAGAAACTCTGCCGCGTGACAGAGTAGTTGCATTCCTGCGCAGTATAGATGCCAAGTTTGAAAGACTTTACCTGGAACACATAATCAACGAGCTGGATGACATGACCCGCGAGTTCCACAACCGTCTAGTGGAGTTATATGTCCAAGAGCTCAAGCGGATGGACAATGGTGACGAATGGAACGAAACGATGTCCAAGTTTATTACATTTCTTCGCGATTCTCGTCAAGTTTACAGTTTAACGAAGAGCTTGGAAATGATATCAAAAGAC
Organism: Epichloe festucae Fl1; assembly: GCA_003814445.1. Classification (NCBI taxonomy): domain Eukaryota; kingdom Fungi; phylum Ascomycota; class Sordariomycetes; order Hypocreales; family Clavicipitaceae; genus Epichloe; species Epichloe festucae. The sequence continues at coordinate 1,419,636 of CP031385.1, read as the reverse complement.
GGTAAGAAGATGGACGGCCCCCCCCCCAAAGTGCAGAGACAAGGTTGATGACTGACATGCTCTTTTCGCAAAGATGCAAGGTTTTTTGAGGCGCAGGCTATCATACTTAGTAACATGGGCCAACACAGAAAAGCATTGGAGATTTATGTGTTCAAAATGCAAGATTATGGCAAAGCCGAGGAGTATGTTTGTCAAGCTGGAGATGTGATACACTGTGGTTTTCCTTGACTGACTTTCCCAGATACTGCAACCGAGTGCACAAGACACAAGACACAACGCTTTCGTCACCTCTGAATTCCAAAGACAGCGCAACCATTGACACTGACGATCCTGCGCAATCGATCTATCATACGCTCCTGTCACTTTATTTGAAACCTCCTATTCCTCACGGGGTGCAGTTAGAGCCAGCCCTGAATCTTTTATCGAAACACGGTTCTCGGTTGCCAGCAACATCAACCTTGAGTTTGATTCCAGATGATCTTGCCGTGGAATCCTTGGAAGCATACTTTCGTGGTCGCATTCGTTCAGCAAATAGCCTGGTCAACGAATCTCGGGTCGTCGCGGGGTTACGCAAGGCAGAGCAGATTGCCATCGCCGCTCGCTTGAACATTGGCGACAGTGTTGTGAATGGTCAAATAGGTCGGAACCGGCACGTCACCATCACCGATGAGCGCCATTGCTTCGTGTGCCACAAGAAACTGGGCGGAGGGATGCGCATCGGCGGTAGCGTTGTTGCCGTCCTGCCCGATAATACCGCAGTGCATTATGGCTGCCTGAATAGAGCTTTGAGCCAGAAGGCGGAAAGCGGGAAAGCTGCAGGCTGGATCAAAGATTCGACCTAGTAAAGGTGATGGGTTGTGAGGATTCTTCCGTGAACGGACGTCGGTTTCTGCATTTCTGCAGGGGGCGGCCATATGACTCGATTGCATTGGCTGACGACGATACATGTTGATTCGTTACTGATATTACATGCCACCCCTCGTAGTTGCAAAGCTCTGATGTCCGACGACGAGGCATCGCTGTACGAACAATAAGCTTAGTCCTCTTCCTGTACCTCTTCGCCATAATTTTCTTCCTCTTTATCCTCGTCCACCCCCAGTGTGGCGGACAGTCCAGCGCCTGAGCCCCGGATCTTATTGTCTTCTTCCATTCGTGACGTCAACTCTTGGTTGATCTGCTCTTGGGTCTCCGTCACTGCCTTGCGAACGGCTCCCAGGTACGCGGCCTTGTCTTGACCCGAAGCCGATGGTGGGGTGGGGGTGTCGAGAGATTTCGTCACGGTGAAATCTTCGTTATCGGGTGATGTGTATGCCGCCGTGAGACAAGTCTGTTTTTTCTCCGCAGTCATTTTTTACGTGGTATTGTTTGTGTTGGAGGGAGCTTTGCCGTATTCGTCGTGCTGCTTCGCGCTGCTTCGCGCTGTCGGGAAGAGACTCCCCCGTTCGACGGATCAATTTTTACACGAGGATCCTTCGGGGGAGCGAGCGGGGGTTTTGCAGTCAGTCGTGTTGGTGTGCGGGGTCAGACAGAACTTGACATCAGCCCCATCAGCCCCGTGGCCCCCGTTCACCCGCCTGAGATTCCATTTTGGGGTCCAAGTCCAGGTCCAAGTCCAGGTCCAATTCGTCCATTCGCGGCCTCTAGGTTCTATCTATGTACACCTGTCACTGTACTAACCCGAACTGAGAACATCGGGACGGCTAAGCCCCATCCTCAGCTCGTCCCAGCCTTCGTCATCCCATCATCCATCCGCCGGTTTTCCTGACCCGTTCGTTCCTTCCTCCGTCAAGACACTTGGATAGATCAACCTGGTGCTGTCTGTCTGTCGCCCTTCATTTCAAGATAGCCCTCTCCCCCATCTTATCATCGAGTAGTTGCTCATTGCATGCTCATTGCATGCTCATTGCAGAGCCATATCTGCCTCGTGGTTTCCACCAATAGAACAGACATCAGACATCCATCTTCTTTTCCCCAACAAATCCGCAGTCTCGCAGCGCCGATCAACCCATCCCTTTTTTTCGACGCATTGTTTGTTCCTGCCGTTCGTTGATAATAGCTCTGGGTTCGAGTCAAAATGTAACAGACCCACTTGCACACATCTGCGACCGCCGACAATGCACCAAGGACAACCTCCGCCATCATCCGGGCGACCTCAAGCCCGCGCTCGTGGCAGCTTCTCACCACTGCCAGGTGCTGCTTCGATTCCGCCTGTCGACTCTGTGCCAAGACCATCAGCCCCTACGCGGCCGCCTCCCTTGCGAATCGACTCGTCCGGTAGCGAAGACGGCGTCGAAGCACCTCCCGTTAATGTCACCAAGTCGAGACGGCGACCTGAATCCCCCGCGACACCTATCTACAACCAGTTCTCTACTGCGCATGCCAACTCGAGTGGCTCCAACTTGCATCAGAACTTCTCGCGCCCGGGTGGTCCAAGTCGTTTGGCGGCACCTGGACCGTCGCCGCCGCTCCTGAAGAACCACTCGAGGAAGCATTCGGCCACTCAAGGCTTTTTTGACTCGTCCCTCCCCTCAACCAATGCGTCGAACCTCTCGCAAGTGAGCATGAATACTACCGCCGGTGCTGCCGCGATGGCAGCAGCCGCCGCAGCCGCTTCGTCCAACACATCGCTATCAGCAAGTCACATCGCGGCCCAGGCCGCTGTCATGTCTCATCAAAACGGCTCACATGCTCGGCAGCGGTCGCAAACTGTGCCATTTCCCGGTGAAGGTGCGGATGGCGTCCGCCACGGGAGCGGACCGAAGATGCCGATGAGCCCGCCGACGTTGAGTCTCACTGAGGCCAGCGCGCCACGAGATAGCGCTTTTGGAGGCGTAGGAGGCCATTATTATGACAGGGCTGCCGGATTGCATTCTTCAGCCGCGACGGCCGCTGCCAATGTCGTCTTTCCCCGGTCGGGTCATAATTCTCCCAGAGAGAAGTCGACATCGCCACAGCCTTTCCCGCCAATTCCCCCTGTACCCGCCGCTGTCCCAGAGAAGAGCAAAGCAGAAAAATCGAAACACAAGCTATTCTCCCGACCAGGCAAAAGCAGCAACAGCAGCAGTAGCAGCAAGGCTGAAACCAAGGACAAGAATCTGCAAAGCCCTGGCAAGATTGGCAATGCTTTGTCTGTGCTTCAACGAGGAAACTTCAGTACCAGCAGTCTGGTGGACCCGGCGGCGGCGCCATCAATTTACAGCTTGAACAACTCATCGTCTGCCACTATTCGGCCCGTCGATGCATCGACTGAAGAGAGAGTAAAGGAAAAGGAGAAGAAACACCATTTCCTCTCAAGGCAGAAACAAAAGCTCAAGGACGAATATCACTTGCCTTTGTCATCGGCGTCGAGCAACTCTAAGCCCACGGATCCCAACGCGCCGAGCAGTCTGTACAATTTCAACCTTCCCCCGAGCCCTGGTCCTGGGTCGACCTTCTCAAAAGTCAAGAAGGATAAGAAATTGGCCGAGAGGTCAGACAGCCGTCTCGACAACGAGTCGAGCCTCAACTTACCGGGTGAGTGGTCGGGGGCGAGTGGACTACCCAGCCTTTCACAGCAATCGACATTGTTCGACCCTGCAGATCCTGGGAAAATCGTGGCCCAACACAATCTAGCATTGGACGAAGCATGGCCCTACTTGAAATCGAAGCTTCTTGTCGCATTTGAGGGCGAAGACCTTCGGCTCCCCGTGGAAGATTTCAACCGCATCGTGCAGACTCATATCCAATGGTGCATTCACAAACGATCCCCAAACGCCATGTTGGACGATCTGAGAGATTTGCTGGCGAGCGGGTTTTCCATCTTGGACCGAACTCTACGATTGACGCCGGAAGATCGCTTCATCCCCACATTGGTCGAGCTTTGGCTCTTCACATTTACGACCATTCTCCCATTTATGCAATCTGTATTTCTACCATTAGACTTGGAAGTGTCTGGCTGTGGAGTCATTATGACTCCCGAGCAGGCTCGAGAGTTCTGGGGAGGGATCACTGCCTCGCCATCGCCATCGCCATCGCCATCGCCATCGACTAAATCGGCGAGAGGAGCACCAGCTGCAAGCATATTGGACGTTGGGAGGCTTGTTCTCACCGCGTACCGCGACATTGTCGTACTGCCTCGTTATGAGACCCTAAAGACCATATTCTCCCGTCTATCTCTCGAGTTCCTACCATCATCGTTCGCAAACATGGCCCTGGCCTCTCCGACACTGGAACACACGCTGTCTACATCGCCTTCCGAGTCACATTCTTCCATGGCTCGTCCAGGAACAGCCATGTCCATCGATCCCTCCGTCGGCAGCTACAACTCTACCAGCACCACCCTCTTGGGAGAAGACTCCGAAAGAGGTCGCAGCCGTGCTGTCAGCAATGTTAGCTTTGGCAGCCACGGAAGCGATGGCCCCGGAGTCATTCGTCCCTATACACCATCTTCCGGTTTGCCGGGTCTGAGCAGGGTCCGGGAACAAAACGTCGAAGATTCAAAACAAGTGACCGATATGGTTGGCCGTATGTTGCAATGTATGAGTGTATTATCTAGCGTTGGGGGCACGGGTGACGCCGACGATGACGGTTGTAAGAGAATCGAAGAATTGTGTAAAATGCTGAAACTGAATTGGCTTGGCAGGGGGCGGACAGGAAGAAACCGAAGAGGTATTGTGGGCGGGAGAGTGCGACGAGATGAGGCGAGAGAGGAGTTACGTGTTGCTTGAGATGCCTGCTTTTTGTTGGGAGCACACATTATGATCCGTTGGTGTCTGCATTATGCAATTTCTCATGAAGCCACGACGCAATGCTGTTGTTTACTTGGAAACATGGGAGTTCAGTGAAATCTGTGGTATTCCATCCCACTGTGAATGACCACGGGTTATGAGGTGAGGTGAGGTGAACGAATGGGCCGAAATGGTTCATTTCGTAGAAACCATCTGGCATTGGATTACAAGATCACTGGTAGATTGGGCAGAAGGGGGAACTAATGATAGGGGCTTTTAACTAGGTCTGTTGATGGATCGAGTCAAATACCATGGGTAGGTAGTGCGAGCGATTGCCGAATTGGGGGTTGAAGCATCGTATGGGACGACCATCTATAGATCACGGCGGTTTAGTCTAAAAAGAGACGAGACGAATTAGCACCGAGTCAAGGTCATCTTGTAGAAAAGTAGTGTCTCAAGTGTAGAGTAAAAGTCAGACAAGTAATACTGGCAAGTAACAGGCCTTGGGCCCGAAAAAGACTGCATTTCCTCATGGTCGATTCGGTTGGGAAAAGAAGACGTTTCAAACGATGTCATCATTCGAGAAGGGGTTGGCAAATAGACACAGGGGGTGCTGTGTTGCAATTGAGTGAGATAGAAAGAGCTTACCTTGGGACAACGAGCTGGGAGAAGCGTGATTTTGGTGTGGAACGATGAGCGATTGATTGGCACGAAAAAGAACCACGGTCTCGAGCTTCGCAGTTGCCATTATGTCGGACACCCGAGCAAGAGAGCTTGGTTCAAGCCTCCATCTTCAGTTTGAGACAAGATAAATATGGCGGTGCAGAACGCAAAAAGGCATGGCAAGAAAGTTGTCGTCGTGGAGCTTAAAACGAAAAAAAGAAAAAAAAATTCCCGAGCTTGCTTTTCGGCAAGATATTGCTTAACAGTGTGTGCAGAGATTTCAAGCGGCTGCGCACTGTATGAATACACGTGACATGGGCCCATTTTAGTAAACAAGCCTTATTACATAGCGGCGGCAGCCAAAAATAGTTACTACTCGATAAGGCGATGGGTGTGTTTCAAGATGGCGGTGCTGAATGGCGGATTATATTTATCGTGGTGAGGACAGGGCTTACTAACTAGAGCTTCGTGTGTTTGATTTTGTTTGTCCGAAAAAGAAAACCGCCAATTCAAAGAACCAATGACTTACAGATTGGCCATCGGAAATCGCTATAGCGATTCGTCACCGAATGCGATATGCCGCCCCAATAGAGACCCAATTGGCGTCGCGGCCCAGCCGCCACCACTTTTGCCCCGTGACAAATTTTGTCCACCCTTGATCCGGAGCATCAGCGTGTTATTGATGTATTGCATATACCCACCCAGAGTGGACCCGTGCTCCTGTTTCTTGCATCTATACCCACCTTTCTGGCGGCACCCACAACGAGTGAGAAGATCTCGCCGCTCCCGCCGCTGGGTTTGGACTGCCATATTGCCCGCGTCCCCAAAGGGTCTCTCTGGCGGTGCTGCGAACCCCCCCGAATATCCCAACTTTGCTGGCCCCCCAGGACTTGCATCCATTCCAACACCAACCCGCGCCATCCTTCACCACTCGAGCCAAGGCAGATTGAGGAAGCGAAAAAAAAAAAAAAAAAAAAGAGAGAGAGAGGCCTCTGCTACATCGAAACCTTGCCACGCACGCGCTCTGCACCAACTGCTGCTGGGCACGAGCGGCCCGCGAAACTTGCTTCCCGCAGTCTCAAGCTGGTCTCTGTCGAAGGCTCTTTTGCTGGGACGGCCGAACGACGATCCCCGTTCTTCTGTTGCGTCCCGACCTCGCTCAACTTGCTCGTGCGCAGATCGCCATCATCGCACCTCGACGTGTCTGCACACACCGACATACCGAATCGGGTAGATCTCGCCGCACAGCCAGCCGGCTGTTGCTTCTTTCTGGAGCCAAATTCATCGCACCTTGGGAGTTTTGACTGTTGACTTGCGCTGAGTCCCCTGCCGGCGTGGTTGGCATCATCGCGCACTTTTACCCAGGCACACTCACCAGCTGTCTCGATTTACTGGGATTCTTTTGTCCGTCTCGCAATCGTATCCCACCGTCCTCTTCTCTGCTTAGATCTCTCCTTCGACACAGAGCAGGGAATTGATTTCATTTCCTGTCTCATTCGCCCATTCGCCCATTCGCCCATCACCGATTTTACCAGTCGACAACGCGGTTTCCCCGACACACACGCTTCTCCATCTCCCCATTTCCTGACGCATGTGCATACGATAGTGCAATCAAGTCGCTCGTCGATATCCACGTTGTGGATAGCCGACCTCGAATAGCAAAAGGATATGATGGCAACAAGTATGGGTCCCAATTTCACGGGGCATCCTGCTGGGATGGGACATCCTGGCGTCGCCGGCCACCCCATGGGCCCAGGCATGCCTCCCAACTCTGCACAAGGCGCACCTGGTGGTGGGATGCCTCAGCAGTTTGCGGGAGCTCACATGGCCGTAGGCCCAGGAGGACAAGTAAATCCTGCTTTGATGGGCGCAATGCCCCCCGGTGCCAACCCTCATGCTCACGCCTTGCAGCACTTGAGTCCCGCTCAGCAGCAAATGTTCCAGCAACAGCAGCAACAGCAGCAACAACAACATCAGCAGCAGCTGCAAAATCAATGTGAGTATTGTACACACTCGTGACCTTTCTCTCTGCCCCCCCCCCCCCCCTTACTTCCTCGTCTTCCCCATGTGAGACTCCTGATCATGGCTAACTGGGGCCACTCTCACCCGCATTAGACAACAACCCCAGCGCAGTGGCCGCCATGCGCCAGCAGCATATGCTTCAGCATCAACAACAACAAGCGAGACAGGCTTTCATGGCTCAGCAGGCTATCCAAGCGAAAATGCAGGCTGGGGTGAATGGTATGCCCCTGGGCATGCCTCTGAATCAACTAAACCCTCAGCAGATCCAACAACTTCGACAGGCGGGGAGGATCGGACCTGTATGCAATCTCCCCCCCCCTGTGATCTTTTTCTCTTGGATGATTAAAGATGCGTCTGACTAACATTTCACAAAGGGTCAACATCCAGGGGCACAAGCTCTTATGGCACACCAACTGGCACTCCAGCAGCAGCAGCAGCAACAACAGCAGCAGCAACAGCACCAGCAACAACAGCACCAGCAACAACAGCACCAGCAGCACCAGCAGCAACAACAGCACCAGCAGCACCAGCAACAACACCACCAGCAGCAACAACTGCAGCAGCAGCAAGCCGCGCAGAATCAGCAGATGTCTGGAAACTCACAGGGCCAAGGACAGCCTATGGGAATGAATGCTCAAGGAATGGCAAACGTACAACAGCAGCAACAGGCCCAGATGGGTGCTTTGGGACAGAACCCGATGGTTCAGCCACAACAAGTTCAACCTGGGCAGGGTCAGCATCAAGCAGGACAGCAGCAACCGCAGCAGCAGGCTCAGCAACAGCAGCCCGGTCAGCAGGCTCAACAACCTCCGCAGCACGGCTCGCAAGCAGGTACACCGGCACCGAGCGGCCAGCAGACACCAGCTCAAACGCCAGCGCCCCCGACACCGTCACAAACGACCCAGCAAGTTGGCCCGAATGCTCAGCAGCAGCACCAACCCCAGTCACAAGGCCCTCAACAACAGCAGCAGCAGCATCAGCAGCCGCCGCACCAGCAACAACCTCAGCAGGCTGGTGGACCCGGTCCGCAACAGATGAATGCTGCGGCGGCTGCGGCGGCTGCGCAACAAATCGCAATGTCGAACAATCTATTCCAACAGCAGCGAAGGGAGGGCATGAAGGGACAATGTCTTCTGAAGTTGATGCAATTTTCTGAGCACTTGAGCGGATTTCCGGTAAGCCAGTGTTCTGCTCCTGCCATTAGTCTCTGAATCATCGCCCTGCGTAAAGAAAAGAGAATAACTAATCATTGTCAAGGGTAACAAGGCAAGGGACGATCTTTCATATTGGAACGGTTTCGTCATGAGATTCTTCTCCACCAACGGCATCTTCCGCCACTCTTTACATATCACCGACAATGAAGAAAGCATGGACAAGCAATATGAAATCGCCTACCCTGCTATCGCGCGATATTTCCACACACACTTCGGTAGTGGTGTCAAGAGCATGCAGCTGATCATGGATAAGGGGTTGACTGACAGACCTTTACCTGGAGACTTTCACTGCATTGAGAACCAAAGGGCCAGTCTTGTATACTGGTTTGAATCCGGATCACACGTACGTCCTGATTTATTGACTTGTGCTTCCGAACACACATGAACTAACTGCGATTAGCTGGTTTCAACTGGCACGCTTCGTGTACAGTTCGACAGCGAACAAAAGATTGAATTATTCGAATTTCTCACTACGGGACATGAGGAATACATTTCCAGAAAGCAAGTCATCGACGCTGCCAAACCAGCTCATATGTGGTTGAAGGAGTGGCACAAGGTCAATTCTCAAGACGGCAAGACGTCTCCTGAGATGTCAAAGAAGAGCAAGTCAAAGCAACTCAAATCACCACAGACGCAACCTCCCGAGGTCCTCGTGGATCTTCCCGACTCGGCCGTGAACAGCAAGGGGGTCACAGCCGCCGTCCATCAGTTTCTCGAGGTTTGTGGAATTTATGCTGATCTCCATCCATCGTGCCTTGGTGATGGAAGCTAACCATGACGGTGTAGATTGTTGAAGTCATGGGTCAAATGAACCCCCTGTTTGGCTTCTGTCACGGCAACCCGGGTGTTGGCCCGTATGCGGCTCTCGAGCAGTATGTCTCGACGTACATCAATGGAGCACATCAAGCAATGAATGGTCAACAAGGACCCCAGGGCGCACCCAGAACGCCCAGCTACAGCCAGTTTCCCATGGGGGCCAGCCCAGCAGCTGCGCACATGAATCTCCCTGGATCACCACATGTTGGCAGTCCGGCCACTGGCCAAATGCAAGCACCCGGTATGCAGCTGCAGCCTAGCCAGCAGGGAACCAGTTCCAGTGGTCCAAGTGCCAACACGTCGCCCGCCTCCAACAAGCGAAGACGGCCGTCTGGAGTTAAAACCGAAGACGACGGGTCTGGAGCTGGCACACCAGCGAGCGTTCAGGTCAACGGGGTTCAAGGTCGAGGCAAACCCCCGACTCCCCGGATGCCCAAGCGGGTCAAGGGAAACCCATCATGAGAAACAATTTGTCGTCTTTTGTGCAAAGTTTTCCAGGGTTCACGCAAAAACCTCCAGGATCCTTCATAATGTCTTCATGTAGCATGGCGGCGTCTATCTCGGCACTTGTCTCACATTCTAGCCTAGTCGGCTGATTTGGGTTTCTTGGTTGACACTTCCTATTTATTCTCATATCATCTTCTTGGAAAGCCATTGGGGCGAGGCTAGTTCTGAATGATTTCGTGGTTTGATTTTTTTTTTTTATGTTCCTCGTTGGTATTTTTTTTGGGAGTTCCGATCAATCAAACGGGGGGAAGGGGGGGGGGGGGGGCAGGTGCTTATCCTGTTTCTCGTTTTCCGCCATTTGGAAGAAGGGCGTGGCCACCCGTCGAGGCAACTCGGTCGACTGATACCCAGCGCGAAGCTATGTTCTAGCGAGCAGCCGCTTTTGTCGAGTCCGAGATGAAGGAGGCCAGATGGAGTCTGGGTTGCAAGCCATCACGCGACGCCACGAGAATGTGGTTGAGTCGTTTGTATTGTTGCTGCGAAGGCAGAGCGCGAGGCTCAAACTCATTGGGTGCAAAGAAGGGGGAGGGGGGCGGGGAGGGGCAAGAAAAGACGTTGGCATTCGGTGTATGGTGTTTGTTCACTCGCATGCAACACGGGTTTTTGGCAACCACATGAGAGAAGGGGAAAACGGTGCAAGGGGAGGTCGATCGAGCCACGATTGTGTTTGTCTGTTTCTGCAAGCAGAGCGCCGAAGTTTGCGTGTTAATGACCGTGCAGGGGTGTGGAGGCTCATAATTTTGGGTTCTGGTTCTGGACAACTTGTTGTTTTCTTCTCCCCTTCTTTTCATTTCCTCCCTTTGTCCCTCATCCTTACACCTCCCCCCGCCCGAAAAGAAACAAACGTGTATGATATTAAGTCCCTTGTTTTTTTCTTCTCTTTTTTTTCTCCAAGTTGGGAAAGTCTATGATGGGCATGGACTTTGTCGGTAGTTCTGTTTTGATATGATTTGTGGCAGATTCTTTTTGCGTCCTTGTTGTATTGCAAATCCAATATCAAGTTTGAAGCATTTTGTTGGCATCATGAAACATTTACTAATTTACTAAATGTTCACTAAACTTGGTTTATTCTCCCCATGTTTGAAGTCGGGGAACCCTTGATTTCCTTGTCCTTGCACCAACCAGATCGGCAGACGTAATACTGAGTAAATAGAGCAAAAGCCCTCGCACCAATATTCCAAACACACATCTCTTGGCCACTCCCGTCAACAAGTCGAAGCCGCCGCTTCCGAAGCCTCTACAGCATTCTCCTCTTGTCCTCCCGCGTCTACCGCGTCTACCGCGTCCACCGCGTCCACCGCGTCCACCGCGTCCACGGCATCCCCGGCATCCACGCGCTCGCCGACCGTCCCATGCCCATTCACACTCTCGCCCCCCGCGCCAGATGACTCTCTACATCCGCCGCCCAAGCCGTGCCCGTGCCTCTCCTCATCCATGCATACCATCACGCACAGCACGACCTGGCCCTTGGCCAAACGGCCCAGCACGCCATCCCACTCTCCTTGCGTGACATCCGCTTCGTCCCCGGGCCCCCTCGCCCTGGGGTTCCAGAGCTCCAGCACCCGCAGCACATCCTCGTTCACCACCGGCCCCACCCCCGGGGATATCTTGACGCCCCCTGAGCCAGGATACATGATGAACATGGTCGATTGCCGCCATGCCGACGTCCTCAAGCCGGCTCGTGGGGCGAGCCTCGATATATCCTCTGCCAATCTCGCCTTTGTCGGGGCCTCGCCATACGATGCATCTACTGCGCGGCACCAGATCCTCCCGCCGGCGGCATCGCCCTCTCCGTCAACAGAAACGCGGTCGTGGCCATAGTATATGATTTGGATGACGAGTCGTGGGGACGGTAAGTGGGAGCGAGCAGGGCATGCGGCTTGTGCATCGTGGAGACTCACTTTTGCAGGAATGGTATATACCAGTGCCGCGGGAGTTGGCGACGGCGTGTAGACGACCGGCTGGAGGACCGGCTGGAGGACCGGCTGGAGGACCGGCTGGAGGACCGTGTACGTGGGTACAACCGTGTTCATTTGCATGAGGGGGGCCCGAGGAGGAATTGTCGGGCAGACGGCGAAGATGGGAGGCTGGAAGTAGAACGACATTGGGGACTGTGTATATAATATAACATGTGGTGCTGAAGTAGGGAGAGCTGCGAGACAGCTGTGTTGAGAGTTGAGAAACGAAGTCGAGATTGCGGCCGTGTCTGGTGGGATGTCAAATCTATTTGAAGAGACTTTGCTCTCATGAATCAGTTTCCCGTGGAGATGCTGGGTGAATTATTATGCATGCTGTGCCATGACAGCAGGACCACTTATCGCCTCCCACTGAATGTAAAAGAGCTGCGTCATGTATTCAGTTGTCGTACATGAATCTTTGCACTACGTCTGTCATGGCATATATAGTACGGTGTACTTTGAGACCATGTACACGTCGCTCACAGTCGACAACGCCAACAGCAAGATGCGCACGCAGTCCTTTCCCCTCGCTTGCTACCGCGCGTGCCGCCCCTTTTTTCTTCATGTCTTTGTTACATATCGTTGATTCGAGTAGAGTCATTATCATCCGTTCGAGTCGTCCAGAGCAAACCTTGATGTCTGTGTTCATCGTCATCGATATATCCAATGATTGCCACTGCAAAGCAGCCGCTGGCTGGCCTGACATGGGACTGGTTTCTCCCTGATGCCATCGACTCATGGATTTGCCTGCTGCGGATCCTCATATCCCATCTTCCTTTCATTGCTCGGCTACAAGCTTTCTGGCGTTGGGTTTTCGTGTTTTGCCGTGCTGCCCTTGCCACGCCAGGTGCTGACGGCCGGAATGTTTGCTTCATATCGAATTTCTTCGGTTCCATAGGCTCTCGGTGTTAGTTTGATGAGCGTGTGCAACGGGACGTTCATCCAAGGGCTCTTGGCTTGATCCTTCTTCATGAAGTAGGCGTAGATGCATCTCAGGACGGCTTGATGAGTTACAATGAGAATGTCTTCACTTCTTTCCAACTCCATAATGATGGGCTCGAGGCGAATAACCACATCGCGGTACGATTCACCTCCTCGGTAGCGGTAATTGTATTTGTCTTCATCACGTGCAGCAAAGTCGTCCGGAAATCGGTCCTTGATTTCTTGATAGGTCAGTCCGTCGCAGACACCAGAGTCAAGTTCGTCCAAAGCTTTCCACTGTAGTTGATTGTAATGCAGTGGTAAGAAACGGGCTGTAGAAATGGTTCTCTTCAGCGTCGATGTCCAGACGGTCAAGGGACGGTCGTCCTGTATGTTAACTGTCAGAGTTGCCGCGGCAAGCTATACCGGAAGGGATGTCATGATCGACATCCGGTGACGGAACCTACCCCCACAGACTCTCGCACTAATTCCGGCAGTTTTCTGGCATACTGCTCTCCTCTTGGCGATAGCATTGTGTCTCCACCAATTCTTCCTTCCAAATTATACATGGACTCTCCGTGCTGGGAAAAGCAAAGAGTAAGCCAGATGCATCAGAGGTTTTCTAGCCATCCAAGGCAGTAAGGCAGTATTCCAAACCACTTACCCGCGACAGCCAGACTGATCGAGGTCGAATATGCAGATTCATGAGGTAGTATACAATTCGACTCTGCAAATAATCTTGAATGCGGTTTATGATGACTTGTTTGCCAATGTTCATGATTTTGAGATATGTATACTCGTCTTCATCTCCGTCCTCATCGATGGTCTTATACGTCTTCTCATATTTGCTTATGCGATTGAGAAAGTCCTGAGCAGCGGCCTCGGGGTCCTGGCCGCGATAGTCTGGGCTGGTAGCCTTTACGTCACGAATATTCGCCATGATGATGTCTTGATCATCGCACTTGCTTTCGACAAACAGAACTTCGACGTCATTTTTGACGCAGATTTCGTTGACCCATTTCCGGCGCTCTTTGGTAGAATTGGTCGCATCGAGGATCGCAACGACTCCTCCGGTGCGAAACCAGGTTAACATATCGGCGACAGCAGCTTCTGCGGCGGCGCGGCGTTTCCGCTCGCCCTCGGCATTGTTAGTGTCGAAGAAGTCGGCGGTGGGTTGTGGCGCATCGTTGCGCCGGTAGTTGCCGACGTTGAAAGTCCGCGCGGGGATAGACAACCACTGCAGGTAGCGCTGAGCTATGGCGATTGAGTTAGCTTTTTTTTTTTTTGGTTGGGGGGGGGGGGGGCATAAGAAGAAGGCATGAGATAGGTTCGGTAAATCAACTAAGTGAACTGGACAAAGAGCCAAAACGGGCGGTTTGGTTGATGAAACCAATCGAGGTCGGATGCATTTGAATAGCTTTGCGACGCTTCTCTCTCCCAATCTCTCTCGCAAAGCAAGGAGATGGTCTGAGCTAGAAATCCAAATTCTTACCTATTTGCGCAATGTAGCTCTTACCACGAGCTGGGAGTCCAACCATGACAACACATATCTTTGTGTCTTCCACCTGGACTCCGACACCATTGTTAGTCTTGGATGGCATTATCTCGATGACCAAATAGTAAGTTTGCGCAGGCGCACGACAAATGCTGGAGAAGGGAACACAGGCATTCGGGTCCGTATTGGGTGGGACAATTGTGCAGGCACAGCCAAAAAAAAATCAAGGACGGCCGGCGGCAGATGGTCAAGCCAGCGCGCAACGCGGAAATAATTGCGGGTTTGGTAGCTTATTTTGAATATGGAGTTTGTTGAGAAACAACTCTCCTAAACAACGACAAGTGACAAGGGAGGAATGGCGAGAGGTGAGCTTTCAGAAAGAAACGAGAACGAAAGTTGAGCTGAAGAAGCGGGACAGGGAGAGGGAGCAAGGGCCCAGGTGTGTGTGACAGAGGCCGTTGCAGTGGCAGTGACAGTGGCAGTGGCAGTGACAGTGGCAGTGATGGTGACGGTGACGGTGACAAGTACCAAAAGCCAGCGACTTATTTATTATTGATAAATAAACGGCAACAAGTGACGACAACCTTTGCCATCTGATCGCGTGAGGCACTCGGTTTTTTTTTTCTTGACCCTGCAGGCGGGGGGAGGGGTATAACGGGCGATTCAGAGGCCAGAAGCGAACCAGCAAGGTTCAAACGCTTATAGTGAAGGAAGGCGCGAGGCAGCACCAGCGGTGGACGGCGCTGGGGCTTGGCGGGGAAGGAACCAACTCGGTGCCTGCCTGTCTGCCCGGCACTAGAAGGAAGCCGAGGAGGGCCAACAAGGGACCAAACAGCGGACTCAGACATGCTCAAGACTCCTCCATATTCCATGTTCGGGACTTCAAAAGAGCTTGTCCACACTAGCTTGCCGCGGACGGAAGAATTGCCATGATCTGCCATTTTCCCGACTTGTCCTCGCAATCTCTGGATACCCGTCCTGAGGACATATTGCGAGGCGAGCAGGACGAGACGAGGCTTTATTTGAAATGGTACGCGTTGTGATGGCGAAACATTCAACTCATGCCAGTCGAAAATGATGTTGAGAGCCATTCCCAGCTTGTACCAGGCCGAACTCCCAAACGACAGGGAAACTTGTCCAGAAAACCAAGAACAGTGTCTCCCCCTGGGACCTGAAAGAGGAGCTAGCCGTGGCCTTCTCGCCCCGGGCCTGACAATGATGCATCATACCTCATGATGGATTCTTGAACTCTGAATGAACAAGTCACAGTTCGGGAATGTATTACACGAGACGGGCTCGGTTAGGAGCAGTGATGGAGAACCCAGCAGATCATTGAGACACAGCCTGGGAAAATGTTGACGAATACAACATGCATCCAAAGGACACATTCAGTATCGGCATCCCATTGCATCCTGTCGGCACACGGATATCGACGAATTTCGGCTTCGCCATCATAAGCACCTTGGCCCATGTGTCTACTTTTTCCAAAGAAAACACAGGGCCAAGACCGTGTATTCCTTCCGGCCGCTTGGTGGGTGGGATCCGGATAATGGTGGTCGAAAGACGTGAAGCGCATCGCACGGCGCCACCATCAATCTGGGATGCTCCACTCGTTGTCAGAATAGTCCCCCGAGTCATCCATCCCGTAACACTTCCTTCAAAAAGTCCAGCCTGGCTGCTACATGCTCAATCCAAACACCGGGGTCTTTCTTGACATGGCCCGTGTTGGCCTCATCAGGAGATTGTCGGTCAAGAGGGAGGTCCAGGTTCGAATGGGTATGGAATTGGACCCTGCTACCGGTCGCTTGTTTCTGGGTTGGCTGCGAGCAGATGTATCCTTGCTGCAGGAACTGCGGCTTATTATACTTGCAAGGGTCTGCCTCCGGGACTGTCCGACAGCAAGTATTATCGACAGTACTCCGTTCTCTTGGTGCCGGCCACGTATAAGTGAGAACAACATGTTGCGAGAATTCGAAAGAACGTTTTCGAAAGTAGAACAGCAATTGCGTCGTGAATTCTTTTTTTTTTTTTTGCTCTTCTGGCACGCCTGCCGGTGATCGGACAGCTGGCAGATCGCCCAGAGCGAATTTTCGTAATATCAACTTGGACCGGCTCAATTAAAAAAAATGGTGGAATGAGCTTAACGATCTGAGCAATATAAGTGGATCGGCCCCCACGATCAGGCCGATCAGGCCGATCAGGCTCGATCAAGCCAGCCCTTGGCTACACCGCCCATGACATGGCTCTTAGCCATTGTCGGTCGTCACTCACTTGAGAATGCCTTCGTCGCGATCCACAGAATTCAAGAGAGGAGAGAGCTGCACGGCGAGGCGACGATTGGCGCCCGGGACCGAGACAGTCTAGACGAAAGAACATGATATTGTAGAATCAATAGAATGGCCCGCTGCTTACCTTGCTGAAGTTCCACGTGTTTGCTCGCGCTCGTCCCGACGGCGAGGCCTTTGTTGGTGTCGGTGGTCCTGCGGCGACGCCCCTCATGATGATGCGGGCTGCGAAGTGGGTGATGGAAGGTCGGTGAACCAAGTCACGAATGGAGGAACGAGAGTAGTGTACCGGCGGGCAACTCTTTGCTGTGTATTGCCGGGTGGTTGCTCAACCCTGAAATCGGCAAGACTCGTATGAATGGGGGATAATTTCTTCGAAAAAGAATAGATGGCAGTTGTTTGTCAAGGTGAGATGTTGTGAGATGTTGGTTGTTGATGTAATAATAACGCGTCAATTCATTGTTGACATTGCCCAATCCACGGAGTCAAGGGGCCCGCCGGCCGGCCACTGGAACTAATGAAGCACACCCACTGTGAGCTCCACGCAGCCACTGGCTGGCCCCAATATCGCTAGCTTGCACCTGTGAGTGAATCAGCAAGTAGGATATCCTTGCACGTCACACGGTCACATTTCAAACTTGAAAGTCCGGTGACTTGCGGAGTACTCTACTCCGTATATGCTCTTTGAATTAATTTCTATGGAGATGATGTATCTGAACTGCGGGGATCCTACATCGCATCACATATTCACTCTAGGTCTTGGAATAGAAGCGCATCTCGGCGCCTCCGACGTCGAACACAGCCACCACGTTCTGAAGAAAGACGTCGCCTAGGATGTAGGGACCCGAACCTCCACTTGCAATTGCAACGGCACAGTAGCCTGTTTTTGGATCGATTAGGTCGCGGTAGATCATGTCTGCAGGATTGATCCAAAATTCAACTCCTGAAATAACCACAGCGAAGCTGGGCGGGATGGAGTCGCAAGGAGCAAAGTATGAGCCCCATTGATACAGATATACCGCACGAGGCTGGAAGGCAGCGGCGATCGCCTCAGCCAGAGCTGATTGTTGTGTCAGCAAGCTTTACATTCCCTGTGAAGTAAATTTCGGAATGTCAAGATGGCAGTACTCACGAGGGGGAAGGTAATTCATCGTCGTCCCGGTATCAACGATGTACGGGTACTTGGTGTCATCGCTCGTCTGTCCCCATTTGACACCGTCAGGGATGATTGTGTAGAATGAATATCTCCAGGATGTTTCGGCTGAACCGATGAGATTTGCCTAGAGGGAACTTTCTGTCAACAGAAATAGTCTCTTCCAGGCAGCAGAAGTGCTTCTGACTCCGATCCAAGAACACCCTCGACTTACCACAATGAGATCAGTCGCAGCGTATTTATCTGATTGTCCGTGGGTTGGCGGCAACCCACCCCAACCGATAATACCGTCAGAAGAGTTCTTCATCAAAGTCACGCTGAACACGGGATCTATGCTCCCTTGCGTAATGGCATTGGTTAGGAAAGGGACATATTGGATAGCATTCCATGTTGCTTCTTGCCCAATCTCGCCATAGTAAGCACTGGTGATAGACGGGTAGGCGAGGCCCAGAATGCCGACTGTGAAGTTATTGCCGTGCCAGTAAGTGTAGTTCGCCAGGCCAGCTTGCTGATCCGAGACTTTGACTCCTCCACAAGCAATATCGGTGTAGCCCATGGGTCCGAAGACTTTCTCCCCTGAGCCGTATCTGAGATAGAAGTGAAGGTCATCGATGGGACCTAGGCGAAAATCTTTGACATGTGTGTTTCCAAATCCGCAATCAGACTCGCTATGGTCAGCCCCGTGAGCATCATGACACTCGAATCCTTTCTGCACGGCCCAGGTATCGGAGCTGCCGGTGTCGAGAAGGAGCCATACTGGAACACCATCCCATCCACATTGAATTGCATACTGGGTTGAGAAGGTGCCGGCGGTGCTGATGTTCTGGTACGTATGTTGCCCATGAGATGGTGGCGTTCGAAGCATGCTGCTGACCAGGCTAGATACGGCATTGTGGCTGCCTGTTTTCCCTTTGATGCTGGAAATCCTGGAGAACTGAGCAGCTTGCTTGTCAGTCGTAGGTTGGGAGAAAGCCTTGACGCGCTCGAATGTGAAACCATTCATTGGCTTGGATAGATCCCAGCTGGCTGGAGCTGTATGATCATTTGGAGCGCTGGGTGACGCTTGGGCGAAGCAAAGTCCCAGTATGGAAAGGAACACGAGAATAGACCCCATTGTTTCTTCCCCGAGCTGCAGTCTTTCGAGCTTGTACTGAATTTGAAGAGTTACTCGGGAGGGGGATTTCGGATGAAGAGGAAGAGAGATGAATCGGTTGAGGGACCCCGCGAGAGATGACAGACAAAAGGTTTTTAAATAGTCAAGTCATCGTTTTCCGGAACCAGTCCAGTACTGGAGACCCTGGAGTCTGGACGGAAAGCTGGCGTTGCCACAGACCATTGAAGTGCGAACAGCTGTTTGTTCCGTATCGGTCTGTCTCTCAGTTCGACCGACACACCAAACATGTCATGACCGGCAGGTGGCAGCTGAGGGAAGGAGGTGATGCGCGACTTCCGTTTCCCGTCCATTGCCAAGCGAGAAAAGTTTGCTGTGCGCCGTGTATGATGGTTCAACTCTAGAAGAAGCACGTCACAGGAATGCTTTTTTCCCTTTCCATCCAAGCCCGCAAGCGCAAGTGGACCACCATGGGAATTGGAGGCGAAATCTTGAAACCACCGGACTCCCCAAATCACTCCTCGTCTTGAACAGAGCTCAGCCGAGTCTAATTCACCCATCGTGTACAACGGGCCAAGTGTTTGAAGGGGGAGTTTGCCGGCCTCCTACTGTACTGCACGCCCCCGTCTTTTTGTTTCGACACTGGGAGTTTTTCCCCGGTAAATCAGACATCAGCAACGCTTTTGTCTCTACGGGGATGGTTGATATCTACAGCCACGCAGGGTGGAAATTTAGAACCGTCAATCTCAGCTTCAGGCGCGGCCACCGGAAGCTACGTTTCCCATATACCCTTCATAACGGCTCAATTGCGTGCGAGCGATACAAGTGCGGATCTCACTCTGGCTGCCCGGTCATACGGCATGCTTGGCTTGCACACCCGTTTTCGCTTGCGAACGCCGACTTGTCACAGTGGTTCGGCATGCAAAACGAATGTCTCGGCCCGGGACGAGCAAACTTTGAATCCGAGAACCTAGTCTTACACGAACTTTGCCCTATACTACGCATTCGCGATTTGTGACCTTGACATATTGATGTTTTTGCGCCCACATCCGCGGAGAATCTGATTGGCGACATCACCATGCAAGTCCAGTCCCTTTTACACACGTCATTACCTTGACAATAAAGATGAGCAAGTCCAACAGAGGTCATGAGAAGACAAGGGTCATTGTGTATTCTTAGGCATACATAAAACCATGTCCCAAGAAGATACTATGCTCAAATGCGTACATTAAACAGATATATTCTTCATGTCTGCGGGGAACAAATCGGGAAACTCAAATCCTTGCTATTTTCCAAATCAAGCTGGAGACCATTGAACGAAGAAGGTTTTATTGAGGAAGAAGAACTGTCTAATGATCTAGCCCACAGGCAAGAAGTGAAAGTCTATTCATAAATCGGTACAATCTCTACCCCCCGTTGAACCTAGCCAACCCGAGAGGACTGCATCACAGATAAGCGGGTTTCGGAAGAGCTATCTTGTTTTTGAAAGACATAACAAGAATGGAACAGGTTGACGTAAGAAACTTGGTAGATATACTTCCTGAGTCTCTGTAGGCACCCCGAATGTGAGGCCCCACTCACAACACAGGTGCACTAGTGTTGCCCGATGGCGGATACAGCGTCTATGACGAATAAATCTGCACCTATAACCGTATTAGGGGAGCTAAAGATACACGTTACTAAACGCAATAATTTATAATAAAAGTATATAATCTATAATATAATAGCTTTCTCTATAAAAGAGAAGCTTTTATCCTTCTATTTATATAATAGAAAATAGCTTTAATCTAATCCTTTTCTAACCTTCTTTATCCTACTAGGGGAGATCTTTTTAAGTTATATACCTAATATATAATAGTTATAAGCCTAGAAGGTATATACCTATAACTTCTACTAAGTCCCCTATATATAAGATATATATATATACTATACCTTACTTACTAATAATACTTATAATAGATATAATAACCTCTTACTACCTAAGTCTTAAGACTAATATTAAGCTAGTCTTATCTAATAAATAGGAAGAGTAATATAAAGCATTAAAGTAAGCTACCTAAAGCTAAGAGATTTAGAAAAGGGTTAATCCCTAGCTCCTAGAGCTTAACTCTAACTATCTAGAAAAGCTCTTTACTATTATACTAGAGTTATATAAAGCTCTTATTATAAAGAACTAAGGAAGTAATACTATAAAGCTTACTTTCTAAGAGGCTTTTTCCTTCTTATTTTATAAGTTTATATTTAAGTACTAAGTATATAAAGTAATAAAGTCCTAAGAAAGGACTATTAAAACTTAGATTATAAGCACTATTAATCCTAATACTTATACTATAGTAATTAATAAGATTAAAGAAAGTAATATAAATAATAAGAAGCTTACTCTTTACTAAATCTCTATTAAGCTTAAAAAGAGGTTTTCTCCTAGGTAAGTAATTATTAAATTAGAGGTATTAGCTAAGTATATAGCTTACCTTAATAATACTAAATATACTAATATTTAATTTAAGTATTAGATTAAGTAGTAAGGGAAGCTATACTAAAAAGCATTAATATATAAGATTAATAAGGTTTAGGGTTCTAATATAATTTATAACTTTATTATAGCTATTAGTATATACTTTAACCCTAAATAAGTAAAAACTAAGATTATATAACTAGTATAAACTTCTAATTCTTTTCCTAAAGAAATAACCCTTTAAGGTATTACCTTTAAGTACACTAGATATTATAAGGTAACTTAAGCTATAAGCTTTATCTCTAGAAAAGAAAGCTATATAATAACTCTTAGGGATTACTTAGACTAAGAAAAAGAGAAACTATAAAGCTAAAAGAATAATAGCTTAAAGAAATACCCTTATTATATAAAAAAGGCACTAACTATATACTTTTAGTCTTCCTAAGTATACTATAGCTTATACTATATAGTAACTAGTAAAAAGGTTCTAGGATTTAAGCTCTTTATAAAGGTTAACTATAAAAAGGTTAAGAAATACTATAAAAGCGCTAAATAAAAGAACCTATACTTTAAGGTTATAAAGGATAGGTAAATAATAAAAGGTATTAAGGATTATAAAGAAGAAAAGTTACCTAGTGCTATTATAGTAGTAATTATTAACCTAAAGATTCTTAAGAGTATTTCTCTAGCTTAGGGAAGCTATATAATACTTAAGAATATAAAATATATACTCTCTAAGAGCACTCTTTTTAATAATTATAGTGCTTTATATATTATAAATAATATTAGTTACTTTAAACTAGAAACCTTTAAGGAAATATTTAATAATTACCTTAAAGTAAGAATAACCTTATTCTAGATTACTAGAAGAGATACTTATATAATTAAGAATATTTTTAATAGGCTAAAGGGAAACCTTATAAAAAGCCTTACTTTATAGAATATTATACTTATTCCTAGGTTTTATATAAATATTATATTAAAGAGCTTTCTTTAAAAAAAAGGTATTTAGTATTATAAAGCAAATTACTCTTTATATATTAGACCCTTTTATAAGAGCTTATTATTAGTAAAGCTTTAGAGAAAGTATAATATTATATTCCTTTAATATAAGCCTCTTTTCTCTTATAAGAGTCCTAACTAAGTAGTGAATTTATTTATACTACTAGTAATATTCTTAATAATTAATTTAAAAGCATATAATAATATACTATGCTTATAATATAATTAACTAAGTAAAGATCCGCGCCCTATATATATAAACCCTAAAGAACTTTAGTATTTATATTCTAGGCACCTTAGTAAGAATGCTCTAGCTAAGAGTTACACTTATATAAGGGGAGTGTAATTATATAGAACTAAGTAAAGAGACTATAAGACATATTCTCTAGTTTATGCTTACTAAGTTATTTTAAGAAAACTACTAGAATATATATTACTAAGGCTATTTTAGAGGATCTATTAGGATCTTTAAGACTATAAGCCTAGTTATAATCAGAGCATTGTTGTATTGTATTGTATTGTATTTTTTGGCCCTTCGATGTATTGTATTGTATTGTATTGCCCTATGTATTATATTGTGTATTGTATTGTATTAAAAATACAATACAATACAATACAATGTATTGTTAGGGAAAAAAAAAAGTGGAGTATTATATAAATTCATTATATAGTAGATTTTTTAAGTAATTTAATTATAGTATTCTTATTTTTATATATAATTTAGTTATTTATTTAAAAATCTATAAAGTTTTAGCTTATTTATAAAAGTAAGCTTATTATAGATATTATATACCTTAATAAAGTAATTCTTAGTTTAGTTTATAGAATAATTTTTTTTATACTTTTTAAAAGTCTTTTTATCTTAATATCTTTTTTCTTGGATTTACTATTACTTTTATTATATAAAAAAATACAATATAATATAATACAATACAATATAATACAATACAATACAATACAATATAATATATTATATAATATTAAGGGTAGTATATATATCTTAAATTCATTAGATTTTAAGCGTAATCTAAATATAGTATTCCTATTTTTTTAAATAATTTAGATATTTATTTAAAATTCTATAAAGTTTTAGCTTATTTAGTAAAGTAAGCTTATTATATATATAGGGTAGCTATTTATGGTTTATTTTTATCTTATCCTATACCTTAATTTATTTACTATATTTAAAAGGTTTTTTTAACTTTATATCTTTTTTATAGGATTTATTAATGATTTTATTATATAAAAAATACAATATAATACAATACAATACAATATAATATAATGTATTATATAATATTAAGGGTAGTATATATATCCTAAATATATTAGATTTTAAGGGTAATTTAAATATAGTATTCCTATTTTTCTAAATAATTTAGAAATTTATTTAAAATTTTATAAAGTTTTAGCTTATTTAGTAAAGTAAGCTTATTATATATTTAGGGTAGCTAAATATTATATATTAGAATATAGGCTTATACTTTAATTTTTTTTCTATATTATTAAGGTCTTCCTACTATTCTATTATTTTTTACAGATTTACTACTAATTTCTATACCTTTTTTAGCTTTTATTATAATAATTACCCTAAAGAAATTATTTAATATTCTTAATTAATAAGATATTAAATCTAAAGAAAAATATACTAATATAAGTAAACTTTTTAAAAAATAAAATAAAATATTTTATCTTAAATAAAACTTTCCTAAGTATAAAAGAATTTTTTTTAGATTTATAATATACTTTTTTAACTTTATAGGTTTTTTAAATAAAAGAATAAGTAAAAAGTCTATAAAAAAGTTTCTTAATACTTATCTTAATTAAAAATACTTATTTTAATTTAATAACTAGACTTTTTAATAGTTTATATAAATATAATAAAAAGCTTTATAAAAGTCTTAGCTATATATATATTATATATAGTTTTATATAATTTTATATAATAAAATTAGCTTTTTTTAAATAAAAGAAAATAGTATTTTAAATATAAAAAAAAAGAATTTACTATATATTTATATATAAGATATAATTCTCTTATAATAAAGAATATAAATAAAAAAGTAAGTCCAAAAAGTAAGGCGCTTTATTATATAAGCAATTTATAGTAAATCAAGTGAATTAGTTATTTAAGTGGGGCGAAAATTTTTACGTGATACTATTACCTCGCTTCTCTTTTTTTCTCTTTTCTTTTCTTTTCTTTTCTTTTCTTTTTCCCTTATAAAAATCATAAAAAATTATAAAAAATCCAAATCACATAGGAAAAGCTAACTTACTATTCTTACTATTATCCCTTATTATTCTTCTGATTTAAGTTTCTTTAAAATCTCCTTTTAGCTATAAAAACCCCAAAAAAACCCCAAAA
Organism: Epichloe festucae Fl1; assembly: GCA_003814445.1. NCBI lineage: Eukaryota > Fungi > Ascomycota > Sordariomycetes > Hypocreales > Clavicipitaceae > Epichloe > Epichloe festucae. The sequence continues at coordinate 1,394,963 of CP031385.1, read as the reverse complement.
AACCCCAAAAAACCCTCACAAAAAACCCCCAAAAAACCCCCAAAAAAACACAGAAAATCATACAAAACAAACAACAAAAAAACACAATAAAAGGAAAAAAGAAAAAAACAAATTCAGCAAAATTCAGCAAAATATCAGCAAAAAACAGCAAAAACACCTCTTATTTAACATGGATTCCTCTTTTTATCCTTCTAATAAATCTTCTTAGCCTATTAGGTCTAGCTAGCCTAGTAATCTTCTAGGTTTACATAAAAAAGACCTAGAAAATCAGGCTAGTTACGAATTCTCTTCAAAATCATATATATTTACCTATAATTTATTTAATTTTTAGTTATCTGAAATTAATTTAAATAAAGAAAGGGTAATTATATGTTTTTGTTCACAGCCTAATTGTACTTTTACCTTTAAAAGTAAGGCTAAGAGATTCCAAGCTTCTAATAGAATATCCTATTATAAGCTAAAGCATAAGGATATTGCTACTTCTAAATTAGAAGAAAAACAACCTAGTAAGATAATAAGTAAGTTATTTATATTATCTAATAACTATATCTTATTACTAATATTATAATAGTGCCAGAAATCCAGCCACAATCGCTAGGCTACTTATCTTTAACATCCTTTTTTCCTACTAAAAGGGCTTGAAATTCTACAATTTCCTCAGAGGAATTTTCATTAGAAAAGGCAATTAATCTAGTTATAAGATTTATACTAGAAAATAACATTGCTTTTGCTATTGTTAATAGTAACTCCTTTAAAGAATTACTAAATTATTATTCTAGGTAAGTAATGCATTTTTTCTTATACTATAATATATATATATATAAGCTAACTTAAACTTAGGAATAATAATTTAGCTTCTTTGCTAAGTTATAGAAGTATTGCACATAGAATTCATACTATATATAATATTTCTAAGCAGCAAATCATCTAGAAGATCTAATATAATCTTCAAAATTAAGGATCTATATCTATTTAGTTAGATATCTAGACTTCTATTAATTCTAAGTCCTATTTAGGTGTTATAGCTAGTTAGCTAGACCTAAACTTTAAACTTAAATATAAGCTTTTAGGTAAGTAAATCCTATTATTCTATTATAACTATAAGGTAAGTTATAATTATTATACTAATTATCTTATATTATAGGATTTGAATATCTATTAAATTCTCACACTAGAGCTTATATTTATAAATCCTTTAATAAAATGATTTAAGAATATTAGCTTAAGCCAAAGATAATCTCAAGGTATGTTAGCTATTATCTTTTATATTATATAACCTTTTACTAATAAAATAATACTAGTTTTACTAGAGATAATAGGTCTAATAATAATACTTTTATGTCTTCTTATATTAATAAGAACTATAAAAGTACTATTATAGAAAAACCTTATAATATCTGATGTATAGCACATGTTTTAAACATTATTGCAAAGGATATTATAACGAATTTTATTAAATTAATGTCTTCTAAAGAGGATTTAGAAGCTTTTAAGAATAGTAAGCTTTTACATTATTTTACAGAAGATATCTCTTTTATTAAAGAGAGACAAGATTATAAGGAATTCAAATCCTTAGCAAATGGTAAGTAATTTATTATCATTATTATTAGTATTATTACTAATATTTTCATAGGAATCCTTAGTAAAGTTAAAAGGGTTGCTATTATTATCAAGAATAACTAAGGATTATATAAGACTTAGTTAAAATCTTTACGTAAGGTAAAAAATAAAGGCTATATTACTAAAAATTGTAATATTATAAGAATTCCTTTAGGTAAGTTATCTTTATTATATATATCTTATTTATAATACTAATTATATCTTTAGCCAATGAAACTAGGTGGAATTTAACCTATAAGATAATTAATACTTCTTTAGAGCTTAAAGAAGCTATTATTTTTCTTAATAGGGAGTCTAATATTGCAGCTCTTAAGGATGCTATACTAACTACCTAAGAATAGGCAGATTTAGCTACCCTAAGCAGCATATTAGAGGTTTTTTATAAACCTACTATTATACTTTAAAGCTAGAAGTATAATACTTTAGGTTTAGTCTTACTTTTCATTATTAGGATATATAAATATCTTAATGATATAAAAGAGGACTAAAAGGCTTATCTTCGCTAGGTATGTATATTACTTTCTTATATTATATCCTTTATATATTAACTTATAATAGGAAGCTTATAGCCCTTAAGGCAAGGCCTTTATAGCATCTATAGATATTAGCTTAAATAAGCTAGCTAATTATTTTCCTAAAGATATAGGAAATAATTACTTCTTATATTAGCCTTATCTATATGCTATGTTATTAGACCCTTAGCTTAACCTTCTTACTATAAAGGAGAAGCTAAAGCTAGGAGATTAAACCTTAGAAAGGTTAATAAAAAACCTTAAAAAGGATTATAATTCGTAAGTATTATATAATAATCCTTTCTTAATTATAGTTTTAATATACTAATATATAATGTTATTAGGATTTTACCTCTTTATAAAGAGAACTAAGCTAATATCAATATTAGCAAGCAAGATTAACACGCAAATACCTAATTTATAGTTAATCTTGCAGGGCCTAGTTAACCTAGGACTTTTGAAAATCCTAGGCCTAAGCCTAAAACTAACCTTTATAAAGGTTTATTTCCTAATAAGAGAGAAAAGTCTATTTAAAAGAATAGAAAAAATGAGATTTCTACTTATACTAAGCTAGATATTCAAGAAGATAAGGTAAGTAAATCCCTTTCTTATATTAATAATCTTATTAATATATTAATATTATTATAGGAGGATATCTTTAAATAGTAGGAAGATAATACTAAATCTTTCCCTATTTTAAGTATTATTACTAGGAAATACCTAGCTATTCCTGCTACCTCTGGTGCTATAGAAAGCACTTTTAATACTAGAGGTAATATTCTTACAAAGAGACAAACTTCTTTAAAGAATTCTACTTTAAAGGAATTAATCTTATTAAAGAATTAGGAAAAGGAAGGAAATATTATTACTAAGCAATACTCAGAGCTTTATGATTATTATAGCTCTGATTCTAAAGAGTCTATATCTTCTTCAAAGGAAGATTCTAACTTAGGTAAATCTAATGATTTACCTAATATTGAAACTTCCTCTGAAGATGATATTTATTCTAATTCAGACCTTTAAGTAGGTTATTATAAGGGTTTTTTCCTAGTTTAGTCTAGTTTTCCCTTAATAAATTTTTTTATATTTATAAATGTTTTCCTATATTTTACAGTATTTTTACTATTATTTTTACTATTATTTTTACTATTATTTTTACTATTATTTTTACTATTATTTTTACTATTATTTTTACTATTATTTTTACTATTATTTTTACTATTATTTTTACTATTATTTTTACTATTATTTTTACTATTATTTTTACTATTATTTTTACTATTATTTTTACTATTATTTTTACTATTATTTTTACTATTATTATTACTATTATTATTATTTTAAAAAAACATAAAAAAGAAAAGTATTTTATTTTATTAATATTTTTAAAAACCTTAAAATACTAAGTAATTAAAAAGTATAGCTTTTCTTATAGTAATTTCCTTATACTTACTTATATTTATATATAAGTTATTTATTTACTATTTAATTTTAATTAAACTTTAACACTAATAATATTTTGAGTTATATAAGCAATATAAGTAATATATATATAAGCTATTAAAACCTATTATAATGTATTATAATTTATAATGTATTATAAGCTATTATAAGCTATTATAAGCTATTATAAGCTATTATAAGCTATTATAGGGTATTATAAGCTATTATAGAGTATTATAAGCTATTAAAAGGTATTAAATAAACTATATATACCTTATAATAAAGGAATTTAACTTAAAACTAAAAAAAAGAAAAAAAAATACAAAACAATACAAATAATACATGTATTGTATTGTATTGTAAAATTTTAGATGTATTGTATTGTGTAATGTATTGTATTGTATTGCAATGCTCTGGTTATAATAGCATAAACTAGCTAATAGTTATAAAAGATAAGTTCTTAGGCATAATATATGTTTATATATTACCTAATAAATTATAGGTAATAGTATTTAATATATTAATCTATATTAAACAATGGATTATAAGGTAATTTAGATTATTAATTATAAAGATTAGGCAAGATCATAAAGGAGCTATTATTAGTTAATTTAGTAATATAATCTTTTAGATATAGGCACGCTTATAAGGTATTAATCTTAAGCTTATGCCTTCGTACACTTATAAACCTAATAGAGTTATAGAGAGAGTAAGGTAAATAATTATATTATAATTAAATATAATGCTTATAGGCATATAGCTTTTACTAAACTTATAGTTAGAGAGTATATAAGTAGTAGCGTACCTATATAATATAAGTCCTGTTAAAAATAAGACCTATTTTTAGCCCTTTCTAGTTAAAGGACCTTTCTATTACTAGCTTGCATTGCAAGCCTGACAGCTGCACTGCAGCTGTTAACGGTCGCGAAGGTGGCCGTCAATGGCTACGTCGCAGCTGTCAACAGCTGCGACCGACCGTGTGGATGACTAATCTAAATCAATTGTTAATTGTGGATTATTTAATTGCGTTGTGGCTGCAAGCGTAGCCATAACTGTAGCGCTACTAGTAATTAGGTAAGCTAGGGTGACATAAGCAGGTTACCCTATAGCTATCTTTGACAGCGATTTTCTCTTTAACTAGAGGTCGTATAAAAGTCTTACATATAGTAAATTGAAGCTAGAAGATAGGGCTTTTATTTTATGTAGGAATATTTTTTGGACTAAAATTTGGTGCATATAGGTTGCTAGTTTGTATGGTGGTGAGTCGATTTTTTGGATTTTACATATAAATGAATTTTGCGGAAAATCAAAAGTGGCCCTTAAGACCTCTCTGATAGTCTGGATCCACTGATACGGTTGGTGGGTATATAAGAGGAAGAAGATCTTTTCAATTTAGCTAGATAGCTAGGCCTCTCAATCTAACAGCCGCATTGCCCGTACAACATCACTAAAATTAATTCTATTAGTATATAAGATATCGTAAAAGTTATCTAGATTGAATTATATTAGTTAATAACTGCTGAAACCTTCTGTTGCGTTGCGTTGAATATTTTAACGTGGTGGCTCTATTAGTCCCTAACCGTAAAAGCTACACTTGTACAGCTATTGCTAGCTAGTAACTAGCTCCCTACACTTTAAAAGGTTATAAGCCTAGCCTATTACTATAAAATTCTTTCTAGTGCACTTTACGTACGGTTATAGAAGACTTCCCTTCTATAAAACAGGAAGGACCTGCGAGATAGAAGCTATTCCCTTCTATAAAAAAGGAATTATTGTGATTATAGAAGACTTCCCTTCTATAAAACAGGAAGCGCGTGAGCGATATAGAAGCTTTCCCTTCTATAAAAAGGAAGTTTAGTGAGAATAGAAGCTTTTCCCTTTTATAAAAAGGAAATTCAGCGCGGATAGAAGCTTTTCCCTTCTATAAAAAGGATTTTTAGTATAAATAGAAGACTTCCCTTCTATAAAATTAGAAGATGGCTACCAATTAATAAGGTTAGGGACCTCCAGTCCCTGATCTTAGTGCGTAAGAGGTTCTAAATAACTAGCTAAAAGAGCAGGTTATTAAACAACAAAATGCTATTAATCTAGTAATAGAGAAGCTAGAGTCCTTGACTTTAGCTATTAATGATAGACCTATGGAGGGTATGGAAGCTACTAAGCCTACTAGTCAGCAGTAAGTTTAACAGCTTATTTAGCAAGAAAAGGCACCTGAATCTAGCTCTGTACAAGCTGCCTTTAATAATTTAATTATTAAGGAATTTAATAAGAGGGTTTATAGCTTCCCTAAGACTGCTAAGCTTAAAGGAGCTGAAAATTTCGATCAATAGAAACAAGCCCTAGCTATCTAATTTAGAGCTTTAGGCATGCCTAATTTTCTAGATAATCCGGATATTTCTAGGGTGCTAGGGGACGCTGACTAAGCTATTATCCTTATGTTACTAAGGGATAGTTATACGGAAGGCCCCTAAGCCGCTATAACTTGGCAAAAATCACCTGAAGAAGCCTATAAGTTACTTGTTAGGCAATATTCATATAGCGTTGAAATCCAGAGGGGGTCCCTATATTCTGAATTTCATAACCTGAATTTTCATGGATTTAAGGGGACTTTAGAAGCCTTTAATGCAGTCTTTAATAATCTACTAGCTAGATTATTGATTTCAGGGGTCCTGATTGATCCTATAGATCAGGTTAATTAATATCTTTAATCCCTAAAATCAACCTTCCCTCAGTGGGCTAAAAGGCAACGATTTAGCATGCGTACGAATAGGGCTATAGGGGTCCCCCTAGAAGCCCTAAATCTTGAATTTCTAATGGCAGACCTTCTAGCTGAACAGAGGGATAAGTTATCTACGGTAGCTAAAGCCCTGAATTATAGGGCTAAAGACCTAGAAAAGGGTGCTAAAGATAAGGAAAAGGCCCCTAAAGGTTAGAAGAAGAAGAAAGAAGGCTCTGAAGAAAATAAGGGCTCTTCTAATTCTAATAAGAAGAAAAAGAAGCAAAAGGGTCAAAAATCAGATAAAAAGGATAATAAAGAGCCTACAGAGGGTTCTTTTATGCTAGGAAATTATAACCTTTCTAACGGAGCCCTTGATCCGTATAAGAAACCTAGTAATTATAAGACTAGTTATAAGAGCCCTAGCGATAGTAGCTCTGATTCTAGCTCTAGTGATTCGGATGATGAAAAACAAGAAATTAATTCCTTAAATGGTTTTAATTATTACAGTAAAGACATGAAAAAGGCCCTATTATATGATATAGGTTTGACTGTACATATAGTTAATTCTAGGGAGGTCTTTAGGGATTATACCCCTTTTAAGAAAGGGGAATCCGACCCTATTATAACCGGTGGTGGCCCTATTTATCCTAAGGGTCACGGTAGTGCTGTTTTTGAGGTCTTATATTAAAAGAAACCTAATAAATATAGGACCTTAGTGCTAAAGGACGCTCTATATTTTCCTTAGCTTGATGTTAATATAGTTAGTGGCCTTATTCACTATATATCTGGCGGTTGCTTTATAAAAAACCATCTTTATCTTAAAGATAGGTCTTGTATTGCTGCCCTAGATATAGAAAAACATGGTTTTTTCTTTCACGTTAAAAACTAATCTACACTGACGTTATATAAAGGGCCCTGTAAAAAATCTCATTATATCCGACCTTTTACCTATGCTAGCTTTAGGGGTCATAGCTATCCTATTAGCTACCCTATAGAGGTTTAAATTCCCTTTAAAAAGCTGGATTAGGCTTCTGATTTGGACGAAATCGCTGAAATTGACGAAGATAATGATATTGAAGAAATCGTACGGGATAATTTAGGGGATTTAGTCCCTTCTCTAACGCCTATAGCCCTAGGTTAGGTCCCTTATAAATCTAAAGATATAGATTTAGGGGTGTTAGAGGGCCTTAGTGAAGGAAAAAGGTCCCTAATACCTCCCTAAGAGGCCTGTGGTTCTTAAGGGGCCTAGTAGGGGACTGACGGAGAGGGCCCTAATCTAGACCTGAATCTAGACCCTAATTCAGGCCCTAAAGACCTTCAATATCAAAAGTTACTGGAACTAGCTGGCCTATGGCATGTATGATTAGGGCACCTAAGGCTTCCTTTGCTAAAGAAAACAAGCCTTATAACTAAAGGAATCCCTGATTTTTCTAAAATTAAGGATAAAGATTTTAAATGTATAGCTTGTGATTAATCTAAGGCAGTTAGAAGACCTAGGAAATTAGCTATCCCTGACCCCCCTAGAGCTCTAGATTAAATAGAGGGGGATACGCTAAAAATCAGCCCTGTACCGTACAATAAATAGTTAATTTGCTTATTTCTAGTTGATCGAAAAACTAGATATAAGTGGGTGTTCTTATTACCTAATAAGGAAGGCCTAACTGTTTATAGGGCTATTAAGGGCTTCTTCAGAGGGCTTAAAAATTAACTAGGTTAGTATCCTAGGCACCTTCACTTTGATGGGGGCTAAGAAATTGATTCTAGTTGTTAAAGCTGGTTAAATTCTAAAGGGATTAAATTCATAACTTCTAGTCCCTATATCCATGAGCAAAATGGATTAGCAGAGCGTTCAATTTGTACTATTCTAGATCGATTAAGGGCTACTATCCAGTGGGCAAAATTACCCTTATATCTATGGTGTTTTGTATTACCTGCAGTTATTAACCTAGTTAATATAACTACTAATATCACAAAGGATGAAAGCCCTGAATAACTGCTAGCTAGGGAGCTAAATCAGCCCTGTACAACTGATATTAGCAGTATTAGAGCCATAGGATCTCACTGTGAGATTCTAATCCCCCTGGAAAAACGACCTAAAGCCCAGAAGTTAGTAGCTAGGACTATCCCTAGAAGGTTATTAGCTACACTAGGTTCTAACACCTACCTAGTGTATATCCCCTCTAAAAGGCTAGTTACAAAGACTAGCTTTATTAAAATTATAGAGCCTATAGGTCCTGTCTCTAAAGGATTACCTAGGCTTTCTATAGGGGATAACCCTTTAGAGGGGGAAAATGATTTAGAAGATTAAGATCTAAATTGAGGTTTAAAGGATTACCCTATAGATAACATAGGATATTAAAATCCCCCTATAGGTTAAGAAAAACACCCTATAGGGCCTGTATAACCCCCTAAGGAACTGATTCTAGAGGCCTTAGAGGAGGCCACGCCTATAACTTTACCAGGAAATCAGATTTCAACTCCGGACCTTGATTTTGACAAAATTACCGACTTTAACCCTAATATTAACCCCATAGATGTTGATATTAGTTCCCCTTCTTCTCTAGATTTTATAAAAGAAATCTGCTTTAAGGTACAGGAGAAGCTAAAGGAAAACAACCCTAATAGCCCTAAACCTAAGACCTAGAAGCAAGCTATATCTAGCCCTAAAAGGGATAAATAGATAGAAGCTACGTACAAGGAATACAAACAGCTTCTAAAGGCTAGTACTTTTAAATTTATAGGGAAAGACTAAGTACCTAAGGGCCGAAAAGTACTAAAGAATAGGCTTGTTTATAAGCTTAAAAAGGATAAAGAAAATAATCCTTTAAAATACAAGGCCTAACTCGTTGCTAAGGGATTTATGCAAATCGAAGGTCTAGATTATCTAGAGACCTTTGCAGCCATAAGCATTCCCCCTAGCTGGAGGATTTTACTAGCCCTAGCGGCTTGGAATAACTAGGAAATCGAATAGGTTAATTTTATAGGAGCTTTTCTTAATAGTAAGCTATAACAATAGATTTATATGGTTATTCCAGACAGATTTATCGAATTTCTTAAAGCAAATCCTAAATTAGCTAAATTAGCTAAAAGTTTTGGCTATAAACCTTCTAAAGATTAAGTAATTTTATTATAGAAATCTTTATATAGCCTAAAACAGAGCTTAAGGGAATGGCAATAAGCACTAATTACAGTGCTAAAGTCCCTAGGATTTAGCCCTCTAATTTCTGACCTAGCTATATTCTATAATTCCTCCACTAAAACCTTTATTATCACATATGTGGATGATTGTCTTCTAATTAGACCGGATTTACGTTATATCTAAAGACTTAAAAAGGAACTTTATAAAGTCTATCTAATAGAAGATAGGGGGCTGGCTGAATTCTTCTTAGGGGTTTAAATCGTACGAGATAGACCTAATAGGGTCCTGAAAATTCATTAATCTTAGTATATCTTAGAGGCTTTAAATTGATTTAATATGCTAGATAGTAAGCCTATTAGCATACCTCTTCAGCCAGGCGTTTTAGCTACGTAGACCACTAAGCTTTTAATAGCTAGCGAAATTAAGCTCTATTAGTGTATTATAGGGACTATAATATACCTAATGTTGCTTATAAGGCCGGACGTGGCCTTTACACTTTAGTGGCTATCTATAGCACTAGCTAGGCCCTATATAGAGCACCTAAAAGCAGCTAAAAACTTGCTTAGGTACCTATTAGGGACTAAATTCCTTGCTATAATTTATAGGGGAGACCCTAAAGGTATAGCTAGCAAAAGCCTAATAGGTTATTGTGATAGTGATTTTGCAGGGGATAAAAAGACCTCTAAATTAACCTATGCTTATCTATTTAAGCTAGCTAGCGGACCTATTAGCTGGAAATTAAAGAAAGCTAGTACGATAGCTCTATTAACATTAGAAGCTAAAGCTAACGCTATCTGCGAGACCTTCCGGGAGCTATAGTGGCTTTAGGGCTTATTTAAGGAGTTAAAAACCCCTATTTCTCCCCCTATCTAGATATATTGTGATAATTAAGGCGCTATAACCACTGCCTATAACCCTGCCTTATATAGCCGTATAAAGCATACCTTGCTAAAGTTTAACTATATTAGGCAATAGGTTTTAGAGGGTTTAGCTAAGATTGAATATCTAGATACGAAGTTAATGCCTGCAGATAGTCTAATAAAGCCTCTATCTAGACCTCTTTATTAGGCCTTTATTAAGCTCTTAGGGCTTGATAATCACTAAAACCAATAACTAAATCCCTTTAATAGGGAACTAAAAACAACGCTAAAAAGGGAGCTATATTTAATAATAGCTAGGAATTTAAAAGGGGGTCTTTTATCTTTTTCCTGTTTTTCCCTTTTTTATCTGTTTTTATCTAAAAGTTCTTGTTTACCCTATATCACTTTGTATGCTTTTAATTAGCTTATATGTAATTCTTTTGTAGAGAGGGTGTTAAAAATAAGACCTATTTTTAGCCCTTTCTAGTTAAAGGACCTTTCTATTACTAGCTTGTATTGCAAGCCTAACAGCTGCACTATAGCTGTTAACAGTCGTGAAGGTGGCCATTAATAGCTACGTCGCAGCTGTTAATAGCTGCGACTGACCGTGTGGATGACTAATCTAAATTAATTGTTAATTGTGGATTATTTAATTGCGTTATGGCTGCAAGCGTAGCTATAACTATAGCGCCACTAGTAATTAGGTAAGCTAGGGTGACATAAGCAGGTTACCTTATAGCTATCTTTAATAGCGATTTTCTCTTTAACTAGAGGTTGTATAAAAGTCTTATATATAGCAAATTAAAGCTAGAAGATAGGGCTTTTATTTTATGCAGGAATATTTTTTGGACTAAAATTTGGTGCATATGGGTTGCTAGTTTGTATGGTAGTGAGTTGATTTTTTGGATTTTACATACAAATGAATTTTGCGGAAAATCAAAAGTGGCCCTTAAGACCTCTCTAACAGTCTGGATCCACTGATACGGTTAGTGGGTATATGAGAGGAAGAAGATCTTTTTAATCTAGCTAGATAGCTAGGCCTCTTAATCTAACAGCTGCATTGCCCGTATAACATTACTAAAATCAATTCTATTGGTATATAAGATATTGTAAAAGTCATCTAGATTGAATTATATTAGTTGATAACTGCTGAAACCTTCCGTTGCGTTGCGTTGAATATTTTAACGTGGTGGCTCTATTGGTCCCCGACCGTAGAAGCTACACCTGTACAGCTGTTGCTAGCTGGCAACTAGCTCCCTACACTTCAAAAAGTCCTATTTAATAATCTAGGTAAAAAACACTATTAGAAACCCTAGAAATCTAGTTCTAAGATAATGCTTAACTTCTAATTAGGGAGCTTATAGCTAACTTAAGGCTAGATTAGAGTGGATTACACGCATATAGCTACCGCGCTTATTCTCTTTAGAGGGATTATAAGGCTAATAAACATAGATAGTTTTATAAGACTAATCCTAGGGGTTATATTAGATATCTTATTAGGTACTCTGCCTTTAATATATATTATATCTAGATTCTAAGACTAGGAAAAGTTATAATAATAAGGAATATTATATTTAATAAGTTAATTTTTTATAATCTAATAAAGGAGAGCATAATAGAGCTATTAATTAACAAGCTTAAGGCATATTTCTAATCCCTTAAAATCAATACTAAATTAGATAAAGAATTAAATCTTTTCCTTATGCTAACTTTAATTAAACTATAATAAGATTAGACTAAGAGTTTAAACTTAGAGGTAAAAGCTCTATAGACTTCTTAATAAAAGGAAAGAGAAGCTATATACCTTAATAAGTAAATTAGACTTTAAACACCTTAGCTATTACTAGATCTAATAATTAGAGAGTAAGAGACTCTTAATCTAGAAGCTTAGTAAAGTAAGAAGAAGTAAAACACTTTAGATTTATATGCTTAAGAGAGTAATATAATAATAGATCTAATAAGTAATAAGCGAGATACTACTATAAGGGCTTAGAAGAGCTAATATCCTTATAAGGTTCTAGAATACTAAGTATATAATACTAAGGACTAAGTTATTAATAATTTAATAGGTAATAAACTACCTAAGCTAGAAAAAGAAGCAGAGAAAAACTAGTAATAAGATAAACCTATAGGAGTAAATACTAGACTAGCTACTTATATAGAAGGCTTAAGGGGATTACTAGCTATATAGTTAGAAATCGCAAAGAGTCTTAGAATAATAATATAAGAAGGTGTGTAAATAAGCTTAAGGTTATAAATAAAGAGAGCTTAAGGTAATATTCCTTCTTATACTTAACTAATAAGAAGAAAGAAAAAAGGACCTAATAAAGCTCTTATTAATAGCCTTTAGGACCTAAAGGATCTCTTTACTAAATTTAGGAAAACTAAGGAAGGAGATCCTTATAAGCTCTTCCTAGGAGATTAGGATTTTGAGAGCTATAAAACGGTTTTTTTAGTAATTAATATGCATTATAATAAAGAAAATAGATTATACCTTAACCTAAAGAGAAAGGTAAGGACTATTTATTAATCTAATCTTACTAAACCTCTAAAGTTATAGAAAAAGGCAAAGGATTATCTATTTAGAGAGGAATAGTTAAAAGCAATAAATAAAGAGATTAATAAGCTAAAGGAACGAGGAATATAGCGGCAAATAAAGCGTTCTATAGTATAATTAAAGCTATTACTATTAAAATAGGTGTTTTCTTATAAGTTTAATAAGAAGGGGATGTTAATCCATTGCAAAGCGCGATTATACGTGCGCGAAGACCTCTAAGATATCTCTATAATTAAACGAACCTATACTATAACGCTTACTGCTTATATATTCTATGTATTTATAGCTCTAGTTACTAGGTTTAATCTAGAGACTAGGCAGTATAATATTAAGAATGCCTTCCTTTATATAGAATGTGAAAAGGATAGAATACCTATAACTTATAAACTTCCTAAAGGTTTTATAATCCTTAGAGAATATATAGAATTACTTAAGGCCCTTTATAAATTAAGGGACTCTCTATAACTATAGTTTAAGGAATTAAGTAAATCTCTTATAAAGCTTAGGCTTAAATTAAGTAAAGAAAAGCCTTGCTTATTCTATATAAAAGATTAGTGTTAGTTACACCAAGGAACGTTACACTAGTGCAAAGAGGTTAAATTCAATAAAGTTAATAATAATAGCTAAAAAAATAACTAAGAGAGAAGAGAAAAGGGAGAAGAAGAGGAATCTAGCTAGAAGAGAAAGTAAGCAAAAAGGGGGAAAAGTGGGGCTATAGTGCGGTGCCACTGCTAACGGAGCGGGGTAGCTCGCGATGTATTTAATCGCATTACGTGCATCCCTTTAGTAGCTTCACTCTTTAGCTACGGTTAGACTATCTATTGTCTAAAGGTCTAAAGGAAGCTACACTAGTAGTCTCTCTTTTCTTCGTGGCTAAAGGAGCCTAAAAACGCAATAAAAATCAGATTAAAGGAAAGTGTATATAAGTAAATCCCTTAATAGGAATTCACAGTTCTTATTAGCTATTATAGCTTTAGTTATTCTAATTAACCTAGTTATTATAGTCTATACCTATATGCCTATTATATTAATTCTCCCCTCTGCCTAACCTTGTAAGTCTCTTAACCTATCCTTCCATATAAATTATTAATTTATTTAAATTAATTAAGGTTAAAAGGGCTAAATTTAGCAATGCCTTTATTATCACATTAGCCGGATTATTGCCGCTATTAATCTATCTAACTTCATAGACTTCCCTTCTCTTATATAACTACTAAAGGGCTATAATATTAATTATTAGCTACTTCTCTTTTATTATGCCTAGCTTTATAAGGCATTTATATAATAAGAAAGAGTTTATATAGAGAATTATTAGGATTTAAGGTATCTTTAATTAGTCTATGATTATATAAAGGGTTATAGATATTATGTACATAATATTAGCACCTTAAACTATACTATATAGCTTAGATATAAGTGCGCTATAGGTTACACGCTTGCTTTTTATAGAGCTATATATAATAACATTCCCTTTTAAGATAAAGGTATTATTCTCCTTTATTACTTTATTACTAATTATAATAATATATCTAATTTATAAACTTAGATCTTTATTATTAGTAAGGGACTTATCTATAAATATAAAGAGCTTTGCTTCCTTAAGAGTTAAGGGGATATACTATAGCCCTTATTACTAATTCTTAATCTACTACTTAAGGCATTTATTAAGTTATAAGATATTATTAGTAAAGGGTTCTTAGTATTATATAGTAATTAATAGATTATATAATGCTTCTAGTTAATAGACTATTGTGATGTAGCTCCCTTAGGCTCTTTGCTCTATGTAATCCTGCCTTGCTATTAGTAATTATAGGTTAATCTCCTTAATCTTCTAACTTTAGCCTTTTTGGTTTAAGGTTAGTAAATTATTATTATTCTAAGTTAGAATATAGCTATTAAAGATAAGGGGATTTATAGTTATTAGGCGTTGTTTTTCTTTAGCTATAAACTTTACCTTCTAGAGCTCTTTTTCTTCTTTCTTAAAGAAGTTATTATTACTAAGGCCTAGTGTATTATCTATTTACATTCCTATAATACTAAAGAGGTTTTTATTATTTAGGGCTATAATTAGTAGGTAGGGATTATATATTAAGGTTATTATATTAAGATTATCCCTATAGTGGTAAAAATATATTACCTACTAGTAGGTTCTAGCCTTTATAATCCTGTAAAGGGGCTTAATTACCTCTATTATTATACCTTTTAGAAAGAGGTATATAATTTGCTTTAGTAACTTTATAATAATTAGCCTATTTAGGGTTATTTAGGATTAAATATAAGCTTATGTAATATCTTATAGCTAAAGGTAAATTCCCTTCTGCTTTAATAATAGAGTAAGGGCCACAATAATCCATTAGCTTAATCACTATATTATTAGTAATTAGGTTAAGATAGCCTCTTTTCCTCTATTATTATGCCCTTATATAATAAGGCGTAACTTCTTATATAGTAATTTAGTGCCTTTACCTTTAATCTCTTAGACTATATAAGAATTAAAGATCTAGTAGCCTCTATACTTTACTAGATTAAACATTATAAATCTAAATATATTATAAGCTTATAAGGCATTAATCTTAGCTTAGTTAGATTATTTAAAGGGGCTCCCTAGGGTTATAATCTTTCCTTCTTAGTGGAGTTAAAGGGTAAGGTTTTAGTTAACCTTTTCTTTTACTATAAGGAATACTATATTTAGCATTTCTCTAGCTATAATCCCCTTAATTAATACTTTCTCTTAGTCTTTATTAATAAATATAAGAGGCTTTATAAGTTTAATAAGCTCCTTAGGATTATAAACCTAGGCCTTAATTACCTTTATTTTTACTTCCTTAGGGCTACTAGCTTTATAGCTTCCTATAAGGGTAGCTTTAGCTACCTTAAGGCTTACTATAAGTTTTTTAACTTTATAGCTTCCTATAGGATTACCTTTAGCCTTAATAACCTCTATAGGCTTCTTTATACCCTTATTAATATAAAATTAAACTATAAGGTTTTTCCTTAGCCTCCCTTACTTTCTCTTTACTAGTATCTTTTTCTTTTCTTTTACCTTACTACCCTTTATAAGTAGCTTATCTCTCCTAGCCCCCTTAGCCTCTTTTTATAATAGGACTATAGTATTAAAGGGGGCTATAGTATAAGAAAGGGCTATATTATAAGTAAGGACCTCTAGGCCTAGGTTATATTCCTTAATATCCTAAAGGCTTTACTTATTAGCCCTTATATACTATAAGTCCTTATAGTATAGCTTTACTACTATAAAGTAAAACTTAGCTAGGCTATAGGGTATCTTAACTATATAGGTCTCCCTATTAGTAGCTAATAGCTTATAAGGGCTATACTATTTACCTTTTTCTCTCTCTATATATATATTAGCCTATAGTAATAGCTAATATATTAGTAATATATTAGGGCTATTCTAGGCGCTAAGGGCCTTATAGACCTACCTCTTAGCTAGGTAATAGCGGACTTTATTAGTTACCTTCTAAATTACTTTAGCTTATTAAATAATAAAGACACTTAGTAATAACTTATTTATTATCTATAGGTAAGCTCTAAAGACTAGTAAGGTTAGTATAAGGCTATTAGGGCTTACTAAGTTATTAATAGCTTTAATAGCTATCTAGAGTTATTACTTAGGAGTAATCTCTTTACTAATTAAATCTATAATAATATTATAAGCCTAGTAAAGAGGTCTATAATATCTTTTAACCTTTCTAATGCTATTATAGGCTTTAATAGGTATCTTATTAATATTAATTAATATTAAGTAAGTATAATACCTAAATTTAGCTAAAGTAAAGTTATTACTAGTATTATAAATAATCTAGTCTAGAGGGCCTAGATATATATTAATCTAGCACTCTTTAATTATATCCTAGATATTATAAGCTTTTTACTTCTTAGGGTTAAGGAATTAGGCTACTTAAAATAAGGTTACTAAATTAATAATATAAAGGACTAGTTAGCTATTAATCTATATAATATTAATAATAATCTTATAGTTAAAGTTATAGTTATCTTTAAGGGAGAATTTAAACTAGCTAAGGGCTTTTCTATTTATCTAATAATAGTAATAGACTTTAGTTAGCTTCTTAATTATATAATATTTAATGTTATAACTAGCTTATTAAAGAATCTTTATAAGCTATTAAATTAAGGGATAACTAAACCTTTAGTGAAGTTAATAAATCTCTCCTTTTAATAAGTAAAAAGCAGCGGTTTCTCTTACCTCTAGAAGCCACTAAGGGTAGCCCTATTTACGTATAATAGGTATAGTCTTATTATTTTAAATTAATATATTAGTAAGGTTATTAATCTTAACCTTTATTTTATCTATATTAGTAAGGGAAAAGAGAAAGGGTGTGGTAGTGTTAAGGACATAAAAGTTAATTTAGCTAAGCTTTATAGGCATATAGATAATACTATGTGTTATTACTAATCTAGCACTAAAGTAAATAACTTCTAGGTTATAAGGTTTAATTATTAATAATAGCATTAATCTTAGTAAGGCTTTAGCTTATACTAGACTAGTAGTTAATTAGCCTAAGGCTCTTATATCTAGTATGATTTCTCTAAAGATCTCTTTAGAATAGTATTCTTTAGAGGTATAATAGATTAAATTATCTTTATTAGAAGCCTCTTTAAGGTATAGCTCTTACTTAAGTAAGGTATATTAAAAAGCTTAATTCTTAAGTATTATAAGGATATTAACGTTATCTATTGTTTATAATCCTATGTAAAAGAATTATATAATGCTAAGTTATGCCTTTAATAATAGCTTTTTCTTAACATTATTATTACTATTATTTTAGTCCTAAGTAAAGGCCTTAAGCTATGTTTTCTAGTCTTCTATTTCCTTTTCCTTATTACTATTATTTCCTTTAAATAAAGTAAGAAATACCTAAAACTTCTTCTCTATAGGAGGTAAATAATAGTTCTTACTAGCTTACTACCTCTTTTTCTCTTTCTAATATTTAGTATTAGTATAGTTTAATAACTAGTAGCTACTCTTACTATAGATAAAGTATTACTTAGGTTATCTAGAGTTACTATAATAACCTTCTTTTCCTTAGTCTCTTTAATTCTATTAGCTATATTAGTAGTCTATAAACATTACCTCTAATAAGTCTTTATCTTAATACTAGTAATATTAGTTATTTCTTATACTACTCTTTGTAATTATAATTAATTTATAGAGGTTACTAGTAAGGTTCTTAAAGCCTAGTGTGTATATATATTCCACTACCTAATATTTAGGAATACTAAAGACTATATTTAAGGTTTGCTTATAAAGCTTTATATTTACTATATTAGAGGGGTATAGCCCTTTATAGACTCTCTTTAAAGTAGTTAATAGAATCTTAAGGCACTTAAGCTTACTCTTATTAGGGTTCTATATAATAATATTTTTAAGGGTTATATTGCTTTACTTATAGTAATAGAATTATTAATTACTTTCTATTTTAAATTATTAATAGATATTTATAATTATCTCTTTATAAGAGAGGTTCTTACTAGTAAGGTAATTAAGAAAGTGCTATTTAGTATCTCTTATTAATATAATAGGGAATGCTTTACTAAAATATAACTTAAGGAGGTTAATCTAGTTATACTTACTCTTAAAGAGTGTAAGTTTTAGTAAGAGAAAGTTATATAGCTTCTTACTATAGCGGTTACTATCCTTATATATCTTTATAAGCTTAGATATTTTCTTTATAATTTATTTATCTAAAGGGAAGGAATAAGAAAGGAAAGTAAGCTATTAAGGGTTAAACTCCTAATATAATTAAGATTATTATAAGGGTTCTTATAGAGAATATAGAGATTATTCCTTTTAAGGGTAAGGAATATTAGGGAAGGTCTTTAGGGCAGTGGCTTATAGGGGTTATATATAAGGTAGTTTAGGAGATTATAACTTATTTCCTAATTATAGGGTTATTATTATCTCTTAAAGCATATATTTAAGGGCTATTAGAATAGGAAGGCTTACTCCTTAGCTAATATAAACATTATTATCTTATAGGGAGTTTTATAGCTCTCTTATAAGCTTATTAGAAGCTCTCCTAAATATATCTTTTATTTAACCTTTAAAATCTTCTCTAAAGTTTTCCTAAAGGTTTTCTCCTTACTAATTTTAATACTTACTAGTATAAATAAACCTTATAATCTAATTATTAAGTTTAGGCTATGTAATAGTCTCTAGGTTTAGTTAGGTAAGCTCTTCTTAGTCTCTTATAAGTGTAAATAAATATAGCTATAGTTACCTTAGTAAACTATTCTTTTCTGGTTTTTTAGAAGCTATTTCTAAAGGCTTTTAGGATATCTTATTATTAGGGGAAGTAAGGTAAGGAGTTTATCTTATTAATAGTCTAATATTTAATTCTATCCCTTTCTTAAGAAGGGTTTAGTTTTCTTAAATAATTTAAATAAAGCAAATAGTAGTATAATAATAGTGTAATTTCTACGCTTATTAAGAGGGATAGACTAGGTAAATCTAAAAAACAGGTAAAACAGGAAAAACAGGAAAAATAAGGTAAATAGGATAAACAGGATAAATAGGGTAAATAGGGCGGAATAAACTAGATAAATAGAATAGGATAAATAGGATAAATAGGATTAACAGGATAAACAGAGGGAAATAACAAAAAACAATAGAAAAAGTATAAAAGAAGAAAAAAATAGCAAAAAGAGAGAAAAGTAAGCTATAAAGATAGCGTAAAAGTAAAAGCAACTTAATATTTAGAACACTAAGGCGTAAAAAGCTATAAAGAGAGAAAAGAGGTTATAAAGAGAGTGTAAAGGGAGGTTATATAGGTTAGCTAGCTTAGCTAAGGGTTGTTTTTAATGTTAGGTTTAAATAAAATGCCTTATAACAATAGATTTAGTTATTTAGTTAGTTTTCTTGTGATAGATAATAAGATTAATAATTAACTAAATATCCCGGATAGATATAATAAGGTTATATCCTATAAGCCTAAGGGTTAATAAATTAATCCCTTAGAAGTCTAATAAGCCTATAACTAGGATTCTAGTCTATCTTCCTTTAGTATACTCTGTAATTATGCCTCTTTACCTAAATAGCCTATCTAGGTTAGCTTAAGAGGTAAGGGGCTGCGTTATTTATAGAAATGTCTCTTCTTATAATACCTAACTTATCTATGGTTGTAGTTAACTACTAATTAGTGTTAGTTACACTAAGGAACGTTACACTAGTGCGAAGAGGTTAAATTCAATAAAGTTAATAATAATAGCTAAAAAAATAACTAAGAGAGAAGAGAAAAGGGAGAAGGAGAGGAATCTAGCTAGAAGAGAAGGTAGGCAAAAAGGGGGAAAAGTGGGGCTATAGTGCGGTGCCACTGCTAACGGAGTAGGGTAGCTTGCGATGCATCTAATCGCATCGCGTGCATCCCTTCGGTGGCTTCACTCTTTGGCCACGGTCAGACTATCTATCGTCCGAAGGTCCGAAGGAAGCCACAATTAGACTATTTTCCTTATATTCTTTATAGATAATATTCTTATAGCGTTTTATAAGGATAATAAAGGCATTACTAACCGCATTTCTAAGGGCCTAAAGGAGGCATATAAATTAGATAAGAAAGGTAAAGTAGGATTTTTCCTAGGGATCTAGATTATTAGAGACTAAGAATAATAAAGGGTATATCTTAGTTATAAGGTATATATTAATAAGATTAGGGAAAAATTTAGGTAAGTAAGAAAAGGCACTTTCCTTACTATACTAATCCTAGTAGTAAAGTATTATAAGTTTAAGGGTAAAGCTAAGAAGTAAGTAATAAAGGTCTACTAGGAAAAGATTAGATTAATCCTATATACTATGATTATAATTAGACTTAATATTACTTTTATAGCAGCAAAGTTATTATAATACCTTATAAATCTAGAACTAGAGCATATAAAGGCAGTAAACTAAGCTATTTACTACTTACTTATTATAAGTAAACTTATACTATACTATAGTATAACTACTAAACTTTAAGCTCTTTAAATCTTAAGTAATACCTCCTTTATAAATAATCTTAAGACTTATAAATTATTATAAGAATACTTAATTACTCTCTTTAGTAAACTAATTATCTAGAAAGCTATGCGCTAAATAATAATAACTATATCTATAATAGAGGCTAAATTACTTACTTTATAATAAGTAGTAAAGGAGACTATAAGTCTATAGCGCTTATTTAGAGATATTAAATTTAATGCCTATAAAGATTAGGTTATTAATTATAATAATTAATAAATAATTTAGCTTATACTTAATAAGAGTAAATAATTAAATACTTAACTATATTATATTAATATTTATAATATATGGTTAAAGTAAGAATTTAAGAAAGAAAGCTTTAAAATTATGTATTTACTAATAAAAGAGATGCTTACTAATGGATTTATAAAGGCATTAAATTAATAGTACTTTAAACGCTTTAGATCTATACTTAGTCTTATAAATCTATATATAGTATATAATATTTAAAGCGCATAGGTTACAAAGGAATCATAGGTATATTAATAAAAGGGTATAAAATTAATTACCCTAGAAATACATAAAGGCCCCCTCCTTAGTAAGTAAAGCATTACTAAGGTAAATAGGATTAATAAAATAAAGACTTTAAAACACTATTATATAAATATATATATATAAATACTATTCTAAATAAAGGAAATAAACTTATATAAGGAGGTAAATAACCTCCTTAAGTTAGGCTATTACTATAGTTACCTTCTTCTTAACCACTACTAAAGAGCCCTTAGTAGTATTCTTAGCCCTAATACTTAGATTAATAACCTTACTATATATAGAATCTAGCTTTATAATAAGTTTTAATTAGAGTTATAATACCTTATAGTATTACTTTATTATTTATATATATATAAGTAAAGGATTAGAGAAAATTATAATTAAAAGTACCTTACCTTAGTGTCTTTATCTAGTGCTAATAATATTTGCTTAGTAAGGGGAATATAAGTATTATATAAAGGTAAGTAATAGTAATTACTAACCTTATATAAGTAATATCTCTAAGATTATCTAGACTTAATCTTAAAGTAATAACTTAAGTTACCCTTACTTATAAGGCTTATTTAAATATACCTATTATAGGGAATATTATACTTAGAACCTTAAGAAGTAAGTAATTTAGGCTATACTATTAGTATATACTAAAGAGAAAGGGAAAGTATAGTACTAATAGGTTATTTTTATAAAGTTTATAGAGAATTATACCTTAAGTATCCTTCCCTTACCTAGGCCCTTATAGAATATAAGGTTTATAAAGGAGTATACTTAAGGTATTTTCCTTACTTCTCCTTAGGAGATAGTAACTTACTAGTAAGTAGCTTAGCACTAATTAGTAAAGAATTACTAATAGGTAGCTTAGACTTAGCTAGGGGAAGTAAAGAATTATTATAAGCTACACTAAGGCTTAGATAAGAATATATAGCTAAATTAGCTATAATATAAGTAATTTACTAAAGAGTAGTTAAGCCCTCCTAGGAGTAAAGATTCTCTTTAGCCTAAGTATATATATTAAAATTTATATTAATTAAAATATAAGCTAGTTAATAAAAAGTATATTATAAAAGGAAGAAAAGAAAGCTTATAACTATTATATTAAGAGATCCTTTATAGGAGAGAAGTGTAAGTATAAAAGTAAAAGAGCTTACTTTAAATTTATATTAAATTTAGGCATTACTAAAATACTATATATCTACTAGCTAAGATAATAGTTAGTAATTATAATAACCTTAATACTAACTAGGGGGTGTGTTACCTAATAGCGGATATAGTGTCTATAATAAATAAATCTACACTTATAACTATATTAGGGGAGCTAAAGATACACATTACTAAACGTAATAATTTATAATAAAAGCATATAATCTATAATATAATAGCTTTCTCTATAAAAGAGGAGCTTTTATCCTTCTATTTATATAATAGAAGATAGCTTTAATCTAATCCTTTTCTAACCTTCTTTATCCTACTAGGGGAGATCTTTTCAAGTCACGTGCCCAACGCACAACAACTAGCGCACCACTCAGACAGGCCACGCCCTAGGGCTAGGTCCACGTGACACTGGCGAGCCACTAGCTATAAGCCAGCGACTCGCTAGTAGCTCCCTAGCTACTAATTAAAGTATATATACTTAAATTAAACTAGTGTAATTATATTTGGTTTTTTAATTAGTTAACAAAAGAGAAAAGTAAGTTCAATTACTATTTATAGCTTAAAGAGATTTTTTTTTTAGATAAATTACATAGCTTTATACGCTATATCTAGTGAAATCTAGCTAATTAGCATTTGTAAGCATAATGCAAAGACTGACTGTACTATACCTAATTAGGCTAGTCCATTCCTTGATAGTGCGGTCCACACCCTGCTAGGCTATCTTATCTCCTTGGACTCGGCCTACCTTGTGGAGTCACGTTAACTAGGGGTCTGTATGTATCTCCAGTTTACTTTTATCTAATTGGATACATATAGACCCCTGGTTAACGTGACTCCACAAGGTGGGCCGAGTCCAAGGAGATAGTGTCTGCAGGTCGTCTCTGTTACCATGGAGGAGCATTAAAGACGTGCCGGTGGCCAGGTAGCCGTACGCAACCCCGTGTCTAACCATGTAGTCAAAGACTTGTGTCAACGCCATGGCGATGACTTCTTCCGTTTTCTTATGTTCCTGCACGGCGCTATTGCTACCAGACTTGTCGCTGCAGATTCGCTGCATAACCTCCATGAACAGCCTCTCCTTTGCCACGGCAGATTTGACCGACCCCCTGCCGGGAACTTATGTGCAGCAGTGCTTTGTAGTCAAAGACAAAAGCGTAGCGCTCGTCTCCGTCAGGCTTCGTCAATGAAGGCTTGACTCTCTGCTCGGACGCCCTCCTCTTGCTTGGTCCGGTCCGCCGCCTTCGCTCCCGTCTTTCCTTACCACAATCCTGTGACGTAGTAGAAGGGTCTCGATCGCTTGCTGACGTGACATCACGGCGGTTGCTGATAAATCGTACGCCTAGACACCGCTATTCTCTTACCAGATTATCCTCATCGTCCCAGACAGGGTCTTCCACGGTAGTCTCCTTAAAATGATTAATGGCGTTTTCGTTGCCTGCCCGTTTGCGAAGAATAGCAGAGCCTATGTCTCTAGTCGTGGTTTCTTGGTGAAAAAGGCGCCCGCCTTTGCATGCTGTCTTGATCGCCTTAAAGTGCCGTTGCCGATGTGTATTCTCCAAGTCATGCCAAGGACGAGGCCACTTTGGATAGTATTTGCCTTCCACTCTGGTGAATCCGGTTAAACACCGGGATATGCTAGCGAGCCTGAGATTCCTGTAGAGATAGAAGTGAGAGTTATAGAGGTATTCCTTGAGCGTGGTCTTCTGGTTCTTTTGCCGCTCATGCTCTAGCTCCCTCTTTAACTGTTCCATCTCCTTTTCGGACATTGCGTATTATAGTGTAGTCTTGACTAAAGTGTGTCTGGGTAAGTTGTCCTTAATGATGGTACTAATGACGTTGTTAAGAGAAGAAGTAAACAACAGCTCCCTGCAGCGAAAAATGATCAGGGAAAGCGGGCCTTTGCCTGCGTTTTGCGTCATAGTAAGGCAAAGGCAAGAGGGTAAAGCAAAGCTTCTTACTTTCCCTTTATTAAAATAAGGTTATTTTATAGAGATATCTTTTCTAATTAGTTAGATACGAAATACTCTTTAGCGACTAGTTAAGAAAAAAATTTATGCCTCTCTTAACCGCCCGATTAGCAACTAATCATTGCTCTTGTTCGAAAACATGACTCGGGTTCTTCTAACCCTAAATCGATTCTCGATTCTCGAGTATGTAGTATATGATAAGTATCGGCATGGATGCAGAACTAGTAAGGCATTATATATATATATATATATCATTCCATTTCGAGACGAGAGTCCCAATATATGTGCATGAGACGCAAGTGTCTGTATGCGCAGAACGAGAATGAGCATATTCTTACGTCGTGGCCAACACCCGATAAGGTCCAAGTTTGACACCATCAAATAGTGAAAACGTCACATGTAAATCGTCTCTGCCATGGTTCTTAGATGCATCCGGAAACGAGCTGCCTGCTGTCACCCCGGACTTCCCTCTTAGCACGGTGGCTACATGCCCCTTGGCAGCCGGTATAGAATATCGACTGCATAAACCCTCAAACTCCCAACACCAGCAAACTGACTCATGCCTAACTGCCGTTGCTGACATGTTACCAGCCAAGAAAAAAAAAATTAAAAAAAAATTTAGAAAAAAGAAGAAGAAAAGATCCAAAACTCCTTAGCAATGCAGAATAAACCGAGTCATGTTAAGCTAAAAGGTGTGAATGGTTTCATTTCAAAGTTTTGGTTTCTTCTTTTTCTTTTTCATATACCAATTAGATGGCTGGCGGGGGAGATAGAAGCCGATGAAAGACTCCAGACTTGGTCGCAACAAGAAACACGGGGAATTTCGTCTTTACTTAACCGAATAAGTCATCTGCTGACGTCACTCCATCCAGTCGTTGGGGACATTGCCTGGTTCGCAGGGACCTGGTTTTCGGGGTTGGTGTCGTCAGCTGTCTGTCGACGCTCGACGGTTCGAAGTTTCGGTCGGCATAGAGCGTCAATGGGCTCAGACTCGTTGTTTCTTGTGATGCTCATGGGCTGCGTCGTCTGCGCTGCGTTTCTCCGGTGCTGCATAAATTTCTTCGCCAACATCACCGACGCCCTCGTCATCCTCGGTACATCTGTCGCACTCTTGGTCAAAGTTGTGTTGCTCGACGAAGATGCCACGTTCGCATTGGCCAAAACTTGCTGCGTTTTTGGATTCCAGGCAAGCCAGTTGCTGTGATAAGTCTTCCCACGTATATGAGTCGCCACATCGGGTGCAGCTTCCTAGAAAGACGACAAGGCGGCACATGTTGTCTCTTATTGGAACAAAATCAGACGCGAAATTGATGGACGAGCCGATCAAGTTTGCGCATTTGATTTATGTCACGCCGTCGGTCGTTGATATGCTGCCCCGGATAGCGGCCAGGGTTGTATGTATGTGCTTATAGTGCACAATGAATGATAGGGCAAGGTCCGATGGAACCGATGGAAGAAGCAGGACCTTGGGAAAACACACAGAGGCCAGCGAGAGCGGTAAAAGAGAGAGATGAACGAATGGCAGGAAGGAAGAGGCGAGAGAAGGCGAGAGAAGGAGAGGCAAAGTTGGCGTTAAGCTATCTAATTAATCATGTCAGTCAGGCCACCATGGGGAAGGAAGGCCGAAGAAAGACCAGTGCGGATGCAGCCGTCCCGCGTAGCACTAGTAATTAAGACGCATCCACATCACAGGATAGGATAACGTCGATTGCCATGAGGAAGTATTCGACCATCAAAAAGACGTAGTGCGTGAGTCAGGCGGGGAGAGGACCGATGATGCAAACATTGAACTGGGGTCCACAAACCTCCAGCTATTAATAAATGTATCAACGACGGGTCTCTCGAATGCAGTCAAGGCCGTGCTGTGTTCGGTACGTGAGCTGCGTGAGCCGCGTGAGCTACGCGACAGACAGGTTGGTTCATGAAAGAATTATATGATGATGCGTTGTCCAAGAACGGCCCGTAGCTGCAATGGCGGGTGGGTGGAAGGGCCAAGAAATTACCTTGCCGTCCGTGTTTCGCTGGTCCAGGTCGCACCGGGGAAGGTAGGGAACGAGAAGGGGCGAGGGGGTATTATTAGTCCGTACGGACCGTACATATGTAATATAATCCAATCCGTAGGTGAATACGGATTATTACACACAATGTGAACGGCGGGTGGGGCTGCTTCTGCTTCTGTTGATGAGATGAGCTTGTCAGGTCGGCGACCAGAATGAGGCCTCGGGGAACGAACAACCTTGGTCTGGACTCTGAACAGTGACTCTGAACAGTGCCTCTCATCTCATATTAGGCCTGAACCCCTGTCTCACCAGTCTCTTCCGGGTCTTCCCAAGGACTACATATTAACTAGCCCGACTTTTAGTTTGAGACGATGATGCTGCCACTTCTCAGAAGTCATGGCAGTTGCTCCTTCCCATACATAATTGCTGACCAGTGACTGCAAATCCCAATTATAAGGGGTCGTCACATGGCCATGCAAGCGTCGACGTGATGTTTATATGCTGGCCCACATCCGATGCGATGCGATGCTACCTTGCAAGACAGGACAAGACAAGACAACTTGATCAGCGATTTGTCTCGACTCGTTCGCAAGCTAGCGGCCCGCCTTTATATGACTAGAAGAAACTTAAACAGGTTCGCCGCACCTGACAAAGTCCCATCGAGCCGTTACGGAGCACACCATCATCTCAACGGCCTGCCTGCCCACGCCTCCTGCTACACGATACGATTCGCCGAGGACAACCCCATCCTGGTCAAAGACGAAATTGTGAACCTACATAATCTGTGTCTATGTACGGACTTGCAACCGCGCTCATCGACCAAAAAGTCGCGCTCGGGCTCCCTCTACGGAGCAAAAGCACCCATTTCAAGCCATCGTGAAGCCGCGCGCGCGGGGAACACGTTAATAAAAACCTAGTTTCAGCATTCCTCGCTTTCCAAGGATCCCCATTTGCACCGCTCACACAACCTCGGCAACAACAAGCTTAAATCATTCACGCATGTATCACGCAAGTGCTGCATATGAATTTCCACCAATCTCGAGCTGTTGTGCATAAAAGGAGTACATTTTGATCCGTTCGGAGATATAGTCCCCCCCGGATCTCGCCATTTGTCTCACATACGTCCGTAATCCGTACATGACAACAGATAAATAGCCCAGGGTCCTTTTTTTTTTTTTTTTTTTTCCTTTCCTTAGTCCACCTCCGCAGTCTCCGCATCACACACAAAGCTGCGCGCCGCGGACGCATCTCATCTTACTCGCATCTCGGACGCTAGCAAGAACGAAGGCACCGTGTCCATCCGTCAGCGCAACCACGACCCTTGGATATCCGCCATTGGCATGCCATTGGCAGGACTGCGTGAGACGCCAATTTCCAATGCAGTCAAGAATCGTTGCCCTCGACGTACGGTACTGTGCTCCTCCATGATGGCGAGGAATACCCCCACTGAGGACTCGTTCGCGGTGTGCATATGCATGCCCCTTGGTTTTTTTGGAAGAAATCCCATCCTTTTTTTCTCAGCGACTTAAGAAACGGAGAAAGAAGGGACCTTCTTCTAGGAATGAAACCTATGGGGGTTAGAAAGATGAGCAGCAAGGCCATCATCACTCGTCACCCGGCGAACATATCGACGAAAACAACATCTGTACCCGAATAGTATCGGTTGCGGCTCCTACGTAACTATTATGCATGCCAATCCTCGCCTTTCCCCAGAAACTCGTCGGCTTTACAAACGTCCTCGATACGATGCAAAATCCCCATTATTTAGTCTCTTCTGGCGTCGACTCGACCTTCATGGTCCACAACAATCCGTCGTTGCTGGTATTCACTGTTCTATAACTAGGAAAAATAAACAGAAAAAATCCATATGGATAAGCAGAAGTAGAAGCGCCAAAAGAGAGCTCACGTCAAGTTGTGGGAGCCTAGTGTATCGCAAAATGATCCGTTGGCAGCATGTGTCAATGACAGAATGGACGAAACGGTGCACGAATGCCACGGCAAGGAGAATGCATCATCTTGTACGTCCCAGCTTGAGCAGCAATATTTGGCACCTGAAAGTATCACCCTTGCATGCAAGGACAAATTAGTGATAAAGTCAAGCCGACCGATGGATTTCGCAGGACCACCAGAGACTTGATTGATGTGGTTGTCGTTGGCAACAATCGCCATGCTGATCAGGTCAGGTCAAGAGATGCTTCGGCACCTGTAATGGGTTGTGAAATGGGTTGTAAAGTGCCATGTCCAAGGCCACGTGCCGTCGTATACCAAAAAACCATTTAGATCAATCAACTTTGCTGAGAGGCCGAGTCTAAAGGCATAAATGTCATGTCCATGCAGCGCCACATGGGTACTAGGCCCATCTTCAATCGCAACCATTCAAACACGATTAGGGTTGTACGTCTAAAGAGCATCAAAAGTACGTTGAAGCAGCATTGTCCGCGATGACGGAAGTAAAGTGGTGAGCAAGAGCAAGAGCAAGTAATGACGAATGAGGCGCAGATAAGACACCGGTCAGATCCGTAGTCCGCCCCAGAACGCTCTGTCAACAACAAGGCAAGCATTACCAAGTCATCAGGAAATGTGTGCATACGTTCATCAAGGGCAAAACAGCATCGTCACCCCCAGCAGCCTCACCCTGTTGAGCGCCTGAGGGGCAAAACGAAAGCAGGTCAGAGAATCAAATGCAACGAGTTATACATGCGCAGACACCATCACAGTTCACGCGCCATATGCGTTTCCAAGTCAGAGAGGTAGTATCAGTCAAGTCAAGGCATCTCAGATGTTTCTCATGCTGTGTCGTCGCACAGCGCAAGATCGATCAAGGTCACCCAGTCAAGATGTGCAAATAATCGCCGTCATAACAGGAGGGGCATCGTCACTATGAGCCAGAGCCAGGAGCAGGTGCGCCTGCTGGTGGCCCGTCACCGGTTTGTTGCTGTTGTTGTTGGTACATCAGGGACTGGTACCAAAGAGCGACGTAATTCTGGTATCCACCATCTGCATTACCAGGTCAGCTTTGCCCTTGGGATCCTAGTTATATTCAAAGAGAGCCAAATTACTTACATTGGGCGTATGGGTCAGCTCCGTCTCCGGATCCGGATGAAGCTCGGGGTGGGTTAGCAGATGTATCTGGGCCTTGCGAATACGACGGTCTATCAAGATCCTGATGTCCACGACCCCGGGGGGGCCCGCTACGATCGCCGCTCTTTTGTCGCTGTTGCTGCTTTGTCAGCATATATACTTGAGGAGGCCTGTTGAGGATTGGGGGGAGAGGGGAGGGGGCACTGAGGGATCTGCGACATACCACAGCATCAACCTTCTCCTCAATCGCTGCTTTGGCTCGTGCAATGCTATCTCGTGAACCGATGAGTGCAATCTCTCGTTGAGTTTCACCAGGCCCAGAGGACTGAGCCACATTGATCTTGCAGCCTGTGGTGTTCTGCATCTCGCGGATGGTCTCGCCACCTTTGCCAATAATCATACCCACCGCATCTGACGGAACATAGACTGCATCATTAATTTTGTCCGGCCCGCCCAAGCTTCCTCCCATATCTCTGGACGGAGGTTCCGCGCGAGCTGGAGCAGGCGCGCTCTTCTTGACGGCAGAAGCCCCGTCGCCCCTTGTGTCACTATCGACGATTTCCAAGATAAGATCTTTTGCGAGAGCTGCGGATTCCACGGTACCAATGAGGTTGACAGGGCGCAGGCCATTGACGCTCTTCGATTCTCCCACAATGTTGATATGGCATCCAGATCGTTCTTGAAGGTCACGAATGGTCTCACCTCCACGGCCAATGATCAAACCAACCGTGCGGTCCGGCACCATGATTTGCATATGATCCTCACCTTCTTGCAGGGGAGCAGCTCCACTCTTTTCAGGCTCTTGACTCTTTTCCTGGGGTCGATTCAAAGCTCCCATCCCACTATCTTCGATGATTCGGTTGATGGCAGTCTTCACGTCGGCACGGCGTGGCCGAGGTCCCGTGATCCTGCATTGACGGAATGGGCCACCATCGGTAGCAGCCAAGAACTGCACACGGCAGTTTGTCTCGGATTCGATACGACGCAGGTTCTCACCCAGGCGTCCGATGATAAGCCCAACCAGGCTCGACTCGATTTGAATGGTCTCTGAGTTGTCGTCTGATCCGCCACGAAGAGGTGACCGTTCTCGACCGCTACCGCCGCCGCCTGCACCTCCTCCTCCATGGGGTGAGAAGCGACCTCTAGAAGGCGGCGAGAAGGATCCATCGCGTCCATATTCCCTTCCATGGCCACCGCCGCGGCGGTCGCCTCTGTGGTCACCACGAGGTGGTGAGCGAGATCGCGATCGACGATAATTGCGATCACTGTTTCGTGCTTCGGAGCCGTAGACAAGGGGACGATCGTACGAGGTGGCACCTTTCTCAGCAGCATACGCTCGCGCCTTGGACACAATGTCGTCGAAGTTCATCGTGCCCGAGTTTACGGGGCGGATGGCGCTCAAGTCGAGATTTCCACTGGCCGCGGGGGCTGGAAGATGGCCAGATGAAGCATAACCAGGGACACCTCCTTGAGGGCCTGGGTAAGAAAGTGGCGGGGCAGATGAAGGAGGAGGAGGATAAGCTTGTCCAGGGGGGCCGGGAGGTGTCTGGGAAGGAGTGCCGGCTGGTGGACGTTGAGCAGCTGGGCTCGTGGTTAGTTTGATGTCAGCATGGCTGGCAGTAACGACTAAACGAGGGGGGGACGAGGGGGGAGCGTACCGAGTGCAGCCAGAATGCTCTGGATATCGGGATGCGACTCCGCCATGGCAAGTGACTTGATTGAAGTTAGGGCAGCTGGGGCCGATATTATAGGATCGCCGAGCGACTCAGTTTTGCTGTAGGAATGGCGGTGTCGGAAGTCGCGACCAGAAGCGACCGAATGGCGGCGCGTTGAATCAAGTGGTTTGACAAACAATGTTGCAGAGCCTGCGTCCAACTGGTGCTTTGCAGTCGTTGGGTTGAAGAGTCCTCAAAGGGGACTGCGGCTCACAATGCGGAAGTTGGAAGGGAGATTCGCATATCATGACCAGAGGGTGGTTTTTTTCGGTGTTGGCAACTGCTCAAATGCGCGGCGGAAGAACTTGTAGCCGCTGGAACACATGCACAAGGCGGTCTGGTGCCAGCTGATCAATGCACTCGAGTGGGTTTTAGAATGACCCACCAGACGCTTGTTGGGACAGCAGCACTCACAGCAGCGACCCAGGCGGGTGGCAGCGGCAGTAATGCGCAGGGCTTCTCCAGCTTATTTATTATTCTTGTAGTTCTGTATTGAGAAGGATGCCTGCGGAACGTCACGGACTGACACTTCACTTCTTGACGCATGGTTTGCGAAGAGAACGACTTCATGCCCAAGTGTAGGGCTGCTAGGGCACAGGCATGCATGTCCGTCCTGCAGACAGTGGGACACTCACTATGAAGTCTCGTTTCATCGAGGCGGACGAGGCCGGGAT
Organism: Epichloe festucae Fl1; assembly: GCA_003814445.1. NCBI lineage: Eukaryota > Fungi > Ascomycota > Sordariomycetes > Hypocreales > Clavicipitaceae > Epichloe > Epichloe festucae. The sequence goes on along the minus strand of CP031385.1, from coordinate 1,362,997 downwards.
GAACCCAAACATGGGTGCACGACATTGTCCGAAATCCACTCGACGCTCTGTGAGAGTACATGTAGACTGATCAATGGCATCACTCACGCTGATGACGCCGACACATGTTATTTTATGACGGAAGCCCTTTCAGACGCAGACATGGCATGAGCTAGTTAAAGGAACCAAGGGTGTGCACAGGGATCAACTTGGCGCCAGGAGTGGTTGAGCAAATGTACGGAGCATGTGCATAGAGAGCGCAGCGAGCCGGATCCTGATTGACGGACATGACGGACACGACGAACAATGACGGACATGACGGACATGACGCGGCCCAGCCAATAGATGCCTCCCTCGCTAGATAGGTAGCCTATGGTAGGTAGGTGCGTAGGCATTACTCGGCTGCTTGGGTGAGGCAGGTACGTAGGTACGTAGGTACGTAGATACGTAGATACGTAGATACGTAGATCACCAGGTCCTCCCTCTCGCCTGGCGCCAGAAGCAAGTAAAAATGTGTCCCAAAGGTGAAGAGCTCCCAGCGCCGAGTGATCCGGCTCATGACCATCCGCTCTTCCTCTCATCTTTTCATCAACCTCGACATAGCAATCTCTTCCTTTCAATCCTCCTGCCACTTCTACCTCTACCTTCTTCCTCTTTTAGTTTCGAGCCATCCATATTGCGACAATATCAGCGGTTCTCTTATTACCATCTACAACTCTCGTTGTTTATATCGATTTGCGCATCTGATAACAATTTGGCGATTGCCCATTCGACCAAAGCGATTGATATATTCCAACACTATACTCCGTACCCTGGCTAGTTTTTGACAGCCCACGACTTACGCATGTGCTCTCGGGTCGTCGTAGAGCACCGGTGCAAGCACCAGGTGCTCCGAGGAAGTACTAAGTGTTTCCGGGAAAATTGTCCCGGCAGAAAGGACGAGATATCCTTCGACGCAGATGATTGCCCGCAATGCGAGGCCCACAAGGGGTTCAAATCCTCAAGATGGTGCTCGGAGGGATGCTGCACCTGCATGTAATGTAAGATACTCCGTGCAACCATCGGAATTCCCATGTACTTGGATGACTTTAATAAATACAAACAGACAGATTTGAGCGGATATGATGATAAGGGCAGACAGTCGAAGGAGTATCGAAAGGTCGACGTCACTCGTCCGCCAGCGAGATGAACATGACGGGGAATGGGTGGCGTTGTTGGAAAGAGCGACATGTGTTCCTTTTTACTGTGTGTACGGAGTAATATTGGCGGTGTGGTCCGTACTCCGGGGGTCAAATTGTCCTGGAAGCGGACAGGCGTTGTGCTGTAAACTCTATATTTGTGAACACTTCAAGCGCTGACGCATGGCTTGAGCGCTGGAGAATTGCATGGGACTGTGTCACTGTGGTAATAAGTATTAGGAAGGAACCGACGACCCGTGGGTGGGCCACACAGACGTCAGCCGTTGCGACCCCTGCCAAATGCAGCCAATATTTGTCTGTCGTCATCCTAAAAAAAAATAATAGCGTCGGACCCCGGATCAGATTGCTCCGCCGAACGTTGCGTAATGTCTCATCTACACACACACACACACGATTTAAAAGAAGTTCAATCTAATAGGAAGCGAGCCAACTGCGTGCGAGCCGGACTGGGCGTACTTTCGCGCAATGGCCAAGAGGGCACGTCAAAGAATCAGCTATGGTATGTGACATGCTTCTTCTCTGCTTTGTCGCCGTTGCGTGACATCGCTACCGTCCTCCCGAGACAGTATACTGGCAATTGCCTTCGTTCGGCTGATAAATTTCCCCCCTCCATGTCTGTCTTGTGCTAATTTCGCTCCCCCTTCTTCTTCACAGTTCTTGAAAACGCAAAGTCGTCTGCGGGTGGCCATCGGCTGGGCGTAAACGGTCTAGCCGTCGATGCAAACAACGGTATTCTGTGAGCTTCTTCTCTCTTGTGACTGACGCACAGCCGTGGCAGTGGCCGCGACCGCGTTCATTTTGACCTCGACCTTCATCATGATGAATTCACACTTACTAATAGGGTTTGGACTTGCAGCTATACTGGTGGCCGAGATGGCATCGTCTGTGCTTGGGACCTCGGCCTCGACCTCCAACGAACCGCCGGTGTCGTCGTCAGCTCCGCAGATGCGAAACAACCGCAGACCAAGTTTCGTGCGCAAGCTCAACCTCACACTCACTGGATAAATGATATCACTCTGGCACAGAATAACACGGCTTTGGTTTCAGCGTCGTCGGACCTTACTGTCAAAGTATGGCGACCATTTTCGGAGGAGGACAGCACTCGTACCGTCGCAATCGGAGAACATGCAGACTACGTCAAGTGTGTTGCCACTCCGCCTGCTCATATGAACGCAAGTTGGGTCGCTTCAGGGGGTCTAGATCGAAAGATCTGCTTGTGGGATCTGAACGGCGCCGGGAAAGCTCTCGATGTTGATGTCAAGGGCGAGGAAATTCTAGAAAAGGGATCTGTTTATGCCCTGGCAGTCAGCCGGGACATTGTGGCGAGTGGCGGCCCAGAGAAAACGATCCGTCTTTATGACCCTCGGACAGGTGACAAAATCTCTAAACTGGTTGGCCACTTGGACAACATTCGGTCCATCCTGATTGACGATTCTGGTGATATCATCTTGAGTGCCAGTGCGGACAAGACTATCAAGATGTGGAGTGTCAAGGGTGGTCGATGCATGTATACCTTCACAATGCACGACGAAAGTATCTGGTCATTGTATTCTGACGATCCGAGTCTCGGGGTTTTCTACAGCAGTGACCGCGCTGGTCTCGTGGCCAAGACGGACGTGCGTGGAAGCATGGACGACCTAGACAACGGGCTGAGCTTAGCTGTAGCTCAGGAGCACTGTGGCGTGTCCAAAGTTGTCGCTGCTGGTGGTCATATATGGACGGCTACCAATCGCTCGTCTGTGAATCGATGGGGAGATGTTGACATAAACTCCAATATCAACCTCCCCGAGGGGTTTCGACACCGAAGGGCGGCTTCAACCGCGTCTGAGCAGACCACAAGCCAAAAGCAAATCCCCTCGGAATCGATTCTCCGTATTTCCAACACCGCAATTTTCCCTTCCCGCACCACTTTCGACGCCGAATCCAAGACTCTTGATGAGACGTTGGCTCGGCGAGGGTCGGAAGTTGTAGTTGAGCATCCGGATCCTGAAGCGAGGCCGGTTCATCAAGCACCTGAAGACACCATTGAAGGACAGTTTGGACTTTTGAAACACAAGATGCTCAATGATAGAAGGAGGGTACTGACTCTAGATACAGCTGGCGACGTATTGCTCTGGGATCTTCTCGAGGTAAGATTCTTATATTTTATCCATTCCATTACGACGCAGATACGACCAAAAATCTTACCAAGGGCCGTGACATGTAGTGTAAGCCTGTTCAAAGCTTTGGTAAACAGCATTTAGAAGATGTGGAGGCGATCGTCAACACCCGTGAGGCTGTGGCACCATGGTGCTCAGTTGACTTGAGTTCTGGCAACCTCACTGTTGTCTTGGAGCCTTTTAACTGCTTTGACGCCGAGATCTACGCAGATGAGTTGAAATTGGACGAGCCAATAGATTTCCGGGAGGATCAGAGAAGTATGAGAATTCGAGGAAGGAACCTGAAACGAACAGTTGGGAGACATCATTTTCACTAACCTGCCACATAGTCAGTCTCGGACGTTGGATTCTGCGTTACCTGTTTGCCAATCTCATCGACGAAGAAATCAAACGCGACCAAAGGTACAGGCAAAAGTTAAATGAAGAGATGGCCAAGCGCCAAACAGCTGGTCGAATGAATGCCCCCACATCAATTGCCCTTCCTCAAACAAATATAACAGAGTGGGAGAAGACAGATCAAGTGGCTACTCCTCGGGCTAACGGCTCTCACCTACAGCTGGGGACTCCCGGGTTGGGCATCGGTCTCGCCACTCCAGGACCCGGTGCCTCATCACTTCCACGTGTTCCAGAGGAAGCTGTATCTAGCACATTGAGCCCCCCTGAGAAAGACAGTACTGGAGAAAAGGACGACTACTTTGCCGCAAGGGGTACGGCCATTCCCGGGACACCTCCCGTCGACTCATCAGAGACAAAGACTTCCACGGAGAATGGCAATGATAAGGGCAAGGAAAAAGACAAGGACAAGATGGGCGACACGGCCAAGTCACCGAGTAGCACGTTCGGAAAGAAACTCCGCATGTCGTTCAGCAGCAAGAAGCTCGGACGGTCCATGTCACTGGCGAACCAGGACAAGCCCGTTGTGGTTGATGAGAAGGCGGAAGAGTCGGAAAACTCGTCCACGAATGAAAAGGAAGTGGACGATAGCTTTTTGGGAGTCATTCAGAAAATCCGAAACAACTACGACAAGCAGTTCGCAGAAACTCCCGACAAACTGGTTGAAACTCGTATCACGCCGAGTCTGCCGAACGAGACGCCAGTATTGAAGCTGCCGCCTGGAACCAAGATCATAATCCAAGAAGAGACCTCTGGTGGCAGCGCCAACGTGTATCAGGGGACAGTTGAGAATGTTGGTCACGACGCTGATGTCATCGAGCAAAAGGCCCCCATGTGGCTAGGGGAAGTACTACTGCAGAACCTTATTCCACTCAAGGACCCCGTAAAGATCTCATTTGTCCTTCACCCGACGGGGGATTTGCCAGCGCTGTCGCCTGCGGATGGAAACAGCCGGCTCAACGCTAACCGAATGCTTCGCGTGAAGAAGATTCTGTCGTATGTTGCAGAGAGGATCGAGGAGGTGCCCGAGGAACCTAGTCCAGATGAACTGGCCCCAGAAGAATATCTCGAACTCTATTGCAATGATCAGGTACGTCAGTCACCTTGCATTGGTTGACTTGCCCTGAGTGTGTTTGTAGTGACTGACTGACTGACTGTATGTTTGGTTTGCCAGCTGCTTGGTCCGTTGATGAGTCTTGCAACAATTCGCACCCACGTGTGGAAGAGCGGTAACGACGTCGTGTTGTACTACAAGGCCAATGGACGCAAGGAGATCAAGCCGCCCAAGCCAGCTGCGTCCATGATTCCAGCCGATACGCCTGGCGCTCCTGGTCCTGTGGTTGTTGCCCCGGCCTCGGAACCAACAGCGACGACACCCGCTACGTAGACGCGCACACGTACTGGCTCGTGACCAGACCTCATGATGACATGGCCTCCGACAACTTTTCGGACGATTCGAAACGATTTATTGATGATCAATGCCCGCGGTATCTTTCCTCCTTTCACATCTTTCATGCTCTCACAGCCTTTTATGCCTGCCTTTTTCTGTTCAGAAGCCAGACGATGAAGCTTCCATGTGTAAACGGCAATGACAATACCCTTTGACGCTATACCGTACTCTTTTTTTTTTTTCCACGTTATTCACTGCAGGGCAGCCCCCTCATTATTTTTCTCTTACTAGACTCAGCGCTCATCTAGACCTCCGTGGTCAATAGTCGAGCATATAGTATTACGAAAGATGAAACTGTGTGAGTATTGTTGATTTTTGACTTTTATCATGGAACGTGCTCGCTTGTGCTTTTTGAGTCTCGTTTATCAAAATTGCCCCCTCCCTTGTTCATATAGTACATGGTACAACACCGCTCCTGTTAACATATATATATCATGACGATTCACGCCCACCCAGACACCCAGTCCCCAATCTATGAAATTACCCTCATAGCATTCACCGCCCACTGATAACTTCCCAAGAAGATAGCACCGCCTATTGATATCCACGTCACTCTTGGCACGACGCCGGCGAAGAAGGGCCTCCAGCCTTCCGTCCTGACCATGCTCGAGAAGACGTCGGCCACGGAAACCCTCTCCGGCGACAGCATGACCCTCGTCTTCAGCACGTCCAGCGGTGTCGTCGCCGCGGCAGATACACCGCCCGCTATGCTGCCGTACAAGGCGCTCTCGGCGCCGGACACGTCGGCCTCGTCGCGCCGCCTGCCCCAAGACTTCATGGCCTCCCACAGCGGGAACTGTATGACGGTAAAGGGCACCTCTCTGAAGACGGTGATGCCCCATCCCCTGTACAGCTCCCTCCACACGGCGAAGAAGCCCATGGCGCCCCCGTGGTGCGAGAGAATGGCGCGCAGTGCCGCCCCGGACTTGCCCCCGTGCAAACCCGCCTGCGCCCTCTGCTTGACCACCTCGGTGGGAACGCGTACCGCGCACGCCGCCACCTCGCCCAGGCTGGCGGCGAGCATGTGCGTCACCGGCTCGGGCAGCTTGGACCGGGCCAGCGCCCGCTTCGCCGCTTCGTACGTGCAGAAGAAGAAGGCTGCGCCGGGGGCGGATCCCACGACTGCGGAGCCGATGCCTCTGTATATCCCGGAGAAGCCCCCCGAGGGGAAGAAGCCGGCCGAGGATTGGAGTCTCGTCTTGAGGGTGTCGAGCGGGAAGAGGGACAGGTCGACGGTCGTGCCGGCGAGAGCGCCTGCCAGGAGGGCTGTTTGGAAAGATGGCGAGGACATTTGGGCGACTGCGGCTGCGGCTGCGGGGGCTGCGGGAGGCGGGACGGAGGCGGAGGGAGAGAACAGGCCGAAGCCTTGATTTCTCGAGCCGGAGTTTTTTGGGTTTGTGGAAAAAGACGGTTGTTGGTGTTTGGAGCGCTCAATTCATGCTCGGTTTGCATTTGACCCATTTCGAGAATGAGGAATGGGTGGGACCGGGGAGCTTCCAGGTCGGCGGGATGATCTTATCGATAAAGAGTGCTCCATACGCTTCTACTCAGACAAAGGTTGGGTGGAATCCATCATGTTTTCTTGAATGTTATATACGTGCGTTTCAGTCGTGACTTTAAAGAAACACAAGAACCACCAACATCTTGAAAACGCAGTTTCATCATTCCATCCTCATCCAACAATCATTTCGCACCGTCTATACACTTCCGCCACGGAGCGTCAAAATCCCGTCAAAAATTCCTCCCCCCCCCCGGCCCCCAAAATCACCAAAAATGTAAATATAAATATTAAAAAAATCACAGACCATCCCATCCCTAGCTAGTTAGTTCCCCCCCGACTTATTCGACTCCCCGGCGGCCGCCGCCTTCGTCCTCTCCCGCAGCGTCGCAATGTCCTCATTCGACCGGTCCGCCCTCACGGCCTCCTCGCTGTCCGAAGCAAGCTCCGGCATCCACTGGCCCGTGCCCTTCTTCTGCTTCTCGAGCGAGTCCTTCTTATGCTTGTCGTAGTCGACGTCTGTTTCTGCGGCGGTGTAAAAACATAGTTACCATATTGTTTCATACTTTTAAACCCTGCTGATTATTTTCAAAAGGGAATATGAAAAGAAAAAAAAGGGGGCGGGCAAGAAAACGTACGAGAAAACGACTCCTTCAGTCCGAGTTTCGAGCTCGTTGAAAGAGGGAGCCCGCGCCTGATGACGGGCAGTCTTGTGGCTGCGCGCACGCCATGCACGTGCAGGCTGATTGCGTTTCTGGCCGTGTTCATCGTTGCGGAGGGGAATTCGTTTGCCTTTTTCCGAGTGGAAAGCAGCTTTCTTTCGGGGAATTGAGTTGAGAAAATGTTCGGTAGATCTAGATAGGAAGCTATTCCGAGTGGAAAGCAGCTTTCTTTCGGGGAATTGAGTTGAGAAAATGTTCGGTAGATGTAGATAGGAAGTAAGGTGGAAGGAAAGGGGGAGGATCAGACTCTAACGGGGGGACGTCACGTCCTTGCCTCCCGTCATCGACGGAGGTCGAGATCGAAAGCTTGCTCGAGCGGAGCGTAACCCTGACGCTGACGTGACGTCACTATTGCCATGGCCTCCTCCTCGCTGCTTGTAGAACGTTGCGCACGGTTGAACGCATCATTGCCTCGCTAGTTACATAATTTTCATGGCTCCTTCGTCAATTCACTAGAGAATCGCTACCTACGCAAATCACGACAAATCACCACCAATTAGGTAGGTACAATGCGGTATACGTGCAGGCAGACACGTCCGTCCGTCTGTCAGTCAGTTATCAGTCACGTTGAATTGACACGGATCCAACCAATCCTTCTGTCTGAACATATCGTATATTGTCATCCCAGCTGGCCCCCTGTGGCCGCGGTATCGCAACCTCAGTAAAGAGTAACATAAAAGACCCGTTGCCCGCAAATCATGCTCGCAACCCACTCAAGTGTCCAGATCCCAGCAAATTTGCAACACCAGAGCACACGATGGCTCAAGAAATCCCAAATAACCCGACCCGCAACCCAGATCATGTCGTAGCTAAGCGCGCCGCTCAAATCACTACCGTATGCTAAGCAAAAAGATTCATGCCCCATCCAGAGGAAACAAGATGATCCCACATCTGGCAATCGAGATCGACTCGTTTCCCATGCCAGCGTTTTAAGCTTATCGCAAGTAAAGCTCCAAATGTCGTACAATGAAATAGAACTTTCCAACAAGTGCTCCGAGGTCAGGACGAGTGAACAAAAACAGAGACGAAGCATCAAACTCATTAAAAGATTTTGAGAAGAAAAAGAAAAAACAGAGCCGAAAACCAACATCCAGAAAGGAAAATGCGCGCAAAAAAAAAAAAAAAGACACATGAGCACCCGCTAAGCCTTTGCCATCCGCTGCTCCTCCAACAGGTATATTTGCATTTGTGACTTGAACAGATGCAGAGCCCGTGAATTCCCAAACGCTTTCATAGAGTGAAAGCCCCATTTCTATGCCTTCATTTGATAATTTTTTTTCCCTCTTGGTGAATTAGCCACCCCACTGCCGTTAATGTACGGCAGTACATTGTGGGTAGAATAGGAAAAGCTCGTTCGTCGCACACGCTCCCGATATTACATGAAGTATGCCGGATATATCGTCATGTAGAAGAAAGATAATATGACAACTGCCAACCCCACGGTCGCTCCTTCGTAGTGATAAGATGAAAATGCAAAACTTCCTAATGCATAAAAAAAAACGCTTTCCGTCTGTGCACATTAGCCTCGTTTTTGCGAGACAGACACTTGATTCACACGCAACGCTGGTATATCTAATGTTTAGTCAAAGGACAAAGCAGCAAAAGAAGAAGAGGTGTGACATCGCGTTCTCGAGCTGCGCAGATTTGTGGCGGTCATTGCGGACATCTGTCGCATGCAGAAATTGGCGTTTGTATGTCGAATAAAAACATGGTTGTACAGATTGTAGAGTTGAGAGTAAAGTTGTGTTGACAGGCAGCCTTCAAGACCAGCCCACAAGAAGCCGCGTTAAACCCGTGTAGCCTGACCGACGCGAATGCAATACCGCTTTTTTCAGGTTCTTCATTTGTCGGTGTGCTCGCCAAGATGACGAGTCGCTCAAAAGAAACAGAAGCAAAACAAACGGGTGTTGGTTTACACCGCATGGAAGCCGACGATAGAGGGCCCGAGCTGACGACAGGTCCATCAAGAACGCGTGACGCGAAGTCGAGGGCACAATCTACCATCGGCGACCGAGAGTGTGCTGTATTGCGGCGGGCGACACCGAGGGGGGTGGACTAGACATGCTGGTACCCGTGGCGGGGTTGATGATAGGGATGGCATTGCGCCCGCGAGTGGCGGCGGGTTGATGTAGCTTCAAGCTCGCGTGATGGCTTTGGAAGCTGGGAGGAATGAAGGCGGCGGAAGATGAGTTGAGAGAGAACCCGGAAGCAACAGTTTGAGGTCGTTGTGTGGGAGAGGATTCGGGGGAATTGCTTGCCAGGGAAGAGCGCTCGGAAACACTGGAGATCGATACCAGCTGTACACAAAAGAACCGCCAAGTCAGAGACTGCGACAACTCCTAAATGGTATTGTATGCACAGCAGACGAAGGAGAAGCTGTTCGGGAGCTGCTTCTACTACTACTGGCGTCACTACTTACATCGGACTCTGTCAGGAGATTGGGGCAGAACTCCAGGTCATCTTCCAGTTCAAAGGAGCGACCAGCTTCAAATTTCATGCGGAAGGCAGAGAGAGCCGCTGACTCGTTGAGATCCTTCATGCTGCGCGCACCACGAAACTGTCTCTGGGCATTTTGTGACACCGACATGCGGGGAGCTCCTCTGCGACTGCGGTGTCCGCCGTGATTGTGCGAGACGGGCGCCGCATGCGCAACCTGCGCATTGTAATGGTAGTAGGAGGCCATAGTATGTTTCGTGAGTTCAAATCTGAAGTGCTGTGTGTCGTTGGTCCAGCAAGGTTTCTGCAGCCCCAGATCTATTGCTTCTGATTGGGGGCGCAGTGACTCGAATGGTAATGCACGTTAGTTTTGTTTTGCAGTGCGGGGGGCGAGGCGGCGGCTGCAGGATCGAGGCTTGATTGCTGGTGCAGAGTGTGCCAAAGCTGTCGGAGAGGCGAGGGTGAGTTTTAAGAGTGATCTAAGTTAGCGATGGGGCAAATAGCAAATGTGCAAGAAGAAGCAGAAGATATGAGCAGACGGGATGGGATGAGGAGGAGGAAGAGGAGAAGAAGTGGTCCGAGTTTGTGCGTTCCGGCAGAGTATGTAATGTGTGTGTGGGTGAGAGAGAAGAGAGGAATGGGAAAGCAGGCATTTGGTAAGGCGAGGGACAAGGGAAGGCCAAGACAAGAACGAAGCCGGACACTCTCAGGCGCGTTGGTGGAGGGTACCAAGACGTCCGGGCTGGGAATGCCTGCCAGACAGGTACCTGAGACCACAGTGTGAAGCGGAGGCAGTTGCAGCGTGTGCAACGGCATTTTCGTTGGCTGGGGATGGGAAAGACCGGGGCCCTGGGGACAGACGTTGTGAGAGGCGGCGAATGGGGGGGCCGAGAAATGCAGGTGGATATCAGGTCCCACCAAATTCGCCACTAGACAGGGGCTGGGGTGGGCTGGCACACACATGCATACACACTAGTCCTGTCCTGGCACAGAGCATCCTGCAATTGTGGGGGGGGCCAGTCCCTGAGACCGTCGGTTGGACACAGTGTCTCATACAGTCCAGATGCATGCGAAGATCACGGGCGAAGACCCATGGGCACGGGCGCTGTGGCAGTCTCCTGTGAGGAACTGAGGAACAGAACAGAGGCCCTCGATCAGGGAACGGCGCTATTAGCAGCTAGGTTTCCAGCACTAGGCCTGGCACGGGATGGACAAAGCATTAACACTGGGTGCATGGAGCCATCCTCCAGGGTTCTTCAGATCATCCATGCAGTTTGCTCTTGTTTTGGGGCGAGCTGCTGAGCAGCAGTCTTCAGGGACGCGGTAGGCTGTACATACGTCCGTAGCGCAGTATGTACATGTAGTCTGCCCGCCAGCATCAGGCTCGTCGCTGCCATCAGTCTTTGTTGATGGCGTTTCGGAGGCATAAGGTCTGTGGAGAACTCGTCTGCCGTCCAGTGGAGTGGCAGTCTGGTCGGTCTGGTCGGTCTGGTGCGGTCTGGTCAAGCATTGATTGAACCAGGTCCACCTTGACGCTTGACGCTTGACGCTGACGCCTCACTCTCTCTGCCTGCACTGCCCGGCGCCAATGCCAACGATGCTCTCTTTTTTTCCAGACAGTGTCGCACCAGAAGCAACCCGCTGGCTGCGGCCACTGCCAGCTCCCCTTTCTAACGTTGTTTTTAGCGCTGAGAAGGGACCCGTGCGTGCTATTCTTGTGACGCAACACACCCCAGCGCCATGCCTTGGGTGCCTTGGGTGCCTTGGGTGCCTTGGGTGCCTTGGGTGCCTTGGGTGCCTTGGGTGCCTTGGGAGAGCGGTCGGTAAGATTGGCTTCCATTCCAGCCCTCACCAGCATCACTCGTTGGCAAGTTGACACTTGACTTTTTTGCCTCGAGTCCGATTGCTCCGTGCCTGATGTCAGTTGAACGTCCCTTCTTCACCTTGCTGGGGATCGGGGATGGAATCTCGTAACATGTTCTCCCATCAACGGCTCGTATGTTCCAGCCAACGCCGAAAGTACATTAGCTCGCTCGACTGGTGACTGGCCACGAAAAAGGAGGTAATTACCCTGCAGCACCTGATACGCGATCGTGAACCAGCATCAATGATTCATTTTACATTCGGACAGAGGAAGCAGACGATGAAGTGACTTGGGGCACATTGCTCACGGCGCTCTGCGCATTTTATTCAGCGGTATTTTCGTTGTTGAGGGTTAACCCTAAGATTTACTGCAGTCGACGACAGCCATCGTCAACCACAAAGTCGTTATGTTGTTGTTGTTGTTGTTGTTGTTGTTTGTTCTCTCCCTCTGCAGCCAGCGCGGGCCGCTCCAATGACTGTCATTAACAGGAGAACCAATGGAAATGCTTGTCTGTCTCTCGGCGGCTATGTACATGTACACATTAATGACAACAGGTCAACAAGTGTGTGGAGATTAGCTCCCTTGCAATCCCAACTTGCAAAAGTGTCGAGTTCCCTTTTGCGCCAACGCCAGTCAGCTTGAGCTCCCAGCCATCTCCACCTACATACCTGGTCATTTCACCACATGTAACCGCCCGCGACAACAACAGGGGACAGGGACAGCAAGACAGCAAGTCGTGTTATCGAGCACACGGAGTAGCAGCTTCTTCATTGGAGCTGACGATTGCAGCATGCATCATCGGGGCATTTCCTGTAATATCTCTCTTTATTTCGCACGTTTCGTCACTACCCAGTGTGAAACCGACGCCGCAAGATGCTGCCCCCCCCCCCACCTTGTGAAACGCCTTGAATTTATCCAGCACACACGCAGAAACTGTGGGGAAGCTGCGATGGCAACGGATTTGGAACTTATTCAGTACAAATGTATTATTTGTTGCGCAAAAAAAGGGTCGTTTTGTTCCACCAATCATATTATCTCTGGCACAATTCGCATCTGTGATACTGCGTGCACCAGGCTAGCAACGCCGTGGAAAACGAGGGCAAGCTCAATGATCTAGTAGAGCGAATCAAAAGCAACGAGTTCTTCAAGCCCATCTGGGATCTGGGGTAAGCTTTATGGCATGCTCAAGGCAGAGCTGGACGATGCACCCTTTTCTTGTGATTACCCTTTGAAATCCTTCGGGGGGGGGGGGGCTACAACGAATAACATCTACTTAGGTAAAATACCGGGCTGTAGCGCCGAGATTGTGGACCAGTATTCCCGTCGAGAAGGCTTTGGCAACCACATGGAATACGTCAAAGGGGCGCTAACTAACTTGCCGAGCTCAACGTTTTAATCGAGATACCACGTCCCGGCGCAAAAGTTGTGTAGTGCCCAGCAGCCCCATTTGCCCATAGGGCGGAACTCAAACGCTATCTTGTAGATCTTGTACTCCAACAAGACGTTTTGCCACCGCTAGCATTGAACTTTATTCTCTGGGGATATTCGCTCCCGATACGGACGATACACAGGGGTCGAGGGGTCCCCTCGTTTTACGGACCGGACGGGACAGTTTCAGATGGGGTCAGACCCCTCGCCCTCGACCATATGTACATACATACAATTAGCTGCGATAGGGATCGAGGTCTGCGGGGGACGAAAACATATGTACTATGTAACACAGAGTAAACTTGTTCATCTTTGGTATTTCGACTACGGATCAGCATGGCACACTGACGAAACCCCGCTCGCACGTCAACTCGCCGGCTTATCACGGGCGTGCCACTGAGAGCAGAGGCAGGTTGTTGGGGCAGATGGAACTTTCCTGCCACGGCCTGTCCGATGGACCACACACAGTGCGACTACGATGGCGGCGCGAAGAGGTCAAGCCATACTCCGTACAATGTATGTGGCAAGCATCGACTCCGTACATACATACATACGGAGCGACAACTCATCAGTCAGTGGCGTGGCTGGCTCTCACTGCCACCCAGCTCCCATGGCCTCGTCGATTGCGCTAGAGAAAAGGCTGGTGGTATATCCAGCTGGGATGGGCAACTAGCATGGGTTTGCAAGATACGGTAAAGAAAAGAAAAGAAGAAGAAGAAAAAACTCGGATTTTGAACGTGACCTTTCCCTCGTGCGGTGCGGTGAGGATACATGTAGAGAAACGTGTTCCATCACGATGCCCGAACTTCACACGCGGTACACGTACACCGCTCTTTGTGCAAAAAAAAAAAAAAGTGTGGATCGGCTTTCGCTTCGGTCGGCAACGGCGATGGAGGGAGGGGGAAGAGGCTGCAAAGAAGAACGGATGGAATCTCCAATAACAAATGATATTCTTCATCTGTTCTGCACAAGTGAATCGCCTTTTTCACCGAGAGAAAAAAGAGAGGCTGGCGAGGTGATGCGCCTGCCACCCCCCGTCCAACCTCTTCTTCATTCTCTGCAACGGGATGAGCATCACGGGATAGAGAGAAAGACCAGCTCGTGTGCTATTCTCCGGCCGAGGCTTCTTTCTTGAATGCGTGCAAAGATTGGGATTGTTGTTGGATAATGGAGCATGTCGCCACTCTGTTGTTGTACGAATTTACTTGCTTCCATCTCCCGTCATGTTTCTCATGCTTCCCGAAGCAAAGGGTACTGAAGACGGGTCGTGGTCCAGGGTAGGGTTCAACAAGAGAGGGGGGGTAGCAGCTGATGCTGGAGTCATGTGAATCCGCCGTCAAACACCTTTTTTTTTTTTTTTTGTGAACACTTTTTGTATTTTCTTTTTATATATATATATATAAAAGGCTTTTTAATTATCGAGATATCCGTTCAGAGCAATGGCACTTTACGCCGTGAATGTGTCATGATAAATTATCACCTTGTGCTTCTCAAGACAGTTCAGATATCTCCGCATCATGCCCCAACACTATGCGCTCCGCACCCCGCGGACGCTCGACTACGCCCTCGTGGCCGGAGCAGCGTGCCTCTCAATATACTGGTGGTACCTACGCCCTCTGGTTTACCAGGATAGCAGACGGTCACAGAACAGGGTGATTCGATGCAACGCCCGCGAAGCAGCGAGGTCGATATTACTCCAAGGGACAAAGTCGAGGTCCAGTGCGGTTTCGACAGGGAGCGCGGAGGAGGAGCCTCCCCCGTACCAGCCAGATGCATTTCCTGGCGCGAGAGACGCAGAGACGGCGTATGGAACCATCAAGGTATTCGAATGGGGGCCCGAGCATGGCGAAAAGGTGCTGCTGCTGCACGGCATCGGAACGCCGTGCGTCGCGTTGGGCGACATGGCCAGGCAGTTTGCCAGGAGGGGGTGCAGGGTGATGATGTTCGGTAAGTTTTTTGTCTCGTCCCCGACATATCTCTCGTACATATACATACGATCGTACTTCCCGTGGCAAGTAAGCCCGATTCCGTGATATGAATTCTCTTTTTTTTTTCGCCACATGCCCCCCCCTCCCCCCAAAAACAGCTCCCGCGGTCGAACCTAACCTAACCTAACCTAATCGCGGATAAAGACCTCTTCGGGAGAGGATACTCCGACGCCCCAGGTGACCTCCTCTACGACGACCGTCTCTACACCACGCAGATTCTCCTCGTGCTCGCTTCCTCGCCCCTCTCGTGGACCGGCACATCTGCTTTCCACATCGTGGGCTACTCCCTCGGTGGCGCCCTCGCCGCCTCTTTCGCCGCCTACCACGCCAATGTCCTCCGCTCAGCAACCTTCATCTGTCCGGGCGGACTAATCCGTCCATCACACGTCAGCTTCAAAAGCCGCATCTTCTACTCCGAGGGGATTCTCCCATCATGGCTCCTCAGCCGGCTCGCCAAACAGAGGCTCGAGCCGAAGCCGGGCACGCCCAGTGCCGACGTGCCTGATCCAGAGGCAGCGCTGGACAAAGTTGATGGCCGTGATGCGGACGAGGTCGTCTTTGACCAGGTCCCCGTCCGTGCGGACGATGCCTCGGGACCCAAGGTCGGCGACGTGGTCAAGTGGCAATTGCGGAACAATGCGGGATTCGTCCCCGCGTACGTGAGCTCTATTCGGCACGCCCCCATCTACGGACACCACGACGGTGTGTGGAAGCTGCTGGGTGAGCAGCTCGCTTGGCGGAGGAGGGGAGATGAGAGCAGGCCGGGTCTGCCTGGCGGGAAAATCTGCTTGATATTGGCAGAGAGAGATCCAATCGTCATCAAGGAGGAGTGGATTGCAGACTCGATTGCCGTGCTGGGCGAGGATGCTGTTGATATAAGGATCATCAAGGGCGGGCATGAAATTGCCATTTCAAAGGGCAGAGAAGTTGCTGACGTTACCATGGCGAGTTGGCGATAACCAGAGGATTTAGATGAGATCTATGGGCGTCGTTTAATGAGGTGGATAGACACGGATAGAAAAAAAAAAAAAAAAAAGAGTAACATAAGATAGGGCAGGGTTTATTTTGCATGCTCTCTGCTGTGTTAAACCCTGAATTAAACGACGACCGCTAATGAGGTGACGCGAGAATCCTCAGAATATAGCCGAGACGACCGTCTAAACAAAAATACCAATTGACGTGACGCCGTAACACCTTCTCGTGCCCCTTCTATCAATGCATTCCTTGATTCGCACTTCCGTCATGAGTCATGCATCATCTCTGCTGGCGATTGACAATAGAAAAAAGCACCGACTTCTGGTACCAAACGAGGCGGTAATTATATCTCACAATCCGAAACCTGCAATGCGTGGCTGCAGACATGCTTACTTATCCAAGCCACGAGCCTTGACAAAGCGGTTGATTTGCTCTCGAGTTAATTTATCATTGTACTGCTCATAGTAATCATACAATGAAATCATTTCCTGGGTGGCGTCGACCATGGCCGCAATGTCAACGCTGCTCTCTGCCAGCCACGCCGCAAAGTGCTGTACCCTGGATATCCTGGCTTCTTGCTGCTTCTCCTTACTATCAGATCCAGACGAGGCGTGTTCCAAGGCACCGCCGAGGCCACTTCGACTGTGCGCCTGGCTGAGCGCCGCTTGTGCTGCCGCGAGACCAGCAGCGGCTGCTGAGCCCGAGGCCGTCTGACCTGGTGCTGTGGAGTTGGGCCGAAGCACCAAGGCCAAGAGAATAGCCACAAGGGCAATTACGTGTGGCGCGCATATGAGAGGTAGATCGCTATTAAACGAATCGTTGATCACGGACCGCGCGAGCTGTACGTCCTCGTCCAAGAGGGATAGTTCTGCTCGCACAGACGTCAATGTCCGATAGGGCTGGTACACAATGAGCTGGGAGCTCATCTCGCTAATCATGTAAAATTCGCATTCTCCAATCTTGGATGTGTCGAGCCCGATAAAGTCCTGCCACAGCTGTCTTGCTTCGGTAACGATGAGGCGGATGTGCTGCGGCGCCTCTTCAATTTTGCATGCTAGATAAATGGCCGTCGTGATGACGAGGTACGGATTGGTACATCGTATGGGCACCTTGATATAGAATCGCTTGAGGTAGACTTGGGCTGTGGCCATGGCTTGTTGTCGGATACTGAGTCGTTTCGCGAGCCGCAGAAGTTCTGCGACAGGGCCATTGCTAGTTAGCAAGGGATGCTGACTTGGAAAATAAATGAACCAAGGAGAGCACACTGTTCTACGCAATTGGAGCAAAAAATAAATAGAAATAAACGAAAAAGACAAGACTAATGATACTCACGCTGATTAAAGTATATAGCCAGATGCCGCGGCTGGGGCAAGGGGAACATGCGGACGAGGTCGGCATTGTCATCGTCGAGCTTCTGGCGCATCGAGGCCAGTTCGTCTTTGGAGAACAGCCAATGGCGCCTCTGCGTCGACTCCCAGTAGTTGGCCGACATTTATTGTGGGAAAGGGCCGCAGAGGCACCTTAACTTTCCGTCGGTAATGCGAATGTGTCGTGATCAAGAGTCAGGACGGGGAACTTGGATGAACTTGGATGAACTTGGAGGATGCCGGAGGGGCGGAGGGGAGGGGAATGGCTGCGGATGGCAGATAAGATAAGCGTCTAGCAGGTGCAACTTGTGCCAGACAGCAGGGGCGGTGCCGGATTTCCTGCCCATGGCCCATGGCCCATGCTCCAGTGCATTAATCCGTAGTGCAGGCGGCAAGATACGTATTAACAAGGACCACCAACAAACGCCAGCACCGTGAGTCCGTGACCACTGACCACCCACCAGTGCAACCACCCACCACCCACCACCCACTGGTGACCCACCAGCCGGGGCCACCACCCAGAGCTCAGCTGCTCAGCTGCTCCTCCGACGTCACTGTGCTTCAAGGCCACCTCTTGGGATCCCTTCAATTGCCGCCTCCCATCTACGCCTCCCATCTACGCCTCAATCCAACGATGCAGAAGTGCCATCACAGAGCCCACCGAATTCATCACGCGCGAGCGACCGTATCTCTCTTTGCCAGGCTAGCCGCTGCCCGCACCACGCTGCCCGCGTCACCGATGCTGCCGACATGAGTGTCACCAAACTCGTCACCGACGTGGAGCGAAGTTTTGGGGAGTCGCAGAATGAACGCGATGCGAGAGTCGAGCGTCTCTGGTCCAGGTTGGACCCCTCTGGAAAGGGCGAATTAGACCTCAAGGGACTGCAGAAAGGTCTTCGTCGGATTGATCATCGTGAGCAACTGCCTCAAGCTATATATATCATGTTTACTTGTCCTGCCTGTCGGCACCAGCGGAAGCTTCATTGCTGACCACATGGCCTTGTCCCAAGCATCTAGCTTTGAAAAATGCCGACCATCTATTGAAACAAATCATGACGGAAGTCGACACGAACCGCGACGGCAGGATTCAATATGAAGGTATTTATTTTTTAACCTCTGGGGGGTCGTGTCTCTACCCCGAGAGAGGAACTGCCTTCCAAGGACTCACGGAATATCAAAGTCTAATGCATTGTGTGTCACTTATAGAGTTTCGTGCATTCGTTGAACAGGCCGAGCGCCAATTGTTTTTCTTGTTTCATGCAATTGATAAAGATGGAAACGGCAAACTCGACACCGCCGAATTGCAGACTGCTTTTCGCACAGCTGGTCTAAGCGTTTCAAGCCGCAGGCTTTCCGATTTTTTCCACGACCTGGATGGCAACAACGATGGATACGTGAGCTTTGAAGAATGGAGGTAAGTCGAACGAATTTGCCGTGCTTGTGCTTTGGTGCAGTCACTGTCATTCATAACTCGGCCGGGGTGTGGGGAAGCTCGAATTGCCCATCATCTGTCGCCATGAACAAAGTCATGTGGTGCTCGTCGTTGGATGATGATCACGTCGCAGGCCACATTCAGCACCCGCCTGACAGCCGCTGCGCTTTCAATGTATATGTGCGACTCGAAAAGCCGCATACAACTCTTTTCCTCGATGCGATTTGTTTCTTTCTTTCTTTCTTTCTTTCTTTTTTTTTTTTCCTTTTTTTCTTTGCTTGATAAGACGGGTCGTCACGATGATGGCTAACTGTTTTACTGCGCAGAAATTTTCTTTTATTCATGCCAGCTGGTAATCACGACTCCCGCCTCAAAGCCGTCCTCTCATATTACGATTCAGTCGTCAGTGTCACTCCAGAGGGAGACTCTCATGTCAGCGACGAAACCCTGGAAGGCCTAGGTACGGACGACTTATCCTCTAGCTCTCTTCTTTACTCCCTCTTTGGCTCTTTAGTAAGAGTTGCTGCCTCTCCTTTACCCCCTCAAGCAACAATACCCGAACCTCGTTCAGGCTCATCCGGAGACACCGATAGCACAAAGATTACCGGAACAGGGCCAGGTACCGCGTCAACCGCATCAAAACGCAGAATGGATGCCGTTGGAAACGCAGGTGATGGTGACAGTTGCAGTAGTAATGGAACTGCGCCGACAAAGAGGCGACGTTTAGTCGCGACAAAACCTACACAATCTACACCTCAAGTTGGCGATGGCACCCGAGGAGAACACAAAGAACAGAGACAATCTTCCGCGGGAATTGAGAAGCCCCCAAAGAAGTTCAAACTGACAGATTTTGCTCCTGATCCAGGTTACTTTCTTGCGGGTGCCATCGCCGGCGGAGTGTCTCGAACAGCCACTGCGCCGCTTGATCGATTAAAGGTCTACTTGTTGGTCAACACGAGCAGCAGCTCCGAGACTGCAGTCGCAGCCATCAAACAAGGTCGTCCTGCAGCAGCGGTGAAGAATGCGTTGCGGCCGATCAGTGATGCTGTGAAAGATTTATCCCGCAATGGCGGCGTTCGAAGTTTCTTTGCCGGTAAGTTTTCCTCACCCTGCCGTCTATTGCCCATCGCTACCTTTTTTTCTGCTCTCGATCTCGATGCGATATCTTATGTGTATGGACAAATGGGTTCTGTATCCTAACATTCGGACGAATATCAGGTAACGGCTTGAACGTGATCAAGATTATGCCCGAGACAGCCATCAAGTTCGGATCGTACGAGGCCGCCAAGCGAGCGCTCGCCAACTTCGAAGGCCATGGCGACCCTAGACAGATTAATTCCTGTTCGAAATTCACCGCAGGCGGTGTTGCGGGAATGATTGCGCAGTAAGTTCTTGGCGAAATTAACAACAAAATGAAGGCCGCTTGCCCGCATTTTCGCTAATCATGACTGCTTGTGTTGCAGATTTTGTGTTTATCCACTCGATACTCTGAAATTTCGCTTACAATGCGAAACCGTCAAAGGAGGCTTGACGGGCAGCGCCCTCGTGCGTCAAACAGCCCTGAAGATGTACGCCGATGGTGGCGTAAGGGCATGCTATCGCGGTGTGACGATGGGTTTGATAGGCATGTTTCCGTACAGTGCCATCGACATGGGCATGTTTGAGCTGCTGAAGAAATCATATCAAAGCTACTATGCGCGACATGCCGGTTGTCACGAGGACGACATCATTCCCGGGAACATAGCCACGGGAATCATTGGTGCGACATCTGGCGCTATCGGTGCAACAGTTGTCTATCCACTCAATGTAGTGCGAACGCGACTGCAGACGCAAGGCACCGTGATGCATCAGGCTACGTATACCGGCATCTGGGATGTGACGCAAAAGACGATCCAAAGAGAAGGATATCGCGGCCTGTACAAGGGCTTGACACCCAATCTGCTCAAGGTTGCTCCAGCCCTGAGTATCACCTGGATTGTGTACGAAAATTCGAAATCCGTCCTCGGGCTGCACTAAATTATGCCAGAGTGATGAGACAAGTGGGGGGAGCGACAAAAGCAAGCACACAATCTTACCTTGCGGAACAACATTAGACACTACTTCTGGGTGTGCTCTGCCACGGTCATTCTGACGGCATCGAGCAGGTTTGTCCCCATGTCCCCATGGAAGCATTGTCATCAGACTCTGACGCATTTGACCTGTCGGAAAAAAGGTCAATTTTCCTTTGCTCGACGTGACCGTGTGACGTGGGGAGCAGAGCTATCTTGTCAACAGAGAGCTAGCTAGCATGCGTGATAAAGGAAGACAATAAGCCAAGAGAGACACCGGAAGGACTAGAGTTACTTTTCGAATGGCGGAACTTGAATCATATAGAACTTGATATCCGTGGAGCATATAGGCATAGTCGCCGTGGCAAATACTCATGCGACGGCAGCACGCAACCATGAAAATTACTAGACTGAGGCCAATCAGCCTTGAATGATTACCGTCGAGTTCTACATCTATAAGAAGATTGAGTGCCGATGCACAAAACGGACACCTTGCGAGGTCAACAAGGGAGACGGACATTCGGGACACCGACCCGGACTAAAGTGGGGTACTTACTACCCAGCTTCCGGAGGCGCGCGTCGCAGCCGACTCCGGCTCTCGATGAAACGGTCCCCCGGCTGGTGAACAGCCTTATATGTGATCACAACAGCCAAGCCTGGCATGGCAGGTCAAAAAGAAGACGCCCCCTGAGCAAAAACACCGCTTGTGCGTTCATACAGGCATGATAGGAGTCAAAGGATTGAGATGATAAAAGAACGAAAAGAGTCATGGCCGCCAAAGCATGTATAAATGGACCGGTGCCGAGACGACTCTGACAAGGAAGGGACTGGGCCTGTCTCGCACCTTCCTAATAATCCAACCAACACCACCAAAAGACGCATGCTTTTCCCCCCGCCCGATTGTCGTCAGCCTCGTTCTTCCTTTCTCCATCCCGCAAACCCCACTGCGGCTTTTTCTGTTCCTTTCTGCTGCTTTGCCTTCGCAAGGGTCTCCATTCCATGCACCTGCATAGGTAGCTGACGACGACGATGACGACGACGACGACGACGACGACGACGACGGACTGGCACCGGGACCAGTTGATGGGCCTTTGGGTATGTGCACTTGACGTCCTCCATCTCGGCGTCTTTTTGCTTTTCTTCCTTCCATAACGCATAAACGAGTGCCTGGCTCGCCATCACAATGCCGGTTCCGCACTCAGACAATATGTACTCCGAAATGGGTCATGACGGGGCCTCCGTCTCGGATGACGACCGCGATGATGCCTTGTCGCCCACTGATGGTTACTTCCACGCGTCCGGGACGTCTGTAGCAGCGTCATCACAGCCCTTTATTCCTGGACAAGGCCATCTTCCGCAGCAGCGGCACCAGTGGACGTCGTCAAACGTCCCTGTCGTGCCTAATGTGCTTGTTGAGGACCCAACCCTGCAGACCGACGAAAGCGCGGACAAGGCGAAGGAGGCAAAAGCTGAGCTGGAACGCTCGATGAACAACGGCTCCCGTCACGCCTCATCAAAAAGAGCTCCATACTTTATGACACACGCAGAACAAGCTGCATCTGCATCTACATGTGGAACTACATCTGCTTCTGCACACGCTTCCTCAGCTGCTTACGTGGGCAATGCGACGTGACGTCACCCACGCCAGCCAGTATGACATTCGTCAGCTCACCCACCCATATGTAAATACCGCAGGAGCGTTGAGGAAGAAAGTCCTCTGCTGCTTACCGGACACATCATCAGAGCCATCTGGACGCGCCAACTGCCTACTCACCGTCCCCATCGTCTCCTCCTTCGGGTGTGTGCTTCCAGGGCTATCAGACCTTCGTACCTCCCCATTCTGGTAATACAAACGACGCCGACGACAACGTCGACCCGGATAGCATGGGTCTTTCCGAAGAGCATCAAGCGCTTCTGCCTCGTCAGCCTCAGTCTATGGGTGGATCGATTAATGGACTTCCCAAGTCTCGATGGCAAAGAGTTAAAAACGCGACCCACTCTCTCCAGATGCGAGGCAAGGTCAAAACCCTCCTAGGTATTGCTGTCTTCTTGTCCATCTTCTTTGCAATCCTTGGTAGCGTATCCCTTAGCAGCGGCGGACGCTCCAGACACCCCAAGGTGAGTCAAAACTTGTCACTTCTTCTTTGACGCGCTACCTCATATGCTGTCGGTGGTACACGGCCATCTCGTACTTCTTCTGTGTTACAAAGACACACCTAGCATTGCCCCTCCAGCTAAAGAAACAACCACATGAGCACACCTCAGAAGCCTTTCTCCACACAGTGATGTTGTTACTACTGCTCATCTGCGCGGCTTCTAGGGGAATTGATCACATCTTGCTACCATTTTCAGTCATATTCTTCACCAGGTCTCGAATCCTAGCTAACTCACCGGCTCAACAAACTCTCAAGGGCATCATCGATCAGGACCCAGTCAGACAACCAAAGATGGGCGGCCAACGCGATCTAGAATGGCGGCCCAGCGACCAGTGCCGGAACACCCCACACAGATTTGACAAGACTTTATCAGATATCACATTCGACAGCGGCTACACACTGAGCATCGAACAGAGACCTGGAAGGATTAGCCACCGCAAAGGCCGCACACCGAATATTTCTGGACAAGTCCTCATTTGCCCGTCTGGGGAGAATTCGAAGAGGGGCAGTGTTGAGATTGAAATCATCTCTAATGACGAAAAGCTGACCGCCGATATAATCATCGCTATCGAAGATGACGGCAAACAGGCCATCAAGATTATCACACCCCATGTCTTGGAATGGTGGGAATATAATGGCGAAGCACCTTGCATCCAGATGCGTGTGACTGTCCATGTACCCCAAAACAGTTACATTGATAGCCTTGGCCTTGACGTGGTTCATCTTGATGTTGAGATCGCGGAAGGTCTTGCTATGGGTGCCGTTGACGGACCCATTATTAAAACTGTTGTTGGCAATGTCAACACACCACTCGCTGACATCATTGAAGACGACAACGTTTTCCCATACAGTCTGCAATCCCGACGAATCGTCGTTCAGACTGTCAGTGGCGATGTCAAGGGCTGGTTTCCTCTTTATGACTTGCTCAAGGTGGGGTCTGCATCGGGGAATGTTTATGTAGAAGTTGTGCCCAAATCTGCCGACAAGGGTTCCGCCAGACAGGCAATGCTTTCCGTTGACTCGATCTCTGGAAATGTCAGAATAAAGGAGTCATTAGCTTTTGCAGTCGATGACAAAAAGTCTGGTAAGAAGCTGCCAGCTCGAGACTATGTCGTCAAGGTCGAGACTGCATCTGGGAATGTCCATGCAGATGTTGCAATGACCTCACGCGCCGATTTCCAGTCTACATCCGGTGACTTGACTCTCAAACTTCTGCCATTGCTTACCAAGGGCTCCGAGAGAGGTGACCTCCATACCGAAACGATGAGTGGAACCACCACAGTTACTGTGCTCAGACCATTGGAGATTCAACTTGGTGCCGACGAGAAAACATTCATGACGGATACTGAGGCCCGAAGAACCGCCGACGGGCCTCCCTTGTCAGAGTTGCAAACCAGGCACGGGAGTACCAGCGGCGACATCAAATTGCTTTACCCTAGCAGCTGGACGGGAAGGTTCAAGGCAGAATCCATCTCTGGAGGCATAACTGTCAAGGGTCAAGATGTCAAGATCACGCACTCAAGCCGAGGAATACCGAAGAGGGTGGAAGGCGAGAAGGGCAAGGGCAATTCTTTCGCTCACATGGGCAGCATATTGGGAGATGTCGAGCTATATGTTGGCAAAGAGTAAGCCACGACACACAGCAGAAAGCCTGAACAGAAAGCACAAGAATCTGAACGAGATTGGTAATGATTTCATTAAAAAAAAAGAAATTATGGGCTGATAAGTATGTGGCTCGAGCACGTTTGGAAATAAGGAGCATTGTAGCGTTGAAGGCAATGGAAAGGTGGTAAACACTGGAACTAAAATGGACTTGGACTTAGTCTTATTTTAATTTTAAACCTTTTCCCCTTTCGCTTCTGTTTACCTAGGTGTCTAAGCTGGCGTCGATGGCGTTGGATTTCAACTCATCTATGTACGGAGTAGATGCTATCACTTGCTCGTCATGTACAGTTCAGACACCCCCATGTCAGTCGGTACCTGCATCTGGATTCCGTCCGAGGCCCAGAATGGTATACAAAACAATCACAATGTCAGTTGAACGATGGCAAGTCCAATTTGTACAAGTTCCACTATTTATTCGTAGGCACGGCCCATCGTACATCGTTGCATGGTGACTAACTGGCCTGACAGACAGACAGACAGAGAGACAGACAGACAGACAGACTAGACTGCACTTCATTTCGTTTCATAAAGCTCGTTTCATACAAGAACGTGGTAGGGCAACAGGACGATTCTTGCATGAATAAGAAGAAAAAAGGAGATCCAGCCTTTGAGGGGGTATCCTGAGGTTTGTTCTTTAAAAGAGAAAGAGAAGAAGGAAAAATAGGGACGAAATCATAATTATATAAATGTGCCGATATATTCTCATTGTCATTTCCTGTAGTGTGTGGGTTTCGGAACTTGCTTGGTAGACGAGGATATGCCAGGGGTGCTGGTAATTATTTAGCTGTCGACGGGCCAGGGGAGATCGCGGTTTCCCACTGCGGTGCAAGTGAGGTAGGTGATGCCGTCTGAGGTGCGACTTGAGCCGGCCATGTCGAGCTCGAGACCGCTGCCTAGGAGGGGACGAACGAGATCCCGCGCCATGGCTTTGAGCTCGTCCATGCGCTTCTCGAAGCGGCGGATGTTATCGCGGCTGTAGAGCTCGGGGGTGAGTTTGAGAAACTTTTTGCAGTCGTCGTGGTTGAGAAAGGCGCTCGAGTTGCCGGAACCGAGGGTGCGATAGGCGCGCCCAATCGAGGTGAGGGGCGGGACGGGGGGAGGCAAGGCTGACGGTGGGTGATGGTTGTTGTTATTGTTACTGTGGCTGTGGTTGTTGCTGCCCCTGCTGCTGCTGCCGGTGTTTCGCCCGGGCGGTGGTTGAGGCGAGGTGTTGTCGGCGAGCCATTGTCGGAACAGACTGACTACGAGCCAGTCCAGGTAGTTGTTGCCGGGTGTGACGCGCTCCCCCTTGCTTGTGGTGAGGTTGAGACGAAAAAGCCGGCCTTCGACGCGGCTGACAATCTCCTCCAGCTCGTCTACCTTGTCTTCAATAATGTCAAGGACAATGTCGGGCAAGGCGGCGCGGAGGCTGCGCTCTCCCAGGGGCCATTGCCCCACGACGTGGATCAGAGCTTCCTGGAAGATGACTTTGCTGCGGGCGAGGTAGCCGAGGCGAAGATATGAAATTGGATATTTGGCAATCTGCTTCCACAGCCTTGATTGAAACTGGAGCAAGTGATGGTCGACTCGGGGCCCCACGACGGCCAGGGCGTCGTATTGATCTGCCAAGGCCAGGAGCGACTTGCACTGCACATAGGCGTCTGCGACATTGACGCCGTCCAGCACGGGAGGATAGTTGTAGAAGATGCGGAAGAGATTGTCGTAGTCGCGCAAGAGGTCTTCGTCCGCTTGGGAGAGACGTTGCGTTATGGCGAGGTTCGCAACAGAGCGAGAGAAGGAAACGTGATTTGTTGTTGGCGGACCGTTTTTGGGTCGTGAGCTGGATTTATTAGAATTGGATGCAGGACCACCAGAACCAGAACCAGGACCAGGACCGAATAAGGATGGAAAAGATGGCCGACAGTTGCCTCCTCGGGCCCCTGTTGGCGAATTGTCCCTCTGAACCAACATGGGGATGTCCCCATCGCCTGCCCCGGCATCCAGTTCATACCTCCATCTCCTTCTTGGAGTCGTCGAACCAGATTTATTCGCACCACCACCGACTGCGAACCTATCCGAGTCTGAGACGTCGAGTGCAGAAGAAAGGTCCTCGCCAATACGAGCCAGCTCGTTACCACCGGCCAGCAGTGGCCGGGCCTTGGACCACTCGGAAGATGTACTCGCCTCAAAGAAACCACTGCATCTGGTCAAGGTGTGTCGGTGCAATAGATAACTATTCTCGGCACCATCCGCGCCAGCGCCCACACGAATGATTATTTCGACGTCGCCGCTGTGCGCAAAGACGGGAAACTCATTCTGGGGCGCGAAGGAAGCACCACCAATGTGCGACCGGTTGTAGCGTTTGGTGCGGGAGAGCGAGGGCCGTGAGACGACTGATGCGGAGGAGTATTGATGTTGGTGATTGGAGCGGCGGGATGAGGTGGTGACGTCTAAGGCGGTGGTGGAGGCAGGTGACGGCTGATGGGGTTGGGAAACCATGAGCGGCAGCTGTGCTCGAAGGCGTCAAGCAGCATCAAGTTGGTTGCGACAGAGAGTGATGGGCAGGTAGTAGGCAAGTCGAGTCGAGCCGAGTCGTGCGATGGTGGAAGGCTACAAGCGCAAGCTGATGAGCATGATGGGCATGAGAAGACTGATTACGAAGAACAGAAGGGCGAAAGGAAAGAAAGCATGAAAATGTGGTGAGTCGAACCAGGTACGGGAAGGAGCAGCGGAGGAGGAGGAGGAGGAGGAGGAGGAGGAGAGGACGAAACGAGGAAACGAGGAAACGATGAAACGACGAGACGATTGGTTGTGCCTCGTTCCTTGGATGTGCACCACTGCAGCACCAGTTGAGCCGGCACTCATCAACTTGGCAGGCGGGGATACCATGTCTACATTACGTATCTACGGAGTAACCCGTACGGATAAATTCCCCCCGTTGATTGGATGGCAAGGCATTCTAGCATTCTAGGCTCGAGTCCCTAAGTCCCCGATTGGGATAGATGCCGTGGCAAATCTGGAATGGCAGGAGCTCATGGGACAAGGCAGACAGGGCTGCGGGTCTGCTAATGCAGTCCGTGAGGCCTCTCCGGAGTGTGTGGCCTGACGGACTGACTCTCGTGCGTGGGCACAGAGCAAGTCGTCTGATAAAGTCAAGCCGAGTCGAGTCATGATGCAGCAACCGGGATTTACTGTCATAAGAGCATCAACTTCCCATGCATGTCTCTCGTCCCCACCAAGTAAATTCAACCCGTGACCGGCCCCGCTCGGCCTCTGGCCGTCAAGTTGAAACAGAAGCAGAAGTTTGGTCAAGCTCAGCTCAGCCTTATTACATACTCGCAGCCTTACATGTACATCTACGACCAGAAGCACGGAGCACCTGACCAGTTGACCACGTCTGGGATGGAATGAGCTTTCCGAATCGCGTCCTTCACCATGGCCCGAAGCCCATCTCCTTGGCCGAGTTTCGGGATGCCGTCGAGTCGGTGTGCCCCCCACGGTTCCAAAATATCCGCTATGCTCGGCCGCGGCGAGTTGGTATGTCGTCTTTCCACAGCCCTCCATGACCTAGAAAACCGTCTCTACAGGGGGAGCAACTAAACAACCATTGTGTTTAGCCATTGCTGTAAGCGGCGGCGTTGATTCCATGGCTATGGCATATCTACTCTCGACCCTCATCAAGACGCACCGCGGTATCAGAATTGCCGACAACCCCGCCGACAGCGCCTTTGCCATCGTCGTCGACCACAAATTGCGCCAGGAGAGCTCTCTCGAAGCTTCGAAAGTCGTCCAAGGACTGAAGAAGTTGGGCCTCAGGGCCGTCATGAAACCTTTGAACTGGAAAGATTTCGTCCAGGATGGGCAAAATCCCGCCAGTCTTCCCAATGTCGAAAGCGTCGCCAGAATTCTGCGTTACCAAATGCTCGGCTCGACTTGCCGATGCTTTAACGCCAATAGCTTGTTCTTCGCCCATCACCGAGATGACCAATACGAGACAGTGCTCATGCGGTACATGAGTGGTCATTCATATCGAGGCTATCAGGGAATACGTGAAGCCAATGCGATACCGGAATGTTACGACTTGCACGGAGTCTACAAGAGCGGGCTTTTGGACGATCAAATGCAGCAATACCCGTATCTCAGCTTCAAGCCGCCAAATAAAGAAATGAAGCGCCTTCGATGGACGATGAAGAGCGATTCCGAAACCGAGCCGTGGGACAGAATCAGGTCGCGCCTTGGCATCAATGATATGTCGGCCCACTTCCCCGGGCACATACTGCGAGATGTTGACCCTCGTGTGCCATACTTGACGCCACTCAACTGTGAGGACGGAGGCGTAACAATCTATCGACCATTGCTCCAGTTTGACAAGGACAGGCTCATTGCCACTTGCGAGGCCAATAATATAAAATGGTTCGAGGATCCTACCAATGCAGATGCAACTCTCACACCCAGGAACGCCATTCGCCACATGGACCGTACCACACTACCCGCAAAGTTGCAGAAAGATGCTATTCTCGACATGTCAAGGGAAGCAAAGAAGCGCATAAGACTTGAAGAAGCAGAGGCGCGACGATGGTTGATACGAGAAGCTGCGATTCTCGATTTCGACCCCAATGCGGGTACTTTGCTTATTGAGCCCCCTTCCTTTCGACCCGCTCATTCGCAATGGAGAAGACGTCTCTTCGGCGAAGCGAGGTCACGATCTCGTCAACCCCACCAGCGCCTGATCGCTGCCCTCGCGGTTCGCAAAATGATAGAATTCGTTACGCCAGACACCAATGCCCCTCCAGTCACACATTTGGACACTGTCATCGATAGAATTTTCCCAGAACTTGCAGCGGATCCCAACACAACACAGCCAAAAGCATTCACCATTGCCGGTGTCGCCTTTGATCCCATCATTGGTCCCGCATGTACGAAATGGTTCATGTCCCGGGCTCCATATTCATCCATGAAGCCTCTGCCAGAGCGAAAGCTTCCGGGACACCTCAATTATCGCATCTCCTCTGTAGCTGGGGATGCAGAAGAGCCTACCAGCCGCCATCGTCATTGGCGAACGTGGAAGACAGCTAAGCTTTGGGACGGTAGGTACTGGATCCGCGTGAGTGCGTGCGTGCCCGCCAGGTTTCATATCCTGCCGCTCGTCCCGCAGCATGCGAAGCCATTTCGGAGAGCGCTGCCTCCGAAACAGCGTGCGCGACTGGAACAGATTCTCAAGTACTACGCTCCTGGCAAGATTCGCTATTCCCTCCCTGCTCTCTATAGCGTAGAAGCAAGTCGTGGTGAAGACGCGAACCCGACGTTGACACTCCTTGCGCTCCCTAGCCTAGGGATCCACGTGCCCGGTCTCGAGCGGTGGGTGAAGTATGAGGCGCGCTATAGATGGATTGACGCCGCGCTGCTAGGACTTGGGAGGAGGGGAACGCAAGCGCCTATAGTGGGATATCAACAATCAAGGACGAGCTCAATGAGGGTTCGAAGACAAAGGGCAGCGAGATATTCCATCAGAAAGGCATCACGGGGTCGGTCTCTGTAAATTCCATATCTCTCCGGTATGTATAGCATTTGTATCATACAATGTAATGGTCTGCACATAATGATACCCCCCCCCTCCTTCAATCCTACTTGCGCTCTCGACACCTCCATATCGGAAAACGTTCGAAATGGCCCCAAGAATATCCCATTCTCTTCACACGCAGTATCCGGTGTTGGGGGAATTCTCCGTGGTGCTGGCAAGTGCTGACCGGGAGGGCATCTGCCGCCCTTGGTGGGATCGCAAATCTGGCGCTTCTCCATGGGCCCAGCAGCCGCGAGGCCGAGGAACAGGGCGATGGCGAACAACGACGTTGTGAAAAGCATGGTTTCGACTTACTACTTAACGAGTAGATGCTCTGCCCGGTATATTCGTAAAGTTGCCCATGTCAAAACGTAAAAGTCCACTCCTTGATTGTAGAAAGTAGCGCAGTATTTATGCCCTTGAATCCTATAAATACTTCGGGTCCTTCAAGAATGGCAAGCGGGTCTTACGATAGTAATGCACCACCAGCTATGCAGACCCGTCTTCATGGGTAATAATAGCATCAGACCAAGTTCCTCTGGCTGGTGTTGAAGTCATGACTTGCTTACGTGAGTGCTAGCCACTGTATGGTTGTGGTTGCCCCGAGGGGCAAATCCATGTCCATGTCAGATTTTGGAATTCTAGTCTCGTGGCGATCTGGTCTGAATTGCAAGTCGGGCTGGCGACCGCGCGGCATCAGAAGCTGTCCGGTCCCACATGAACAACAAGTCACGAGTCCTCAATTATTGGCCATGCAGAAAATTTGCATCCTCACAACGAGACAACACGCTGCCGATATGCTGAGGTGTGTAGGGCATGGAACAATCTGGAACATCGTGAGATGCTGATTCCTGAATCGACCCTCCCCCCGCTCCTTCTCTACTCGGCAGGTGCGCCTGCCCCCATTTCCGCAATCTCGTTGACCGCTTCAATCTGTCCTAGTCTTCGCCTGACTTCTACCATCTCATCGTGTGCATCATCTCTTGAGACCAAACACAGAAAACTACCCAACGAACGAACCGGTTCTCTGCTTTGTCCACCTTCGTCACGGAGATTCCTTCTGAACGGATGCCATTCTGCGTCATGTCGTCGTGTTTCTCTGGCGAGCAAAATACCCTCCCAAAGTATGGTACGTCCAACCTACAACTCCTCCGATGTTGTGTGGGGCTTTGCGGTGAACGTCATAATTAGCATCCCCAATCACAAAATCGGTCCAACTGAAGAGTCCCATCAACAACTCGATGGCTGCGTCAGGATTTTGGCTTTTGGGTAGTGTGAAAACAACCCAGGTACCATCATCTCTGTTGGAGTTTGCAGCTCCTCCCCTGCCAAACGGCGCTGGCATGCATCCGCACTGTCACGGTCAAGCCACTCAAACATTCCTGGCAACGACAACCAAGACGGCATCGAAAAACAAAACGTACAAGTTGACTTCGTCGTATCTCATCATGGGGCAAAGAAGCAAGTGATGAAGTAATTTTTTTTCCACTTCACAAACAGAATCCGCAAGAAATAAAGAAAGGAGAATAAAAGAGTGCTGCCCTCCTCACCCCAAAAGCCTTGTCGTGTCAATCAGTGCCTATGCCGATGGCTACGATGCCTCTGCGACGAATGAAGGCGGCTATTGCGGCGACTTGCTTCAGCATTCTGCTGCGAAGCCACTCCCGATGTTTCTGCATCGTCATAGAAGTCATGGGGCATGTGGATAGCTGGAAGCTGTCCTTGGCTTTTTGCCCGTTGAAAAGTATGCTCGTCAATCAGACCGCACCTGTGCAAATGACCGAGAAAGAAAAAGTCTGGCTGAACGTTGGCTGCTGTTTGCCCTTCGAAGAAATGGGCTGCAATATGATACATCCGCTGCCGATATTTCTCCCGTTTCTCTTCTGCTCGCTTCGAACGGCATTTGAAGTCTGCTTCTTCACAAAACCAACAAATGCTGTGGGCAGGAAAGCGTGCTGCCAAATGCTCATCCACCATGTGCTCAATCCACAAGTTTATTTCTTGGAAACGGAAGGACGCACCACAGCCTGTCAGCC
Organism: Epichloe festucae Fl1; assembly: GCA_003814445.1. Taxonomy (NCBI): domain Eukaryota; kingdom Fungi; phylum Ascomycota; class Sordariomycetes; order Hypocreales; family Clavicipitaceae; genus Epichloe; species Epichloe festucae. The sequence goes on along the minus strand of CP031385.1, from coordinate 1,330,663 downwards.
TCATGAACTCGCATGGAAGCCAACCTAGACTGTGGTCTGACATCGTTGGACGCTGAAGTTGTATAGGCTCGACCCCATCTATCGAAGGTGTACTTGTTGACATGGAGTATTCCGAGGGACCGCCGACGGTATCGAATGCAGCACTATAAGGCGTTGCACTGCTCCCCCATGTTGGGGCGCCTTCTTCGGTTCGTGCGTCTTGCGGGACGATCGGTTCTTCAATATGTAAATCAGGGCAATAATATGTTTCTCTGAAAGAGGTGTATACATCATATGACGATCGCATTTCCTCGGCTCGCTCCACTGTCTGGCGAATATCTTCTGCCGAAACCATGGCTGTGGTCCTGTGAGCTGTTGGAAGTGTCGAGCTGTGGGATGTATCAGTACAGTTGACCACAAAGCCAGCCATTTCAAGACTTTGTGGCTAGTTCGAAACGTATTTCGCCTCGAGTTTGATGTACAAAGGAGTGAAATGAGAGCCCGAGTGGTTGGGCTTCGAGAATCAGCAGTGGTGGTGAATATCTTGCGTATGAAGAAGGAACTCCGCCACCTTCTCCTCCTCTGGTCGTCTCACTGTCGTCTAAGTGCCAAAAAGGGTGATCACTTGTCGTGGTCGTTGGTTTTTTTTTTTTTGACCAGATCACTTGCGCAGGTTCTCATCGCAATGATTCAAGACTGTCAGCAGATTAAATTTGATTAGCCAAGCGCTTGACTTGACTGATCCTATACGGTACTACCTGGAGCAGTTAGGAAAGGCCCCCAACTGCAAGATGTGGTGGCATGATGGTGGGGGGCTTCACAGCTCTGCTGGCTCCGACGCCGTGGTGGACTGACTACATGGACTCATGTCTCTGATGTTGAGAACAGTCTGTGAAAGACTACAGATTACATGGAAGAAGTAGTGGTCAAAATTACCAACAAGGTAAGCATCCTCGCTATCTCACAAGGCTGCCGATCATGGACTACATTGACCTTGCGCTAACACAGGATGTGATAAACAAATCGTCTCGCATGTTCTCCTGACTCAGGGAACCGCACAATTCTTGATTCCGAAAGTCGGCAGACAGCTCGTTGAGAAGAACATTGCCCAGAGTGGGCACTAAGCTGTTGTGCCTGCTCCAACTGCCCAGCCGAGTAGCGCCAAAGTGATGTCAGTGTGACATTAGATCGGGATCCTGGCGGCAATAGCAAGAGAACAACGAATCCAGGCGCAGGCTTTCACCGAAAAGGTCGCTTCTTTGCTATGTGGCGCTGGCGGCACAACGAGTTGGAAAGAGAGGTTCGTTTCCCTTGCAGCAACGACTGAGAATCTGAAATAGGGTTTCTGGCGGTTCACGAGAATCAAGTTTGATCGCCTTGACTCGTCAAATTCCAACCTCGAATACTGATATTGGATGAAAGTTGGTGAAAATCATGGTTGTTATCCATTCCCCAAGCTCAATGCAAGTTTTACGAGGATAAAGTGTTAGAGGTCCGTGGTGGCCTTGTTGGCCTTCTCCAGTAGTGGCTGCTTTGGATCACCCCTACCTAACTAGGTACCCGGGGTATTCGGGAAAGATTGTGAAATGCCCTGTGGCCTACAATCTCCCATCAGGTGGGGAGCTTGGGGGCAACCCAAACCCCCGAAAGTTGAGGCTCAAAATGCGCCCCCCTCAATTAGTGCATCCCTGCTTGGTAGTGCGGCTCGCAGAGGGTCACGACAGCACGCGCTTTGGGCGAGTGGCTGTTGGATGAATGCCCTTCAAAGGGAAGCGCTAGGCTCATGTTACGATGATAGTCGATTTGTACACCGATGATTGCACTCCGGGAACTTGGAACATCAAAGCTATCCGGCTTCCCGATTTTCTGACTGATCACAAATGACACTATCTTAGCCAAGACGATAATTCTGCGGGACTTGTACGTGGACGAGTGAGAATATATATCTTATGGTCAAAATATCTCTTTTTCACCATCGTCACTTTTGATGACCCCCAGCAGACGTGAGGGTGATGGAAGAGTGACAAGTCAAGATGACTCAGTGTGTTGCAGGCCATTACTGACACGATGCTGTGAAGAAGTTTTTGTGTCAATGTAGCTCAAGACCGGCCGTCACCGATCGACAGTCGAAAGCTACTACCTTTGTTACCTGATGTGGGAGTATAAGAATTTGACAATAACTTATGGATTGATGCCACATAAGCTTAGTAGGGACAGACTCTGTACAAAAGGCTCTGACAACCCCCCCCCCCCCTTTCCTTCACCCCTAAAGCGACAGCGTCTTTGCGTGAACTGCATGTTCTTTCGTATCATGGGATCGGGTAGAGATGCAAGCAGAGTCTTGTGAGTGAAGCAGAATTCTGTGGGGAGTACACAGTGTCCGATCTACGGGAGCATGGCTGCCGAGCCAAGTTGACAACTGTACTGTAGGTGGGATACGCCTCATCTGTCAGCAATTGCATGATCAACACTACTTACACGGATTATAGGACAAATTCCGTGCAAGGATATGTATATGATCCCACCCGCACGTTGCGTCGCGTGCATTTCGGGACGCACAGCAGTCAGGTTGTGCTTCCACTTGGGCAAGCATCGGAGTCTCGGGGAATAAAGAGTGGGATGAAAGAGCAGCACGGCGCAAGTGTCTAGATTTGACGCCAGACCCAGAAATCGAGTTGAATGGAATGGAATGGCATGCCATGCCATGCTTGGGTGATGGTTATATCTCCAGAGAGGCAACGGGTAGGTAAACGTCGGCACTCGGCATGGTGGAGTGGTCTTGCCGACGAGGACGATGCGGCTTCTTTTATTGTTCCTCATCAGTTGATCACACTCTCACAGACGGACGAAGCAACTAGCCGTTTGAATGCTTGAGTGGGCGACCCCCGCATTGTTCCAGTTTCCGTCCGACGCGGGGTGGCTTTCCGCCACAAATGACAGGTCCTTGAGACCTTTAGGCAGGATCATGTTCGTGAGGACCTGTGAGGACACCTGTCAGGACTCAGGAGCAGCACGACTGCCGCAGGGAGGGGGCGCCACGGGATCCGATCGACGAACTTGATGATTTATTGCAAGGTTATAGATTATTTGCCAGGGGACCTGGGTACCTGGGTACCTGGGTAGCGAGTCTGGATTCAGGAACGAACGAATGTAGGTTGTGAGCATGTGAGCAGTGTGTTGGTTCCTCCCTCGAAGGACCAGATACGGAAGCACCAACTAACTCGTGCTCTGGATTGGGAAAAAAAAAAAAAAAAAAAAGGAAGAAGCTAAGCTACTTGGCAGGCAAAAAGTGCAAGAACTTGAAGTTGGGCCGCCATTGAAGAAGTAGATGCTCAAGTCACTTGTGCATCATTCACAGATGCAACGTTAAACGCACCCTCAATGCGCGATGGAACAGAAAAGAGGTTTGTTCCCTCGGGACTCATCTGCCGTGAGTCTGAGTTTCAAAGGCAGAAGAGGGCGGCGAATCTCAAACTGCTGCGACATATGCGCTTCACGGGAAAGCCCGACGACGACGTCTGGCAAGAGCGTGTGTACCGTGATACCGTGATTGACCACCATGGTTCGGGTGCCCTTGAGAGGCAAAGTTCCGCGTGACCGACAGAGACGGGCCAGAACACATACTCATTCATGTCCGATGTGCCGAGTTCTTCATATTGAAGACGGGCGGCTTCTGTCTCGTCGAATTTGGCATCCTTTCCTCAACCTGAGTCATCTTTTGGAGATGCTGTCGGAGTTTTGTCGAACGGATTACCGAGATGCGACTCGCTGATACGACTTGTATTCGTGGCCGGGATATAGGGACACCTTTGTCGACGGTCTGGATCTTTGAGCCATACCATACCATGCCGTACCATACCATCTAGTCTTCAGGGCCACACAACACTCTCGCCTTGGCAATCACGTTGCGAAACTGCATCTGTCCCCCATTCTCATCCCCATGCTTGATCACGCCGGGGAACACCACGCACCGTATGTCCCTGCTGGCAAGAGCGTCCTCGTCCTCCCCACCAACGTCTTCCATGGTGCCTGGATCAAACAGGACTTGCTGATGGGGCAAGACCTCGGGCATGTGCACTCTCAGGATTGCCTTTTGGGCGACCAGCAGCCGAGCTAGTTCAACAGAGCTGGTGGCCAGCGTGCGAAGAGAGGAGTCTCGCGCGTCGGAGCGCGATGAGGCCGACGTAGATGGTGTGCTATCCCGGTCCGTGGTAATGGTGTCCAAGATGCGATTTATGCGGGACGTGACCTTTTCAATCTGCGTGTTCGTTTCGTCCCGTAGGAGTCTGGGGCCGTCGCGGCGTAGCAGGCCAAGTGTAGAAGCGCGCCATTGATTGATAGATTCTTCCGACAGGACTAGGATATCGCAAGTCAATGGTTTGCTACTCGAATTGGACATCTGAATGACGACAACGGATGACCCGTGGCGAGTCCGTCCGAGTGCCAACGTCTCGAGGAGCAAAAAAAAAGCCCGAGCTGGGAACGGCGGAACTGTACGCACCAAGCTGGGAAAGCGTCTTCTCCATCTGTCGGAAATGCTGCGTCTGTTCATCCGACAAGCCCGGGAAGTAGACGCCAAATACCATGTCCACCAGCAGCCTCGACACGATGGACTGTAACAAATGAACTTTTGCTCCCTGCGCTAGCTCCTCATACATGGGGACCAGCTCGCCAAGCTCGGCGAGCGTCGCCTCATCTACTTTGGCGAAATCGGCTGATGCGCACAAACAGACTCAGCATTTATCCACACCATGTGCGTTACTGCCCGTTTTTCTTGATTCCCTGCCGGAGCCGGGCCAGGAGGAACAAGACAGACAGTACAAGAGGCCAGAGATAATTGATTGCGACGCACAAAAAGAGGGGGGGAGAGAGAGAGAGAGTAACTCACCGAGCTTGGCACGACGAAAATTCGTAATCACCCAATTCTGCAAGCCGTTGCCCAACCTCGCCATGCCCTCCCCAAAAACTTCATCGCTCGTCTGCCCGTCCGTCCTGGTGCTCGTGCTCACAAACTTCTTCATATCGCGCAACTGACTCCCCAGCAGGCGAATCTCGTCGTCTCGCTCCTTGACCTCCCTTCGCAGCGAGTCCCAGGCCTGACGGAGCTCGCTGCGCTCCGCCTCCCTCACCTCCACTTCCGACCTGAGCACGCGGAGCTCCGTATCTGTCCTGAGGAACTGCTGATTGAGCGCGCTGTGCTTCGCCTGCCAGAAGGTGGCTGTTTCGCTCTCGTTCCGACTCAGCTTGTCGAGTTCCCGCGTGAATTCCCGCTCCATCGTGGCCATCTCCATCTCCAGGTTGGTGATGCGCTCATCCTTGTCCCGGAGGAGCGCCGCGTTGCGCTCATCCCTCTCTTTCTGCTTCCCCTTGGTGCTGTGCCTGGCGGAGCCGGATTGGGAGGGCACCGTCTCTTTGTCCATGTCGGCGAGCGGCGCGCCACCGGTAGAGGAAGAGCCGGCGTTGATGCTTGGTTCGTGGGCGACTTCGGGCCCGGCAGCGTTGTTTTTGTTGCTGTTGCTGTTGTTGTTGTTGATCATGACTGCTCTGGGGGGCAGCGCTGGCATGGAGTTGCTGCCAGCTGAGTTGTGCCGAGTGGCATGGCCTGGACCAGTCCGCAGTACATGGCTGATGTTGTTGCTGCGGCGCTTCTCGGGAGTATTCATCATGCGATGTGTCCCTCTCTGTCTTTGTCTCTCAAGAGGCCTCTCTCCTTCTATTGCTCATAGATGGTCGGGGGTGGTGGTCGTCAGAATTCGTCAAGAAAGAAGGCAAAGGGGGGGGAAGAACATCAGCTGGGTTTCATCCAAGATTTTGGCGGAGCCTGCGTCGGCATCGTTGCCGGGTATCGCGACGGGGGGGGAGGAAATGTATCCAGATTCTATGATTATGCCAGCAAGGGAAACCCCGTCGTCGAGGTCGGGGTGCCTTGCCGCGACTGATGAAAGATGGGGGAAAGAGGTGAAGGTTGCGTCAGGATCATGAAGCTGGGGGGGGCAGTGAATGTGGGGACGTGGGCGTGGGCGGGGGGGGGGAAGGGGAGGGGGGAGTCTGTCAGGCCCTTGATGCCACTTTTAGAATGAATTATATGAAAAGCAAAGTTTCTCAGGTTTTTGTCATCAGTGAAATGGGTTTCGAGCACGCTCGTGGTGTGGAAAAAAAAAAAAAAAGAAAAAAAAAGGCCCGGCGACTTTTTCAACTTTGTCTACATCTCATATCTCAACCTCAGCTTCCACGTCATAGGCACTTCGTCGTCGGCCCCAACCTTGTTCGCGCCCATCCGACAGAGCGCCACCCTTCATCACCGGCATGTCCTCGGCCCCCCAACCATAATCGCCGTACCTGCTCAACAGAACAGGTCCCTCGCGTCCAGCATCAGCCTCTCTCCTTGCGCCGCCTCCCGACGTGCGCCGTCCGTGTTCACGACCGTGGCATGCAGCAGCAGCGGTCTCTCCTCCCCGATGAGCAGCCCTGCCTTCGCTCGGAACGGAACGGTCCCCGCAGCTGCTCGCAGAAGCTGTAGAGAAGCCCGTCTGCATCCGTGGGAGGAGCATACAGGACCGACGTCTTTGACGCGGACGCGGACGCGGACGCGGCGGTGGAGCGCAGGCCGCGCAGGGATATGAACAACCCATTATGACCATGGGCAGAAGGGTTAGGGTCAGTAGTAGGGTTGTTGGTCCTCCTCCGCAGGTCGGAAAGGATGCCTCTAGCGAGACGGCCTGGCCGACGAGCCCTTCCTGCTTCAAGCTCATTACCCCTAGCGTCAGGTGCAGCGTGCCGGGCGGTCGGACGGCGAAGAAGCTCTCGGGGCTGGTCGGTCACGTCTGCTCGGAAGGGCAGCTAGGCTTTGCGAGAGCTGCGCACTGGCGAGCTGGAGGGAGACACAGGAAAATGTGTCGGTCTGGCTTTGGGAGGCATGTCTGGGGTTTTTTTTTTTTTTTTTGCAAAAAGTTATTAACAGTAATTGCTCCGTGTTGTATGTACCATGTAATCTGTAAAGACAAAAAAAAAAATTGCCTGTCAGCAGAAGCCGGGCGTTTCAATGGCATGGGCTGCTGCTCCATGGGCTGCTCCATATGGGCTGCTCCCACGAGCCCACCCAGTGGCACACAAAAAAGGCTTCTGCGCACCCCGCGATAGGGTCACAAAAAGGCCTCTGCGTACCCCTTATCGCGGGGTGCGCTAGGGGGTGCGCAGATTGACCGCATTTTAACGTAACCCTTCGGGTTTCTAGCCGGCGTAATGAATACAACCAACCAACCAACCAACCACCCACCCAGTGGCATCCACATACACACGCGCGCGCGCGCGGTGACGCTCTCCATGCCGTCAAAACCCCCGCCTTCATGCGATGGAGAGTCGAGCGAGCCCTTCGACCCGGATAATGCAAGCAGCGAAGCATAATCTGTAGAGGTGTGAAACTCTATTCTTTCATTATGAGCTGACGCCATGCCATGAGCTATGTAAAAAAAAAAGAGAGAAAAAAAAAAAAAAAAAAAAAGGTCCGGCGTCTCCTCCGCCATCTTCACCTCTTCCCATCATCCAATAATCCATCCTTGTAGTGTCAAGACGCGCCGTCACTATCTGACCCTGCTAGTAATAATCTCTCTAGCCATATAATTCTGCGGGGCCGCTGCTGAGCTTGTTCCTGTTTGGCATCTAGGACGTGTTTCCTAATCATCATCCTCGTCAGCCTTTTCGTAGTATCCCTTGAGTTTCTTCTCCACGTCCTTGTAGTCTGCCTTGACGTCTTCTAGCGCTTCGATGATGCGTGTCAGACATTTCTCAGAGTCTGGTTCTTTGCTTCCGTCCTCGTTTTCATTCTTGCCGTAGCGCTGGATCTTCTCACATCCATCGCGCACCTTGACCAACCCCAGCGTGGCCGACGAACCCTTGAGGAAATGACCCAGCTCCGACAGTTGTGCCAAGTCTCTTTCTTCTCTGCGTCGCGTAATCATAATCGGTCAGTTTGCGCGCTTGTGCCATCGTCACCTTTTTCAACCATGGCGGGTTTCAGCCCAGGGAAACAACTCACATAGCCGTGTCCATTTGTGTGAACGTCTCCTCCGCTTGTGTGAAGAATCCATACACGATAGAGTGGCTGAATTCATTATCATCAGGGTCATCCATCTCTAGGATTTGATCAAAAGTGTTTGTGTCGATGGAGTCACCGAAAATGATACCTTTATCCTCCTACAGAGCAGCGGGGTTAGCAAAGTCGACATGGCAAAGTGGTAAGAAAACACCAAGCAGATGGAGAATAATCAAGCCAGGTTCCAATGGACGGAAAGTAGGAGATTCAACATACGGCATCCTCTGGCGCCATGACGTCGGTTTAGGGGTTCGGTATGCGGGTGAGGGGTAGGTGGGATAATAATAACTCGAGGGGCCGGTACCGATCAACAACCCGTGCAAGAGAAAGCTTCGGCGACAAAAACCCAATGGAAGAATGCAGTAGTTTTTTTTTTTTTTTTTTTTTTTTAGAAAAAAGAAAAAGAAAAGAAAAAAAGACGATGCAATTGAGTCGTGGAGTATCCGAAAATGCGCGACCGGTAATTAGGAGGCCCCAGGCTTATGTTTCGCAGTGTTGAACGTGTAGATTCGTGCGCCTGCGACGAAGGTCTCGGACTCTCCTCGATCGGAAGGTATTATCGTCTTTCAGGTCCCGTTGGTATATACCGTGCATACAACAGCAAACAAGGAGCGAAATAAACAAGAGCGTATCGCAGCAACGATGTTCGAGGATTCGAGGTCGCGCTTGACAAGCGAGGTCGGTTCAGAGCAAGGGGAATCGCAGGTTTGACAGGTCCAGGACGAGTGCCAGTCAGAAGTCTAGTGTCGACGACAGAGGGCAAAGAGGTTTGGTCGGGTGACTTGTTGGGCCAGACGTCTGCTTCTGCGAGGAGGATGATCCTCTTCCGTGTGCCCGTGCAGAGATGGGGTTAGAGATGGGGTTGGTTGTGGGTGGGTGGGTAGAAACGGCGTCTCTGCAGAAGACGAGAAGACGAGAAGACGAGAAGACGTCAGTGGACAAAACAGCGCCGTCAAGTCAACACTCACTCACTTCTCGTGCGGTGAACACTCCGTACTATGTACACGTGTACACAGTACATGGGCCTCGGCGGGCCGCTGGTGGGGCAGAGGCACCACCCAAGATGGTCCCAAGATGGTCGACAACGGCCGGGCCTATGTATCTATGTACTTAGTGGATGGCACTATTCTGAATTCCGAATGGTGGAGTGGTCAAGGGAATTAATAGGGCACAAGGTGCTTGATGTGCTCGTGCCGTCGTGCCGTTGTGCCGTTATTATGTAGGCACTGGGCAGGAGATGACAGAATCTTTGAGAACCAAAGACAGAGAGACAAAGACCAAAAAAAAAGAAAAAAAAAAAAAAAAGGCTAGACTCTAGAGATGCGCCGAGGATCTCCGCCATCTTGTCTTTGTCCCACGCCGTGTGCCCCGCCGTGTGCCCCGCCGAGGGGTAATGATTGATTCAATGAGCGCGCACTCCTTGACACAGACCAGAGCAGACCAGGGCCGGGCCTGTCAAATGCAGGTGCGTGCAGGCGGCGCAGGCAGGGTTTGTTGTGTCTTGCCCTGTCCCCCGCCGTGCCTGGTCTGCACCTGCCTTTTTTCTGCCTGGGTGGTCCGTCCTTTCCTGGGTGGTCCTTTCCTGGGTGGTCCTTCCTGGGTGGTCCCTTCCTGGGTGGTCAGGTCAGCCTGAGAGCGTCACGACGACGACGACGACGACGACGACCACGAACACGACCCCGTCAGGCATATCATGTCTCATGGCCACTGCAAAGACTGCGAAGAAGTGTTTGTTGGGCACCAAGATGAGCTGTTCACAACAGCCAACGGCGGCCAGTTAGCGTCCCTGCCTGCCGGATAAAGGCCCAAGTACCGCATCCCGCCCGACCCCTACGACAAAGTCTTCCTCAACATGAAAAGGGAAAGATTGTGCGGCCACGAATAACACGTACCGTACGGAACAACTCGGGGCCCGCATGGCATGCATGGACTTGGACTTGCTTGGACGACTTGTTCAACCCGAACAACAGAAAGTGACACGATGATGTTATGCGCGGGGTACGGAGTACGGACGTATGCAAGCAATTATTCCGAGCCACTTGAGCCTGGTTCCCTCCCCATGCCACGTCGACTTGTGAAGCATGACGTCTTCTGGTGCCATTCTGGACAAGGGTAAATTGTGCTGTGTCACCAAAAAAAAAAAAATCATCAACAGCTAAAAGTAGTGGCGAGTTCCCACTTTATGTACAATACGATCCCTGCTTGATCTTTCACAGGGGAGGAAAGGGATATATAAATCGACGCCTAGTAATTGGCGTCGTTACGACATAGTCTTACGGGTAATGATGCCACAGGAAGAAAGTGGCATGGGTATTGTGCTGATATCTTATTGATCCTTGTCTATTAAAGGGGAAGGGCAGTCAGTGACTGGATTACGAGTCACCGTTTAGGGTCGCACCTGGAGAGGCTCGAAAACACCCCCGCATCAGTTAACAGACTTGATTAACATAGTAATTGTTCTACTGGCGGCAAGTTAAGTAGTATGCTCAGTAATAATAATAAAAGTATTTAATATGGTATTCAAGAGTATGTCAAGTAGCTCATCTAGCCCTATGGCGAATTAATCAGCCGCTTAGTAAGCAAGCCAGCCAAGTCAGTCAGTCTGCGACTCGGTTAGGAAGTTAAGAAGTTGGGCAAATTAATTAGGGATTCATTTATTAGCTAGTCAATAACATGATTTACATTCTCTTACTTTCCAAGCCTCTCTACTGTGCCCCCGCAACCGTTGGAGGGTAGCCGCTGCCTTTGTGCCACGCCTCCTCGGCATGAATGACATCATTGCTCTTTGGTCTTTGGTTAACTTTCCGCCTGTCATATCATTTCGTAAAGAACACCATGAAAGAGGTTGATAGTTCAAGACACATGTCCTTCGTCTTCTTCATCTCTGACAAGGTACCAATCGAAAGTCTTTGCCACTGGCGCATATAAAGTTGCAAGGCGTGCCAGTGAAGAAGCCTGGTATGCACGGGAAAAGAAGGTCCCGCACAGCCTTGCGCAACGAACGGCTCAACGCAAGTAAAGGCTGGTAGGGAAGGACGTGAGTACATGGCATGTCTGCGGGTCTGGAAGTTGCTCTGTAGATGCGCGGTGTACTATCCGAGTTTGCCTCTTTTAGGGGGAGGAGGTAGGTATGAGCTTCGACTACCGGCTGTGTATGATATGTTGGAGGTTCAGTATTGGCCCTACTGGCGGGTATACATACCAAGTCAGTTCACTAGAAACCGGAATGAATGCTGCGTTATGTGAAGCAACACTTGAGAAAGCTATATTGATATGGAATGTGAAGCGGCACCAACAACTGTGCGTTGAAATGTGCATCAGATCGCATGTTCATTGAAAAATACACCTCTCAAACCGAGAGGAAGGATGTTTGGGAGAAGATTCTACTTCTCCACTTTCAACAATAATCAATGATTCCGGCTCGTCCCCTGTCTATGGCTCTCAGAACATGACCTTTGAGGCGACGCTCAACAACCAAGCGACGTCTTTCCAACCACCCTCGTCTGAAGTAGGTGGCGGGAATCGTTCTACGGGCGCATGTAAAACACCTTCAAAGTGTCGGTGGGAACCAGCGCCGCGTCCTGTGCGAGCCAACTCGTCCTCATCCATGTAGTCATCTTCGTCGTCGTCTGACTCCTCTTCATTCTCGTCCACCCTGAACAGGGACCACCCGATAACATTGCTGATCCATGAGCCCCTACCAGCGGTGCCGTGTCGTACAAGTCTCCGCACGGTAGCTTCATCATCCTGCGTCGTGTCACGTTCTAGCTCTTCGAGCTTTTCATCAAGGTTGACAAAGTCGGGGCCTGCGATGCCACCAGCCTCGTGGCTTGGGAAGTACGAGTCTTCTATTGTGCTAGGGCGGTCCAGGGGCGTTCCTACATAGCTGCGACTTTCGGCCATGCTGTGCTTTCGGCTGTTGAAGCGGCTGTTGAGCCTGCTCCCATTTGGAGTGGCATCATCGTCGGCCATGGCGGAGCTGCCGCGTCGGCTGGCACGATGACTGGCGACTTCTCGCTCGCGAGCAAGCTCCTGTTCGAATGCTTCTTCCTCGGCGTCCCGTAGGCCAGCCAGGCTGGTCGAGCTCTGTCTAGAGATGAGCCATGACTGTCCCTTGGATTCTCTTGCTTCGGAGCTGAGGAGGGCGCCAGCTCTCAGCAGCCAGTCGCTTTCGTTCTCGTTGCCATTCCCCAAAGCTTCGCGCCGCCGCGGTGTCGAAGTACCAGATGCTGACTTTTTTCGGTGACCATGCCCGGATCCGGCGACGCCGAGGTACGCGGACGACTTGCTCTTCGAGAGAGGTCCACTGGGAGCTGAAGGTGTCCGATGATGAGAGCGCGATCGAGGCGTTACAGATCCTCGTGAAAGCAAGCGCGGCGTGGTCGGTGCGGACTTGCCCTGCAAATAAGTGCCATGGGACTTGGAGGTGGCCGAGTCTGGGATGGCATCGTTGTCATTGATGGGGAGCTTGACGGTCAGCGGCGCAAGCGATAGATGGTTGATGTTGGTGGTCGAGCGGTTATTACGCCGCGCGCGATCGGAGTGCTGATTGTAGGCAACGTCCATGATAAGATGATACGGTGTGGGCCAAGCAAACGGGAAACCTCGGTATGAGCAACACTCTTTCCACAGACTCAGTCCAGTCTCAATTGTGAGATACTGAAGCAGGAGTATACTTGGCGGTATAACAGTGATGCTGAGCGATGCGGAACCGTGGCGCAGGACGCGATAACTTATAAATAAGATGTTGGATGGGTAAAGAGGAAGAGGAAGGTGCAATGGGCGACGAGGAAGAGATGCCAAGCCCCTTGAAGGGGAGGGGATGAAGTAGCTTGGATCGGCCCCAATCGTGTGATTGGCTACTGGCTTGGTGCAGAGTGCAGAGTGCCTTCCGCAGACAAGCAAGGTTAAAGGTACGCCCCACTGTACTCCCCACTGTACTCCCCACTGTTACCCCCCACTGTACTCCGTACCATTTAGTGTCTACCTGTCAGGGAGAGCGCCCTTAAAAGCTTAGGATATATGAGGGCAGCGCGCATTAACAGGGATAAAACGCGAGGTTAGATATTAGTAAATACAATATATTAGATATACCTCCTTACACTAGTTATTACTATAGCGCACTATATACCTTTAAGGTATAAAAGTTAGGTACTATTTATACCTCTAATTAATTAAATTAAATGTTTTCTATTATTTATATTAACTTTTACCTTAATAGTTATAAGCCTAGGAGGCTTCTATTACTATTTTTATTAATTATTATTAAAGATATAAGCTCTATTAAATATTATTAATTAATGCTTACCTGTTGGTTACACCAAGGAACGTTGCACTAGTGCGAAGAGGTTAAATTCAATGAAGTTAATGATAATAGCTAATAACTAAGAGAGAAGAGAAAAGGGAGAAGGAGAGGAATCTAGCTAGAAGAGAAGGTAGGTAAAAAAGGGGGAAAAGTGAGGCTATAGTGCGGTGCCACTGCTAATAAAGCGGGGTAGCTTGCAATATATCTAATTATATTATATACATCCCTTTAGTAGCTTTACTCTTTAGCTATAGTTAGACTATCTATTATCTAAAGGTCTAAAGGAAGCTATACTAGTAGTCTCTCTTTTCTTTATAGCTAAAGGAGCCTAAAAACATAATAAAAATCAGATTAAAGGAAAGTGTATATAAGTAAATCCCTTAATAGGAATTCATAGTTCTTATTAGCTATTATAGCTTTAGTTATTCTAATTAACCTAGTTATTATAGTCTATACTTACATGCCTATTATATTAATTCTCCCCTCTGCCTAACCTTATAGGTCTCTTAACCTATCCTTCTATATAAATTATTAATTCATTTAAATTAATTAAGGTTAAAAGGGCTAAATTTAGCAATGCCTTTATTATCACATTAGCTAGATTATCGCTACTATTAATCTATCTAACTTTATAGACTTCTCTCCTCTTATATAACTACTAAAGGGCTATAATATTAATTATTAGCCACTTCTCTTTTATTATACCTAGCTTTATAAGGTATTTATATAATAAGAAAGAGTCTATATAGAGAATTATTAGGATTTAAGGTATCTTTAATTAGTCTATAATTATATAAAGAGTTATAGATATTACGTACGTAATATTAGCACCTTAAACCATACTATATAGCTTAGATATAAGTACGCTATAGGTTACACGCTTGCTTTTTATAGAGCTATATATAATAACATTCCCTTTTAAGATAAAGGTATTATTCTCCTTTATTACTTTATTACTAATTATAATAATATATCTAATTTATAAACTTAGATCTTTATTATTAGTAAGGGACCTATCTATAAATATAAAGAGCTTTACTTCCTTAAGAGTTAAGGGGATATACTATAGCCCTTACTACTAATTCTTAATCTACTACTTAAGGCATTTATTAAGTTATAAGATATTATTAGTAAAGGGTTCTTAGTGTTATATAGTAATTAATAGATTATATAATGCTTCTAGTTAATAGACTATTATAATATAGCTCCCTTAGGCTCTCTGCTCTATATAATCCTACCTTACTATTAGTAATTATAGGTTAATCTCCTTAATCTTCTAACTTTAGCCTTTTTAGTTTAAGGTTAGTAAATTATTATTATTCTAAGTTAAAATATAGCTATTAAAGATAAGGGGATTTATAGTTATTAGGTATTATTTTTCTTTAGCTATAAACTTTACCTTCTAGAGCTCTTTTTCTTCTTTCTTAAAGAAGTTATTATCACTAAGGCCTAGTATATTATCTATTTATATTCCTATAATACTAAAGAGGTTTTTATTATTTAAGGCTATAATTAGTAGGCAGGGATTATATATTAAGGTTATTATATTAAGATTATCCCTATAGTGGCAAAAATATATTACTTACTAGTAGGTTCTAGCCTTTATAATCCTATAAAGGGGCTTAATTACCTTTATTATTATGCCTTTTAGAAAGAGATATGTAATTTACTTTAGTAACTTTATAATAATTAGCTTATTTAGGGTTATTTAGGATTAAATATAAGCTTATATAATATCTTATAGCTAAAGGTAAATTCCCTTTCACTTTAATAATAAAGCAAGGGCTATAATAATCTATTAGCTTAATTACTATATTATTAGTAATTAGGTTAAGATAGCCTCTTTTCCTCTATTATTATGCCCTTATATAATAAGGTATAACTTCTTATATAGTAATTTAGTGCCTTTACCTTTAATCTCTTAGACTATATAAGAATTAAAGATCTAGTAGCCTCTATACTTTACTAGATTAAACATTATAAATCTAAATATATTATAAGCTTATAAGGCATTAATCTTAGCTTAGTTAGATTATTTAAAGGGGCTCCCTAGGGTTATAATCTTTCCTTCTTAGTAAAGTTAAAGGGTAAGGTTCTAGTTAGCTTTTTCTTTTACTATAAGGAATACTATATTTAGCACTTCTCTAGCTATAATCCCCTTAATTAATACTTTCTCTTAGTTTTTATTAATAAATATAAGAGGCTTTATAAGTTTAATAAGCTCCTTAGGATTATAAACCTAGGCCTTAATTACCTTTACTTTTACTTCCTTAAGGCTACTAGCTTTATAGCTTCCTATAGGGGTAGCTTTAGCTACCTTAAGGCTTACTATAAGTTCTTTAACTCTATAGCTTTCTATAGGATTACCTTTAGCCTTAATAGCCTTTATAGGCTTCTTTATACCCTTATTAATATAGAATTAAACTATAAGGTTTTTCCTTAGCCTCCCTTACTTTCTCTTTACTAGTATCTCTTTCTCTTTTTTTACCTTACTACCCTTTATAGGTAGCTTATCTCTCCTAGCCCCCTTAGCCCTTTCTTATAATAAGACTATAGTATTAAAGGGGGCTATAGTGTAAGAAGGGGCTATATTATAAGTAAGGACCTCTAGGCCTAGGTTATATTCCTTAATATCCTAAAGGCTTTACTTATTAGCCCTTATATACTATAAGTCCTTATAGTATAGCTTTACTACTATAAAGTAAAACTTAGCTAGGCTATAGGGTATCTTAACTATATAGGTCTCCCTATTAGTAGCTAATAGCTTATAAGGGCTATACTATTTACCTTTTTCTCTTTATATATATATATTAGCCTATAGTAATAGCTAATATATTAGTAATATATTAAGGCTATTCTAGGCACTAAGGGCCTTATAGACCTATCTCTTAGCTAGGTAATAGTAGACTTTATTAGTTACCTTCTAAATTACTTTAGCTTATTAAATAATAGAGACGCTTAGTAATAACTTATCTATTATTTATAGGTAAGCTCTAAAGACTAGTAAGGTTAGTATAAGGCTATTAGGGCCTGCTAAGTTATTAATAGCTTTAATAGCTATCTAGAGTTATTACTTAGGAGTAATCTCTTTACTAATTAAATCTATAATAATATTATAAGCCTAGTAAAGAGGTCTATAATATTTTTTAACCTTTCTAATGCTATTATAGGC
This sequence comes from Epichloe festucae Fl1, assembly GCA_003814445.1. Classification (NCBI taxonomy): domain Eukaryota; kingdom Fungi; phylum Ascomycota; class Sordariomycetes; order Hypocreales; family Clavicipitaceae; genus Epichloe; species Epichloe festucae. The sequence continues at coordinate 1,314,115 of CP031385.1, read as the reverse complement.
TTTAATAGGTATCTTATTAATATTAATTAACATTAAGCAAGTATAATACCTAAATTTAGCTAAAGTAAAATTATTACTAGTATTATAAATAATCTAGTCTAGAGGGCCTAGATATATATTAATCTAGCACTCTCTAATTACATCCTAGATATTATAAGCTTTTTACTTCTTAGGGTTAAGGAATTAGGCTACTTAAAATAAGGTTACTAAATTAATAATATAAAGAACTAGTTAGCTATTAATTTATATAATATTAATAATAATCTTATAGTTAAAGTTATAGTTATCTTTAAGGGAGAATTTAAACTAGCTAAGGGCTTTTCTATTTATCTAATAATAGTAATAGACTTTAGTTAGCTTCTTAATTATATAATGTTTAATATTATAACTAGCTTATTAAAGAATCTTTATAAGCTATTAAATTAAGGGATAACTAAACCTTTAGTAAAGTTAATAAATCTCTTCTTTTAATAGGTAAAAAGCAGTGGTTTCTCTTACCTCTAGAAGCCACTAAGGGTAGCCCTATTTACGTATAATAAGTATAGTCTTATTATTTTAAATTAATATATTAATAAGGTTATTAATCTTAACCTTTATTTTATCTATATTAGTAAGGGAAAAGAGAAAGGGTGTGGTAGTGTTAAGGATATAAAAGTTAATTTAGCTAAGCTTTATAGGTATATAGATAACACTATGTGTTATTGCTAATCTAGCACTAAAGTAAATAACTTCTAGGTTATAGGGTTTAATTATTAATAATAGCATTAATCTTAGCAAGGCTTTAGCTTATGCTAGACTAGTAGTTAATTAGCCTAAGGCTCCTATATCTAGTATAATTTCTCTAAAGATCTCTTTAAAATAGTATCCTTTAGAGGTATAATAGATTAAATTATCTTTATTAGAAGCCTCTTTAAGGTATAGCTCTTACTTAAGTAAGGTATATTAAAAAGCTTAATTCTTAAGTATTATAAGGATATTAACATTATCTATTATTTATAATCCTATATAAAAGAATTATATAATACTAAGTTATGCCTTTAATAATAGCTTTTTCTTAATATTATTATTACTATTATCTTAGTCCTAAGTAAAGGCCTTAAGCTATGTTTCCTAGTCTTTTATTTCCTTTTCCTTATTACTATTATTTCCTTTAAATAAAGTAAGGAATACCTAAAACTTCTTCTCTATAGGAGGTAAATAATAGTTCTTACTAGCTTACTACCTCTCTTTCTCTTTCTAATATTTAGTATTAGTATAGTTTAATAACTAGTAGCTACTCTTACTATAGATAAAGCATTACTTAGGTTATTTAAAGTTACTATAATAACCTCCTTTTCCTTAGTCTCTTTAATTCTATTAGCTATATTAGTAGTCTATAAACATTACCTCTAATAGGTCTTTATCTTAATGCTAGTAGTATTAGTTACTTCTTATATTACTTTTTGTAATTATAATTAATTTATAGAGATTACTAGTAAGGTTCTTAAAGCCTAGTGTGTGTATATACTTTACTACCTAATATTTAGGGATACTAGAGACTGCGTTTAAGGTTTGCTTATAGAGCTTTATATTCACTATATTAGAGGGGTATAGCCCTCTATAAACTCTCTTTAAGGTAGTTAATAGAATCTTAAGGCACTTAAGCTTACTCTTATTAAGGTTTTATATAATAATATTTTTAAGGGTTATATTACTTTACTTATAGTAATAAAACTATTAATTACTTTCTATTTTAAATTATTAATAGATATTTATAATTATCTCTTTATAAAAGAGGTTCTTACTAGTAAGGTAATTAAGAAAGTACTATTTAGTATTTTCTATTAATATAATAGGAAATACTTTACTAAAATATAACTTAAGGAGGTTAATCTAGTTATACTTACTCTTAAAGAGTATAAGTTTTAGTAAGAGAAAGTTATATAGCTTCTTACTATAGTAATTACTATCCTTATATATCTTTATAAGCTTAGATATTTTCTTTATAATTTATTTATCTAAA